>CM067544.1:30195000-32595000 GCA_034509755.1 Anisodus tanguticus | reverse complement strand
TGAGGTAGTTTAGTTAGTTTTTTCTCTTTTTTTAACCACTTGAATTTCAAAACTATAGGCAACAACAACAACACAAATCTTAACTCTACCTTGATAGGTAGAACAACTTTTTTCGAGAGACCCTCGGCTCAAGACAAAACATAATCACAATCAAGCAAGCATTACAAAGCAAGAGAAACGGTCAGAGACAAAAAATTAAAGTTGTATGAACATACTGATAACAAAATCGAATACGTCATGGTAGCGCATTCTGACAAAAAGAAACAGTAGCTAACACAAATAAATAATATAAAAAATTACACTAGCAAACACATGGCAGCAAAAATCAAACTACAGGGTATTTTAAAATCTTATCTTTCAAAATTTTAAAAATTATATATGAACTATATGATATTTAAAAAACTCATGTATCTATGTGGTATTTTAACCATTTTCATTCAAAATTTATCTCCTAATTCAAATGGATAATATTAATTTAACCACTTTCATTTCAAAATTCAAATCACTGTTTCTAAATCTCTTAGATAAAACGAATCTATAATATAAATATTAGATTGGAATGGCCCTTTTAATTTAGTATATTCTTAAATTAAAGGTTTGAGCTTATTTGCTTTGAATTCAAGTATGATCTCTATGTCCATTAATAAATATTGACTTTAAACTATATTTATCAACTGCAAATCAATTTTTTTATTTATGATTTAAAAATTCAATTTTTTTTCAGAACAAATTTAGAACTTTTTATTAGGGTTCAAAGTTTATCTATTAACTTAAATTCAAATCTGCATTTTTCAAATCAAATTTAGAACTTTTTCTTAGGACTCAATATTTATCTTTTAGTTAAATGTTTTT
The DNA here is from genome assembly GCA_034509755.1 of Anisodus tanguticus. Classification (NCBI taxonomy): domain Eukaryota; kingdom Viridiplantae; phylum Streptophyta; class Magnoliopsida; order Solanales; family Solanaceae; genus Anisodus; species Anisodus tanguticus. Next base: position 32,594,148 of record CM067544.1, on the reverse strand, counting down.
AGTTTAAATAGTCATATATAAAAAATATCACAACTTCCAAAAAAACCAATATATATGAACTATATGATATTTAGAAAACTCATATATCTATGTGGTATTTTAACAATTTTGATTCAAAGTTTATCTCCTAATTCAAATGGATAAATAAATTAATTTAACCACTTTCATTTCAAATTCAAATCACTGTTTCTAAATCTCTTAGATAAAAAGAATCTATAATATAAATATTAAATATGGAATGACCCTTTTCATTTAGTATATTCTAAAATTAAAGGTTTGAGTTGATTTGCTTTAAATTCAAGTATGATCTTTATGTCCATTAATAAATATTGATTTTAAACTATATTTATCAACTTCAAAATCAATTTTTTTTATCTTTGATTTAAAAATTCAAATTTTTTTTCAGAACAAGTTTAGAACTTTTTATTAGGGTTCAAAGTTTATCTATTAACTTAAAAATTCAAATCTGCATTTCTCAAATCAAATTTAGATCTTTTTCTTAGGACTTCAATATAAAAAATATCATAACTTCCAAAATAAAAAAGAAAAAAAGTCCTAAAAGTGCCTTGGATTATGGTTGCACGATTTTAGAATTATCTTTTTAACTTAAATTTTAGTTTGATTAAAATTTATTTTTTAGTTTAAATAGTTAATATAAAAAATCTGGTAACTTCCAAAAAAGAAAAAGAGTCCTCAACATGCCTTGGATTATGGTTGCGCAATTTTAGGACTCAATTATCTTTTAACTTAAATTTTAGATTGATTAAAATTTATTTTTAATTTAAATTGTTAATATAAAAAATCTAGTAACTTCCAAAACAAAAAATCCTAAACGTGCCTTGAATTATGGTTGCACAGTTTTAGGACTCCATCGTAGTTGTTTCAACCGCATTATCTTTCATAATATTTATTTTTTAAATTCAAATTAATAACTAATAACTAACAACTAATTTCTTGTCCTAAATGTCCAAGTGACTTTTTTCTAGGCTGCCACTTGGCTTAATGTGATGTTTTTTTCTTTGACTTTTAATAATAGATAGAATAGATGTGTCTTTTACATATATATATAAGCTTAGTATTTAAGTATTTGGTGTAAACACCAACTAATAATAAGTATATAACGACCAAACTTATCACAATTACAGTCTCTTTTTTAAATGATTAGTCATTTTAACATTTTATATTACCATTGTTCTAAGGATTTTTCTGTTAAAACAACACATAAAAGGAAGTACTTGGTAACCAATGGTGTTTTGCTTCAGGGATGAATCCACCAGCGTCATCATAGAAGAAGTGAAGAACCAGATAACCTTCCAAAATAACTTGTAAACAAATTATAATTAAATACATATGTTTAATTAATTAATGACATGGACGGTTACGCACCGTAAGAATTATGGAATATTTTCCTCAATCATTTCCTTCCAAAGAGGTGGTACATATACCAATATTACAAGCATAAATTAAGGTAATGAATAAGACAAGATATGCTAAAATCAAGCATTCTAATCTATTATAATTCTCCATACCATATACATAAGATATTACATTTACTAAAATAATCATAATTAATAATTGAAATATTATTAATTATGATTATGATTCTATCACTCCCCCGCAGTCGAAGCGGGAGGGAGACGAATGCTGAGACTGTCCCAGAAATCTTCAAATAGTATCAGCGGAAGACCTTTAGTGAAGATATCCGCAATCTGGTAGCGCGATGGGACATGTAAGACACTCACTTGTCCACGAGTTACCTTTTCACAAACAAAGTGAATATCTAGTTCGATATGTTTAGTGCTTTGATGGTTCACCGGATTCCGGATTCCCTAAGAGATAGATAGCACTAACATTATCACAGTTTACTAATGTGGCTTTCAGAACTGAACAATGGAGTCTAGGAGTAGATTCCGAAGCTAGCATGATTCTGACACTACATTGGCGACCCCTCGGTATTCTGCTTCGGCACTAGAGGAAGACAGTGTGACTTGCCTTTTGGAGGACCAAGAAACCAGGTTATTGCTAAGAAAAATACCATAACCAGATGTAGAGGGTCTGGTGTCTGGACATCCACCCCAGTCTGCATCGGTATAGGACACCAGGTAGAAGTCGGTGATGGGTATAAGTGCAACCCATAATCTAGAGTTCCCTGAATATATCTCACAATCCGTTTGAGTGTATGCATATGATCATCCATCGGATTATGCATGAATAGGCATACTTGTTGCACATCATAAGAATTATCTGGTCTGGTGAATGTAAGATACTGTAGGGCCCCTGTAAGGCTGCGATAATGCGATGGATCAGCAAAAGGCTTGCCAGATGATGCACTCAATTTGGATTTGGTGTCTACCGGCGTTGTGGATGGTTTGCAAGAGGGCATTCCAGCTCGTTCAACAATCTATGTTGCATACTTCTTTTGGGATAAAAATAACTCACCTGCATGATGTGTCACTGCTATGCCTAGAAAGTAGTGAAGAGGGCCGAGATCTTTCATTGCAAATTCTGAGGCAAGTTGTGACATGATGGACTTGCGAAGAGCATCTGATGAGGCAGTTAAGATTATATCATCCACATATAACAGAAGATAAGCAATACTATTACCTTGTCGGTAGATAAATAGTGAGTGATCAGAACGGTTGTTAGAAAACCCAATGTGTGCAATAAAATCCGCAAACCGCTTGTACCAGGCCCGGGGAGCATGTTTAAGCCCATTAAGTGATTTCTTGAGTAGGCATCCATAATTTGGATATTTGGAGTCCCGATATCCTAGTGGTTGATGCATGTACACTGTTTCATTTAGCTGGCCATGAAGAAAAGCATTTTTGACATCCAACTGATGGAGTGGCCATGACTTTGAGAGAGCCAAACTGAGGATCGTCCTTATAGTTGCTGGTTTCACCACCGAACTGAACGTCTCCCCGTAATCTACACTAACCTGTGGTGTTTTTTCAACACCTACAAGACGGGTTTTATGCCTCTCAAAAGTACCATCAGATTTTTTCTTGTGATTAAAAATCCACATAGACCGAATTATATTGGCATTAGAAGGACGAAGTACTAACTCCCACGTCCTAATTTTAATAACATCATTAAATTCATCATCCATAGCCATTTTCCAATTAGGGTCGCTGAGTGCAGACACATGATTGCGAGGTAAAGGTGATTTTGAGACTTGGGTGTGTAGGCTATATTTTGTATCAGGTTTGACAATACCATGTTGACTAAGGGTGACCGGACGACGGGTTGAATTTTCAAGTGGGCCGTGGGTTGGGAAACACTGCCTGGCAGTTGGTAGGGGGCTGGGCTTTGGCCCAAGCCACTGCCAGGGACAAATATTATACTGGGCAGTGGGCTAGCAGGATTAGGCCTAGTTTTGTCCTGCGGCTGGGCCATTGTTTCGTGGTCCAAATGTTGCGGGCTGGATGAAATAGTAGGCTCCGAAAAAATATGGGACAAATACGGGGGAAATCCATCATCTAAAAATGCATATGTAGAGGATCCGGACTTGTGAATTTTACCAAACGGGAAATTTATTTCATCAAAAAGGACATGACAACTCACAAGTATTTTATTTAAGGAGAGGTCATAACACATGTATCCCCGATGATTAGACGGATATCCCAAGAAAATACAAGGTGTGGACCGGGGTTGGAGTTTATTAATAGTGGTGGATGGAAAAAGGGGATAGCATAAACACATGAATACCCATAAATATGTATATGAGGGGTCCTGTAAATAGAGTATTTTGAGGGGGGCCTAGTAGGATATGTGTTTTGTGAGGGAGTATGTTCAATAAATATATAGCCATGTGAAGTGCATGATGCCAAAAGGAGGGGGTAATGAGGCATGGGCAAGGGAATTTCATACAATGTTATTTATGGTTCGGATTTTACGTTTGGCCTTTCCGTTTTGAGAAGAGGTGTGTGGACAAGAAAGTCGAAAGTTCAAACCATAAGAGTTACAAAAATCCCAAAACTGTCGATTATCAAACTCCCTACCATTATCACATTGGATATTTTTAATTTTCCGTTCAAATTGAGCTCAGATGAATGCTCTAAATTTTAGAAATGTGGAAAAGACTTGCAATTTTTTAGACAAGGGAAAAGTTCACAAAAAAATTGAATAATCATCTAATAATAGCAAGTAATACTTATGGCCTGAAGAGCTCAAAACGGGTGAAGTCCAACTATCACAATGTATAATGTCAAATGGCAATAAAGTGCATGCATTAGATAAAGTAAATTTCCTTATTACATAGTACTTCCTCCAGTTAAAAATGATACTTGTCATAGTTTCCAGAAAAGAAATTCAAATAAAGGTTTAACTCAAAAGTTTCAGTGAATACTCTTCTTCCAAATTACCCAGCTATCAAATTTCCACCGGTGAAAGCAAAGACATCAATCCTTCACCCCAACCCATTTTCAACTCGCTTCCAACCCGTTTTATAGCGGGTTAAATATATGTTAACCCATTTTCAGCCTGTTTTTATACGGGTGGGTTTAATACGTTTTTATTACCGGCAGGTTGGGTGGGTCAATGAAATTTGAGTTGGAATTTCCATCACTAGTGGTAATGGTATATACTATGAAGGTGTTGAAATTCCGAGACTAGTGGTCTATTGACTCGATTAAATAGACCTCCGATGAAAATTCTGAGATCACGAGTGAGTCCGTAGCGTATTTTTATGTGTGTGTGCATGTCTGATTTGCGTCTGGGAGGTCTCGGATGATTGTTGGATTTCAGGGTTGAAAGTGTGGAAATAGGAAACTGCTGGTGTCTAATACCATCATTAGGGCGAGTGTCAGTGCGTTGCAGTGAACCCGCCTCGGCGAGGCCTGGTCTTCTATGACGGGAGTTGGGGAATTGCATCGGGCCACTATAGCAGGTTGTTGGCCTCTATGGCGAAGCTTGGGGATTTAGGTGAGCCGTTGTAGCGAGCAGCTTGAGCGCGGGTTCCGCTGCAGCGGACCATTGATCGCTGTAGCGGATGACGTAAAACCAGAAACCCTTTTAAGTGTTCAATTAAATCATTCACTTTCCATTTCCAAAGTTAGTTCTCCATAGCACCTCAAGGGCAATTTTAAGTGTTTCTAGGTAGATTTTTATTGGGGTAAGTCTCCTTAACCTTGTATTCCTTAATTTACCTTTCCTAGTCTTGGATCAATGGTAGAAAAAAACTAGAAAACTAGTTAAAGAGGATGAGTTCTACATTATATAGTGTTAATTAATTATTAAGCCTTGATCATGAGATTAATTTATGGGTTTGACTAATCTAAGCATGAATTTCATTAGTTGGTAACTATTAGGCTTGAATCTTCTATTTTTGTTGAGAAATTGAACTTGGAAATCTAAGATTTATGCTTAATTTGGGGGTTTTTCCTTGAATGTTGAAATTTATCAATATTGGAACTAATTTAGCAATTGAAGAGTAGATTTGAACTTATAGAACGTTGGGTTACCGATTTCACTCTCAAATTACCATTTTTACCCTTGTGAGCCCATTTCCCCCTTTTGTTCTCATAGTTAGATTGAATTCAAAAAATAGTCTAGTGATATAGGTATTGATAATTTCCATTTCTAACTTAGATTTCAATAAATGACTAGACTTCGAGTATAACCGAGACTCGCAGAAAGGCAAGGCTCCGGTGTGATTATTTGTGGCTTCCACTCGGCATCCAGGTAGGTTACAGCTTACCTTTTGGTTAGACTCCGATTTGAGAAGCATATGTAGGGTTATTAATTATTGGAGAAAATATGTATACCTTCGGGTATGAAGTTGGGATGCAATACTTAGGTTGGTACTGTTGTTGACTGTGATTGTTGCTTTATTTGATTGATGGCTCGTCGCCACGTGCATGATACAAGATATAATGTATGTAGAGAGAGGATTGACTCACTCTTTAGTTGATGATTATGTGTCCATGTGTGGCACAGTTGACTTGATATATTCTCTTGGGCATTGATATCATTCATACATACATGATCATGCATTTGGATCGGGTTGCGCGTTCAACAATATATACTTATATTGGATCGGGTTATGCATTCCACAACATGTACTTAAATTGGGTCAGGTTGCGCGTTCCGCAACATATACTTGTATTGGTTCGGTATGCGCGTTCCGCAATATAGGTACATGGACTTTGCGGGTCCCTCATAGGTCATGACTGCTGGAATGTAGAGATATTTCGCTCAGAGCATGTGTGTATCATTGCATTGTATATGCATTCATATTCTCATATTCATACATATTAGATTCATACTTGATATTTGAACCCGTGATGCTATTCTTGGACTTTGAAGTATTTATATTTGATTGTGATCATGCCTATCTTTTAGTCTCTTTCTTTATATATGTTATCTAACTTTTGTCGACCTATGATACTTACTGGTATATAGCATTTGTACTAATACTACCTTGTTGCATTCTTTTATGAGTGTAGAGTTCGTGATAGATTCCACTTCCTCTCCTCGAGACTAATTCCCGACGTATGACTTATTATAGTTAATCATTATACTTAGTTATAAAGTTGAACATTTGTTTAGTCAATTTCATTATTATGAATTTCTGAATAATGAAAAGTCACTTCTTGAATCACCGAATATTCCTATTTTCCATTATACCAACCAAATCCATTCGAAAGTTCGAGCATCTAGGGTGAGCACATGAGCGGATCCGCAACCTGGATGACTCTCTTATCATTTACTTATCCTACTGTTACTCCAAGACAGTATCGTACTATTTAGACTTGTATTTATATTCAGAATCACATTTTGTAGTAGAGGCTCCAGTACTGCATTAGACTAGATCTTGTATTATTTTGCACTCTCTTATTTTATCAAAGACCTATTATTATTATTGATGGTTTAGGTTTACTTTATTGTTAATTAAGTGTGATTAAGGGACGGGTTTGCCTATCAGGTGGAAAAAGGGTAGTGCCCACGCATTCCTCAATTTGGGATGTGACAAGTTGGTATCAGAGCCCTAGTTTACCCCATCTATAAGTACAAGAGCATGTCTAGTTGAGTCTTGTGGATCGGTACGATGAGCTCCGTACTTATCTGCGAGAGGCTATGGGACATTTACAAACCTTCAATTTCTTCATTATTTCATGCTACTTTATTCAAATTGGTATCTGGAACATTCAAATTGGTATTTGATTCATTTTTATTCTCTCACAGATAGTGAGGACACGAGTTGATATTGTAAGGGATGATGCACCCAAGCTCGTTGCTGGGGTCAGCACGATTGGACGAGGATATGCTAAAAGTCATGACCGAGCTAAAGGTTGTGGTGCTATACCGGCCAGAGGCAGGGATCCTGTGGCTAGACAAAAATAAGCATGATCAGCTTCTCTAGAGTGTCAACCTGAGAGAGACCAGGCCGCTGGGGGAGGTGTGGGGCCAGCCCAGACTCAGTATTCTAGGACACATCAGCTAGTATACTTCTATATCTTGATGCCTAGCATGTTGTGTATGGTGCCACTACTCTAGGTGATTCTCGGATTATAACAGGGTTACGGACTCCTGAGTAGGGACATACACCGGGGATATAGCCTGCTGCTACTATGGCCCCGCGCATTGATGGTATCCCAGCCCCTGAGGGGGTTCCTAGGCTAGTAGCAGCCCAGACTTTCACAGTTAGGGATTAGGAGCTCATAGGTAAGTTCATAAAGATGGAGCCACCCAGGTTTCATAGTACCCACAATGAGGATGTGTATGAGTTCATTGTGGATATGCATGAGAGGCTTTACAAGATGGGTATTATGGAGTCCCATGGTATAGACAATGTGTCTTTCCAGTTTCAGGACGACGCGAAGACGTGGTAGAGGTATTATATTGAGGGCAAACCAGTTGGTTCACCTCCACTCACTTGGGTACAGTTCCACTAGGCCTTCTTTGAGAAGTATGTGTCGCGTACTTTGAGTGATCAGTGCAGGGATGAGTTCACCCATTTGCGGCAGAGAGATATGTATGTGGCAGAGTATGAGTCTAGATTTTTTTTTTGCTCGATATGCGGCACAATTGATTCTGATGGAGGCATAGAGGGTTCGTAGATTTGTTGGTGGACTTGTGCTTCCATAATATGTTTCTTGCTTTCAACTTGTGGCTTTGGGGTCTTCCTTCCAGGCAGTAGTGGATCACGCTATGAGTGTCGAGTCTTCCATAATTCAATCTTTTTTAGGGTCTTGTGAGAAGTGTCCTCATCAGCATAGTGGATTCAGTGGTTCCAGTCGCAGAGGCAGGGGTTAGTCTTCCAGGACCTATCATTCAGCCCCCAACCATCTCGTTCAGTCTGCATTCCAAGCATCTTCTGGTGGCTTTTCTAGACATGATGGTTATGGGGCTGGGCAGTCTCATGTAGATTCTTTCTCTCAGCCAGCCAACTGAGATAGTCCATCTAGTTCTTTAGCCTCCGTATATCAGCCTCCAGCACCCAACACCCAGCACCCAGAGTTTGTTATGCTTGTGGTGAGTTGGGTCACATCATGAGAGATTTCCCCTGATCTAGATCTAGTGGGACTTAGCAGGGTTTTAGGTTCCAAACTCTGAGGACTCCGGTATTTTATGGTAGCCGAGGTAGTTCTTCAGCGAGAGGCAGTGCTATGATAGGCCATGTTGGTTCTCATTCTTCTAGGAGTGGACATCAGTTCGATAGGGGTGGTTCCCAAGCCTTCAGAGGAGGAGCACAATCTGGTTAGAGTGGTTGTAGTGGTGCACATTGTTGTGCTTCTCCCGATAGACCTGAGGTAGAGGCTTCTGATGTTGTGATCTTAGGTAAGATTATTATTCATCATCGGCCGACTATGATATTTTTTTATTAAGGGTCTACTTTCTCATATGTATCTGGTTATCATTTAGTTGGTTGGGATTTTATTTGTGACTATTTTAACTTACCTATTCATGGGTATACTTAATGATCCTGGATATGTTAGACTTTGATATTATTTTGGGTATGAGTTAGTTGTCACCGTACCATACGATCTTAGACTATTATGCCAAGAAAGTTACCTTAGCTATGCCTGGGATTCCTAGACTAGAGTGGAGGGGTACTCTAAGTACCACTCTGAAGAAGATCATTTCTTATCTCCACACAAAAAAAAAACTAGTTAACAAGGGGTGTTTGACCTACTTAGCCCATATTCATGATACCAGTGTTGATTCTCCATCCCTTGAGTATGTGCTTGTTGTGTGTGAGTTCGCAAAGGTATTCCCTGTTGATTTGTTGGGTATGCCATCTGATCGTGATATTGATTTTTTGCATCAATTTAGAGCCAGACACGCGCCCTATTTCTATTACACCATATAGGATGGCACCTGTTGAGTTGAGGGAGTTGAAAGAGCAGTTGCAGGATCTTTTAAGTAAGGGGTTGATTAGATTGAGTATCTCCCCTTGGGGTGTTCCTATTCTATTTGCGAAGAAGAATGATAGTATGATGATGATGTGTAAAGATTACTGTCAGTTGAATAATCCATTCGTAATAAGTACCAGATTCCTCATACTGATGACTTGTTCAACCAGCTTCAGGATGATTTGGTATTTTTGAAGATTGATTTGAGGTTAGGCTATCACCAGTTGAAGATTCGGGCCGAGGATATTCTGAAGATGGCCTTTAGGACTCATTATGGTCATTATGAGTTCCTTGTGATGTCATTTGGGCTCACAAATTTCCCGGCAGCTTTCATGGACTTAATGAATGGCATTTTAAGCCATACTTAGATTCTTTCATCATTGTCTTTATCAATGATCTCTTGGTGTATTTGAAGTGTAAAGAGGAGCATGCGAGTCATTTGAGGATTGACATTGAGTTGTTGAGAGAGAAGGAACCTTTTGGCAAATTTTTGAAGTGTGAGTTCTAGCTTGATTTTGTGGCATTCTTGGGCCACGTGGTTTTAAAGGATGGGATTATCTTTGATCCAAAGAAGATTGAGGCCATTAGGGATTGGGCGAGGCCCACTACTGTGACTGAGATAGATAGCTTCATGGGGTTGGCCAGTTACTACCACCGATTCGTGAAAGAATTTGTTTCTATTAGAGTCTCACCTAACCAGATTGACTTAGAAGCAAGTTTCTTTTCAGTGGTACGATGCTTGTGAGGAGAGCTTTTAAAAGCTCAAGACTCTTTTGACTACGACTCCGATCTTGGTATTACCCGTGGAGGGTAAGGATTAATCAGTTTATTATGATGTGTCCCGTGTTGGTTTGGGCTCTATGTTGATGCAGAAGGGCAAGGTCATTGCCTATGATTCCAAACAATTCAAGATCCATGAGAAGAACTACCCTACCCATGATTTAGAGTTGTTAGCGATGGTCTTCGCTTTGAATATTTAGAGGCATTATCTATATGGGGTCTATTGTGAAGTGTTTACCGATCATCGCAGCCATCAGCACGTATTTAGTTAGATGGATCTCAATTCTAGGAAGCGTAGGTGAATTGAGTTTTTAAAGGATTATGATATCACTATACTTTACCATCCGGGTAGGGCTAACATGGTAGTTGATGAATAGAGATGCAATGCAATGAGTATGGGCAGTTTAGATCGGTTGGTTATTTCGAATCGTCCCTTAGCCATGGGGGTTCAGATTCTGGATAACAGTTTTGTGCGGTTGGATCTTTTGAATCTGGGCAGAGTTTTAGTGTGTGTTATGGTGAGGTCGTCTTTCTTGGAAGGGCTCAGCAGTTTGTGGATTCTCAGTTATGCAAGATTCATAATAAGGTGTTGTGTGGTGAGGCCAAGGAGGTCGTTCTTGATGATGAGGGGGTTTGAGGATCAAGGGATGTGTATGCGTTCCTCGTGTTGGTAGTTTGGTTCATTTGATATTGGAGGAGGCCCATAGTTCCTGATATTCCATTCATCTAGGTGCTACTAAGATGTATCGTGACTTGAGGCAACATTACTGGTGGGACGGATGAAGAGGGATATTGCAGATTTTGTTGCCCGGTGTGGAAATTGTCAGCAAGTCAAGTATGAGCACCAGAGACCCGGTGGTGTGCTTCATAGGATGCCCATTCTCGAGTGGAAGTGGGAGAGTATTTCCATGGATTTTGTTGTAGGTCATCCAAAGATCTTAGGCAAGTTTAATTCAGTTTGGGTTATTGTGGATAGACTGACCAAGTACGCGCACTTCATTCCCGTTTAAGTTACTTATAATGTAGAGAAGTTGGCCAGGATTTACATCTGTGAGATTTTGCAATTGCACGGGGTTCCTAATTCTATCATATCTGATCGAGGTCCCCAGTTTACTTCCCATTTCTGACCAACGTTGCAGGCAGAATTGGGTACTTAGTTGGATCTTAGTACTGCTTTTTACCCCCAGACTGATGGACATTCTGAGAGGACTATTCAGGTGCTCGAAGACATGTTGAGAACATGTGTCATTGATTTGGTGGTCATTGGGACCAATTCTTACCTTTGGCAGAGTTCGCGTACAACATTAGATATCATTCCAACATTGATATGGCGTTGTTTGAGGCTTTATATGGTAGGATGTGTCATTCTCCGATTGGATGGTTTGACACTTTTGAGGTTTGATCGTAGGCTATAGATTTGTTGAGAATCTTTAGACAATGTGAAGCTTATTCAGGAAAAGCTTATGGAAGCTCAGAGTCGGCAAAAGAAGTATGTGAACCGGAAGGTCCGAGATCTAGAGTTTATGGAGGGTGAACATGTTCTTTTGAAGATACCACCTATGAAGGGTGTGATGTGAGTTGGGAAGAGAGTCAAGTTGAGCCCGAGATATATTGGTCCATTTGAGATTCTCCATCGTATTGGTGTTATTGCTTATGAGTTGGCTTTGCCACCAGGCCTATTGGGTGTTCATTCAGTTTTCCATATTTCTATACTGAAGAAGCACCATTCAGACGGGTCTTATATTATTTATTGGGATTCGGTGTTGCTTGATGAGAATCTATCTTATGAGGGGGAGCGTATAGAGATTCTAGACAAGTAGATAAGGAAGTTGAGGTCTAAGGAGATAGCTTCCGTTAAGGTGCAATGAAAGTATCATCCCATTGAGAAGGCTACATGAGAGACCGAGTCCAATATGCGTGCTAGATATCCCATTTGTTTTCTAACTCAGGTACTTTCTTCCCCACTTTTTCCTTATCGCTCGAGGATGAGCGATTATTTAATTGGTATCTAATATAACGATTCATTCAGTCGTTAGGTGCATTTTGACCATTTTACCTCGGTTGACCCAATTCCCAAAGTTATTGAGCAATCCAAGTGAGAATTGAAAGAATTAGAACCTTCAAGTAAAACGTTTGACCAAAAGTTGACTTTTGGGTAAGTAGATCTTTTTTAGAATTCCATCGATTCCATGAGGTCTGGAGGGTCATTTTTTTACTTGGTGAGATGGTTGGTTCGGTTCCTGAGACTCTCGGGAGCATTTTGGATTATTGGTTGGAAAGTTGGTATTAGTCTATTGGGGGTTGACTCGATTAAATAGACCTCCGATGGAAATTCCGAGATCATGAGTGAGTTCGTAGCGTATTTTTATGTGTGTGCATGTCTAGTTTGTGTCTGTGAGGTCTCAGGTGATTGTGAGATTTTGGGGTTGAAAGTGTGAAAACAGGAGACTATTGGTGTCTGATACCATCATTGGGGTGAGTGTTAGAGCAACGCAGCGGACCCGCCACAGTGAGGCCTAGTCCGTTACAACAGGTGTTGGGGAGTCACATCGGACCAATGTAGCAAGTTATTGTCCGCTACAGTGAAGCTTGGGGATTTAGGTGAGCCGCTGTAGCGAGCAGCTTGAGCGTGGGTGCGGGTTCCGCTGCAGTAGACGATAGGAAACTAGAAACCCTTTTAAGTGTTAAATTAAAGCCTTCACTTCCCATTTCCAAAGTTAGTCCTCCATAGCATCTCAAGGGAGATTTCAAGTGTTTCTAGGTGGATTCCTCTTGAGGTAAGTCTCATTAATCTTGTATTCCTTAATTTACCTTTCCTAGTCTTGAATCAATGGTAGAAAAAACTAGAAAACTAGTTAAAGAGGATGAGTTCTACCTACATAGTGTTAATTAATTATTAAGCCTTGATTATGAGATTAATTGATGGGTTTGACTAATCTAAGCATGAATTTCATTATTTAATAATTATTATGCTTTAATCTTTCATTTTTGTTGAGAAATTAAACTTGGAAAATCTAGGGTTTATGCCTAATTTGGGGGTTTTGCCTTGAATGATGAAACTGATTAATATTTGAACTAATTCAGCAATTGGAGACTAGATTTGAACTTCTAGAATGTTGAGTTACCAATGTCACTCTCAAATTACCGTTTTACCCTTGCCCGTTTCCCCTTTTTGTTCTCATGGTTGGGTTGGATTCAAATAATAGTCTAGTGATATAGGTATTGTTAGTTTCCATTTCTAAATTAGATTTCAATAAATGACAAGACTTTGAGTACAACCGAGACTCGCAGAAAGGCAAGGCTCCGGTGTGATCATTTGTGGGTTTCGCTCGACATCCAGACAGGTTACGGTTTACATTTTGGTTAGACTCCGATTAGAGAAGCATATGTAGGGTTAGTAATTGTTGGATAAATCATGTACACCTTCAAGTATGAAGTTGGGATGGAATACTTAGGTTGGTACTGTTGCTGACTGTGATTGTTGTTTAATTTGATTGATGGCTCGTCGCCACGTGCATGATACTAGATATGACATATGTAGAGGGAGCTTGTCTAACTCTTGAGTTGATGATTATGTGTCCATGTGTGGTATGGTTGACTTAATATATTCTCTTTGGCATTGATATCATTCATACATACATGATCATGCATTTGGATTGAGTTACGCGCCGTTATACACATACGCGCGCGCACACACGCGCGCACACACACATATATATATATACACACACACACACACACATATATATATATATATATACACACAAACATATATATATATATATACACACACACACACATATATATACACACACACACACACACACACATATATATATATATATATTGGATCGTGTTGCGCGTTCCGCAACATATACTTAAATTGGATCAGGTTGCGTGTTTCACAACATATACTTAAATTGGATCGTGTTTCACGTTCCGCAATATATACTTATATTCGGGTTGCACATTCCGCAACATAGATACATGGACGTCGCAGGTCCCCTATGGGTCATGACTATCTGGACATAGAGATATGCGCTCGGAGCATGTGTATCATTGCATTACATATGCATTTATATCTTCATATTCATACATATTGCATTAGACTTGGTATTTGAACACGTGATGCTATTCTTTGACTGTGAAGTGTTTATATCTGATTGTCAGCATGCCTATCTTTCAGTCTCTTTCTTTATATGTGTTATCTAACGGTTGTCGGTCTATGATACTTACCGGTACATAGTGTTTGCACTGATACTACCTTTATGCATTCTTTTATAAGTGCAGAGTTCGTGACAGGTTCCTTTTCCTCTCCTTGAGACTGATTCCTGAGGCGTGACTTTCGAGCATCTAGGGTTAGCACATGAGCGATCTGCAACACGTATGACTCTCTTATCATTTACTTGTCTTATTCTTATTCCGAGATAATATCGTACTATTCAGACTTGTATTTATATTCAGACTTGTATTTATATTCAGACTCACATTTTGTAGTAGAGGCTCTTGTACTGCCTTAGACTAGATCCTGTATTTTTCCGCACTATTATTTTATCTTAGACCTATTATTATTATAGATGGTTTGAGCTTACTTTATTGTTGATTAAGTGTGATTAAGGAATGGGTTCGCCTACCAAGTGGGAAAAGGGTAGGTACCCGCACGTTCCTTGATTTGGGACGTGACATTTGTTCTTCTTTTAATTTAAATGGTGTATTTTGGATTGTTATGGTGGAATGACGGCTTGTTATGGTGATTTTGTAGTGGTGATGCGGCGGACGATGTGTGAAAATTGGGGAATTTTTTAGGCAATGTATATTTGTATATCTTTATGTATCTCACGTATATTGGTTTATATTCATAAAAATTAGTGTGATATACACTAATATGTAGAATATATAAACTTGATATACATTATCGCAATGACGTTTTCTAGGTCAATTTTAACTCTTAATTTTTAGTGTAAATAAGTCTAGAGTCCAAACCACCTCCAATATTCCTCAAATATTGTATATAACCTCGTCCAAGTGTTTCCAACCACACCCACTAAAAAAACATAGAAACCTATTTTTTTTATAAAAAAAAATACAATGAATTTTGAATAGAAAATGTGTTGAAAATGGTTTTCCAACGACCTGCCATTTTTCAACTATGAAGGACTACCTTGAGATACTTATGTGTTATTTAGGGGTTATTAAGTAAATTAGGATAGAATATTCAGATCCTAGTATTTTTCATTCTAATTTTGAAGATTTGGCAATGTGCTGCCAATTGTTTTGCCTTGATTAATCTGTTATCAATAGGTGTTATGGATGTATATATATATATATATATGTGGGTTTACGTTTAATAAACTCTTGTGGTCCGACCCTTTTTCGGACCCGCGCATAGCGGGAGCTTAGTGCACCGGGTTGTCCTTTATTGTTTTTTGTGTGTCAATGTGTTATGTGCTAGTTGTTTGTCGTTGATTAAAAACAAAAATAGTAATGTGTTTACAGGCTATACGGATTCTCCCACCTAATAGACTAGTCTTTTAGATTAAATCTTCTGTTTGGTCTATAACATTGGTATCAAAGCAAGTCGATCAATGTTTGGGACTGCGACTCGAAATAGTAGCATGTGTGCTAGGATTAGTGACCTTGGTTCAAAAAGGGTGTCAATTGTGACCAACTAGGTTGTTGGTCCTCAAGGGGGTGATTATTATGCCAATTGTCCCTCGTTGATTAAAAGAGAAATACGAACGGATTCATAGGCTAAATATTGTGTGTGTTTGTGTGTGTGGCTGCATAGAATAAATCCTTATGGTCCGACGATACCCCGAACATTACACATAATGGGAGCTTAGTGCACCGGGCTGACCCTTTTTTAATGTGTGTGTCAATGTGGTTTGTGTTAGTTATCTGTCGTTGTTAAAAACATAAATAATAATATGTTTACAAGCTAAATGAATACTCCCACCTAATAGACTAGACTTTTGGATTATATCTTCTAATTGGTGTATAACATTGATATCAGAGCACATCGATCAACGTTTGGGGCTACTACTCGAAGTAGTGGCTTATGTGCAATGAGTAGTGACCTGGGTCAAAGAAGGGTGCCAGTTGTGACCACCTAGGTTGTTGGTCCTCAAGCAGGGCGATTGTTATATGTCAATGGGTAATTCGCACAAACGCCCCTTGATGAAAGATCAAGAAGATCCAGAAATCCAAGAAAACTAAGAAGCACAAGATTGAAATTCAAGAGCAATAAAGTTCAAGAAGCTCAAGTTTGAAGATGAATTTCTTCCAAGAATAGGAATTCTTGTTTCTTGAATTTTTTTCTAAATAGGTTTCTTATTTCTTGATTTATGTTATAGTTGGAATTTAATTTCCTATCATTAGTAGGATCTTTATCCTAGTTCTAGTAGAATTCTAGTTTTCTTTATTCTTTTCCTTATGGAATATGGATTTTACTTTCCGAGTTTTTAGTTATTTTCTTTTTAGAGTAGAATAGGGATTTGTAGTCATCAAAGAATATATCCTAAGCCTATATAAAGGGTTCTCATGACATGTAATAGGGGAATTCACGTTTCTGAGCTTTGCCCTAGTTTTGCAATAGAGTTATTTTCTCTATTTCTTATTCTTTATCTTTGTTTTTTATTTCAAGCAAGGTGGTGATATTCTTTATCTTATTTTTAATTGCTTGTGGTATTTCTTTATCACGTTTATTTATTTCAAGTGGTGACTTAGAAACTTTATAGGTTCTTGATCATTGAAGAACACATTTCTTGATTGAAATTTGTTCTTTTCCACACCCAGAATTATAACCTTCTTTCTATCGTTGCACCCTCAATATTACTTATTTTAAACGAGTAAATAGTTATTTTCATTGTTTAAATTATCATCTTTCACCTCATTTTTTAATCACTTAATTTCGAGACATATAGCTTGAGATACGTTCGTGTCTTAAATTCTGACCATCAAATAGCTTCAAGTTCAAGATCCTAGTCGATTGGTTTTTTGTTAACTTGAAGAATCACATCAATTTGGTATTAAAGCACAGTTGAGTTATATCATGAATTATATGCAAGCAAGAATAAGACGTTGGGTTCAAGAAGAGGAAAAATTATGGCAAAAAGAGTCTTTTCTGCACTAGATGCACCTCCCATGGCAAGGTATGTTCAGTGATCATTGATAGTGAGAGTTATGTGAATGTTATTTCCGAAGAGATGGTTACCAAACTTGATTTTTCAACTAAATCTCATCCATATCCTTATAGTATCAAATTTGAGAATGGTGATGGTTTAGAGGTAACTCGTCAATGCCTAATTTCTTTTTCTATTGGCAAAATATATAAAGATCTTTTTTGGTGTGATGTAATAAAGATGGATGCTTGTCACTTATTACTTAGTAGATCATGGATGTATGATAGGTGTGCTAAATATGATGAATATCGTAATACCTATTCTTTTACAAAGGATGGGTGAAAAATTAATTTGGTTCCCTTGATCTAGAATATGTTGATGATACCATATTACAAATCATTCATCCCATAAATAGGAAACAACAAATGGAGGAGGAGAATGTATTGGATCAATAAGTGAAGTATTTACCTTCAAAGTTTGATAAGGATCCAATGGAGCATCCAACCATTTGTGAGATTGAGTTTTCACCTTTTAGAGATTTCAATAAGAACACAAATTTTGATTCTTACTCCACATCAACCAATTCAGCGTATTGCATAAGACCAATAGTATATGAAGATTTGGAAGGGATAGAGGACGAGTTGATGAAACAAAAGTCTATGATTGAGAGTTTAATATATGATATAGTTCGAGAAAGAAGTATTCCTCAAAAGGATGAATCTTAGTAAGAATATGAAAATTCAGATCTCTCAAATTCATTGAGGTTAATAGCTATAATCATGTCAAGTATGGAAGCAGCAAATAATCGAGGAGTTCTTAAGAAGACGTACTTTGATCTCCAACATTGATCCAAAGGTACATGAATTTAATTTATTTAAAGGCTTTGATAGTACTTACATAGATTTTTCATGCAAGAACCACAATGATATGGAGATGTTTAAGATTCTTGAAGATCAAGAGGAAGTAATTATTGATCATGACTTGAAATTTGAAAATAAATTTAAGATGATATGTTCGGGAACTCATAGTACAAAGTTACTACTAAGAAAGTGGGATTTAGTTCGGCCATATGAAAAACTTTCTTGCAACATGATGAAGCTCTATGAAGAGTTAGAAAAGTACAACTTAGAGTCTGGTGAATATGGGTTGTTCCTAAATTTTTTGCTAATCTCTCATTGTTTATGGAGCCTTTAGACTCAAGGACAAGTCTTTCTCAACCAAGGGAGAATGATGAAACACCAAGAAGATCCAGAAACCCAAAAAGATCAAGAAGCACAAGATTGAAATTCAAGAGCAAGAAAGTTCAAGAAGCTCAAGTTTGAAGATGAATTTCTTCCAAGAATAGGAATTCTTGTTTCTTGAATTTTTTTCTAAATAGGTTTCTTATTTCTTGATTTATGTTATAGTTGGAATTTAATTTCCTATCATTAGTAGGATCTTTATCCTAGTTCTAGTAGAATTCTAGTTTTCTTTATTCTTTTCCTTATGGAATATGGATTTTACTTTCCGAGTTTTTAGTTATTTTCTTTTTAGAGTAGAATAGGGATTTGTAGTCATCAAAGAATATATCCTAAGCCTATATAAAGGGTTCTCATGACATGTAATAGGGGAATTCACGTTTCTGAGCTTTGCCCTAGTTTTGCAATAGAGTTATTTTCTCTATTTCTTATTCTTTATCTTTGTTTTTTATTTCAAGCAAGGTGGTGATATTCTTTATCTTATTTTTAATTGCTTGTGGTATTTCTTTATCACGTTTATTTATTTCAAGTGGTGACTTAGAAACTTTATAGGTTCTTGATCATTGAAGAACACATTTCTTGATTGAAATTTGTTCTTTTCCACACCCAGAATTATAACCTTCTTTCTATCGTTGCACCCTCAATATTACTTATTTTAAACGAGTAAATAGTTATTTTCATTGTTTAAATTATCATCTTTCACCTCATTTTTTAATCACTTAATTTCGAGACATATAGCTTGAGATACGTTCGTGTCTTAAATTCTGACCATCAAATAGCTTCAAGTTCAAGATCCTAGTCGATTGGTTTTTTGTTAACTTGAAGAATCACATCAATTTGGTATTAAAGCACAGTTGAGTTATATCATGAATTATATGCAAGCAAGAAGAAGAAGTTGGGTTCAAGAAGAGGAAAAATTATGGCAAAAATAGTCTTTTTGCACTAGATGTACCTGCATTGGCAAGGTATGTTCGGTAATCATTGATAGTGAGAGTTATATGAATGTTGTTTCCGAAGAGATGGTTATCAAATTTGGTTTGTCAACTAAACCTCATCCATATCCTTATAGTATCAAATTTGAGAATGGTGATGGTTTAGAAGTTGTTGACACATAAGTTTTACCCTCCAATACTTTTATTTAATTACTCAAAGTTCATGAGTCATGAATGGAGTGAAATATGCTTTTTACGAAGCGAAATTAAGTTTTTTACAAAATTATCCAGGTGACATTTTGTCATTTCAGTTGGAAAAAATATCATTGAATACATTATTGTATATCACTTGCATATTTTACATATTTTAAGAAAATATCTGTCAATTTTTATAATTAAGAAAGGCATTATATAATTAATTGTCTAAACTAATTGTTATCAAATTGATTAATATTTTATTCCGCAAATTTAAGGAAATTGAGTTAATTAAATAGAGTGTCAAATAGCACCTCAATTTTATTATCAATTTGATTTAATTTTAAAAAGATTTTGCACTTTCTGGCTATTATTTAAAGGTTCGTTTTAAATTAATTTTCAATTTGTGCTTTATTTTTAAAATCTGGCCAATTTGGCCGTAATTGAAATATCAAGTGGCTATTTCTTAAATTAATTCATGGTCACATTTTCAAAATTACCTATATCCTATACCCCTTTTTATTTAAACGTTTTGGGCCAATTCATTTTAATTTGGTCGAATCTAGTCCAAAAAGGACCAGACCCAGCCCATCTCAAATGTTAAAGGGCGTAAAACCCTATTCCCTTTTCATTTTGGATGAAGCACCCAAGGGTTACTCAAACCCTAGCGTCACCTTCCTTCTCTCCCAGACCTCGTTGCAGGTCATGTATGGTCGGTTTGGGTAAAGGCATTTAATGCACCATATTTCACCCACCATGTTACCACCACACAAAGGTAACACCCCCATCCCCTATTCTGCATTTCTGGACTCCCATAATGGGATTTGTCCTATTACAAATGAAAAGCAATAGATTTCATTGATTTAAATATTTTCCTTCCCAATTTTAAATTAAAATCCTTGAAAATCTTTTCTCCCACATCTGTGCAGAGCAACAATTTAGGATTTTTGGGGTTACCCTTCATTGCTTGACCAAGTCTTCACAGTGGATTTTTCTCAAAAGTTGAGCAAAAGTCTCATATTTTGAGCAATTTTAAGGTCTTAGAACATTTTTTGAGTTTTTTAGTCTTAAATCTTCTCTTTGTTTGTGTTTGGGCTGATTTCGTGGGATTAGAAGAGCTTTCCACTCCGGATCTCGATTCGTGACTGTCTATCAAAAATGTAAGCTTGAATTCTCCTTAGTCCCTTTTTACTGTTATTTTCATATTGTGTGTTTGTTGTTAATCTAGCTTAGCCATTCTTGTTATTAAATGTTTAAGTTGCATTGAGTACGATAGACTATTTAGCTTAGTTTAATATAGCATATAGTATGTGTTATGTTCTTAATATGTGTAGTTAAACTCCAGTTTAGACTAAATGTGATCTGATTGATTATGATTAGGTTAAGTAGTTTAATTTGTCTGATTTCATACTATTTGTAACTTTTTAAGATTATGTGACCTTGATTTGGACTGTGTCTGAGCCTAGTGTTAAATTTGTACTTTAAGAGGTATCTGATATTAGCACTGATTATATGGAAATCCTTATTAGCTTAAGTTGAAACATGTTTGCCTTCTAAAAGTATTACAATAGGGTCAGTTAAAATCCTTAAGATAGTTTTGGCATATTGGGGTGGTTATTCATGATCAATATGCCATGTTAAGACTCAAATTCAATCATATGTTATGTATGTTCTTGTTTAGGTATGTTTCATAACATGAATAGTTAGTTTAGTAGTTTAGATTGTTTGGGAAATCATGTCATACCCAGACCAATCATTAACATGTGTTTGTGCCTAATTTATGAGTTATTTAAGCTTCATGTCAAGTAGTGATAAGACTATAATAGTTGTGTGAGCCTGATTATGTACTTCAGTGACCTATTTATCCTGAGAGTACATCCAAGAGTGGAACAGTCGTCTTATATGGGGAGTGGGTTCAATTGCAGAGGATTGCTTTCACCCATGATGCGATGAGGATTATGAGGACTAGTTGAGAGCCGACTTGTCAGAAACTACTATCTCAGGAATTAATCAGTATCGACCTGTCGGCGATATTCCAAAGTTGAGATCATAGACAGAATGATCATAGGCGAGCCAACGACAGAGATGCCATATATTTGGAGAAGATAGAGTTTGATAAGAAAGTCATAGAGGGTCTAGATAAAGAGTTGGGTTTCGCACATAGATGTTTAGAGGACCTTGATGATCAGGTAAAGTGAGTTTTGGGGGATACCACACAGTTGCCATTTCAGGAGAAGGGGCACATGGCGGATGCTTTGCTTATGCAGACACATCTTTGGATCTAAACCACGCTTTGACACGCCAAGAAGGTTCTGATGGATATGGAGTCCTCATCAGCCATTGGATGACATTTTTGTTGATTGTTGATGCTTTAATTTTATATGATGTAACCCTTCGAGAAGATTATTATTAATGACAATTATAATTATATGGACCATGGTTTGATTTAACTAATTGGCGTAATTCATATTCAAACGCTAGAAAGGTCGTGGTTTAACGAGGTCCAAGGGCGCGTTTTAATTTAATATACTGCAATTGCTTGATTATGTGCAAAATATCTACTTATGTGCTTTTCTCACGCACTTGCATTGAATATGATTGATTCGATGTTTCGGGAATTACCCCGAAAAGAAAAACACAAGAACATGTCCTATACTACCCGAAAACATTACTTCCCGAAAAAACAAACTCTACTTACCTAATTTATTTGCCTCTACGGGGAAAAAGATCGACTTGCTGAGATGGATTCCTGACACAGTCTAAGCGCCAGCATGCCTGCCATAAACACCAGCAATGGAGAAGAGAGTGAAGAATAGCTCAAGGAGAAGCTGCTAAGTTAGACAAGAGGATTTCTTTAGTAAAAGCAAAGCTTGAAGAAATCGACTACCTCCTAAATTTGGCAGGAAAGCTGCCAAAGAGAGTTACCTCATCTGAATACTATAACAACCATCTCTCAGAAGAAGTAAAAGGGCTGATGAAAATCTATGTACCCCTTTCAGAAAGTCCGGAGACATCGAGAGCCAAAACACTGAAGGTTGAGTCTGAGAGTCAACCACTTAAGGAAGCTACCACTGTTGCATCTACTGTCGCTCCTGAGAGTGATGAGGATCCACTAACACCAAGAGAGACATATACCGCAATATGGTAGGATGTCGCTCTTAAGGCCTACATTTTTCCTTCTCAGGTTACCTTAGTACCCGTGCTATGTTCAGAGATCTATGAGATAATAGGGACCATACACCCCAGTGACGTGAGACCACCTTCGTGCGCTCCAGCATATGTGCAAAAGAGATATGTGTTTATGAACCAGCCAAGGCACACCATTGATGAATATGTGCCCCTGAGAAGGAGAATGGTAAAGTTGATTGATAACAGAGCTATTCTTCACATTTGGGGACAGTATTGCATGCTAGCACATGACCCGGTTACCGCCATGGGAGATATAACTCTGAGGTCCGCCTTAGGAGATACAACTTCACCATATTCGAGGACTCCTACACTGAGATCTTTAAGAAACTGGTCAGTGCTAATAAGATTCATCCCATCGGGACCATGTGGAATCCTTCATCCTCCGAAACTAGTGGAGATAAAGTATATACCACTCTGGAGCGCCATGTCACAACATTGAGGAGTGTGAGGAGGTTCAAATTCGAGTTGGAGCATCTTATTGGCAACGGGGAGATCTGGGTAGCTCTCCCTCCCTGTGACTGAAAAATTATAAGCCAAGGGCCGAACATGCTGTTGTAAGGGTGACAACTATCCATGGCTTCAGAAAGAAGTCATCTTTTGGGTAGTTTTTAGGCACCCCTTCTGAATCAAATGTTATCCCCCCCCCCCTCTTTATTTGTAAAAGAATTGCATTAGACCTGATGTCCCAAGGAGGGATACGCAGGAAGCCCATAATCAGGCCTGGTCTAGGGTTTTGGGTAGGTAGAAATCGGTGGAGGAAGGGATTTATCTTTGGTAAACTAAACTACGAACGGGACTGACTTCCTACGGCGGGATACATACTCAGTCTACTTAAGACTCGGTCCTTAATATATATAAATATTTACTCCCCCTTCTTTTTCGCTTCTTATAAAAGCAGTCAGATCCAGCTGGCGGACCAATCATTGAGGTTATCATATAAAGCAATTCAATCGATTTGAAAATTACCAAAAAGCCCTTATAAACCCGAAATATCCGGAACAAAGAATCAATAGAATATTTGTATATGAATACATGAACTTATGTGTTTATTTGCAAACTATATGTTTATTCTTGTAATTTTGAATTTAGACTAACGTACTGACGTCATCTGCTTTTGAGTGATTCTTTTTCTTAAAGAGGAGGTTAGTTCATGTCATGACGCTGGCGTATTACACAAGGTCTAAAGCAGCAACAAAATCCCCATCCGAATAAAACCAAATAGAAGAAATGAGGGGTAATTCAGATGAAGAAGGCAACATTAGGAATTCCAGATCTCCCGAACGATAAGAAGTAACTCATCATGCGGATGTGATCGAAATCCGGTTCAAAAAGGCCAAGGACCTTCAAGAGAAAACTGCAAGAATGGAAAAGGCACAAGTTGCCAAAGATAATCAAACCGAGGAAAGAATGCCTCCACCTCCCTTCCCATCTCTGTCTTTCCTAGTATAAGAACACTTTCCGAACCACCCTACGGGAATTGATCCGCACCATATAGGTACTCCGTATCAAACCCCACCGCCTATAAACACTACTCAAATACCTAGAACCACCCACTATGTCCAAATCCCTTTCACCACTAATCCCTCCACACATCAAAATACCACCACCCATATCCCCCGAACCTACTTAACACGGCCAAGTGTTTCTTCGCAAACCCCAATCATTCAAAACCACTTCTCACCAGAATGTACCAAACTGGATCATTATGAAGAGATGGAGAAGGTGTGGAGGGCTAATCAAGATAAACTCTCTGAGAAAATGAAGCTAGAATTGGCTCAGGACATGGAGCCAAAATTGAAGGAGATTGCCGTAAATACTACTCGGGCCACCCAAAAAGCCACCAGATTGAGCTATGACGATCTGTGCATACATCCAGAACTAAACCTACCAAAAGGCTTCAAGTTGCCTAATTTTAGAATGTTCAATGGATCGAGAAACCCAAGGGCCCACTTCCGGCATACTGTGACCAACTGGTAGGAGTCCAGAATAACCCTGCTTTAATTATAAGGCTATTTAGCTGAAGCTTAACTTAGGAGGCCTCGAAATGGTTCTCCGCGTAAGACATGCACCGATGGACCAATTAGGAAGACATGGCAGAGTCTTTCATAGAATGATACAGGTTCAACGTCGAAATCATGCCGGACTAATATATTACTTGGAAAAAATCAGGCAGAAGTCCATAGAAAAATGTCAGGAATACGCAAGCATATGGATAGAGGAAGCCGCTTGAGTGCAACCACCCATGATGGAAAAAGAGTTTGTCTCCACCTTTATTAGGGCACAAGACCAAGACTGTTATGACAAAATGCTCTCTATGGTCTGACGGTCATTCTTAGAGTTAGTAGAGATGGGAGAGGCCATAGAAGATGGGAGAGGTCATAGAAGACGGAAAAATCACCAGTGTAACGGGCATAAGCTCTCATTCGAACACCACGGGAGGTGTATGAAAGAAAAGAGAGGATGTGGCGAATGTAACCTAATCATCCAACCACAAACCAAAGAAATGGAAAAAGTCCCGATCATCCATGGAAATATATCAATCACCTCCTATTAGCAGTTACTTAACTCCACCATATAGCCTATTTCTCATCTATTATGCTCAATCAAGCTACCAAGTACCTCCAATATTCCAAAGCCCTCCACCTAACTCGCAGATGGCCTCGCCAATTTTCAAACCCTGACACCTGCCGCCCAAGCTCCACAAAACTACCAAGCTCAACAAAACTACCATTTTCCATAAATTTATCAAGCCTAAAACTACCAGAATCAACTACATCTAGCTACATATAATGCGCCACGTCCTACATTCAAAATAAACCAGCTCGAGTGTTCACACATTTGATAAAAACTTGCACTAGGTTGCTCGAAGAACTAGTCACCGGCGGCATGATCCAGACAGTGCCATTGAAGCCAGTCGATCCTTAGAATCATTTCTTTCTGACCAAACATGCGCTTATCACTCCAGCGGGCTGGATACATTACTGAAGATTGCATCAACCTAAAGCATAAGATTCAATAATTAATTGATAAAAGAGAGATTATCTTGCAAACGACCGCTCCTACTGTCAACACAAATCCGCTGCCCAATCATGGAAATGACACCATCCATATGATTGAGATGGAAGAAGACTGGACAATATGTAAGCCCTTAAGTTTGATACATATTGAAACTCTCGAACAAACTATGGCATCATTAACTATACAAGAGCACCTTAGGTTTGATTTACTTATTCTTGCATCAGTGATAGCACAGGTGGCCCCTGGCATCCTAAAACCACCTAGGAAGGAATTCATTGTTGAAGCCGATATTGCACACGGTATGACTAGATCAGGGAGATTCTATATACCTGAGCAGTTATCCCAATGAGGCATCAAAAAAGAGAACAATCAAATAAGGACAATCACAGAAGGCAAAGCTGAAGATTTCTGGCGCAAGATGCATCCAAAGAAGTATTTTATCATCAATTCCTGAAGAAGACTCCGGCTCAGATATCAGTGCTGGCACTATTGCTAAGTTCTTCCCAACACCGTTTAGCCTTAATAAAAGGGTTGTATGAAGCACATGTTCCCACTAGCACAAGCAGTAAAATTTGGCCACCACGGTCACTCAAATTATGGGAGACCATCGGATATCGTTCAAATGAGAACAACTTCCTAGAGAAGAGATGATGCATAACAAGGTGTTATACATCATTGTTGAGTGTAGAGGTAAAAGCATAGCACGAGTATTAATTGAACTGCCATTTTTTATAAGCTTGACAAAATGCTAATTTTGAAGATTTAAACAAAGTCATGGACTGCTGAAACTAATTTTGGACTAACTTGGATAAAATGGATGCTTTTTCAAAGTTGATTTTTATGGGCTGAGTCCAACCAAATATTTACAAAGAAAAGGATCAAAATAACTATCTTGGACGTGGGTCATGATATGAGTGTGTGGTATTATAGACTATGAGTTGATCATTGGGACATAACATGAAAAGAATAAAAGAAAAGATTATTTTCTATTTCTTTTGAAAAACCCAAAACTTGTCATTTCAAAAGAATTACATTCATTTTGAACTTTAAAAAGATTTTCAAAACAAAATGCAAGTGGTATTGGACAACTTATAGGACTAAATAATAGAATTCTACTCTAATTAATTCTTGGGTGTTCTTAGTACTAAAATGAGTTGATTAAATTACCCCGGTGAAAACCATTTTGGCGGAAGTTAAACTCTTTTGTTTTAAAAAACCTTTGAGTTTTGAATAAATGAATGACAAGAATTTTGCGGGGATTTTAAACACTTTGAAGCAATTCAAATCATTTAAGAATGTTGTAATGACCCGTTTGGTCATTTTTAGCTAAAGATCCTTATTTGCCTTATTTACCCTTCCCGTAGTCTCTATGTGGGGTTTGTCATATGTAGGGATGGGTGGCACAGTTCTCGAGGTCCATTTATATAAGTTTCGGATGAAACCCCGAAAACTAGAACCTTAAGAGTTAGATAGTTTGACTCGAGGTTGACTTTTTTGTTTTTGGATTCCGTCGCTTTCTGTATCTCCTGAGGGTCATTTATGACTTAGTTAAGTCATTGGTTTGCTTCTCGAGACAATCGGATGTATTTTTGGCTTTATTTGTAATATTTGGATTTTTTATTATTTCGAATTAGAAAAGTATGTCTTAGCTCGGTTAAATGAGAAATTCGAGGGTACGAGTGAGTTTGTAGCATTGTTTATCTTAGATGAGCATGTATGATTTGTCTCTGAGGGGGATCTCGAAAGTGTTTCGAGTGTTTGATGGAAGTTTGGATTGATTTCATGTTTGTTACTATCTAGTGTCCGTGTCAGCGATACTGCTCTCCGTTTCTGCGTGTCTGCCTCGGCAAGATGTTGGCTCATAGAAGGTATTGGTTTTGGTTGAGTTTCTATCTTGGCGGATGGGACTTCCGCACCGGTGGGTGCCCCTCTGCGAAGTCGGGTGCGTGTGGCACTGGGGCGAGGTGTTAAGTAACATCGTTTCAGCGAGTGTCATTTGTGCGGAAATGGGTCTGCTCCAGCGGTCTGCTGGGGCAGAACCACTGGGTAAGATGTCCTATTTAAATTCCCTAGATCATATTTATTTTCTCAAAATAGAAACCCTCGAACCTAAAGCTGCCAGGGAGAATATTTTGAGGTTTAAGAGAGATTTCATCTTTGGGGTAAGAAACTCCTTCCTTTATGATTTAATAAATGTTCTAAGTCCTTTAATGGTGATATAGTATGCTTATAAGTTGGGGAAGATGTGTTGTAAGTTTCTTTTGAGGTTATGAGAGTTAAGTATTGATTTAAAGGGTGTTTATAGATTAGATTACTTTGATAATCATGAAATAGTGTTGGAATATGCTAGAGTATCATGTTGTAGAGTTTAATTTGATGGTAGAAACTTATTAGATTTGGGGGTAAATTCTAGGATTTCCAATTTGGGGATTTTTATATATTGTTCAATTGAAAGTCCAAATGAGTATAGTTTTCTAATTAACTTAAGGTTATGATTACCTAGTATGTGTTGATGGTTTTTGGGTAACAAAGTTAAAAGAGTCTTGATGACGTGGGCCCGGAGTTGGTATTTGAGTCTTGCTTTGTTAAGGATTATGTCTTTCTTTGTTGTGTAAGCTTTATATTAACGAATAGTATATGCGTGAATAAACTTCGATTATCACAAGGCGCAGAGGAAGGCAAGGCTATCACCGAGACTTGATTGTTGGCACTCCTGTTTAGCCTAGAGGTAGGCTACGACTTACTTTCACAAGAGTTCAATAGAAGTGCGTAATTAATTAGTTATAAAAATATTAAGGGATATTGGGCTTGTTTGGGGGTCCCACTCAATCGATTTTAATGAACGGTTGAGTGGGTACCTGTCACGACCCCCTTTTTGGAATTGTGGTGGAACCTACATAATCCCACCACATAGGCGAACTACTCTCAAATCATTCTCAAGACATGATATGTATATAAAAGTGGAAGAAATACGGATATCGTAAACACGGTCTCATAACATAATAAGCGGAAAGAAGTGATAGTGTGATACATCCAACAAACTCCCCCAAGAGATCTAGTCTGGGCATACAAGAGCACTAATAAAACTATAAAAATCTGAGGAAAAGGGCACGCGAGCTAAACTAAAATACATAGTCTGAAATGTGTCTCTCAAGTAAGAACAAAAGGCCATAAGTAGAGGAGAGTATCCAAGGCATGCTGGAAGGAGCATCCTCACCCTGAATACTGAGGATCACAACTCTGACTCAGTCACGTGGTCATGTGGAGGTGGAAGGTACTCAATCTACATCCAAAAATAATGCAGCAAGTGTAGCATGAGTACACAACGTACCCCGTAGACATCATAGGCCGACAACGACGAAAGATACATAATCAGAGATAAATACCAAGTTGACACCACATAATCATATGATAATAGTTCAATAACCCAAGTATGTCGGATAGTCAACATATTGTTCATAGAGTTCAACAGTACATCAGATATCAATAGAAATGAATAAACCTTCCAAGCTCATAATTCAACCATGGTATTCATAATCACTCAATACACAGTACAGCACGATTCATCAATGAAATGGCATAAGTATGTATGATATAAATGCAATGCATATGCAGGGTACCTTTCTCAACCTGGTATACAGTACGTCAAGGTTTAGTTATGATCCGTACACCTATAAGGGACCAGCGAAGTCCATATACCGCTCCTAGCCAGCCGAAATTCCACACACGAATCTGACTAGAGCCCATGACTCATCTGTCGAGTCTCAATGATGTTGCAGGCATGCAACTCCGCTCCCCTACGTATCAATATCATCTCAAGTGCCATAATCTTATATTACTCTTACATTTCCGATTTGTTGGACCACAGCATATCCATACCAGTCTCACATCAAATCACAAAACCATGAGTGTATATATGCAATGACAATACAAGGCAAGATATCATGATATAATGAGATGCAATCAAGTATAGAGATGTACACATGCTTTCAAGAGTTCAACAACACATAGAAAATCCAAGTCAAATCAGGATATCAATTGAAAGCATGTATGATGAGTAAACAAACATGGCGACAAGCCCAAATAATCAGCAATCGAAACCAGCATAAGCTTGATTCCCCAAATCATCCCATCATCACAGTTCAACACCGGTACCTACTCAAGCGTTCATCACAACCGGTTGACTGGGACCCCTAAACATTCCTAATACCCCCTCAATATTTATATCTAATTACATACTTCTATCGGAGCCTGGAAAAGCTAAATCATAGCCTACCTTAAATCCAAACACGTGCGCAAAAAAATCAAACCTCTAAGATAGCCTTGCCCTTCCTTTGCACCTCGCGATAGTCAAAGTCTATTCATGCGTATTACATCATTAATATAAAGCTAATAAAACAAAAACAAGACTATAAATACCCATCTCGGACCCACGCTACGAAGACTCGAACTTTGTTACAAAAAAAACTTTATCACATCCTTAATTTAATTGCAAATCTAAGCACAATTGAACCTCCAATTGCACAATAATTGAAAAGTCCCAATTTGAAACCCTAGATTTTCCCCCTTTTGAAAACAAACTTCTATAATCAAATTAGGCTTTAAACATGATAATATAACATAACCCAATCTTAATTCATGACATTAACACCATTTGATCTGTAAATCCTCATTAAAATCAACCATACAACTCTCTTAATCTCTCAATATGCATAACTCATCTTCCCCAACTCACATAATATGCTAAACCACCATTGAAAGAACCTATAATCATAACTTAAGCCATAAGAGAAAAAAAATTATTACCTCAAGGTTGGAAATGCTCCTAAAGCTCTGAAAATACCCTTATGCAGTGCTGATTTCAAAGTTAGCTATTTAGGAAAAGAAAATATGACCTAAAAATATTTATCTACGACCTGAACAGTACTTTCACCCCACTGGAATCGACTCCACAGGAGCAGACCCGTTGTGGTGGAAAAAGTTTTGCTGGGGCGAGAGTCACTTGACACCTCACCCCTTGCCACAGTGGACCCGCCTCTGTTGTGGTAGAAACACCCCTAGTCCCTGTTTCCTACTTTGGCAAGTCAATCTCTCGTCGAGGCGGACCTACCAGAGCGGATGTTGGTGCTGCCATGGCGGACACTAGACCCTAGTAAAGGAAAAAAACTCAAATCCTCCATTGAACACACGAAACACTCCCAGGACCCCCCCTCCCCCCCCCGGTACAAACCAGGCATGCTCATCTAAGGTAAACAATGGTATAAACTCGCTCGTACCCTCAAATTTCACAAATAGCCAAGCTAAGGCATATTTTTCTAGAGAATCGTTCTAAACAAACTAAAAATCCAAACTTTACAAATAAAGCCACAGAATACATCTGATTGCCTCAAAATGCAAACCAATTATTCGACTATGTCATAAATAACCCTCCAGGTCTACCGAAAGTGACAGAACCAGGAAATAAACTCATCTAGCCAACAATCCACTTTGAGTCAAACTAACCAACTCTAAGTTTCCAGACTTGGGCTTTTTATCTGGAACTCATATATATGGACATCGAGATCCATGCCACCCATCACTACGCGTCAAAAATCCTACATAGAGTCTATAAGAAGGGTCAAATAGCCAAATAAGGGACTTTAGCTAAAAACGACCAGATGGTTCATTATATCATATGCTAATTAAAACAACGTTCGTCTTCGAACGGAGAGAAATGAATCGAGAAACACACCAAAAGTAGTGAACAAGCCAGGATATCTACTCCGTATATCGGACACGGTCTCCCAAGTCGCCTCCTCCACAAGATGATACCTCCATTAAACCTTCACTAAAGTTATCTCCTTCGATCTCAACTTCCTCACCTACCTGTCTAAAATAACCACAGGCTCCTCCTCGAACTCTAGATTCTGATCAAGCAATACTGAGTCCCACTGGATAATATAAAAACTATCGGCATGATACTTCTTCAGCATAGACACATAGAAGACTGGATGAACGCCTGAAATACCTGGTGGTAGAGTCAACTCATATGCCACATCTCCCACTCTCTGAAGAACCTCAAATGGCCCGATATACCTCAGACTCAACTTTCTCTTACCGAATCTTATCACAACATTCATGGGTGAAACCTCAGAAGAACCTTGTCACCAACCATGAACTCTAAATCTCAGACCTTTCGATCCGCATACTCTTTCTGCCTGCTCTGCGCTGCCAGGAGCTTGTCTTGGATTACCTTCACTCTTTCAAAGGACTCCCTTAACAAATCAGTACCCCAAGGACGGACCTCGAATGCATTAAACCAATCAATCGGAGATTGACATCTCCTACCATACAAGGCCTCGAATGGTGACATATCGATACTGGAGTGATAATTGTTGTTGTACGCTAACTCTGCCAAAGGTAGGTGATGGTCCCAATGATCCGCAAAATTGATCATGCAGGCTTGTAACGTGTTCTCAAATACCTAAATAGTCTGCTCTGACTAACCGTCGGTCTGAGGGTGAAATGTTGTACTGAGGTCCAACCGAGTGGCGAACTCTCTCTGCAAAGTCTGCCAGAAATGTGAAGTAAACGGAGTACCCTGATACGAGATGATAGAAATAGGAACCCAATAAGATGAACGATCTCCCGAATATAGATCTTATCCAACTTCTCTGCATTATACGTCATTTGAACTTGAATGAAATGCCCGGACTTGGTCAATCAATTAATAATAACCCAAATCATATCAAACTTGCCCAAGGTCTTGGGCAATCCACAACAAAATCCATATCTATCTTCTCCCACTTCCACTCGGGAATAGGCATCCTCTGAGACACACCATTGTGATGCTGGTGCTCATACTTGACCTGTTGGTAATTCTGACTCCGAGATACAAAATCAACAATGTCTTTCATCATCCTCCACCACTAGTTGTGATGCCTCAAATCATGATACATCTTAGTAGCACCCGGATGATTTGAATACCTAGAGTTATGGGCCTCCTCCAAAATTAACCTAGTCAAATCTCCCACACGAGGCACACACACTCTACCACTGATCCTCATAACACCCTCACTATCAATCATGTCTCATTGTCCTTGTTGTTTATTTCCTCGTCTCAAATCTTGCACAACCTCACATCATCATATTGGTTCACCTGAATCTGATCCAAAAGAGACAACATTGCCTCCACACAAACTAGAATCCTACCCGAATTCAAAATATCAAGTCTCACAAAATGGTTGGCCGGAGATTGGACCTCTAATTCCAAATGACGTTGAGAAATATCCAAATAGGCTAAACTTCCCATACTGACCGTCTTTCGGCTCAAAGCATCTGCCACCACATTGGTCTTTCCTGGATGATACAAAATGGTCATGTCATAATCTTTCAACAACTTCATCCATCGACACTGCCTAGAATTTAAGTTCCTTTGATTAAACATATGTTGAAGACAACGGTGATCGGTATACACCTCACAATGGACACCATAAAGATAATGCATCCATATCTTCAAAGCAAATACAACAACGCCAACTCCAAATCATGAACATGATAATTCTTTTCACCTTTAACTGCCTCGATGCATAAGCAATAACCTAACCCTCATGCATCAACACACAACCCAATCCAATCCTAGAAGCATCATTATACATTGTAAAGTACTTGCCCTCCATCGGAAGAGATAAAATTGGGATTGTGGTCAATAAAATCATAAGATTTTGAAAGCTCTCTTCACACTAATCGGACCACTTAAATGGCACCTTCTTTTTAGTCAAACGCATCATATGAGAAGCAGTAGAAGAGAATCCATTGACGAACCAACTATAGTAGCTAGCAAGACCCACAAAACTTTGAATCTCTATAATAGAAGTCAGTCTAGGCCAGTCCCTGACTGCCTCTGTCTTCTTAGGGTCAACCATAATCCCATCCTTGGACATCACGTGTCCTAAGAATGCCACAGACCTCAACCAAAACTCACACTTTGACAACTTGACATAAAGTTTTTTCTCTTTTAAAATCCCAAGAACCACTCTTAGGTGTTGCTCATGGTCCTCCCGACTCTTTGAACAAATCAGAATGTCTTCAATAAACACAATAACAAAAGAATCCAAATACGACTTGAATATCCAATTCATCAAATCCATGAACGTTGTACGGAAAGTGGTAAGCCCAAATGACATCACCAAGAACTCCTAATGCCCAAACGAGTCCGAAAAGCCATCTTGGGCACATCCTCAGTCCGGATCTTCACTTGATGATACCCGGACCTTAAGTCAATCTTCAAAAACACAGAAGCACCCTGAAGTTGGTCGAACAGGTCATCAATATGTGGAATCGGATACTTGTTTTCTATGGTGACCTTGTCCAGTTATCTATAATCAATGCACATACGCATAGTTCCATCTTCTTCTTCACAAACAAGATGGGAGCTCCCTATAGAGATACACTCAGTCGAATGAATCCCTTACTCAACAAATCCTGAAGCTTATCATTCAACTCCCTTAACTCAGCTGGAGCCATACGGTGCGGAGGAATAAAAATGAGTCGAGTGCCCAGCTCAAGGTCAATATAGAAGTCAATGTCTCTATCTGGCGGCATACCCAGTAAATCTGAAGGAAAGACCTCCGCGAACACACTAACTACCATAACAGAATCAAGGAAAGGAGTATCTGCACTCGTATCTGCACTCGTATCCCTAATATGAGCAAGATAAGTCAAACAACCCTGGTACACTAACTTTCAATCCCAAATATAAGAAATAATCCTCCTAGGAGCAGGGCTAGGAGCGTCTCTCCACGCTAACCTTAGAAGACCAAGCATAGCTAGTGTGACTATCTTGGAATAATAATCCAGAATCGTGTGATATGAGGATAACCAATCCATACCCAATATAACATCAAACTCCACCATATCTAATATAACCAGATATACCCAAGTGTTATAGTCCATGAAAGTAACTACACACATGTGATAAACTCTAACAATCACTAAATAACTGACTAGTGTAGACATACGAATAAGAATATCAAGTAGATCACACCACATCTCTAATTTAGCAGAAACATAGGCAGACACATAAGAGAAAGTAGATCATGAATCAAATAACATGGTAGAAGCTCAATGATCGATTCAGATGATACATGTAATGACTACGTCTGATGCCTCAGCCTCAGCCTCAACCCTACCAGGGAATGCATAGCAATGAGTGCACCCTACCTCAGACTGAGTACTCTGCTGGCCACCTCAGCCCAAATGACCTCTACCTATCCCCGATTGGGATCTACCACCACCAGTCTGATGGTTACCACAGCCCAACTGAGATCCTCCCCGGCTGATCTGACTACCACCTCTAGATATCTATGTTGGTGTCCTAGGTGCATGAGAGTCACCCGAAAACTACCTGGGGTAATCTCTCTTAAAATGCCTAACCTCTCCACAAGTGTAACAAGCTCTAGCCGTTGAGGGCTACTGAATAGAGATAGATGAAAATGAGTTGTCATGGTATGAATACCAAGACTGAGAACTTCTCGATGACTGTCCCTTACTACGTCCATCGGTGATCTGAAGAGCTACCTAAACCAGTCGACTAGGCTACCACTACTGATGTCTTCCCTGATAACCATGACCACGGGAAGTAGAACCACTGAACTATCCAAGGCCCTTAGCCCTCTTATCAAGCTTATGTCTGGGAAACTTGCCCCTCACAGACTATACCATGCTAGCATGCTCGGCAACAATATCTAAAGAAGCTCTAGAGGCCACTAACTACAACATAGCCAACTGGAGTGGAATAGACAACCTCTAATAAAACATCTCACTCATTCTGCCTTACTAGCCTCAGTAGGGAGCAGCGGTCATGCATATCACGATAAGGCATGAAAGCAAGTCTCACACTATGCAACTGTAGAATGGCCTTGATCAATCTTCTGGAACTCATCTTGCTTGCCTAAGCGCAAGCTCAAAGGTACATACTTCTTAATAAACACTCTGTAGAATCAAACCCATGTCAACAGAGGCATCCCAGCAAGCAAACAATCAACATATGCCCTCCACAACTGCTTCACGTCACCTCTAAGTTGAAAGGCTACAAAACTAACTCCATGAGTCCCAACAATATCAAGACTATGCAATATCTCATGGATGCTCACTATAAACTCATATGCATCCTCCTTAGGCTGACCAAAGAACTCCGGAGGCTTCATCTTAGAAAAGTGCTCCCAAATTTTCCGCTCATTGTGGGTCATAGTTATCCAACTAATAAGCCAGGTACAGAACTCTAGAGCATGAACCTCATCTATATATGGCGCTAACATCACCGCAGACTGAATATCGAGTGTATAAAACTCAGGGGTCTGAGTCTCCCCTCTCGCACGGGTCTAAGAACCACCTGGGGTAGTAGGATGTATACCTATCTGAGCAAATCCATCTAGAACACTCAACAAGTGGACCAGTGTATCCTGAAGGACTGGTGTAGCAATAAATCCAGGCTGGTCCCACCTCCTATAGCATATCATCTTGAGAATTGATATAAGGCTCTGGGACTCTGACCTAGTATGAGCCTGACTGACTCTCTATGCTCCACTCTTAGCTGGTGTTGCTGCTCTGGCTCTACCCTGGCTCCGAGTGCATGTTTTACCACGTCCACACATGATCGGTGCCGGTGCATGTGCCTCCTCCCTCGCCACATTGGCACAAGTCCTCACTATCTGTGAGAGAATAAAAATAAAGGTAAGATACTAATTTGATTCAACTTAGAACGAAAGGAATGGAAAAAGTGAAATTTCCTAAATGTCTCATAGCCTCTCAAAGAACGGATGTCTCCGCACCGACCATAAGACTCTACTAGACATTGCTCTTGTATTTAAGATTATTTAACCTAGGACTCTGATACCAACTTTCTCACGACCCCCTTTCAGGAATCATGGTGGCACCTACATAATCCCACTACAAAGGTGAACCACTCCCAAATCATTCTCAAGACATGATATGTATATAAAAGTGGACGAAATACGAATACGATAAACATTGCCTCATAATATAATAAGTGAAAAGAAGTGATAGTCTGATACATCAAACAAATTCCCCCAAGAGATCTAGTCTGGGCATACAAGAGCACTAATAAAACCATAACAATCTAAGAGAAACGGCACGCAGGCCAAAACTAAAATACATAGTCTAAAATGTGTCTCTCATGTAAGAACAAAAGACCATAAGTAGAGGAGAGTATTCAAGGCTTGCTAGAAGGGGTATCCTCACCCTGAATACTGAGGATCACAACTCTGACTCAACCATGTGGTCCTGCGAAGGTCGAAGGTACTAAATCTGCATCCAAAAATAATACAGCAAGTGTAGCATGAGTACACAATGTACCCCCATAGACATCATAGGCCAATAATGACGGAAGATACATAATCAGAGATAAATACTAAGTTGACACCAAATAATCCTATGCTAACAGTTCAATAACCCAAGTACATCACCTAGTCAACATGTTGTTCACAGAGTTCAACAGTATATCAAATATAAATAGAAATAAATAAACCTTCCAAGCTCAGAATTCAACCATGGTATTCATAATCACTCAATACACAATTCATCATAATTTATCAATGAAATGTCATAAATATGTATGATATGAATGCAATGCATATGCAGGGCACCTTTATCAACTTGGTATACAGTATGTCAAGGTTTAGTTATGATATGTACACCCATGGGGGACCTGTGAAGTTGATATACTGCTTTTAGACAGCCAAAATTCCACACATGAATCTAACTAGAGCCCATGACTCATCTGTCAAGTCTCAATCATATTGCACTCGTGCAACTCCACTCCCCGCATATCAATAGCATCTCAAGTGCCATAATCTCATATTACTCTGACCTTTTCGGTCTCTTGGACCACACCATACCATACCTATCTCACATCAAATCACAAAACCATGAGTATATATGTAATGACAATACAAGGCAAGATATTATAATATAATGAGATGCAATCAAGTATAGATATGTACACATTTCTTCAAGAGTTCAACAACACATAAACAATCCAACTCAAATCAGGATATCAATCAAAAGCATGTGTGATGAGTAAACAAATAATAGCAAACATGGCGACAAGCCCAAATAATCAGCAATCGGAACCAGCATAAGGTAGATTCCCCAAATCATCCCATCATCACAGTTCAACACCGGTACCCACTCAATCATTCAACATAAACGGCTAGTTGGGACCGCAAACACACCAAATACCCCTCAATATTAATATCTAATTACGTACAGCTATCGGAGTCTCAAAAAGCTAAACTATAGCCTACCTCAAATCCGAACAGGTGCACAACAAAATCAACCCTCTAAGATAGCCTTGCTCTTCTTTTGCGCCTCACGATAGTCAAAGTCTATTCACGTGTATCACATCGTTAATATAAAGCTAATAAAACAAAAATAAGACTTTAAATACCCATTTCGGGCACATGCTACCAAGACTCAAACTTTGTTACACAAATCTTTATTACATACTAGGTAGTCACATCCTTAATTTAATTACAAATATAAACACAATTGAACCTCCAATTGAACAATAATATAAAAGCCCCAATTTGAAACCCTAGATTTTCCCCCCTTTGAAAACAAACTTCTATAATCAAATTAATCATTAAAATATGATAATCTAACACAACCCAATCCTAATTCATGATATTAATACCATTTGATCAATAAATCATCATTAAAATCAACCACATAACTCTCTTAATCTCTCAATATGCATAACTCATCTTCCCCAGCTCACATAATATGCTAAACAACCATTAAAAAAACCTATAATCATAACTTAAGCCATAAGAGAGAAAGAATCTATTACCTCAAGGCTAGAAATGCAACTAAAGCTCTAAAAATACCGTTATGCGACGTTGGTTTCGAAGTTAGCTATTTGGAGAAAGAAAATTTAACCTAACAATATTTATAGGCCACCTAAACAGTACTTCTGCCCCACCAGAATCGACTTTGTTGGAGTGGACTCGTTGTGGCAGAAAAAGCGTCTTTGGGACAAGAGTCACTTGACACCTCACCCCTCACCAGGGTGGACCCAACTCTGCTGTGCCGGAAACCCCCTATCCCCACTTCTTACTTCGGCAAGACAACCTCTCACTGAGGTGGACCCACCGGAGCAGATGTTGGTGCCGTCGTGGTGGACACCAGACACTAGCAAAGCTAAATAGCCCAAATCCTTTATGAACACCTAAAATACTCCCAGGACCCATCAGACACAAACCAGACATGCTCGTCTAAGCTAAATCATGGTACGAACTTACTCGTACCCTCGAATTTCATAAATAACCTAAATAAGACATACTTTTCTAAAGAATCATTCAAGACAAACAAAAAATCTAAACTTTACAAAAAAGCCACATAATATATTTGATTGCCTTGGGAAGCGAACTAATAACTCAACGAAGTCATAAATGACCCTCCAGGTCTACCGAAAGTGACGAAACCCTGAAATGAACTCATCTAGCCAAATGTCCACTTTGAGTAAAACTAACCAACTCTAAGTTGCCAGACTTAGGCTTTTCATTTGAAACTCATATAAATGGACCTCGAGACCCGTGCCACCCATCATTTTGCATCATAAACCCCAAATAGAGTCTACGGGAAGGGTCAAATAGGAAAATAAATATTGTTAGCAAAAAATTATTGGATGGGTCATTATTGTACCTGTGTTGAACTATGATGATTGTGATTTGGGGAATCAGCCTTAAGCTGATTTTGAGTGATGATTGATTGGACATATTGCCATTATGTAGGCTCGTCGCCATACTTGTTATCATTGTGCTTATTAATCACACGGGCTTTGATATAATATTTGATTGTATTTGGATTATATGTGGTTGTATTCTTAAAAGCATGTGACATTCATCTATATACTTAGTTGCATCTCATTATATCATGATCCATGCCTCGAATTGTCATTTGCATTCATACAATCATGGTTCTGATGATATTGATATTGCAGTTGTATGATATATGTTGTGGGTTCAAGAGACTGGGAAAGGTAAGAACACTATGAGATTATGGCAATACTGAGATGATGGTGATAATGATGATGATATGCGAGGAGCGGGGTTGCACACATGCAATAATTATTATTACAACCAAAAGTTGGTCTCCGATGGCAAATTTCGTAGGGGTATATGAACTTCATGGGTCCCCCGTGGGTGGCTGATCATAATAAAAACTTGACAACCCGTATACTGAATGATAAAGGTACCTATCATATGCATTGTATTCATATCATACATATATATGTCATTTCATTAATTATTTATGGATTATCTTGTACTAGATTGGTGATTCATGATTTGGATAGATTCTTGGATATGAAAGGATTGTACCTGCTATTGATACCTGAAATACTATTGTTTAATTCTTCTGGAATTAGTGACTTAAGTGATTAGGAAATCCTACTTGAATACGGTGATATGTGAATTCTATGAATTGCTCTGTGGACTATGTAAGTTTACTTAGATTATTGAATTGTTAGTATAAGACTAATTGGTGTCAATTTAATATTTATATCTATTTACGTATCTTCCATTCTTGTCTACATATGATGTCTACGGGGGCACGTTGTGTACTAATTACACACTTGCTGCATCTTTTCTTGATGCAGATAAAGATCCTACTACCAGTGCAATGAATGAGGAGGCATGGGTATTGGCACCTACTATATGGGGTCGTGGTAGGGGACGTACTCGCAATTGAGGTAGATCTAGAGAAGCGGAACCAGCTCGGGGTAGGGCAGCGAGAGCTGGTCAGCATCGTGCTAAATCAAAGTCCTCTGAGTTATATATTAAGCCTCATGATGAGCTACTTAAGAAGGAGATGGGGCCAGCCCAGGATCAGACTAGATTTATTGCTACTCCAGGTTTACATGACACACTGGTCAGGCTGTTAAGTGTTCTTGATGGTTTTGCCCAGGCGGTCATACATCCTACTACTCCGAGTGGTTCTTATACCCGTGTGAGAGAGAGGCAGACTCATACCCCCTAGTTTTGTATTCCTAGGATTCAGCCAACGGCGATGTCAGTGCCCTATATATATGAGGTTCCTGCTCCAAAGTTTGGTTCCTGGCCTATTGGAGGGACAATTATGACCCGCAATGAGTGGAAGATATGGGATAACTTTTCGAACATGAAGCCTCTTGAGTTCTTTGGGCAGCTCGAGGAGAATGCGTAATAGTTCATTATGAGTAGCCATGAGAGGTTACATATTTTGGGTATTGTTAAGTCACACGGAGTTAGATTTGTGGCCCTTCATCTTAGGGGAGACGCAAAACAGTGGTGGAGAGTGTATGTTGATTTTTTACCTGTGGGGTCGCCTTCATTGACGTGGGTTAGGTTCTATCGAGTTTTCTTAGAGAAGTATGTCTCTTTGAGCTTGCGACTGTGCAAGCTTGATGAGTTTCAGAAGATTGAGTAGAGATGTTCTACAGTTGCACAGTATGAGACTCGCTTCCGTGCCTTATTATGTTATGAAGCACCGCTGCTCCCTATAGAGGCTGAGCAGGTGAGATGTTTTGTTAGATGATTATGTATCCCACTTTAGTTGGCGACATTGCAACTGGTGGCTTCTAGAGCTTCCTTTGAGATAGTGGCTAAGCATGCGAGGATGGTGGAGTCGGTGAGGGGCAGTATGCCCAGATATAAGCCCAATAAGAGGGCGAGGTGACATGAATAGTTCAGCGGTTCTACTTTCTGTGGTTATGGGTATTGGGGAAGATATCAGCAGTTGCAGCGTAGTTGACCTTTTTAGGTAGCCCTATAGATTACCGATGGTTTCTCTGCGGGGCAGAGAGGTTATAATGGGGTCTAATCTTCGAGGGGTCCTCCAACTCAGTATTCTGATCATGGTGGTTCGGGTTCTTCTATCTCTATTCATCATCCCTCAGTGTCCAGGACCTGAAACTACGTATGCCACTGTAGGATAAGGGTCACTTCGCCCAGAGGACGATAGCTTAAGAATTGCATATTGGATCATTTCTTGCCATGTCCATGTCTCATATCCCGGCAAGGTATGAGAAAGCTCTACTGGTCGGGCCAGTTACTAGACTCCACGTACCCACGTGGTGATTCATCTTATCGGTTATGCTACTTCTCTCCCCACAGATATACAAGTTTACAAGTTTAGATACACAGATTTCATACATGTTTTATACTTATGTCAAATCATGTCCATGCTCATGTTCAGTTTAAGTTCGTATCTTATTATTTCATAAGCCTACTTATTCTTTTAGTTGCTTTACATATAATACAATTCAAATGTACTAACGTCCATTTACTTGGGGCCTGCACTTCATGGTGCAAGTGTTGAGTTTCAGTGAAACGGATCTGCTCAATAGGATTGCCTCAGTATCAGCTTTTGGTGAGTCCCTCTCATTCGGGGTGCTAGTCATTTATTTTCACATGTCATGATTATTAGTAGAGGTATGCCAGGGCCTTGTCCTGGTAAACAGTTTTGCAGACTCCTATTGTTAGAGGTTTCATAGACTAGTCTAGTTATCATGTCATACCAGTTTTTCAGTTATTCATACTTATGATATTTTCAAACTATTTTCGTGATATATTTTCAAATCATGATTTTAGTATATGTTTTACATGTTTTAAAAGTCATTACTTTAATATGTTTTGATGCCCATGTTGACAAGCAAGCCATGTGGTTCTCTCAATCACATGCAGTCAGGCATCGAGTGTTGTGTTCCACCTAAGCCATGGTTCAGGGCATTACAAAGCTTGGTATTAAAGCCCTAAGTTCAAGTGTCTTAGGAGTCTATGAAATCATGTCCAGTGGGGTCAATTTTATGTGTGTGAGGGCCCCGTACATGTAAACAGTTGATGACCAAGACATCTAGGATTGTCTCACTTCTTTCGTACTCTAGATCGTGTAGTTAGATCTATACCTCCAGGACATCCTTCTATCTCGTGCATGTTACATATTTTAGAAAAATGTCTGCGAAAATAAAGTACACCAAGAGGACTTCAACTAACAACCAGAGAGTTGCTAATGATGTTGCTCGCGAGGAAGATGCTCAAGCTTAGGGAGCCAATTCGGGTATAGCACCCCCACCTGATGCTATAGGGCTTGTGGAGATCCCAGTTTCGCTACCCATTTCTATTGACTCTGATGTTAGGGGATCTATTCATTTGCTCACCCAACTTGTGGCTGCTCAGGCCCAACACCAAGAAACTACTCTAAGTACGGGAATTAATGGGGAGTCATCTAGTTTCAGGACTCATGAGTTTCTTCGTATGGACCCTCATGTGTTCATAGGGTCTTGTAAGAATAAGAATCCATAGAATTTCATTGATGGGCTCCAAAAAATCTTTTGTGTCATACATGCTAATGAGATAGAAGCAATAGAGTTGGGAGCTTACCAGTTGCAGGATGTTGCTAATATTTGGTATGAGTCATGGGAATAGTCCTGCGGGGAGGATGCATCTCCCGCAACATGGGATGTGTTTGCTGATGCTTTTATCGAGCACATTCTGCCATTAGAGGTTAGCGAGGCAAAAGCTGTGGAATTTGAAAAGCTCAAGCAGAATGGCAAGTTTATTCAGGAATACGATATTTAGTTTATCTTTTTGGCAAAGTATGCTCCACATATGGTCCCAGACATGAGGACCAGAGTTAGACGTTTTATGTATGGTCTTGATCCCCATTTGTACGATGCAACCAATATTATAGCTCAAAACAGAGAGATGACTATTGTGAAGATGATTGCGTTCGTGCAAGGTAATGAGAGTAGGTTGAAGAAAGAGAATGATAGGGAATTTAACAAGAGGGATAAGTCTTCAGGTCACTTCAATCAAGGGAGAGGTGATGGTACTTTGAGGTACCGAGGAAGATTGTATGTTTCAAATATAGGGGATCAGAAAGCGAATCATGGAAAAGCATATAATTCCAAGTATTCCATTCACCCAGGTTCTACAAAGATGTATCATGATCTTAAGGACATTTATTGGTGGAACGATATGAAGAGGAATATGGCAGATTTTGTAGCCAAGTGTCTGAATTGTCATTAGGTGAAAGCCGAGCACAAAGGGCTGGTAGGTTGGCTCAGAATATTGAGTACTAAGGTAAATCTTAGCACAGTTTTTATCCTCAAACATACGGCCAGGCAGAGCGTACTATTCAGACTCTTGAGGATATATTGAGGGAATGTGTTCTTGATTTTAAAGGTAATTGGGATGATCATTTGCCTCTCATTGAATTTTCTTATAATAACATTTATCATACTAGTAACCATATGGCACCATTCAAAGCTCTGTATAGGCGAAGGTGTAGATCACCAATTAGTTGATTCGAGATTGGTGAGGCAGAGTTTCTAGGACCAAACTTAGTCTATCAGGCTGCGGAGAAAATCAAGTTAATTCATAAGCATTTGAAAATAGCTCAGAGCTGCCAGAAATCTTATTCAGATGTGGAGGTGTAGAGACTATGAGTTTCAAGTTGATGATTTGGTTTCTCTTAAAGTTTCACCTATGAAAGGTGTCATAAGGTTTGGAAAGAAAGGAAAGTTCAGTCCCAAATATATCGGACTATACAGGATTTTGAGGAGAGTTGGCCAAGTGGCTTATAAACTTAAATTGCCACAAGATTTAGTTGTTGTGCATCCAGTGTTTTATGTATCCATATTGAGGAAGTGTGTGGGAGACTCATCGTTGGTTGTCCCTACCGATTCCATTATAGTTAAGGATGGTTTGACCTATGAAGAGATCCATGTGGCTATTTTACATCGTCAGATTCAAAAGTTGAGAACTAAAAAAGTTGCCTCAATAAAAGTGTTGTGGAAAAATCAGAATATTGAGGAGGCTACATAGGAAGCCGAAGAAGGTATGAAGTCTAGATATCCACACTTATTTGAGGATCAAGCTAAAAATGATCGAGGTAAATGCCTTAAGTATTCATGTCATGTCCCTTGCGTATTTGTGTCTCATGTTTCACATTCATGCAATTAGTACTCATGTCCCATGTTCATGTAATCATGTCATTCAGTTCTATGTTTCATATCTTGTTGTTTCATGCTCATGTACTCATGTTATATCCAATTCTATTCTTAACTATGACCCATCATTCAAGGATAAATTATCCCAATGGGGAGATATTGTAACACCTCGTACC
The DNA here is from genome assembly GCA_034509755.1 of Anisodus tanguticus. Lineage (NCBI taxonomy): Eukaryota > Viridiplantae > Streptophyta > Magnoliopsida > Solanales > Solanaceae > Anisodus > Anisodus tanguticus. The sequence goes on along the minus strand of CM067544.1, from coordinate 32,549,152 downwards.
TCTAAACTAAGTCATGTTTATGATTCGGGAGTTTAGGAAACCAAAAAGGGGAGTTTAAGTTGAAAAACCAATTTCAGTTCTGCAGACCAGAATTGACGCCAGGTTATACAGACCGAATAATGTTTTACGTCCCGTAAAAACAAAACATCAATTTCATTTTTGAAATAAAGGCAAGGCTGTAAATTTTATGGATTGTCAAATTATTGACGGCATGTCGATCTTCACCGTCCCAGAACTCTAGCTTTTTACAACTCTCTGGAAATTTTCAAGACCATGCTGGTCCATTTATACGGACCATAGAAAATTATACGGTCCAAACCTAAGCCATCAAAAATTTGACGGATCATCGAATTAGACCGTCAAAGTGTTCCGACAACAAACAATATAAATACGACCCTTAGTCTTCAAAAATCATAATTCACTTCTCTCAAGCCCTAGCATGAAATTTCTCTCTTCCCAATCATCTTTTACACCAAGGTAAGTTCTTTCCATGTAGTTTCATGCGATTCTAAAATAGTATAATCAATTCCTAAATGAAATTCACTACTCTTAACCTAGGGTTTTCAAAATAAACCCAGTTCAACGTTTCAAGGTGTAATTTTTATAGTTCTTCTTCAAATTCCGGATTTTTAATACAAGTTTGGAAGCGAGTAAGGTATGTAGAGTTTCTATCTACGTGTGGGGACATCATTGTTCTTCCCCCATGCCACGTTTCTATGAAATCGTGAAAATTCCATACTTAGGGTTTTAACTCTATTATCATGATAACCCTAATTATATGTAATACAGTTTATGTATCATGTCTTTATTATAATATTCTATTGTATTCGTGATATGTCATTACAATTGTCATGAACTTGTTCGTAATCCATGAACGCATGTTTTGATTTCCATGGATTCTTAAATACAAGTTATGATCAATATTACACAGTTTCATGAAGTTATATATATGTTTTCATGTATTCGCAAGATATAAGCTATATGTATTTACATATTAAATTAAAATCATGAATCATGTTTACAAGTTATTTCATAAAATCCATGGGCTTACAAGCCATTAATTTTCAAGTACATATTTTGGGAGTTGCATAGTTTACGGAGAAGGCTCTAGTAACCTAAAACTATGTATGCCACGATAGGAAAAGGGTCACTCCGCCCAGAGGACGATACCTTCAGAATTACATATTGGATCCTTTTTTGACATGTTCATGTCTCATACCCCGGCAAGGTATGGGAAAGATCTACTGGTCGGGCCAGTTACTAGACTCCACGTACCCACGTGGTGATTCATCTTATCGGTTATGTTACTTCTCCCCCCACAGATATACAAGTTTACAAGTTTATAGATACACAGATTTCATACATGTTTTATACTTATGTCAAATCATGTTCATGCTCATGTTCAGTTTCAGTTCATGTCTTATTATTTCATGTGCCTGCTTATTCTTTCAGTTGTTTTATATACAGTATAATTCAAATGTACTAATGTCCCTTTGCATGGGGCCTACTATTTAAGGTGCATGTGCTAAGTTTTAGGAAGACGGATCTGCTCAATAAGATTGCCTCAGTATCAGCCTCTGGTGAGCCCCTCTCATTCGGGGTGCTAGTCATTTATTTCACATGTCATGATTATTAGTAGAGGTATGTCTGGCCCTTGTCCTAGTAAACAATTTTGCAGACTCATATTGTCAGAGGTTTCATAGACTAGTCTAGTTATCATGTCATGCTAGTTTTTCAGTTATTCATACCTATGATATTTCCAGATTATTTTCATGATATATTTTCAGATCATTATTTTAGTATATGTTTTACATATTTTAAAAGTCATTACTTTAGTATGTTTTGATGCCTATGTTGACAAGCAAGTCATGTAGTTCACTAGGTCATTTGTAGTCAAGCACTGAGTGTCGTGTTCCATCAGGCCATAGCGAGGCATTACATAGTGGTGGTAGTCAGGTTAGCCGAGAGGGATCTCAGTCAGGCTGTAATGGCCATTATTCTGGTCATGGTGGATCCTAGTCAGGGAGAGATGAAGCTCATTCAGGCTGAGGTGGCCAGCAGAGTACTCAGTCCGATGTGGGATGTACTCACTGTTATACATTCCCTGGTAGGGTCAAGGCTGAGGCATCCGATGGAGTTATCACAAGTATCATCTCAATCGGTCATTGGTCTGCTACTGTGTTATTTGATCTACGGTCTACATTCTATTATGTATGTACCTACGTTTCTATTGATTTGGATATGTGTTGTGATATGCTTGATGTCCTTATTCTTATGTCCACATCAATTGGTGAGTTTGTGATTGTAGATAGAGTTTATCGCATGTGTGTGGTTCCTTTGTGAGGTTAGAGTGAAGGGGCGCTTCCAGCCCTGCTCCTAAGAAGATCATTTCTTTTATATGTGCTATGATGTTGGTAGATAAAGGTTGCCTAGCGTATCTTGCTTACATTAGGATATGAGTGTGGAGACTCCTTTTCTTGAGTCTGTTCCAGTAGTTAGTGAGTTTGTTGAGGTCTTTTCTTCATATTTATTGGGTATGCCGCCAGACATAGATATTGATTTCTGCATTGATCTTTAGTCGGGACTCAACCGATTTCCATTCCTCCATACCGTATGTCTCTGGAAGAACTTAGAGAGTTGAAGGAGCAGCTTTAAGACTTGTTAATTAATGACTTCATTCGACTGAGTGTATCTCCATGGGGTGCTCCTGTCTTGTTCGTGAAGAAGAAGGATGGCACCATGTGTATGTGCATTGGTTATAGGTAGTTGGACATGGTCACTATTAGAAATAAGTATCTGATTCCTTGTATTGATGATCTATTTAACCAGCTTCATGGTACTTCGGTGTTCTCGAAGATTGACTTGAGGTCCGGGTAGGGATGGCAACGGATCGAATCTGGACCGGATCCTACTAGATCCAGATCCAGATCCGTTTTTCATACCTGAATCCAAATCCGGATCCAGATCCAGCGGGTCCATAAAAATCATATCCAAATCCGGATCCGCCGGGTCCACGGATCGGATTTGGATCCACATGTAAAAAAAATTGTCTTGCTAAAAATGTAACCTTGCTAAGAATTTTTTTTAAACTGACAAATTATTTTTACTTAGCTAACAGTTTACTGTGTTTCAATTTTGAAATGTTCATATGAGATATTTTGTCCGTTGTCTCGTTTTGATTGTGAGCTATTAATTGAAAATGTTGGACAATGACAATAGTTGTGAAAAATGCTGACTAGTATTTCCACAATGCAGAACTTGCATGTGCTTGGAATCTTCACAAATGAAGTGAATATAATTTTAACTACTTGTCTATGGAGAAGTCATTCACTAATATAACATTGATTTTATTATCGAAGTTACCTCTTTATTTTTTGGTTTTTGAGTTAACGCGGGGATAAATTAAACTTGCAAGTATGTACTTAGCAATTTTAAGAAAATACTTATAAAATTACATTCTAGATTATGAATATATTTAACAAAAAATGGATCCACGGGTCGGATCTGGACCGGATACGGATCTCAAATACAGGATCCAGATCCAGATCCGTCATAAACGTATCCGGGTCCGATCCGGATCCGTCGGGTCCAAATTTTGAAGATCCATATCCTATAAAACGGATCTGGATCCACCGGGTCCAGGATCCATTGCCATCTCAAGGTCCGGGTATCATCAGCTGAAGATTGGGCCAAAGATATTCCAAAGACAGCTTTTCAGACTTGTTATGGCTATTATTAGATTTTTGTGATGTCATTTGGGCTTACTAATGCCCCTGCAGTGTTCATGGACTTGATGAATGGAATATTTAAGTCATACTTGGATTCTTTTGTGATTGTATTCATTGATGACTTCTTGATCTATTAGAAGAGTTGGGAGGACCGTGAGCAGCATCTGAGAGTGGTTCTTGGGTTATTGAAGGAGAAGAAGCTTTATGCTAAGTTCTCAAAGTGTGAGTTTTTGTTGGACTCTATAGCATTCTTAGGACACGTGGTATCCAAAAAAAGTATTATGGTTGATCCTCAAAAGATTGATGCAGTCAGGGACTGACCTAGACCGACTTCTGTGATAGATTTAGAGTTTTGTGGGTCTTGCTAGCTACTATCGTCGGTTAGTCAAGGGATTCTTTTCTATTGTTTTTCATCTGACACATTTGACTCAGAATGAGGTTCCATTCTAGTGGTTCGATGAGTGTGAGGAGAGCTTTCAAAAGCTCAAATTATTTTTTACCACAACTCTGATTTTGTCCCTTCTGGTAGAGGGAAATGACTTCACCGTATATTGTGATGCTTCGAGCATTGGGTTGGGTTGTGTGTTGATGCAGGAGGGTAAGGTTATTTCTTATGCATCGAGACAATTGAAGGTGCATCATAAGAATTACCTTATTCATGACTTAGAATTGGCTGACATTGTGTTTGCTTTGAAGATTTCGATGCATTATCTTTATGGTGTCCATTGTCAGGTGTATACCGATCATCACAGTCTACATCACGTGTTTAATCAGAGAGACTTGAATTCTAGGAATCTTTGGTGGATGGAGTTATTGAAATATCATAACATGACTATTTTGTACCATCAAGGTAAGGCCAATGTGGTGGCAGATGCCTTAAGACGAAAGGTAGTCAGCATAGGGAGTTTAGCTTATTTGATCATTTTTAGCGTCTATTAGCATTGGAGGTCCAGTATCTAGCCGACCATTTCGTGAGCTTGATATTTCAAATCCGAGTTGGATTCTGCTATGTGTTGAGGTGATGTAGTCTCTTTTGGATTAGATTTGGACTCACCAGTATGATAATGTGAAGTTGTGCAAAATTTGAGATAAGGTGATGAGGAGTGAGACCAAAGGAGGCCATGATTGATGGTGAGGGGGTTTTGAGGATCAAAGGTAAAGTATGCATTCCTAGAGTTGGTGATTTGACTAGATTGATTATGGAGGAGGCTCATAACTCTAGATATTTAATTTATCCAGGTGTTACTAAGATGTACTGTGACTTGAGATAGTATTATTGGTGGGGTAGGATGAAGAGATACATTGTTGATTATGTGTCTTGGTGTCAGAATTGTCAGGAAGTCAAGTATGAACATCAGCAACCCAGTGGTGTGTCTCAGAGGATGCCCATTCCCAAGTGGAAGTGGGAGAGGATTTCCATGGATTTTGTTGTGGGATTGCCAAGACTTTGGTCAAGTTTCATGCTATTTGGTTCGTTGTTGATAGATTGATCAAGTCCGCATATTTCATTCCAGTCCAAATGACATATAATGTAGAGAAGTTGGCTAAGATCTACATTTGAGAGATTGTTCGTCTTCATGGGGTTCCTATTTCTATCATCTCAGATCAGGGTACTAAGTTTACTTAGCATTTCTAGCGGACTTTACAAAGAAAGTTGAGTACTCGCTTGGATCTCAGTATAGCTTTTCACCCTCAGACTAACGGTTAGTCCGAGTGGACTATTTAGGTATTGGATGACATGTTACGAGCCTGCGTGATTGATTTTATTATCATTGGGACCCATTTTTACCTTTGGCAGAGTTTGTGTACAACTACAGATATCCCTCTAGTATCGATATGGCACCATTCGAGGATTTATATAGTAGGAGATATTGATCTCCCATTGGTTGGTTTGATGCATTTGAGGTTTGTCCTTAGGGTACTGATTTGTTGAGGGATTCCTTAGAGAGGGTGAATGTGATTCAGGACAAGCTCTTAGCAGCACAGAGCAGGTAGAAGGAGTATGCGGACCGAAAGGACAGAGACTTAGAGTTTATGGTTGGTGACAAGGTTCTTCTGAAGGTCTCACCCATAAAGGGTGTGATGAGATTCAACAAGAGAGGAAAGTTAAGTCTGAGGTATATCAGACCTTTTGAGGTTCTTTAGAAAGTTGGGGAGGTGGCATATGAGTTGGCTCTGCCACCAGGTCTTTCAGGCGTCTATCCAGTTTTCTATGTATCCATGTTGAAGAAGTATCATATTGACAGTTCTTATATTATCCAGTGGGACTCTGTATTGCTTGATCCGAATTTAGAGTTCAAGGAGGAGCATATGGCTATTCTGTACATGCCGATGAGGAAGTTGAGGTTGAAAGAGATAGCTTCTATGAAAGTTTAGTGGAAGCATCATCCTGTTGAGGAGGCAACTTGGGAGACACAGTTCGACATGCGAAGTAGATATCCTGACTTATTTACTACTTCTGATATGTTTCCTCTATTCGTTTCTCTCTGTTCAAGGATGAATATTGTTTTAATTGGTATCTAATGTAACGACCCATCTGGTTGTTTTTAGCTAAAGACCTCTATTTACCTATTTTACCATTCTTATAGTCTCTATGTGGGTTTTGTGATGCGTGGGAATATGTGGCATGGATCCCGAGGTCTATTTATATGAATTTCACATAAAAACCCTAAAACTAGAACCTTAAGAGTTGGATAGTTTAACTCAAGGTTGAATTTTAAGTAGATAGGTTCATTTCCGGGTTCCGTCGCTTCTGGTACCTCCGGAGGGTCATTTATGACTTTGTAATATTTAGATTTTTTATTGTTCCGAATGATTCATTAGAAAAGTATGTCTTAGCTCGATTAAATAGAAAATACGATGGTACGAGTGAGTTCGTAACACTGTTTACCTTAGACGAGCATGTATAGTTTATGTCCGGGAGGTCTTGGGAGTATTTCGGGTGTTTGATGGAAGTTTAGCAAGATTTTATATTTGTTGGTGTCTGGTGTCCGCTTCGGCGACACTGCTCTCTGCTTCTACATGTCAGCCTCGGTGGGTGGTTGGCTCGTAGAAACGGGGTATTAGATTTGGTTCAGTTTCCACCTTGGCGGATGGGACTTCCGAACGGGCGGGTGTTCCTACGGAGTCGGGTGTGCTGTGGTGTTGGGGCAAGGTGTTAAGTGACACCGCCTCAGCGAGGGTCATTTGCGCAGGAACGGGTCTGTGCCAGCGGAATCGATTCTTCTGGGGCGGAACCATTGGGTCAAATGTCCTATTTAAATTCCCGTGATTAGATTTCTTTTCTCAAAATAGAAACCCTCTGACCTAGAGCCGCTAAGGAGAATATTCTGAGGTTTAAGAGAGATCTCATCTTTGGGGTAAGAAATTCCTTCCTTTATGATTTGATTATATGTTTCTAAGTCTTTTAATGGTGATATAGTATGCTTATAAGTTGGGGAAGATGAATTGTAAGTTTCTTTTGAGGTTAAGAAAGTTAAGTCTTTGTTTAAAGGGTGTTTATGGATTAGCTTAAGGATATGATTACGTAGTATGTGTTGATAGTTTTTGGGTAATAAAGTTAGAGTCTTGAAGATGTGGGCCCGGGGTTGGTATTTGAGTCTTGCTTTGTTAAGGATTATGTCTTTGTTTGTTGTGTAAGCTTTATATTAATGAATAGCATGTGCGTGAATAGACTTCGATTATCACAAGGCACGAAAGTAGGTCAAGGCTATCACCGAGACTTGATTGTTAGCGCTCTTGTTCGGCCTAGAGGTAGGCTACGATTTACTTTCACAAGACTTCGGTAGAAGTGTGTAATTAGTTATAAATATTAAGGGGTATTGGGCGTGCTTGGGGGTCCTACTCAATCGGTTGTGATGAATGGTTAAGTGGGTACCGGTGTTGAACTGTGATGATGGATGATTTGGAGAATCAGCCTGAAGTTGATTCCGACAGCTGATTGATTGGACTTGTCGCCATTTTGTGGGTCCATTGCCATACTTATTAGCGTTATGCTTATTCATCACACATGCTTTGATATGATATCTGATTGTATTTGGATTATATGTGGCAGTATTCTTGAAAGCATGTGATATTCATCTCTATACTTGGTTACATCTCATTATATCGTGATTATTGCCTTGAATTATCATTTTGCATTCATACACTCATGGTTCTGATGATATTGATATTGGAGTTGTATGATATAAGATGTGGATCCAAGGGACCAGGAAAGGTATGAACACTATGAGATTATGGAAACACTGAGATGATGATGATGATACGCGAGGAGTGTGGTTGCACGCCTGCAACAATTATTATTACAATAAAGAGTTGGGCTGCGAGGGGAAATTTTGGAGAGGTAAATGGACTTCGCGGGTCCCACATAGGTGGTTGATCATAATAAAACTTTGACAGCCTGTATACAGAATGATAAAGGTACCTGGCACGTGTATTGCATTCATATCATACATATATATATATATATATATATATATATATATATGTCATTTCATTGATTATTTATGGATGATCTTGTACTGGATCTGTGATTCATGATTTGGCTAGATTCCTGGATATGAAAGGATTGTACCTGCTGTTAATACATGAATTACTATTGTTGAACTCTTCTGGAATTAGTGACTTAAGTGATTAGGAAATCCTTCTTGAATACGGTGATATGTGAATTTTGTGAACTACTATGTGGACTATGTAACTTTACTTGGATTATTGAACTGTTAGTATAGGACTACTTTGTGTCAACTTGATATTTATCTCTTTTTGCGTATCCTCCATCATTGTCGGCCTATGATGTCTACGGGGGAACGCTGTGTACTCATGTCACACTTGCTACATCTTTTCTTGATGCAAATACAGATCCTACCACCAGTTTGTGAGCTCGATGTGGAGTCCGATGGGGTGATCTCTAGCATTCAGGGTGAGGATGCTTCTTTCTTTTATCAGACTCTGTGTTGATTTAGAGATCTTATACTTATAGACTAGATCTTTGGGGGATATTATTGATGTTTCAGATTATATTTCCGCATTTATATTATGAGACAGAGTTATTAAGTATTTTGTTACATTTCCGCAATTCTTTTATATTATGCATAAATGGGAAGTGGTTCGCCTACCAGTGGGAATGTGTAGGTGCCACCACGATTCTTGAAAAATGGGTCGTGACACATGCTATAGAATTCGAAGGTCAACCGTATTCTACAGATCCTTAATACCAGGGTGTCTAATACGTTCCCCGAAGGATCACCAGAACAGTTACCTTGAGTCTGGATCAGATAACATTTTTCAACAATTTGAATAAACCCTTTCAACTCGGTTTTCCTAATTTACCTATAAATAAGGTGGCGACTCTAAATAATAATTATCTGACTTAGAGCACCAACAACCTCTTAGTAGTTTTTATGCCTCCACGTAAAAGTGAACTGTAATAGATGGCGACTCTGCTGGGAAGAAACCTAGGTTCTAACCATAAGGATCCCAATACAACATGCTTTTAAATGATATGAATTGCTTATGTGTTTAAATACATGCAATTATAATTGCATTAATGCATCTCATTTTCCGCCAAATGGCATGCAAACACACTCGCATCAGTGCACAAAAATGATTATGCGGATTTCACAATCATCCTCCAGTATAAAATTAAAAATATTTATTTGGAATACGTTGAAGACGAAGTTGGTTCATGGTCGTCCAAAAGTCGACAACGGTTCACCCTGGGTAGTCAACTCAGGTCCCTTAGTCATTGACTAAATAACTCTAATACAACTAGGATAGAGCGAATCCAAATTCCTACCGAATTAGCACATGCTGACCTAGATAGGTTCGGGTATCTCACACCTATTAGGCTGACTACCTCGTTTCTTGACGGTCTATGGCCCTACGCCACTTAATCCAACTACTTGCTATGTCAAAGCATTAAATGTGTCTTATGTGATAAACCATTGTCCCTTTGAGGGAATTAACTGTGTTCTGTTTAGATGCATACAAATCTGAAATTTGACATGGTTATCGATGCACCTGAGATGCTGAGTTTTTGGTGGTCGTGGTTAGATGACCCAAAGAAGAGAGAAGTAACGAACTATCTAGCACACCTACCTTCCCTTATGACCATGAAAGGAAATAGTGAACTCCTAGAAGTCCTTACCGGATATTGTGATTGTGATAGAATGGTGTTTATGTTTGAAGATGTCAAGATGACCCCGACCCTAGAGGAGATCCGGGATTGCATAGATAGTGTTGGGACCTGTATGAGAAGGAGGAAGAAACCCGACCACAACCTTCTAGTGCCCCAGAAGCCTACTCCCGATGAGATTTTGAGGTTCATATCCCTAGCTAGCGTCAATTGGATATTCGGCCCGACCATAGCTTTTAGGGATCTATACAACCAATTTGGGTACAAACGGAGGTACATAGAGCACTCCACAGAATTCCAATCTTATGCGAGTTGGGAAGACACCCGACCCCTAGCCTTTGTGATATGTCTTCTAGGAACCATGGTATTTCCCAAAGACCAATACCAAGCCATAGATACCCGGGTCATTTTCGTCACCCATGCTATCTTTCATGTCATAACCTTAAATGGGGAAACCAAGTACTATGACCTAGTTTCGGTCATCCTAGCTGACATATACCGAGCCTTAGGTCAATGTCGAAACCTATATAGGTACTTCCAAGGGTGTAACCTCTTAATGCAATGGTGGATCATTAAGAACCTCCACAAAACTGAGGGTCCATCATATCGAGATCCCAAACGTATGGAAGATAACCTTAAAGTCACTTACCCAAATTTTGGGACTCAAACCAAAGAGGGGTGGGATTTTATCTTTTCTAGGCTCCGAAGGGACAATATCTAGTGGAGATTTCCCGACTATATATCCGAGACTATAGTTGTAAGAGGTAGAAAAATGTCATTTCCTACCACCTATGGGGATCCGAGGATTCCGACCATATGCCTCTATTAGGGTCCTAAGACAGTTCGGAAAGAGACAGTTAATACCCCAAGTAGGGAACATGGGGGAGTACGTGGTTGACTATGAAAGAGACATGATCGGAAGGGTTGCCGATATCATCCAAGAGTAGAATGGTCGAATGAAGTGGGGTCCATAGACTTTCGCCGAGGATGTCTTCCGCCCAGGTTGTGATGAAGACTACGTAGACTGGTTGAGAGCACACTTTCAAGGTACCCTCATACTAACCGCTACTAGTGTAGCCATGACCGGGATTCAAAGACCGAGGTCAAAGACCGCCGCATTTAGAGATAAGCTGATGATCGAGATGCCAGATATCTAGAGAAGATAGAGCATGACCAGATTGTCATAGCTAGCATAACTGAAGAGTTAGACTTCACTCACGAGTGTCTAGAGGACTTAGACGCTCGCATGAAGATAGCTATGGACGAGACTGCACCCATGACCTTTTCAGAGAAAGGTTATTGGGTCGACTCACTGTTGATGTCTACTCATCTCCGGATTCAGACCACCCTTCGAAGGGCCAAGAAAGCTCGGACTGACAGAGTTTTATCATCTGCCATTAGAGGTGACTTCTTTTGATTTTCCTGCTTTTTTCATCTTTTGTAACCCTACTAGGAAAACTCATATTATTAATGAAAATAATTGTGGGGAATGATTTTTATCAACATTCGGCACAATTATGCTTTAAACGATTAGAAAGCCTTGGAGTAACGAGGTTTAGGAACACGAATATTATAACTTCTTATGTGCTTATGTGCTATAAACTGCTTATGTGTTTTCATGTGTTCTGTCTGAACTCTTCATTGGTCCCACATTCCGGAAACTAATCCAAAATAAAAACAAAAGGAAATACCAAAACAAAACCAAATTGACACCTCCTCTTAAAGGTTGATTTTCTACTAATGGACACTCCCGACAACCAAAATCCCACATCACCAGTTGTTGATTTGGTCAGCGATGAAGAGACTGAGGATTCACTTAGGGCAAAAATCCGCAAGGTTGACGCAAAGATAGACTCATCCAGAGCCAAGATGAAAGAGGTTGACGAAAAGATGGACTTGGCTAGAGCCAAAATGAAAAAAGTCGACAAAATTTTGGAATTTATGAGAAACCTCACGGAAAAGTCCCCCGATGGGAAATGTCAACACCAAAACCTCCCGGAAGAGGTCAAGAAAATGGTTGATTCCTATGTCCCACATTTCAAAATACCAAAACAAGAATCAGAGCTGCCCGGAGCAGATCCTATGCGATATGGGGAATCAAGCGGGGTAGCTGCTAATTACTACGGGAAGCCACAAGGGCCTCCCCGTATGTCATCTCCTATGTGGTGGTCGATTGCCCTCAAAGCTCGTAGTTCACTCTATAGAGTTTCACCCATGTCGGTGCAAAATATCGAGGTATACGATGGAATAAAAGCAGCTAGATTAGCGTTTGATAGCTCTAACGTCCTCCCAACTTGTGCATCCATATTTGTCCATAAGAGGTGTATATTCCACAAGAATCACCCCGGTCACATCATAGACGAGTGTGTGGCCTTCAAAAGAAGAGTTATTAGACTAATTGATGAAAAGGTCATTCGTAACCTATAGGGACCACACTTTTTGCTAGTCTACGACCCCGTCATGCCTGGTGAAGGAATCACCATGAAACCCCAATTATGGCATTACGATTTTACTGCATTTGAAGATTCGTACGCAGTCATCTTCTCTCTTATAGCCCGCACCAACAAGGTTCGCCCACTCAAAACCACGTGGAAACTCTTTGCCAGCACTTCGAGGATGAAGATGTTCTTATACCATTCAAGGGCAGTGTGCACGACATCAAATAATGTGAATCCTTCCAATTTGATCTAGAACGCCTTGTCAACATCGATCAAATTTGGCCCGTGATACACGGCCGCTTTTAAGAAAGTCGCCAGAAAATGTGTGGTATAAGGATGACGACCTGCCATTGCTTCAAGGAGAAGTCATCTTTTGGGTAATTTAGGCGTCCCCATTACCATTCAATCAAATGTTTTCCCCTCCCTTTTTTTTTTGTAAAAGAAACTACGTCCGACTTGATGTCCCGATGAGGGATACGTAGGAAGCCCATATCGGGCATGGTCTGTGAAAGATTCGGGTAGAAGAAATTATGATTAATTTCTATGTAACCCGAACTACGGAAGGGCTTGATTTCCCGATGAGGGATACGTAGGCAATCTACATAAGTCCCGGCCCCTATATTATATAGATTATAATCCGCTCCTATATATAGGAAAGTTTTTGGTTCAACGACGTCGTGGAAGTAAATCCACTATAGACCTTCAAACTGAAACCTTAAGAAACCAAAATGGCCAAAATTACCAAAGGGGGTAATGGAAAATTAAGCAAGAGTTCAGATCGAATATATAAATCTACGTGCTTTATGTGCAACTTATATGTGATATCTTGCTTTATTATTTTTGACTAACATACTAATGTCATTTGTCTTTGAGTTATTCTTTTCTTATAGAAAGGGGTTGACCTATGTTGCGTCATACTGGCATACTTCACTAGATCAAAAGCCACAGTAGCATCCCTAAATCAATATAATTAAGAAAGAATGAGTGGTACTCCCGAAGAGGCACGTAACAAAGAAGCTCTAGTTATAGAGGACACTGTGCCTCAGGATCTTCAAAATACCCCGCACATCGAGGATGTGATCAGCTTGCTATTCAGGAAGATAGCGGACCTTCAAGAACATGTCGCAAAAAGTAAAGCCATCAATGCTGCAAGAGAGGCAGTTGCTGCTGAGGCAAGAAGGCCTCCACCACCTTTTCCATTAATGAACTCATCTATACCCGAACACTTTCCAAATAACCACACTGGTACCTTATACCAAACCCCACCTCTAACAAATGACACCTACATAGAGGGGACTTCCCATTCGGTACCGTCTGCTCATACCGACCCCAGCCAACACCAAAATACTACCCACACAACATCCAGAGTTATTGACACTCCCAAAAGTCGTTCAGCTCATCCCACAGTATCCTTTCACACTCCAGCTACTCTCATTGACTCCTCGCCCAAGATTGACCATTATGAAGAAATGGAAAAGGCGTGGAGGTCCGAATAGGACCGAAGGGACAAAGAAATGGAGCATCAAATGATGGATTTGTTCAAAAAATCCAACAAAGGCACTCAATAACCAACGAGCCTAGGCTATGATGACTTGTGCATGCATCCGAACTTGGACATGCCCAAGGGCTTCAAAGTGCCTAAGTTTGAACTCTTCAATGGGACAGGGAATCCCAAAGCCCACTTAGGAGCATATTGCGATCAACTGGTTGGAATCAAAAGGAACGAAATGTTGATCATGAGGTTGTTCAGTTGAAGCCTCATAGGCGAGGCGTCAGAATGGTTCACAGCTCAAGATATACATCAATGGGACTCCTGGGAAGAAATGGCAGGGACATTCATGGATAGATTCCACTTTAACATGGAAAATGTGCCCGATCGCTACTATTTGGAAAATATCAAACAAAAATCTATGAAAAACTACCGCGAGTATGCGAGTAGGTGCAGGACGGAAGCCGCTTGACAGCCTCTGATGAGCGAAGAAGAACTGGTTTCCATCTTCATTCGATCATAGGAATTGGACTGTTACGACCGCATAATGTCTATAGTTTAGAGGCTATTCTTTGAACTAGTAAATATGGGGGAGGCAATAGAAGACGGCCTCAAAACTAGAAAGATTGTTAGCGTCGCCAACAAAGCTGGCCTAGCAAGCTCTACCGGGGTTACAAGGAAAAAGAAAGAAGACTTGGCAAACGTCTCTCATACCCCTAGCCCGAAGAGTCGCAAAAAAGAAGGATCACAATATTCCTTCGATATATATCAATATTCTCCCCCAAAAAACTACATAACATCTCCATACAGCCTTGTGTCGGTATACTACGCACAGCCCAATTACCAAACATCGGCTCTAGCCTATCAAGCTCCACAACCAAACTACCAAACATCAATACCCATTTATCAAGCTCCATCTCTAAATTACCAAGCATCGCACCCACTTATCAAGCACCCCAAAACCATCAAAATCATTGAAACTAGCTGTATCCGGCCATTTACGATTTTCCACATCCAAATTTCAAAACCGAACCTCATCGGACGTTCACTCCACCTCCTAAAACACAAACTAGTTTGTTATCAAAATTAAACGCTACAGATATCATCCAAATCGTGCCGCCAAAGCCCTCTAATCCCTTAAGTCACTTCTACATAACTGATCAAACTTGTGTTTATCATTTCGAAGGGAGTGGACACACTACAGAGGATTGTATCAATCTAAAGCATAAGTTACAGGATTTGATGATAAATGAGAAATCATCTTGGAAGCAGTTGTGCTAAACGTGAACACAAACCCTCTCCCCAATCATGGTGCCAATCATATACAGATAATCGAAAGGGAAGAAGATTAGATTATATGCCAACCATTAGCCTAGGAATCTATTGAGAGCTTAGAGAGAATGGTCGCCTCTCTTACTCTGCCAGATTGGCCGCAATTCAAGGTGTTGATCCAAGCCTCGAAGAAACCATTCATGGTCCAAGTACCACAAGAAGTAATTCCAGCTCCAAAAGGAGAGTTTATTATCCAAGCAGTCGTGGCCTAGAAAATGACAAGATCGAGAAGATGTTTACTCTCAAAGAGATGGCATATGGAGTGCCCCGTAAGGATGGGAACCAAAGAAGGCCCATCCCTGAAGGAGAGGCCGGAGACTTTTGGCACAGGATGCAAGAGGAAGAGTGTTCCATGATAAGGGGGTTTAGGAATTTTGTTCGATTGAGCCCGATGTGACCCCCTTAGCACAGAAGAGGGTATAGGAATTTTGTTCCAAGAGGAAGAGTGTTCCATGATACTAGAGGAATGCTCTTAAGAACCCACCTTCCACGACGCTGATCTATACGAGCAGATGTCCAACTAGACCTATACCCCGCTTTTGGCTCCTCGATAGAGAGTGAATTTAAAACTTGCTTTTAGAAATCAGTGAAAATGGCTAAGGCCCGAACATTTACCATTTGCACCTTTACTTTTTCAATGTAATTTTGAAAAAAATGGAAAGGGATCGATGTTGATCCGAGTTAGGACCACATTTTGTACTTTCTTTATCAAAATCAATGAAGCTTCAGTTTATGCAAAAACAATCTCTTTATTCTTATCTAACATTTTTTATACATTAACAATTTTTTGCCTTGTTTTTTAGTAATAATAATAAAATAACTCATAATTCCATGACATGTCGTGAGACGAATGAGTCAAGTGATATAGATGAAAAGGAATATGAGGAGTATGACTAAGAAGCAGAGTTGCGGGAGGATTTCGTTGACGAAGAAGATCAATATGAGAATGGGCAAAAGCCTACTATGGATGAAATCAAAGCAATCAACCTCGGGGATGAGGAAATGGTTAAGGAAACTCGGATAAATGTGCATTTGGATGCACCCAGGAAAGAAGAATTGATAAATTTGCTAAGAGAATACATTGACGTATTCACGTGGTTATACACGAATATGACTGGGCTAAGCATAGACATAGTAGCCCACAAGCCACCCATCAACGAGGGTTTCATCCCAATCAAACAGAAAATCTGACAATTCAAACATGATATGATCATAAGAATCAAGGATGAGGTTAAAATTGTGCCAACATGGAGTCGTGAAAGTAACTCCTTACTCCACTTGGTTGGCCAACATTGTGCTTGTACCAAAGAAAGATGAGATAATTTGAATTTGCATGGATTACCGTGATCTCAATTGAGCTAGTCCCAAGGATAATTTCCCACTTCCAAACGTACACATACTCATCGATAACTGTGCGAAGCATGAATTGCAATTATTTGTCGATTGCTTTGTCGGTTACTATCAAATTCTGATGAGAGAAGAAGACACACAGAAATAGTATTTAATGTCGTTGGACCTCAAGAACGCCGACGCCACTTATATGAGAGCAATAAACACAAACTTCCACGACATGAAGCATAAATAAAATAGAAGTCTAAGTGGACGACGTCATAATCAAGTCGTGAGAAGGCTCTGATCACATCATACTCTTGCGAATGTTCTTTGATAGACTTCACAAGTTCAATCTAAAGCTAAATCTAGCCAAGTGCGCATTTGGAGTGTCTGCCGGAAAACTATTGGGATTTATAGTCAGATGTAGGGGCATAGAACTAGATCCCTCAAAAATCAAGGCCATTCAAGAGTTACCACCGCTAGAGACCAAGAAAGACGTCATGAGTTTTCTAGGAAGGTTGAACTACATTGGACGCTTCATAGCGCAGTCTAAGATAGTAGTGGAGCATATCTTTAAGCTATTAAAAAGGATGCACCCACCAAGGGACAGATGAGTGCCAGAAAGCCTTCGACACTATCAAGATATATCTCTCTAATCTACCAGTTTTGGTCCCTCCTAGACTAGGGAGCCTACTATTGTTGTACTTGTCAGTATCAGATAATGCATTCGGATATATGTTGGCACAACATGATGAAACTGGGAAGAAAGAACGAACAATCTGCTATCTCAATAAAAAGTTCACCGTTTACGAGTCAAGATACACTCTGGTGGAAAAGACATGTTGTGTATTGATATGGGTAGCACAAAATCTGAGACATTACTTATCAACCTACACTATTCACTTAATATCCAAGATGGATCCTCTAAAGTACATATTTCGCTAACCCGTGCCTATAGGGAAATTTTTCAAATGGCAAATGCTTCTAAGCGAATTCGACATCACATATGTGGTCCAAAAAGCTGTCAAGGGACAAGCATTGGTCGATTTACTAGTAGTTAGTCTGGTTGACAAACATTTTGAACCATTAAGGACGTATCCTAGATGAGGAAGTAATGGCAAATAAAGAAGATACAGTCGAAATCTACTCAGGATGGACAGTGTTCTTTGATGGTTCAGTCAATTACAAATGTTTAGGAATCGAAGCAGTTTTGGTCTCATAAATTTACCATTGCCCAATGACAGTCAAGCTCAATTTCCAATACACAAACAGCATGATAGAGTACGAAGCTTGTATTTTGGGTCTCTATATGGCTATGGACATGGATATTCAAGAATTATTGGTAATAAGAGACTTGAGTCTGCTAATGAACCAGGTTGAAGGAGAATGGGCCACCAAAAATGAGAAGATCTTACCATATGTGAACTATTGTGCAAAAGATTCAGAAAGATCGAGTTTCGGCACACACTGAGAGCTCAGAATGAATTCGCCAATGCTCCTACAACTATAACATCCATGATATAGCACTCTGAAAGCAGTCACAATGACCCGCTAGAGATAAGCATTAGGGAAGAACATGTCTATTATTCCCACGTGGAAGCAAAACCAAACGGCAAACCATGGTACACCGACATAAGTACATACTTAGAAAAATGAGAGTATCCTGAGAATATGATATCCAATTAAAAGAATACCATCAGAAGAATGGTCAATGGTTTCCTTCTGAACAAAGGAGTACTCTATAGGAGGACACCCGATCTACGGCTACTCAAATGTGTCGATGCCGCAGAGGCCATAAACCTGTTAGAAGAAGTACACACCAGGACTTATAGCCCTCATATAAACGGGATTTTCCTGGCTAAAAAGATCTTGAGAGTAGGCTACTATTAGATGACTATGGAAATTGGCTGTAGCAAATTTGTGTAAAGATGCCATCAATGCCAGATCCACGGAGATCTAATCAGAGTCCCACCAAGTGAGCTTAATGTCATGAGCTCACTCTGGTCATTTGTAGCCTGGGGCATGAATGTTATTAGGCCCATAAAGATATCAGCATCCAACAGATATCGCTTCATCCTAGTCAATATAGACTACTTCACAAAATGGTTTGAAGCTACTTTTCACAAGTCGGGTGACAAAGAATGTGGTTGCCACTTCGTACGAAACAACATCATATGTCAATTCTGCATCCCAAAGTCAATCATTACTAATAATAGAGCAAATTTGAACAAGCATCAGATAAAAGACATTTGTGAACAATTCCGTATAACTTATCGAAATTCGACCACCTACAGGCTATAGATGAACGGAGCCATAGAGGAAGCCAACAAAAACATCAAAAGGATACTCAGAAAAATGACTGGCAACTACAATTGTTGGCATGAACAGTTGCCCTACACGTTGCTAGGATACCGAACCACTACGCGGACCTCAACCGGAGAAACTCCATACTTACTTGCCTATGGTACTGAAGTTGTGATACCAGGTGAGGTAGAGATACCCTCACTCTGAATCATACAAGAAGCGCAACTAGACAACACAGAGTGGGTCTGGAAAAGAAATGAGCAAATAACTCTGATTGATGAGAAAATTGTGGTTACAGTATGTCACGGTCAATTATACCAACAAAGAATGGCACGCACCTTCAACAAGCGGGTCATAGCTCGAATCTTTCAAATAGGACAGTTGGTACTTAAGCGTGTGTTCCCATACCAAAACGAGTACAAAGGAAAATTCTCACCCAACTAGCAAGGACCCTACAAGGTGCGTAAGGTACTATCAGGAGGAGCAGTAATCCTCGCAGAAATGAATGGCCAAGAGTGGCCCAAGGCAATCAACTCAGATGTTATTAAGAGATATCACGCATGAGGACATGTCTCTCAGTTTGTAATTGCTATTTACTTGTAATTGTTTTATCTTTACTTGTAACCGTATTTTCTTTGCTTGTAATTGCATTTTCTCTACTTGTAATTGCAATAGAAAACCAAATGTCATTTCCTTGTTATATGAACTACGCGAGGACCTGATTCCCCAAATGGGATATGTAGGCGTCCATTCAAGACTCGATCGCACTATTATAAAATTACAAATCCTTGTATATGAACTACGCAATGACATGATTCCCAAATAGGCATACGTAGGCATCTATTCGGGATTCGATCGCACTATTATCAAAATCAACCATCTTTGTTCCGAACTACACTCGACCTGATTCTCAAGAATTGATACATAGGCGATCTTTGAGCTCGGTCGCACCAAACAAAAAAACCAAAGAAATCCCTAGAAAGCCTTTGAGACATCAAGATTTGAGGAATCGCCTCACAGAGTACAGAGATCCCTAACTTACAACTTGGATAGAATTTTTTAGAGGACCAACAAACCCGGCAAAGGATCGGCCAGCTCAAATTTGCAAACTAGGGCAGAATATTTGAGAGGATCTCAAAAATTTCACCAATAAACCCAACACAAAAGATCAATCGGCCCAATGTGTAAACTGGGACGGAATCTTTAAGAGGATCTCAAAAATTCCACCGACATCACCGGTACAAGAGTCAGTCGATCTGAAACATGCAACTGGGGCAGAACTTTTGAGAAGAACTCAAAAATTCCTTCAAAACAAATTTCCATGAGGGTCATCCAGTCTCAAACCTACAAATGAAGCAAATTTTTTAGGGGGTCTCGAAAACTTCATCAGAGTAAATGAGGAGCACGCCAGAGCGCCAAGGACGGTCGAAGAAGCTCACTCAGAGCATATATGTCATAACATTGAGTTACCAATATTTTAAAAATGATAAGATGTTTTAGTCAAAATTTTGTTCTGTAAAAAAAATCAAATTTTAACTTAAAATTTCATCTCTCATAATACCGAGCTTGAAAAGGGGGTCAACACGTGAAAAGCAGAAAAAATAACACAGCGGAAGTCAGCGGCACGGATTGACCCCATAGGAACTAACCATTTTTCTGTGCTTGCAAGTACCCAAAACGTCGTCAGGAGAACGGCGAATTTTTCTACTTACTTGTGTTGTTCGTGTATGAAGCAGGTACAGTAAAGAAGACACTCTGACACCAGAAAATAACAACCGCGCCACAAAAGCCACATACAGACAAAGCGTCATAAGGGCAGCATAATCCAGCTATGAGAGCCAAGAAAAGGACGAAGAAAAAGCAATTCGGCCATGAGAGCCACATAAAGGACAAAATGGCCATCTTACCGAGAGGGTCACAGCTGACAAAAAGATGAAAGAAGCGCAATCTGTCTATGAGAGACATATAAAGGACAACACATCATTCTAAGCAAAAAGTGTCACAGCCGATAAAAGAATGAAAAAGACAATCCAATCATGAGAGCCATATAAAGGTCAAAACGATGTAAATCCGGTCAACGAGATCGCAATATTCATTTTAGAAACCAAGACGATGTAAATCCAATCAAGGAGACCACAGTATTCATTTCCAGAAGCCAATGTGATGTAAATCTAGTTAAGGAGACCGCAATATTCCTTTTTAAAAGTCAAGGCAATGTAAATACGGTCAAGACGTCAAAGTATTCGCTCTAAGAGTCAAGGTTATGTAAATCCGGTCAAGAGGCTGCAGTATTCACTTCAAAACCAAAATGATATAAATCCACTGAAAGAGGCCGCAGTATTTGTTTCAAAAATTAAGACAAAATGCAAGAAATCTACTCAACGGAGCATTTATACAAACTATCGAAAGGGCCATTCACACACGATCCAAATGGTGTCGGAAGTGGTATTTTCTCAACACATAAACAAGCCAGACGATATCGTAGGTGGCATCTACTCAACGAAGTCAATAGGATCATATGAGCCAGACGGTATCAAAGGTGTCACTCACTCAAAAGAAGCCACCAAAGGATACAACAAACAAAGTCGTGCAGGTATGATAAATATAAATAATCAACACCCCGGGTCCTAGAACATGAAAATAGGTCAAGCTACCGGAAGAGAGAAGCAAGCAAACCAGATCCAGACGCAAACGGAGTAAATGTGGAACTTGATCTTGTACAGCTGATCGAAATAATGTACCGACAAGAGTTAAGCTCTCTGTACATGATCTTGAACATCACTCTATACCAAACTCACTCGCAAATCACAAAGATTTTTATTTTTTAAAAAAAATCGTAACCGGTCGGGCATGCACCGGAAAGGTCAAATGGATTCTCACATAAGGGATACTCTTTTTGGGCCATCGAGTTGAACTACAAGTGACATGATTCCCAAAAATTGAGGATATGTATGCCAACTCAACATCCGAGGATCGATCACATTCCAACAAAATCAATCCGGAATTTTTTTAGTTTGATGCTTTTGCTTTATTTATTGGCCTTCTAATAGTCTATTTGAGACGAACTATATTCTTATGTAACCTAAGATATATAGGAAATCTAGAGACCAGGGTCTGGCCACAATTTTCAAAAATTTGCATAAAAAGAGAAGTACTTTTCAATTGGTTGGTTAAAAACTAGGTTAGTCAAATTTTGATGCTCAAAGATGGTCTTGCCATCCCCGAACAACAAAGGAGCAGTTGTTGACACCTAATATTTAACCTTCAATAATCTTAGTTAATTATCCAAGATGCCCGAGTCACAGATGGAGTGAAATATATTTTTTACAAGATGAATATAATTTTACAAAATTATTCCTAGAGTATTTTATCATTTCATTTGACAAAATATCATCTGGTATATTTTTTGTATATTATGTCCTATTTTTATGATATTTGATTCTTAATTATGATTTTAGAATTTTTAAGAGATAAGTACAAATTATTTGTCTTAAAATTCTCAATCTAAGGAATTAATGTTCTACTCCGTCAAAATTGGGAAATTGACTAATTAAATAGGACAATTGAATTACTTCTTAATTTCAAAAGATGTTTGATTATTAAAAGAGTTTTACATGACCTAAATTCTTTCAATTTCTAATTAGTTCAAAATTAGGCTTAATTTGAAGCATCTGACTTAATTAAGCTATAATTGAAGTTATTGGGTCACGTTTTAATTTAAAAGATGGAAATATTTGCAAATTATGACCATTCGGCCCTTCCTTTTAATTTTAATTCGGCCAAGCCCAAGACTCAGCCTAGTCCAACTCCCCTATGCGTAAATCAACAAAGACCAAACCCACCCCACCACCATTTCGTTCTTGCCTTCAAAGGGAAAACCCTAGACGCCGCTGCTCTCTCTCCTTGTCACGATGCCGGAAATAGCAAATGACAGGGGTATGACTGTTTGCTCAATCTTGTATAGCCAAAAATAGCAAGAGAAACTAATGCTACTTCTCCTTCTCTGACCATTTGACCGCAACGAGTACACCATGAGGTGAGATCGACCCTCTTTTGCTTTTTCTACTATTTTTCTTAATGATATTTGTCTCATCTTGATTTCAAATCGATGAATTTCATTAGTTGAGAACTATATGGAGGGACTTTTCCCTCCAATTCATGTTCTCCCACATCGATCCTTTGGGGTCTTCTAGGGTTAGGAACGACCCTATAAGTACACCACTTGGTTCTTCATTTTAAAGGATCCCGAAGCTTGATATTAGCATTCACGTTGTTTGAGAGAAGATTTAAGCTAAAACTTGTAATTTGTGCTTTTTGGGATCCCCAAGCCCTTTGGTAGAACCAATACTTTGCATAACTCGGTCATTAACAACTAAAACCCTTTTCTTTTTGTGTGAATTGTGAGTTGGAGGTCCCCTGAGTAAAGAACAAGCTCCTATTCGACCTTTCGGCTGCCTCCACACAAGGTAATGCTACTTTATTTTTAATTTATGCTTAGTTCATGCCTTAAGACCTGTATTTTATGTTTAATAGTTGCTTTAGGTGTCCAATTAGTATCCAGTGTTATTTGATTGCCTACTTTAGCTAAGTAATGCCTAATTTAGTTCATAGTATAATTATCTTTGCCTTTGGATAATTGTTAATGGCTAAAATGATGATGTGAGACTCATATAAGCATGTTTCTTAGATCACAAAATGTATTATGGACTAGTTAGGTTAACAAATATGCCTAAAATCAGTTGATAGTTCAATATTAAGTCGGTCTTGATGATTATTTAAGTGTGCTGAGTAAGGTTGATAGGATTTGAACATGATACTGGGTTGAAGGTATAAAACTATATTATAGATGACATGCTTAGCTAGTTCAAGTGTAACATAGGTTAATCATCTCATTTAGATGAAGTTTAAGCCTAAGAAATTGCTTAAAAAATATGAAGACTTAGGCCTAGTTAACAGAGATAGCTTAAAAACGGGTAATATTAGATGGTAGGATCATTGTCATAGCTATATTATACCATTTAATGGTTTAAAGTAGAATATTAACCTCAATTTTAACAAGTTCTATGTTTTTCAAGTGGCCTTAGGATAAATCTGTCATCTGCTTGTGTAACTGTTAACATTAAATAAAGAATTGGGATCTAAACATGGTATGAGCTAGACTTTAAGGCTTTAGGTCCTAAGATGGACTAGATAGGTTATCCCCTAATCATGTGGACTGAGGATGCTCCAAAGGGCTCATTTAGGGATTGCCTAGTTTAAGACTCAAGGTTGAATAAGTCTAAAATGTTGTACCTCAATCCAGTGTTAGGCAGGTGTGTTTGAACTTATAAGTCTTGGTGCATAAAACTGCATTTGTTTCCTTTCTGTTAAAAGAAATGATGTTCTGCCTTCCTTTAGTTGGAAATATGTGAAGAATGAGTTGCATGAATGTAGAATGTCTCATACAATATGGATGACTATGTTGTATAGAGTTTTCACCAAGTCATGTGTGTTGAGGTTAATTTGAGTCTGGTATATGGGGTAACATGGTTTTCTATGCTTGCTTAACTCACATAATGATGAACATATGCTACTTGTTTACTGGAACTGAGTTTAATCTAGGTCATAAGGACCCTTAAGACGTGTCATCTTCGCACTAATATCATGTGAATTTGTCTTGACTTGTGAATTTGCTCAACCATGCATGTATTAGTGGACCTAGACTAAGTATCCAATATAGGTTGATTTAAATATTTCTGAGAATCCATCCCATATTGATTATTGCCCACTTCCTCCTAGAACCTGAATTTGTTTTAGTGATAATGATCCCCTAAGTTTCCCTGGCTTGGTTCTGATGCCCATACAAATTTGCTTGTTATTCTGAGTCCTTATCTGAGCTTAATTTATGTGTTTTGCTAGTTTGATGCACTAAATGATAGTGTTTTTGATTTATATGGGTTGTTAGGTACTCTGGTTTACAACCCCTACCGATAGCATGACCCAAGTAGCTTTCTATATGCCTTAGCATGAGCTTTCTTGTCTACATATTGATTATTTGGGTTTGTCTTCTGTCTATGTTGGTTTAAATATCACATGTATCCTGTCTGTTGGCACCCAAGTTTAGCTTAGATGAATGTTAACTCTAAGAACCTCAAATGACATAATATTGTGCCATAGGTGTTAACACATATATGTTCCTCTAATATGCTCTTTGATCCTGATTGTATCTTGTTTGTCCACACTGTCAAGCTTTAGGCAAAATATAGGCTTGAAGTGGCACATCTAGGCTATTCTAGTTTTGGTCTTCTGAATATCTGAGTTGTGCGAGTTCTTTTTAAGTCATGTGTGATTATATGCTTTATCCGCCATATGACATGTCTACCTGCATGCCTGTCGCAAGTTGTTATGGTCGGTAAGGTCCATTTGACTAGTTTTCTGCATTTGTTTGAACTTTACTTTTGCTTATTTGAAAACATGTTGATGGTTCTGGACCTCATGTTTGGTATTCATTAATCCATAACCATGTTTTGCCACTGTTTGTCTATAGGTCTATATTACTTAGTCTAAAATGCATGTCTATGTAAGGAATAAAATATTCAAGGGTTCATGTATTAACTACCATATTGCCAATAAATTTTTAAATACAAGCTAGGGTAATTTCTCAGCATGCTAGCCTACTGAATTAATTACAAAACACTGTTGAATGTCTGCATGATTTGTCCTTGCCTGCTTTGGTGCCCATATCTGACTTCATATAGGTCAAACTGTAACATTGGGGTGTCCTGGATAACATGAAATAAACTGTTAACCAGTTGTTGTGTGCACATATAGCATGATGATTTAGAGACTAGATATTGAGTTAACAGCTTGGTATGGACTAGGATTTGCTTATGTGCCTTCCTGTATTCATGTGAAATTGGTAATACTATGAGTATATACTTGCAGCATGCCTATCTCCTCTCCCTGTATGAACATAGCAACAAATATAGGATCAATGTGAACCCTTGTTGTGTGTATCGTGTATTTACACTACTGGCTGAGGTGCTGAACATTTGAATGATCTTTTGGTTGGTTGTCTTCTCATCTTCTTAGTTTTCTGCACATCTGGATAGGTTGCGAGTGAGTTTAGATGATAAATTGTGCTATGAGCTTAACCTGAATATTGCTCTTGCCATGCCTAAGTGTAGACAATTGGTATACACATATATCATTTGTATATCTGGTATACTTAAACTTAAGTATACCAGGTGTATAATTATGAATATCTGGTATATCAATCACATTATGCCATATATGAACATCTGTTGGGCCTAGCCCATTTTCTGCTATCTATTTGTCTTCTTTGCACGACTATAACAGTGGGCTTGGCTCGTAGATGTTGTCCTTTGCCTGTTTTCTCCTTTGTCTGTGTGATATAAATTGGGCCAGGCCCAGCTGCCTGTTTCTTCTTCTCTTCATTATCTGTTGCTACTGGTCTGAAGCTGATTGAAGTGTCTTGGATTGAGTTTAATTTATTATGGGTTGTTTGTACATTTTGGTTTTTATTTTTTGCATATGCTGGGTTTGGGTGCTTTCTAACTGGGCTTTTCCTTTTCCCCTCCCTGCTTCTGCCGATACATGGCGAGATGGGCCCTATGGGCTTGTCACCTTTTCCAGCCAGTTGGGCCAAGGCCCAACTATTTATTCTTGATAGAGTCCGCATGATTGTAGCTTGCGCATGAAGGCCCAGTTATGGGTGAAAATAGCCAATTGATGGGCCTAGATAGGTCCACCAGCCTAAAATCTTTTCAATTTCTTGTATATTGTATGTATATGTATATATTTGTAATAAAAACACTTTGTATTATATATTGGAACCTTGTTACGGTTACGAATCTAGAATAGGTAAAATGATACGTACATCGTTTTGAATAGGATCGCCATAAAATGAAGTCTCAAAACTTGTTTTTAAAGAAAACCGGACTGTTTCTTATGCTAAAGGAATTAGAACCAAAAAAATGAAATTCAAAAGGTTCAAAGTAAGATGGACTATTTCGGACTTGTTGAAATCAAATGGGATTGTTTTGAAATGTATTAATTGAACGGCCATTTTTTTAAAGCTTGACAAAAATGCTGATTTTGAAGCTTTAAACGAAGTCATGGACTGCTAAAACTAATTTTCGACTAACTTGGACTAAATGGAGTTTTTGCAAAGTTGATTTTTATGGACTGAGTCCAACCAAATGTTTACAAAGAAAAAGAGCAAAATAACTATCTTGGACTTGATCATGAATCATGATATGGGTTTGTGGTATAATAGACTATGAGTTGATCTTTGGGGACGTAGCATGAAAAGAATAAAAGAAAAGCTTGTTTTCTATTTCTTTTGAAAATCCCAAAACTTGTCATTTCAAATGAAATGCATTCATTTTGAACTTTAAAAAGATTTTCAAAAACAATGCAAGTGATATTGGACAATATATTAGACTAAATAATAGAATTCTAATCAAATTAATTCTTCGGTGTTCTTTGTCAAAAAAATAAGTTGACAAAATTACCCATGTGCAACCCATTTTGACGGAAGTTAATCTCTTTTGTTTTCAAAAACCTTTGAGTTTTGAATAAATGAATGACAAGAATTTCGCGGGGATTTTAAACAATTTGAAGCAATTCAAATCATTTAAGCATGCTATAGAACCTGAAAGCCAACCATATTCTATGGATCCTTAATACATGAGTGTCTAACACCTTCCCGGGGATCACTAGAACTCTTACATTGACTCTTGTTTAGATAGAATTTTTCAACAATTTGAATAAATCCTTTCAACTCAGTTTCCTAATTTACCTATAAATTAGATGGTGACTCTAAAAATAATTATCCGACTTAGAGCACCAACATCCTCTTAGTAGCTTTTATGCCTCCGCGTAAAAGTAAATTGTAACAGTCATGAGTTTCCTATGTCTATTGAACTACATCGGTCGCTTCATACTTCAGTCTACAGTAATCATAGAGCCCATACTCAAGCTCTTAAAGAAAGACACACTGACGAAGTAGAATGACAAATGTCAGAAAGCATTCGACACCATCAAGAAGTACCTCTCAAATCCTCCGATTATGGTCCCTCCCAGGCCAGGAAGTCCTCTATTACTGTATTTGGCAGTCTCGGACAAAACTTTCCTATGCGTGTTAGGACAACACGATGAGGCCGGAAAGAAAGAACATGTTATCTACTATTTGAGCAAGAAGTTCACTGCTTGCGAAGCACATTATACCTTAGTAGAAAATATATGTTGCGCATTGACGTGGATAGTCCAGAAGCTGAGACATTATTTTTCGTTGTACAAAATCAAATGAGTGGACGCCATAGAAGCCACCAAACTACTAGAAAAAATGCATGTCGGGGCCTGCAGCCCTCACATGAACGATTTTCTTTTGGCCAAGAAGATCTTGCGAACCAGATACTATGGAGATGGACTATGCCAGATTTGTGCAAAGATTCCACCAGTGCCAAATACATGGAGATTTAATCAGAGTCCCACCAAACGAGCTCAACACCATGAGTTCACCTTGGTCGTTCGTTGCTTGGGGTATGGACATCATTAGGCCTATTGAGCCGACAACATCTAACGGGCATCGTTTCATCCTAGTGGCTATAGACTATTTCACCAAATGGGTCAAGGCCACCTCTCACAAGTCAGTAACCAAGAAGGTAGT
The DNA here is from genome assembly GCA_034509755.1 of Anisodus tanguticus. Lineage (NCBI taxonomy): Eukaryota > Viridiplantae > Streptophyta > Magnoliopsida > Solanales > Solanaceae > Anisodus > Anisodus tanguticus. The sequence goes on along the minus strand of CM067544.1, from coordinate 32,520,723 downwards.
GGATGATTTTGTAAGAAACAACATCATTTGCAGATTCGGCATCCCTGAGTCTATTATCACGAATAATGGGGCAAACTTGAACAGTCACTTGATAAAGGATATATGTGACCAATTTCATATAACCCATCAAAATTCAACAACATACAGGCCACAAATGAATGGAGTTGTAGAAGCCTCCAACAAGAATATCAATAGGATACTACAGAAGATGACAGATAATTACAAAGGTTGGCATGAATAATTACCTTATGTTTTGCTTGGATACTGAACTACAACTCGAACTTCAACATGAGTCATGTCGTACTTGCTTGTTTACAGCACAGAAGTAGTCATCCCGACCGAGGTCGAGATACCGTCCCTCCGAATCATCCAAGAACTAAATTTGGATAACGTAAAATAGGTTCAGAAAATGTATGAGCAATTGGCTTTAATTAATGAAAAAAGAATGGTTGTTGTGTGTCACGGTCAGTTGTACCAGCAGAGAATGGCCCGCACCTTCAACAAATGGGTAAGAGCTCGAATCTTCCAGATCAGACAACTGGTGTAATGACCCGATCAGTCATTTTGATAACTGATTCTCTTTTTGGCGTATCGCCTATTCTAGAAGTTCCGTAGTAATTTTTTTTGACCTGCTTGCAAAATTTGAAGTCAAATGGATGTCATTTTGATTCACTTTGGGAGAAGGTTTCACTATGGGAATTTTTGCAGTTAATTATTTGGATAAATTGTTTATTATAGGGAAACATGCTTTGATTGGCGATCTAAATATCCTGTTAGATTTGAAATATTATTTATGGCATGTAGAAATTGACAGAGCTAATTTTAGAGTTTGTTTGGTTGGTTTTTGATAATTAAATTAGTTTTAGAATTATATATGCCAAATTATGGTGAAAAGACGGTCACGGAAGAAATGAGACCTGGATTCAAAATTTGTTGTTTCCCTTAGGTCTGGGATGTGATTTATGACCTAGTGGAGTCATTGGTTCAGTTCTCGAGAGGTTCGGATGTGATTAAGGTGGTTGGGTGAGAAACTAGCTTTTTAGATGGTTTGGAGTTGACCAAATTCATTGAGTCAAGACGGATCCATTTGAGTGTTTTGAGAGTTCGAGCATCTTTGTATGATCATTTGTGACTTGTAGAAACTTTCAAAATTTGTCACGACTCAAAATCACTAAGTCGTGTGGACACCTACCATTCCCACCGTTGTTAGGCGAACCCTTCCCTTATTCATCAATTCAACATAATAAAGTAAATAAAGCGGAATAAATAGAAGTCTAAATTATATCATGAATATCAGGTGCGGAAGTAGGACTGCTAATACACCCCCAAGGATAATGGTATGAAATAGTACAAGAGCTACTACCAATAAACTACAGGTTTGAATAATACGTAGTCTCAAAATGGGAATACTGTCTCAGGATAAAAGTAAAGAGAAATGACAAGAATGAGTCTCCAGACAGCGGATCCATCCAGCAGTGCTCACCCTAGAAGACTCAGTAGGTAGCCTCGGGATCATTCTCGAGGGGTAGAGGTAGAACCGGTCATGTACTCTGCACTAAAAAAGAATGTAGCAAGATAGTATCAGTACAAACACAATGTACTGAAAGGTATTATATGCCGACAACAGTTAGCTAATATATATAAAAGAAATAAACTTATGAATAGACATGCTCGCAATCAAATACAAGTAATATCATAGTCCAAGAATAATCAGCCCAAGTATAGAGAACCAAGTCAGAAACCACTTTATGAATGTAATGATGAGTAAATATGCAATGCAATGCAATGCAATGCAATGGCCACATGCAATCTCCATACATACATGCTCCGGGCAGAATATTTCTACGTCTCAACAGTCATGACCCATGGGGGACCCGCGAAGTCCATGTACCAGTCACTCCGTAACACACAGCCTAGAGGACTCTTCCACCGAACACCCTGCTAGCCACTCTGTATCACATAACATAGAGATGGCTATGCAATCAATATGTCATAAGAATCATTGTTGTTTTCTTCTCATTTATCACCATCATGCTAATCACAGAAAATATCAATATATCATAGAAATGAGGATGAATGCAATGCAATGACAATATCAAGTGTATCATATAAATTCTCAACTGTGCCACACATGGACAAATATCACAATATCAGTATCAAGTCAAGTCCCTTCCTCTATCCATTATAATATCAAAATAAGTGAGAGACAACTATGTCACAAGTACGGTATGGCAACTACGTACAATCTAATAACCACAAAGAGGCAACAAATCACATTCAGTCAACAATAACCAACCTAAGTAATCCATCCCAAATCCGTACCCGAAGGCGTACATGCTTTCTCCAACAGAATCTAACCATACATATGCTTCGCTAACCGAAGTCTAACCATAAGGTAAGTCGTGACCTACCTGGAATGCTGAGCAAGAGTCACAACGATCACGCCTGAGCCTTTCCGTTATGCGGATCACGGTAGTACTCGAAATCTAAGTTGGAGAATGAAACCAACAACACCCAAACACTAGGCTATTCCTTTGAATCCAAACCGAATGGGGAAGAAAGGTGAAACGAGCCCACAAGGGTAAAACGATTATTTTAAAAGTGAAATATGAAATACAACATTCTAGGAGTCCAATCCTACTAACCAATTGCTAAATTAACTTAAGACTAGGCCAATTTTATCACTTTATACAAAACCCCCAATGTGGGTATGAACCCTAATTTCCAACCTTCAAATTCATCACACAAAAGATTCAAGCTTAACAATTACTAATTAGTGGAATCCATGCTTAGATTAATAAAACTCATCCCTTAATTCTCACTTTCAAGCTTAACAATCCACTAAACCCTAACTAGGTTGAACTCTTCCACTAATTTTTAGGTTGTTTCCACCATTAAATCAACTCAATAAAGGATAAGGAAGGTAATACAAGGCTAAGGAAGCTTGCCTCAAGAAGAATCCACTTAGAGTTGCTTGAAATCGCCCTAAGAGTGTTGTAGAGAAGTATTTTCGAAATAGGGAAATTAAGGGTTTTATCACACTTAAAAAGATTTTGGAAATCCAAATGTCCGCTGCAACGGACCCGCGCCCGCGATCACCCACCCTCGCCCGCGGTCCTATGCCAAAAGTCCAACTCTCCGCTGCAGCGAATCGCTATCTGTTGCAGCAGTCCCTATCCGCTAGTGTGCACTAAGGCTCACCCCAACGAATACACTAGAAACCAGCATAAACTAGCCTTTCATAATTTCAACCCGAAATCCGACAATCATCCGAGACCTCCCCAACACAAACCATATATGCACACATATGTAAAAATATGCTACGAACTCATTTATGGTCTCTGAATTTCCATCGAAGGTCTAATTCTTTGGGTCAAACCCTAACGACCTAAACTAACTTTCCAACCAACGGTTAAGAACACTCCCAATGGCCTCGAGAACCAAACTAACTATCCCACCAAGTCATAAATGACGGAATTCTAAAAAAGCTCTGTTTATACAAAAGTCAACTATTGGTCAACACTTTTATTCTTTAAGGCTCTAATTCAACTCCTACTAGAATCGTCTGATAACTTCGGAAATCAAGTCAACGGGGGTAAAATAGTCAAAATGCACGTAACGACGGAACATGTTAAATTAGATATCAATTAAACAATCGTCCGTCCTCGAGCGACAAGGAAATAAAAGGGGGAGAAAGTACCTGAGTCAACAAACATCATGGGATATCTGGCACGCATATCGGACTCGATATCCCATGTAGCCTCCTCAACAAGACGATGCTTCCCTTGCACCTTCACGGAAGCTATCTCCTTTTTCCACAATTCCATCTCATAATATCTTCTTTTTCATACTTATGTAGATCTTCACCAAATCCTTCTCCATCAAATAAATATGTATCAAAAATAAATTTACCACAAGTAAATATTCTTTTATTAAATATTATGTTAGTTAAATTTACCACAAGTAAATATTCTTTTATTAAAGATTGTATTGTTTTGTTATCATCAAAATTAATTGGTGAAACCTTGGACCTAACATAAGTATAGTCTCATTATTTTTATTTTTTAATGTATAAGTGATTTATAATGTATAATAATCTGAAATATGTAAAGCAATTTCAGAAATTACCCAGACATTTGGGCCCGTGGAAGCACGACCTATTGCTAACTAGTTTATATTATAGACTAGAATCATCATATATAATCTTCCGTCCCAATTTATGAAAGGTGTTTGACTGAGAATAGCTTCATTTACAAGAAGAAAGAAGATATTTAAAATTTGTGATCTAAAATAAGTCATAAAGTTTTGAGATATTTACATAAATATACTCTTCGAACATCTAGTTTACTAAATATGGTCGAAGTATACATACCTACACATTTCAGTTGTATAGGTAGTGTATAGGTATTTATAAGTATGTATATTATACGTATAGGTATGTATAGTATATAGATATTTGCTATGAGCTATACATTGTATACATATTTTGTGAATTAGATGGCTGAATGGTATTTGGCCGTAAATTTCCCTAATTTTTTTGTGTTTATAAATTTTTGATTTGCCAAATATAAAAAAGTTACACTCTTTTAGAATTAACTAAAAAAATATATCACATAAATTGGGACAAATAAAATAATATGAAAACCTTGAAAAGCATAAACAATTGACGCAATTTTTCTATTAAGGAAGAAAAAAGAGTACGTACTTCACCGAAATATATATGACAGACTATACATAGGTTGCTTGGAGCAGAAGGTTACATCTTTTGATCCCAGCACTACTGTGAATGTCACTGCAGCCCATGTATATCGTATTGTAGATAATGTATATCAGTATATATCACACAAAGATTTCATAGAAGTCACGGTTATACATGCGGTATAGGGATAAATGAAACTTCAACCTCGAGTTTTCAATTCAAAGTTCAGCTCAAATCCACCTCAAATCATCTCCAAACACTTCCAAAATTGATATTCAATATTTTAAAGATGTTTCCAAAATACACCATATCACCTAATCACATTTGGAGTCATTATCTACATGAAAAGATGAAGATTTGACAATATTCTTCAATGGATGCTTCCTTTTCATTGTTAATTCAGATTTCAAGAAAAATCGCTAACTTCTTTTTTCTTCTAGGTTATTGTTATCTTGTTACTTCCGAAATCAGAATGTGAAATGTACATACAGCTATTATTAACAAGCCATGATTTCCCGATTGTTTGTATTATAGACTAGAATCTTCATATATACTTCCTCCGTCTCATTTTATGAAAAGTATTTGAGTGACATGAAGTATAAAAAAAAATTAAAATTTGTGATCTAAAGAGAACGTGCTTCACCCAAATATATATTGTTGACACCCATTTTTATCCTATCTTTTCTGATTTTATTTGTAATTTTAAATATTTTTGACACCTTAAAACAATTTTAATATATAAGTATATATATATATATATATATATATAATATATATATATATATATATATATTATTCTCATTATCGTTATTATTATTATTACTTGCATTTTTTTGTCATTTGTATTTTTAATATCATAATATTATATGTTATTTTATTCTCCGCAAAATGGCATCGCATATCTATTTTTTATCAAGCATTAAGCATTTCGCAAATATTATGTTTTATTATTATCACATCGTTATATCTTATTTTAAAATATATATATATATATATATATAATTTGCATTTCTTCAAAGCATTTTTAATATTAAACCCTTTTTATTTTTTTATTTTTTTATTTTAAACCCATAACCCATTTTATTTTCCAATCCAAAAATAATTTCTACCCAAAACAAACATCCATTTTAAAAGGGGCAGCCCATTTGGCCACCCCATTTTCGGACCCCATCCGAGGCCCACCCGAAACCCCCCATTTTCAGACCCCAATCGAACCGGCCCACCCGAAAGCCTATCGCCCCAAACCCAACCCTTTATTCCCCCTATACCAAACCCAACCCCTTATTCCCCCTATACCAAACCCAACCCCTTTATTCCCCAAACCCTAATACCCTTCACCCCATCGCCGCACCTCACCCCCGGTCACCTCACCCCTGACACCACCAACCCCCTCTGCCCCTGACACCACCAACCCGTCAACCCCCATACCCTATCCCCAAAATCTGCAACCCATGCCCCTTCGAATCCGTGATTTTAGCCCCTTTGTTTTTTAAATTCAAACTCGTTTAAAAGGGGGTATGGGTTAGACGTTGAGCAGTCCGAATCCACCTATAACCCCCCCCCCCTTTGTTCTTCAAGCAAAGGGGACCGGGACGGAAAAGAAAGAAAAAATATTAGTTGTGTTCTTGATTTTTATCATTCGCCTTCCTTGTTATTCAAGAAATAAGTCTGAAAACAAGTCCAAAATCGGAAGGAAAAGGGGTGAGTTTCATTCTTGAACTTTGGTTTTAGATACTTCTATTGGGTCCCGTAAACCCCATCCGAAAAATCTGCTTTTTGTGTTTTGTTCTTCATTGTTTTTGGGTCTCCGATTTGGGTCATTGTTCGGGTCGGGTCGACCTGGCTTAGGGTAAGAACCAGATTTATATGTTTTATATCATGTTGGTTATCTAAAATTGGTGAAAATTTTGATTCGGGTCGAGACCCCCTGATTTGGGTCGGGTCCACCCCGTTCAAGTAAAGTTTTTCCAGATATTGTGTTTAATATCTTGTTGTTGGTTATCTGGAAATTCAAAATTTAATTATGGGTCACTACTCTTTCGGGTAACATTTCTCGGGTCGGGTCGACCCGAAATCCGGGTCATCTATCCGGGTCTGTTTTTCAGAACTAGGTTGATTACCTAATTTTCTCTACTGTTTTTGTCGAAATCCGGGTCGGGTCGAATTTTCAGAAGCATTTCAAGTTCTGTTTCGGTTCGGAAACTTCAGAATTTGGGTCGGACATTTTTAATTGCGAACTGTTGGTTTATTTTGGCATTTAAACATCCGCACACGGATATCTTACTGTTTTACTGATTCGAACAAATACTACATTTAGGCCAATGAAATTGAATTTGAGATCGTGCCCCTTCGAAAATTGTCTCTCGATTTCAGTTTGCTGTTTTTGCCATTTAAACATCCGTACACGGATATCTTACAGTTTTACTGATTCAAACAAATACTACATTTAGGCCAATGAAATTGAATTTGAGGTCGCGCCCCTTCAGAAATTGCTTCTCGGTTTCAGTTTGCTGTTTTTGGCATTTAAACATCCGTACACGGATATCTTACTGTTATACTTATTTGAACAAATACTACATTTAGGCCAATGAAATTGAATTTGAGGTCGCGCCCCTTTGGAAATTGCCTCTCGATTTCAGTTTGCTGTTTTGGCACTTAAACATCCGTACATGGATATCTTACTATTTTGTTGATTTGAACAACCACTACACTTAGGCCAATGAAATTGAATTTGAGGTCGCGCCCCTTCGGAAACTGCCTCTCGGTTTCAGTTTGCTGTTTTTGGTATATGATACTACACTGGCCGATGAAACTTCCGTCGAATTTGAGGCCTCCACAGTTGGAAAGACGAGAATAAAACTTTCGGGCAAGGATGAAACTTAAATCCTTTTTTTTCATCTGAGAGACCAACATGTTTAGTAGGCGAGGCAACTTAAATGACCAACGAGTCATATGTTCGCAGTCACGACGTGATTGGAATGATCTTTTTAAAATTTAAGTCCGAGCCCTCCGTAATTAAAACATTTAATGGTTTGGATACGGATCCGAAGTTATTTATATTCAACTGTTTCTAACTGTTTGTTCTTGACAGCTTGCAAGGAACAAGGTCAACGAAGGGAAATACCCCTCGGAGATTATTTATTTTGTTGTTGTATTTACTTTCTTTAATTCATCTTTATTTTATTCAGTATCGTAATATTATTTATTGTACTTGAGAAATTATTGAAATGCTTAGAATAGGTAGACTTAGAATTAATTACTATGGTAGTCTAAAAACTGGAAATCCGTCGCTAGTTTGTTTATTTTTAGGCTCGGTTAGTTCAAACTTAGAAATCCTCCGCTAGTTATCTATTTTTAGTCTCGTCATGCATATTCAAAATTTTCAAAACCACTTTGGTCATCTTTTATTCGCTTTATTAATCTTACAAATAAGTTTGTCTTTTCCGATTTGCAACTCAAAATGATTTTCAAAAAAAAAAAAAACTTCTTTGGCATTATAAATAAATTGCTTTTCTATTAATTGTAAAAAAAAATGCATGTTTTTATTCAAAATCACTTTACATGTACTTTTATAAATAATGCCACAAATGCATGTCTTTTATCTCAAAAAATCAATTTTACATATAGTTGCATAAAATGCCGTACATACTCTTTCCGGATTTTATGTCGGAATTTATTTCTCAAAATCGCAATCATCTTTGCGAGACTTTCAAATGAATAAATGGTAAAATCTTTACATTATCAAATGCATCTTTTTAATTATTTGCAAACATCTTTTTAACTTTATATACTTTTAAGCATGCATTTTCTTTAGCACAATAATTAACCTGAGTTTGATCGGATAACCGCAAGTTAGCGGATCTTAAAGGATGCCTAATCCCTTCCCTTTAGGATAATAAAGAACTCTTACCTAGAATCTCGCTAATTTCGCAAACCTTAAAAGTGGAGTTATTTTGCACCATTTAGTTAACATTTAGGTGCCCTAATTCACCTTAGAATAATTAGGTGACGACTCTTCAACAAAGCATTTTTATCCAATCTAGAGGGAATCGACGTCAGTCGCGTCGCGAAGCCCGCGGGTTTAAAAACGGGCGCGACAGCATGGTGACTTCGCTGGGGAGCATTTTTTATCCAACTCAGAGGAAATCGATGCCAATCGCATCGCGAAGCCGCGGTAAAAAATGGGCGCGACATATATGACAGAGATTACATAGGTTGCTTGGACCAGAAGGTTGCATCTTTTGGACCCAGCACTCTACGGTGAATGACTACATGGTGCATGTTGTACAAATGATACCTGACAAAAGGTTCCTTGACGATGAGGTTTTGCAAGAATATTGAACAAGAGAATAATATATATTAGTATAATGTTTGATCTATTTACCTCATTTGCAGCCTTAAGAAAGCAGGGAAAAACAACTTACATTTTAAAGTTTATTCTTTTTTCCTAACATGAAGTGTGAATGCATGCCCTCGCATGCCTGGTTGATAATTAAAGGGCTACAACGAAGGCTCTTAGAAACCAAATGACGGTCTTTACATCCTCATCATCTGGATACTCCTTGTTCATTTTTTTTCCTTTTCTTTTCTTTTAAGTTTTACCCCTTTTCCTTTTATTATCTTGTCAATGTGACACATCCAAACTTGCCTCTAGTGGGAGAAATGATTTTCTAGTCCTTTATCATATTTTTTTTAGTTTTATGACTTCTTTATAAGAAATTTTTATTTTTGTATATGTATGAACGGAAAAAAATACATAAGGAATCTGAAAAGATTTATGTTTTCTATTCAAATTGTAAAAGAACAAGAGATCTTATTTTCTCGCTTCTAATTGGTCATGATGAATATGACATGCTAATTAAGGAGAGGAATAAGTATCACATGAGTACGTAAGTATATGGCGATGAGTACCAGAGACAAATTTTGTTTCTTTTCAACCTAACATATTGTGAATTTCCAACAGATATGTTAAGAACGAAGGGGGATATACATGTGAGAAATAAAACAAACCGCCTCTCCCCCCCCCCCCCCCCCCCCCACACCAACAACAAGAAAACAAAAAAGAACAGAAAGAAAAAAGGAGCTCCTAATAAAGACAACGTGTACACCAGGATGCTACAATATGCTTTGTACTGTGAACTTGGACCACTAGATTTAATTAAAGGTTTTGATTTAAATTCTATAAGGAAGTAATTATACTTTACATAAAGAGCGTTTTACCCTTTAAGTGGTATTTCCTAATATAAATTTAAATTAATCAAACCTAAAATAATTATCAAAACACTAGGCGATAAACGGAAAAAAAAAAAGGAATGTATTGTAACAGCCTAAATTAAAATTGATTTGGTGGTGTCGACATCAACAATAGTGGTCCATTGGTTGGATAATTAACTCACATGGTTTAGGGAATCACAAAGAAAAAGAAAAGGTATATATCTCCATGATTTGGAGCACACGTGGACATTAGGTGAATTGCCTTCAATTGAACTATTTTAAAGATGTTGATAGTTTCTTGGAAAAGAGAAAAAGAAAGGAGCTTTGAAAATTCTAATGCCAACCACCTTAAGTCCAAAAATGGGACACTACGCTCAGCTCAATTTTGCATTCTAATTCTACAGGGTAAAAAAAAACAAAGACATCTTTTCATCTTCTTGTTGTCCTCCTATAATAACTCAACTAGTAATTCTAGGGAGAAAGAATGTTTGGCAAATTAACGGCGTATTATCAAAAGTAATCTTGGTTACAATCTTCTCATTTTGTTTGAATCTTTTTCTTTACCATTGCTGAAATTGGCAAGGCATATCCATTTTAAAATTTAAATAGAAGGTTCGAAAACATATTTTATTGATTCAAACGGAGAAATACACTAGAGATATTTATCGTGAACTCGAATTTGTTTTCAGCCATGTTTCTTTACAAATCGTGTAGTTTTGCCAATTCTTATATTTTTATTTATTTTTTCTTTAAATTTGTGATAATGTTCTTCTTCTTCATTATTTTTTAATGAAAGGAAAGGCCAACAATATTTTAAGTTTATTATATGGGTCATCCTATTTACAAAAGTATGAAAGGTTGGCAAAACTAACTTATTTGGATTACAAAACTTTTGGTTCACTCCCACGTTGAACCAAATAAAAAAATAGACTAAGCAAAAGATTAGGTTTGAATTCAAAGTGATACAGTATGTGAACCTTCCGAGGGAGTATCTTACATCCCGACATAAGCTTTTGGTGATGGATTTGGAAATCAAGATGTAGAAGAAGAGGAGGATTGTGGATGACATGTTAAGAATCAAATGGGGGAGTTTGACCACGGCTAGTGCAAATGAGATGGGGGAGAGGTTGATAGCCAAGGGGGCTTGGGGGAGTAGTGGGGATGCGATCGGTATGTGGGACAGGACGACCAGTTGCATTCGGAAGGTTGCTAGAGAAGTGCTAGGGGTCTCGCGAGGTAGCCGTGGTGGGCATCGAGGGGACTGGTGGTAGAATGGTAAAGTTCAAGAGAAGGTGGAAGCGAAAAAAGTGACATATGCGGATTTGGTAGAAAGCAAGGATGAGGTAGAGAAGTGGACGAATAAGGTATTGTATAAGATGGCGAGAAATAAGGCAAATCTAGCGGTTACGGCGGTGAAAACGACGGTTTTCAAACGTATGTATGTGGAATTAGAGGGACAAGACGGGGAGAAGAAGTTGTATAGACTAGCCAAGGTGAGGAAGAGGAGGGCCCGGGACTTGGATCACGTGAGGCGCATCAAGGACGAGGACGGAAAAGTACTGGTGGAGGACGTGCATATTAGGTGGAGGTGGCAGTCTTACTTCCATAAACTCTTGAATGAAAAAGAAGATAGAGACATTGTGTTGGGAGATCTGGAGCAATCTGGTAGGTACCGGGATTTTGGATATTGTGGAAGCATTAAGGTTAAGGAGATTCAGGGTGTTGTTCGCAGGATGCGCAGGGGACAAGCGATCGGGCCTGATGAGATCTCAGTTTAATTTTGAAAAAGCGCAGGTAGGGCAGGTTTGGAGTGGCTGACGGAGTTGTTTAACATCATTTTTAAGACGATGAGAATGCCCGAAGAATGGAGGTGAAGTATAATGATTCCTTTGTACAAGAACAAAGGTGATATCCAGAGTTGCAACAACTATAGGGGTATCAAGCTGCTAAGCCACATTATGAAATTTTGGGAAAGAGTCATGGAGATGAGGGTGAGAAGAGCCGTGTCTATCTCTGAGAACTAATTTTGATTCATGCCGGGGCGTTCGACTACATAAGTCATTCATCTTATCAGGAGGTTGGTGGAGCAGTATAGGGAGAGGAAGAGAGACTTGCATATGGTTTTCATCGACCTCGAGAAGCCATACGACAAAGTCCCTAGGGAGGTTCTATGGAGATGTTTGGAGCTTAGAGGTGTACTTGTGGCGTACAATAGGGCAATCAAGGATATGTATGATGGAGCCAAGATCAGGGTACAGACAGTAGGAGGAGACTTGGAGCACTTCTCAGTGATGATGGGGTTGCACCAAGGATTAGCTCTTAGCCCATTCCTATTTGCCTTGGTAATTGATGGACTAACGCGACAAATCCAAGAGGAGGTGTCATGGTGTATGTTATTCGCAGACGACATAGTCCTGATTGATGAGACTCGCAGCGGAGTGAACGCTAAGCTAGAGGTTTGGAGACAGACTCTGGAGTCTAAAGGGTTAAGGCTGAGTAGGACCAAGACAGAATACTTGGAATGTAAGTTCAATAACGGGAGCGACCTTGAGACAGGCGTGGATGTGAGGCTTGGTACTCAAGTCATTCCAAATAAAGGAAGCTTCAAGTACCTCGGGTCTATTATCCAAGGGAATGGAGAGATTGATGACGATGTCACACATCATATTGGGGCAAGGTGGATGGAATGGAGGCTCGCATCTAGAGTCTTGTGCGATAAAAAGGCGCCACCAAAACTTAAAGGCAAGTTCTATAGGGTGATGGTTAGACCGACTATGTTGTATGGGGCGGAGTGTTGGCTGGTCAAGACTTCGCACACCCAAAAGATGAAAGTTGCAGAGATGAAGATGCTAAGATGGATCTGTGGGCATACAAAGAGGGATAGAATTAGAAATGATGATATCCGGGACAAAGTAGGAGTGGACTCGGTGGATGATAAGATGTGGGAAGCGAGGTTGAGATGGTTCGGACATGTGCAGAGGAGAGATACAAATGTCCCAGTGTGGATGTGTGAGAGGTTGGCTATGGACGGGTACAAGAGGGGTAGAGGTAGGCCGAAAAAGTATTGGGGAGAGGTGATTAGACCGGATATGGCGCAGGTGCAAATCACTGAGGACATGACCTTAAACAAGGGGTTATGGAGGACAATGATTAGGGTAGAAGGGTAGTAGGTAGTCCTACCTACGCTTACAAACTAGTAGTTGTAGTGTTATTATTGTATGTCCGCTTAGCCTATCATACTAGTAGGCACAATATTGTTTTATAATCCTCCGTCGTTTGATTTATGATATTATGTGTATTTTGTTTATCTTATTTACCTGCATTAGTTATTGCTTCTTTTTCAAAATTCGCTATCATGGCTTAGTCGCTTTGTTTGTCTTACTTTGCTTGTGCTTGTGCTTTGCCTTGAGCCGAGGGTCTCTCAAAAATAGTCGCTTTACCTACCAAGATAGAGGTAAGGTCTGCGTACACTCTACCCTCTCCAGACCCCTCATTGTGAGATTTCACTGGATATGTTGTTATTGGGTGAGATGTCGGTGACATCAGACTAAGCGCTAATTACTTGGTTTGGAAGCTCAGAAATAGGTTTAAATGTTATTTAAAAAATTGGCAGAGCTAAACTGTGCTAAAGAATATATCCCTAGTGTTCAATAACTCCCCAAAAGTAAATTTCTCGTGATTACAAGTTGCATAGAAAGATGGAAAATGTTTATGCAACTTTTCAAGGGAGTAATTCTTAAGACCCACATAATCTTGTGATGTTTTTTTTAATCAAAGTCATTCACACCTTTATAGGCCGTCAAATACTAGTAATGCACATTTCAAAGTCGCTTTATGAGCTAGAAGCTATAAAAGAAATCCCTATAAGATGAACTGATTGGCTTTTAAAACTTTTGTTTATATCTAATCTTGCACTGGTGGGGCCTCTCATTCGACACGATTAATTGTCGTGGTCTCGTGGACCACATTATAGTTAGTAAAGAAAAACAGTGGTTTTAAGGCCATCAAACACATTACTCCATTAACTATTTAGTTGTAATATGAACTTCGAGTGTGTATGAGACATATATAATATAGGTTATAGTTTTCATTTGATTATATTTTTGCATATATCATCCAAAGCAAAGCATTGTTGTTGTGCAGTTACAGTAAAATTGATGTGGTTAGCCGGATTTTTTGGCCTATAATTTAGAGCTTTTTGTGATTCATGATACTTGACCTTATAGTATTTGTAAGATAATATTAATCTCCTTTCGAAATCTTTCTCATTAATATCAATATATATAGTGTACAATATGCAACTCTAATACAAGAGAAATCCTAGTCTTGTACAAGAGAAATTCTAGTCACAATACAAGAGGAATTCTAGTTTACCATAATTATCTATCACTAAATATATTCACAATATATGAAATATATTCTAATTATGGGTAGGAATTGTAGTGTATTTATTGTACACATTTACGGTATTCTTGGACAAACTTTTAAATGCGGCTTATTTTGTTACCGAGCTATCTTCACTGATCATAGATTCATACAAGTGAAAAGGAAATTGTACCAAAAAACAACATACAACTGAAAAAGAAAAAATAAGAAATATTCTACCTATTCTTTTTTTAAATTTAGCAAAGCCTGGCAACTTACTTGTTTTTGCCAGTGTACTATTTATCACACCATACTAAAAATAATTGACGAAATGAATGTAGTACATGTTGGAAATTTACCAATGTAGAATTAAGTTTATCCCATTATTTATGACTCGAATAATTGGGGTCTCGCACGTCAGAAACCTCGTTTCCACACATGTGCACACATAGTGCCAAGTATCGCAAATTTCATTAGTGAAAGAGATATCGGTACGTAAGCAATACGTTTGAGACATAGAATGATGGACGGTTATTGGCCAAATGACAAAGTATTCCACGTTGGTAAACGAAGGAAGAAGTATACGAAGTGTAAGATGAAACGAGTCAGAAATCGCCGCGAAGGGAGCAGCAGCGCAGCCCCGTCGGAGCCGAGGCGCCGCGCGCCGGAGCGCTATTTGGATGTTCAGTCACTGGAGCCGCAGCGCCGCGCGCTAATTCGCAGAGTCGCGGCGCTTCGGAGGCAGAATGTTGCAACGGAAAGATGGAAAGTTCTGACTTTTGGCCTGGTTGTGGAGCATTGAATCTCCATTATTTGGCACATGAATTCAGCCATTATCTGGCTGAATGTAACCCCTCAATAAGTGTCATTACATGGCTATTGAAGGCCATTAGTTGGCTAGTTGAGGGGTCATCTCCTTACACTATAAATTGAGGCATTTGACTCAATTGTTGAACACACTAAGAAAACACTACAGAATTTTCTGACATCTTCTTCTTCATCTCTAGCAAGTTTACTATACTCAAAGTTCTTCAAGAGTAACAGTTGAGTTTCCTTTGCTCATTTGTTAAGTTGTTGTTGTATCTTGGGAGACTATTGCCCGACAACGTAAGAGGATATATATGGGGCAATCTTATCTTAAAGACAGAGTGTCATCACTCGACTCAGCAAATCACAAAAGCAGTTTGTAACGTTCTTGATTTCAGTTTTGTTGTAATCTTTAGTTTATCCTTTCTAGCAATTTATAATATTTACTTACTTCTCATTTCATGCAATTGTTGTAACCCACAATTTTAAGACAAGATTGTTATAAGTACTTAGAAAGATGACTGGAAGAGAACAACTCGCTTTTGATTCTGCTGCTACTGCTACTCAAGGCAACCCATCTGCCTTTCCCACTGCTCAAGGCACACCCAATGCCTTTCCGGTTGCCCAAGGCTCATCCAACGCCTTTCCTGCTGCTCAAGGGAACGTTACAGTTCCTCCATCCGCTGGATTCCACCATGAACGCCTAGAAAAGTTCATGGGCTCAAACTTCAAGAGATGGCAGCAGAAGATGTTGTTCTATCTGACTGTTATGGGAATGGCTCATTTCCTATCAGAATATCCTCCACAAGATGGAGATGAAATGGAGCCTTCGCCTACTGAAACGGCTGAAAGGGGCCAAGATATCCATGTCATTAATGGCATGAAGATGGTTCTTGATGCATTGAGTCATAGTGATTTCATGTGTAAGAACTATATTTTGAACTGCCTGTCAGACCCACTCTACACGGTGTATTGCACCGTAGGCACCGCCAAAGAGTTATGTGAAAACTGCAGAAGAAGTACAACACACAAGATGCTGGTACAAAGAAATTCATCGTTGGCAAATTTCTGAAATTTCAAATGGTGGATAGTAAAACAGTGATGTCCCAAGTCCAGGAATTCCAAATGATTCTACATCACCTGGATTTGGAAGGTATGAAACCAAATGAGCAGTTTTTGATTGCATCACTGATTGAGAAGTTACATCCCTCGTGGAATGAGTTTATGAGTTACTTAAAACTCAAGACAAAGAAAATGACCTTTGAAGAACTTATTATCAAACTCCAGATTCAGGAAGATAATAAGAGGGCCTTGCCTAAGGGAAAACAACCCACTGAGGCAAAGACAAATCTGGTTGAGGCCAAAGGGAACCCAGGCAAGAAGCGCAAGTTCCAGAAATACGGCAAGACCCAAGCGGCGGAGAAGTTCAAGGGGAACAGTCACCACTGTGGGAAACCTGGTCACATGATCAAGGATTGTTGTAAGCTCAAGACCGAGCAACAAGAGAAGGCCAAGGCCAAAGGCAAGGCTCAGGCTAACGTCGTCAAAGACAGGCTTATGGACGACATGATTGAGGAGTTCTCAGCAGTGGTGCTTGAAGCAAACCTTGTTGAGAATCCCATGAAATGGTGGATGGACATGGGTGCTACCAGACACATCTATTCCAATAGAGATACCTTCTCCACATATACACCAGTTACTAACAAGAAGTTGTTCATGGGTAACAACGCTTCCTCTGACGTGCTGGGGGTAGAAAGGTAGTCCTAAAAATAACTTCTGGAAAGGAGCTCACTCTGAAGGAGGTGATGCATGTCCCTGAGATTAGGAGAAATTTAATTTCAAGTCATTTATTGGTTAATGCTGGTTTTAGGCTAGTATTTGAGTACAATAAATTTGTAATCACCAAGAATGGAACTTTTATGGGAAGAGGCTTCGTCTGTGAAGGCCTCTTCAAAGTTAACGCCATATCTGCAATACGTGCAAGTAATAATATTGAAGCTTCTTCTTACTTGTTTGAGTCCTCTAATTTATGACATCATAGATAGGACATGTTAACTACAAGTCCATCCAAAGGTTGGTTAAGTTGGAGTTGTTACCGCCTATCGACGTAAACCCTCAACATAATTGTGAGGTGTGCGTAGAGGCAAAACTCACAAAGATTCCTTTTCGATCCATCGAAAGGAATACCGCTCCTCTAGAACTTATTCACACAGATATATGTGATTTGAAGTTTGCACAAACTAGAGGGGGAACAAGTACTTTGTGACATTCATTGATGATATCACAAGGTATTGTTACCTTTTCTTGTTGAAAAGTAAATATGAAGCCTTTGGAGCGTTCTGACGTTACAAAACAGAAGTTGAAAACCAACTAAGCATGCGGATTAAATCCATTCGTAGCGATAGAGGGGGAGAATATGTAGCGTCATTTGAGGAATATTATGCCGAATTGGGCATTCTTCATCAAACAACGGCTTCATACTCACCTCAGTCGAACGGTGTTGCGGAACGCAAGAACCGCACATTGAAGGAAATGATGAATGTCTTGCTCATCAGTTCCGGTCTTCCCCAAAACATGTGGGGAGAAATCATCCTTACCGCTAATACGATTCTTAACAGAGTCCCACATAAGGGAAAGGACAAAACTCCATATAAATCATGGAAGGAAAAAAAACCCACCTATAAATATTTAAAGGTGTGGGGTTGTGTGGCAAAGGTCGAAGTGCCCAAGCCAAAGCATGTCAAGATTGGGCCTAAGATTGTAGATTGCATTTTCATCGGATATGCAAATAACAGTAGTGTTTATCGCTTCTTAGTGCATAAGTCAGATATTCCAGATATCCATGGGGGTACAATAATGGAATCAAGGAATGCTCAATTCTTTGAGGATACTTTTGCTAGAAAGGAAAAAGACATAACCTGTCGCAAATGAAGTTATGAACAAAGCTCTCAGGAACCGGGAGTCGTTGACTGCCTGGATCTAGATGGTTCAAATCTAGTGGACTTCGAAGTGGCTGAATATCCGGAATCTAGTAATCCAGATTCTCATAACTTGGAGACTCCAGAGATGGAACCAAGGCGAAGTAAAAGGGCTAGGAAGGATAAATCCTTCGGTCCTGACTTTGTAGCTTATATGGTTGATGACGAACCAAGGACAATTGCTGAAGTATTGTCAAATCTAGAGGCACCGCTCTAGAAATAAGCTATTGAGAGTGAAATAGACTCCATCCTGCATAACCATACTTGGGAGTTGGTTGATCTTCCTCCGAAAAATAAACCATTGGGTTGTAAATGGATACTCAAATGGAAGTATAAAACAGATGGGTCTATAGATAAGTACAAGGTCAGGTTGGTAGTCAAGGGCTATCGGCAGAAGGAAGGCCTTGACTATTTTTACACGTACAATATGGTGTCTTGGATGACGTCCATACGGGTATTCATTGCGATCGCAGCGTTGCGTGACCTTGAGATACATCAAATAGATGTCAAGATAGCCTTCCTAAATGGTGATTTGGAAGAAGAAATCTATATAGAACAACCCGAAGGGTATATGGTTCCAGGGCAAGAGAAGAAAGTCTGTCGACTTGTCAAATCTCTGTACGGGCTGAAACAAGCCCCGAAACAATGTCACGAAAAATTTGATAGTACTCTACTGTCGAAGGGTTTCTCCATTAATGAATGTGACAAATGTGTCTACACGAAAGGTAACTCTGACTCGTTCGTCATGAGATGCATGTACGTAGATGGCATGTTGATCACAGGGAGCAGTCCTAGCTTGATCCTAGAGACTAAGAACATGTTGAAATAATATTTCGACATAAAGCATATGGGTATCACAAATGTCATCTTAAGGATGAAGATCTCTAAGACGTCTGATGGAGTGGTCTTATCTCAGTCTCGCTACATCGAGGATGTGTTGAGAAAGTTCGAGATGTTTGACAGTTCACCTATGAAGTCACCAATGGATAGAAATCAAAAGCTTGATAAAAATTGTGGTGCACCCGTATGCTAGGAGCAATATGCATAAGTGATTGGGAGTTTGATGTACATAACAAACTGCACCCGACCTGATATTGCTTATGTAGTCAACAAGTTGGCTAGGTTTACCCGTAATCCAAGTAATGGTCATTGGAAGGCGTTGAATCGGGTACTACGATACCTAAAATACACACTAATGTACGGGTTGCATTATTCGAGATATCCAAATGTACTATAGGGGTACAATGATGCAAATTGGATATCTAATATAGAGAACACCAAGTCCACCAGTGAGTATGTATTTACAATTGGTGGTGGGGTTGTGTCTTGGAAATCCTCTAAGCAAATTTGCATCGCCCGATCCACGATAGAATCGAAGTTTATCGCTTTAGACAAAGCAGGAGAAGAAGCTGAGTGGCTTCACGACTTCTTATAGGATGTCCCGTGTTGGGACAAACTCGTACCTTCTGTAATGATCTATTGCGACAGTCAGTCGACTCTAGGAAGGGCACGAAGTTATATGTACAATGGCAAGTCTCGTCATATTCGACGGAGGCATAAGACCGCTAGGCAGCTGATCACCACGGGTATAATATCTATTGATTACATAAAATCAAAGGATAACATAGAGGACCCATTGACAAAGGGCTTATCCAAAGATCAGATGTTCTGCATGTCTAGGGGAATAAGCTTAAAACCCAAGCTATAAGGACCAATACGATGGTAACCCAACCTTACTAACTGGAGATCCCAGGAATTAGGTTCAATGGGAAAACTAAGCTGTAAAGGTTCAGTTGAGCGCTTCGGTGGAAGCATGAGCACTTCTGATAGTGATTTCTGTTTAAGAAACACCAAATCCAAAGTCGTTCCCGCGATAGACATTAAGTGCTATCTGCGGTGTGGGTAAATGTTTAGTTTCCAAAACCTTTAATGATCCTCAACGGTTGAGGTTAGGTTTGGGAAAATTTTTAATGGTTCCTAACACTTGTAAAGTGGGGTATAGAAAGATACCTTGTAGGAGACCACCTATTTAAGTGCGAGGACATGCTGCCTCAAATGAACGCACTTAAGAATCCAAGAAGTGTCCACGGCCACAACGGACAAAACATTACGAAGAACAGAGTAAGGGAAGTTGTTGTGTTGGTACCGTTGACTTGGCTTACACTAAACACTAACGGTTCAAGACATCACGTTCACCGCGCAGTAAGTAAGTCCGATGGTATTCAACTATGGAAGGTTCAAAGCGGAAACTACCTATCCAGATGCAACATCTATCCACTGAAAGATTGCTGGAAATAGGCACTTTGTGAGTGCGTTAAAATCTCTTTCAAGAGGGGATTGTTGGAAATTTACTAAAGTGGAATTAAGTTTATCCCATTATTTATGACTCGAACAATTGGGGGGGGGGGAGGGCACATCGGAAACATCGTTTCCACACACGTGCACACGTAGTGCCAAGTATCGCAAATTTCATTAGTGAAAGAGATATTGGTACGTAAGTAATACATTTGAGACATAAAATAATGGACTGTTATTGGCCAAATGATAAAGTATTCCACGTTGGTAAACGAAGGAAGAAGTGTACAAAGTGTAAGATGAAACGAGTCGGAAATCGCCGCGAAGGGCCGCGGCGCAGCCCCCGTCAGAGCCGAGGCGCCGCGGCGCTAGTTGGGTGTTCAGTCACTGGAGCCGCAGCGCTAATTCGCAGAGTCGCGGCGCTTCGGAGGCAGAATGCTGCGACGGGAAGATGGAAAGTTCTGACTTTTGGATTGGTTTTAGAGCATTGAATCTCCATTATTTGGCTGAATGTAACCCCTCAATAAGTGTCATTACATGGCTATTGAAGGTCATTAGTTGGCTAGTTGAGTGGTCATCTCCTTACACTATAAATTGATGTCTTTGACTCAATTGTTGAACACGCTAAGAAAACACTACAGAATTTTCTGACATCTTCTTCTTCCTCTCTAGCAAGTTTACTATACTCAAAGTTCTTCAAGAGTAACACTTGAGTTTCTTTTGCTCATTTGTTAAGTTGTTGTTGTATCTTGGGAGACTATTGCCCAATAACGTAAGAGGGTATATACGGGGCAATCTTGTCTTAAAGACAGAGTAATATCACTCGGCTCAGCAAATCACAAAAGCAATTTGTAACGTTCTTGATTCCAGTTTTGTTGTAATCTTTAGTTTATCCTTTCTAGCAACACACTAAGAAAACACTACAGATTCTTCCTCTCTAACAAGTTTACTATACTCAAAGTTCTTCAAGAGTAACACTTGAGTTTCCTTTGCTCATTTATTAAGTTGTTGTTGTATCTTGGGAGACTATTGCCCGGCATCGTAAGAGGATATATACGGGGCAATCTTGTCATAAAGACAGAGTGACATCACTCGACAAAACAAATCACAAAAGCAGTTTGTAACGTTCTTGATTCCAGTTTTGTTGTAATATTTAGTTTATCCTTTCTAGCAATTTGTAATATTTATTTACTTTCCATTTTCTGCAATTGTTGTAACTCACCGTACATCACAATTTGCTAAAAAAATTGAAGAGAAAAGATCTAGGAAGAAATCAAACTTTTCAGAACAAAGGAATACGATTATTGTTTTCCACGAATGCATTCAAAAACAGAGGGCCCTTCCAATATTGGCAGTCTCTCTACTGCTACGAATTTTATGGGAATGATTTTAAACAAACTTCTATATCACATTTGAAAAGACAAAAATGGCCTTGTTATAAAGGTCAATGATATGGAATCAAAAGGCTATTGATGTCTCTTTATCTTTTTATAATTACGCAAAATTGACCGCAGTGGAGCCTCGCAGGTGTCCCGACGCATTCTGAATCTTCAACGGGTCACAAAAATATACAAAGTGCAAGACAAACCAAAATCACATTAATTCGTTGACTAATTGCTTGGCCATGCTTTATTTTGCTCCTTAAATGGGCAATCCCCCACGTGTAGCGATGCAAAAATTATTCGTACCAAACAAATAAATACCAAACATTTTTTTATATAATTTCTTAGTAGTTGACCATTATAACCTGATATTTATGTCACGTTAATTTTTAATTACTATGATTTAACGTTCACCTAGAGTGTGATAAATTCTATGTAGATACTAGTGAATTTGACCGCGCTTTGCGCGGTATTTTAGTAAATTTAAAAATGATATTTTATAAATTACATCGAGACAAATGAGATAATTTATTTTGCTTAGACCCAAACATTTTTTTTCTTATTAACAAATTATATAATTATAAGATGCAACGTCATTTAAAACGATCAGAAAAAAATATATACGTATAATGATTTTTTTGGGTTGATTGTACCAAGTCAAGAAGGAAAATACAACTTCATAAAAGATGAGATAAAATAGTTGAGCAGTACCTCTCTTATATTTCGGAAATCTAAGTAGTATTCTCTTAAATTACACACAAACAAATGATGTTAGGCTTGGTATTGACTCTCAATTATATGTAATTAAAATTAGAACATTTGAGCACCTAAATAACTATCTACCACACAGAATTCTATATGATGCAATATAGCTATTGTAAAAAATGACTTTCTTTTTAGTTGAACTTCTAAATTTGCTAATGCATGGAACACATTTAAAAGATGAGGAAGTCAATCTTCTTTTTTCAAGTTTCAAATATTTTGTCGTTGTTATGCAATTTTGCGTTCTCCTCTCATATAGGATTAAATATGAACGAACTGCAAGAAGGCAAAGAGTTATAAAAAATGTAACGCTTAATTTATTTATTTTTACTTTGATTTTGAAAGTAATTATATGTAAACACCTTAAATAGGAAAAAAAGACCTTCTGATCATTCATTTTCCTAAATGTCTTCCTCATTTGATATATTTTAAACATAGCACAATTAATCATAATTAAGAGAGTTAAGAGGTGACTTTTGAACTTGTTTAACATATAACACATATATAAATGGGGAGAAATAGAAAAAAAAATACCAAAATGAAGGAAAAAATAACTATTCTTGACCAGAGAATGGAAAAGATCTATAATCATAGCTATTTTTCACAAATATTGAAAAAAGAAAGTTCATAAAATAGTAATATTCTAGCAATTTCTAAATAAACTAAAGAGTATTATATAGAGCATGAAGGAGAATAAAAATAGCAATATACCTTGTATCAAATGTCATTTTCGATGAAGAAGCATAGGCTTGGAGCAAAAGAAAAACGTGATTTTTTTTTTGTGTGGAACACCTAAATTGAGAAATTTGAAGATAAAAGTGTAAAATTTAAGAAAAATAAAAAATTAAAATTCTGATCAATAAATTGTGTCATATCATCTTCCCAAAACATCACTTATTCTTATAAAAATAATTAGGACGTTCATGCCAACAATAAAATAAGTAGAAAATATGGGGGATAAATTTAAAAAAAGGAGGAAAAAGATAATCGTGTTTTTTGGCCTAAGAAAAGTGTCATGTATCCTTTGCCTAGATGGTAATAGATTTTGCTAGAATTATTTACTCGACAATCAAAATTATCTAAGCAACAAAGTCTATATATTTTAATTTTCATATATTAAAGAGTATAAAAAAAATAGACTAAACTAAAAGATATGATGACCCTTCTCAATAATTTTGTGTCACGAAAAATTTGAAAAACAAAATCAACAATAAAAGTTCTATAACATAATAATTTAAAGGGTGAAAAAATTAAACATTCTAAAATATATTCATATTAATATGATAAAAGTATCAAGACACTCACTCACTTGCTAAAATAAATATCTAAGTATCTGACATGGGAATAATTCCTTCTCCATCAATATTTTCTTCATTTTGTGCTTTTGATCTCCTTCTCATTTCTACAATTTTATGCTTTTGATTTTTTCTTTCCATTTACAATGAACAAACTGGAAAAAAAAATCAACAATTTTGTACATTCAACACATCTTTAATTTAAGATCACAAGATTAAAAAATCTTCTCTACTTTCTTAAACTTTATGTCAAGTTAAAATCAGATAATCTTTTTAAAATGGAAGGAATATAAATTTTAACCTTCAAAAGCATTTAATGAAAATAGAATGGAGTATGAATGAAGTTTGAACCATTTTACTTATTTTTTTGCTGAAATAAAACTAAAGTGTAACACTCGAGAGATCAAGATTCAAGACATTTGATCACAAAGGTTAGTGTGACTATTGAGTGACAACCACGTCAAAGAAGTGAAAATTTTAGGTGGAAAAATAAAAGGCATTGACAGAATGACACCCACTAGGGTCTTAGATGTAGATGTACCCGTCCATTAGTTTAGTTGGGTTAATTAAAATGACAAAGTACAACAAGGTGAGGTGTCAAATGGCAGTTGACACATCTCAATTCACATATCCCACTTCTCTCATGCCCAACATCAATTACCTTAAAATCAGGATTCAATTAAACAAATCCCTAGAATTTCATACCCCTTACAAATCAAATACTAGTTAAAAAGTCGGTTCATTATCAATTCAAAATTTAACTTATCATCCTAAATTAAATATTTAAACAATCAAATTATAAAACTAATAACAAGTAAATATTTATGCTAAACATAGTTTGATGACATAAAAATGTGACAAGTAATCTTTTATAGGTTAAATTATTTTGATAGTATAAAAAACTTATTTTATCAATGTATATAAATTAAAGGGATTCTATCGTTTATGTCCCTTCGATAAATTTAGTTACCGACAGTAGCTCAAATATACAAATTTTATATATTGATATGTAGATTATATGCATAATATATGTATAAATATATAAAACTTATACATCTACCGGTTATTTTGTAAACTAAATCATTCAAAGTTATTGTACAGTAATTTTTTCTAAATTAAATTCCTCCATTAATACATCCTAAACTTGGTTTCTCTAAGGTATTGATACTTTTTGCTTGGTAAAAAAATTGATGGAGAATATGACTCTTATGAGTCTATATACATGTAATTAAAACAAAAGAGCTGCACCATTATTTGTTCCTTCTTCCTATTTACACCCCAATAAAATAATAATATTACTACTGCTTACCATACCACTTGTGATTAAAAAAATAAACTTTTTTGGGGCAATCTCTCTCTTAAATTCTTCTAGGTAAGTGTAATTTTCGAAAACAACAAAGAATGATTTTTATAGTGTTTAATATAATAAGATGTAAAATTAAGCATCACCAGTTCTCTGTCTTAGTATTGGGCGTATGTTAAAAGGTGGCTGTTAGTTGTTACAGCAAAGAGTGTTTGTTGTGTTGTTTTTAGTTAAAGGCTTAGCTGGTCGGTATTTAATACTGGTAAGAGAGGGAAAAAAAAGACTAGTTTAATTGCTCACATGCTAGTAGTAACGCTTGTGTATAGCATGCCAATCTCAAAAATCTGCCAGAAAAAAAGATCTTGTTATGCTCTGAGACAAACATTTTTGGGTGTTTTTCAAGAATTTGCCTCTTGTTCATTGCTTGTTTCTCAGTTTTCCTTCTTGTGGGTCTTCTTTAATCTAATTCTAACGCCCCCTTTCTTGTTATTGCTTCAAGTTATCTAAAAGTTTCATTTTTTTTGTACCATCATTGAGTTGGGGGGGGGGGGGTTCTTGAAATTGGTTAGCATATGGGATGGGTGGGGTGAAGCTGCAACTTGTTTGTTTGGTGCTGCTGGAATTCTGTGCCTTTGCTTTCTCTCAGGGATCTGCAGGTAATTCTTCCCTTTATGTAGTTCTTGATTTGAGTGTACATTCATTCAAGTACCCAATTCTTGATTTGTAGTGGATTTATGAGTTGTGCTCAGGAAACAATTTGTCTGATTTAAATGTTTAGTGTTGGTAACATTGATTTCTGAATTTTGGTTGGAAAATACCCAGATTGATAATATTTTAGCACTTAAATCAGATACTTGTGTGATTGATTCATTTGGTGTGAGGGAATTGAGAGTTTTACATTCTGAATTTTGTGTAGTCTTGTTTTTATGCCTGCACTTTTCCCTTTAATCTAACAGTGCCAAGCTAAAATTTATAGTCTTAGGTTCTCAGTCTTACTTTTTTGCATACAAGTGCTTGAGCTAAGTTACTTTTAACTGTTCCATTGATCACCGATTCCACTTGGGCTTTAAGGGCCCTACTTATTTTGTTGTAATTAAACCTTGGAGCTGGATGCAAATTGATGATGCAATGACTATATTCTTCCCCTAATCCCCACGGGAATTACCCTGGTTTTATTTCAATGACGGAGAATGATATGCGATCTTGTTGGATTTATTTGCAAATATCCTAATCAAACATGTAGTAGGCCACTGCAAAAACTGATAAACAGTCCATGTTACCCATCGTCCTTATACTCTAGTGTATTATGATTGTAATTAATCTTTCTATCTGTTGAAAGTAGGCAAATGATTCTGTTACTGTCTTTTTATCTGTCGTGGAGCTCTCAATTCCATTAGATTTGTGAAAATAGAGAATCTTTTCAATTTCCATGATCTAGGATAACTCCTTAGGTCTGGTAATGATGAACTGCATATCATACATACTTTTTGTTATTCTCTTACCTAAAATAGTTTTTGGAGCTCATTTTAGGTTTCACTTTTTCCCCCTCTCCATCAGCATCCTCTGCAATTCCTCCTATTGAAGAAGGAATATCCTCGTCCGTCTCTAATTCACCTGCTCCTGCATTTGAGCTAAATGGTCTGACCATGATTCTTGGCTTCCAAATCTTTTAACTAAATTTTATGTTTTATGTTATGCATCTTATGTTTGTCTATTAACTCAGGAACATCTCCTCCAGCAAATGTTCCACCACCGGAGTCTGGCCCTATTCCTCAACCGAAAGACGTTCTTACACCATCTCTGCAACCAAGTTTTCCTACATTATTGCCACCACCCGGTTCAGTCCCACCCGCAATCACTTCAACCCAGCCACAAATCGCTTCTCTACCACCTCCTCCTCCTCCTATGATTACATGGAATAGTCCTGCTCCAGTTCTGCCTCCAAGTGCTCCTAAGACAGATCATCGACATACTGAGCAGCCTGTTGTTGTGCCAGAAGCTCCAGGTATGCGGCTGACTGTAGTCATAATGTTGACATGACTTGATTTCGGTTTGAATTGATATTTTTGTTCTGGAGAACAGCACCAGTCTCGTCACCTGGAAGGAAATCCCCTGTCGATGCACCAACTAAAGCCCCACAGCTACCTGGATCTACGCCACCCACTGAGAGCAGGCCATCAGAGAGTCCTCTCTCCTCAATTGCCCCGGGTAATTATTGGCTGATGAGAATTTCGGTATTGACACAGTATCTTTAGATAGAAAATGAGAATTACATTATTTTTGGCTGTTATTTAACTCAGTCATGAATGCACCTGCTCCAAGGGGAAAGCCGCAAAATTCACTGCCCATCCTTCCAAGAAATCCAGATAATTCACCATCCATTCCACCAGGTATTTTTACCCTTTTCCTAAAAGAAACTGTGACATTCTTTTAGAATAAATTGTTCAATAATTAGATTTGATCATGGATGCCATTAAATTTTGTACATTATTTTGTTTGGCTGTTATTTTAACGCAGTCCTGAATGCGCCTGCTCCAAGGGGAAAGACGCAAAATCCACTGCCCACCCTCCCAAAAATTCCAGAAATCTCACCATCCATTCCGCCAGGTATCCTTGCCTTTTTTTCTAAAAGACACTGACATTCTGTTAGAATAAATTTCTCAGCCAATTAGATTTGATCATGGATGCCATTAAATTTTGTACATTATTTTGTTTTGCTGTTATTTTAACGCAGTCCTGAATGCGCCTGCTCCAAGGGGAAAGACACAAAATCCACTGCCCGCCCTCCCAAAAATTCCAGAAATCTCACCATCCATTCCGCCAGGTATCCTTGCCTTTTTTTCTAAAAGAAACTGTGACATTCTGTTAGAATAAATTTCTCAGTCAATTAGATTTGATCATGGATGTCATTAAATTTTGTACATTTGTTTTGCTGTTATTTAAATCAGTCCTGAATGCGCCTGCTCCAAGGGGAAAACCTCAAAATTCACTGCCCACCCTCCCAAGAAATCCAGAAATTTCACCATCCATTCCACCAGGTATCCTTGCCTTTTTTGTAAAAGAAATTGTGACATTCCTGTTAGAATAAAGTTCTCAATAAATTAGATTTGATCATGGATGCCATTAATTTTTGTACATTATTTTGTTTCTGTATTTAACTCAGTCCTGAATGCACCTGCTCCAAGGGGAAAGGCAGAAAATCCACTACCCACCCGCCCGACCATTCCAGGAGTCTCACCATCTATTCCACCAGGTATTCTCGCTATATTTATCTAGTGCTCCCTCCATTTCATTTTATGTGGTGGTGTTTAATTGGACAGGAGTTTAAGCAGAAAGAAAGACCTTTGGCGCATGCTAAAAGTAACCTTACTACTTGTGGTTTTGAACATGTAATGACATTTCTATGGCTATAGGAGCATGTCATGAAAGGGTAAAATGGGAATAATAAAGTAAAGAATGTCTAAATATAGAAAGGTGTCATTCTTTTTATAACAGACTAAGAAAGAAAGAATGTCATATAAAACGGAACAAAAGAAGTATGTGATACTTCGTTAGAAAAAATAAAGAGTAAATTAAATGTGATCATGAATGCATGAGTTTTTACATTATAGAGCTTTCTTTCATTGCATTCAGTCCTTAATGCGCCTTCTCCAAGAGGAAAGCCACAAAATCCACTGCCCGCGCGCCCTACCAATCCGGAAGTCTTGCCTTCTATTCCACCAGGTATACTTCCCGCATATATTTAGTGTGTGATATTTCTGTAAATAAATTGTTTGTAAACAAGATACAATCATCCATGCCATGAATTTGCAGCAACAGTTGCACCACCTCCAAGGAGGTTGCCTAACAATTCACCACCCAGCCATCCAAGATTTCCTCTAAAACCTCCATCCGTTTCACCAGGTAACATTTGAAATATGTATGCAGTGCTTTCTAGTGTTGCTCATGCACATGTACTCTTCATATTCCAACCAAATAGTTTGTGGCTTGATGCAATCTACACATATTGTTGGCTAACTGTACCTCAAGTATAACCTCCTCAAGTAAAAAACCAGATGAATATGAGAATCTTAACTAGAGTTTTGCTTGCTTCCAAATTGCTAATGAGTGCCAATCCTGAAGTGATGCTTACTGAATGTGTTCGTAGTTGAAATCGTCAGTACTCCTCTTTTTGGATTGTCCTTGCCTGCAGAAAATTATAAGAATGTGTTTTTACTCCGTTTCCCTTTTGCTGTCAAATAGCTACTTGTTCTCAAAGTAGCATTGTCAGCATAGTTAATTTGAATCAGTGTTATTAATGTAGTTAATCATGATATATCCCCTGTATCAACTCCATGGCCAAGCATCAAGCGCAAAGGAGCAAGTGTTCCAACTGTTGCACCTCCTAATGGAATGACCAATAGGCATCCAGCAAAAGGTATGTCAATATTTTTCTGCTATCATTTCTTATCCAGTGACGAGGAATGGCAAATTATGTCACTGAAGGATTTCTTCTCCTCTTGTAGCTCCTACTGAACACAGAGTCATGGGGCGCTCTACTAATGCTCCCCCTCATAAATTCCCTAATTCTCCCCCTGAGGAAGGATTATATCCTCCCTTATCTGCACCTTCAACCTCTTTTCAGAGGGATCACCACCTAAAAGATAATAGGACAGCAATCACTCCGTAATCCTATGAAATTTATCCTCCTGTTTCAACTGAACAAGGTTCTGTATTACCTGAGAAATATGTCAGTTGATATACTCATTTTGATATATTACACTGACCAGAATTCAGTCAATAATTAATGAAGGTCTACTGATCCCTCCATCTCCTCGATTTCACTCGAAATCATATCCAAAGACTAACCTTAGGCACCACTCTCATTCACTGTTAATTGCAGGTTTGTAATCATTCTAGTCATCCTCAGTTAACTACCCGTTCACCTCTCTAAAAGAAAAATGAATAGCAAAAAGAAAAAAAACATGATTCTGATAACTCCTACTTTACAGGATCGGTACCACCGCTGCTTGCGCCTTTAACTTCTCCAGAAAGCCATGATTCTCCTGCAATATCACCGT
Source organism: Anisodus tanguticus (assembly GCA_034509755.1). Classification (NCBI taxonomy): domain Eukaryota; kingdom Viridiplantae; phylum Streptophyta; class Magnoliopsida; order Solanales; family Solanaceae; genus Anisodus; species Anisodus tanguticus. The sequence continues at coordinate 32,490,563 of CM067544.1, read as the reverse complement.
CTCCAACTGCTTCATCTAGACCAACTGAAAGTAAGAGTATGTTATATGTTTCCTTTTCATGCAAACCCATAATCAAGGCATTAACCTTATATTATATTTTTCATCCTATGCATAGTTGATGCTTATCTCTATATCATCTTTGCCATTGCAAGGGCCATTTGTTTCCCCTAAGATGTCTCCCTCTGTGTCTCCACCAAGACATCCAAAGATACCACGTCCATTTCAAGCACTACCAGCTCCACCTCCTAATCAAGGTATCTGTTATCTGCCTCTGGTTTCTCCTCTAAATGATATTGATTTTTATGCACAAGTTGCGAGGTTTTGCCCCACTGACTATTCTAAACCATGATGTTGATGTTGCAGATTGCGCATCATTGGCTTGTGCAGAGCCTTTCACAAATGGTTCACCAAAAGCACCTTGTGTTTGTGTCTTGCCCATGCGAATTGGACTACGCCTTAGTGTAGCACTCTACACCTTCTTCCCTTTGGTTTCAGAGCTGGCTACAGAAGTTGCTGTTGGGGTATTTATGGATCCAAGTCAAGTTCGTATTATGGGAGCAAATTCAGCCAGCCAGTATCCAGAAAAGACCATTGTCCTTATTGATTTGGTACCCCTTGGAGAAAAATTTGATAACGCTACAGCATTTCTGACATCGCAAAGATTCTGGCACAAACAAGTAGTTATAAAAGCTTCACGTTTTGGTGATTATGATGTGTTGTATGTGCAATATCCAGGTATAGGAATCATCCCTAATGCCATCCTGTCATCTTGATGCCACATGCTATGTCCAGAATAACTAAATAGAATTGTTATATGTACAGGTCTTCCTCCCTCTCCACCTTCAGCAGCTTCAGACATTGATACCATAGGTAGCCAACCATATCCTGGTGATAATAACGGAAAGACCATACAGCCCCTTGGAGTTGATGTGAGCGGGAAACAACACAAAAGAGGGCCAAATTGGAGTGTCATAGCAGTAATTGTATTGTCAGCCTCTGTCGCAGTTATTTTAGGCTGTGCCGTTGCATGGGTTTTACTTTTCAGACATAACGATCGCGGATGTCAGTCAGAACCAACTCCATTAACTACATTACCATCCCTTGCAAAGTCATCAGGTGAAATCCTTCACTTTAAATGTAAATGATCTACTGCAATCTGGTTTGCCTAATGTTTGTATTCTCTGTATAAGTTTTCTTCATTTGTGCCGAAAAAGAAATTCAAACAGTAAATTTCAGAAGCCTAGCCTTTCCTTATCGTCATGCCTTTGTAGCATGCCAGGTAAATACTATGTTAGGAGAAACTAAAATCATGTTGGAGTTTTAAATATGCTATATGTCGCTCGACTCAGTTTCTTTTACTTATTATCCTGAGCGTGAATGGAATGAAATGTCCAAAATTATGAAATGGAATATAGGGAAGTTAACTGGTTAGTTGCATAATGATAATATGGTGAATCATCCAATATCTTTTGACTGGAAATTTTGAAGTATCAACTCTTAATGGGTGCATTCAGGAACCTTTAAGCTTCACAAATTTATGATGTGAACCAAGCAGATTACGTGTGTATTAATATGCATCTAAAATGTGGACAAATATGTGATTCTCATGAGTCTTGTGTAATATAGACCTACAGAATTATTTCCTGATCTTTATGCATGCTGTAGGGATTGCAGCCTCGATGATTGGGAGTAGGCCGAACTCTCCTTCGTTATCCTTTAGTTCTAGCTTTGCTGCTTATACTGGTTCGGCTAGAACATTCAGTTCAAATGAAATTGAGAGAGCAACTCACAGCTTCAATGAATCAAGAGTACTAGGTGAAGGGGGATTTGGTGTTGTTTATAGTGGTGTGCTTGATGATGGGATGAAAGTGGCAGTGAAAGTCCTCAAGAGAGATGACCAACAGGGTGGTCGTGAATTTTTGGCTGAAGTAGAGATGCTTAGCCGCCTCCATCATAGGAACTTGGTCAAGTTGATAGGCATATGTCTTGAGGAGCGCAGTCGCTGTTTACTTTATGAGCTTATCCCAAATGGCAGCGTGGAATCTCACCTTCACGGTAATATTCAATTTGGATCCCTCCTAACTTTTTGGGTTGAAGCCATGTTGTATCTAGATTCTAGAGTGGCTAAAAAACTGTCTTATCTTTCAGGTGTTGACAAGGAAATTTCTCCACTTGATTGGAATGCCCGAATGAAAATAGCACTTGGTGCTGCCCGAGGCCTGGCCTATTTGCATGAAGATTCCAGTCCCCGTGTCATACACAGGGATTTTAAGTCTAGTAACATCTTACTGGAACATGATTTCACCCCAAAAGTGTCTGATTTTGGTTTGGCTAGAGCTGCATTAGAGGAAGGAAGCAGACACATATCAACTCGAGTCATGGGAACTTTTGGGTAAAATATTCATCTTTGACTTAAAATTCTTATTTTCATTAGGCCAGCCCTCATCCCGTTCTTCCTATGCCTGACAAAGGCCCAAACCATTGAGCTGGTCTGCTTGCCTGGAGTATAATTTTTTCCTTTTGAATGCCTTAGTTGTTATATTTACTGGATAGGGGTTAATACATAGTCGACGACTCATCCATGATCAATTGAAATTGACTACATAAATGAAAACCACTATCATGGTCTTTAACATTTTATTCTTCATTTGTACAGTTCTGACTTTGTTATTATACCAGGTACGTAGCTCCAGAATATGCTATGACAGGGCATCTCCTTGTAAAGAGTGATGTTTACAGCTATGGAGTTGTCCTGCTTGAGCTGCTAACTGGAAGAAAGCCAGTGGATATGTCCCAGCCACCAGGTCAAGAGAATTTAGTGGCTTGGGCACGCCCACTCCTAACGAGTGAAGGTCTGGAGTTGATTGTGGACCCTACTTTGGGGCCTGATTTCCCTTTTGATGACATTGTCAAAGTAGCTGCTATTGCGTCAATGTGTGTTCAACCAGAGGTATCGCACAGGCCTTTCATGGGTGAAGTTGTCCAGGCCTTGAAGCTGGTATGTAAAGAATGCGAACAGACAATCGAGTCTCGAAGTTGTAGCCGAGATGATCTATCTATTGACATGGATGCTAGGATTAGTACAGCTTCAAGCCAAGTGTTGAACCCTAAATCCCCGGGCTCTAACTCAGACAGTGAGCTCGATGTTGAGAGGGGACTTTCAATGTCAGATTTACAGAGTCCATTAGCAAGATATGGGATGCAAGAATCTGGTTCATTTAGGAGGTACTCTAGCTCAGGTCCTATCAGAAAAGGAAAAACCAGGAGGCTATGGCATAAAATGAGAAGATTATCTGGAGGTAGTGTGAGCGAGCATGGCGTAATGTTTGGGTTACGGCCTGGATCCCACTAATCATGGTTGAAGTTTCCATCTTTGGTTTTGATAAATTTTTCTGCAAAATGTCAAATTTTCACCATCCATGCCAGATATACTAGATTGAGCATGGAATTGTACAGCACCTTCTTTGGCCTCCTTGACTAAGACATAGAATGAGGAAGCAAACACCAGCATACTCAAATTGTTCTGAATGCTGTCGCATAATTGTGAGTATGATTAGCCCTCCATTAAAAGCTGGGAAGAATTGTGCGCGAGGAGATATCTGAATAGGGATTCATCTTATGTAAGAAGATTGTATTTATTGTAACATGCTAATTGTTCATAAAGGGAATCATAGTTCTCTCTTCTGGTATTGAGTTCAAATCTTGGAGGCAACAGTGTTTTGCTGCTAAGATTAAAGGCTATGCAGAAGACGTTTTCTTCTTCATCTCAGGTATAATGGACAAATAAACAGGAGTTGCAGCTTCATGACTTTATCGTTGGTTAGATCAAATTTGCAAAATTGCCATAATGCAAGGAAGGGATATTGGTATGGTTACACGATATTTAAAGAAGTGAACAAATGAGTAAATTACCACGACAATATCATATTTAGAAAAATAAATTCAAATACGCTACTAGGCTTTTTCCTCGACGAGTTTTCAATTTTTGATAGGTATCCATAATAGACTCATTAGAAGTATTACTAAATACTTGTTTTTCTATGTAGGATATCAAATAACTACTTCATCCATTTGAGGGAACTCGTGATTTCTACGTTGAAAAGTACCTTTTAAGTTTCAATAGATATATTCTTCCTATTGCATCATGGTTATTCTAAATCAATTCCTTCACTTTGTTAACGTTCATTGCCCTTTCTTTCAAGTTAAATAAATTTTGAGATGCTGAGTTTGATTTTAGATGATATATCTTTATTGAAATATGAGTTAAATTACAAATTTAAACATCAGTTCAGATAAACCCTAAATAATTTCATAGAAAACGGTGGATATTATCATATAATATCACATGCGATGTGGATGATACAAGATCATCAATACTAGTGCCTATTACATATAGATTGCCAAACTATTACATAGAGAACTAACTAACTGCTTTACTATAGGATAAACCCTCCTTGTCTGCTTGATAAGTATGCATAACAGAGCTTGGTGGAGTTGTCATTAATACTAGCTGATTATATATTGCAAGTTTGGAGCCTTCCTTCCGCAACTTGGTTTCTGTCGTACTGCTGGATTCCCCAACTTGTTCAATAGGCACCAGCACAATTCAATATTGAGTTGTTGAAGTCTCAGTGTAATCAATTTCAATAAGCAACAGTTGATGTTCAAACGCAATTTGTAATCCCTGAGTTCAGCGTGAGTATGATTAAAAGCCTGAAACTTATATTGAAAGCCCAATATCCAGTCCCGCACCTGCATGTCTGTCCTTAAGTTTATAATAAAATTGGGGTGGTTTAGCCCACGAGATGAGAATATCTTTTTTGAATTCAATAACAACACTTATTGAAACAAGATTTAGTGTTTTGATTTCTATTTAACCATATGCGTCACAAAGCAAAAGGATAGAACTCACTCCAGATTAGTGAATATGAAGAAGTTGTATAAGGCGGATGACGCCTCTTGATCCGGAGGGCGATTGGGAGCAATGTGGGGCTCGCGCTCTAGAAAATCCTAGGACCGTCACTGGGGAAGAGTTGTTGGAGAGGCTCTATACCCTTTTAGAGGATCAACATCGGGGTGTACTTGGTGATATGGGAGGTTCTGCATATTTATGCTGAGGTCAGCCTAAAACTTTTTAGCAATGTTACATTCAAAGAAAATATGCAAGATAGTTTCTTCTCTATCATGACAGAGAGAACAGTAGGGATCTATTGTGATGAAGGTAAGCCAGTTTATTATGAGAGCAAAGCCAAAGAAATAATTTGATTTGTTGCAAAGTGCTTAGAGACCAGATCCAATTGGAAGTGTATTCTTGTACATGGGGTTTATCAATCAAATCATAAGTCGAGTGAGTAGAGAAGATACCATTTAGTAAGGGCTCTTATCAGATTAGTCTAGGGTGATGTCTTGAGGAATTTGAAAAGAGAGGTTGTCCCAATTTCAAATTCAAGGGACCATGAAGGATACTTCTAAGGGGTGAATGGGAGGGAATCCATTTTTTATTTCATAAATCAATGTTTGTCCCCGAGCCAGGTAGCCATGATACAACCTTGGAACAATATTCACCTCCTTTCAGAATATTTTTCCGAATGAAGGAGTGGTAGCAAGTGTTAGAATGGGAATGATATTTAGAGATGAGAGTTTTAGCCCATAGAGAGGAAGGTTGATAGAAAAGTCTCCAGGCAAGGCTAGTAAGAGAAGCCAAAATTTTCATCTTAGCCTTTTTCAATCCCAAACCCTCAGTGTGTTCTGGGAGAGTAACAATATCCCAGTTATGAAGGTGGATTTTCTTCTCTTTTTTTTTCAATGGTGATACCCAAAAAAAAAACTGAATTTTGTCAATTTGTTTGCACACTTTGGTAGGGAGATGGAAATATTGCATAGATGGTATTTAAAGTGGATTTAGCAAGAGTCGGTCTTCCTGCAGGGCTAAGGAATTTGGTTTTCCAATTGGACAGTTTGTTTCTCATGTTATTTAATATGAATTGAAAATCGGAGGTCTTAGGGGGATGATTTAGCATGGGAAAACCAAGATACTTACCAAATTTATCAGTAGGATTAATGTTGAGTAATTGTTGAATTAGGGATCTGGTAGAGTCAGTACCGTTGTTTTGAGTACATAGCTTTGGACTTGTTAGTGCTATTTTTTTTGTCTAGACAGCTGACTGAAATATTAGAGACAGTGATGTATAGTGGAGATAGACATTAGTGTCAGGTCAGCTGCAAAAAAAAAAAGATGAGAAAATTGAGGACCTCTACGGGAAAGCTTAATGGGGTCCCAGGTGCCTAAATCCACTTGATGGTTTTATGTAGGTGGATAACAGTTCCATAACCAGTATAGCAATAGAACTAGAGCTAATACAGTGCATGATAAACTTTGTAATTCTAGGAGGAAATTTAAAAAATACTAAGGTTGTATAGAAAAAAGACCCATTCTAATCTATCAAAAGTTTTTTCTAAATCTATTTTGAAGATAACCTTACCAGCATTTCCTTTGTAGTGATGAATATTCCTAAGACTTTCTTGAAAGACTGAGGCTCTTCTATCCTTAAGAAAGCTAGTTTGATGGGGTCCAATAAGGTCAGTCAGGGGAGGCTTCATACGATTAGCAATAATTTTTGTTACAAGCTTGTACATAGTATTACATAACCCTATAGGTCTAAAGTTTCTAAGGTGGTTGGCGGCATTATAAAACTTAGGGATGAGGCAAAGCAAAGTATTATTCAATGGAGCAGGGATCTAAGAAGTGTTGAAAACCTTGTGACAAAATTGTAGGACTGAAGGCTTCACTGAATGCCAATATCTTTGATAAAAGAATGGATGTAGACCATCAGGCCCATGAGCTTTATAGGGTTTAAAGGAAAAAAAAGCTTCATAAATTTCATGATCTTGTTAGGGGAGATCTAAATAGGAGAGATTAATGGGATGAAAACTCTGAGGCATGTTCTTAATCCCAAACCAAGAAGTAACACAGTGCTCAGTAGTAAACATATTTTGAAAACAATCAAAAGTATATTCCACAATTTTATCAATATTAGTAATCCAATTTTCAAGATCATCTTTGAAAAAAGAAATATTATTTCTCCTTCTATGATTTAAAACAGACAAATGGTAGAATTTAGTATTTGCATCCCTATCATTGAGCCAATTGATACGAGATCTCATTTTTCAAATTTCTTCCTCAGATCTAAGGATGTTATTGTAATAAGTTTTCACGGTTTTTTCTAGGTTTTGTAAAACTGACCATAAGGATAAGCTTTTTGTAACATCCCGTACTTTCGGGTTACAGTTTAAATCGCTAAGTATATATAAAATCGTTAGGCATGTGTAAATAGACCCGAGCGTTGAGAAAATTTTGTTATATTTACATATGCTAATAAGAGATTAGTAATTGGCAAATGAAACCCCGAAATAATTTTGGACGTAACAAGTGTGACGACGGAGCCGAAAATAAATTTGGTACGTGCATACAGAGGTTATGGGCTAGTGTCATATCACAAATTATGACATTGAATATATGAAGGTCCTATAAGTTATTAAGATTTAAGTGAATTAGGATCACAGAATTAATTATGTGTGTGAGTGATAAATTACACGGAAGCAAGTCACTTGATTAAATGAAGTAGAGTGCGTGTACTGTGCATGTGTCGACAACCTAAGCTATCCCACCGCTAAAACTAAATTGGTGGGGAGCATAATGATGGGAAATAATTTGGTTTGCACGATTAGGGGGAGTAAATTGTTCAGCATTTCAAATTCCATTTAGTTAGCAGTTCATTTTGTTTTAGTGTATATCTCGTCCATAGTATTTAGGAGGATGAATCATTTTGCTGGCCAAATGAATTCTTATACTTAGTTAAATGCTCCTCTGCTCACGACGAGTTAGAGCAAAAACAATTAGAGGGAATTTGTTTACTCACGTCCAGCAACAATAAATGGAAGTTTGCATTTTAAGTGCAATTTCGAATTATTAAGCTTGGAGTTGAGGTATGTTAAGGCAAATTATTTCTTTCTTTTGGCATGTTCCACGTAACAAAATAAAATCGTGATATTGCTCCATAATTTATTCTATTTCTAGTAGTTAAGAATATTCATGTTATTGATTCCTATGCTAAAAGCATGTCTAAATATGTTTCTAAGTCCTTATTAAGGAATACGAAAAATGTGTTGATATTCAAAGTGTTAGCCAAAGGTGCAAGGATGTTATGTCACTCGGGGTATTTTATTGTCATTCATGCATTTTCACTTGCATTGCATTCATATTTTATCCTGGACCACTGGTGCTATGCACATTACTATATGGTAAATATTATATATGTAGGGGATATGGGGAAAGGGAAATGCGTTATATACGCACACCACCTGCAGCTGGTACAGACTATCACAAAAGAGCCCGAAGAGGCCAATATGATGTGATGATGTGATGTGATGCATGTATGGCTTATTGGGACGGGTTGCACGATCCGCAACACTAACATATATTGGGACGGGTTACACGATCCACAACACTGATATACCGCACTTGCATCATGCATATATTAGTTAATCATTACATGGTATGATGCCTACAGAGGCTGTCATGGTAAGGAAATTGCCCGATGAGGCCAATGAATATGGACACTGCACTGTGCATAACATGTAGGCAAGTGTATTAGGGCTCTAAGAGGCAGTTACTGTTGGTCAGTTGTTTATGTTTCAGTTATTGGTATATTCTTGTTATGCTGATGTTTATGCCTGACATACCCAGTACATCAGTCGTACTAACGTCCCTTTTGTCTGGGGACGCTGCGTTTCATGTCCGCAAGTTCGCATAGGCAAGGCGACGGCCCACGTGAATAGGTTGCAGATTTCAGCGGAGTTTTGGAAGCACTCCTCTCTTTTCGGGGTGTCGGTCTAATTTTGGTATAATCAGTTTTGCGTGTCTATATGGGTATAGCGGGTCCTTGTCCCGACCTTTGATGTTGCTACTCTTAGAGGCTTGTAGACAGGTGTCCTATGTGTAGTAGTCATGTATGGCCTTGTCGGCCTTGGTATATGTATATATATAAGCTGGATTTCTGGGTTACTATTCCCACAATCCTTTTTCGCCGTAGTCGGTAATTAATTATGAATAGGTGTTGATAGTGTGCTTAGCGGTACCCGGTGGGTGGGGTCCGGGTATCCATCGCGGCCCCTCCGTTTTGGATCGTGACAAACTTGGTATCAAAGCATGTCTGTCCTAGGGAGTCTACAAGCCGTGTCTAGTAGAGTCTTGTTTATGGGTATGTTGTGCACCATACTTATACGCAACAGGTTGCGTGACATTTAGGGGTGGTTTACATTTTTTCATTTCATAAATCGTGCTATAGAATTGAGTTATAAGTATTTCACTTCTAATCTATTTCGTGCTTATTATTCCAGCGATGCCTACCGCAAGGAAAAAGTCCAAGAGTATGAGGGAGTTGAATACGACTGCGGGTGAAGGTACCAGCCGATTACCACCCGTTAGCGAGGGCCAGAGTGAGACCCTTAGTATGACTCCTTCATATGGTTCTCCCTGTACATCACCATCAGAGGAGATTAGTGGAACTGCAGCACCTCTAGTTCCTCCACATGATACTCCATACGTGGATCTTGATATGCGGAGTGTGGTTCAGTTGTTGACATGATTGGTGGCCGCTCAGGCCCAACGTTAGGTTCCCAGTCCTTCTGATAGAGTTGCTAGTGCAAGAGCTCGGGATTTCATCAATCTAGACCCTCCGGTATTCACAGGAACAAATTTGAACGCGAACCCGCATAATTTTCTGGATCAGGTACAACGCACTTTGCGGGTGATGGATGCTACCGATACCGAGTCGGTAAAGTTTGCTTCTTATAGACTACGGGATGTCGCAGTAACATGGTTTGATACATGGGAGCAATCTAGGGGACCTCGTGCTACGCCAGCATGATGGGGGAGTTTTCAGAGGCTTTCTTACAACATTTTCTACCACTCGAGCTTCGACAGGCCAAACAGGACAGGTTCCTACATCTTAAACAGGGCAGCATAAGCGTTCAAGAATATAGTTTGCATTTTAATTCCTTGGCTCGATATGCTCATATAATTATAGTTGAAATTAGTGATCGGGTACACATGTTCGTTACTGGCTTGGGGCCACACTTGGTCAACGAGTGTACTACGGCTTCTTTGAATCCGGATATGGATATTGCTCGCATCCAGGCTTATGCACAAAACTTGAAGGATCGCAAGAGGCAACTGCGGGTCGATTGAGAGCGTGATAGGGGCTAGCATAAAAGGGCTCAGTCTGTAAGTGGAATGAGGGACTTCGGAGGTGGGGCCAGGCCACAACCTTACTGACGACCATCTTACCCAGTAGCCGGCGCATCATTGCCATCTTCTAGATCGAGAGTTGATCGTTATACTCAAACGGGACCAGGCCAGAGTTCACGAGCACCAGGATCTTATTATAGAGAGAATTCTATGCAAATGAGGTCGTCATTGGCTCGATGTGGGCAGTGTGGTGGGACCCATACAGGGTCGTCCCAATAAGAGGTAAGAGTATGCTATTCCTGCGGGGAGCGTGGTCATATAGCGCGAGATTATCCGACAAAAAGTGAAGGTGGTAGAACCCAGCCGGTCGGATCTGCAGCAGTTTCATCCCAATCAGTACGCCCGTTAGGGCAGAGTCAGCAGACGTTATCTAGTCGAGGTAGAGGGAGGGGCCAGAACCGTACTTATGCACTGATAGGACGGCAAGATCAGGAATCCTCACCTGATGTCATTATAGGTACGCTATCGGTCTTTCACATAATGTGTATGCGTTGTTAGATCCAGGCTCAAATTTATCACATATTACTCATTTCGTTGCCTGTAAATTTGTTATGGATCCTGAGTTGATAAGGGATCCATTTGTGGTATCTACATCGGTTGGTGAATCGGTAATCGCTAGACGGGTCTATCAAAATTGTGCAGTATTGGCATGTAGTCATCAGACCCTAGCAGATTTAGTGGAAATAGAAATGGTTGACTTCGATGTTATTATAGGCATGGATTGGTTAGTGTCATGCTACGCTAATATTGACTGCCGAACAAAGATTGTTAGATTCCAATTTCCAGGCGAGCCAGTCCTTGAATGGAAAGGTAATACGGCAACGCCAAATGGTAGGTTTATTTCATATCTTAAGGCAAGAAAGATGATCTCCAAAGGGTGTATTTACCATCTTGTTCAGGCAAGAGATGTCGATGTTGAACCACCTAGCTCTCAATCAATTCCGGTGGTCAGTGAATTTCTTGATGTATTCCTAGACGAACTTCCAGGCCTTCCTCCGGAAAGGGAAATTGAGTTCAGTATAGATGTGTTTCCAGACACTCAACCGATATCCATTCTTTCTTATAGAATGGCCCTAGCTGAATTGAAAGAATTGAAGGAGCAATTAAAGGATTTGCTCGAGAAAGGCTTTATTAAACCTAGCATATCTCCTTGGGGCGCGCCGGTATTGTTCGTACGAAAGAAAGATGGCTCATTACGGATGTGTATCGACTATCGGCATCTAAATAAAGTTACTATAAAAAACAAGTACCATCTTCCCCGAATTGACGATTTGTTTGACCAATTACAAGGTGCGGGATGTTTCTCAAAAATTGACCTAAGGTCGGGGTACCATCAGCTAAAGATTAGGGAGAAGGATATTCCGAAGACGACCTTCAGGACAAGGTATGGGCACTTCGAGTTCCTGGTAATGTCATTTGGATTACAAATGCACCGGCATCATTTATGGATCTAATGAACAGCGTGTTCCGCCCATTCCTGGGCGTATTTGTGATAGTATTTATAGATGAAATTCTGGTTTACTCTCACTCGGAAATAGAACATGTGGATCACTTGCGAATAATACTACAAACGCTCCGGGACCATAAGTTGTATGCAAAGCTATCCAAATGTGAGTTTTGGCTGAAGTCAGTGGCTTTTCTTGGTCATATAGTGTCAGGCGACGGTATAAGGGTTGACACTCAGAAGATTAAAGCGGTGAAGAATTGACAAGGCCTACGACTCCAACAGAGGTTCGCAGCTTTTTGGGCTTAGCCGGCTATTATAGAAGCTTTGTAGAAGGATTTTCTACCATATCAGCACCACTAACGAAGTTAGCACAAAAGGCTATAAAATTCCAGTTGTCTGATGTTTATGAGCGGAGTTTCCAAGAGTTAAAGGATAGATTAACATCGGCACCAGTCCTTACTCTCCCAGAGGGTCCAGAAGGTTATGTTGTGTATTGTGATGCCTCGGGAGCAGGTTTAGGATGTGTGCTAATGCAGCATGGTAAAGTGATTGCCTATGCTTCAAGGCAATTGAGGAAACATGAAAAAAACTATCCAACACATGATTTAGAGTTAGCCGCGGTAGTCTATTCATTGAAGATTTGGCAGCACTATTTATATGGTGTTCATGTAGACATTTTTACGGATCACAAGAGTCTGCAATACATATTCAAACAAAAAGAGCTGAATCTGAGACAAAGAAGATGGCTTGAATTATTGAAGGATTATGATGTGGACATCTTATATCACCCTGGCAAAGCTAATGTTGTAGCAGACACGCTCAGTTGTAAGTCAATGGTCAGTTCGATGCCAGTGCAAGTCAAAAGAAAGGAATTGGCAAGAGAGCTTCATCAGTTAGCTAGTTTGGGAGTCCGACTAGTGGATTCGGAGGATGGTGGGTTTGTGGTCCAGAATATGTCAACATCATCCCTTATATCATAAATTAAGGAACGTCAATGGGAAGACCCTAGTTTGAAGAAGATAAGAGAGAGAATTCAACAGAAGAAGACCACGAACTTTGAGATTGACGAACATGAAACTCTCAGGCACCAGGGCCGTCTATGTGTTCCAAATATAGCAGGATTGTGGGATAGAATTATGACGGAGGTTCATTGTTCACGGTATTCTATTCATTCAGGATCAACTAAAATGTATCATGATCTCGAGAGTATTTATTGGTGGAATGACATGAAGAAGCGTGTGGCAGAGTTTGTAGCTCAATGCCCCAATTGTCAGCAGGTAAAAATAGAACACCAAAAGCTTGGTGTATTGACTCAGAACATCGAGATTCCAATATGGAAATGGGAAATGATTAATATGGACTTCATTACGGGATTACCTCTGTAACATCCCAAAATTTTGGACAATAATTTGAGCACCTAAATGAAGGAAATAGACCCGAGCGTTGGGAAAAGTTATGTTATATTTACGTATGCTAATAAAGAGATTAGTATATAAAAGGGATTAAACCCCGAAATAATTTTGGACGTAACAAGTGTGGCGACGAGGAAAGGAAATAAATTTGGTATGTGCATAAAGAGGTTATGGATTAGTGGTATATCACATGATTGTGATAATGAGTATATGAAGGTTTTATAAGTCATCGGGATTTAAGTGAATTGGGATCACGAAATTAATTGTGTGTATGATTGATTAATTGTGGGATTAATAATTTTAATAGGGGGATAAATGAAAGTGGAATTTGGTACGTGTAAACTTGGTATTAAGTCTCCTAATGACTAAGGCATAGTACGAGTTGGTGGAAGCAAAGTAGAGAAAGTAAATGTGGGTGGGAGACCAAATGATTATAACCCATTAATTTGCACCTAAGAAATTGTCCAAATACATCCCATTTAGTAGCATATCGTTGGAGAATTCCCTGAGACCAAGTACACGTCCCACTCACTATCTCATTTGGAGAAAATTGCTCATTTACATTGTTTAAGTTCTACGTGATGCTTGGGAAATTAAGGACAATACGTTTCAATTTTGGGTCTGGTTTGAAAAGAAAAGAGTACGAAGTAGTGGAGAATCAAGACTAAAGGCACGAATATTTCTTGCACACATGAGTTTTATACAAGGTATCGAACTAATGAATCTATTTTCTTTTTGATTTTGTGGTTAGTCTTTGAATCTAGAAAGAATACATAAATAAGCTAAGAATTCACTTCGAATGAAGAAATTAAGAATATTGTTTCCTGATATCTCAATTGGTCAAATTAGAAATCAAGTGTCTCCTTTCGATGAATGATCGAAAGAACCACTTTAAGTAATGAATATTATTCAGATTTTGAGACGAAAGAACTCCTTTGCTATCAAAATATCCAATATTTTGAAAAAAATTCACTGATTACCCATAGTCAGGAATAGAATAATTGAGGGAAAGATATTACGATGATAAAAAAAAATGACTGGCAAAAGATAAATTGGCGAGTTCTCATTATTTAATTAAAAAATCCAATTGTTGGTCATTAAAGAATACAAAAGAAAGAATTTAAAATTTACAAGATACGATCTATCTAGATCTAAAGTGTCAATTCCAACAAATATTGAACTAAAAAAAATTATTGATTTCGAAATGGTTTGCCATCTGAGATGAATCTATTATTTCAATTTGTTATTTGTTATTGAATTGCGTGGGTTTGCATACGCATAAAGACCATAAAAAGAGTTTCGTTTTATGGTTCTTTCAGATATGTTTTCTTTAATTGAATGAACGTTCTGATTCTCAATTTCTCAAAATACTTCAATTGGTACACGCAAGAAATAGGCTAATTCAGCAGCCTTTTGTTCAGTTTCTCGTGGAGTCAAATTCTCATTAGTATGGGTCAAGGGAATGGACCCCTGGCCTCGGATGTCCATATAAAGAACACGACGAGCATAAATACCCTCTTTAACTTCTATTCTAACGGACTGAATATCTTTTATAAGGAATCGGAGGAATATGCGACGATTTTTTCTCGAAAATCCCCAACGAAAAATACAGACTATTCCTTCCTTTCTATCGAATCGATCATAACCACTACCTACATTCCAGGAAATTATGCCACGAGCCCCCTCTCTCTGAAGAGTGACGATTTCTGACATCGAATTCCCGCATCGCATATAGGCTCTCTATGAGAAGCCCCGCGAGCGCTTTCAGACGACTGACTGAAGCAAATAGAAAGGAAGTCTTGCTGGAAAAAATAATAAAAGGCAAGGATGGTTCCGTTATTATTCGAGGTATGCTAAGGCAAATGATTTCTTTCTTTTGTCATGTTCTACGTATGAAACGTGAATGTAATATTGTCCCATAAATTATTCTACTCTTAGTAGTTAAGAATGTTCATGTTATTGATTCCTATGTTAAAAGCATGTCTAAATATGTTCCTAAGTTCTTATTAAGGAATACGAAAAAAAATGTTAATATTTACGGCGTTAACCGAAGGTATAAGGAAATTATGTCATTCAGGATATTTTATTGTGATTCATGCATTTTCATTTGCATTACATTCATGTTTTACCCAAGACCGTATATTGGGGATGGAAAACGGGAAACGCAAACCACCTGATCCACTGGGATATGATAAATGATAAAGCCTGTGTAGCTAGCCTAAGTGGCTTAATGAAGGAAGATGCATGATTAAGGGCCAATGTATATATATATATATATATATATATATATATATGATTGGGAGGAAGATGCCTTTGTGTGGTCAGTATATATGTATTTACCGCATTATGCATGACATTTAGACATATTATGCCCACAAAGGCCGACATGAAATGATGCCCACAGAGGTTGTTATGGTAAGAAAGATGCCCAATGGGACCGATGTATATGTATACCGCATTGTGCATGATATTTAGGCATATGTATTAGTGTCACAACCCAAACCGAAGGGCCGCGACGGGCACCCGGACCCTACCAGCCGGGCACCACAGATACATTCTACCCTTAATCATATCTAAACACGTACTGAGCCGTGATAGACAATATGAAGTTCAACCCAACAGTCCCAACTTACACATTTATATACTAAGGTCGGCAAGGCCATACATGACAACTAACTACAGGACACCTATTTAGAAGCCTCTAAAGACATACCACGACCAGACCGCAACTCCGAAACGAATAGAGTGCTCCAAATACCAGCTGAAACAGCAACCCACTAGGGCGAACCGCCACTCTCTCAATATGAACCTGCGGGTATAAAATGCAGCATCCCCCGACAAAAGGGATGCCAGTACGACTGATGTACTTAGTATGTCAGGCATAAGAAATAACATAGCAGAGATATATCATAGTCTGGAACAAAAACAGTTGAACATCAGTAAATGCCTATGAGGGCCCTAATACACATGCCTAAATGTTATGCACAATGCAGTATTGTAACACCCCGTACTTTCGGGTAACAGTTGAATGCATAAACACAGGCAAGTAGACCGAACCCCGGGAAGTTTATGTTGCACTTACATATAATAAGATAATTAGTATATAAAAGGACGTGGTCCCGAAATAATTTTGGATTTAATAAGTGCGTCGACGGGGAGTAATAATAATAATTGTGTATCCCCGAAGAGGTTATGGACTAGTGTTATATTACTGGAATTATGACATTAGGTATGAGAAGATTTTATAAGTCGCCAGGATTTAAGTGGATTTAGATCGGGGATGTAATTGTTTCTATAATTAATTAATTGTGGGATTAATTAATTAAAGAGGGGACAATATATAGTGGGAATTTATATGTGTGCTCTTATAACCGATTTGGATGTGACTAAGCCCAAATCAGTCGACCGATGACAGCTTCACAAGTCTCATCTTTCTCCATTAATCCATCTCTTCAAGCTTCTTTATCTCTTCAACTAGCTTCATCAAGCTTCTGTAGAAATCATTCCCTGGAGGGGAGATTGTCGCACTTCCATCTGAAAGAGGGAGTCTTGGTTGGTGGGTTCTCTGGAAATTCTCGGTCGAATTTGGTGGATTTTCGTAAGCTTTCGCATAGACAAAAGGGGGAAATTCATGGTGTCATGGACCGTGATTCGCAGTGAATTGAAACCGTGAAGCAAGGTTGAAAGTTCAGAAACCAAGCCGAGACTTTGTGTCTCGGCAAGGCTCAAACAAAATGATCTCAGTGCTTCTGGTTCTGTCGGTCGGAATCCGGTACAGGCGAAAGGTTTTCCGGCAATTCTCGTTGCTATGATTAACAAAGGTAATCTTTCTTGTTCCTAAAATTTATACAAGTTCTTAACTTGATTCTTGCCACTAGTTCTAAGATGATTATCGATAATTCTGGGTTAATAGGGTGTTATCGGGACTATTTGCACGAAATTGGAGGTTGCATGTGAAATTATTGTACTGTTTTGGAGATTGTATCAGTAAAAAGAAGGATTAAGAGGATTAGGTGTTTTGCCACATGTGTAGATTTCGATATAGAAGGAATATAAGTTCTACGCGTTCAAGGTGTTCGCTAGAATGTCTCAATAAATTTGTTTCTAGTATGTTGATTCGATTGTAATTTAAATCACCCGTATGATGTAGATAATCATTCATAGAACTTAAAAGGACCCGCAGAACTTAGATAATTTCGACAACAAGGTATGCAAGGCTCTTTCATTCTTTTGGCATAATTCTGTGTGCGAAACATAACCATCGTGTTGCTACAAAAATTACTCTACTCTTAGAGTAGTTATGATATATATGTATACTGCATTGTGCATAACATTTAGGCATGTGTATTAGGGCCCTCAGAGGCATTTACTAATGTTCAACTGTTTCTGTTTTAGACTATGATATATCTATGTTATGTTATTTCTTGTGCCTAACATACTCAGTACATCAGTCGTACTGACGGACCTTTTGTCGGGGGACGCTGCATTTTATGCCAGCAGGTTCATATTGAGGGGGTGACGGTTCACTAGTAGTTTGCTGGTTCAGCTGGTATTCGGAGCACTGTATTTGTTTCAGAGTCGCAATCTGGTCATGGTATGTTCTACTCTTTAGAGGCTTGTAGATAAGTGTCCTGTGGTTAGTTGTCGTGTAAGGCCTTGTCGGCCTTGGTATAAATAGATAAGTTGGGGTTGTTGGGTTGAACTCCATATTGTCTATCACGGCTCAGTCCGTGTTTAGATATGATTAAGGGTAGAATGTATTTGTGGTGCCCGGCGGGTAGGGTCTGGGTGCCCGTCGCGGCCCTCCGATTTGGGTCATGGCAAATTTGGTATCAAAGCATGTCTGTCCTAGGAAGTCTGCAAGCCGTGTCTAGTGGAGTCTTGGTTATGGGTGTGTTGCGCGCCACATTTATAAACATGAGGCTACAGGGCATTTAGGAATGTCTCCGTCTTTCATAATCCAAATCGTTCGATATAGTGGAGTCTTAGTTCCTAATCAATTTTCTCATTTGAAACTGTAGCAGCATCCACAATGAGAAACACCTCAGATACTGAGATTGCGGGTACTGTCGCAAGACAAGATGTTAGATAGGTACCACCCGCTGGCACGGGTCGAAGGGTTACGGAAATTGGAAGAAGGGAGGTGAGTTATACTATGGACTCAGATCCGTCAAAAATCATGGGGTCTATAGAGGAGGATCCATCTGAAGATCCCTATGAGTCACCCACTCGAACACCCTCAGCTCCTCCGGCGGGAAGTTGGGTGAGGGGAGTTCAGACTTCACCAAGGACTATAGTATCAGTGTCGGGCCCCACTAACCATGGGATAGGGGGAACAGCACAGGGACGGGTACAACTGGATTTTCCTCAGACATCACGCCATGACCGAGTATGCATGTCGCTTAATGACCCCGACCCTTCCGAAATTCTGGATAGTCCTCAATCTTGGGGATTCGTCAATCAGGGCTCGCCGGTCTATGCTATGGGATACACGTCGGAGGAAGACAGGGGACAAGCAAGGAAAAGGCAAGTGAGTGGTAAGGATAAGAGGGTCCCACTCCGAAGTGTGTCAGATCGAGGCTCCTATATAGGACCAAGATAGGATTATATAGATTCACTAACCAGATCATAAGGTTGTCCTAGTACCTATCCCGATAATCCATAAGACTTTTAAATTAGTTACTTTGAAATAAATGATGTATTGCATGTAATCAGTATATGAATTTTGTATGTGGATTAATAAGGTTGTTGTATAGTTTGGTGTGATTTCAATTGAGTCAAGAAATGGCTTTAAGACTGTTTGTATGCATAAGTTAGTCAATGATAACCTCGGTTGAACTAATTTTGGAGTAATTAATGTTTGTTATAGATAATTTCGACTTGATATGAATCTAACCTAAGGCTAGGAGTAATCTGTAACTTATTGGTTATAGTGGAAAGATTTGTGTAACTCATATTATCTTTTCACATAATAACATTTGCTTGGTATAAGCCTAGAGAGTATGTTGGCTTGCTATTTTTGGTCTTTCCATGTGGTATTCAATGATTTGAAGTAATGTAGTCTAAGTGTGGTTATAATTTGTCTTTTATTCTGTAAGCTGGACATGATTAAAGGACCTGTTTACATTTTAGTCTGGGTTAAGAATATTAATCTTCAAGGGCTCAAGGTAATGGCCATCTGAATCAGGTATGAAAAAAAAGTCTAATACTTTGGAAGTTATATGTCTTATAGTATTGATAACCATTTCCCGGATAATATATGTTTGGATTACTTCCCTGCTAAACTGAAAATGATTTGTTGCATAATAAAAGAATGTGCCTTATTTGTTAGCATAAATAAAATAATTTAGTCAAGATTATGAATCGGAAGAGTCTATTTGGATCATCTTGGCATCCCATGTTGCCTCTGAGGTTGTCAACAGTCAGATTGAATCCAGATATGCATGTTCTTTATTGGTATGACTGACCAAATTCCTAACATGTTTGTTTGGTGCAAAAAAAAAGACCTGCTTGGTTTGGATATGAGGTGTCACATGTTTGAGTGTCTATTTGATCCATATTATAGTGGTGTTGTTCACATTGATTAGCCAGGATCAAATAGGGATGTAGAAAACTCTGTTTTGTCCTTATTGACCACTTCAAAAGCTATGTTGCTAGTTCTGATCTTAGATATTATATGCAACCATGTCCATTTGCATCAGTCCAGTTTTAAATAACATGGTAAGCCTCTAATAGTCTTTGTGATAGTGTCCTAGAACCCTGATTATGTCCATTCTAATCATACTGGTGGATCCCTGCCATCACCACATATCTAGAAGTTTTAAAATCACTTAGTTTAAGTGTCGGTTTAAGTAGAAAAAAATTGGAATTCTAAATTGCTATGTCAACTGTCATGTTCTGCTTCTTTGTTTAAGAAGAGAAACTAGTTTAAAACTCTACATGTGAAATATATGTTCTAGTCATATTACCTGTTTGATTTGGTAACCATGCTTACCTAAAGAGACTAGAGGTGTATCATTTTTTTATTGGAACATGGGAGATCCACCTGTTGGTTTGATTTAAAGTCAGCCAATTAGGATTAGGCTAAACTTGCTCCCTCAGCATGATGTCTGGTAAATAATATCAGATCACAGACCTACACTATCACTACTTGTGTTAGCTGAGGACTTGCTTGAATGGCCTGCATATGTTGTGTCTTAAGCTCAAAGATGTCCAAGAGCTTAAGAAGCCATGTATGTTTTTTTTTCTTTCATATACATTTGTACCTCATTTGCTGTCTGTTAACCTAGTTGGCCTAGGACTATGTACAGTAGGTTATCTTTGCATGTCATATAAGTTCATGACTGCTTTTAATATTTTTAGTTGTGGTTGGGTCAATATGAACACCCTAAAGTCTGTTTTGCCTCTACTGAATATCTATGCTAAGAGTCATATTTGTGCTTTGTTAGAAACTCAGTTGCCATCTAGTTTTTCCTATTAAATTTATATACATGACTTGAGATATGTGTTATATTGATGAGATAAGCATACTTAGTTGAGGTAATATGTCATGTAGTGACTGTTTTGAAGTGTCATAGTTATTATAATCTTACCCCCTGAAATCTACCCCCTTGTTGTGACTTAATCCTACTTATGTATCACATGTATTAGCCTTAGTGTTACACCATTTTGCCTTGTCTTTGTTCTAGGTCCTAATTGACACCTTAAACACCATGAACTGTTGTATTTTTGTCCAAATGAAGGGATAACCTTGAGACTGTAATGAGAACAATTTCTAGACATTCTAATGTTTACTTTGAGATCAGGATCTGAGGCTAAGTGTTGGGGTTTGAAACTGTTTCCATTAGCTGCTACATTTGGTTATTGGGACTGTTATATTGAGATGGTTGTTATGTATATCTGTTATTTTCTGTGGCATTTATCTACCATGTTTGTTGTTGTTCTGGCTGTTGTTTGAGGTCACTTGTTCTTTGCTGTTGTTTGGCTGCTGTGTGAGTGATGTTTGGCTGTTGTTTAGTTGTTGTTTAGCTGTTGTTTTTGCTGTTACTTGCTACTGTTATCACTGGTGTACTTGATAAGGATTGTTGCCATGTTCAAACACATGTTGCTGCCTTCATTTAGAGGCAAGGGTTGATGTGAGTCCTGGACAGGGACAAGTGTGAAAGTAAGCAGTTGTGTTTGTTGCATCTTAACTTAAATCAGTGTTATGATTTTACATCATATTGCACTCATTTGAAAAACATTTGTTTACTGTTTAATAACATGATGCATATAGAACTTTGAACTAAAACATAATTGTTCTTTGAATATAAAAGAATGCATGAGATATACCACAAACCTAGGCAAGAATCCATCAACCCATTAACTTGAGTCTATGTGTTTGTTTCATATTAGATGTGGGATTATACATGTAATTGGTCTAAACTTGAGTCTATTCTTTGGAAATGATCATAGTTTGATGTGTGTGTGTGTGTGTGTGTGTGTGTGTGTGTATATATATATATATATTCCTTTCTTTTTCCCTCCCACTGTTTTAAATCCATGTTCTTGACAAATGCTAGGTACTATAAGTATGTAGCGACTTTAATTGCCTAAAGTTGGTTCAAGTTGGTTAGGATTTCTATTGTCATGACTGGCTAAGCAATGAAGATCATCTATGTGTTCATTTTGTTGTAACAAGAACTAGATACGTCGCACCAACATTCGAGGACGAATGTTTCTAAGGGGTAGAGGATGTAACACCCCGTACTTTCGGGTAACAGTTGAATGCATAAACATAGGCAAGTAGATCGGACCCCGGGAAGTTTATGTTGTACTTACATATACTAATAAGAAAATTAGTATATAAAAGGACGTGGTCCCGAAATAATTTTGGATTTAATAAGTGCGTCGACGGGGAGTAATAATAATAATTGTGTATCCCCGAAGAGGTTATGAACTAGTGTCATATTACTAGAATTATGACATTAGGTATGAGAAGATTTTATAAGTTGTCGGGGTTTAAGTGGATTGAGATCGGGGATGTAATTGCGTCTATAATTAATTAATTGTGGATTAATTAATTAAAAATGGGACAATATATGGGAATTTATATGTGTGCTCTTATAACCGATTTGGGGGTGACTAAGCCCAAATCAGTCGACCGATGGCAGCTTCACAAGTCTCCTCTTTCTCCATTAATCCATCTCTTCAAGCTTCTTCATCTCTTCAACTATCTTCATCAAGCTTCTGTAGAAATCATTCTGTGGAGGGGAGATTGTCACATTTCCATCTGAAAGAGGGAATCTCGGTTGGTGGGTTCTTTGGAAATTCTCGATCGAATTTGAGGGATTTCCGTAAGCTTTCGCATAGACAAAAAGAGGGAAATTCATGGTGTCATGGACCGTGATTCACAGTGAATTGAAACCATGAAGCAAGGTTGAAAGTTCAGAAACCAAGCCGAGACTTTGAGTCTCAGCAAGGCTCAAACAAAACGATCCCAGTGCTTCTGGTTCTGTCAGTCGGAATCCGGTACGGGCGAAAGGTTTTCCGGCAATTCTCGTCGCTATGATTAACAAAGGTAATCTTTCTTGTTCCTAAAATTTATACAAGTTCTGAACTTGATTCTTGCCACTAGTTCTAAGATGATTATCTATAATGTTGGGTTAATGGGGTGTTATCGGGACTGTTTGCACGAAATTGGAGGTTGCATGTGAAATTATTGTACTGTTTTGGAGATTGTAGCAGTAAAAAGAAGAATTAAGAGGATTGGGTGTTTCGCCACATGTGTAGATTTCGATATAGAAGGAATATATGTTCTACGTGTTCAAGGTGTTCGCTAGAATGTCTCAATAAATCTGTTTCTACTATGTTGATTCGATTGTAATTTAAATCACCCGTATGATGTAGATAATCATTCATAGAGCTTACAAGGACCCGCGGAACTTAGATAATTTTGACAACAAGGTATGCAAGACTCTTTCATTCTTTTGACATAATTCTGTGTGCGAAACATAACCATCGTGTTGCTACAAAAATTACTCTACTCTTAGAGTAGTTAGGAATGATCAAGTTATTGACTCATATGTTGAAAGAATGTCCAAATATGTTTCTAAGACCTTATTAAGGCACACCGAAAAAGACGTTGATGTTCCCAATGTTAACCAAAGGTGTGAAGGATATTATGTCGCTCCGAATGTTTATTATTATTCATGTATTTCATTGGCATTGCATTCATATATTACCCTGGACCATTTGTGCTATGCACATTACTATATGGTAAATATTATATATAGGGGATATGGGAAAAGGAAAAGGCGTTATATACGCACACCACCTGCAGATGGTACAGACTATTACAAAAAGAGTCTGAAGAGGCCAATATGATGTGATGATGTGATGCCCTTGTGTGGCGATATAACCTGATGCCCACGGATGCAGTTATGGGAGGATTCATGTGTGGATATTAGCATACCACATTTGCAATGTGCATACATTCATTAATCATTATATGGTATGATGCCCACAGAGGCTGTTATGGTAGGAAAATGGCCGAAGAGGCTGATATATATGTATACTGCATTGTGCATAACATTTAGGCATGTGTATTAGGGCCCTCAGAGGCATTTACTCATGTTCAAATGTTTCTGTTTCAGACTATGATATAGCTCTGCTATGTTATTTCTTGTGCCTAACATACTCAGTACATCAATCGTACTGACGTCCCTTTTGTCGGAGGACGCTGCATTTTATGCCCACATGTTCATATTGAGGGGGTGACGGTTCACTAGTAGGTTGTTGGTTCAGCTGATATTCGGAGCACTATATTTGTTTCAGAGTCGCAATCTGGTCGTGGTATGTTCTACTCTTTAGAGGCTTGTAGATAAGTGTCATGTGGTTAGTTGTCGTGTAAGGCCTTGTCGGCCTTGGTATAAATAGATAAGTTGGGTTGAACTCCATATTGTCTATCATGGCTCAGTCCGTGTATAGATATGATTTAGGGTAGAATGTATCTGTGGTGCCCGGCGGGTAGGGTCCGGGTGCCCATCGCAGCCCTCCGGTTTGGGTCGTGACAAGTATACATATACATCAGCCTCTTCGGGCATCTTCCTTATCATAACAGCCTCTGTGGGCGTCATACCATATAATGATTAATGAATGTATGCATAATGCAAATGCGGTACACTAATGTCTACACAGGAATCCTCCCATAACCGCCTCCGTGGGCATCAGGTTATATCGCCACACAAGGGCATCACATCATATTGGCCTCTTCAGGCTCTTTTTGTGATAGTATGTACCAGCTGCAGGTGGTGTGCGTATATGACGCTTTTTCTTTTCCCTCTTCCCAATTCCCATATATATATATAATATTTATCATATAGTATTGTGCATAGCACAAGTGGTCCAGGATAACATATGAATGCAGTGTAAATGCGATGCATGAATAATAATAAAACATCCGGAGTGACATAATATCATTTACACCTCTGGTTAATATTGGGAACATCAACATCTTTTCCCGTGTGCCTTATTAAGGTCTTAGAAACATGCTTGGATATTCTTTTAACATAGGAGTCGATGACTTGATCATCCTTAACCACAAAGAGTAGAGTAATTTATGTAGCAACACAATGGTTATGTTTCGCACATAGAATTATGCCAAAAGAATGAAAGAGCCTTGCATACCTTGTTGTCGAAATTATCTAAGTTCTGCGGATCCTTGTAAGCTCTATGAATGATTATCTACATCACATAGATGATTTAAATCATAAACGAATCACTATACTAGAAACAGATTCATTGAGACATTCTAGCGAACACCTTGTACGCGTAGAACTTATATTCCTTCTATAACGAAACCTATGCATGTAGCGAAACACCCAACCCTCTTAATCCTTCTTTTTACT
Organism: Anisodus tanguticus; assembly: GCA_034509755.1. Lineage (NCBI taxonomy): Eukaryota > Viridiplantae > Streptophyta > Magnoliopsida > Solanales > Solanaceae > Anisodus > Anisodus tanguticus. Next base: position 32,465,507 of record CM067544.1, on the reverse strand, counting down.
GCTACAATCTCCAAAACAGTACAACGATTTCACATGCAACTACCAATTTCGTACAAGCAGTCCCGATAACACCCCACTAACCTAGCATTTTCAATAATCGTCTTAGAACTAGTGGCAAGAATAAAGTTCAGAACTTGTATAAACTTTAAGAACAATGAAGATTACCTCTGTTAAACATAGCGACGAGAATTGTCGGAAAACCTTTTGCCCAAAACAGCTTCCGACAAGTAGAAACCGCAGAACCAGGACTCCCAAAAATCGACTCCCAGAACTCTTTCAGAAAGTTTGGGTCTCTCGCTTGACTTCGGAATGTGTAGGCTTGTCTAAGGACTCGATTTTGCCGAAATCCAGGTTCAAAACGCCATGAATTTCCCCCTTTTTGGTTGTGTGAAAGCTTACGTAATTTCCCCCAAATTGGTCAGGAAATTCAGCGATTATCAATAGAGAATTTACTCTTTCAGGTTATATAGTAACAACTTCTACTCCAAGAACGATTTCTAAAGAGGCTTGATGATATGAAGGCTTCTATTGAAGAAGAGATGAGCGCTCGGGGCTTTATGAAGCTCAGGAGGTAGCCAGCGACCCCTTCTCTCTAACTGAGTTGATGCACTGCTGCCTTATAAGACTACACGTATTATTCCACTAAAATTGGGTCTCCGCTTATAATTAATCAACCCCATAATTAATTAATTATACACACAAGTAAATTCCCGATCTCAATTCACATAAATCCCGACGACTTATAAAATCCTCTTATACCTAATGTCATAATTCTTGTAATATGACACTAGTCTATAATCTCTTCGGGGATACACAATTATTATTATTAATCCCCGTCGTCACACTTATTAAATCCAAAATTATTTCGGGATCACATCCTTTCATTTACTAATATCCTTATTAGTATACGTAAGTACAACATAAACTTCCCAGGGTCCGGTCTACTTGCCTACGTTTATGCATTCAACCGTTACCCGAAAGTACGAGGTGCTACAATTAGGACCCTCATAGATACTTACTAATGGTCGGTTTTTTCTGTTTCAGTTGTTGTTATATCCCTGTTATACTATTGTTCATGTCTGGCATACTCAGTACATCAGTCGTACTTACGTCCCTTTTGTCGGGGACGCTGCGTTTCATGCATGCAGGTTCAGTTAAAGAAGATGACGGTTCACGCTAGTAGGTTGCTGGTTCAGTTGATGTTGGAGCACTCTATTTGTTTCAGAGTTGCAGTTGGTCGTGGTATAGTATTTTTGCATCTGCATATGGGTATGGCGGGTCATGTCCCGTCCGTGTGATGTCATGTATTCTTTAGAGGCTTGTAGATAGGTGTCCTGTGGTTAGTTGTCATGTGTGGCCTTGTTGGCCTTGGTATGGGTATGTATATATGAAAATTGGATTTCTGGTTAAGATTTTCTATAATCTTTTTTGGCTTAGTCCGTATTTAACTATGTTTAGATGTTAAATGTACGAATGGCGGTACCCGACGGGTGGGATCCGGTTGATAGACTGACCAAATCAGCTCATTTTTTGCCGGTAAAAACTACCTACACTGCCGAAGATTACGCGAAGTTATATATTAGGGAGATTGTTCGACTTCATGGTGTGTCTATTTCTATTATATCTAACCGAGGTGCTCAGTTTACAACTAACTTCTGGAAATCATTTCAGAAAGGGTTAGGCACCCGAGATAATTTGAGTACGGCCTTCCATCCTCAGACAGACGGTCAAGCTGAGTGAATGATTCAAATGCTCGAGGACATGTTACGAGCTTGTATGTTGGATTTTAAGAGAAGTTCAATGAGCTACTAGACACTATGTATCTACTGCACGTACTTATGCATATATACTTATGTTTATAATATATGTACATGTGGCTGCTTCTAGGTAAACCTCCTGGCTGTCTCTGCACCCCTACCTCATTTGCCCTAAGATAGTAAGAGGGATCTTGAACTAAGAAGTATACGAGGAAGTCTTTTTTGTTATGCTACTAATACTTGCTCTGCTATTCTTCCCAAGCCTGGCTGAGGAAGAGTTACGGGGCGTAAAACAAAAAAATACACCGATCAGGCATACTATGTGTAATGATTAAAAAAGAAAGCGCTTTGCCTTACCTATGATGCAAAGTAAGATTGGAGGGGCTTGGAATGATCAATTACCCCTTATTGAGTTTGCGTACAATAACATCTATCACGCTAGTATTAAAATGGCTCCATATGAGGCCTTGTACGGACGAAAATATAGATCTCGTATTGGATGGTTCGAGATAGGCGATCAGAGTTATTTGGACCTGACTTGGTACACCAAGCCATAAAAAAGGTAAAGCTTATCAAAGAACGGTTGTTAACAGCTCATAGTCGTCAAAAGTCATACGCAGATGTGCGACGGTGAGACTTAGAGTTCTAGGTAGACGACCGGGTATTTTTGAAGATTTCGTCGATGAAGGGTGTAATGAGATTCAGGAAGAAAGGAAAGCTTAGTCCAAGGTATATTGGGCCATATCGCATAATTCGACGAATTGGCCAGGTAGCGTATGAATTGGACTTACTTTCGGAGTTGGAATGTGTTCATCCAGTCTTCCATATTTCCATGTTGAGAGCATGTATTGGAGATCCTTCTTGGATTGTACCAATTGAGGATGTGCAGATTACAAAGGATATGTCATATGAAGAAATTCCTGTTGCTATCCTAGATCGACAAGTCCGAAAACTGATGACTAAGGAAGTAGCTTCTGTAAAAGTTCTGTGGCGAAATAGGAACGTGGAAGAGATGACATGGGGAGTGGAAGAGGAAATGACGCGCAAATATCCACACCTATTCCAGACTAATGTCGAGATTTCAAGAGAAACCTAAGGTAAATTCCAATTCTTGTCATGATGTTTAACGATTGTGTATTCGAGTTATGTAACGGGGATTAGATATGTTACCCCAACATTCGAGGACAAATGTTTCTAAGGGGGGAAATATGTAACATCCCGTACTTTCGAGTTACGGTTTAAATCGCTAAGCATATATAAAATAGCTAGGCATGTGTAAATAGACCTGAGCGTTGGGAAAATTTTGTTATATTTACATATGCTAATAAGAGATTAGTAATTGGCAAATGAAACCCCGAAATAATTTTGGACGTAACAAGTGTGACGACGGAAGCCGAAAATAAATTTGGTGCGTGCATACAGAGGTTATGGGCTAGTGTCATATCACAAATCATTGAATATATGAAGGTCCTATAAGTTATCAAGATTTAAGTCGATTGGGTTCACATAATTAATTATGTGTGTGGGTGATAAATTACACGGAAGCAAGTCACTTGATTAAATGAAGTAGAGTGCATGTACTGTGCATGTGTCGACAACCTAAGCTATCCCACCGCTAAAACTAAATTGGTGGGGAGCATAATGATGGGGAATAATTTGGTTTGCACGATTAGGGGGGGAGTAAATTGTTCAGCATTTCAAATTCCATTTAGTTAGCAGTTCATTTTGTTTTAGTGTATATCTCGTCCATAGTATTTATGAGGATGAATCATTTTGCTGGCCAAATGAATTCTTATACTTAGCTAAATGCTCCTCTACTCATGACGAGTTAGAGCAAAAACAATTAGAGGGAATTTTGTTTATTCACGTCCAGCAACAATAAATGGAAGTTTGCATTTTAAGTGCAATTTCGAATTATTAAGCTTGGAGTTGAGCACGTTAAGGCAAATTATTTTTTTCTTTTGGCATGTTCCACTTAACAAAATAAAATCGTGATATTGCTCCATAATTTATTCTACTCCTAGTAGTTAAGAAAAAGATCTTCTTTCTAAAGAGATTCGATTCGGAACCAAAACAAAAAAATGCATTTCAAAAAAAGAATATTCATGTTATTGATTCCTATGCTAAAAGCATGTCTAAATATGTTTCTAAGTCCTTATTGAGGCATACAGAAAATGTGTTGATATTCACAGTGTTTGCCAAAGGTGCAGGGATATTATGTCACTCGGGGTATTTTATTGTCATTCATGCATTTCACTTGCATTGCATTCATATATTACCCTGGACCATTGGTGCCATGCACGCTACTATATGATAAATATTATATATGTAGGGGATATGGGGAAAGGGAAAGGCTTATATACGCACACCACCTGCAGCTGGTACAGACTATCACAAAAGAGCCCGAAGAGGCCAATATGATGTGATGATGTGATGTGATGCATGTATGGCTTATTGGGACGGGTTGCACGATCTGCAACACTAACATATATTGGGATGGGTTGAACAATCCGCAACACTGACATATATATATATATATATACCGCACTTGCATCATGCATATATTAGTTAACCATTACATGGTATGATGCCTACAGAGGCTGCCATGGTAAGGAAATTGCCCGATGAGGCCAATGAATATGGACACTACACTGTGCATAACATGTAGGTAAGTGTATTAGGGCCCTAAGAGGCAGTTACTGTTGGTCAGTTGTTTATGTTTCAGTTATTGGTATATTCCTGTTATGCTGATATTTATGCCTGACATACCCAGTATATCAGTCGTACTAACATCTCTTTTGTTGGGGGACACTGTGTTTCATGCCCGCAGGTTCGCATAGGCAAGGCGACGGCCCACGTGAATAGGTTACAGATTTCAGCGGAGTTTTGGAAGCACTCCTCTCTTTCCGGGATGTCGGTCTAATTTTGGTATGATACAGTTTTGCGTGTCTATATGGGTATGGCGGGTCCTTGTCCCGACCTTTGATGTTGCTACTCTTAGAGGCTTGTAGACAGGTGTCCTGTGTGTAGTAGTCATGTATGGCCTTGTCGGCCTTGGTATATGTATATATATATAAGTTGGATTTCTGGGTTACTATTCCCACAATCCTTTTTCGCCGTAGTCGGTAATTAATTAGAATAGGTATTGATAGTGTGATTAGCGGTACCCGGCGGGTGGGGTTCGGGTATCCATCGCGGCCCTTCCGTTTTGGGTCGTGACACTTTTGAATTCTGAATATCAGCTAGTTTGGCTAAAATCCTATTCTTTTAGTGAGAAATATTACCAAATTTCTCTTTACTCCAAGCAGTAAGATTTGATTAAAATGAAGTAGTAGCTTCAAGGAGATCTCTTTGGTTCCAATTTTGATGGACTGTGGTACTAAACTCATGAGAAGAACACCAAAAAGCTTCAAGCCTAAAAGGTTTCCTATGGGTTTTCCTATCACATTTATCAGTGTATACCAATAGGAGAGTATGGTTTGAGTTGGTTTTTAGTAGATGGATTATAGTCTTATAGAGGCATTAGGGTAGTAATATATCCATGCCTCGTTTGCAAAGCATCTATCCAACCTTTCTAAAATCAGACCCTTATCTTTCTTTATATGATTAGACCAAGTAAATCTAGATCTTTTAAACCCTAAGTCTATGAGGTTGCAGTGGTTTATGCAAGACCAGAATCTAAAACATCTACTATTATTAAGCATTCTACCCCGCACTTATCATGTTGGGATAAGATATCATTAATGTCTCCAGCAACAAACCACAAATTAGAATTGAACATATCAGAGAGATTTTCAAGATTTTCCCAAAGGGTTTTTCTATTGATTAATCTAGTGCTAGCATAAATACTGGAGAATATCCAAGGTTTGTGATTGGGATGTACCTGAATCATTGCATGCAATTACTGGTCAGACTGCCTAGGCACATTGACAGTGATGATGTTAGAGCTCCACAACAAGATAATACCACCTGACCTACGCTGAGCAGGGACTTCTATCATGTCATCATAAAGAAAATCATTATTAAGAGAGATGTGATCTTTCATCCTAGTGTCTAGGAGTGCAACCATACTAGAATTATGATTTTTGATTAACTCCCTAAAGTTCCTTGTAAAAGTAGCATTATTTGCTCCTCTCACATTCCACACCACAAAACTAATTGATTTGTTCATGGGGATAAATATGTTTGATGGATTCACGGGACATTAGTTCTCTCTCAGTGTAGGGGTCATCACTACAACATGTTTGGATAATGTCTTTCAAGGCTGGTCATAGGTCGAATGAACACTTCACCAAAGTTTACTAAGCAGACCCGAACATATTTTTTGTCCTCTCTCTGGAAACAACATAAGGGTAGCATTTTTAGATTTGAGATTTTGTGAACAAGCCCCTATGAAATGGAATGTCCTCTACTTTCTCCTCTATTTCTACTTTTCCTAGGTTCTGAGGGATATTAATTGGAATGGGAGGTGGGGTGGGACATTCATTGGGATAGGCTCCTGGATTTTAGGAGGGATTGGAATTGGGATCCAAGGGTAAAATATAGGGTTTGCTAGAATGACTTTCTATGGGTGAAAGAATGGTAACTGTAGAGGATGGTTTGGATTTATGGGAAGGTTGAAGTTGTTGGGCATACCCATTGATTCTGCATGTGGTGGAATATGGTTGGGGCCACTGCTGGTGCAAATGGATCCAAGACATTTGTCAACCATAAATGGTTGATATAGTTATCCATTACTTTCCGGATTACCTTTGTGATCAGCTGGGCAAGGAAGTTGGGATTTTATAGGATGATTACTATTTCCACTCCATTTATCTCAATCGTGAAAAACACTGCTAGTCCATGCAACTAGTGTTCGATCCACGATTGAGTTTGGTGAAGTGGATGAGAGATAAAGACCTGGGGTATTGAGCTATTTGATGAGGGATGTTGTTTTGAAGAGTTGTTGTATTCTAAGAGGAGGGGGAAAATGAGCTAGTTTAATGCCTTGTGGGTAGATTGGTCGAGGCATTTTGATCTTAACAAAGATGATTGTGATGAGAAGTTACAAATGATGGCATATCTTTATATTGATAGGTAATCTCTATGGTTGCATGGGGGACAAGGGCTTGGGATTTGGCAAATCCACTTGTATGTCCACTTGGCCCGACTTAGTTGACAAGTGTTCATCATGCGAAGAAAAAGAGTGAGAGTTAGTGTTAACTAAGTGGTGGCCAGTGTGCCGGGATCGGGACCAGCGGGCTGGGTTAGGCGGGATCGGGTCGGGCGGAACGGGGGAGGGGCGGGACCGGCGGGATCGGGACAGGCGGGATTCGCCGCCGTCTCGTCCCGTTTCCGATCCCGCCGGAATCGGGATTTTTTTTCCACTTAATTTAAAAAATAACATATATATATATATATATATATATATAAACTCAATAATTAAACAAGATAGTGTAATAAAAACATCTCAATGCTGTTTTTGTGCCTCTTATATTATTTAATAGACATATCCTTTTTTTGTAATACAAATATAATTGTCAAAATTGTAACTTTGTGGTGTTGTTCAAAAGTTGAAAATTACATAGTAAAATTGCAATTAAAAATTTACATTTTGAAAAAAAACATGTTCTACTTTCTTGATAATTTCTTGTGGTTCTTCGGTTGGAATTGATATTTGTTGGTCAAATTGCTCCACGTCGCTTCCACCACCTTCGGATAAGATTTCGTTGTAGTTTTCTTCTTCTTCTTCGTTGATCTCCGGTTGACTGCACCTTCTCCGCTCCGCTCGTATCTAATCTCTGAATAATACTACAATCTCCAAGCTGTCTCCGGCTAATGAGTGTATGTGCTCTCCTATTTGATATCTGCCTGCAGAAAAGACGTTTTCAAACGTCGTTGATGACGCTTGAATGTTCAAAACATCTCGGGCCATCATTGAAAGTGTCGGAAATGTTTTCCCATTCCCCCTCTAGTATTTCAGCAAGTCTTCGCGTCCTTCTTCATTGAGAACTGCTTGGTACGGTACAGAACTCTGCAAAACAAAAATATCAAACTCGCTAATTTGGTTAGTAGCGGTATGGCCGCACATTCTATTTCTAAGGCTTTCAATACTAGCCGCAGAAACAGCATGTCTTTTGTGAGGTTGTGTTGAAGAAGAAGAAGAAAATGATATGGAAGCCGATAGGTTGCTAGTACTTTCTTGTTGGTAAAACCTATATATTTTTTTGCATTCGTCTTCTACGCTAGACAACACTTCTTCTTTAGTTTGTTCAATAGGTGGTGGGTGATTTGGATTTTTGGGACTTGGAGGTGGTAGTACTGCTATACAATCGTAAATAGTTTCAATAAGTGATTTAGTACCGTCTATTTTAATAGTCAGATTTAATACAACACCAATAATATAAATAGTGGGAATATGAATAAAATATTTTTTTATTTTGATAAACATTTTTTTAATAGCTGCCTTATAAGCTGGTTTATCCATATATTTATTAAGCAGTAAAAATATTAGAGCTATATAAAACAACATAGTTGAATTAGTAGGATAATATATACCGAAAAATTCTTTGGTTGCTTGAAAAAAATTCTCTAAAAATACAATAAGTTCAAAAAAATTTCCCCAATCACTATCTACAACCATATCAGCTGGATTTTGATTATGAGAGTTAAAAAATAAAGTTATAGGTTTTCTATAGTCATAAGCAACAAGTAGTTGCTCGTATAAAGAATTCCACCTAGTGGGTACTTCTTCTGGAATTTTTCTATAAGGTAGTTGGCAATCGTGACAAGTTTTTTTATATTCTTTTCTTTGTTGTATTCTATTATTTTTAAAAATAAAGTTTATAGCAAATTGTATTTTACTAAGAATGTCTTCAAAAAGTGATAGACCATCCTTTATAATTAAGTTATATATATGACACACACATTTTATATGAAAATGATCTGGAAAAGATGGAGTTAAACTATTTTTAAAATTGTAATAGCAAAATTGTTAGAAGAAGCGTTATCTAATGTAAATTTTTAAAATTGTAATAGCAAAATTGTTAGAAGAAGTGTTATCTAATGTAATAGTCATAATTTTATCAGTTATTCCGTAATAATCACACACTTGATAAATATTCTATGCAATAAAAGTACCAGTGTGCCTATCATCTATATATCTATACACTAAAATACATTTTTGCATAGACCATTTATAACCTATCCAATGACAGGTTACTGTTAAATAATCATGGCCGTTAGTACTACAGCCTATATCAGAAGTGATAGTCACTTTGCCATTAATAGGATGACTAGAGAAGTAATCTTGCCCTTGTTTCCCATACTAGAAGAAGCATGACCCCTACCCGTAAGTATACGTTTAAATCCTTCCATTATAAATTTATAATTATACTAATAAATAATTAAAGTAAATGAAATTAAATGTGCTAAATAAAATAAACATACAATAATAATTTAATGAAGGAACGAATGTACCAAAAACGACGTAACGTCGACGTGTAATCGAGAGGTTGAAAATTGAAACTTTGCTCGATGGAAGATCCTCAAGTTAGTTGCCAACTTCACTCCCAATTCCCAAATGAATAAATAAAATTGAATATTTAGTAGACAATGTAGACTTGTAGAGAGATAGATTGAGAGATTGTAGGATGATTTGTGAGAAAGATGAAGAGAAAATGAGATATTTATAGTTGAAAAATTGGGTTAAAGTGTAAATATAATAACTTATGGATTAAAAATAAATATTAAGGGGGTAGGGGGGTTGGGGGATGGGGAGGCCAAAAATGATCGTTGCACAACAACTAAAATGTAAAATGGTCGTTGGTTTTGAAATTAGTGGTTTTAGGGTCCACCGCCTTTGGGGGGGCTGGTTTGGGATCTTCCTCATTTATGTCCTCAGAATCAAAAATTGACTGAAAACAGGAATTTTGGGATTATGCAACTCACTTTGAGAATGGGGTGAACTTGTTCTTGTTCTTGTTCTATACCACTGATGCTAGTGTTGTCTTTAATAATAGCAGAGGAATTATTAGAAACTTTATTAGGATAATGCTGATTAATAGATCTAAAGGCTAATTTTTTTATTACCCAAAAACTTATCTGAGTCTGCTGAAAAAACTTTAACGCTAATCTATGTCGGTGGGTTGTTTCGCCATCTCCTAGAAAAAGATATTGTACTCCATACTTGTAGATCTGCATCAGCACCCTACTATAGGTTGTGTCGATGACTTTTTCAATTTTTGTGTATGAACATATGACCCAGACGCCCACATGATTTACATAGGAGACCCTCTCCTTCGTAAACTATGTGTTGGCGGTGTGACCTATTTGAATTCAAGTTGTCATCGGATCTTGTACACATAAGTGTTGAACTGGTACGCGCATCAACATTTAGTAGTCTTCCAATAAGAGTTATGAAGTCTGTCTGTCTCTCTCATCTATAGAAAGATGAATCATTTTGACTCTGTTGGCCAGCTTTTTCTCTGCCTTTTCATTTCGTAAAGTAATATTGCTTTGCCCGGTTAAGATGGATTGTGTGGTCATGTCATCATTAGCTTCACAGATCTCCATGTCTAGTTGTATATAATTTTCAGACGCCATAAGTTTTTCTTCAAAACTGATTAACTGTGTAGTGGGTATTGAATTTTCTGGAATTATATCCGGTGGTTTTGGAGGGATTTGGGTGGTGGGGTCATCGTTGGATTTATAAGATTTTTTCTGGGGAATAGTTTTAGAGAGAAGTTGGAGAGAATTATTTAGAGAGAGAAAACTATAACCAATTCCACATCTGAAGAACATTCTCAAAACATTTTAAATTGTTTATTTGTTGTTATCATATGCAAATAGTCGCAAGTTCCACTAAAATATTTTATAACCTATATTAATAAATTATGGCTTAGTTGGATCGATTTGACTCTTTTAAGCGAGGGGTCAAGGGTTAAAATCTCATTGACTTTTATATTTCGAAAATAAAGTTTAACTTAAAAACAAATTATATTTACTCAATAAGATTCAAACCCTTGACTCTGGTTAATATTAATTTGCCTATTGAATTGGAGAGTGTAAGTGCCATCACGACATAAAAAAATTAGGTCGTGATATTTTCCAATAAAAGAATTGTAACCGCGGTAACACTTCGTCTAATAAAACTACAAATATAACAATAGAATTGAAATTTGATGGGTTAGAAGCAGGACCATTCCTATACTTTTGGCCCGATGTGATAAATAAAAGGATGTACCTTTTTTATTCACATGAAAGATTAAAATTAACTAATTAATCAATATTAAAAATAAATAAATTAGGGTATAGAATTCTGAAGAGAAACGTCTCTTTGATACATCATTTGGACCTTTTCCGATTAAAGAGGGGGGGGGGGGGGGGGGAGGCGACTGTTTGGGACTTGAGGCCAAATCTGATTTTGTGTTTAAAAAAAAGTCTTTCGTTGCTCATTGGATTTGAGAACATGCAATCTCTCACTAGGGAAGGACTTTTGAAGGGAGCCCATAACCCCTAGGCTACAACTCTCACATATAAGATTAGAGTCATTTTTAATACATATCTTAATATTTGAAACTAATAAAAGAAACATGAAAATTTTGGGGCGGAGGCCCCACCGGCCGGGGGTTCTGTGGGGCGGCGCCGCCTCGACCGCCCCAGGGACGCTCTGGTTAGAAGTGTCTTTATATTTTTTTTGGCTTATCTCTACGCATTGCATTCGAAAACTTCTATACAATTCTTCACTTACAAAACTCTATAACTAGCTAAACTCTCTCTCTAGTCTATAATCAAGATCGGTGAGAATATCATAATATCAGAGAAAAGAACACTTTGAGAGATTATAATTATTATCATATCAATCTACAAACTTACACCTTAGTAAGAATTTTAGAGGATATTATGTTGAGAATTCCCAGGCACCCATGCCAATTATCTCACAATTCCGAGGAAGGAGAAGGGAAGCAGAGCTAGGGTAAGGTTGAAATCTCTAGTGATCTGAAATTCTGATTAAGAGGTATGTTTTCTAGACTAGTATGTTTTTAATTATATTCAGGATAAATGTTTATCTCTGCAATTATGATGCTTACACTGATTAAAGATTATAGACTTTTATTTAAAAATGAAATTTGAGTTAATACTACGCACTTCCTATTACATGCTTACTATTTGATAAACTCTGAAAAAACTTTATCGACCTACCATCTATATTCCTAGATCTTTTCTTCATCTAATAACCCTAAAGAGGGTAGGAATATAGATGGTAGGTTGATAAAGTTTTTTAGAGTTTATCAAATAGTAAGCATGTAATAAGGAAGTGCGTAGTATTAACTCAAATTTCATTTTTAAATAAAAGTCTATAATCTTTAATCAATGTAAGCATCATAATTGCAGAGATAAACATTTATCCAGAATATAATTAAAAACATATTAGTCTAGAAAACATACCTCTTAATTAGAAATTCAGATCACCGGAGATTTCAACCTTACCCTAGCTTTACTTCCCTTCTCCTTCCTCGGAATTGCGGGATAATTGGCATGGGTGCCTGGGAATTCTCAACAGAATATCCTCTAAAATTCTTACTAAGGTGTAAGTTTGTAGACTGATATGATAATAATTATAATCTCTCAAAGTGTTCTTTTCTCTGATATTATGATATTCTCACCGATCTTGATTATAGACTAGAGAGAGAGTTTAGCTAGTCATAGAGTTTTGTAAGTGAAGAATTGTATAGAAGTTTTCGAATGTTTTATCAGTTTACAAGAGGCTCCTTATATAGATGACCTCGGTTGTTCACTGTTCATTACTTTTCAAAAAGTCGTAAAGTAAATAGTAGTTGCTTTTCAGAAAGTCATAAAGTAAACAGTAATAAATAGTAATTGCTACAGTTTGTCTGCTGCTTTTTCAAAAGTTGTTTGTCTTCTTCTCTTCTGCTTTTCCGTTTTTCAAAATGTTGTTTGTTTTCTTCTCTTTTACTTTCCAGGTGTCTCTTTCGGATAATATCCTCTGCTGATAATGTTTTCTGCTTTCCAGGTGTCTCCTTTTGATAATATTTCTCGGTTGGCTGAGTTTTTTCACCAGATCTTCTTTTTGTCGTAATCAGAGTAATCATCTGTTGGGCTGCAAGTAGTGAGAACTATAGGCTCCCTGTTCAAAGTAATCATTTTTGGGCTGCAAGTAGTGAAAACTACAGGCTCCCTATTCAAAGTAATCATGTGGGCTGCAAGTAGTAAAAACTACAAGCTCCCAGTTCTATTGGGTTTCACATAGTAAACTACATGATCCCTTTGTTCTGATAATCAATAAGATCCTTATGTAAAAGGATCAAAGTTTTCTCCTTTTTTGTCACATTAGTAGCAATGGTAGGCCTGGTGGTTATCACAGGTCTTTTGTTCTGTCCGATTATCTTTTGATATTGTTCAATGGTTTCTCTTGCATGCTTATATTTTATATTGATTATTTTTTCATGCATGTCGCTTAGTCTCGTGGTGTCCTGAGTCATAATATCATTGTCATAGTACAGGGTGATAATGTCCTCGACTTCTCCTCCCTTTGAATCTCCAATTATGCATGCCTTTTTTTCCCTTAGCATGTCTTCTATTCTGGTTTTCGATGTGATTAGTTCAAATGTTCTTTTTGCACTTAGCCATTCTTGAAATTTGTCCAAAGTGCAAGGGATCTTTTTGTTCAGGTTTTCATCGTCTCCGCTGATAGTACTGTTTTTCCCTGTCTTGAATATCTGACATATTACAATTGGTTTTCCAATTAAATCAAAGGATGCGTCGAATACCTGTATTCCGTATACTCCTTTTTCCAAATGACTCCATCATTAATCTTGTGGACTCCATAATAATACTTGGTAGTTTTGCAATGTTACTCATATTCTCATCTACTACAAGTTTGTCAATAAATCCGTAGGTAAATAATTTTGACACTACCTCAGGATTTGCTTGTTCACTGCATATAAATCTTGGGTACCTGCTCATTTTTGCACTGCGTATAATATGAGGATTAGTCTTATAATCATAAAATCTGTTAATCATCTCATAAGCGCTGATATACTCAGGTGTGTACTTCGGTTTATCTGCCATTGATATGGGTAATGAAGAAGATGATATAGCTGATGGCATGGTTGCTAATTTTGATACGAAGGGTCCTATAGTGGGGTTTTCTGGTTTTTTCAGTGTAGTAATAGGTGTTCTGGATGATGATGATTCACTTTGTATGTTTTTCACAGTTATCAGGTCGTGTATAGCTTCTCTAACCTGGTTGATAGTGTTGGTGTTTTCTTGTAATCTGGTTATAAGGATTTCATTGGTTTGTATAAGAGATTGTATGGCTTTGGTAATGTATTCTTCAATCTTGTCACTGTTGTTCGTCATTATTATATCTGCTAAGAAAATCAGCTAAAACATTTTTAGTTCCAGATATATTCTTAACAGTAAAGTCATAACAACAAAAGAAAGATTACCATTTTCTCCTTTTATTCAATTCTGGTAATGGATCTATTTTATTTGTAATAAAGGCTTTTACCTGTGTGTTGTCAGTTCTAACAACAAACTTTACTGGTAATAAATGGTAATGAAATCTTTTTATTCCAAATTTTACCGCTAATAACTCTTTCTCATTTATGTGATAATTCTTTTCGTTTGGTTTCCATGTTCCTCCTCCGTGTCCACATATAAGTGGTTTTTCTTTATCTATATCCTCTTTATCATAGGCTATGAGGACTGCTCCCCATCCTATGTCACTTGCATCAGTGAAAAGTTCTAACTGGTCTTTTTCAGTTGGTATTCTGTGTTTTGGTAATGATCTTACTTTTTCCTTGATGTCTTTTATAGCCTTAGTATGCTCGTGTTTCCATTCAAAGGTTATGTTTTTCTTTATTAATTCTTGTAGTGGTTTTCTCAAGAGTGGTAAATCTTTTATGTGATCTGAAGCATAATTTATTATTCCTAGGAATTGTTGTACTTCTTTTTTACTTTCTAATTTTTCCTTGAAGTTTTTTATTTTTGTTACTATATGATCTTGTAGTTGTAATCCTTGGTTATCTATGATATATCCTAAATATTCAATACTGTTTTTAAATATTTCGGATTTCTTTTCTGATAATAGTATTCCGTGTTGTTTTATGGTTGCTATAAATTTTTCTAGGTGTTTTATATGATCATTTAGATTATCACTAAATATTAATATGTCATCGACATATACTATACAAAAGTTTGTCAATGTTCTAAACACCTGATCCATTCTTCTTTGGAATATTTGTGGTGCATTTTTTAATCCGAAGGGTAATACGTTCCATTCATAGTGTCCTTGAGGGGCACTAAAAGCTGTTAGGGATTTTGATTCTTTGGTCAGTTTTATTTGCCAAAAACCGCTTTTACAATCAAATTTGCTAAACCATTTCTTATTTCCTAATCTGTTAATAAGGTTTCTTTTATATGGTAAAAAATATCCATCAAATATAGTCTTTTTATTTAGTTCCCTATAATCAATTACCATTCTGGCTTTTCCTCTTTTTTGTTCACTATGTTTCCTTACTGAAAAGGCTGGGCTGCTATGTGAGCTTTTACTTTATTGTATTAATTTTAAATCTATTAATTCTTTTAGTTGGGTTTCAAATTCCTTTTGGTCTGTTGGGCTATATCTAATTGGTTTAGATCTTACTATATCATTTTCGTTTATTAGTTTGATCTCTGCATATATCTTTTCTTTTTTCCATAGCTGAATTGGATTTTCTCCAAAGTTTATTTTTAATGTATTCAAATATTTTTCTTTTAATAGTTGTAGGTTATTATTCCTATCATTCTTTATAGTACATAATCTTAAGGTATGTATTGGTAATATTCTTTTTTAATACTATCTATTTATTACATGGTGTTTGTAAGCTAAAAGTGTTACTATCTATAACTTGTGTTTTAAAATAATCTATGAAGTTATTTCCTAACAATACTTATTGTTTCATATTATCTAGTTGGTATATTATTGGTAATCTGAATATAGTTTTTCCTAATATTATTCTCATATTTTCTGCTATTACATCTAATTCTTTTGATTGCTCATTAAATCCTGATACCTTAGCCCTATGCGTTCTGGTTCTTTTTCATCTATGTGATTCTAATACATCTTTTCTTGCTAAACATAAATCTGTTCCACTGTCAATAAAGATTTTTTGTTTTATCATTTTATTAGGCTTGTATTCTTTATGGGCTTCTATATAGATTGCTACCATTTATCCAATATTCATATCTCTTAACCTCTGTTGGAGGTCTTCATCCTGCTCATATATTCTTTTATTTCTTGACTAATATCTTCATCCATCATTAGTATTTGTATTTGTTTTCTTATTTCAACAAGTCTCCAGTTTATTTCGCTTATTCTTTCCATTATTCTCCCAAGGTTTTTTGTAACCTTTTTATGTCTATCCAAATAATATTTGTTTCATGTTTCATTAGCAGTTGAAGTCGTAACTAATTTGTATCTAATATATTGATCACATTGTATCCAATAATCTCTTTCTTCTAATAATTTGTTTTTCTCTCTTCCTAATGTATTCATTTTATTCAGAAGTAGTTTCACTTTCTGATTGTTGGTTGATGAACTGGACATTTTCTAGGTCTGATTCATTTTCTTCATCTGTTTGGCTAATATAGAAGTCTTCATATTCATACCATTTTTCATTGTCTTCTTTTATCTGCTGTAAGCTCATTATAAATTGTGTTGAGTTTATATATTTTATTCCTTTTTTCTTTAGCTTTGGGCATTTGTTTGCATAATGTCCATTCTCATTGCAATTCCAACATGTACATTCTTTAGCCTTTTCGGTGTTAATAGGTTTTACGTATCTTCTTTTCCTAAATTTTCTCTAATATCTGAATTTTCTTCTGGTTTCAGGGGTATTCTTATACCTTTTAAATCTCTTTTTTCTGTAAGGTTTGTAATAAGGTCTATTGTTATATTTCTATTTATTACCATAGCTTTTATAATTGTCATCTTTTCTGTATTTCTTCGTTTGTTATCTTTTGTGTCTCTTTTTATATTTTTTCTCCTTTCTTTTGTCATCACATCCGAATACTAATTTTTTTTTTCTGTGAATCCACATATTTCTCTTAATCCTGATTTTTTATCTTTCTTAATCTTTTGTTGCATCCTAAATTCTTCGCATTTTCTCATTAAGTATGCTCTTAGTACTCGTATTCTTTCGCCTAATGTGTTTTCTTTTGGTTCTAGTTGGGTGTATTCTTTTGATATTTCAGTATTATACGGTGTTGGTAGATGGTCATAATAAAGTTGTTGATATATAAGACCTTCTTCTGGTAAGAATCTTGCTTCGTAGAAGAACTTGCTAAAACTGATCGTATATTCTGGTAATTTATTAATCTTACAACATTTCATATTGTTTAGACTCATTATTATTTCAATTTTTCTTTCTGCAAATACGTTTTCTCTGGCTACTAGCCATTTTCTCCTAAAAATTCTCTTTTTAGTATAATATCAAATATCATTAGCATTGATTTCCAATCTGTTGCATGACTAAGTACTTCTCCTCTTAGTTGATATGCTATAGATTCTATCCAGTATGCTACCTTTCCAATTAGTGTTCTAGATATTAATTCGTACATGTATTCTAGGTTTTCTGTATGTGTAGAGTTCATTATAGCTATATACATTCCAATATTCTAATCCGTTATTCTTCTTCCTATTTCTTGTTCATCATAAACGTTATCTAAGTCTAGAAAGTATCCGTTGTAATGTACTCCTTGTGCCATTGATCCTACAAATTCTCTAAATTCTGCTTGTTGTCTCGTTGGTATATGGTTTGGCAATCTAGTTCGTTTTCTTTCTATTACTTCTAAGTTAGGGTCTACTAACTCTTCTTCAGGATAATCATTTGCATCTTCGTTTATTATATCATCTGATTCTAATTCTGTTTCTTCTGGTCTATTATATTCTTCTTCTATGTCACTCTCGGGTTTTTCTTCTATAATAGCGTTTACTCTTTTTATTTTTTGTAGAGCTTCCATTAACTGGTTATTTTCCTTTATTATTTCTGAGTTTTCCTCATTTTCTACTTCTTCTATGAATTCTACTACTCTTATTTCTTGGTTAGTAGGTTTATCGTTATAATCTGAAGTGCTATCAGTTTTTTCATTACTGCTAGTACTATCATCGCTTGTGTTTTTTCTTACTTTTTTTTTCCTTTTAACCTTCTTACTTGTTCTCTAAGCATTTGCATTTCCTCTTTTAATTCTTCTAGTTCTTGTTTTGTTTCTTCTGTTTTTTCTAGTCTCCTATTGGTTTCGTTTAATTCTTCTTTCATTTGTTTTATTTCTACCTTTGCTTCTTTTAATATCTTTTTTGTATCTCTAAACTTGTGTTTATATTTTTTGTACTTATCATACCATTCTTTATTACTATGTAATTTTAACTCTGTATTTTTTGCCTTTAATTCAGCTATTTCCAACTATTGTTTATGTAATTTTAAATTTGGATACTCGTAGGTTATTTTTTCTACATTCTTTAGATAAATATGTTCTTCTCTTATTTCTTTTTCCTTTACTTGTGTTTGTATTTTTATCGGTTCATACTTGTATCTTTCTTTTTCTATGATCTTTTTTCCATTATTTCTTAAAAACGTAAGTACGCTGGGTATATTAGGTTCTTGTTTCTCCATCAGAATTCTCCTTTTTTATTTAGTAGTGTTAGACCTTCTAATGTTTTTACTACTTGAGATGATAATTTTGGTTTCATTTTACTTATATCTACCATTATGGGTTTTTCACTTCTTCTCCATGCATCTATTGGTACTATTCCAGGTTGTCTTGTTGTAGTTTTAATCATCGTATTTTCTCTATTTGTGCTTGGTTCATTTCCCCCTACTACCTCTTTACCTTTGTCTTTATCTTCTAATATGGTATTAAGTTTTTCCAGTATTATTTTAAACGTTGGTATTTCAGATGTATTCCATAGATTAGTCAGTTCTTCTCTCATCATTTGTTGGATATGTTTCTGATTTTCTCTTACTTCATCCATTATTGCTATTGTACTTTTCAGTTTTTCTTTTACTATTATTTCTTCCCATAGTTCTTGTATTTTTTCGTTATTATTAGTCAGGATTATTTATTCTTTTCTTCCATCCATTTCCCATATGATTATTTTTTCGTGTGGGCTTAGCCTTGAACCCAAGCATATCTAGGTCCTCCCTCCTTTAAACACATGGGTTACCCCTTGAGGTCTCAAACCCTTAGCCAATTTAGAGACTTATAAAGAGAGCAATTCTTCATTTTCCCACCGATATGGTAGATTTGTCCCACACTATATTTCTATGCCTCAAACACCTTATTTCGTGGACCAATATCTCTTTCATTTCTCAACGAAATTTGACGATTCTTGGCCCTACGGTCATCTACTCACTTAGTAGATTATGCACGTGTGGAGAGACAAGGCCTCCAACATGCGGAATCCTAGTGTTTAATTCATTAAATATGGGTGGACGCACCTCCCCACCAAAGGCAAATTTCCAACAATATTTCCTCAGCCTACTTATACCCCTCATGTACCCGTCCATTGTCAACCTATCACAGTTTCACACTGGGGCATTTGTGTATCTACTCTGCATGTGCCCGAACTATCTCAACCTCGTTTCCCGCATCTTATCCTCCACCGGGGCCACTCCACTCTGTCACATATATCATCATTTCTAATTCTATCCTTCTTGTATGCCCATACATCCATCTTAGCATCCTCATCTCCGCAACTTTCATCTTTTGGGTTTGCGGTCTTGCACGTATCTAAAAACTAATAAAATAATAATCACATGACTCTTTGTTAAGTCAATCATACTAGTGATATTAGCAATTATAATAAGGTTTTAAACTACAAGATTAATTAATATTCTCTTCATTTTAATTTGTAGTTGAGCTCTTTTCGTTTAGAGACATTTCAAATCGTTTACGCCATTGCACTATAGTAATACTATTTTATGCGAATAACAAATGTTTGAAATTCAGAATTAATTAACTAATTTTGGCATAGATTTTTTTTTTCTTTCAAAGTAGTATTTCAAATGTTATTTTATACCATTACAATGAATCCTAATAGGGATGAAATAGATATTAAGTAGTAAAGATTATTATACAAAAAATGACTCTCTGCAATTACAGAAAAGATTAGTATTGATGAGTTGATAATTGTTGTCGGTATTAGGAAAAGAAGAGAGGCAAAAGGCTGTATTCCGTAAATCAAAACCCTATCCAGACAAAGGGGTTGATGGAAACAAGTCCTTGTTCTCAGCCCAAAAGGCGTGGCAGACCAAAGGGTTCTTCAACGAAATCGAAAGACGAAAGAGACACCCACAGGATGATAGCTGCTTCGATCGACGACAAATATGTTCAGTGGAAATCACTCGTTCCTGTTCTCTATGACTGGTTCGCTAATCACAACCTCGTTTGGCCTTCCCTATCTTGCAGGTATATATCTATATATTTGTTACTTATGTTGTATAGTTCTAGAACCTCTGCTTTTCGGTTTGGTACTTTCTCTAGGGTTGGGACTGA
Source organism: Anisodus tanguticus (assembly GCA_034509755.1). Taxonomy (NCBI): domain Eukaryota; kingdom Viridiplantae; phylum Streptophyta; class Magnoliopsida; order Solanales; family Solanaceae; genus Anisodus; species Anisodus tanguticus. Next base: position 32,445,210 of record CM067544.1, on the reverse strand, counting down.
TATTTGATTACTTCGATTAGCCTATGAGGGTTATTTGTGAAGAAACTCGCACATTGTGTTGTAATGTTTGTGCTACTCTTTTTTTCATTTTCTTGATTGTGAAGATATAATTAATTTGAAATCTGGTCTTAAGAGTGGGTGGGCCCAGTGTTATTAAAAGGAAAAATTCTGAAAAGTAAAAAACCTAAAGTTCATGGGACTAAGCGAGAAGCGAGAAATGAAGTACACATTTCTTTGAAGTGAAGCGCGCAATAAATGATAGCAAACATATATGAATTTGGTCCTAGGATGATTAAATTTCAATCAGAATAATTAATTTCAAGTATTTTTTGATAATCGAGAAATCATGGAGGGCAGGAGTATTGCACGGGCGGATGATGCAATGATATTTGATTACTTTAGCTCTGGGATTTAACAACCTTTGCTCTTTGGTTTATCTTGGTCCATGGCGTTCAACGCATATGTGGGCTATTTATGAAGAAGCTCGCACACTGCCTTGTTTGTTTTGTAATGTTTGTGCTGCTCTTTTTCCTTTTTTTTAAATTTTTTTATTGTGAAGATATAATCAATTTGGAATCTGGTCTTAAGAGTGGGTGGTCCCAGTGTTATGAAAAGGAAAAATCCGAAAAAGTAAAAAAGCGAATGTTCATGGGACTAAGCGAGAGCCGAGAAGCGAGAAATGAAGTACGCATTTATTTGATGTGAAGCGCGGAACTTATGGAAAATTAAAAGATAATAAATAGATATGAATTTGGTGCTATGATGATTAAATTTCAATTAGAATTACTAATTTCAAGTATTTTTGATTGTCGAGAAATCATGGAGGGAAAGTGTTGCACGGGCGGATAATGCGTCTACCCGTCTACCCTTCTCCACTTAAGGCTTTTGTGTACTTTTGAAGTCCTCTGTTTTGCTAGGGTTTGCAATGATATTTGATTACTTTAGTTCTGGGATTTAACAACCTTTGCTCTTTGGTTTATCTCGGAAACAACCGCTCTACCTACCAAGGTGGAGGTAAGGTTTGTGTACATTCTACCCTCCCCCACATTGTGGGATTTCACTGGGTATGTTGTTGTTGTTGTTGTTGCTCTTTGGTTTATCTTGGCTCATGGCGTTCAAGGGTTATTTATGAAGAAAATCGCGCACAATCTTAGTGTTTGTGTTGTAATATTTGTGCTACTCTTTTTCCAGTTATTTTGATTATGAAGATATAATTAATTTGGAATCTGGTCTTAAGAGGGGGTGGGCCCAGTGTTATTAAAAGGAAAAATCCAACAACATCATACCCAGTATAATCCCACAACTCCACAAGTGGGGTTTGGGGAGGGTAGAGTGTACGCAGACCTTACCTCTACCTTAGGGGTAGAGAGGTTGTTTCCAATAGACCCTCGGCTCAAGGTAAAGTAAAACAAAGCAGGTCAAAAAGGAAAAAGGAACAGTAACTAAGACAAAACAATACGCTAAGCAAATAACAAAAGATAGTAGATAATAACAGAAATCAAAGGATAAGAAACTACAAGAGAAATCCTATGATTACTAGTAAGAAAAGAAAAGAAAAGATAGTACATTGAAAAACCGAAAGTTCATGGGACTAAGCGAGAAGCGAGAAATGTACACATTTCTATGACTGTGAAGTGCACAACTTATGGAAAATTAAAAGATAGCAAACATATATGAATTTTGGTGCTATGATGATTAAATTTCAATTAGAATAGATAATTTCAAGTATTCTTGATTATCAAGAAATCACAGAGGGGCAGTGTTGTTGGATGATGTGTCTGTCCGTCTACCCTTCTCCACTTAAGGCTTTTGTTTTGCGATGGGTTCAAATCCATGAAGTGAGTCTAACCCATATATTGTACGTTGCACTCTTACCTCTAGACCATAGCTCTGGTGGCATAACTTATTTCAAGTTTTCAAAATCTAATATACAGTAATGCAGGTATTAATCCAACTCCTTTTTGGTAAGATTAAAAGAATCGATCGTTTCACTTTGGGATCATTTTGTGTCATTGTTTGAAACGGAATTCTCAAAAGCACATGATTTTGCCTATGAAGCCCTAAACTGTCACATCACATTGCTTTATCGCCTTAAGCTATGAAGCAATAGCCCTCAATAACACTGCCTAGGCCGTTATTGAACTGTCATCTGTAGTGTATAGCTTCATCGCCTTAAGCTATGATTTTGCTTGCATTGCTAATGCTTTGGTCTAGGAGATATGCCAGCTTATTAAGTAGATTGTTGTGCTGTTTCGGATTTCCTTTGAGTTTTGATCTGATGATTTCACTGACTTGGCTTTAATATACCTCTATGTCTATCTAGAAAGCTACAATTTTTCATGAGGTTAAGGGCTTAACATAATGAAATTACTGATCAAGGTTATTGGAATCGGGTTTCTTAAGTTGAGACAAATTTTGAGGCAACAATTGCTACACAATTGTAAAATAGGGTAATAGTGTAGATTGCTAGTTATTGCTTTCAAAATTTCTGAAGTAGTGCTTACAGAAATGTGGAAACACAATCTGCTATTTACTAGAGATTTAATGAAGCGTGGTACTTGACTTATTTTAAATTTGGAGTTAATTTAATTAATTCTTAGTTGAACTGCTCACTTTTTGGAAGTTTCCGCAGTTCATTATTGTAATGACTCCACATACAGGGGTAAAATCGTCCACTAATTATCCATGATGAAACCCTTATTTCTATATCTCTTCTTCTTCTGGCCTCCTCCATCCGCCGCGCCTCTCACATCATTTGTGCATTTGCAAGTAATTTCAGGTTCTTCGCTGTGCTTGATTTTAATGATAATCTTTCTCACCTAATCACTCTTTCATGTTTTCTATCTATAGATGTACATTTTCTCTTTTCATTCTTTATTTACTAATGGCATTTTCTTCATCTAAGCCGATGTCTTTTTCTCTCGTTGTGTATCTCCGACAACGATTTTGAAGGTAATGAGTTATAAACCCTTGATACATAATGATTTTTTTCTTTCCTTGGTATGTAACGATACCAGCTTTATCTTCATCTTCCGATCTTAGTTCCTCTCTTTGATAAACCAATTGTTATATTTAATTACTATATTGGATTTTTTTTTTCATTGGTTGGTTGGTTGGTTGGTTTATGGTTCAATGGCTGTTTTCACTGAATGTTTTTGTGAAATCTTTCTAAAGAAGTCCATCTTTCCTTCTATCAGTAGATTACAATTTTTAGCTTCATTTGGATGTGTTTATGGTTTTACTTAATAAGCTCGCCTGTTTTATTTTGACCATTGATTTTCAAATTCATATCATTTTCCAATAATTCTCTGTTTTGGTGTATCTTGCAAGAAAATTCATTTTACGGGTATTTGACCTTTCCCTTTCCATAGTGTCAAATAAAAGTATTTTTGAGGCTTCACTTTTTTTTTATTTCCCCCCTTCTCTTTTCCTTTACTTTAGAGGCTTCACCTTTTTTTTTTTCACTTCATAGTATCAGGAAGAAACCCCTAAGATTTCTAAAAAATGCACTAGTGTGTGCCTCTAGCACCTTTGTGTGATATTTAATAGTACTCCAACTGTTCCATTATATGTGGCACTCTTTCATTATTAGTCTGTTCTTCTTGGAATGGCACCTTTCTATATTTGTAACAATTACTTTATAATTTAACTTTTCTTCTTGGAATGACACCTTTCTATATTTGAAACATTACTTTATAATTTAACTTTAAACTTTCCAACTTACCCTTAATGGCAAGCTTTTTAGCCACATAAATGTCATAGCACGGAGACTAGTCAAACATTGCCACATAAAAAAGGGGGGGGGGATTTGTTTCCAATTACAAATGAAGTTCATTTTCCTTTTTCCAATTACAAATGAGTCTCGTGCAAAGTATTTTGTTTGAAGGCTTTAGAATTTCTTCTTCGTCTCTCTTACGTATATAGATCATACTTTCTCTAATATATTTTTCACATCATACTAGGAAGTCATTGCGTTCCACAAGGACCCAAGAGCATGAAATAATTACAGCTTCTGTACTATTATTTTTGGTCATTTTAACTTTATAAGGTTCTAAGGGAATATATATCCACTTTGAGGCATTAAAACTTTTCTTGGTTCTTGCTTTTGTTTATTGTAAAGATTTGATCCATCTACGAATCAACATGGTATTTACCCGCGAAGATGGGGAGAAGAGTAGCAAGTATGGTGAAGAGTATCTGATGTGGAAGTCTAATATTGCTACGCTGTATGATTGGTTAACTAATCACAGCTGTCTATGGCCTTCTCTTTCTTGCCGGTATTATGAATTTCTTTCTCCGTTGGCAATATAGTTTAGTTTTATTATGCTGACCAAGTTGTATTGATGAAGATGAAATTTTGTTTTATATTTTTGCTTTCTTAGGCATGTAGTTGATCTCGTGAAACTGAATATTTGTTTATGTTATTTGTATGTTCTAGTTGCATGTGACCAATTAGAAATCACGGATTTTGATGGCGAAAGTTAAATCTGAGTATATTCCTAATATTATTTTCTGGTCAAGTTTGTTTAAGTTCTGATCTTAAATTAAGTAACTGAGGTTGTTTTGTACTCCCTCTGTTTAAAAAAGAATGCCTCTTTCCTTTTTTGGCAACTCTTTAATTTCAACTTTCCTCGTGACATGTTTAAGACTACAAGATTAAAGGGCATTTTGGTACATTCTACATATCTTTAGTTAACAACCACAAGATTAAAAAATCCTCTTTACTCTCCTAAACCCTGTGCCAAGTCAAAAACAGACAAACATTTTGAAACGGAGGGAGTATATGGTATGTGATTCTTTTTTCTTTTTTGTGTGTGTGAGCGAGAGAGAGATGTGGCTATTATTCCTATGTGATAGTTATCCACGGAATTGTTCGGCCTTGCATTTTATATGTTTAATGAAGTGGATAACTAGCCTGTTTTTTCATAAACACTTGAAAATTGGTATCGAGCTGTCTCATTGTGATCTTGGTCTTATCAAGTTGTTTGGTCTATGAATTGATCAGTCATATTAGTGGTTATATGTCTTTGGCAACAGGTGGGGTCCAATAATTGAGCAGGGTTCTTTGAAAAACCGCCAACGACTCTACCTTTCTGAACAGGTAAGTTTGCATTGCACATGAATATGGTTTTTGGTTGATATTTTTCAGCATTCCTGTGTATTTTACATTGATATCCCAGAAGATTTACCATATCACCAAGATTTTGTAGAAGTATACTCTTTTTCTTAATGAAAAAAGGTGATCTTTGGGTAGGTGATCTATGTCTTGTTTATTTTCCTCTTTTTTTGGGCTTGAGGATACCTGCTCTCCCTCCTTTAACACAATCTCTTTTAGCTCAAGTGGAAAGCACCTCCACCTCTGACCTTAAGTTTGTGGGTTCGAGTCACCAAGAGAGCAAATTTTCATATAAAACTTGTCTGAGGTTTGGCAGATCATGTGAGGATTTGGCTTAGAAATCTGACTTATTTGTTGTCTTAGATTATCTATTGTGCCTCTGGGTTGGTATAAAATTATTATCCCTGCTATTTGCAGTTCCATAGTAAAGGTGGAACAAAATCCATGAGCTTTAAGTATAAAAAGCTCTTAGAAACATCTTTCTTCCTTGTATCCTCCCGATGCATACCCCAACAATTTTCTTTTCTCCATCTTTTTGTTTTTAAACTTCCATTGTAAATTTTTTAATATCCTTTGTGTCATACAGGGCCAAATATCAATTAAAATTGAGTTGTCTAGTTGCCCCACTACCTCTATTTCTTTACTTAATTACGTGTATTGTTAGTTTGCTTTCTTCAATCATCTTTAAAAGTAGATATGTACAATTCTCACATTTTTCATAACATGTTTTCTAACATATTATTGTTGATGAAGATACATGACTCCTCTAAGGTAGGCAGATGGTGGTAATATAAAGCTTTGTATTATCTGGCCCTTAGTATGATGAGCGAAGTGCAAGAGAGAGGTTGTGGATCCCATTCATAGTAATCCCGTTTCAGCCATCTCATCTAAAACCTATGTTGATCCTCTTGCTAATACCATAATTAAGTGCTATCTAATCCAGCCTTGAACTTTTCTTTTTGATAAATGTAATAGTTATATTAATATCCACAGGTATACTACACCAAGAACTGTGTAGTCCCCCTCAAAAGTAGTTCACTTACAATATGAAACCCTATATGTTAAGATACTTACAAACTGCCTAGAACATCAAAAATGTCTTCAGTTTGTACTAACAATTCTTGTTTACACCAAAAATAATAACCTAAACAATTTCTTTTAAGCTTCTGGATATTGTACTCCTTGCTCAAAGAATCTCTGGTTCCTTTCTGTCCAAACAGACCACCAAATACAAGCCGGGACAATCTTCCATCTCTCCTCTCTTTTAGCTGCATTGCCATCACTGTTCCAGCAGTTTAAAACTTTCCTTAATTCTTCTTGGCATCACCCATTTGATTTTCCTCCAGTTGATGAAGATTCTCCATATCTGTTCTGTCCATTTACAATGCATAAAAAGATGGCTAATTGTTTCTGCCTGTTCTTTACAAAAGTAGCATCTGGAACAAAGTTGTATTCCTCTTTTGATTACCTTTTCATGTGTAAGAACTTTCTCATTAGCCAAAAGCTAGGTGAAGCAATTAACCTTTTTTTTAATATTGTAACATGGTGACTCGAACCCACAACCTGAAGCAATTAACCTTGTAAGGTATTTTAACTTTCCAAATCATCTTCCATGGCCAAGAGCCCACTTGATTGTTGCAAGAACTAAGATCTCTGTAGGCAGAACTTACAGAGAATTTCCCTTTGTTATCACACTGCCATGTCAAACTGTCCTCTATTGAGAATCCATTGAATTGGGATAGAATCTGATAGAATTATGCTAATCTTATCTATCTCCCAATCATTTAATAGTCTTCTAAAATTAAGGTTCCACCCGACCTGTCCACATGTCAGCTAATGATCCTTCTTGTTGTAGGCATAAAATGTGAAGTTCTGGAAATAGATATTTCAGAGAATTTTCCCCAATCCAATGTCATTTCAAAAGGAAATTATCATGTCATTCCCTACTTTGAAACCCACTCTTGACTTAAGGATGGCCATAGATTTCTAATTGATCTCCAGGTACTGCATCCATTCCTTTGTTGTCCAGTTGCCTTCTTCACCATATCTAGTTTTAATGACTTCTTTCCAAAGTTGACTATCATCTGTAGTGTACCTCCACAACCATTTCATCATCAAGCTTCTGTTGTGGATCTTCATATTTCTGACACCCATTAGCCCTTCTTTCTTGCTTTTGTCAAACTTTCCATTTAACAAGGTTAAATCTCTTCTTTTCTTCATTACCTTCATTGCCTTGCCAGAAGAAGTTACTCCTTGAAGCATCTATCTTATCAATCACATTTACAGGAACAGGGAATATTGACGTATGTTGGTAGTGCATCAAGCACATGGTTAATCAGAGTCAATCTGCCCCCATAGAAATATATTGACTCTTCCAGTTGGACAACCTTTTTTCACACTTCTCTAGTACCCCATTCCATATTCCTTTAGATTTGCTTTTTGCTCCTAAGGGCATGTCCTGATAATTAGTAGGAAGAGTCCCTATCCCACCTCTCAAAATATTAGCCAGTGCTTGAATCTAATTCACCTCATTGACAGGGTATATAAAAATCTTACTCCAGTTGATATGTAGCCCTGAAATGGCTTCAAACAGGATGAAGATCACTCTCAAGATTAGAACTTGATCTTTGGAAGCCTCACAGAAAACCAAAGTGTCATCTGCATATTGTAAATGAGTGATGTCTATGCTATTTGGTGAATTTGGATTTGCCTTGAAACCTCTAATCCACCCATTTGTTTTAGCAATTAGAATCATATTGCTCATGCCGCCTTCCATGGCTAGAATGAAAAGAAAAGGAGATAGTGGATCACCCTGTCTCAAGCCTCTGCTAGAGGAGAAGAAACCATTGGGGGTTCTGTTCACTAGGATTGAGAATTTGACAGTGCTAATACATTGTTTAATCCACCTTATCCACCTGGGGCCAAAACCCATTCACCATTTAAATAAGTATCTTCTGCCCAATATGCCACAGACAATTGATGTTGATTCAATGTGGAAGAGAATAGTGAAGTTTTAGAATATCTAGTGAATGCCTATTCTAGATTCATACACGTCTAGAGTAATTGTCATAAGGAAAATCATATAGAACATTCTATAGAATATACTGAACGATATTCTGCATTTAATTATAGAATATTCAGTTACCTTATTAGTATATGGATTTATTAGCTACTATATTATGCATTGCTTAAGAGTCCTATATAAGGGGTACCTCTTGTACATTGAGAAGTTTTTCTTCTTTCACGTGGTATCAAAGTTGCTACGACCTTGATTGACTCAAATAGCTTCCGCTGCTAGTAAGCGGTACTGGTTAAACCTAGACTTGATTACTAGATCTTAACTTTTTCTCTGGCTCGTGAGCCATGGTCCAGTTCAAGGGCGGGATACATTCTTAAGGGGCATGTCTGGAGTCAGTAATTTTTTACAAGGGGATGGGATTGGTCCTAGCGCACAACCCTTAACTAGAGTGGCCTGCTTTGGGTCAGTCTTCTAGTTGATCCTTTTTTTGAGTTTCTTCTATTTTATCCTATATTAGTTATACCGACTTAGCATGCCATGAAGTATTGATTGTGTTTGTAGCATAAAGAATATTCTAATTGCAAATGAGAGAATAAGAAACTAGGTAAATCAAGATTGATACTTCAAGCCAACTTTACTTTGTAATTGTGCCACAGTTCTACTGATTTTTGTTTTGAATTTGAGTACATTTTCGAGATCTAGTTCTTTGCTATGGCGGTTTGACTGCTCAGTTTTTTAAAGGTTCTATTTCCCTTTCACTTTACATTTTCACTAATTTTGCAAAACAATGAATACTTTTATTCCGAAAAAGCAATAAGGTAAAAGCATATATGGGACCGAAATTCATCCTTATTTCTTATAAAAATATCAATATTGTGAGACTTTTCTGCGAAAAACAGTAAATAAAGGAACAAATACTGTTGGTTTTCACTAGATAAACTGATATTACACCAAGAAATCTGAAAAACAACCACTCAAACACTGCTAACACCTTAAATTATAACCTAAGACATGAACAACATTCAGTTATACAGTACATAACAATGAGATTATACAGATTTGACACTTCTAGACATCCGAGAGGCTAGACTCTCCTAAAGAATTCCTTTTTTTCTTGGAAGATACCTCCCCATGCAACTGCCTTTGCCCTTTTTCTCCAGAAATAACCTCCGCAGAAGTAACTATTTCATGACAGTTACTAAGTTTTTCAATTGGTTATTTTGGCCTCCTGGAATAAGTTTTTATAACCTGAGGAGGTGTGAAACATGAAACACTGAATGAATGCGTGCTCCAACTGGTAACTCCAACCTATAAGCTACGGGACTGAGCTTTTCTAGAATCTTGAAAGGGCCATAAAAGCGGGGACTGAGTATTTCATTAATCTTCTTAGCCAAAGAACATAGTTTGTAGGGCTGAAGTTTGAGATATACCATTTCGCCAATCTCAAAAAATCACTTCTCTACGTCGATCAGCTTGATTCTTCATTCCTTGTTGTGCTTGAATCGAATGATCTTTTTTTTTTGAAATTGGTAAGGAGTTGTATTCACAGTAAAATTCAGCTACAAATGAAGCTGAATTGAGATCTTTACAAAAAAAAGTATTAGGAGCACCCAACAAAAACTTATACTTACACTTTTCCTATTAAATCTACCAGGTCTCCTATCTCCCCCCCACAAATTTTGTTTACACCAAAAATAGAAGAGACTTAGACAATTCGTCCTAATTTTCTTAATAGAGCTGCTAGTATCCTAAAAAATTCTAGAGTTCCTTTCCTTCCATATTGTCCACCAAACGCAAGCTGGGATGATCTGCCCCCAGACTTCTTTTCCACCCCTCTTCCCTACACTCTTCCAACATCTGAGAAGCTCCACAGTAGTATTAGGCATAGTCCAATTAATACCAAGGTTACAAAAGAACATGTTCCACAGATTTGTAGTTGTCTTGCAGTGTAAGAAAAAATGCTTATTGGTTTCACCATCTTGACCACATAAGGAACATCTTGAACAAATCTGAAAACCTCTTCTTTGTAATTTCTCTCGGGTCAGGCATGCCCTCCTTGCAACCAAACAAACAAAACAAGAGACCTTGAAAGGGATTTTTGAGTTCGGTCAAGATCAGATTTCTAGTGCGCACCTGCTCATTTACTTCTTCCACTGCTGAAGTAGTGTCATCCATTTGAAAAATTGATGGTGGATCCCTCCCGTATAATGCTTTAAAGGATGTCATACCTGTAGATTTGTTAAAGGACATATTAAACCAATTCTCAGCCCAAGATAACCAGTGGGACCATTGCTTAGAATTTTCTCCTGCCATACAACGAAGATATGTCTCCAAACTCCTATTCACCACTTTTGCTTGCCCATTGGTCTCCGGATGGTAGGAAGGGCTATAGCGTAAGGTAGTACCTGCTATTTTGAACAATTCCTTTCAAAATTGGCTTATGAACACACGGTCACGATCAGACACAATAGATTTAGGAAATTCATGCAATTTAATCCCTTCCTTAATGAAAACAGCAGTCACATCTTTAGCATTAAAAGGGTGTAAAAGTGGAATAAAATGTGCATACTTAGTAAGACGATCCACCACAACCAATATAGTATCAAACTTGTGGGATTTAGGAAGGCTAGTAATGAAGTCCATACTTATCATCCTCTTACACACGATGGGGTATATATATACTTAAGGTTGGAGTAACCTCGCAGGACAAAGTTTGAGACTTGGTTCTTTTGACAAATTTCACACCTGGCAACGAAGTCTTGCACATCCTTCTTCGTGCCTTCCCAATAGATATTCTCGGACAGCCTCTTATATGTGCGAAGATGCCCCGAATGGCCCTCGAATAGCCTCCTATAGGTTTCTGGACAACCATCAACCACTTTATTTTCTGCACCGGGTTTGTACTTGATCTCAATATAACCCATGCGTTTGGAAATCCATTTCTGCTGATTCTCATTCATAACTCGCTGTTCCAGCAAGAATTTAAGGGCTTTTTGGTCAGTTTTAATGATGAAATGATGACCCATCAAGTAGTGATTCCACCTCTTAACGGCCAACACAATGTCCATTAGCTCCCGTTCATATACCGAGCATTTTCCTGCTCTAGAAGAAAGCATCTGACTGGAATATGCAGTAGGTTTACCTTTTTGCATTAAAACTGCACCAGCACCAAATCCTGAAGCATCAACTTCAATTGTAAAAGGTTTAGAAAAGTTCGGCGTCGCTAAGACGGGCACTTGAGGCATAGCCAACTTCAATGCTTGTTGAGCTCGTTCTTTCCACATAAAAGCATCTTTATTTAATAAATCAGTGGGCAACGATCTTACCATAATCTATGACAATTTTTTTGTAGTACAGTGTGAGTCCTAAAAATCCCATGCAAAGACTTGATATCTCTAGGAACTGGCCAAGATATCATACTCTCAATCTTGGAAGGATCTGCTTGCACACCTTCAAGAAGAGATGATATGATCCAAATATTTCATTTTAAGTTGCCCAAACACGCACTTCTTGTTGTTGATTACCTGGTTCCTTTTGATAATATCTAAAGCAATCTTCAGATGTTCAAGATGAGTAGCATAGTCTCTACTGTAAATCAAGATATCATCAAAGAACACTAAAATAAATTTCCGCAAATGTTCTCTGAAAATATCATTCATCAATGACTGAAAAGTCGAGGGTGCATTGGTTAAGCCAAATGGCATGACCATAAACTCATAATGTCCCTCATGGGTGCGGAAGACTGTTTTCGCTTCATCTCCTGTTTTAATGCGAATTTGATGATAACCTGACTTGAGATGCAACTTGGTAAATATGGTGGCTCCCCCTAGCTCACGCAGTAGCTTATCAATGCATGATATTGCAAATTTATCGGGGATTGTGATGTCATTAAGAGCTTGGTAATCCACACAAAAACGCCAACTTCCATTCTTTTTCTTAATGAGTAATACCGGACTAGAATATGGACTAGTACTAGTCCTAATGATTCCAGCAGCCAACATCTCTTTGGCTAGACACTCGATCTCAGCTTTCTGAGAATGAGGATATCGATATGGACGAACGTTCTGCGGTTGTGCTCCAGACTGAATAGTAATAACATGATCCCGAGAACGGTGTGGTGGTAGACTCGAAGCTTGCGCACATACTTCTGGGTAATCATATAACTCCTCAATCTCCGTTGATGTAATAGTTGTTTCACCTTCATCTACCGTTACCTGATTCAATTCAATCAAGAATCCTTGACTTCCTTTCTTGAACAGATTATTCATGGCTCTTAGTGACACTACTGTTTGAACCATAGCTTGATCCCCTCGAAGTGACACCAATCATCCTGCGTCTTTGAATTTCATTGTGAGAAGTTTCCTGTTTACCCTCATTTCACCCGAAGTGGCTAGCCATTCCATACCCAACACGACATCAGTTCCACTCAAATCAAACAAAAAATAATATTGGTGAATTTGTACCCCTTGCACATCCAACCTCACCCCTTTGCAACTTCATTCCCATCCGATTGTTACTTCAAATCTGTTGGTCTTCTCAATAGGTCAATGCAGATGATGAACAAGTGTGGATGATTTAAAATTATGGGTAGCTCCGTTGCCCACCAAAATTATTACGTCGTGCCCATGAATGTTTCCCACAAGTTTCATTGTTCTTCCTCATGTAAGGCCTATTACTGATTCATATTCAACACCATCATAGTAGCCTTTTGTTCTCCTTCATCTACAACCTCTCCTGCAACCTCGGAGAATTCTTCTGGTTCATCTTCATCTGTGTTGGGTGCCTAAAAAATAATCAAGAGGTTGAGCTGCTTATTTTTACAACGGTGGTTAGGGTCAAATGTTTCATCATATCCGAAATGTAACCCCAACTCTCTTTGTCGGGCAATTTATGAATCAAACAACCTTTTGAATTGTCCCTCGGATTTTGCTGTAGAAGACGCATTAAAGCCAGTTGGTTTTGCTGCAGTATACATTGGCGAATCAATGTTGCGTCCTGCTGCTCCGGCTCTTGATTCACGTGCTTCAAGTATGTTTGTGATCTGAGAGTAATTGGGTCTAAACACTACTTGTTTATTGCTTGAACCTCTGTTTGGTTCAGACCCTTGAATTTGCTCCAAAATAGAATTACGATCCTCCACCTTTTGAGCTATCTCCATTATCTCCCTCAATGTTTGAGCCCGTAAAAGCATCACTTCTGCTTGAATATCTTCCTTGAGACCATTCAAAAACACCCCAGATAACAACCCATCAGACTCTTCCTTCACAGATGCTGACACCTTCTCAAATTCTTCATGAAATGACGCAACAGTGGTGACCTGCTTTAGTCCCGTTAAGACTGCATACTGGTTGCTCTTCTGGGAATGATGAAATCGGTTTAGCAACTCACTTTTGAAGATTTCCCAGGTTGATATTGGTTGCCTAGACTCTAACAAGTAATACCAATTTTAGGCTTTTCCTTCCAAACAAACACCGGCTGCCTGTAATCTTTCTGCTTCAGAAACGTCATTCACTGCAAAGTAGCGTTCCACTCTAAAAATCCATCCCAAAGGGTCTTCTCCTTCGAAAACTGGTAGTTAGTTGTAGTTTCCAGAATTTCGTCCCATCTTTTCTCCAGCCGATCTCCAGCCGAGTTAACGTTGCTTCCCTTTTCTTGGTTTCCAGCAGATCTGGTTTGAGAAGGGGATGCTTCTGCCATCACAGTTTTCCCTTGTGTTTCAATTCTCGCAAGAGACTCTCATTTCTTGAAACCATCCTTCCAGTTTTCTGACGTCTTCTCTTACCCCTGTCAAATTAGTCTCCACTTGTTCAACTCGTCCCTCCATTATACTCATCATGCCTGAACGTTACTGCTCTGATATCAATTTTGATAGATTTTTCTGCGAAAAACAGTAAATACAGGAACAAATACTGATGGTTTTCACTATATAAACTGATATTACAACAAGAAATCTGAAAAACAACCACTCAAACACTGCTAACACCTTAAATTATAACCCAAGACATGAACAACATTCAGTTATACAGTACATAACAATGAGATTACACAGATTTGACACTTCTAGACATTCGAGGGGCTAGACTCTCCTAAAGGAATTTGTTTTTTCCTGAAAGATACCCCCCCTGAAACTGCCTTTGCCCCCTTTTCTCCCGAAATAACCTCCACATGAGTAACTATTTCATGATAGTTACTATGTTTTCCAATTGTTTATTTTGGCCTCCTGGAATAAGTTTTTATAATCTGAGGCTCATCATATTGATTATTGAATTTGATGTTAATTGCTTGATTTGTGAATAGGTTATTTGTAAAACTTCATAGATTTTAGTACTCCCTCCGTCCTAATTTATATGATGTAGTTTGACTGGGCACAAAGTTTAAGAAATAAAGGAATACTTTTGAGTCTTGTAGTCTAAAGCAAGTCAAAGATATTTGTGTGTTTATAGATCATCTTGTTAAGCGTAAAAGCTAAAGTTTAAAGTTAAATTATTGCCAAATAAGGAAATGTGTCTTTCTTTTTGGACCGGCTAAAAAGGAAAATGTCATATAAATTGGGACAGAGGAAGTAGTAATTAAGTTGTTTGTACTACAGTGTCTTTTTTCCAACAAGCAGCTATTTCTGTATTGCTGCTTATGACCTCAAATTTAGTAATATAAAATAAAAGGGTTCAAATTTGAAACTAGAATCCTGGAAATTACTTTTGACTTGAGGGGGGTTAGGAGGTGCCAAGGTGGGCTTTGGCGTGCTGCAGGCCAGTTCCAGACCAGGCCTGAGCTAAGACTTGGGAGTTTGGGATGTGAGGAACTGGTGCAAGTTCCCCTAGGGGCTGGGCCAGCTCCTGTCCGCTACAGTAGGGGTTGGGGCCGTTTAGGGGCCTCTTTTAGTGAGCCAGGTTTGGGCGGTTTCGTGGGCTGACCAGGCCCTCCTACCACACATGGCTAGAGTTCCTACCATTGTTATTCTCATTTTTGTTGATATTACTATTATCAAATATTGGCGTTTTTATAGGATGCTTTCTGACAGGTAACTGTTGACAAATATGATAATTTATTGTTTCCTTGCATGTTACAGTAAATGAGTGAAGTTTTCGGATTCTATAAGTAGGCTCATATCTTTTTTTCTTCTAATTTTATCTATAAACTCTTGTCTTTCCAGACGGATAAGTCAGTGCCTAATACTTTGATCATCGCCAATTGTGATGTGGTTAAGCTCAGGGTTGCAGCAGAAAATCACATTGCAAATGTAAGCATGTTTCACATTTAAATACAGTTGTCTTAGTTATACTGCAAATCAAACATAATGACTTGTTTTTTCAATGGCTTGGTTCTAGTTCAATGAAGAAGCACGCTCGCCATTTGTGAAGAAGTACAAAACCATAATACATCCGGGAGAGGTAAATACTGCATGAACACTGAAAAAAATAATACTGAACTTGAACGTATGTTCACAGACCAACTAAGTTAACTATTGGGTTGGTGGCTCTTGATACAATGTTGTATTAGGTTTCTTTGGTGTTGCCTGCTAAATTGATAGTGCTCTTACTCATAGATTTTTATATAACGTGCACTTCGTATCCTTGCTGTTTCATCTTTTTCTTTATCTGCTGCATAGTGAGGAACATGAATAATACAATTCCCTACATTTTCTCTAAGAGCCTGTTTGCAAGGACACCTTGTAATTGGGTCTGGTGTAGTTACTAGTACAGTAATTACACAAAATAGTAAGTACATAGACATGTTTGTTTGACATAACGTAATTACGATGTAATTCCATGTTTCATGTTTGGTTGCACAAGAGTTGTAACATAGATATTTTTTATTTTAAATAAAGTTAACAATAAAAATTAAATGAACTTTTTTTAGATGAACAAGTAAATATACTTGAATAATATACTTGAATGAGTGACAGTAGTAGACTCGGAGCACTTTCCAGTGATGATGGGGCTGCACCAGGGATCAACTCTTAGCCCATTCTTAATTGTCTTGGTGATGGATGGACTAACGCGACAAATCCAAGGGGGAGGTGCCATGGTGTATGTTATTCACAGACGACATAGTCTTGATTGATGAGACTCCCAGCAGAGTGAACGCTAAGCTGGAGGTTTGGAGACAGACTCTGGAATCTAAAGGGTTCAGGCTGAGTAGGACCAAGACAGAATACTTGGAGTGGAAGTTCAGTAACGGGAGCGACAGACGTCACGTGAAGGTGTGGCTTGGTACTCAGGTCATTTCTAAGAAAGGAAGCTTCTAGTACCTCGGTCTATTATCCAAAGGGATGGAGAGATTGATGACGATGTCACACGTCGTATTGGGGCAAGGTGGATGAAATGGAGGCTCGCATCTGGAGTCTTATGCGACAAAAAGGTGCCACAAAAACTTAAAGACAAGTTCTATATGGTGGTGGTTAGACCAACTATGTTGTATGGGGTGAAGTGTTGCCAGTCAAGATTTCGCACATCCAAAAGATGAAAGTTGCGGAGATGAGGATGCTGAGATGGATGTGCGGGCATATAAGGAGGGATATGATTAGAAATGATGATATCCGGGACAGAGTGGGAGTGGCCTCGGTGGAGGATAAGATGCGGGAAGCGAGGTTGAAATGGTTTGGACATGTGCAGAGGAGAGACACAAATGCCCCAGTGCGAAGTTGTGAGAGGTTGGCTATGGACGGGTTCAGGAGGGGTAGAGGTAGGCCGAAGAAGTATTGTGGAGAGATGATTAGACGAGATATGACGTAGGTGCAACTTACTGAGGACATGTAGTCCTACTTACGCTTGCAAACTGGTAGTTATAGTGTTATTATTGTAGGTCCGCTTAACCTATCATACTAATAGGCGCAATATTGCTTTATAGTCCCAAGTAGTTTGATTTCTGTTGCTATGTGTCATTTGGTGTACTTTGTTTAGCTTATTTACATGCGCTAGTTACTGCTTACTTTTTCAGAATGCGCTATCATGGCTTATTCGCGTTTGATACCACCATTTTCATACTGCTTTAATTTTTTTTTGACAGGGTCTGTCCGTTTCTCTTGCTTTGCTCTTGCTGTGCTTTTGCTTTTTCTTTGCTTGTGCTTATGCTCTGTTTTGAGCCGAGGGTCTCTCGGAAACAACCGCTCTACCTACCAAGGTAGAGGTAAGGTCATTATACCTCCCCAGACCCCACGTTGTGGGATTTACTGGGTATGTTGTCGTAGGTGTTTAAAATATATATTTTAAAAGATTATATTTAATAAATATAAATTGATAACTAATATCGTAAAGAGTACTTTGTATCTTACCACTCACGTGATATAATGAGATTCGTGAGTTTGCCAATTTTTTAAATAACAAATGATTATGTATGAGTTTAGAAAGTATTTTTCTGTAATAAATATTTGTACTAATAAATAGAAAAAAGATGGTAGAATTTGAAATTGTTTTTAACATGTATTCCACACATATTTGAAATGGAAGACATGATATATTTGTGAAATAGAAATATAAGAGAATTTGAAATATCATATGGTAATTGCACGACATAATTACCAAACCCCCTTGAGAAGTAGACTGTAATTGGTCCCTCTCAATTATATCCAATTTCATGCTGACCAAGTAATTACTTGGCCAGACAAACAATCCAAGAGTGTGGTTACACTCAAGTACATCCAAATCCAATAACAAGGTGTTCTTCCAAATAGGCTCTATAAGGGAGAACAGGGCAATTTTGCTTAATATATTAATGATTTCGCTGCTTGGAACTGAATGAATTTGCCAGTTTCCTGCCTATCCTCCCCCCCCCCCTCCCCAAAACATATGCTCCAATATTCTAGAATTATCTTTTAGAAGCCAAAATTTTCATGTTTTTTTATATCATTTTTGACAAGGAACTCAAATGCAGTGAATACAAGATAAATAGTCTATACCTCAGAAATAAATAATACATGATGCTTGAGAGTATTGAATTGTTTTAGTTATGTGCTTATTGTTTCTTATGCTTCTCTTGCAATATTATCTGTATATGTGATGCTATTCAGAATAAAAGGAAAATAGTTTTCATTCCTTGTCTACTTGTTTTTTGCATTGCTAATTTCCTACTGGATTTCCATTTCTTGATTGTATCCGCATTGAGGGAATTAGCTCTTTTGGATGTTAAGGTTTTAGTTCACTCCAATTTTTAATTCTATATCTTTCTGTGTATCATAGTAAAGCTGAGATTTAATTGCATTCATAGTTTTGTGCTTTATTTAGAGGAGTACTTGAATGAAGCAAAGTTTGAATTCAAAAAAGCTAAAAAGAGATGTATATCATGCTCTAATTTTGCCTAGAATCTACATCGTTGTGACATTCTATGAAGAAAAACACTTCATAACTTATTTGAGACTTACTCTCTTGCATAAAAAATTGTGCAGTTTAGTTCTCCATTGAGGAATTCTGTTTTAACTTCTCTTTTGGTACCCTTCTCCAGGTTAACAGAATCAGAGAACTTCCACAGAACAAAAATATAGTGGCAACCCATACTGATGGTCCTGAAGTAAGTGGCCTCTTTTTGCAAGATGTTCCGTGGAAGTCTTTGAGAAGTTACTGTGGCATGTTTCTATTTTAGGCATATCAATATTTTTTAATTGGTACAAGTTTGTTATTCATCCATCTAGGTTCTCATTTGGGACATCGAAGCTCAGCCTAACAAGCATGCTGTCTATGGTGTTGCTGCTTCACGTCCGGATCTGGTCTGTGTACTTATTCTCTAAGATTTTTTGATTGAGTTATATTTTGGGTTATTTTCATTTTGTTCATCACTCATCTTACTTATTTTGGTGGATTTCATAACTTTTTTGCTTGTGGAATGGGCTGAATATTTGATCCCATCTCCAGTCAACTGGCACCAGCAATATGATTTGGTATCTTAAGGCTTAAGCTATCGATCAGCCTTTCTAAGTAAACATGAAATGCCCTTTCAGGTATTGAGTGGACATCAGGACAATGCAGAATTTGCTTTGGCTTTGAGCCCCATGGAACCCTTTGTCCTCTCTGGAGGTTTGGAGTTCTCTCTTTTAGATGTCTAGTTCTCAAAATATTTTTTATCAAGTTATATTTTAGAATCAGGTACTTGCGTTGCCCGTCTTGCGTACCAAATTAAACCTATCTGATCAGATTCAGTTTGGGATATGTAAGGTTCATAAAAACTACTTGTGCTAGTAGTCCAAGTATTGAGACTCATATTATGAACTTTGATTCTTTTGGTGTAATGTTGCATTCCATAAGATGCTGTCTGGAACCTAATATCATAATTCAGTGGTTGGAAAGTGATTTAGCCACTTCTGGTATCTCCTCATTAGAGGTAATTTTCTGTCAGGAAAGGACAAAACTGTGGTCTTGTGGAGCATTCAAGACCACATTTCAACATTGGCGGCAGGTGTACCCAAGTCTGCAGGATCAGCTGGCTCTATAATTAAGTCTGCTGATAATCCTTCTATTGGACCACGTGGTATCTTCCAGGGTCATGATGATACTGTTGAAGATGTTCAGTTTTGCCCTACAAGGTAATGTCGACTTGAATGCCTTAATTTCTTTGCTGGACCCCATAGGAGGTTGTCTGGGTGGAGTGAGGTTTATAAATTAGGCTTTCAGGTTAATATATAGTTTTTGCTGGTAAATTGTTCTTATTTCCTTTTGTTCCTCTTTAGTAATCATCCACTTCTAATGAGTTATCATCCAGGAAGAGAAATATAAAGAAATTGTCCCAATCCCCTGAGCTCCACCAATTGCTTTCCCTTTGCTTCGTTATCATGTTCTTTCTACATCCTCCTTGGTCCCCTATGGATTTTATATAGTTTAAGAAAGTGAAACTGTGAGAAATTATGGGAGAAAATATTATTATTGAATTGTGTATCTACATTATTACATTGAGCCTTATTTATAGACACTACATCCCAATCCTTTTTCATGTAGGATACTATATACAAATTCTGTTTTTGTTCCTATTCTAACACTCCCCTCAAGCTGTTACATATGGATTTAATCCGAGGATGACTGAGTGACTTGGTGAAAATATCTGCAAGTTGATCATTCGACACAAATTTAGTAACAATATCTCCGGAGTATTGTTTCCCTAACAAAGTGACAGTCAATGACAAAGTGACAGTCAATCTCAATGTGCTTAGTCCTCTCATGAAATGCCGGATTTGATGCGATAATGAAGGGCCGCTTTGTTATCACACACAAGTTCCATTTGACTGATTTCTCCAAATTTTAGTTCTCTGAGCAACATCTTAATCCAAACTAGCTCACAAGTTGCTACAACCATTGCTTGATATTTTGATTCAGCACTGGATTGAGCAACGACACACTATTTCTTACTCTTCAGGACATCAAGTTGCCTTCTATTAATACACAATACCCGGATGTAGAACGTCTATCAGAGGGTGATCTTGCATAATCAGTGTGTATTTCTAACGATATGCTCATGGCCTCGATCTTCGAAAATCAATCCTTTACCTAGAGCGGACTTAATATATCGCAGAATGCGGATAACCGCATTCCAATGACTATCACAGGGAGAATACATAAACTGACTTAAAACACTTACAGAAAATGAAATGTCAGGTCTAGTCACTGTGAGATAATTCAACTTTCTAACCAGGCGCCTATATCTTTCAGGATCACTGAGTGGTTCCCCTATCTTGGCAGGAGTTTAGCATTTAGAGGATCCATAGGAGCAGCGATGGGTCTACATCCCATCATTTATGTTTTCTCAAAAATGTCTAAAGCATACTTGCGTTGCGAAATAACTATACCTGACGTGGATTGGGCAACCTTAATACCTAGAAAATACTTTAGTCTGCCGAGATCTTTAGTCTAAAAATGTTGAAAGAGATGTTGCTTTAAATTAGAGATATCATCTTGATCATTGCCAGTTATAATGATATCGTCAACATAAACCATCAAATAAATACTCAAATCTGAAGTAGAATGTCGATAAAATACAATGATCTGCTTCACTGCGAGTCATGCCAAACCCCTAAATTACTGTGCTAAATTTACCAAACCAGGCTCGGGGAGACTGTTTTAGATCATAAAGTGACAGACACAATCGATATATCAGATTAGACTCCCCCTGAGCAACAAAATCAGGTGGTTGCTTCATATAAACTTCCTCCTCAAAATCACCATGGAGAAAAACATTCTTAATGTCCAACTGATAAAGAGGCCAATAGCTGACATCAACCATGGATAGAAAAAGACAAACATATGCTATTTTAGCCACGGGAGAGGAAGTACCACTGTAATCAAGCTCAAATATTTGTGTATACCCCTTCGCAACAAGGCGAGCCTTAAGCCGATCAACTTGACCGTTCGGATCAACTTTTACTGCATAAACGCAACGCCAATCAACAGTAGATTTACCTGAAGAGGAACAAGCTTCCAAGTACCACTCGTGTGTAAAATAAACATTTCGTCAATCATAGCTTGTTGCCATCTGAGATGAGAAATGGCTTCACCTGTAGACTTAAGAATGGGGACAGAGGACAATGATGATACAAAGGCATAATGGGATGATGATAACTTAAAAGAGTATAATGTGGGTTAGTATTACGAGTGAACCGTTTACCTTTCTGAAGTGAAATCGGCCGATCTGGAGAATACAAGTCCGCAGTGCGTCGCAGGACATGAATCATCTGGGCTTGATGACGCGGTTGACGATGATAAGTTAGAAATGGTGGCACTGTGACCTGAGATATAGAAGTAAATGTAGATTCCTCAAAGGTCGGTGTAGGTAAAACCTGAGGTATAGGTAAGACCGCAGAGATATCAAGATGATCAGAAGGAGACCTAAAGTAAGGTTGAGACTCAAAAAATGTGACATCGACAGACATAAGATATCTATGGAGATCAGGTGAGAAGCAACGATACTCCAGAATAACCAAGAAAGACATATTTAAGAGAGCGAGGGGCTAATTTATCTGTCCCCGGAGCTAGGTTATGCACAAAATATGTGCTCCCAAAAACACGAAGAGGAAGAGAGTATAGAGATGACTGAGGATATACTATGGAATATGGAATCTGATTCTGACTAGAAGATGAGGGCATTCGATTAATCAGATGGCAAGCCGTGAGGACTGCATCTCTCCAAAAATGCAGCGGAACATGGGATTCAATGAGAAGAGTGCGAACAGTCTTAATGAGATGCCTATTATTCCTTTCTGCTACCCCGTTCTGCTGAGGAGTGTAAGGACATATGTTTGATGAATAATCTCGTGGCGAGTCATAAACTGCTTAAACTGGAAGGATTTGTATTCTAAGGCATTATCACTACGAATAGTACGAATAGAAACACCAAATTGATTTTGTATTTCAGCACAAAAAGTCTTGAATATAGAGAATAATTCAGAACGATCTTTCATTAAGAATAACCAAGTACATCTGGAAAAATCGTCAATGAAACTAACAAAATAACGAAATCCTAAAGGTGAACTGACTCTACTAGGACCCCAAATATCAGAATGAATTATTGAAAAAATGGATTTTGCACGACTCTCAGCACTACGTGGAAAGGTAGTGCGAGTGTGTTTCCCAAGTTTACACGACTCACAATTCAATTTGGACAGACTAGACAAACTGGGCACCATCTTTTGTAGCTTGAACAAACTCGGAAGTCTCAATCGTTTATGGATTAAGTTTGGAGGATCTGTAACGGAGCATGTTGTGGAGGAACTAGGAGAGGTAAGATAGTAAAGGCTTTGTGATTCGTATCCTTCACCTGTCCCGTACTGCGGTCCTGCATAACAAAAGAATTATCAAAAAATATTATGACACAATTTAGGGCACATGTCAAATGACTGACAAATGCAAGATTAAAAGGACAACCAGAGACATAAATAACTGATTTTAGAGTGATAGAAGATAGGAGATTAGCTTGTCCAACCCCTTTTCATTTTGTTTGGATCCCATTGGCTAATGTAACGGGAGTAAGAGACTGAATAAATAATATTTGACAAAAGTGATTTGTTACTAGAAATATGTTCAGAAGTGCTCGAGTCAATGACCCACGATGGAGGGATACTAGATTGTGAAACACAAGCGAAAGAAGTACCAGCAACATAAGTATTAGGTTTAGAATTTGTGGCTACTTGTGCAGAAGTATTAGGTTGAGATGTCTGCTTACTTGTTCGATACTGAAGGTACTCATTATATTGCAAGTCTGAGCAACATGACCATTGTTGGGTGGTTGACCATGCAGAGCACGACATACGTCACGTGTGTCCAAACTGATGACAATAACTACAATTTGAGATTTTCCAAAACGACCTCCTCGTCGATTATCCATAGACTGAGATGTTCGATTCTCTATGGTTTGAGATGCGAGAATAGAAGAGTCAACGGTTGGTGATGAAACCACTGTGTGATTAGGAGGTGCAGCAAGACAAAGCAAATGAGAAAATAGTTCATCAATTGTAGGAACCATAGGACTAGCTAAAATGTGATCACACACCGAATCAAGGTCAGTAGGAAGTCCAGTAAGTGTAAACTAGAAACATCTGTCTTTGCTCCTGTTGTTTTTCAATGTTCGTAGTGATTGACATCATCTGCTCAATTTTTTCCATGACTGCATGTACCTGTCCCAAGTAAGTAGACATATCTTATTCATGTTTATTTAAGTTGGTCATCTGAGATATCACATCATAAAATTGAGATATGTCAGTGTATAAAGTGCGAGCCTTTTCTCAAACCGAATAACATGTCTGGAAGCAACAAAATAAGGGCATCAACTTGGGATCAATAGATCGGCACAAGAGACTACATAATTGAGTGTCAACCTTCTTCCCTTGTGCTTTGACCTTTTCTGTCTCACTAGCCTTTGCTTTTTCATTAACCACAATAGTCTATTGCATTAAGTGATCTTGAACACCTTGACCCTTGCACTACAACTCAACTGAGGAAGCCCAAGCTAAATAGTTTGAACTTCTCATTAATGGTTCGGAAGTAATTATAGGGTGTGAAGTTCCAATTTCAGTGTATTTGGAGCCAAAAATATCATACCCGAGAGACATGACTCAAAGCTTCAAGAATGACTGGTCAAAAAAGGGACAAACTAGCTGATGATGCTAAGAAAACAACGATCCAGAAGTTGCAGCAAACTGCTGCCGGGGAAACTCGCCGGAAAACTCGTTGGAAAAATTAAAAGTTATCGGAATCCCGAAAAAACTAATGGGGTTCGGTCGGAATTCTTAGACGACCTCACCAGGAAAAAATCATTTAAAAAAGTGATCGGAAAGACCCTCACGCGCCGGCACGTGGAACTGACTCGCCGTCAGTGCCACAACTTCAGGCGGCGCGTGACACCGCGTGACATGTATTTTATCGGTACGGTTGGCTGGGGTTTGGTCGCCGGAGGATGAGGGGCCTCGTGGTGGTGTTGGTTTTCGCACAACACTGGCCAAAAGTGGTATTTACGCAAATCAGATCTAGAAGTTGCCGTAATTTGATGCACATCGGCTGTCTTGACCTAATTTTATTTCCCGATGTTTCTCACCTATGCTTTGATACCATGTGAGATTATAGAAGAAAATATTATTAATGAATTGTGTATCTACATTATTACATTGAGCCTTATTTATAGACACTACACTCCAATCCTTTTCCATGTAGGATACTATATACAAATCCTATTCCTATTCCTTTTCTAACAGAAACAATTAAGTTCGCATTGAACCATGGTGCTTTGATATTTAAATTTCTCTATCTGATGTTTTCGTGGAACATTCTGGAGTCACTGGCAAAGAACAAAGACAAGCTAAGATTCTGCAATTAATGTACTTCAACATTTTGTTCTTGATAAATCTTCTGTGACATCCTAAGAAGAAAGGGTGAATAAGAAAGTGCGAGATTAACATGTTTAGAAGTATCTGATCAGTCTACTTCTGAAACTGACGTTTTAGTTTGACCTTCATGAAGTTCACAGGAATTTTGTAGTGTTGGTGATGATTCATGCCTCATACTATGGGATGCTCGAGTTGGTAACAATCCTGTTATAAAGGTCTGGTGATTACTTGATTGTTTAATGGCAAATATCTTCTTTGAGATTGTTAATAATATAGAAAGAAATAGGTAGTATATCATATGTCAGAACTGCCAATGTGCAACTCATCTCAGGTTTCTGAAGATATATCTTGAATGCAATTCTAATGGTCAAATGATGATTCCTTGAACATATGTTAAAACATAGGCCATTTATCTTCATACCAGAATAAATACATTTTGAGCATGGCCATATTCAGCTTTTCCTTGATATTCATGTGTTAGCTCATCTTAAATGCAATTCTAATGGTCAAATGATGATTCCTTGAACATATATTAAAACATAGGCCAATTATCTTCATACCAAAATATATGCCTTTTGAGTATGACCGTTTCTATTAAAATGTTTTGAGATATTTTTGATTGTCATAATTCAGTCGATAATTCTTCACAAGTAATATATAAAACCTAATGAGGACACTGGTGTGTTGCTGCTTCTACAGGTTGAGAAAGCACATGATGCTGATCTTCATTGCGTCGACTGGAATCCTCACAATGACAATCTTATCATAACCGGGTATGAGTTATATAGTTCGTATTATATAAATTGTGAGTCTGCTTACCCAAAAAAGAAAAAGAAAAAGGAAGAGTTGTCATGTAAGTGCCTGTTATGGATTGTGCTGCGGCAACTGCGCTTTTCTTTTTTTTCTTCTTGTGAACGACAATCTTTCTATTACTGGTATGTTTTATCATAAATTCGTATAACACTCATCAACGGGAATGAAGATTGTGCCTATTATGGTGCCCATGGCTGCTTGGGAACTTTTCTTTAATGTAGTTTATCTAGTGGCAGATTTCATACTTAGCATGATGTATCCCAGGTCCGCTGATAATTCGGTACGCTTGTTTGACCGGCGAAATTTAACTTCGGATGGGGTTGGATCACTGGTACATACGTTTGAACATCACACAGCCGCAGTTCTCTGTGTTCAGGTGTTTCATTTGCCGTATTTTGTTCATCAGTGACATTGTGTTTACTGGATATATCCTTGTTAGATCGCTGTTAACTGATGACGTTTCCTTTACAGTGGTGTCCGGATAGGTCTTCTGTGTTTGGGAGCTCTGCAGAGGATGGTCTCTTAAATATTTGGGACTATGAGAAGGTGGAGATACTCATGTCCTTGGCACTTCCTCAGTCTTGGCTTCTTCCCTTCCTTTATATCTTCTTTCTTGTGTGTCATTCCTCTCATTCCAAGTATTGCAACTCTTCTGGGAGTCCAGCTTCTTAAAGAAGTTTTTTTATTTGTAAATGCTGCTGTGTGGTCGTCATCTTCTGTAACAATGCTAGTGTTTGGATAGCTAAGGGTGTGACTGCAAAAAAATATATATGAAACATCCTCTTGCAGAAATGCAAGGTAAGACTGCGTACAATAGACCCTTGTGGTCCTTCCCCGAACCCCGCACATAGCGGGAGCTTAGTGCACCGGGCTGCCTTTTCTTTATGGCTTCTCTATTTCCGACTAACACCTTTTTCACAGAAAAAGAAGCAAAATGGAAGCTGCTCATGAAATGCTATAAATATATTTACACGGGGATCATCACTTATCAAATTTAATATTTTGTCGGGCCTTTGATGCTTTATCGTATAAAGGCAATGATTCTATATAGTCTAAAATGTTCTAAGATGTTCCAAGTTTGAAAAATTCCTTGACTGGTGGGCTTAGGTGTTGTACATTAGATTACTTATTTATTTATTAGTAGTGGGAATCTGGATGTGTAAAATGTAATTTTTTAACTTAGATGTAACCATAGGCAAGTATTCTGTTGAAGGTGCACATTCAAATAAAGCAGCCCAATAACGAATGGAGATGTTCTAGATTCGTGTATTTATAACCAAGTAATTCTTATAGTTTTAGTTAATTTTCTTGACAGGTTGGTGTAACAAAAGATACTGAAGCTAAATCTGAAGATGATTCTCCTCCAGGCTTATTTTTTCAGCATGCTGGCCACAGGTTAGATCCTTTACACTGGGTTGCTGCTTCTAGGCTTTGTTGCTTTTCCCTATTGGACTTAAAACAAAGCACAGACTAGAAATCGACTATGTATTTTGTTTTATACTAATTAATTTTCCTTCTTCTAAGGAGGCAGATAATGTTAGATTTTCTCAGTTTGATGGCACTTAGTTTTGGGTCATGGTCATAATGATGATACCATATAGATGGTAGATGGTGGGGACAAATGAAGCAATGAGTACTAACTGCATACTACTATATATTGGAACCTGAAATTTTTTGGGTTTGACCCAGGGATAAAATTGTGGACTTCCACTGGAATGCATCGGATCCGTGGACTATTGTTAGTGTTTCTAATGACTTGGAGACCAATGGTGGAGGCGGCACACTACAGGTTCATAGTCATTTCTGTTGCTTCCATTTTCTGTATGATTTAATTTGGCTCTAATTCTTAGATCGGATCCTACAGATATGGCGCATGACTGATATGTTGTACCGGCCGGAGGAGGAAGTTTTGGCTGAGATGGAACAGTTCAAGGACCATGTGAGCAAGTGTGTTCCAAAGTCCAGAGCCTGAGTTATTTTAGCTGAATGGTGCTCCCGGAAGAAATATAGTAGTATGCACTAGAGTACACCATATATGAGTGTAAAACAGTATCTGTAATAGCTGGAACGGATTTAGCGTGGACTATTGATAATTTGCATGTAGGAGCTATGCTTGAAACTGGTTGTTGTATGCTAGTAGAGGGTAAGCGGTACTGTATGCATGGTGTATTGATGTTGTATGTACTGGATTTGCGGCATTTTGCTACTTGGATGTTTGCATTCTTATTTAGCATGCGAAATTCTGATTTGTTCTGTTTGGACTTGAAAGGATCAGGTCCCTTCTATAACAAACAGCCGTAGAAACAAGACTACCACACTGCGAAACAGGTTCAAGCCAGATAAGTAATGACGACTCAAATTTTATCGTTAAATGCAGGAAGGGCAAGCAGAGTGGTGCAGTTGCGGGGCAAACCCATCGAAGACTTCAACCCGTCCTGCCCCGCTGCATAGCATACTTTGCTATTTTCAACCTGCCCTGCCGCATAGCATAGTTTGCTATTTTCAGCCCCCGCCCTGCATAAATTCTTTTAATTTGTTAAACTAAGTTTGAAACTATAATATGGAACACATAAATTCTTTTTCATTTTTCCGCCAAGTAATATCAGGAATTACATATATTTTTTTGTGATTTATTTTTTTGTTTTTTACCTCACTTCTCCATTTATTTTATTTTTAATCTTTAATAGCCCGTAAAGTCATTATTAAAGGAAAAAGTAACTTTTCAATTACCACCCCTTCACCCTCCCTTGAGAAAGTCCAAACGTCATCCCGTTGATCCTATTTTCCTTCTTTTATCAACGGGATAATAAAAGGTCATCTCGTTGATTCTATTTTCTCACTTAAATAATGATTCTTCGTTATGCTCTCTAACCATCTGGGTATTTTCCATGTTACATAGAGAGATCTGAACTAAGTATTGTGTTTTCATTTCTAGGTGGTTGCAGCTTTGTTCTTGGTACAGTGATGGTTTTCTAATCAGTGGAATCCAAAACACCTTTAGAATTTTATTGGATTTTAAATCCATAAATTAATTTGGACTATATTAAATTCAAGAAAATAGTTAAAATAATGTGGTTAATATGATTGGATTAATCATCTATTTTAAATGCATTAGGTTAGTACATTTAATTGGGATCCAAATAATGAACCCACTTTAATAGGCCAAGGTCCAGGCCCACCTTAAAATCCAAGCCCACGCCACATGTCAAATGAGGTGGCAACCCAAGTCAAATAAGTGGAGCCAATGAAATCATGCCAAGTGTGCGGATGATATGTTCCGGCCAATTAAATTGGAGCTTGTCATCAAATAAATATGATTGGTCAGTCCAAACCGACCAATCAAATCACAGAGCTATACATTCCCTAAAATTATAAATAGGGGTCCTCATAACTAACAAAGAGGGGAGGGAATTAAGAACAAGAAGCAAGAAGAGAGCTCGTGGATCAAATACCACATATTTCTCTACAAGCTACAAGTTCAAGCAAATCAAGTTCAAGTTCCAGTTCAAGTTCAAGTTGAAGATTAAGAACGACAACAAAATATCAAGGCTTTCAAGATCAAGTTACTTGTTCGTGGCAAATAATTCAAGTTCAAGCTCAAATACGAAGATTCAAGATCAAACTACTCAGGCCCTTGAATCCAAATCAAATTCAAGTTCAACATAGTTTATATTATTGTTGGAGAATCAGAGGATTGTATAGAGATTGTAACACTCATCATATTTGAAATCAAATACTACATTTTGTTACTCCATTTTTTTGTCTTGAGTTATTATTTTTCTCGACTCGAAATTTATTGTTTATAAATTTTGGCACGCCCAGTGTGAGACCATCTCTACCTCTCATCTCTTCACATTAATCATCAAATTTCAAGAACACCGAAATGGCATAGTAGTCTCCACCTCATAGGAAAACTTGGAATCAAGACAATCAAATTATCAAGTTGACAGACAGATTTGACAGCGTGATGGAAAGAGATGCGAGTCATGCACCTAAAAAGCTTCCTATGGCACAAGAAAAAGAGGATTTGTCTACAAAGCAAGTACATGTTGCTGAAGAACTACGCGTCTCCTCTGAAGGATTAATTCCAATTCATCAATTGAAGAACTTCATTATGGGGACCATTAAAGACAAGTATGATGTTGCTGTCAAGTCTTCTGCTACATATGCCAAGCCATACACTTCGAGGATTGATGGGTTAAAGATGCCTGCAGGTTATCAACCTCCAAAATTTCAACAATTTGATGGTAAAGGAAATTTGAAGCAACATGTTGCACACTTTGTCGAAACTTGCAATAATGCTCGAATTTATGGGGATTATCTTGGTAAGCAGTTTGTGCGCTCCTTGCAAGACAATGCTTTTGACTGGCATATAGATCTCGAGGCTCGTTTTATTGACAACTGGGAGCAACTTGAACATGAATTTCTCAAACGCTTCTATAGCACAAGGCGTACCGTAAGTATGTTGAACTCATGAATATGCGTTAATGATGAACCCGTCATTGATTTCATCAGTCGATGGAGGAATGCAAGCCTCAATTGCAAAGATAGACTTCGCGAGGCTTCTGGAATAGAAATGTGTATCCAAGGAATGCAGTGGGGACTTCTTTATATCTTACAAGGAATCAAGCCCAAGTCCTTTGAAGAATTAGCTACGCGTGCTCATGATATGGAGTTAAGCATATCCTCAAATGGAAATCAAGGGCCACCCATTTACGAGCCTCGCAAAGGAAAGACTAAGTTAAAAGTGAAGAGAGGGGGGCATGTTTGTGCCAAAGTCTGAGAGCAAAGAGTCGATGAATGTTAATGCCACACCATTAAAGGTCACCACAAAGTTAAGCAAAAAGCAAAATGTGAAGACTATGTCTTTCCAAATAATGCCGACAGAAAGCTAACTTTAAAGGAAATGCAAGCGAAAGAGTATCCATTCCTAGACTCAGATGTTCCAGCAATATTTGAAGAACTCCTTGCATTGAAACTTATTGACTTACCAGAAATAAAGCGGCCAGATGAAGCTGGGAGGACTAAAGATCCAAATTACTGTAAGTATTATCGATTGATAGGTCACCTCATTGAAAAGTGTTTCATCTTCAAAGAAAGGGCCATGGACTTGGTCTGTGAATGAAATATATTGCCTGAAGATGAGAAGGAAAACTCGAATTAAGTCTCTGTCACATTTGGTTCGTTGGATCCCATAGTTCTTTGCAACTTTGTCGAAGTACATGGATGTGGAGATATTCTGACTGCATCACCACCAAAGATGATTAAATTTGGTGACTTCGACCCCATTGATGTTAACAAGCCATTTCACCTTCCTAAGATGAATGAAGTGGTAGTGAAGGAGAAATCTCTAGAAGAAAGGCAATTTCAAGATGATCACACTGATGATCAATGATGGACTCTGGTGACTCAGTGAAGACGCTGCAAGACGAGTCATGAAGAGAGTCAAGTAAACAAGTGACAAGAGAAAAGATGATGAAAAGACCCAAGAAGTCAAGGGTAAAGAAGAATGTGAAGAAGTCAAAGATCGAGGAGACCCAACATTAAAAGACACGTTGCCTGGTTACAATGTAGGAATTCTTGCCAAGCTGGTTTCACAGCAAAATTTCTCACTATGATACTAAGGCCTCATGTTCCAACATTGATGAAGAAGAGATGAAAAATGAAGATCCAACATTGTCGTCACCTCTACTGTCCGAAAAGCTTATCGAGACTCTCTCGGAAGAAGTGGACGCTTGTGATGCAAAAATCACGTTCACTAAAGATGATCTTTTGTTAGAAGAAACATTGCATAATCGTCCTTTATATATGATTAGCTTTGTGCGAGGGTATAAGGTTAATAGAATTATGATCGATGATGGGTCTGGAGTCAATATTATCCTAATTCGCATTGTGAAGGAGCTTGAAAACTTAATAGATGAACTATCTGAAAGTTATCTAATGATCCAAAGATTCAACCAAGGGGGGCAAAGAGCTATATGCGCTGTCAAACTGGAAATCAATATGAGAGATATATGTTCGAGCGCATGGATGCTCGTGATTGATGCAAAGACATCATATAATATTTTGTTAGGAAGGCTATGGATACACGAGACAAAGTAGTTTCATCCACCTACCATCAGTGCTTTAAGTACTTTCAAGATGGGGTCCAAAAGAAAATAGTTGCCGATGATGAACCTTTCGTAGAGATAGAAGCACATTTCACAGATGCAAAATTCTATCTAAAGAATCATGTCTCCAAGAAGGACAAAGTTGATAACACCATTCCAATCAAAATGATGGATATTGCAATAAAGGTTGATGTAGCAGCTGGAAAGGTGAAGATCATGATTGAAAGAAATCAAGTGCTTTCTAATATGAATAAAGTCCCCAAAATAAATATGGCATCTTCAATTAAGAAAATGACTCCTGCTCTTCAATATGTCCTAAAGGCAAAGAATGTTGAAGGCCAATCTTATGAGTCACAACATAATGTGGTAGGTGAGTTATCTTTTCCTATAAAGAGAATTGATGCGATCAAGTCATCTCCAGAACAGGTGGAAGGATTTATAAAACCATCCAACTATGATTCAAATGAATCACTTCGTAAAAAGCGCACAGATGAAGGTTTTGACCCAAACACCTATAAGTTATTGGCGAAAGCGGGATACAATCCCAATAAACCTTCCAAATTAGGGAAACTACAGCCTAAACCTTACTCAGAAGATGATGATAGAGAAATGGTATGTTGTCAACAAATCGCGTGAAGGTTTGGGTTATAAACAACCATCACCAATACGCATTTCTATAAGAAGGGCAAGCAACAACTACATTACCACTAAAAAGAGTCTATGACGTCTAACAAAAGGAATTTTGTGTTTGATCGGCTTACAATCCAACTCCATGAACTTTCGTGTTTGATAGGTTGGGACCATTGAAGAAGAAACACAAGCGCCAAAGAAATAATAGAAGGATGGAAACACCTATTTATGCTCAAAAGCAAAACGTTTTCGAGGATTACTCGAGTTTGATTCCTTCTAGAATGAGGCAAGAAAGAAAACTTGTAATTTCATGTGGAGAGGTCCTCAAGGCAAAAACGCATACCATAGTCCATACTAAGGAGCGTGATGAAGATGAGGAAAGTGTAGGATCATCATATCACATCTCTATCTGGGATGAGCAAAGTACCACATACCATGTGAGAATTGAGGGAAATTATGTTGATATTCACACATGTCATCACATATATTTCAATGATGGTGATCCCCAAGAAGACGAAGACGCTGAAGACGCACCACCTGAGTTTGAAGAAGGGGTAAAGACAACAGTTGATGCATTAAATGAAGTCAATCTTAGAACTGTTGAGTATCCAAGGCCCACATATGTAGTTGCCTCGCTAAATGTTGATGAAAAGAACAAGTATATTAATCTACTTATGGAGTTCAAAAATGTATTTTCATGGAGTTACAAAGAGATGCCAGGATTAGACCCCAAAGTTGCAGACAATCGTCTCGCTGTAAAATAAGGTGCTTGTCCTATTAATCAAGCTCAACATCGCTTCAGACCTGAACTAGTTCCCTTGATTGAAATTGAAGTCAACAAGTGCATTAAGGTAGGTTTCATTCGTGAAGTCAAGTATCCCACGTGGATTTCAAGCATCGTGCATGTTAGAAAGAAGAATAGCCAAATCCGAGTTTGTGTTGACTTTAGGGATCTTAACAATGGATGCCATAAGGATGAATTTCCTATTCCAATCCTCGATTTTATGATTGATGCTACGACTGGATATGAGGCAATTTCTTTCATTGATGGTTCGTCTGGATACAATCAAGTTTGCATGACACCAAAAGATGAAGAACTTACTGCTTTTCACACTCATAAAGGTATACAAGGTAATGCCTTTCAGTTTGAAGAATACTGGTGCTACTTATCAACAATCCATGCAGAATATTTTTGACGACATGCTTTATAAAAATGTTGAGTGCTATATTGATGACTTGGTGGTGAAATCAAGGAAGAGAGATGACTACTTGCAAGATTTGAGATTGGTGTTCGAACGACTGTGAATACCAACTCAAAATAAATCTTTTAAAGTGCGCCTTTGGAGTTTCTTCTAGGAAGCTCATCGGCTTTATTGTTCGGCAGCGAGGGATTGAAAATTGATCAAGCTAAGGTAGATGCTATCTTGAAAATGCCTGAGGCAAGGATATTCATGAGCTAACAAGCTTGCAAGGAAAGTTGGCATATCTTAGGAGGTTCATTTCAAATCTCGCTAGGAGATATCAACAATTCAGTCGGCTTATGAAGAAAGATGTCCCTTTTGAATAGGACCAAGCTTGCACAAATGCTTTCGAGAGTATAAAATCTTATTTGATGAAGCCTCCAGTACTTGTAGCTCCCATACCTGGAAAATCTTTGACATTATATATTGCGGCGTAAGAAAGGTCAGTAGGAGCACTTCCAGCCCAAGAAAACAATGAATGGAAAGAAATGCCCTTTAATACTTGAGTAGGATGATAACACCGAACGAGATGAAATATTCACCTATCGAGAATTTATGTCTGGCACTTGTATTCTCAATTCAGAAGACGATGCATTACTTCCAAGCTCATGTTGTATCACTCGTCTCGAAAGCAAATTCTATCAAGTTTATCATGTCTAAAACCCGTCCAAAGTGATCGATTAACAAGGTGGTACCTCTAATTTTAGCAATTTGAAATTGTGTATATCTCTCAAAAGGCAGTAAAAGGATAAATGATAGCAGTCTTTTTTTTTCCAACCATCCAATTCTAGATGATTGGGAGTTATCCGATGAGTTACCTGATAAAGATGCAATGCTTATAGAAATTCAGTCTCCTTAAAGATGTACTTTGATGGTGCTACACATTGTGAAAGAGCTGGTGCTGGAGTAGTGTTTGTCACTTC
This sequence comes from Anisodus tanguticus, assembly GCA_034509755.1. Classification (NCBI taxonomy): domain Eukaryota; kingdom Viridiplantae; phylum Streptophyta; class Magnoliopsida; order Solanales; family Solanaceae; genus Anisodus; species Anisodus tanguticus. Next base: position 32,410,563 of record CM067544.1, on the reverse strand, counting down.
TTATAGGGAAGTCCTGCCATACTCTTTCACCCTAACGCAACAATGCTTCAATAATGTTGCTGAATATCAAGCACTCATACTTGGGCTTGAAATGACTTGATATGAAATAATTGTAGCTACAAGTTTTTGGAGATTCCAAGTTGGTTATCAATCAAGTCTTGGGTAGTTATGAAGTCAAGAAACTAGAGTTGCTTCCATATCGTAACTATGCTCGGAAATTGATAGGTTGGCTTGGGGAGGTGACTATTTAACATGTTCCTAGAAAGAAAAATAAGAAAGCTGATGCATTAACATCTTTGGCTTCTGCATTAGTATCTCCTGATCAAATGCATGTCGTTGTTTGCCAAAGATGGGTAGCACTTCCACCAAATGAGTATGAAGAAGAAGTTGAGCATGTCATCGCCACTTTAGAGGTGGAAATTGAAGACTGGCAACAACCAATAATTGATTACCTGTGTTATGGGATATTGCCATAAAATCTTCAAAGGAAGACAGAAATCCGACAGTGAGCCCATCGCTTCCTTTATTATAAGGATACACTCCACAGAAGATCATTTGATGGAGTACTCTTACGTTGTTTGGGGGCAGATGAGTCTATTCAAGCCATACAAGAGGCATATTCTGGAGTATGTGGGGCGCATCAATCTGGGCCAAAACTTCATTTTAAAAAAAAAGAGAGGGTATTATTGGCAAACTATAGTGAAGGATTGCTTGAATTATGCTCGAAGGTGTAAAGCTTTTCAATTCCATGCTAATTTCATACATCAACCACCAGAAGTATTGCACTCAACTATTGCTTCATGGCCATTTGAGGCTTGGGGTTTGAATGTTGTTGGGCCATTGCCAAAGTCTTCTGGGGGAAATTTGTATATTCTGGTTATAACTGATTACTTCTCAAAATGGGCAGAAGCCATTTCACTTAAAGAAGTAAAGAAGGAGAATGTGGCAAATTTCATTCGAGTCAACATTAACTACTATTTTGGAATTCCTCGATATATTTTGACTGACAACAACAACCATTTGATAACAAGTTGATGACCAAGATTTGCTACCTTTTTGGCTTCAAAAAACATAACTCCTTTATGTATTATGTTGCAGCCAATGACCTCATTGAAGTATTTAATAAGACACTCTGCAACTTGTTGAAGAAAGTCATCTCCAAATCTAAGAGAGATTGACATGAAAGAATGGAAGAAGCTCTTTGGGCATACAGGACCACCTACCGCATACCGACATAAGCAACTCCTTATTCTCTTGTTTATAGAGTTGAAACAGTCCTTCCACTTGAGCGTCAAATCCTATCATTGCGGCTTGCTGTCTAAGAAGGACTTATTGATGAAGAAAATGCTCGATTACGCCTTGAAGAATTGGAAGCTCTTGATGAAAAGAGGCTAGAAGCTCAACAAAGCCTAAAATGTTATCAAGCTCACTTGTCTCGATATTTCAATAAGAAGGTTCGTCTTAGATGCTTTTAAATAGGTGATCAAATTCTTATTGTGAGAAGACCCATTATTACTTTTACAAGCTTGTTGGGATGGGCCATATATTGTGCAAGAATTATACTCAAGTGGCGCTTACAAGCTTGTTGACTCAGAATATTTGCGGATTGGTCCCATCAATGAAACATTCATGAAGAGGTACTATCCTTAAAGAAAAAAACACAGCGCTCCTTAAGACATGAGCATAAACTGCATGTACACTCTTGGCCCGCAAGAGTATAAACTGTGTACGACCCAGAAAAAATTTGCTAGGTTGAAAATTTCGCAAGAGGCGGCCTATGCAAAACTTAAGGTTCAAAAAAAATTTCGCTAGGTTGAAAATCTCGCAAGAGGCGTCCTAGGAAAAAGTTAGGACACAAAAAAACTCATTTTCCTGAGCTACGGTATGACTTGATCCTCTTCACTGAGGTACGTAGGCAACTTAGAGTTTTATTCTAAGTTCAATCACATGAGTACAAAAAATACATGGTACTATGTGGTGATTGAATTGAGTTGATCGAACTATCGAATAAAATGTCTCAATGTTGAGAGAGTTTAATATGCCGATCACAAGTGAAATATATAAATAAGCAATTGTTATCTGTTATCCCAAGCCATGACGTTAATTAGAAGAAAGAGTTGTTAAGTCGTTCTGAATGTCCCTATCAAGTTGGAAGAATTGCTTCATTACACATGATACCGATAAATAATCACGGGTATCCATCCAACTTATTGAGCCTCTATACTTGGCATGCTTATAATATGTTTATTGTGTCAGACCGTTCGCAATTATGAAGCTTCTAAATCAAGATATGAATTTTTCGATAATAGTGCACGAATCTGAATCTGCAAGCATGCCGATATCTAAGGTGTAATTCCAGAATTTATCTGGGACAATTCTGAATGTATCCAACTCTGAATTTTGGATATGTCCTAGATCTAGAAATTTAGTTTCATGCGAATTAAACGGCGCGCAATTTCAATATTCCTACATCAAGTTTTTTTTGGCACAAAGATGCAAAGTCGATGAAGATTGTTTAAGAGAAATTTGGAGTCTAACACAATGGTATTAGTGCATCAAAATAGATATGTCATTCTTGATGAAGCAAAACGTAGAAACAAAACACATCAAGGAGAATGTGCAATCTAAAGCAAAATAGTTGAACTCTTTATTTCTGAAAAAAACATCTATGGGTCAATCAAATGCAAGAAAGAAAAAGGATAATTAGAGCAACTTAAATTCTTTCTATTGACTAATCTAAACACAATTTGTAATTGATTAAGTCTTGACGCATAGCTTCCAGGTGTTCCTTCTTCTGTTCTAAATCAATCAAGCCGTCAGCATTCAGCAAGTCTGCATCATTGCATGTGTCAAAATCCTTTGCAGACGTCAAGGCTCCTAATCTGGATTCTTCCACTTCTTCCTTGGTAACTTCTAAGAGGACTTCTAAATTCTTTTTCTGGGTGCACAACTTTTCTATCTTCTTTTCACATCATCTAGAGATTGACGGATAGATGAAACTCTTTCAATCTTCTCATGCTCTTCAAACATGGAATTTGAGAGACACTATCCAGCTGCTATACATAGCTCTTTTCTTGTAGCTTCCACATCACTATCATGAAGAGTTGATCGCGCCTTGTCGTACGAAGCGGCAAGCTCAAAAAAGGACTTCAATAACTTCATCAAAGGGGAAAGATTCATATCCTTGCAATCCATATCCTATAGAATCACTTGGACTTCTTCTTCAAGAGAGGAAGCACAGTCTAAATCAATTCCGGAAAGCTTACCCTGAATCACAGTCCAAAGATTAAAAATAAACACCTTTCAGTAGTTTAAGACAACCCTCTTTCCATCAAACACGAAAACTGCAGCTGTTGGACGTGTGTGAAAATCAGAACTCAACTTTTCTTTCACTCCATCACAAGAAACAAAAGTTGTCTCTTTTTTCGCCTTAGTTGTGGAAGATGATTTTATCGGATTTAGACTGGAAATGAACTCACCACTCTCCTCTAACCTTCCTCATTGTAATGGTCCAACACCATTAGGCTGCATAAATAGGACAAATAGTTTGTAAAGGTCATTATGACATGTTTGGCGAACTAAAGGATTTAATTATACCCCTTTAATAAGAGCTGTCAAAGTCCTCGAAGGACTACCAACACTGTCAGAAATTTCAACCACATGTGAATTAGTATCTTCCAATCTGCTTGGACATGCTCTCACTCTCTTAAAATTACGATCTCCATGACTGCTATCGCTTTCATATGGAGATAGTCGCTTATTAGAATCGTGAGCTACTACACTTAACGAAAATGAGCTCTTCCCACCTTGGTGGCCTTGATCATACACCTATTCAATTAGAGCTTCTATAAGGAATTGTGGTCATATTTCTTTGCATTGATAGGATAATATGTCTTCTGAAGTCGAGGAATTTTCAGCCTTTGGAGTTGCAATGGACATCCTTGATGTGTATCCTCTAAAGGCACATTAGAAATTGGCCCATCTACATCCACCAGAGATTGGAAATATCCATCAAGAAATTTTTCATGCGTTTTGACTACCAGGTCTTGTAGTCATTGACAAAAAGTCTCTTCACATTAGGAGTAATAGGGGAAAATTGCATGGGACACTGCGATAATCATTTGCCAAAATTTGATTCCTTCAACTAATGAGGCACTGCGATAATCATTTGCCAAAGCGCCTGAGATATTTTGATAAAATCCAAATTGACAGCTAAACCGATGTGGGCTATATGGCTCAATAATGAGTGAGTTGCCATTTCTTAAAAGAGAGATAGCCAAAATGGATGCTCATAAAATAATTTAACTCCAAATCTCGTACGTCGTTATCATCAACATAGTTGTAAGGCTTAGAATTATTTAACATAGTTGAAGTCCAAGATACACTATCTCCTTGATGGATGCGCTTCCTTGCATCATTTTTGTCGAAATACCGCGCGCCACCCCCTCTTGAATGTGCTACCATCAGTGGATTAGATGTTCTATTTGCAAGCCCAAAATGAGTTTTGGAATAATGAGCAAGCCAATCGTAAACATAATGGATGGAAAAAATGAACTTTAACAAGGTCAAGGTGCAACAAATATGAAATCTTATTAAGGTTATTGTAAATATTCGCTAAAATCGGCACCGCAAGGCTAATCTTTCGTTTGGCTCTATTGCAGTAGCAATCTTAAAAGTCCGGGTCGAATAAAGTCACCTTTTTCGAAAGGAAACACGAAAGCACACATCCAACATGATAAAAATGCCGCGAGATACATATCATCTCTCTTTCCAGGCCTCACCCCAAGTTTATAAAATAAGGCTTCTTCTTCTTTTGACCATTGTGACACGTCAGGTATAACTCATGTGGGATTGTGTCTTGATTTAAAGCATGAAGATTTCATCTCTTTGCATGGTGAAACATGTCCATACCTTAGAGCTCCCTTGTACCAAAAATTTATGCACTTGCTCAAAGAGACTCTTGGGTTACCACTCCTTCCCTCTTGTAGATAATGAAAAGCTACAAATAGGTACTCACAAACTCGGGGAATATATCTCTGATATTTCATGTCAAGACCTGTGAGTTCATTAGTTTCAGGGATAACCTCATCATAGAAAGAACCTCCAATTGGCAAACCCCCAAGGGTATATAAGTCCCATAAAGAATTAGACAGTTCCCCGATGGATATAAGAAATGTATTCATCTTGGGGCACCACGCTTAACAAAATGCCTGTAATATATTTGAATTCCGATCATAGGTAAAAAGCGAGGCATAAATGGCATCATAAATATCTGCTGCAATTAACACTTCTTGACTTCTACCGAGTGTATTCTTGGTCAACTCCCAATACCATGGAATGTGATAATATTCACCCTTAAACACTATTGTCTCTCCCCAATGTGTTTCTCCGTGAACTATGCGACGACCCAAGCTCGGAAGGGAGCTTGCAATATTTGTAAAGCGGTGGTTGGGCGCCTGAAGAGACCACATTTGAGAAGATTGAGCTGAAGTACGTTTGCATTCTGAAGTCTAGTTTGCCATATGAAGTGAGTTTCGAAGAGGTGGCCATGAAGCTGAATACCATCCAGCTAAAGGAGAATGAACCAACAATTTTGTTTGTACTGCTATACCACCTTCATCACTCTCAATAATAAGATACTTAAGTTTGAATGAGGGAGAAGTGCAGTCTCTAAAATTCATCATCTTGTTAAGCTGCAAGGACAAAAGAAGTCATCACCTTCCAACTCAAAGACACATGAGTGGATATAAAGATCATGATAGATAAAATCATAACTAAAATATTAAAGCGTGGACGAAATTCATCCTGTACTACGCCTTAAGCCCGATTTCTTCAAGAATCATAACCAGAATCTTAAAGCGCGGACGAAATTCATCCTGTACTATGCCGTAAGCCCGGTTTCTTCAAGAATCACAACCAAAATCTTAAAGCGCGGATGAATTCACCCTATACTACGCCTTAAGCCTGATTTCTTCAAAGAACATAATCAAAATCCTATAATGCGGATGAAATTCACCCTGTACTATGCCTTAAGCCTGATTTCTTCGAAGGACATAACCAAAATCTTCGGCTCGCGAAAGTGTAGCGTCTTCGCCAAGTGAATTAAATACCAGGCTGCTTGCTTTTTGAACTCCGAGGAAAATAAAAGCAGCAACAAAAAAAATTCAAAGGCAACTAAAAAGAAACAAGTTACCTGCCAGTTAATTGCCAAGGGAGAAAATAAACAATGTCCAAGTACTCCCTCTTCGTCTCGCCTGTTATTTTCTACAGAGAATAAAATTTGTATGGTATTTACAATATGTGGCTAAAAGAAATTACAACAGAGGAAACAAAAAAAAAATACATGATTCAAGCACAAAGTCAAAACAAGTCGTAACAAAAGAGTACAGCTACGTGGACCATCTCTTTTATCCTTTATTTATTTAATTTATAATAAAGTGTAAGACAAAAGAAAACGAATTCTCCTCTATCTAATGAAGCAAAAGAGTCGTCCTCCGGGGCATAGTCCAGTGGCAAAGCCTGGGCGCTATAAGGCGCTCTGGCATGGGACAGCGTGGGTTCGATTCCCCGCAAGCACGAAGAAATTCTGTATGTTGGGGAATTTGACCTTGTCTCATTGATCAGTTGTACGCTCCCAGAAAACTGGCCACCGGAGCACATCCCGCGATTTACCTGGTGATAGTTGTTGAAGGACCGGTGCTATTACCTCCGGGACGTCGGGTAATACTGGAGTGAAGTAGTGGGCGTAAGCGCAGAAACCCTGGATTATAAAAAAAAAACAAAAAAAAAAAAAAAAAAAAAAAAAATGAAGCAAAAGAGTCCTTTGACGTGACATTATCATGTCAAAAGTGAATGCAAAAGTCATCCTGGCTTTTTTTTTTCCAAAGAAAAGGACGAATAGTACTAAACAAAATAAGTTATCATATTTCGTCCTATTTGAAAAAAAAAATTGACATGAAAAAGAAAACACGTCCTTTTAAAAGAAAAAGAACCTTTAAGTGGTTATAAATAACTAAGGCTGGTCAGTGGGCCGTGACGGCCCGACCCCGATCCGACCCCGTCCTGAGCCCGTCCCGACCCCGCTTTAAAAAAAAATAAAAAAATGGTGGCGGGCCTCGAACTCGGGACGGGACAATGTCTCGTCCCGCCAGACCCGAGCCCGCCCCAGGCCCGCCCGCCCCGACCCCGTCCCGAGCCCAAGCCCGACCCCGTCCTTTGTCCCCCATTTGCAAATATGGTCGTTGCACCAACGACCATTTTAGATTTTGGCCGTTGGCCAACGGCCATTTTAGGCCTCCCCCTCCCCCAACCCCCTACCCCTTAATATTTATTTTTAACCCATAAGTTATTATATTTACACTTTAACCCAATTTTCCAACTATAAATAACTCATTTTCTCTTCATCTTTCTCACAAATCTTCCTACAATCTCTCTAATCTTTCAATATCTCTCTCTACAAGTCTACATTGTTTGCTAAATATTCAATTTTATTTATTCATTTGGGAATTGGGAGTGAAGTTGGCAACTAGCTTGAGGATCTTCCATCGAGCAAAGTTTCAATTTTCAACCTCTCGATTACACGTCGACGTTACGTCGGCGTTTGGTACATTCGTTCCTTCATTAAATTATTATTGTCTGTTTATTTTATTTAGCGCACTTAATTTCATTTACTTTAATTATTTGTTAGCATATAATTAAAATGGAAGGAATTAGAGGTATGTTTAAGGGTAAGGGTAAGACTTCTTGTAGTAGGGGCGACAACCAGGGCAAGGGTACTTCTTCTAGTCATCTTATTCCTACACAGGATGATTTTGTTGATACTCAACATTTTCCTATAATACCATTAGATTTAGACGAGGAACTATTTTCTGGAACTCAAGAAGACTTTAATTTAGACGATGATCTAGATGATACACCCACTAATGTTGATGACAACACACCCACTAGTGCACCTTCAATTTGAAATACCTCCTATTCCCCCTAGTATGAGACGAGGTCCAAGCAAAACGACCATTAAAATCGGATGCATGGACATTTTTTGATAGGGACGTAGAGAATCAAGTAGCTATATGTAAAATTTGTAAAAATGTTTTAAAATTTAAAATTGGAAAAGGTCACGGTGGGACGGGGGGTTTAATTAGACACGTAGTAAGTGCTCATCCACCTAGGTATGCCCAATACCAGGCTTCAAAACCGGGTGCGCAAACGCCGCTCCATCGGGACAAGGTTCACATACGATCATGTCCGGACCAAGTACGGGGTCAAATTAACCCTATGACGGGGGAATTGTAGACTCTAAATACAATAAACATAGAGATAGGGAAGCAATATCAAAATTAGTTCTTTGTGGAGGGTTTGCCTTTTTCATTTCCTTCATCTCCGGTTTTATTCATTACATTAGAGATATATCTAATCCTGCTTTTAACGGTTTTCCTAGATCAACCTGTTAAGAGAGATGTATTTAAATTCGCGCATGAATATCAACAATATTTACGTTTTTCATTATATCATTTTAATGGCAAAGTATCTATCACGTCGATATAGGTCGTAGTACTAACGGCCATGATTATTTAAACTGTAACTTGTCATTGGATAGATTATAAATGGTCTATGCAAAAATGTATTTTAGCGTATAGATTTATAGATGATAGGCACACTGGTACTTTTATTGCAGATAATATTTATCAAGTGTGCGATTATTACGGAATTATCGATAAAATTATGACTATTACATTAGATAACGCTTCTTCTAACAATTACGCAATTACAATTTTAAAAAATAGTTTAACTCCATCTTTTCCAGATCATTTTCATATAAAATGCGCGTGCCATATATATAACTTAATTATAAAGGATGGTCTATCACTTTTTGAAGACATTCTTAGTAAAATACAATTTGCTATAAACTTTATTTTTAAAAGTAATAAAGTACAACGTAGAAAAGAATATAAAAAAACTTGTCACGATTGTGGACTACCTTATAGAAAAATTCCACAAGAAGTATCCACTAGGTGGAATTCTTTATACGAGCAACTACTTGTTGCTTATGACTATAGAATACCTATAACTTTATTTTTTAACTCTCATAATAAAAATCCAAATTTGATATGATTTTAGATAGTGATTGGGTAAAAATTTCCGAACTTATTGTATTTTTAGAGAAATTTTTTCAAGCAACAAAAGAATTTTCCGGTATATATTATCCTACTATTTCAACTATGTTGTTTTATATAACTCTAATATTTTTATTACTTAGTGAATATATGGAAAAACCAGCTTATAAGGCAGCTATTAAAAAAATATTTTATTCCTATTTCCTCTATTTATATTATTGGTTCTGTATTAAATCCTACTATTAAAATAGACGGTACTAAATCACTAATTGAAACTATTTACGATTGTATAGAAGTACTACCACCTCAAAGTCCCAAAAATCTAAATCACCCACCACCTATTGAACAAACTAAAGAAGAAGTGTTGTCTAGCGTAGAACACCAATGCAAAAAAATATATAGATTTTATCAACAAGAAAATGCTAGTAACTTACCGGCTTCCATACCATCTTCTTCATCTTCAACACAACCTCACAACAGACATCTTGTTTTGCGGCTAGTATTGAAAGCCTCGAAATAGAATGTGCGGCCGTACCTCTACTAACCAAATTAGCGAGTTGAATATTTTTATTTTGCGGGGTTCGTACCGTATCAAGAAGTTATCAATGAAGATGGACATGAAGACTTTTGAACCATCTTGGAGGGGGAATGAGAAGACCTTTCGAGACACTTTCATTGATGGCCCGAGATGTTTTGAACATTCAAGCGTCATCAATCTGCGTACGAAAGCGCTTTTTCTGCCGGCAGATATCAAATAGGAGACCACGGACACTCATTAGCCGGAGACGACTTGGAAATTACTATTATTCGAGAGATTGGATACGAGCGGAGCGGAGAAGGTGCGGTCAACCGGAGATCAACGAAGAAGAAGATGAAAACTACAACGAAATCTTAACCGAAGGTAGTGGAAGCGACGTGGATCAATTTGACCAACAAATACCAATTCCAACCGAAGAACCACATGAAATCATCAAGCAATTAGAACAGGTTTTTTTGAGAATGTAATTTTTTTAATTGCAATTTTATTATGTAATTTGCAACTTTTGGACAACACCACAAAGTTGCAATTTAGATTTTAGACAATTGTATTTGTATTACAAAAAAATCATATGTCTATTAAATAATATAAGAGGCACAAAAACAGCCTTGAGATGTTTTTATTACACTATCTTGTTTTGTTTATTGAATTTTTTTTATACATATGTTATTTAAAAAAAAAAAAAAAAAGGAAAACCCGCCGGACCCCGCCCCGACCCGACCTGATACCGACGGGATTGGGATCGGGACGGGACTGGAGCAAGTCCCGCCAGACCCCCCCAGACCCGACCCCGACCCCTTCTCCCGTCCCGCCCCGACCCCGACCCCGCCAGACCCGGCCCGCCAGACCCGAGCCCGGCCCACTGGCCACCCCTATAAATAACTATGAAAGAGAAAATTACCTTATGAAAATTCTCTTACTTTGCTAAACAAAAGAGAGAAAATTTGTACCATGAATTGAAGGGTTGGTGTGACAGAGGTGAAAGACTCCTAATTATATATAAACTGTGGTAACTATTGTCCGGAAAAAATTAGGTATTCTATTTCAAAAAGGGATAATGGCTCTTACGTGCAACACACAAAATAGAGGCGGCATCTTTGGAGTCAAAAAGTATCAAAGACCTATGGGCCCCACATGACTCCATTCTCCCAAAAATATAGTGCAGTAAGTATTTCCCTATATATATTTTGGCTCACGTGTGGTTTTCTACATATGTTCACAGAGACATTATTCAAAGCAGAAATTTGTTGGAAATTTATTAATGTGGAATTAAGTTTATTTCATTATTTATAACTCGAATAATTGGGCCCCCGCACGTCGGAAACATCATTTTCACACACGTGCACTCATAGTGCCAAGTATCGTAAATTTCGTTAGTGAAAAAGATATTGGTACGTAAGTAAATGTTTGAGACATAGAATAATGGACGGTTACTGGCTAAATAACAAGTGTTCCACGTCGGTAAACGAAGGAAGTATTGTGCAAAGTGTAAGATGGTGCGGCACCGGAAAGGGCCGCGGCACCACCCGGACGGAATTCCAAAAGTTTGGCTGATTATGGAAAGTTTTGGAGCATTAAAATGGCAGCTTTTCCTCCATAAATCATCCATTATTTGGCTGTATTAATTGGTGAATTAAAGGGCTATTACATGACTTTTAAATGGCCATTACTTGTGTCATTACTTGGCTGGTCATCATGGGGATTCAATGGCCATTACTTGGCATTGAAGGGCCATTGCATGGGCATATGAAGAGCCATCTTGCACACCTATAAATTGAGGCCTTTGGCTCAATTCTATAGACTTACACACAAGTTAACAATACTACAAAGAGATCAGATTTTCCTGATAGCAATCCTTCTCTTAGCAATCTTCTTTATTCATATTCTTCGCTGGGGTCATTTGTGTAGGCTTTGCACATTTGATAGTTTGCTATTTTATCTTGGGAGACTATTTCCCACACTTTCGTAAAGCCTTTATACGGGGGCAATCTTGTCTTAAAGACAAAGAGTCATCTCTCGACTCAACCGGTGGTGTTGTGATTATCTAATTGGTTGCTAAATGTTTTAGGTGAGAACTTGAAACTCAAAAGACTCTAACCGTTTGAATTCTCAGTGGTTCTACAAGCCACAAGTGTAGCAGTTCATGTTTTTGTATTTCTGAATACAAGATCCAGATTTGAAGTTCTAGTTCAAGATTAAAAGATTGATAACTTTTTGTTGTAATCTTTGTTGTTTATTCTTTCGAAGCACTTGTAATAGTTATTTACTATTCCCGTACTACTTTATCTCCAACAATTTTAAGACACGATTTTATTAGTGTTCGAAAGATGTTTGCCATCAAATATGGTCCTAAATCTGGCTGTGGTTTTCTTCGTGAAAACAGTTCTATTGACATTTCTGTTAACAGTTCAAACACTGTCTCTATCAACAACCGTGCTTTCAAATCTGGTCCTAGTTTTGGCTTTCTCTTTAGTTATAAGTATGTTTTCGTCAAAGGTGGGATCTCTGTCTCTGATGCTGAGCTTCAAGATACTGCTGATAGTCATGCTAGTATGGATAAAGATCAAGGACGAGTTGCTGTCACCACTCCCAAGATTGGTGAAAACAAGCGCCCATGAGTGGCTGAGGATGTCAACTGGGACAAGAGAGAAGGCTGAAGATGTTGTTCTATCATGTAGCAGAGTGCCTATGTCTGTCCCAAACGAAGGATCCGAATTATGGTAAGGAGGAAATTGACACTCAGTCCGACGAAGTGACTGAAGTGGGCCAGAATTCGAAATTGGGATAAGTAATTTTTCTTCCTTGTCAAAAATAAGATTAAATGATGTCTGATTAAAAAGGGCTTAAAGTAAGGAGGAACATGAAAATGTTTTCCCAAAAAAAAATTATATTCCTTACGCTTTAAAATCAGAAGTTAAATCTTACATTCCCTCCCGTTTAAAGATTGGACTATTGTAAACAACGACTTAAAAGATCCGTTCTTTTGGGTGTAATTATTAAAAGTGGGTAAAGTATGTTCGCACATACGAATGAGAGAGATCTACTGACTGTGCGAAAACTGTTACCACTCTTAAGCAAGCGCCAAGAATTGTCTGGGCACCAATCTTAAGGGAAGAAGACTAAAAGATAATGACTTATCTTAAGACGTTGAACCTGTCACACTATCTGACAGAAGATCCTTCATTTGATAGGGTAGGTAATGGACACCCAGTCGTACCAAGCCTACGAGCGATTGGAGTGGGCCAGAGTTTCCAGGTCTTAAATGATCTGAAGGCCAAAAGAAAGGCAGAAAATAAATTCGACACTTAGTTTGCCAAAGCAGCTGGAGTGGGCCAAAGTATCCAGATCACATATGATCCGGTTACGCCCTAACCACGGGCAAAAGGTTGTTCATGTGAAGCAACACCACCTCTAAAGTAGAAGGGGTTGGAGAGGTTGTCCTCAAAAGGACTTCTGGGAATGGGATCACTTTAAAAGGAGGTGATACAAGTCCCAAACTTGTTTTCAGGGACGATGTTGGTCAAGCTGGCTTGAGACTAGTCCAACAGGTCTGTAATAACTAAGAATGGTACAGTATGTCTGTAGCCAAATGAATGATATATTTGTAATCCGTGCATCTATGCCATTATAGATTAAGACACATTAAATAGAAAGTCATTCAAAAGCTAACTAAGTTGAGATTGTTTTCTTCTGTCGACATAAACCCTCTGAATGAATGTGAGGTAGGAGAAAATGCAAAATCACCTTTCCATTCCGTCAAAGGAATAGCGAAAGAAGCATTGCTCCTTTAGAACTTAGTCACACCTACATGGGTGAATTGAAGTTTGTACAAAATAGAGGGTGGAGACGAGTACTTTGTGACCTTCATTGATGATGGTACAACATATTACATCCTTTGTTTGTTGAAAAGAAAATATGAAGCTGTTGAAGCGGATAAGCGCTACAAAGCAGAAGTTGAAAATCAACTAAGCCTACGGATTGAGGAATTCATAGTGATAGAGGGGAAGAATGTGAAACATCGTTTATCAAACGACTGCTCTTTACTCACCTCAGTCTAACGGTGTTAGCCAAGCGCAAAGTCGTACGCCCAAAATATGTGGGGCAAGGCGATCCTTACCGCTAAGGCAATTCTCAATAGAACTCCGCATAAGGATAAGGATAACCCTTCATGTGAAACATGGAAAGGATCCCACCTACAAATATTGTGATGTGGGGTGGCTTGGTAGAGGTTGGAATACTGAAACCGGTCAAGTTGGACCTAAGACTGTAGATAGCATATCCACTGGATCTGCAAATAATAGTAGTGCTTATCGCCTCTTGGTGTCAAAGAATGCTGAATTCTTTGAAGATAACTTTCCTTGAGAAGGAAAAAAAAGTAATTGCTCGAGGTTAACAAGAACCCGCGAGTGCCTGATTGTCCAAAACTAGACGTTCCAGATCTATAGGACTCGGAAGTTGCTGACTATCAATGTTTTAGATGTATAAAACTCATGGATTCTAGATGCTGAACCGATACGGAGAAAATATGGGACAAATACTTGTTCCAGGCCTTCTAATAGATTCCATCAGATAGAACCATACTTGTGTAATACCTTCCTCAAGGAAAAGAACCTTTGAGTTGTAAAAGTGGATACTCACATTGAGTACAAAGTAGATGGATTTACTGACAAGTATAAGGCCTCGGCTACTTGGACATGTGCTCCTCTGTGAATAGCTTAACATCTAGGGCCATTGCAGTCTTGCGTGATATGGATGTTGAGACAGCCTTCCTAACCAGAGAGTTGGAAGGGAAGGATCAGAGTTGGTTTGTTGGACTGTTGGGCTTCTTCCTGAACTTTCTTTTTGGTCCTTGAAATATTTACATTTTGGTCCTGGAAGGTTCAGATGAAACAGAAACAATGAATCTGACAACAGAAACATTGACTATGAAGTTAGAAAGCCAACAATTGGAAAACCAACAGTCTGAAAGTGGAAGTCATATTGAAATAAAGTTTCACTATGAAAGATATGGGCATCACAGATGACATATTAGGAATTGGGATTTCTAAGACATCTAACAGACTGGTCTAATTCCAAACTTATTTGTGAGGTATTTGACAGTCTCGTGGAAGTCACCAATGGATACGAATCATAGAATTGATTGGAATCATGGTGCACCCGTATACCAGGAGCGATATGCGCAGGTCACATGTAGTTCAATGTATTTTACACACTACAACTGACCTGGTATAGACTTAAAAAGTAGATCAGTTGAACAAAGGTTCACTCGTAATTCTGGAAATTATCGATAGAAGGCGTTAAATAGGATATGACGATATCTGAAATATTTGCTTATCTACGGATTATGATATTCTAGATGTCTAGCGGTTCTGGGAGAACATAGTGATGCAAACTGGACATCGAACCTGAAAAACACTAAAGCCACAAGTGGATGTGTATGGTGTGTCTTTGAAAATCCTCTAAGCAAACTTGCATCGGCCGATTCATGATGAAATTAGAGTTTATCGCTTTGGACAAAGTATGAAAAAAACTTGAGTAACTTCATGACCATACAAGATCAAGCATAAAGCAGATGACTCGGTAGATAGATACAAGGCTAGATTAGTAGCTAAAGGATTCCTTCAAGAATATTGAGTCGAACCCCTTTCCACCTCTTAGAGGATGTCCCTTATTGGGAGAAACCCGTGCCTTCGACAATTATACATTGTGACTAGACAATCGGCTTCAGGGAGGGCACGGATGATGACATCTGGACATATTAGTCAGAGACATAAGACCGTTGGGAAGTTGATCATTACGGATGTCACTTTTTTGATTACTAATCAAATGATATAGCAGACTCTTTAACTAAGGGACTGCCCGAAAATCAAGAGTTCTGCCTGTCTAGGGGAATAGGCTTAAAACCCAAACAATACGAACCTTTGCGGTGGTAACCCAACCATATTGACTGGAGATCCCAAGAATTTGGTTCAATGGGAAAACTAAGCTGTAAAAGGTTCAGTTGAGCGCTTTGGTGGAAGCAAGAGCACTTCGGATTATGATTTCTGTAAAGAAACATAAATCCAAAGTCGTTCCCGCGATAGACGTTAAGTACTACCTGCATGGTGGGTAAAGGTTAAGTTTCAAAGCCTTTGATGATCCTCAACAATTGAGGTTAAGGTTTGGAAAACTTTTAATGATTCCTAACGCTTGTGAAGTAAGGTATAGCAGGATATCTTGTAGGATATCACCTATTTAAGTGCGAGGACATACCACCTCAAATGAATGCACTTAAGATTGCAAGTGTGTCCACAACCACAACGGACAAAACAATAAGAAGAAACGAATAAATGGGAGGTATTGTGTTGGTACCGTTTTCTTTGCTTACATTAAACACTGACGGTTCAAGACATCACGTTCACCATGCAGTAAGTAAGTCCGATGGTATTCAACTAGGGAAGGTTCAAAGCGGAAGCTACCTCTCCTGATGCAATATCTTTTCACTGAAAGATTGCTGAAAGTAGACACATTGTGTGTGCGCCAAAATCTCTTTCAAAAGGGGATTATTGGAAATTTACTAATGTAGAATTAAGTTTATCCCATTATTTATGACTCGAACAATTGGGGCCCTGCACGTCGTAAATGTCATTTCCACACACGTGCACTCGTAGTGCCAAGTATCGTAAATTTCGTTAGTGAAAGAGATATTGATATTAAGTAAATGTTTGAGACATAGAATAATGAACGGTTATTGGATAAATAACAAGTGTTCCACGTCGGTAAACGAAGGAAGGATTGTGCAAAGTG
This sequence comes from Anisodus tanguticus, assembly GCA_034509755.1. NCBI lineage: Eukaryota > Viridiplantae > Streptophyta > Magnoliopsida > Solanales > Solanaceae > Anisodus > Anisodus tanguticus. Next base: position 32,394,126 of record CM067544.1, on the reverse strand, counting down.
TAAGATGGTGCGGCACCGGAAAGGGCCGCGGCACTACCCGGACGGAATTCCAAAAGTTTGACTGATTATGGAGAGGTTTTGGAGTATTAAAATGACAGTTTTTCCTCCATAAATTAGCCATTATTTGGTTGCATTAATTGGTGAATTAAAGGGCCATTACATGACATTTAAATGACCATCTTGTGCCATTACTTGGCTGGTCATCATGGGGACTCAATGACCATTACTTGGCATTGAAGGGCCATTACATGGGCATATGAAGAGCCATCTTGCACACCTATAAATTGAGGCCCTTGGCTCAATTCTATAGACTTACACACAAGTTAACAACACTACAAAGAGATCAGATTTTCCTGATAGAAATCCTTCTCTTAGCAATCTTCTTTATTTGTGTTCTTCACTGGGGTCATTTGTGTAGGCTTTGCACATTTGATAGTTTGCTGTTTTATCTTCGAAGACTATTGCCCACACTTCCGTAAAGCCTATATACGGGGGCCATCTTGTCTTAAATACACAGAGTCATCTCTCGACTCAGCCGGTGATGTTGTGATTATCTAATTGGTTGCTAAGTGTTTTAGGTGTGAACTTGAAACTTAAAGGACTTTAACCGTTCGGATTCTCAGCGGTTCTACAAGCCACAAGTGTAGCAGTTCATGTTCTTGTATTTCTGAATACAAGATCCAGATTTGAAGTTCTAGTTCAAGATTAAAAGATTGACAACTTCTTGTTGTAATCTTTGTTGTTTATCCTTTCGAAACACTTGTAATAGTTATTTACTATTCCCGTAATACTTTATCTTCAACAAAATTTTCATATTAACATTGTGCATGGAAACGTAAATCCTCCCAATGAAATAATGATATTATATTTTCTCATAGTACTTCAAGCCTAATCAAGTTCAAGCAAATCAAGTTCAAGTTCAAGTTCAAGTTGAAGATTAAGAACGAGAACAAAATATCAAGGCGTTCAAGATCAAGTTACTTATTCGTGGAAAATAATTCATGTTCAAGCTCAAATACGAAGATTCAAGATCAAGCTACTCATGCCCATAGATCCAAATCAAATTCAAGTTCAACATATTTTATATTATTGTTGGAGAATCAGAGAATTATATAGAGATTATAACACTCATCATACTTGAAATCAAATACTACATTTTGTTACTCAATTTTCCTATCTTGAATTATTATTTTTCTCGACTCGAAATTTGTTATTTACACACACCTTCAGAAAAGTGTGCATGTTACTATTATCTTCCGCGATCTGAGCTAATCACAAATTGCATGTGTAAACTGTGAACAATTGCACGTGCAAACTGTGAAAAATTGCACAGTGAATTGTGCAATCAAATGTGCAGAGATGAAGGTTCAGTTCGAAGAAGAAGAGAGGAATTTTGTGGAAGCTTTTCTCATATATTTCTTACCCATGCAATGTTGATTACTACACTTATTTATACTAGTAGTAAGTAAGTGTAAAGATTAAGCAACATACAAACTCCTAACTAACTACTCCAACAAACTTGCAACAATATAAACTAAAATGAGAGTGTTGTTGTTGTATGTTATGCTACTGTGATGCACTTCAGCTGCACTTCAACACCCCATGCAAGCTAGGTGTACCGAGAATAGATTCTTCAGACCTAGCTTGGATTATAAATGAACATAATGGCCTTGTGTCAAGCTCTTGGTCAACAAGTCTGCAGGCTATTCTGCAGTGACTACATACAAGGTAGACACTAAACCTTGTTGAACCTTCTCCTAGATGAAATGACAATCAATATCTATATGTTTGTATGCTCATGAAACACTGGGTTAGCAGCAATATGTATAGCAAACTTGCTATCACTGTATACTGAAATAGGAAGTTGTAAACAGACATTAAGTTCTGCAAACAAACCAGAAATCCACACTACCTCTGCTACCACTAAAGCCAAGCTTCTATATTCATCTCTAGTTGAACTTTTGGATATGGTGAGTTGTTTCTTGTACTTCCAGGAGATAAGAGAAGAACAAAAAAAAACACAACATATCCTGTAACTGACCTTCTAGTATTTGGACAAGATGCCCAATCATCATCACAATATGCACTCAACATGTTAGTGCCCCATGCAGGCATAAAATACCCAAACTTGGTGCCTATTTGACATATCTGATTACTCTTTCAGCTGCCATCAAATGTGATACCTTTGGTGCTTGCATGAACATGCTCAAACACTGAACTGCAAAAGCAATATCTGTCCTTGTGTTCGTCAGATATAGAAGTCTTCCAATCAGCCTATGATAACTAGTGGGATCTTCTAACAGTGGATCATTAAACACACTTTCAATGCCTCCAACAGCTTCTACATCATTCACATGCTGATCAAACACAGTAAGAGTCAATTTGACATTCAACTCCATTGGTGATACAACAGGTTTTGCTCTGTGAGGCCCATGTCAGCTATCAATTTAAGGGCATACTTCCTCTGATGTATCACAATACCACTTCTATTTCTGGTAAATTCAAAACCCAAGAAATATATCAACTCCCTCAGATCCTTGATTTTGAAATGCCGTTGCAGTCAACTTGGCATCATTCCCAGTAATAAGTAAATTAACCACATAAATCAACACTATCACAATTCTGTCTTTGTCCTTCCTTGTGAGAAGAGAATAGTACAAATGACTCTGAGTAAAACCAGAAGATAACAAAGCAGTGGTCAACTTAATATTCCACTGTCTAAAAGCCTGCTTGAGTCCATATAGTGACTTAAGCAACCTACATTCCTTCCATTGCTCATGTGCAAAGCCTTGAGGCAAACTCATGTATACTTCTTCATTAAGATCCCCTTATAAGAATGCATTAAACACATCCATATGATACATAACCCATCTTTTTGTAGCATCTACAGAAATAACTAATCTGACTGCCACCATTTTCACCACTGGTGAGAAAGTATCCTGATAACCAATACCTTCCCTTTGGTTATATCCTTTTGCCACTAGACTTGCTTTGAATAATTTTACTTCACTTGATGCTTTATACTTAATTTTGTATACCCACTTGCAGTCTATTGCTCTTTCGTTACTTGGTACATCAACTACCTCCAAAGTCTTATTTTCTTCCAAAGCCTGAATTTCAGCTTTCATGGTTTCTATCCACCTCTCATCTTTAGCTGCCTCATAGTATGACTTTGGTTCATGCTCTTCTAACATATTAGCAATGAAACTGTGATAAGATACATATAATCCAACATAACTAACAATATCAAACAAATGATATGGACATGTCTTCCCATTCCTTGTATTCACACTAGGCTGAATGAAGTCTTTCATCCAAGTAGGTGGTCTTCTGTCCCTGGTAAACCTCCTAGCTTCCAAGCCATTCAAAAGACCATCATTCTGTGGGATGACATAATTTCAGATGATTTTGTACAAGAGGCTCATCATCAGTTTGTGAAGTATCAATGACATCAGACTCTTCAAATTCATCAATGTTTGAACCTGGTACTACTTCAACTGATAACTGATCACCAATTAACAATCCAATTCCTCATTGCTCAACAACATTCTCAACCACAACTTGTTCTTGTAGGGACATATCAGTATGTACATCATGAGTAGGAAAATAATCAGTAACTGAATCTGCAACATGTGTGTCACCATCACACTGTCTGATCTGTCCAAAAGGAAAGATATCCTCATAGAAAGTAACATCCCTACTGACAAAAACAACTATGTTATCTAAATCAAGTAATTTATACCCCTTTTGTCTAGTTGCATATCCAAGTAGCACTGACTTAGTGGCTCTAACATCAAACTTATCTCTTTTGACCAGATTAGTAGCATTTATGTAACATAAACACCTTATCACTTTCATATGAGACACTGAAGGTGTCCTTTTAAACAGTTTCTCATAAGGTAACACATTTTCTATCACTACAGATGGAATCCTGTTAATCACATAGATTGTTGCTTCCACACAGTCTCCCCAAAACCTTGCTGGTAAATGGCTTTGAAACTTGATGGCTCTGACAACTTCCAAAATATGTCTGTCTCCTTTCCACCACTCCATTTTGTTGTGGAGTGTATGGACAAGAGCTTTGCTGTACAATTCCATATTGATTAAACAACTCAACACAAAAACTGTTACTGAATTTTGTATCATTATCTGTTCTAACATTCTTAACCATCACATTAAATTGTGTTCTGATTAATCTAATAAAATTCCTAAGAACAGTGGCAACATCAGACTTAGCATGTAATAGAAACACCCAAGTCTATCTGGTGTAATCATCAACTACTGTAAGAAAATACCTCATCCCAGAATAAGTGGGAATCTTATAAGGTCTCCATACATCAAGATGCAACAACTGAAAACCAAAGTTTGACTTACTACTACTAACAGGAAAAGGTTTCCTCGTTTGCCTAGCCAAATGACAAATATCACAATGGTTTATTGTAAAACTAGATTTGTCACTAATGCTATCAATCTTCCTAAGCACAGTCATTGGTACATGTCCCATCCTTATATGCCAGAGCCCTGCCATCTCAGCTGTTATAACTGTAGTTGACATATGTGCTTGTACTTCTGTCAATTTAGGGCCTCCCTTCCGTGACTCCAACATGTATAATCCAACTACTTCCCTACCAATCTCCTTCACCTTCCCAGTGAAGAGATCCTGTAGGACAAAACAATCAGGGAAAAATCTTGCACTGCAATTTAACTCTTTTGTCAACTTTGAAACTAAAAGTAGATTAAACTTAGAACTTGGCACACATAACATATGTTTTATGAGATCACCTCTTGTCAACCTGCAACTTCCTGTTTGAGTAATTGTTGTTGTATCACCAGTAGGCAATTATACTTGTCCTGCATTTTCTATGAAATCAATTTTTTCAATCATGCTCTTGTTACTTACCATATGATTAGTGGCTCCTAAATCCACTATCCAACTACTATTTTCCTTATCAAATACATGTTTACCTGTCATGTGAACTCTGGGTGTTGTTGCATTGCCATGATGTGCACCAGCAGGTACTGTTGTATTGCCATGATATCCACAAACATCTGTTTGCTGATTCAACACTGTAAGCACTTTGTCATATTTATCTGGAGTACAAGTTCTTAGTAAGCTATTGATCTAATCATGGTGTTCTTGGGATAACTACCTCAATTCTCCTACATTCCCCTGGTTTGCCTGTCTCACATATCCACCATATGAATGATGCTGTGAACCATCAAGATCTCTGTGATGAGCACCTCTCATAACCATATTGGCCTTCTTCTTACCTTTGAAATCAGGAGGATAACCTATGAGCCTAAAACAGTTATCCCTGACATGTCCCTTGTTCTTACAGAAATCAAAATACATCAACTTGTAGCATGTATCCCTAGTGTGTCCTTTCATTTGACAGAAATCACAGAATACATTAGGAGAGTAAGTTTTTTTCTACTTAAACTGTGGTGACCTGCTGAACAAAGCAGTGGGTTCAGTTAGTTCTCCCATACTTGTATACCTTTCTGTAATCATCTTTTGACTTTCATATTGAGCAATCATAGCATAAGCCTGATTTACACTAGGAGTAGGTGACATTAACAAAATGTGACTCCTTGCTTGATTGTAGCTATCATTGAGTCCCATGAGAAACTATAACAACCTCTGATTTGCTAGATGCTCAGTGTACTCTCTAGGGCTGTCACAGTCACATGTTAGAGGAGGAATGATTGAATCAATTTCATCTCATAGATCCTGCATCCTCGAATAGTAACTAGACACATGCGATACACCTTGATACAACATAGGTAGTTCTTTTTTCAGCTGATATACTCTAGACAAATAAATCTTATCAAATCGTTTCTTCTAATCCTTCCATACTGCATGTGCTGTAGATCTATAGAGTATTCCACTAAGTAGATTGTTATTTACACTTTTCATAATTCATGAGATGACCATATCATTACATCAATCCCATTGCTTTACTTGATTAGCACCATATGTATCTCTTTTAACAGTTCCATCGATAAATCCAATTTTGCATTTTGTTAGCAGAGTCAATTTCATAGCTCGACTCCACAGAGTATAATTTTCCATGCCTATTAGTTGAATTTCCACTTGCACTGCTCCGGGTGTATCAGTAGCACTAAAAAATAATGGATGATTGTGGTCGACGATGTTCGAGTTTGAGCTCGAACTTTCATCAACAATTAACGATGCATTTGGCGATGTATTTTCCATGTATTACAGTTACACTATACTACGATGATTAGGAAATAATTTCAAACAGAAAATCGACTTGTATACCTCACTGATTGAAGACAAAATCAGCTCAGAACCACTGCAGAGAATCCCTCGATTTCCAGTCGTGTTGCGCTGGCAAATCCCTCGATTCTCACTACTGTTGCTCTGATACCATGTTATCTTCCTCGATGTGAGCTAATCACAAATTGCATGTGCAAACTGTGAACAATTGCACACTGAATTGTGCAATCAAATGTGCATAAATGAAGGTTCAGTTCGAAGAAGAAGAGAGGAATTTTGTGGAAGCTTTTCTCACATATTTCTTACTCATGCAATATGGATTACTACACTTATTTATATTAGTAGTAAGTAAGTGTAAAGACTAAGCAACATCTTCAACAAACTCCTGACTAACTACTCCAACAAACTTTCAACAATATAAATTAAAATGGCTGCTGCTGCATGCTATGCTGCCGTGCTGCACTTCAACAGTTACCTTGCCTAATTTATTCTGTTTAACTGCAACAATATTTTGGAAGTATCATTAGAAATGGATTTTTTTTTATTACAATACGATAACAATAGAATGAAAAAAATGTATTCTTGTTGATGTAACAAATTGTACAACAAGGTGCCAAGCCGTCATGCTTATTGACGTATTAAAGTTTCATGTTTTTGCTTAGTTGTTTATCTATTTGAAAGTCCATTAACTCTATAGTTTATTACCTTTATAGCTTAAGTCAAACTTAGATAATAGTAAAAGAAATTTGATAAAGTAATTTAATTTTTACAAATGTCGCTATCGCTATACTTTCTTTGCCTTGAAAGTGATTCTTTATCTATCTTCTTAGATGAATTTATAAGCAAAAATGATGGGGTCTTGAAATAGCATGAGAATTTATTTTAAATAAAGAGATTTGGTTGATTAGAGTGGAAGATAGGTTCAATATGCCTTGGGGCCTTCAGTTTGCAGAAGTAAAAATTAATGGGTGAGAAAGAAGGGAAAGGAAGACAACATGGCTTGACTATAAGGTCAGTAAAGAAATCTTTGGGGCCCCAACTTTCTGGGAGCTTAGTTTTTTCTTTAAACATGTATGGTATATATATTAGTAAAAAAAATATATGTACACTTATATTTGTAAAGAATTTTTTAAGTGAAAGTACAATAACTTTAATGTGAGCATCATTGCAATAACAAAGAATGGAATAAGTTTTAATTAATTGTTTCCTTACATAGGTAGGACAACTATTATTTTCCTCATTTATATCGCAACAACTAATACGGGCCACATTATTATTTCTATATTTACCTTTTTCGTTCTCTCTTTTACTATTTTTATTTTAAATATTGAAAAGTTTCTCAATCGACAAATTACTGTGACTTACAAGTTACAAAAGATCAAAATTTTGCTTTCCGGTGTCTACTTCAAAATATCAAGCATTACAACAAACAATCATTATATTGAAGCAATGCAACACTATTTTGATATCATTATATCAACTTATTTTGCTCTATAGTTTCTTACCCTTTGATTTCTGCTACTATATATTATTTATTGTACTTCGATTATCTTATTTATCTGTGGTAGCTACTGCTCCTTGAGCCGAGAGTCTTTCGAAAAAAACCTCTCTACCTCCCAAGGTAGGGGTAACATCTGCGTACACTCTATCCTCCCCATACCCCACTTTGTGAATTTTCACTAAGTATGTTGTATATCAACTTATCAAATTCTTGATCCGATTTTATTATTCTACTTTTTTTCATTTCTTCATTGAAAATTTGTCATTGATACTTTTGCTTAAGGCCTCTCTTAAATTTAGCTTTAGGCCCTCAATTTTGTTGAGATTGCCCCTGGAGACAAAGGAAAAGGACAATGACTTCTACGAAGAGGTTGTGAGGGTGAAAGATTTATATATTATTATTTTTTTGTATGTGATTTGCCTTACTTTTTAGTATATTGATTTTCGTCATTTTCTTTTTTTTCCCTTTCAAATTTTGCCTTGGTAGTGATTATGCCAATAGAATTATTACGCTTTCACTATTGGTTGCTAAGTATTAACATTAGGTAAAAATAATATTGATCTTCATTTACATCATAGTTCTATACTTCTAGTCATAGAAAGATACTGGCTTCTCTCTTAAAGCATAATGCTTTTTTCTTTTTATAAAAAAATATTGGGGGTAGGAGAAGGGGAAACGAGAGAGGGGATTATAAGATGCAGAATCGAAGTCCCACCAATAAAATGAAAATTCAGGTAGTCAACCAACTGAGCTATTATAATTCGCCACAATACTTATTTGTGTGTATGCAGCGGTTGTGGGTGCTCAAGCACCATTGTGCCTTATGTAGTCTCCGTATTTTACACAGAAAACTTTCGCTAATATATCAAATACAATTGATCAGCAACCAATGACACAAAAGTTTAATTGAGAATTATGTTTTAGATATATATTTTCAGGACTTGTCATAAAAGAATTAGAATTTTACGTGCAAGTATTTGTTTCAACATTATGAAACTTTTATATTTATTTTGATTCAATATATTTCGTGGAATCAATTTCATTTCCGGAGAGGTAGAAAATAAGTTTCCTTCTTTGATGAATTTTTTTCATATCAAATACAACATAATGACCCAGTGACACAATACTGTTGAATTTAATTTGTGCATAAAATGTTTGATTTGCTTGAACGGAAAAACACAAAAACAAACTATATCGGAGTAACAGCTAGCTCATACCAGAAAATAACTAGACGAATAATGTAGGGGTACTGGTAAAATTATAAAAGTAATTAGTATGAGTTATCCGTTTCGAAACTTTCATATTAGTAGAAAAACAAACTTCCTGCATATTTATCACCCTTTTTAATTAAATAATTTTGAGTGCAAAATTTTAATATAGAATTAATAACTTTGAGGATGAGACCGACGTTGCAGCTGTGCACGCAAGTAATGCCATTTAGAGTAAGAATTCTAAACCCACACCCACAACCCACACCCACACCCACCACCCACACCCACCCCCCACACCGAACCCGCAAAAAGTAATTTCTATTTACTTCAATCCTCATATATCTAAACCCGCACCGTCCCACACATGTCCAAACCCGCACCACCGTGTTGCAATGAAAAAGCTTGCATTGTTCACAAGTTATACTGCACATATTCACAAGTTTTGCCAAATTAGTGAAATTTGCCATGTTAACAAGTTATGATAGGCGGGTAAAATTTTGATAGAAATTGTTTACAAATTTTGTTGAATTCTCAAATTTTGTTTGTGTTGTTAATTGTTAACAAGTTTTATCGTGTTAGCAAGACTTCATACTTAAATTACTCACAAATTTTATCGGATTAACAAAATTTACTTGTGCCGATCAATTGGCATTTGGTAGTATATGTTGGAAATTTGTCTTTGGTGAGAGTTGCGTCCACCCATCTTTAATGACTTAAACACTAGGGTTCCGCATATTGGAGACTTTGATTCTTCACACGTGCATAATCTACTAAGTGAGTAGATGACCGTAGGGCCAAGGATCGTCAAATTTCATTGACAAATGAAAGAGATATTGGTCCACGAAGTGAGGTGTTTGAAGCATGAAAATGTGGTATAGATCAATTCTCCCTCATCGGTGGGGGAAGAAAGATTTGTTTAGTTTATAAGTCTCAAAATTGGCTAAGGGTTTAGGACCCCAAAGGGTAATCCATGTGTTTGAAGGAGGGAGGACCTAGATGTGCTTTGGTTCGAGGCAAAGCCCACACGCGCACCGCTACCGTCCGGTCTCGAGCCTTGGGCCTTGGGCTTATTTTGATATTATCTTTTTGGACCCAATTTGCTTCATATTTACAGTTTGATCCCTGAAGTTTCAGGTAAGATAAAATTGGACAGAGAACTTGTGCTTTGGCTGTTGGTTTTGGAATGTTAACCTCCATTAATCTGCACATCAATTCAGTCATTACTTGGCTGAATAACTCTCACTAAAGCTCTAATCCATTGCACATTAATTCAGTCATTTACTTGGCTGAATTACTCCTCACTAATTGCCATTAGATGGCCATTAACAGCAATTAGTTGGGCAGTTGACAAATCCCCTCTATGCACTATATATTGAAGCCTTTGGCTCAATTGTTGAGACTACACACAAACGAAAAAACAGAATTCTTCCTACTACTTTCCAGCATAATTTCATTACACTAAGTTCTTCAAAGTAACACTTGAGTTTCCTTTACTCATTTGTTGAGTTGGTGTTTTATCTTGGGAGACTATTGTCCAGAACGTAGAAATGATATATACGGGGCAATCTTGTCTTAAAGACAAAGTGTCATCACTCGACCAGGCAAATCAAAGTGCTTGTAATCTCAGTTTCTTGTTTTCAGTTTATTGAAATTTCAGTTGTTGTAATTTCATTTTGTTGTAATACTTAACAGTTACTTATTTTCTTTTTCAGTATATACAACAAGGATTAGCAGAAGATATACTGCTTATCGAGTTACTAATGCTTTTCCTTGCACATCGAATATATTGAATCGACACACTTGCCAACTCTTTCGGCATATTTGTCCATTAGGTGATGGCAGACCCAAAATATAAAGACAATTGAAAAGCAAAGACGCTGTTACATTCTAACTAATATTCAACCATCGAATTTTTGAATCTTGATATCCAAAAAATAGCAACCGCTTTCTCTAGCTAATTGATCAGAAGCTATTTAATTGGGTGAGCATGGAAACTATTCTAACTCGTGTGATTATATTGATATGAAATAAACATAAGTGACTTTAGTAGTGAATTTGATATAGTTGAATGACCTTTTAAGTTATTCACTTCAATTAACAAGCATGACAGATAAGCATACCACGACTATTTTAAATTATATTTAGAAATAAAACTTTAAACTTTTTATTTTATTCTTAATGACAAGCTTTTATAGTTATACAAATATTACGACATGTTTAAAACTAAGCTAAAACTATAATTTTCAAAATTTTTTATTTCTTTCTTAATCTCTGTGCTGAATCAAACTATGTCACGTAAACAAAAACAAATTTTTCGTATATATGAACTTTTGAATCCTTTGACGTGAGAGAAGTTTTCATTATAGTGATAATGATAATTCAGATATTACTTTAGCTTTTAAATCCAACTTTTAAATCTTTTATTAAAATTCCTGATTCCGTCACCAACGTGAGCTTATATGGTTTACGAAATGTTTAGAGACACAACGATAATAGTATATTCAATATAATTCCATAAGTGGGATTTGAGAGTGTACACAGACCTCACTTCTATCTTGTGGAGGTAAAAGATTGTTTATGATTTGATAATTGATGTTTGGTTGGAAGTAGAGATGGCAGTGGATCCTGGACTAGGTCCGGATCCGGTGGATCCAGTCCGTTTTATAGGATATAGATCTTCAAAATTTGGACCCGACGGATCCGGATCGGACCTGGATCCGTTTCTGACGGATCGGATCTAGATATGGATCTTGTATTTGAGATCTGTATCCGATCTAGATCTGACCCGTGGATCCATTTTTTATTAAATATATTCATAATCTAAAATGTAATTTTATAAGTATTTTCTTAAAATTGTTAAGCACATCCTTGCAAGTTTAATTCTCAAAACAAGTTTAATTTATCCCCGCGTTAACTCAAAAATAAAAAAATAAAGAGGTAACTTCGATAATAAAATCAATATTATATTAGTGAATGACTAACATCTCCATAGACAAGTAGTTAAAATTATATTCACTTCATTTGTGAAGATTTCAAGCACATGCAAGTTCTGCATTGTGGAAATACTAGTCAGCATTTTTCACAACTATTGTCATTGTCCAACATTTTCAATTAATAGCTTACAAATAAAACGAGACAACGAACAAAATATCTCATATGAACATTTCAAAATTGAAACACAGTAAACTGTTAGCTAAGTAAAAATCGTTTATCAGTTCAAAAAAAAAAATCTTAGCAATGTTACATTCTTAGCAAGGCAATTTTTTTTGCATGTGGATCCAGATCCAATCCGTAGACCCGGTGGATTCGATGGATCCGAATTTGGATATGATTTTTATGAACCCGATGGATCTGAATTCAGATATGAAAGACGGATCTGGATCTGGATCTGAATCTAATAGGATCCGGTCCAGATCCGATCCGTTGTCATACCTAATTGGAAGCTAACATCTTAATTGTGGCAAATTGATAGTCTTTCTTATCAGACGGTCATCCCATGTCATTAAATAACCTATAAGGCTGCATTAGTTATTGAACCAACTAGTCCAACTGCAATTATGGAACGAAAGTACCAGATAGAGGTAGAGGTAGAAATGGCAGTAAGTAGCCGATTTTAGTGGGATATCATCTATATTATATTAAAAATATGAAGTTCAAAATTAAAAAGTTAAATTACTTAAATATCCTTTTTATTTATCTAAAAATTCTATTTAATTAAAAACAAACTTCAAATACAGGTAACTTCTGAAGATAACACTGCTTCGGACTTACTTTGCCGAAGAGTTGCACCTTTTTGATGAAGAGTTGAGAATTACATCTATATACTCCATCTGTCTCAATTTATATAGCACTATTTTTTTTTTGGTCTATTAAAAAAAAGATGTGATATTTTTATATTTAGAAACAATTTAACTTTATGAAATAATTTACGACCATACATTTATATAAGACTTAATTTGGATTACACATTTCAAAAGTCTTCATTTCTTTCTTTAACTCCGTGCCAAGTCAAATAGTGGTACATAAATTGGAACGGATGGTATATAAATAAGACTAGAAATTCCCACTATTTTTACAATGTTTTCCCAAACAAGAACTAAAACTCAGAAAGTAATCCCTCCTTTGAAGGTCCTACCGTAAGTATGAATTTCCATTTTGAATAATTCTTTTGATAGAATCTCTAATGCTTTGTCCTACAACGTAATAGTTATCGTTCTTACACTTCTGGGTTCTCCCTTTTACTGCTTTGAATTTGTTTTGTACTCAATTATTGCTATTCCCCTGACAGAATATGCACAATAACATGAAGTTTCTTTTCTTTTACATTGTTGTTATTTTCTTTATGATTTAATATAACATTTAGGGATTTCAATGGTTCAGTTCAGACCTTTATCTAGAAAAATATATACTATATCAATTTTTTGATTACTTTACTATATATAATCAAAATTTGAAGTTATGTTCCATTTTTTCTTCGGTATTGGTATATTCAGTTAATTTCGTTATTTTTATACGCTACGTAATGCAATAAAAATGTTCAGCAGAAATTAAGAACCAAAAAATTATAATATTTGTGAACGAAATAAAATAAAAGGACAGTCCGATGTACTATGCTCCCGCTATGCGCGGGATCCGAAGAAGGGTCCGTGCACAAATCTACTAGTGCATCCTAATATTACCGGACAGAGTAGAGTTTAAGACTTTTTATATTTGATTTAAAAGTGGTAGACAAGGTTTAGGTTTTAATGATAGCCTTTTCAGTTGAAACTATACCGAGGCCGAGGCCAAGATAAAAGTTTTTAGGGAATACTATACTAATGTCCCTTAAAACCAAACTATTTATTTTTGCATGCCCCATTTCTTTTCATACCTCTAAACTATTTATCCTTAATACCCCTATAGTTTTTGTAGGTAATTATCTCTTTTTATTTTTTTTCTTTTTTATTTCTCTACTTCTTTTCTTTTTTTCTCCTATTTTCTCTCTTTTTTTTCTTTATTTTTTTTCAAATCATAGTATTCTTTATTTTTTTCCACCATAATCTAATTTCATATTTAATTCTAGCTCCTTTCATTTATATATATTAATTTTTATTACTTCTTTTCTATTTAATTTTCTCTTTTTTCTTCTTTTCTTTTTTATTTCTCTACTTCTTATCTTCTTTTCTTTCTTTTATTATTTTTTTCTCATTTTTTCTCCTTTTTTGTTCATTTATTTTTTTTCATACTATATTTTTATTTTCTTTTTCACCATAATCTAATTCTATATTTAATTCTAATTTCTTTCTTTTTCATTTTTTTAAAATTTCTTTATTACTTGTTTCTTTTTTAATAATAGTTTACTATGATACCCACATGGTATCACAAGACTAACAATTTATTCTTTCAAGGGAAACACTCACTCCTCAATGATACCAACCTGGTATATCAGAGTATCATATGGGACTTATTCATTCCTTCAAGAAAAACATAACTCAATCTTTTATGATACCAACATGGTATATATCATTTACTGACAAGGTATCATAGAAAGTTGATTCACTTGTTCAAAAAATACTACTCAATCCTCTATGATATCTACTTGGTATATCATATATTCAGATGATATCATGAATGATTTTTGAATTCCTTGAATGCAACAGTCCCCAATCCTTCATGATACCATCTTATGTGTCAGCAGTCTTGCATGATACCATCATGATATATATCATATACTGAGATAGTATCATGAAGGATTGCATATACCATGATAACATCATGAATGACTGCTTCAGTTATTCAAAGAGAGACCTTCATGATACTATTATTGTATATAAATCTACGCAAATGGTATCATGAAGGATTGTTGAAGTCCTTGAATGCAACAATCTCCAATCCTCCCTGATACCATCATGGTAGAAAATATACTGAGATGGTATCACGGAGGACTTCTTAAGTCCTTCACATGTGTCAGCAGTCTTGCATGATGCCATCATGATATATACCATATACTGAGATGATATCATAAATGATTGCATTTACCATGATGGTATCATGAATGACTGCTTCAATTATTCGAAGAGAGTCCTTCATGATACCACTATGGTATATAAATCTACGCAAATGCTATAATGGAGGACTAATTCATTCCTTCAAAAAAACTTCTTAGTCCTTTATGATACCAGAGTTTTGTTTTCATTGCAAAAGAGGAAAAAATCTAAAAATATGTCTTCTATTAATTTATATTTTAATAAATAAGTTAGTGATTTTAATATTTCTTAATTATTTTTTATTGTAGTTTAATCATTTAATTTGTTTATATTGTTATTAGTCTAAAAGTAGTCAATCATTGAGCTAATATAAGACAAAAAACAACAAATAAAATTTCTAGTAAATCTAACCAAGAAGGTTTAAATTTAAATTTTTAAAAATTAAATTTTAAAAATTAAATAAAAATAAGGAGGGACATGTTAAAAAAACATTTTACACGAACTTATAATTATTAATAATTGCAGTTATATCCTACATTAATTAATGATTCAAATGTCAACAAGGGCATTCACAAAATTTAAACAATTGAGGAAAAGAAAATTAGAACTCTAAAAAGAAAAGGAAAAGAATCTTTACAACCAAAAGAAAGGGGGACCCCCTTGCATTTAATGAGATGTTGGAGAGCACCAAAATAGCCCACAATTTATTCCCACGTTATTAAACAATTGGGTTGCCGAAAGTTTGACTTGGCAAAGGGTTATAGCGGGTAAATATTTTGGGCCGAAAGGTATTAAATGACATTAGTTCATGGAGGGGCTATTGCGTGTAATTATTTTGCTTGGGGGCATTAACTGTCGTTTCCCCAAGTTTTAAGTGATTTGTATTTATAAAGTTGACATATAAAATATATCTTATACATAAAAATTTATTCAGTTTTGTTAGATATTTTTACCGGCATTTTCGATAAAATAAAAAACCTACATTAATTCGGTATGATTATTGATTTATACATAAATACACGACTTTATATAAAAATTCTAAAATTTAATTTGATATGATTCTATTCGGTCGGTTCAATCGATCTTTAATGAATCATTGACACACGTAATAACATCTTAAGTAATTTTGTCTTGTACTATTCTAACAGGTTATTTCAATTACTTACTCATACAATTGGTAAGTGGGAAAGAAATAGACAAGTGCGCCAAAGTACCATGAGGTGTAGCACATGAAAGATTTATTTTTAGTTGGAAGAGTTAGTTACAGGTTTGTTATGAGTTAGTTAGTTTGTTGAGAATTAGTTTAGTGTAATTAATAGGTTATTTAGATGAGTTGTGATGTATGTATATATAGCAACATTGTATCCTACTTAACTCAATTCAATATCAGATATTTTCTTAGCTCAAGTTTGAGCAACAAATCTTCTCTGTTTTCCTTCAATGGCAGCCACTACCATTTGATCATTTCCTTCACTCTACGAGTAACACAACAAATTCACATGGTATCAGAACAATCGACTGGCGTAGATCGAGGGAGATTCTATCACATGCAGTGAAGAACTCGAGGAATCTGTGTCTGAAATCGAAGAAATTGAACATCGAGAAAACTGAAATTAGTTCATCACAAGTGCAGCTGAGACAAAAAATTGTTAATCGCAACTACAATTGAAGTCTAAGGATTACAAAATCAACAACAATAGAAACTAATGGAGAAGACATGACGAATGGAGCTGCGGTAATGGCGACGAGCATCGATAACAATCATCCTTTATACCCTTTTCCATCAGATGCACCAGGTTCGTTGTCTGTTGGAATTATGTTAACCGGAATTGATAATTACACTTTATGGAGTAGAGCAACGAAATTAGCTCTACTAGGAAAGAATAAAATAGGCTTCATCGATGGAACAATGAAGAGAGAAGCTTTTTATGGTGATTTAGCTAAACTCTGGGATAGATGTAATGCAATTGTGGTGTCTTGGTTAATGGGAAATGGGAGCAAGAATTCACTCACTGACATGTTGTTCAATTCTGATTCCTACATGATATGGGAAGAATGGAAGGATAGATTTGATAAAATAAACAGTTCAAGAGCCTTTCAATTGCATAAAGAGATATCACATTGAGGCAAGGAACACTATCAGTATTTATGTACTACTCAAGACTCAAGGATCTTTGGGATGAATATGATTCTATCATACCACTACCAGCTTGTTATCCTAAGTCAAATGAGTTTGTATATCATTTACAATATCAAAGAATGTTGCAGTTTTTGATGGGACTCAATGACAGTTATAGTCAAGTAAGGAGTCAGGTGATAATGATGCAACAAATGCAAAACCTTAATCAAGTATATGCAATGATCAACTAGAAGGAAAGCTAAAGGATAGTTGCAGGAACAAGCAGGATGATATAGGATACAGTAGAGTCTTCTGCCATGTTCACAACAGTTAGGAATGGAAGTGGAGGTCCAAAGCAAAAGAAGCCATACAATCCTAATGCAATTTGTGACTTTTGTCATGTCAAGGGTCATTTAAAAATAGACTGTTTTAAGTTGACGAAATGCGATTTTTGTCATAAAACTGGACATGTACAAGATGATTGCTACATGCTCAATGGATATCCTGAAAGCTTTAAAGGAAAAATAAGAAAGGCAAATGTGGTGACATGAGAAAATTTGTCTTTTGATGATACTGGACAAGGAGGTGAAGTACAACATCATCAACATGATACAAGACACATACAAAATCAGCAGTTTGGAAAAAATACACAACATCAACATCAACATGGAACAGTTTCAAATTCACAGTTTCTTAATCATCCACAAGAATCACAATTCATGCATCATCCATAGGGATCACAATTCATGAATCATCCACAAGGATCACAATTCATGCCAAACTATAATCCATACCAACATCACCAAGATATGTACATGACAACTAATCAATTCACACCTAGCCAACACCAATAACTTCTCAGCATGCTAAAAAAACTAGACTGTAGTTAGAGAGACTAATGCTAGTACAAATATGGAATGTACTTTTAATCTTGACACAGAAGCATTGTTAAAATGGATTGTAGACATAGGTGCAACTAATCACATGATTAGTAATCAGAAGTACTTACAAAATAAAAATCTGATAGAAAATGCAAGAAAGGTGCAGTTACCTACAAGAGATTCAGCCAGAATCTCACATGTTGGTGATTATCACTTAGGAGGAGGTGATGTTATTAAAAATATCTTATGTGTGCCAACATTTAAGTTTAATCTCATGTCTGTTTCAAATGTGACAAAGGAACTGAATTGCAGTGTTACCTTCTTTCCCAAATGTTATGTGTTTCAGGATCTCTCATCTGGGAAGGTGGGGGCAATTGGTAATGAGGAAGAAGGGCTATAAATATTATGTTTAGACACACAGAATAAAGGAGGAGAGGTGACTAAATATTTAGCAGCAACTCAGCATGTGGATGCAGTCATTTGGCACCAAAGGTTATGTCATGTACCTATGAATGTTCTAAGGAAAATTCCATATTTCAGGAATTATACTTCTTTTGTTTTGAATAATTGTGAAGTGTGTCCCTTAGCTACACAAACTAGAATATCCTTTCCTGTCAGTACTAGTAGAAAGACATGGTCATTTCAATTGCTACATATGGATGTATGGGGACCTTACAAAGTTGAAACATATAATGGGATGAGATATTTTTTGACTATTGTGGATAGTTCTAGATGGACTTGAATTTTCTTAATGAGACTAAAATCAGATGGGACTACATTGCTGAAAAATTTCTTTGTTGAAGTTAATACCCAATTTGATGTAAAAATCAAAAGGGTAAGATATGATAATGAGACTAAATTCTTTAATCATAGCTGTAAGGAATTGTTTCAACAACATGATGTAGTGCATGAGTGTTCCTGTACATATACACCACAATAAAATAGTGTAGTAGAAAGAAAACATAGACATACATTGGAAACATCTAGAGCCATAAAATTCAGGCCAATTTTCCAGACATGTTTTGGGGATTCTGTGTGGAATGAGCTGTATATATCATGACTAGAACACCTTCTACTATTATAGGTAACAAGTCACCCTATGAGATGATGTATAGTAAGGTACCATCACTTTCTCATTTAAGATTCATAAGTTGCCTATGTTTTGCAACCACTTTGATCAAACATGACAAGTTCAATCCTAGGGATGTGAGAACTGTTCTTCTAGGCTATGGTTTTGCACAGAAATGATACAAACTTTATGACATGGAGAATAGAATATTTTTCATGAGCAGGGATGTAGTATTCATGGAGATAGTTTTTTCCTTTAAGAATGATACATATGACATGTTTGGCTCTATCAAGTCACATGAACACTTCTGTTTTGATGATCTAATTCACCCACAATGTATTAAGATTGCACATAGCAATCCAGAAGTTCAAGATGCTTATATTTCTGCTGATGGAGATGCTAATACTTCAATACATGATCATCAAGTTATAGACCTATTGGAGAGAACATCAACACATGAACCTGATATTAGGAAGTCTACAAGGACTAGTAGATCTCATATTTGTCACAAAGATTATATTACTAAGCAAGGTTTCAGTAGTTGCCTATATTCCATATCTGCTGGACTAGATTATACAGGACTGTCATCCAGATATCAAAGTTTTGTGGCACACATTTCTGTTGATACTGAATCATACAACTACTCAGAAACTGTAAAAGACAAAAGATGGATTGAAGCAATGAAGGCTGAGGTCCAAGCATTGGAAGAGAAAAAAACATGGGAGTTAGTGAAACTTCCAAAAGGGAAAAAGGCTATTGGATGTAGGTGGGTGTACAAGATCAAATATAAAGCAACAGGAGATGTGGAAAGATTCAAAGCTAGGATGGTAGAAAAATCATACAATCAGAAAGAAGGTCTTGATTACCAAGAGACATTCTCACCTGTAGTCAAAAGGACTACAATCAGATCAGTTATATCTGTTGCAGCTGCTAAACAATGGACTATTAATCAAATGGATGTATATAATGCTTTCCTGCAAGGAGATCTCTATGAAGAAGTGTATATGATAGTACCAAAAGGTTTTAACACTACAGGAGGATGGAAACAAGTTTGCATATTGTTAAAGAACTTATATGGCCTAAATCAAACATCAATACAATGGAACATTAAGCTGACTTCAGCTGCTTTTCATCAAAGTCACATGAATTATTTTTTATTTACAAAATAAAAAGTTGATAAGATAGTAGTGGTATTGATAAATTAGATGACTTACTACTTACTGGTAATAATCCAGTTCTTATCCAATCTACCAAAGAAGCACTACAGTCAGCTTTCAAAATAAAAGTTCTGGGAGAACTTAGATACTTTCTTGGAATAGAGTTTGCAAGAAGTTCCCAAGGTATCCTTATGCATCAAAGAAAATATACATTTGAACTCACATCTGATATGGGACTAGCAGGGGCTAAAATTGCTTTTTCACCTATGGAAATGCATCAGAAATTTACTACTATGGAGTTTGATCAACATGTTGCCTCACAATTCATATCATGTAATGCAACATCTACACCATCATCCAAACAGAATTTTCCATTGCCATATCCTGACATTTATAGGAGACTAATTGGAAGATTAATATATCTCACAAATACTAGACCAAATATAACTTTTGTTGTACAATGTTTGAGTCAGTTTATGCAGGCTCCTAAAACTTCACATATGGTAGCTGGACTTAGACTTGTTAGATACATTAAACAATCATCAGGATAATGTATTCTTATGTCTAGTTCCAGCACTCCTCAACTCCAGGTGTTTTGTGATGCAAATTGGGGGGCTTGTGTTAATAGCAGGAGATCAATTACATGTTATTTAGTATTGTTTGGTTCTTCACTTGTATCTTGGAAATCTAAAAGGCAAGTTACAATATCTAGAAGTTCAGCAGAGGCTGAGTATAGAGCCATGGCTCCTTAGTGGCAGAAGTAGTATGGCTCACTAGTTTATCAAGAACTTGGAATTCATATTCAATTACCAGTTTCTATGTTCACTGACAGTAAATCTGCTATTCAAATTGTTGCTAATCCAGTTTTTTATGAGCGTACCAAACACATTGACATAGACTGTCATTTCATTAGGGAGAAGATCCAGGAAGGCCTCATCTATACTGCTTAGATGCTTTCTGCCAACCAGCATGCAGATTTGCTTACCAAAGCTCTCAGCAGAGTACAACATACTCATTTGATGTCCAAGCTAGGCATGAAGAATATCTTCATATCTCCTAGCTTGAGGGATGTGTGTGAAAGAAATAGACAAGTGCACCAAAGTACCATGAGGTGTAGCACATGGAAAATTTATTTTTAGTTGGGAGAGTTAGTTACAAGTTTGTTATGAGTTAGTTAGTTTGTTGAGAACTAGTTAAGTGTATTTAATAAGTTGTTTAGATGAGTTGTGATATATGTATATATATCAACATTGTATCCTACTTAACTCAATTCAATATCAGGTATTTTCTTAGCTCAAGTTCGAGCAACAAATCTTCTCTATTTTCCTTCAATGGCAGCCACTTCCGTTTGATACTTTCCTTCACTCCACGAGCAGCACATCAAATTCACAGTAAGATTTCATTTTTAACTAATTACAATTTGAATTATTTCAACATATTAACTAAAATAAAATAATGTTTATTGCCAAAATAGATGTTATAGTTTGGAAAACCATTCCAAAATTTTAATCCCTCTGTTCCAATTTATGTGGCACCATTTTCTTTTTGGTCTATCCAAAAAAATATCACATTTCTATATTCAGTAATAATTTAACTTCACGAGATGATTTACAGCTACCCATTTATATAAGACTTATTTTGGACAACACATTTTAAAAGTCTTATTTTCTTTCTTAAACTCTGTGTCAAGTCAAATGGTGTCATAGAAATTGGGATAGAGTGAGTATATTAGGATTCTCTTTGTATATCTCCTATTTTAGATAGAATTATATTCCTATTGTAATTAGGTTGATTAGTTACCTAGTTTGTAGCAAAGTAGATATTCTTGTACTAGTATACATATTGTACATTATTGATGAATAAAATTAAAGGAAACCTATTTCTCAAGTCTTATCATGGTATTAGAGCTGACTGACTAGCAAACCCTCAATTTTGTTTTCTTCTTCTTCGGCCGCCATCAGAACTGTTTATTCGGCAGCCTCTACGACGCCCGACATCCCTAGCTTGTCGACGTTACCATGTCAGATAATATTGCCAATACCGAACCACTTACGCATCGACTAGTGCCGGATATTTGGCCTTAGCTGGTTTGAACTAGGATCAGGTTTAAATTCTTTATAATTTGATAAATACTAAGGGGCAATCTAATGATCGGATGATGGGTAAGTCTCCTAGTATGCCTTGGATTATTGATACATGGGCATCACATCACGTAACGGGGAGTCTGTCATGCCTCATTAATGCACAATGGATTTCTGATTGGCCGGTAGGCCTTCCTAATAGCGAACGTGCCATTGCGACGATGACGGGTTGTGTGGTTCTTTCAAGGGATTTGACTCTTGAAAATATTTTATTTGTTCCCAAACTTAACTACAATTTAATATCGATGTCATAATTGATTGATGATTCTAATTGTAATATCCGATTCACTAATTCTTTGTGTGCTATACAGGACAAACATTCGGGGAACCTGATTGGAGCAGGTGAACATCGGGACTTACTCTAATTTTTCTGAGGGATTCCTATAGTGCAAGCAGTGTCGGTTCCTGGTTTGACAGAATTTGAGGTGTGGCATCGACGATTGGGTCACCCTTCAGACAAAGTTGTCAAGTTAGTTCCTGCAATTAGCTCTAGTAATGCTAGAAAACATTTGAATAAAGCATGAATAATTTGCCCCCAAGCAAAACAAACACGTGATAACTTTCATGTTCGTGAGAATAAAGCTAGTAGAATGTTTGAGTTAATACATTGTGATTTGTGGGGGCCAGATGGTACACCCTCTTCGTGCGAAGCAATTTACTTCTTGACATTAGTTGATAATTATTCAAGAGTAGTTTGGGTATTTTATTACGTAATAAGACTGAAGTTTATACAACTTTTTACTATTTTATTACAATGGTTGAGCGCCATTTATACAACAATTAAAATTGTGCGGAGTGATAATGAAACAGAATTTAAATCCATGTTAGACTTTCAATACAAATGGAATTCTCTTTCAAACATCATGAGTGGGTACCCCTCAACAAAATGGATAGGTGGAAAGGAAATGTCAACATATACTAAATGTGGGTCGAGTATTGATGTTTCATGCTAATTTACCAATTATGTTTTGGGGGGAATGTGTGCCTGCAGCTGTGTACTTAATTAACCGAACCCCCTCGTTCTTGCTTAACAATAAAACTCCGTATGAAGTTCGTTTTTGGTAAACCACCTACCTTTGCTGAACTAAGAGCTTTTGGGTGTTTGTTCTTTGCTCACAATTAGAAGGCGAAAGAAAATAAATTCGCTCCGCGTAGTAGAAAATGTGTCTTTGTTGGCTATCCGAATGGGAAAAGGGGTGGAAGTTGTATGATCTAGATAATGGGGATATATTTGTGTCACGTGATATTAAATTCCATGAGAATGAGTTCCCATTTGAACCCGAAAATGATAGTTCATCATTGCATAATGCTACGGAAAATATAGGCGTAGATGTGGATTTTTTGGGTGATTTGGAGTCGATCGTAGATGAAGGGGTTGTTGCCGGAACCATCGGGGGGTAATAGCGATGAGACGACAAATAGAGCAGTGGGGGACGTTGCTGCCCAGCTAATGGGGGGCATCGACGGGGAAGTGGGGGACGTTGCTGCCCAGCCAGTGGGGAACATTACTGCCCAGCCCACTCGGGTCCCCGCTATGCCTGCGACCCAGCCTAGCGGCACCCCCTGCCCCTCACCCGACCAGCCCATGAGCAGGACCATTACCTACCGAGGTGGAGAAGGAATTGGGCTGAGGGTTAAGGGATAAACGCTCTTTGGTCTTGTTGCGTGATTTTATTGATCCCACTGTACGGAAAAAGAGTCCTTCCCAAGGTTCATTGGCTTCACATGGTTCTTCAGGTACTCCTTATCCTATAATAGACTTTGTGAATTCTAACAATTTTTCTTTGTGACACCGTATATTTCTTGCAACTATGATTGCAGGACTTGATCCCCATAATTTTCATGAGGCAATGAAAGATGTTGGTTGGAGAGAAGCTATGCAAAAAGAAATTAGTGCACTGGAAGATAATGGGAGTTGGGTGATGAAGGAGTTACCTGTCGAGAAAAAGGCACTCGGATGCAAATGGGTGTACAAAATCAAATATCATGCAGATGCGAAACTTGTGCGATTGAATGCTTGACTCATCATTTTTGGTAATCATCAGGTTGAGGGGAATGATTACAACAAAACCTTTGCTCCGATGGCTAAAATGGTGACGGTTCGTGCCTTTCTTGCGGCTGTTAAGAATTAGGAATTGCATCAGATGGATGTGCATAATGCCTTTTTCTTCACGGTGATTTAAATGAGGAAGTTTACATGAAATTACCTCTTAGTTTATAGTTGACAAACCCGACATGGTTTGTTGCCTGAAGAAGTCCCTCTATGGTTTAAAATAGTCCCCGAGGTGTTAGTTTGTAAGTTGGCATCTTCTTTAAAGAGGTACGGTTTCCAACAGTCTTACTCTGATTATTCGCTATTTACTCTGCGCTAAGGAACAATAAAACTTAATGTACTTGTATATGTGGACGACTTGATTGTCTCTGGCAATGATTCTTGCGCTGTAGCTGCATTTAAAAAATATTTGAGCGTGTACTTTCATGTGAAGGATTTGCGTCTGTTAAAATATTTTCTGGGTATTAAAGTAGCCCTTGAGGGAGTTTTTTTGTGCCAGCGAAAGTACACCCTCGACATCGTAGCCGATGCCAGACTTCTGGGTGCAAAGCCTGTCGGCTTCCCTATCGAGCAGAATCATACTCTGGCCTTAGCTAATGAGGTGTTACTTGCTGATCCAGAGCGCTATCGTCGGTTAGTTGGTCATCTGATTTATCTTTCATTCACTCATCCTGACTTAGCCTATGCAGTTCATATTCTAGCGCAGTTTATGCAAGATCCGCATCAGGAACACTGGGATGTGGCTATCCGAGTTATTCAATACTTGAAAGGAAGTCCGAGTCAAGGTATTTTGCTATGGGCTGATAGTGATATGTTATTCTGATTGGACGAGTTGTCCATTGACTAGGCGCTCTATTACGGGATGGCTGATTTTCCTAGGTTGTTCTCCTATTTCCTGAAAAAACAAAAAGCAACACACAATTTCCAAATCTTCCGCGGAAGTCGAGTATCGCTCGATGGCGATGATCACTTCGGAATTGAAGTGGCTGAAAGAAATATTAGGAAGTCTCGGGGTGGATCATCCTCGTGCTATGACTTTATTTTGTGACAGTAAGTATGTACTGCATATAGCCCAGAATCCTATTTTCCACGAACGAACAAAGTATACTGAGGTTGATTGTCACTATGTCCGTGATGCGATCCAGGAAGGTGTAATTACTACAAGTCATGTGTCTACGAATGAGCAGCTTGCTGACATTTTCACAAAAGCATTAGGCAAACGCCAATTTGTATATTTACTCCGCAAGTTGGGCATTTGTGACTTGCACGCTCCAACTTGAGGGGAGTATTAGGATTCTCTTTGTATATCTCCTATTTTATGTAGAATTATATTCCTATTGTAATTAGGTTGATTAGTTACCTAGTTTGTAGCAAAGTAGATATTCTTGTACTACTATATATATTATACATTATTGATGAATAAAATTAAGGGAAACATATTTCTCAAGTCTTATCAGAGTATCTATTTAAGCAATAATATTAATCATAATAAAAAATAAATTATTATTGTTGTATCGCGTTGTCCATCTAAATATTTTAGGTTCAATAAAGTTGATAACTGAAGTAAAATTAGCAAAATAACGGGTACTTATTGAAAGAAATAACCCCCTTGATTATTTTCATTAATTGAAAATGTATATATACAAGTTACATATTTCCATAATAGGAGAATCATATTCCTAAAACCTTATTCTACCATAATTCTAACTATACAATTATGGTAAGTGTATAAGACTAATTAAGGTAACCTTTACACTACAATATACCACAAATATATATACCAAATATACAACCTGCATGTTATGGGCATTATGTCCATTTGCCGAGATGGGCTGCTGCCGAGACCATTACTCGTGATATACACTTATGTATACCAAGTGTATATCACGGGTATATTACCTTGTTTAACACACCCCCGCAGTCATAGCGGGCGGTCTTCGAACGCTGAGACTGTCCCTAAAATCTTCAAAAAGGACCGCGAGTAGACCCTTTGTAAAGATATCTGCAACTTAATATCGGGACGGGACATGGCATACGCGAACGTGACCTCGAGCAACCTTTTCACGGACAAAGTGAATGTTCATTTCGATATGCTTAGTACGTTGGTGCTGAACCGGGTTACCTGAAAGGTAGATGGCACTAATATTATCGCAATATACTAAGGTTGCCTTCTGACTGGGACAATGAAGCTCCAAAAGCAAATTACGTAACCAACATGATTCTGAGACCACATTAGCTACCCCTCGATATTCGGCCTCGGCACTTGAGCGGGATAGAGTTGCCTGACGCTTCGCAGACCAGGAGACCAAGTTGTTGCCAAGGAACATACAATAGCCGACGTCGACCGTCCGGTGTCCGGACAACCACCCCAATCAGCATCTGTGTATAAGACAAGTGTGGATGGCGAGGAAGGATATAAATGCAAACCATAGTCCAGTGTACCCTGAATATACCTAATGATGCATTTGATTGCGTTCATGTGCTCAATTCGGGGATCATGCATGAATAAACACACCTGCTGTACGGCATACATAATATCCGATCTTGTAAAAGTATGATACTGAAGGGCCCCTGCAAGACTGCGATAGCGGGTCGGGTCTTCGTATGGTGCGCTGGCCGCGGCACTAAGCTTGGGCTTTGTATCAACTGGAGTGGAAGTGAACTTACAGGATGACATCCCAGACCTCTCGATGATCTCAGCTGCATACTTTCTTTGAGACAAAAATAAACCATCTGAATGACGCTTGACGGCAATCCCCAAAAAGTAACTCAAGGGCCTTAAGTCTTTCATAGCAAACTCAGAGCTGAGCATGGTCATGATAGACTAGCGTAAGGCATCGGAAGAGGCAGTCAAAATGATATTATCCACATACAACAGAATGTAGGCCAAGGATGAACCATGACGGTAGATGAACAAGGAAATATCTGACCTGCTGTGAGTGAACCCAATAGTCGAAACATAGTCAGCAAACCTCGTATACCAGGCCTGTGGAGACTGCTTAAGCCCATATAAGGACTTCTTCAATAAATAGACATGATGAGGACGGTTGGGATCCCTGAATCCCAACGGCTGATGCATATGGACTGTTTCCTTGTAATCACCATGTAGGAAAACATTCTTGACATCCAACTGATGAATAGGCCATGCCTTTGAAAGAACCAAGCTAAGCACAATGCGAATGGTAGCCGGTTTGACCACCGGACTGAACGTCTCCCCACAATCTATACCAACCTGTTGAGTCTTACCATCACCCACAAGCCGCACCTTATGTCGAGCAAAGAAACTATCTGAATTCTCCTTATGAGCAAAAATCTACATAGACCTGATAACATTAATACCAGATGGACGGGCACCAACTCCCACATCTTATTATCAATAAGAGCATTATTTATCAGTCATAGCAATTTTCCAATTCGGGTCGTTTAAGGCGGACACAGGATTACGGGGCAAGGGGGATTTAGAGACATTATAATGTAAATTAAAATGTCTTTTAGGTGTAAAAATATCCCGCTGACTACGAGTGACCGGTCTATGACTCAAGGACGAATTGAGTGAATTTTGGGAATTTGCTGGGCTCGGGATGGACTGGTCAGCAGGCAGTGGGCCTCCTGGCCCAAATCGGCAAATCGACACGGGAACTGGACCAGTTCCAGAATTGGGCTGGACTAGCCCAATCACTGGAACTGATCCAGTGATGGCAGTTTGTGACAGAACAGTGGGGCCAGCGGGCAGTGGGTCCGTTGGAGGATTTTGGGTGCGAAATATGTCCGCAAAATGATGAGTAATATACGGGGATATATCATCATCCAAAAAATTATACGAACTAGGCTCGGGAGTATGAACTTTAGTAAATGGAAATTGGGTTTCATCAAAAATTACATGGCGATTAATTATGATTTTCTTGGAGGATAAATCAAAGCATTTGTAACAACGATTATTAGACGGATAACTCAAAAACACACACAGAGTAGACCGGGCCTGAAGTTTGTTAATTGTGGTGGATGGGAATAACGGATAACATAAGCACCCAAAAACCCGAAGATGAGAATAAGATGGATTTTTATTAAATAAAATTTGGAGGGGGAAGAATATGTCAGACCTTTGGAAGGAATTATGTTAAGGAGATATGTCGCCATTTGAAGAGCATGATGCCAAAAATATGGGGATACGGAAGCATGAATTAAGAGAGTTCGGACAATGTTATTTATGGAACGAATTTTGCGTCCGGCTTTCCCATTTTGTGAAGATGTATGAGGACACGAAAAATGAAAATTGATCCCATTATTTGCACAGAACTCCCGAAACTCCCTATTGTCATACTCTTTTCCATTATCACACTGAATATTTTTTATTTCTCTTTCGAATTGTGTTATAATGAATGCTCTAAACTTTATGAAGACGGAAAATACTTGAGATTTATTTGCAATTGGAAACGTCCACAAAAATTTAGAATAATCATCCAAAAAGAGAACATAATACCGATGACCCAACGAACATAGAACAGGAGACGTCCATAGGTCGCTTTGAATATTATCAAATGGCATTGAAGTATGAGAATTTGAGTCTACAAATGGCAACTTAGCAATTTTTTCTAAAGAACAAGATTGACAAATTGGAGTACGACTCGTACCCTTACATGAAATAAAACTATTTTTATCTAAAATCGACAAAATAGAGGATCCCGGATGACCAAGACGAGCATGCCACAAGGAAGGAGAAATGGCTGCAAAGGTTGATGGCAAGGCTTGACTCGATGGACTGAAACCGGGTGTGATAGGATAAAGATCTACCCTACTATCACACCTCATGAGAGGACTCCCCGTCTTGAAATCCTTCACAAAGAAACCAAAAGGATCAAATTCAACAGAAACGGAATTGTCAGTGGTGAACTTGCGGACATACACTAAGTTTTTAATCAATTTGGGGGCATGTAAAGTATTTTTCAAGATAAGGGGTGGATTGAGGGGGGGGGGAAGACAACGTTTTATGACCATAACCCTGAATTGGAACAGAGTTACCATTTCTGACAATTATACCACGAGGGTTGCTCAAATTGAAATAAGATGAGAGAGTACCTTGATCGGAAGTCATGTGTGTCGTTACACCGGTGTCCATGTACCAATTTGGATCCGGTTGCGTTAACCCAAGTGTATGCATTGCGGCCTCAATGTTGGTGTGAGTGGGGCCCGTTGTGTGGTGAGCTTGCGGAGGCTGGGGCCCAAGAATTCCAGAACTAGGCTGTCCTGGGCCGTAACTGTTGGAATTACTAGGCCAGTGGACGGTGGGTCGTGATTGCTAGCTGTTAGGCTTGAAAGATTGCCCAACCCACTGGCTGCCGGAAGCTGCTAGCCCACGGCCCCAGCCCCACTGCTGGGACCAGTAGGGTGGAGGGCCACTGTTGACTGGACGGGGCCCACTGTCGGCCTGCTGACCACCGAAATCACCACCGAAACTGCCGCGTTTGCCCCCGCGGTTTTTGTTATTATTCTTACGATTATTTTTGCCGCCACCAAGAATATGGTTTTGGCCCGAATTATCAACAAAATCCGAAGAATTTGTGAAGGACGTCATTAGGACGACGGGGCTTGCTCCGATAGCCGCCTTTTTAGCCAAACCGGCTTCTTCCAAAGTAAGCATGGACCGGGCTTGATAAAAAGTGGGAAGTGGGTTGCTTTGACGAAGGAGAGTCCCAACGCCATTATAGGCCTCAGAAAGACCGGCAACCAGTTGTAGAACCAGACGATTATTTGTTACAGGTGCGCCAACGTTACGGAGTTGGTCCGCCAACTCTTTGAGTTTCTTGCAATATGCAGATACGTTTGGAAATTCTTCCATGCGAACTAGAGAGAATTCCTACTCGAGTGTGACAACACGTGAATGTTGGTTATCTTGGAATATGTCATGCAATCTATTCCAGGTATCCATAGCCGTGGTATCCGGCTCAATAATCGTCTGTAAGAGGTCAACCGAAATAGTGGAATAAATCCACTGGAGAACGGTAGCATTAAGAGTAATCCATAACTGGGGATCCTTCGCGGGAATAGGTGCAGCGGGAGGAATTATGTGATGGATAACTTGATGGGAGATAGCGTGAATTTTAAACAATTCTGCCCACGTCGCATATTGGACGTTTTCCATCTCAAGCACAATAGGGATGTTGTTCTTGATGTTAGAAACCATGAGGGCAGGATGAAAATTGTTCTTAGACATATTAAAAGAACAACGAAGGAGGGGAAATTTGGGAATAGTAAGAGAGATTTGGAGAGCGGAAGACAAATTTTGGTAAAGAAACCCGGGGGGGGGGTTTCGCCGAGAAGAACAAAATTTTGGGAGAGGAAATTTTTTGTTAGACCTAGTCTTTCTGATATCATGAAAGAAATAATCCCCTTGATTATTTTCATTAATTGGAAAGATATATATACAAGTTACATATTTCCATAATAGGAGAATCCTATTCCTATTCTATTCCTAAAACCTTATTCTACCATAATTCTAACTATAGCTGGCCAGTGGGCCGGGCTCGGGTCTGGCGGGCTGGGTTTGGCGAGGTCGGGGCGGGACGGGTGAAGGGGGCGGGGTCTGGTGGGATCAGGTTTGGCGGGACTTGCTCCAGTCCCGTCCCGATCCCGATCCCGTCGGAATCGGGTCGGGGCGGGTTCCGACGGGTTTTTCTTTTTTTAATAACATATGTTATAAAAAAAATTCAATAAACAAGACAAGATAGTGTAATAAAAACATCCCAAGGCTGTTTTTGTGCCTCTTATATTATTTAATAGATATATGATTTTTTTTTAATACAAATACAATTGTCTAAATTGCAACTTTGTGGTGTTGTCCAAAAGTTGCAAATTACATAATAAAATTGCAATTAAAAAAATTACATTCTCAAAAAAATCTGTTCTAATTGCTTGATAATTTCCTGTGGTTCTTTGGTTGGAATTGATATTTGTTGGTCAAATTGATCCATGTCGCTTCCACCACCTTCGGATAAGATTTCGTTGTAGTTTTCGTCTTCTTCTTCGTTGATCTCCGGTTGACCGCACCTTCTCCGCTCCGCTCGTATCCAATCTCTGAATAATACTGCAATTTCTAAGCTATCTCCGGCTAATGAGTGTCTGTGGTCTCCTATTTGATATCTGCCGGTAGAAAAAACACTTTCAGACGCAGTTGATGACGCTTGAATGTTCAAAACATCTCGGGCCATCATTGAAAGTATCGGAAAGGTCTTCTCATTCCCCCTCCAGTATTTCAGCAAGTCTTCATGTCCATCTTCATTGATAACTTCTTGGTACGGTACAGAACCCTGCAAAATAAAAATATCCAACTCGCTAATTTGGTTAGTAGCGGTACGACCGCACATTTTATTTCTGAGGCTTTCAATACTAGCCGCAAAAACAACATTTCTTTTGTGAGGTTGTGTTGAAGATGAAGAAGATGGTATGGAAACCGGTAAGTTACTACCATTTTCTTGTTGGTAAAACCTATATATTTTTTTTCATTGGTCTTCTACGCTAGACAACACTTCTTCTTTAGTTTGTTCAATAGATGGTGGGTGATTTAGATTTTTTGGACTTGGAGGTGGTAGTACTTCTATACAATCGTAAATAGTTTCAATAAGTGATTTAGTACCGTCTATTTTGATAGTCGGATTTAATACAACACCAATAATATAAATAGTGGGAATAAGAATAAAATATTTTTTTAATAGCTGCCATATAAGCTGGTTTTTCCATATATTCACTAAGTAATAAAAATATTAGAGTTATATAGAACAACATAGTTGAAATAGTAGGATAATATATACCGGAAAATTCTTTTGTTGCTTGATTTTTTTCTCTAAAAATACAATAAGTTCGGAATTTTTTACCCAATCACTATCTACAATCATATCAGCTGGATTTTGATTATGAGAGTTAAAAAATAAAGTTATAGGTTTTCTATTGTCATAAGCAACAAGTAGTTGCTCGTATAAAGAATTCCACCTAGTGGATACTTCTTCTGGAATTTTTCTATAAGGTAGTCCACAATCGTGACAAGTTTTTTTATATTCTTTTCTTCGTTGTACTCTATTACTTTTAAAAATAAAGTTTATAGCAAATTGTATTTTACTAAGAATGTCTTCAAAAAGTGATAGACCATCCTTTACAATTGAGTTATATATATGACACACGCATTTTATATGAAAATGATATGGAAAAGATGGAGTTAAACTATTTTTTTAAATTGTAATAGCGTAATTGTTAGAAGAAGCGTTATCTAATGTAATAGTCATAATTTTATCGGTTATTCCATAATAATGGCACACTTGATAAATATTTTCTGCAATAAAAGTACCAGTGTGCCTATCATCTATATATCTATATGCTAAGATACGTTTTTGCATAGACCATTTATAATCTATCCAATGACAAGTTACCGTTAAATAATCATGGTCGTTAGTACTACGACCTATCAGACGTGATAGATACTTTGCCATTAAAATGGTATAATGAATAACGTAAATATTGTTGATATTCATGTGCGAATTTAAATACACCTCTCTTAACAGTTGATCTAGGAAAACCGTTAAAAGCAGGATTATATATATCTCTAATGTAATGAATAAAACCGGGAAATGAAGGAAATGAAAAGGGAAACCCTCCACATCAACTAATTTTGATATTGCTTCCCTATCTCTATGTTTATTGTATTTAGGGCCTACAATTCCCCTCGTCGTGGGGTTAATTTGACCCTGTACTTGGTCCGGGACAATATGTGAACCTTGTTCCGATGGAGCGGACGTTTGCGCACCCGATTTTGAAGCTTGGTATTGGGCATACCTAGCTGGATGAGCACTTACTACGTGTCTAATTAAACCCCCCGTCCCACCGTGACCTTTTCCAGTTTTAAATTTTAAAACATTTTTATAAATTTTACATCTAGCTACTTGATTCTCTACGTCACTATCAAAAAATATCTATGCATCTGATTTTAATGGTCGTTTTGCTGGACCTCGTCTCATACTAGGGGGAATATGAGACATTTCAGTTGAAGGTGCACTAGTGAGTGTGTTGTCATCAACATTAGTGGGTGTATCATCTAGATCATCGTCTAAATTAAAGTCTTCTTGAGTTCCAGAAAATAGCTACTCGTCTAAATCTAATGGTATTGTAGGAAAATGTTGAGTATCAACAAAATCATCCTGTATAGGAATAAGATGACCCTTGCCCTGGTTTCCCTTACTAGAAGAAGCACCCTTACCCTTACCCTTAAGCATACCTCTTAATCCTTCCATTTTAATTATGATAATAAATAATTAAAAGATAATAAAATTAAGTGCGCTAAATAAAATAAACAGACAATAATAATTTAATGAAGGAACGAATGTACCAAACGCCGACGTAACGTCGACGTATAATCGAGAGGTTGAAAATTGAAACTTTGCTCGATGAAAGATCCTCAAGCTAGTTGCCAACTTCACTCCCAATTCCCAAATGAATAAATAAAATTGAATATTTAGTAAACAATGTAGACTTGTAGAGAGATATATTGAGAGATTAGAGATATTGTAGGAAGATTTGTGAGAAAGATGAAGAGGAAATGAATTATTTATAGTTGGAAAATTGGGTTAAAGTGTAAATATAATAACTTATGGGTTAAAAATAAATATTAAGGGGGTAGGGGGGTTGGGGGAGGGGGGGAGGCCAAAAATGGCCGTTGCCCAACGACCAAAATCTAAAATGGTCGTTGGTGCAACAGTTATATTTGCAAAGTGGGGCTTTCGGGCGGGATCGGGACGGGCTCGGGATTGGCGGGCCTGGGACAGGCTCGGGACGAGACATTGTCCCGTCCCGGTTCGAGTCCCGCTACTGATTTTTTTTTTTTGTTAAACTAATCGGGGTCGGGTCGGTGTCGGGGTCGGGCCGTCCCGGCCCACTGGCCAACCTTAATTCTAACTATACAATTATGGTAAGTGTATAAGACTAATTAAGGTAACCTTTACACTACAATATACCACAAATATATATATATACCAAATATACAACCTGCCCGTTATGGGCATTCAGTCCATTTGCCGAGATGGGCTGCTGCCGAGATGGGCTGCTGCCGAGACCATTACCCGTGATATACACTTGATAAGTGTATATCACGGGTATATTACCTTGTTTAACACTTATTAGCAATCTACAAAAATATTTATTTATTTGGATGATAAAAGTATTAGTAAGTCGAAGAGGATCAATAAGACCATCCAATAATTTAAGGTATGAAGGTGTTTTGAGGATTATTATATTAGTTGACGAGAGGTAATATCATTTTAAATTTGTATTAAATACTTTATTTATTTATATTTCTTTTGTTTATGACATTGAGTGTTGGTTTAATCTTTAATAATGGACAAAGATCAAGCAACATTATTCAACAAATTGAGAACTAGAAGAACATCAAACCAAATAAGAACTATTATATTATTAATGACCGTTTAGTTCGCGTCAAACTCGGCCCCCCAACTATTCGTCAGTTTATAACGAAGTTGAAATAGCTTTTGCTAACAGTACTATTATGACAATTCGATAATGACATTCCCACAAAGAAACAAATCTAACAATTTTGTATCTTTGGAAGATGCGTAAAAATTTATGGACAACATCATTGATACCTCTTTATGAACTTTATCGGTTGTTTTCATACATATTTTAAAATATATATATTTTTTTAATTTTACTTTTTAGATATAATTGGCCAGTTGAATTTTGGAAGAGCACGTCATGGCTGGTTTGAAGTGGCTGGTTGAGTTGTTTAATGTCATTTTTAAGACAACAAGAATGCTCGAAGAATGGAGGTGGAGTACAATGATTCCCTTGTACAAAAACAAAGGTGATATCCAGAGTTGCAACAACTATAGGGGTATCAAGCTGCTGAGCCACTATATAAAAATTTAGGAAAGAGTCGTCGAGACGAAGGTGAGGAGAGGCATGTCTATTTTCAAGAACCAGTTTGGATAATTCCGGGGCGTTCGACTACCGAAGTCATTCATTTTATTAGGAGGTTGGTGGAGCACTATAGAGAGGGGAAGAAAGACTTACATATGATTTTCATCGACCTCGAGAAGGCATATGACAAAGTCCCTAGGGAGGTTCTATGGAGATGTTTGGAGGTTAGAGGCGTACATGTGGCGTACACTAGGGCGATCAAGGATATGTATGATGGAGCCAAGACTATAGTACGGACAGTAGCAGGAGACTCGGAGCACTTCCCATTGATGATGTGGCTGCACCAGGGATCAACTCTTAGCCCATTTCTATTTGCCTTGGTGATGGATGGACTCTAAGGGGAGGTACCATGGTGTATGTTATTTGCATACGACAGCAGAGTGAACGCCAAGATGGAGGTTTGGAGATAGACTCTGGAGTCTAAAGAGTTCAGGTTGAGTAGGACCAAGACAGAATATTTAGAGTGCAAGTTCAGCAACGGGAGAGACCCTGAGACAGGCGTGGAGGTAAGGCTTGGTACTCAGGTCATTCCAAAGAAATAAAGCTTCAAGTACCTAGGGTCTATTATCTAAGGGAATAGAGAAATTGATGACGATGTCACACATCGTATTGGGGCAGGGTGGATGAAATGGAGGCTCGCATCTAGAGTCTTGTGCGATAAAAATGTGCCACCAAAACTTAAAGGCAAGTTCTATAAGGTGGTGGTTAGACCGACTATGTTGTATGGGACGGAGTGTTGGCCAGTCAAGACTTCGCACATACAAAAGATGAAAGTTGCGGAGATGAGGATGCTGAGATGGATGTGTGGGCATACAAGGAGAGATATGATTAGAAATGATGATATCCGGGAGAAAGTGGGAGTGGCCTCGGTGGATGATAAGATGCAGGAAGCGAGGTTGAGATAGTTCGGGCATGTGCAGAGGAGAGACACAGATGCCCCAGTGCGGAAGTGTGAGAGGTTGGCTATGGACGGGTTCAGGAGGGGTAGAGGTAGGCCGAAGAAGTATCGGGGAGAGGTGATTAGACGGGATATGACGCAGGTGCAACTTACTGAGGACATGACCTTAGATAGGGAATTGTGGAGGACACATATTAGGGTAGAAGAGTAGTAGGTACTCGAGTGTAGTCCTACTTATGCTTACAAATTGATAGTTGTAGTGTTATTACTGTAGGCCCGATTAGCCTATCACACTTATAGACACAGTATTGCTTTATAATCCACCGTAGTTTGATTTCTGCTGCTATGTGTTCTTTAGTGTATTTTGTTTAGCTTATTTAGTTGTGTTAGCTACAACTCCCTTTTTTCGAATGCACTTTATACTGCTTTAATTTCTTATATGAGTCTGACCGTTTCTCTTGCTTTACTCTTTACTCTTGCTTTGTTTTGATTGCCTTGCTTGTGATTATGCTTTGTCTTGAGCGAGGGTCTCCCGAAAACAACCGCTCTACCTACCAAGGTGGAGGTAAGGTCTGTGTACACTCTAGCCTCCCCAGACCCCACGGTGTGGAATTTCACTAGGTATGTTGTTGTTAGTTCATAGTGAAACAATTGAAGAAAGACAGAACCTGAGAAGAAAGATAATAGGTATAAATGAAAAGTAAACTAAAATTACATATATAACTTTTGATGAAAAAATATTACTCAACATACTAAATAGATAAGTTAACATAAATTATGCAACTTGTAATTTTAAAATATACGTACGTCAAACAACTAGGAGTATTACTTTAAGGGGAGATTTTACTGAACATGAAGGTAACTTTTTTGAAAAAATGAAAGGTGAAAAATCAGTCATTGCAATTTTATGATAACTCCCAATTTACAAAGGTATTATGACAACCGAGCAACCGAAGGAATGAAACGAACATACACAAATATATATTTTTTATAGAATATTAGTTGAGATACAATCAATTACATGTTTGTACCTCATATAATTAAAATATATGTATTTAATTAAACTTTTATTTTTTTTATCTTTGTAAGTTCATACGATATCCAATCATCTTGACCACAATAAACAAGTCACCATACTATGATCCATGTTGAGCAATCGCAGGAACTTGTACATTATTCTTTTATGTATTATTATTTATTTAACTTTTCTTAATAATATTGATATTATTTTACATAAATATGTATTATAGAACTCGGTATATACATGCAACGCACGTGCCGAGAGACTATTATTTATAAAAGGACAAATGTGCAAATATACCCCTCAATTTTGTGATTTAGAGCAGATATACCCCACGTGATAAAAGTGGTGGATATATAACTCTGCCGTTATAAAATGGTGCAAATATACCCTTTTTGCTAACGGATTTTTTTTAAATTTTTTTAATCTTATTTTTGAATTAAAAAAATGTCATAGGGCTTTAAAAAAAGTCTACCCATTTTTTTGTGTTGACATATTTCTATAAAGCCGCATGGTAATTTTGTTTCCTGATGGGTCGGGTCTGGTTCGTTAAAAAAATGGGTAGATTTATTTTTTGTAAAGCCACAGAGATATTTTTTATAAATAAATCAGACCCAATCCATCAGAAAACAAATTACCACGTGGTTTTTTTAAAAATTGTCTACTTAAAAAAATGTGTAGACTTTTTTGAAAGTGATGAGACACATTTTAATTAAAAAATAAGCTAAGCAAATTTTAGAAAATTTCCGTCAGCGAAAATGGTATATTTGCACCATTTGTGTAACGACAGAGATATATTTGAACTATTTTATAATAGCAGGGTTATATATCAATCACTTTTATAATGGGGTGTATCTGCTATAAATCGAAAAGGTGAGTGATATATTTGTACATTTGACCTTTATAAAATATCCAGTTTTCAAAACTATTTAAAATTTAGTTAAATTTGGAAAAACTTCATACCTCTCCTCCTTTCTTGCTATCTCCTTCTTCTTTAGATCGTTGGTCATGAAATTTTGAATTGCGAGAGCATATCTTCAAATTGTCAAAATCAAACTATAAAGCTAAGGTCTGATCAAAAGTTGAAGTTAGGCTCTGGTTGTTCAAACTTCAAGTTCAATGTTTAGCTTTTTTTTTTTTTATTTCGATCTGAGGTAGTTAGCTTTTAAATACTCTATATAATTCGATTATATTTCAAATACTAGTACTAAAAACGATTATTTGTGCACTTCGTCTCACATAGAGAGGGGTACATGATTATGTCGATCAAAAGTGGCTACAACCTAACATTTGGGAAGCAATACCATTAGATGCATATATAAATGCAGCTTCCCTTCATCATGGTCAAAAGGATGCAGATAGAATTTATTCAACAACTTGGAATTCTCTATCTCATTGATGAAAATACTTTATTTGCATAAGACCAGTCAAGCTCCTCTGTCCTTCTAGCCACTCCAGTACGTTGTGTACGATGCATTAATTAAAGCGTTGGTACTAACGAGTTGGCACTTTCATGTGGAGTCCCAACTCTCAATACACCCTATGTTAATTAGGATACTAATGCTATCAAAATTAACTTATTTTTTTAAATCTTAAAAAAAATAACCGACTTCCTCCTCCTCCTCTCTCTCTCTCTGCACTGACTCCCTCCTACACCCCTCTCTCTCTTTTTCGCCGGACCCTAGTCGCCGGCCGCCGCCGCCGATCGGCACCACCGAAAAGGACAGAGAGAGTTCGTCGGTCTTCTCTCTGCACCCACTCCATCCTCCTCCTCTTCTCTCTCGCTCTCTCTCCTGTCCTCCTCTCTCTCTCTCTCTCACACACACAACACACACACATCCTCTCTCTGCCGCACTTCCTCTCTCTTTCTCCGATGACGATGACGTTTTCGGTGGCTCAAATCTGCTCGTCTCCTCCGCTGCGATAGTTCAGATCTGACCAGAAATTACCTAGATCTAGATCTATCCTTGCTAGATCTAGATCTATCAAAAAACTCATCGAGGTGGTGGTGGAGTGTAGGTGGAAGGGATGAAATTACCGATGGTGGGGGTCGCCGGAGGTGGTTGAGGTTGGCGATGGAGAAATCGGGAGGGGCAGGGGTAATGGGTGCATAATAGTTTATAATATTGTATAATAGTGTATATGGGTGTATACACCCTTCTTATACACTATTATGAATTTTTATACACCTATATACATAATGTTTATGTATATAGGTGTATAAATATGTATACACCTTCAAACACCTATAACATAATGTACTTGTCTTTTGTATATAAGTGTATAACACTTTATAAAAGTGTTTTTGGATGCTCCTTCATATGTGTATAATATCTCAATCCCCAAGAAATAATGCAATCTACCAAGGTCTTTGATTTTGAATTGTCATCTAGGTAGTCTTTTAACTGAGCAAACTCCATGTTGGTTGTTCTTGTAAGAATTATATCATCAACATACACAGCTACAAACGCCATTAGTGAACCATTTTCCTATAAAATAATGTGTAATCATGCAAAGAGTGCTGGTATCCCTAGATGATAGTGCTTCTGTCAGCTTAGCATACGAGTTTCTACTAGCCTAATTTAAACCATAAAGAGATTTGTTCAGTTTGCAAGTCATACTAGTCCCTTTTACTTCAAGCCTTGTAGGTACTGTCATATACACCTCCTCATGCAGATCTCCATGGAAAAATGCATTATTAACATCTAGTTGTGACATAGGCCATTTTCTTTTAACTACAACAAAAATCAAGGATCCGATTGTGGTCATTTTCACTACTGGAAAATAAGTTTTTATATATTCCACACCATCTTGCTGTGTGTATCCCTTCACTACCAGTCTAGCCTTAAATCTTTCTTTACTACCATCAGCTGTATGTTTTACCTTGTAGATCCATCTACATTCAATAGCATGCTTGCCTACAGGAAGTGAAATCAGGTCCCATGTATTGTTGGCATAAAGAGACTCAAACTCTTTAGTCATGACCTCTTGCCAAGCAGGATGTACTGCAACTTCTTTATATGAAGATGACTCACTATCATGACAATTTTTTTTAACAACAAACTGAATATCGGGGTCAAGACATCAGGTGAAATGGTGTGGTGGTTGGATAATAAGGCAATAATGGAAGTAGGTAAAGTAGTTGGTTGAGAAGTGATGGGTAATGGTTGTTTTAAGATAGATGGTTGTTTTAAGATAGAAATAGAGTGAATGAAGTCTTTGCGGTGCTGTGGAAGTATGTCTTCTCAGAGATATTCTTGTTTGTATGGGTTGGATAGATTGATCCATTGAGGTCTGATGAGGTGAATGTGGGGGAGAGAAAGAAGATAAAGGTGAAGAACTCATAAGTGGAAAATGTGAAGAAGGTGAAATAGATGCAGGTGAAACAAGTGCAAGTGTAAAATGAGATGAAAGAGTAAGATCTCTGACTATTATATCTATAGAATCTCTTATTAAGTTTTGATTGGTACCATCTTGACAAACACGTGACAGATCAATAGGACTAGAAACTGACTTAAGAACAGAAGGGAAAGAAATTACATCAGAATTATAAGAAAGAGCAAATGGAAAAATACCTTTATAAAAGACCACATCCCTGAAAATATGTATTTTTATTGTGGTTAGACTTAGCACCTTGTAACCTTTTGTACCAAAGGGATAACCAACAAATACATGACGGGTTATTCTTGGTTCAAATTTGTGTCTGTGTGATTTAGGTAGAGTAGGAGAGCACAGACATCCAAAAGATCTCAAGTGTGAATAAGTTGGTTTCTTCTTGTATAGTAATTCATATGAACACTTATTGTTCAAGTAGGTTGTAGGAAGTCTGTTTATAATGTGTGTAGCTGTGAGGACACTCTCTCCTCGGTACTTCAAAGGTAACTTGGATTGAAAAAGGAGGGATCTTGCAGTTTCTAACAGGTGTGTACTTTCTTTTAACAACACTATTCTGTTGAGCTGTGTAAGGACAACTTTTCTGGTGGATAATTTGTTTTCATGAAGAATTGTGTGACCTCATTACTAGTGAATTCTAGGCCATTATCTGACCTAACATGTTTTATGGAAGTCTTAAAACGACTTTCAACCATATTTACAAAGGCTTTGAGAACTTGTAAAGCATTGCTTTTACTACTCAACAGATGTGTCCATGTGGATCTTCTATAATCATCCACTAAGGTAAGAAAATATTTATAGTTGTCTTGTGTGGAAATATGGTATGACCCCCATAAGTCAATGTGAATAAGATAAAAAAAAAATGTGGTTAGAGTGATTTGTGCTCAAGGGAAAAGGAAATCTGACTTGTCTTGCCATGGGATAGACAAGACATAAAAATGGTTGTTTGGGTGAAAACTTGGATGGTATTGAGTTTATACCCTTCATCTTGACAAAAGGAACATGTCCAAGTCTATTATGCTACAACAAATCTACATTATTTCCAGTAGAAAAGTAAGAAACTGAAGAATTATTAGCAAACATATCAGTCTTATTATTGAAAATTGGTACATTTACATGCGGAGATGAATGAAAACAAGCAACACCATTGGACATGTTATGCTTAACAATCAAATAATGGACACTACTAGGACCATTACCAACAGAAACTAACATGTTACTTGGAAAAGAATAACAAATAGAAGTCTTAATGACAAGAACATTATCAGTTGTTTTCAGACACCTTGAGAAAAGGAAATAGAGGCCATCCTTTCTCTTACCAATCACCTGAGGCCTCTTCACTGAAGGGGCCATAAAAAACATTATGCATTAGTGAACAATACCATGCATTTCAGGTAATCACTCAAGGAATGCACAGAAACAAGATTGTACTTGAAGGATGGTACAAATAATACTTTGTGTAGTATGATTCTAGGAGTAATAATCACATCACCAAACTCAATCACTTTTACTCTATAACCATTTGGAAGGGAGACTAATAAAGGATAGGATACAGTCAGTATTTTGGTCATTGAGTTTCTAACAAATGTCATATGGTTGGATGCCCCTAAGTCTGTGATCCACAAGTCAAATTTAGATTCAAAATACTTACCTGAAGGCTTGTTAAAATCAATAGATGAAGTGCAAACTACAATACTTGTTGGAATTGTTGAAGTAGATTCATGAGTTGGCCATATTGTTCTTTGGTGAGGTTTGGATTTTGGTTCTAATTCTCTTCTTGTAAATCGGATTCCTCTCCATGATTGGACATTATATATTTGATGGAATTCTATGAACATTGGCAACATTTCTTTTTCCCTTATTGAACCTAGCAGTTTGACTGTTGCCTTCATATTAAGAATGGCCATGAAAAGATTGATCCTGACTGTGAGGATATCTACTATTGTTGTAGTTGTTGGAGTAGGTGCTATTTTGAGGGTATTCATAAATCTTATAGCACTTATCCTTAGTGTGACATAATACTTTATAATGCTCACAGAATGGCCTGCTATTGCTAGAACTTCATGTATAGATATTACTCGAGTAGTTTGTTTTGAAACATCTATTGTTAGATGGACTTGGATATGTGTTCCTAGTATTAGAGGAGTTAACATGAAGTGAGGTATATTCTATTATCATGAGATTGTTTGGTTTAGGCTTTCATTTTTTCCCTCTTGAATCAATATAGAAAAAGGATTGTTCCATAGATGTAAATGGATTCAAAATTAATATACTTCCTCTAATTACAGTGTATACCTCGTTCAATCTCATAAGGAATTGTATCAATCTTCTATCTTGCTCAGCCTTGTGCATGTTTTTCTTGGCTCCACAAGTGCACTGGCAACTACACTGTATTTTGACAGAC
Source organism: Anisodus tanguticus (assembly GCA_034509755.1). Taxonomy (NCBI): domain Eukaryota; kingdom Viridiplantae; phylum Streptophyta; class Magnoliopsida; order Solanales; family Solanaceae; genus Anisodus; species Anisodus tanguticus. The sequence goes on along the minus strand of CM067544.1, from coordinate 32,351,097 downwards.
AAAGTACTCAACTTTTCCCCAAATTTCTTTATTTTTGAATAGTAAGCAGTAATCTCTAGGGATCCTTGAGTCAAATCATTGATCTCTTTCTACACCTCATACAATTTTGCTCCATTGATTTGATCATATCAATCTTCTAGTTCTCTCCATAACTCGACTGCATTAGTAACATACTCAACACTAGCAGCTATCTCTTTGGACAAGAAGTTCAAAATCAAAGTTGTTACCATTTCATCATACCTTTGCTTTTGACGGAATTGAGGTGATCCCTCACTAGGTCTCTTACACTCTCTAGTTATGAACCCTAACTTATTTTTCACAGATAAAACTCGCAATACACTTATTCTCCACCAGCGATAACCAGATCCATCGAAAGGGATTGGCAACAATGTATTCAGGGATTATCAGATGGATACATGTAAAATAAATTATTCGAGTCAGTTGTAAATTGATTCATGTCGATTGTGGTTGAATTTGAGATTGATTGACTTCCTAACCATTCGCCATTGAAATTACCGATTTGAGCTAAGCTAAGAAACAATTACGAGAGGAATTAAATTGGATATGTTTATCTTCGATCGAAAAAGGGGAAAACTGTGCATGTAATTCAAAGCGACGAATTAATGATGGTTCTCGATGAATCAAAGATGAAATTGAACTGTGAAATGTGTGGAATATCCTTGTGGCTCTGATACCATGTAAAGAATGAATTTTGGGCATAAATCAACCTCAAAAGCTAGCTAATGAGGGAGAATCCAAGCCCATGTAAGGAGTCTAAATTCCCATCCCACAACCGATGTGAGAGAATCAACACCTCCGCACATGTCCATGACTGGAATCTGTAGCATGGAAAATATATAATGGGGCCCCAATATCGTATAAATAATAAATTAGAAAGAGATTGGATCTGATACCATATCAAAGATGGAATTGGACAATTCAATAAATCTCCATTGATGGAGAGAAAGCAGTGAAGAGAGTTCGAGAGAGATGAAAGGGAAATGAGAAAATGAACTGATTGACTGACATTGCAAGTACTTGACCAGTGTATTTACAAGGAGAAATGAACAACTGTCAGTGAGCTGTGTAAATTCTAACTAACTAACTAACCACTTACTTAACTACTTGACAATGACACCTAACAAACTCTAACTAACAACCAAAATATCTCACTAACTAATATATCCAGAATGATTAATACATCTAATACATATCTCAATAAGTACTCTCAATAAACTAAATCTTGTATTTATAATATTTTTTAATGGGCGTGAAAAATTAAAGCGACAGTTAAAATGAACGCAAAAAGTATTATAATATCACACTTGAAAGTCAAACTCATGAACTAAAATATTTTTTAACTAACTTTTTAGAATTACTCGAAAAGTTCTTTTTATGTTAATGAATCTCTCAACATCAATAATAGGTTTTCTTTTACGTATGCCCAGTGTAGTTTTCTAGTCAAAGCCATTCAAATGGATCACTTTTTGAAAATAGTTTTTCTTGTTTCCATAAACTAAAACCTATGCCCCTATGACCTTGAGTTCAGAGCTTTTAATTAGTGCCTATCACCCAAGGTTAAAGAGTTTTAAATTGAGTTGATTAAGCTTTAGATGAGCAATGCTGCAGCTAATTTTGCTTATAGTATACATAATTAGTATTATCCATCAGTATATTTTCCTTTCTTGACTAGCGGCCTATTATGGATCCAAATGCTTCTGATTTTGCAGCTTTGCCTTCTTATGGGTTAAGGACAGAAATAAGTAATTTCTGAATTGCATATGTTATAGCTTATAGGTGCAAAGCTGTGACGAACTACACCCCTAGCACCAGGTAGCTTTCTTGAAATTTCAGAAGTCACTTTTCCATCTATCCTTTCAAAAAATGAGTTCAACAACAACATACCCAGTGAAATCCCACAACGAGTGATCTTAAGAGGGTAGAATATACGCATACCTTACCTCTACCTTGGTAGGTAGAGCGGATGTTTCCGAGAGACCATCGGCTCAGGACAAGCAAAGCAAAAAACAGTCAGACCCGGTTAAAAAATTAAAGCAGTAAACAATAAGAAAATGCTGATAGCAAACGCGAATACGCCATGATATCGCATCCTGAAAGAGAAGCAGTGACTAACGCAGATAAATGAGATAAACCAAGTACATTAAACAACGCATAGCAGAAGAAATAAAACTAGAGAAGACTATAAAGAAATACTACGCCTATTCGTATGATATGCTAAGCATGCCTACAGTAATAACACCACAACTACCAGTTTGTAAGTGTAAGTAGGAGTACGCTCGACTACCTACTACCCTTCTACCCTAATCTGTGTCCTCCACAACCCCCTATCTAAGGTCATGTCCTTAGTAAGTTGCGTCTGCTCTATATCCCGTCTAATCACCTCTCCCAATATTTCTTCGGCCTACCTCTACCCCTCCTGAACCCGTCCATAGCCAACCTCACACCTCCGCACTGGGCATTTGTGTCTCTCCTCCGCACATATCCAAACCATCTCAACTTCGCTTTCCGCATCTTGTCTTCTACCGAGGCTACTCCCACTCTGCCCCGAATGCCAAAAAATGAGTTTGTTACTCAAATAATAATACTTCAGAAATTAGTTAGTAAAGTCATTTTTTATATTTGTAATAGAAAAGTCATTCTCACTAGCTAAAGTCATTTTTTATAGAGAAAAAGATACTCAAACCTTTCTATAACATCATTGTTGATTTCGAAAATTTTTGACTGCTATAATGACTGATTGTTAAACACTTATAATAATATTGATATTTAAATAATATTTGATTGTTACAAGAAAAAAAGATGCATAAAATTTAAGCTTAATCACACTTTGTATAAAGAAGGAAATTTTTTTAATGATTAAAATATATATATATATATATATATATATATATATATTCATATAATATTCTTTGTAATTGATAGTGTATTAAAGTATTAAAATATTTGATCAAAATCTCTAGACTTATGACTAGTAATCTTAGAGATTCTATTCTCATAAAGATGGTTAATTATTATATTATCAAAAAGAAAGATAACTATTATAGAGAGGTAATTTTACATATAGTGTGCTGTTATTATTATAAGTAAAAAAAGATGTTGTTGTGCAAAGATTACACCTAAAAGAGGAAGAAATGAGATGATGAAGGAGTTTAGAGAGATGATTTCATATTTTCTCTTACTGAATGAATTGAGCTGATATATATATATATATATATATATATATATATATATATATATATATATATTTATTTATTTATTTATAACTCAACTAACTAACTAACACCTTAACTAATTCCTAATCACAGTTAAGGCATCTTTACAAAAATGTCCTTACACTCACTTAACTACTCTTTACCCTCTCCCTCAAGCTAGATACTAGTAAATATGTTACAAGTTCCTAGCTTGGCAGTTAAGTATTCATGCTGTGCCTTGCTAAGTCCCTTTGTCAGTAGATCTGCAGGTTGTTCTTTAGTGTTAATGTAATCTGTTGAAATTAGTCCTCGAAGAATTCTTTCTCTTATAAAGTGACGGTCAATCTCAATGTGTTTTGTCCTTTCATGATACACTGGATTTACAACAATCTTTAATGCAGTCTTGCTATGACTGTAAACCTTCACTAGAGCCTTTACTTTAATTCCAATTTCTTTCATTAAGCCAAGTAACCAAACCAACTCTAAAACTGTAGCTGCAAGAGTTATATATTCAACTTCCGTTAAAGTTTTGGATACAATGGTTTGCTTCTTGGATTTTTATGAAACTAATGATTCTCAAATCTTTATCAAGTAGCTAGTAATGGATTTTCTAGAGTTAGGACAAGATGTCCAATCTGCATCACAGTATGTTGTGATTGAGTCTGTTGTACTGTTAGAAAGTAAATTTCTTGGCCTGGATGAGATTTCACATATCTTACAATTCTTGTAGCAACTTCTATGTGGGATTTTTAGGAAATTGGAGAAACTGGCTTAAGGTTTGGACACTGAAGGATATGTCTGGTCTGGTCATTGTTAGGTATAGAAGCTTTCCTATCAGGTTTTGATATAAACTTTGATCGGGTAGTAGTGGATATTCTAGAGACTGACTGTTAGCATGATCATTCTATTCTTTTATAGTGAACTTCACATTGATGTCTAGAGGAGTGACTGCTCGTTTTGTGGCACCTAATCCAAATTTAGAAACCAGTTCTAATGCATATTTTTTAATGCATTAGTATTTCTTGTTTTGGTCTTGCAAACTCAATGCCAAAAAATTACCTCAATTCACCTAAGTCTTTCATATTGAAGGCCTTTTGCAAAATTGTCTTAGTATCTTCAATCAGTTTTAAACTTTCTCCTGCAATCAACATATACCAACACAAGGACAATACCTTCTAAGATGTGTTTGATATTGTAATGACCCATTTGATCATTTCTTGCTAGAGATTCTTATTTTCTTGTTTGATCCTTTTCGTAGACTCTATGTGGGGTTTGTGATGCATGAGGACGGGTGGCACGGTTCACGAGGTTCATTTATATGAGTTTCGAATGAAAAACCTAAAATTAGAAACTTAGAGTTGGATAGTTTGACTCAAAGTTGACTTTTGGATAGATGGGTTAGTTTCCAGGTTATGTCGCTTCCGATAGTTGCAAAAGGTCATTTATGACTTAATCGATTCATTGGTTTGCTTTCCGAGGCAATCAAATGTATTTTGTGGCTATATTTGCAAGTATGGATTTTGGTTTTGTCCCGAAGGATTCTTTAGAAAAGTATGCCTTGGCTCGGTTATTTGTGAAATCCAAGGGTACGAGCAAGTTTGTAGCACTGTTTACCATAGACGGTCATATTTATCTTGTGTCTGAGAGGTCCCGTGAGTATTTCGAGTGTTCAACGGAGGATTTGGCATGTTTTGGAATTGCTGGTGTCTGGTGTCCGCTACAGCGGGTCCGCCTTGGCGGAAGATTGGCTCACGGAAGGTGGGGAAATAGGATTTTTTGCCACGGCAGGATCGAGTCCGCTGTGGTGGAGTCTAAGGTGTCAAATGATTTCTGCCGTGACGAACGGTTTTCAGCCACAGCGGGTCCGCTCCAGCAGAGTCGTTTCTGCCGGGACGGATCATTATTTAGGTGTCCTATATATATGATTAGGTCAATTTTTTCTTTACCAAAATAGAGTGTCCTCGAAACCAGTGCCTCATAGAGGTATAATCAGGGCCTCAAGAGCTTTTTCCACCTTGAGGTAATGAACTCCCTCCCTTTTATGGATTAATTTATGATATTAAGGTCCTTTAATGGTGGTTTGGTATATTATTTGAGTTGGGAAGATGGGTTATGCATGTGGTGAGATTAAGAGAGTTGTATGATTGATTTTAATGATGGTTTATGGATTAAATGATGTTAGTATCATGAATTAGGAATGGATTATGTTAGATTATCATGTTACAAGTCTTAATTTGGTATTAGAAGCATGTTTTCAATTGGAGAAATTGTTAGGGTTTCAAACTGGGGCTTTTTGATTATTGATCAACTGAGGGATCAATTGTGTATAGATTTTTAATTAACTTAAGAATATGATTACCTAGCATATACTCTTGGGTTTGGTATATTAAAGTTCGAGTCTTGATAATGTGGGCCCAGGATGGGTATTTAAAGTCTTGCTTTTATTGCGTTAAGCCTTATATTGATTATGTAATTCGCGTGAATAGACTTCGATCATCACGAGGCAAGAAGGAAGGGCAAGGTTGTCATTGATGCTTGCTATTGGTAGCGCTCTTGCTCGGCTTTGAGGTATGCTACAATTTAGCTTTTCGAGACTCCGATATAAGTACACAATTATTTATAAATATTGAGGGGTATTGGGCGTGTTTGGGAGTCCCACTCAACTAGTTGTAATGACTGTTTGAGTGAGTACCAGTGTTGGATTGTGATGATGGGTAGATTTGGGGAACTAGCCTTGTGTTGGTTCCGACTGCTGATTATTTGGGCTTGTCGCCATGTTTGCTATTGTTTGTTTACTCATCACACATGCTTTTGACATGTTATTCTGATTGGACTTTGAATTGCCTATGTGTTGCTGGATTCTTGAAAGCATGTGTATATTATATCTATACTTGATGGCATCTCTTATACATGATATTTGCCTTAGGTTGTCATTGCATTCATACACTCATCGTTCTATTACTTGATGTGAGAGTGGTATGGATATGCTGTGGTCCAAGAGACTGGAAATGTAATAGTAATGTGTGATTATGACACTTGAGATGATATTGATACTCGGAGAACGGAGTTGCACGCCTGCAACATGTTACTATTCAGCCAAGAACTGGCTCCGATGAGACATTTCAGATGGGTATATGAATGATGCAAGTCCTCCATAGGTGTACGATTCATAAATCCTTGACGTATTGTATACCAGGTGTATAAAGGTACCTTGAATATGCATTGCATCCATATCATATTTACTTATGTTTTATCTTGGATTATCTTTGATTGGAAACTGCCATTAAGTGATATTGAAGAAATTGATTTGACTGTGAACTTGAAAAGGATTATTCATACTGCTTGATACTTGAGATATTGTTGAACTCTGTGAATATCTTGGTGATTATGTGATATACCTGGTTGAACTGCTAGTATAGGATTATTTGGTACTTACTTGGTATTTATCTCTAATTATATATCTTCTGTCGTTGTCAGCCTATGATGTCTACGGGGGTACGTTGTGTACTCATTCTAAACTTGCTGTATTCTTTTGGATGCAGATTCAGTACCTTTCACCTCCACAATACCGAGTAGCTGATAACTCGAGTAGTTGATCCTGTCATTCAGGGTGAGGATGCTATGTTCAGCATACCCCTGGATGCTATTCCTCTATCTTTATTGTCTTTTATTCGCATTTGAGAGACAAATTCACACTATGTTATCAATTTTGGTCTGCGTGCCCCTTTTCTCAGACTTGATTCGTTTTGATATTAGAGCTCTTGTATTTACAGACTAGGTCTTATGGGAGATTTTTTGTGACGTATCAGTCTATTTCTATTTCCGCATTTATAGTATGAGACAACTTATGTATTATCTCGTTATCTTCCGCTTTACTTATGTTATGCATGTTAGTGTTTGGAGAGTGGTTCGCCTACATGAGGGATTGGTAGGTGCCACCACGATTCCTGAAAATGTCGTGACAGATATATAAGGAAGGGTGTTGTTGACTTTGCTTGAATGGAAATTGTAACAAAGCTTCTAACAACTTAGTACTCCACTGTCTAGGAGCTTGTTTCAATCCATATAAGAATTTGACAAGTTTACAGACTGGATTCTTCTCCCCCTGACTTGTAAATCCTTGTGGCAATTATATATATATATATATATAGATATAATTATAATCATAAAGATCTCCTTATAAAGAAACATTATTCATGCCATTGCTTTCTTGCTGTTGTAGCTAGTATTATTCTCACTGTCTTCATCTTTACAACTGGTGAAAATGTTTCTTTGTAATCAATACATTCTTGCTGACTATATCCCTTTTCCACAAGTTTGGCTTTGAACCTGTCAATCTCCCCAAAGGCTTTATCCTTAACTTTGTTGATTCATTTGCATCCTATTGGACTTTTCCCTTCTGGTAATGTGACAGTATCCCATGTATGATTTGATTGCAGTGAAGCTATCTCACTTTTTATTGCTTCTACCCATATTTGATCTTTACTTTCTTCTGCATAAGAGTTTGGCTCAGTAACAACTGAAGATGCTGCTACATATGCTTGTATAAGGTAGACAAATCTGAGTAGAAAATAAATTTAGAGATATCATATGGAACTTCCTTGTAGATGTTTAGAGATACAAAATCATTTATCCTAATAATTAAGTGGCTTCTTTCCTCTTTCAGATTTTCTTTGAGGAACATGTTGACTAAGATGAGCATTTTAAAACTCTGGTTGAGGAGGTATTTGATGATCAAGTGAGATATTATGAGGTTGTGCTTTTTGAGGTTCATGGAAAACATTAGAGGATTATGTTTGCAAATGAGATTTCAAGATCAAGTGTCATTTCTGTTTGATTAGGCAAGATGTCGCTGTGAGGAAATTGAATTTCAGTACTAGTGTCATTGGGCATATACTGCATTTGGTCTATAGTGAATATTGGTTTACTCACATATTTCCTTTTGAAATGAAATATATCCTCTTTAGAAATTACATATCTACTTGTAAAGAAATCATTCGTAGCTATGTCATACAATAAATAACCTTTTTGATTTTCAACATACCCTATATGAACTGATGGTCTTGATCTGGACTGCAACTTATCATGCTATTGTACTATCTTTGCATAAACTGACATCCCAATATTCTGAGATGTTTGTAGCTTGATTTTTGAACATATAACCTTTCAAAAGGTGTTTGGTAGTCAATAACTAAACTAGGCAGCCATATAATCAAGTATACTGTTGTTATACACAATGACCCTAAAGTTTTATATGTATTTTTCCTTGAAACATGATGACCCTAGTCACTTCTAAAATATGTCTATGTTTCCTCTCAGCTATACCATTCTCTTTTCCACTTATTATGATTAACTAATAATAAGATGGTTACACTGTCCTTCCCTTGCTTTCGGGCGATTCTTCTTGGCCACTCTATTAAAGTTTCGCATCTCGAAAACTAGAAAGATTTTGTCGAGGGGTAGCACATGTTGTTTGATGTATGATAACTGAATTCTTAAACAACTCATTACATATAGAATTGACAAACTCTATACCATTATATGTTCTTATTGCTTTCACTGTTTTATCAAATTGTATTTTGATCATACTGAGAAACTGTTGTATTATAATACACACATCAGATTTAAGCTTTAATAAGAACACACAAGTTATTCTAAGAAAATCATCCATCACATTCCAGAAATACTTGTTATCATCTATACTTGACACTTTGTAAGGTCCCCACAAATTCATATCTATTAGATCAAAGCAATTTGAAGTTTTTGTACAACTGGATGAAAATGGAAGCCTTGTCTGCTTAGCACAAGGGCATACAGTGCATTTATGTAAACTGTCTACTATATTTTTCACATTATTAGGAATCAATATTTGTAGTGCAGAAGTAGACACATGACCAAATCTACAATGCTACAACTCTATATCCTCTTTAGTATTAACTAGACAATCAGTATTATTATCCTTGACTGCTAGAGTAGTTGCATCTCTTTCTTCTCCATTTGCATTCACCAAGAGATATAATCCACCATCTTCCTTACTAATCTCTTTCACCTTTTCAGTACAAAGATCCTGAAAAATACAAAATCAGGAAAATAGTTGAGTGAGAAACTCAGATCTCTGGTGACCTTAGATACTGATAGTAAATTGTACTTAAATGGAGGAAAACGAAAGACTTCTGTCACTATGTTATCCTTTGATAAACTACATCTACCAACATGAGTGACAAGTGTTGTGTCTCATTAGGGAGAAACACTTTCTTTGACTTATCAGGTTGTAGAATTGAACCTTTGTCAAGCATACTTATATCTGCTACCATATGATGGGTAACACTTGTATCAATTATCCATTGTTGAATATTGAATGCCAATAAAGTAGTATCAATACCTGCAACATTTGCATGTGATATGCATATGCCTCCAGTAGAGGATTCCTTGTTAATCAACTGCAGAATCTGGTCATACTGATATTTGATAAAGGCATAATTTTCAAGCTGTCCTATTTGGTAGAGTTGCATACCAGGCTCCCTTTGTGAGTTTTAGCATGTGCACCAGTCATTCCTCTATAGTAACCTTGATTAGATTCCTCAGGTAGAACATTATATGCAACATTACCACATGGCCCAAACTTTTTTTGACTTAAACTCTGGTGGATAGCCCACCGCTTTGTTGCACATTTCGTTAGTGTGACCTCTTAGTTTAGACACTTCACAGAACAAATTGTAGTTCTTCTTGAACTTTGGATTGCCTCCAGTCCTAGTATACACAGCAACATCATAATTTTCTTTAGCCACAGTTGGATTAGCACCCAACAGCCCAGCAGTAGCTGCAACAGAACATTGGCTCTCATCACTAATGATCATAACATAGGCTTGGTTTACTGTAGGATTTGGACTCATCATCAATATTTGGCTTCTTGCTTGATTATAAGACTCACTTAGGTCAATCAAGAACTGAAACAATTTCAATTTTTGAAAGTGCAAAATAAACTCCCTGGACTTTTCACAATTACAGCCAGGTGCAGGAACTAGTGCCTCATATTCTTTCAATAAATCCTTCAGTTTTGAATAGTAAATTGACATAGATGAAGAACCTTGTGACAATATAGATATTTCTTTATGTAAGTATAAAGTTATAGACCCGTCAAACTTGTTAAACTTTCATACAAATCATCCAAGACTGCATGTGCACTTGAAGCATACATCACACCACCTAACAGAATTTTAGCAATTGAATTCATTATTCAGGAAAACAAAATAGCATTCACCCTTTCCCAATAATTTCCAATTTCAGTTGAAAATTGATCTTTCTAGCAAGACCCATCAACCATTCTAAATTTATTTCTTCCTAACAAGGCAATCTTCATAGACCTATTTCATAGAGAGTATTAGTTGAAATAAAATGATGTGTATATCATTGATATCAGAAGGGGAAAAAAAACAATTGATGATTGTAGCTGATACTCGAATTCTGCCCTTGTGTAGTAGTTTGTTTATATATAGATTGGACGATTGGTGTTGCCATTGCAGTGAGGTTTCTTTAAGAAATCAATTAATTTGGTCGAGAAATGGTTCAACAACACAAATCTACACACATGATTTTTGAAGAAAGCTTAAAGAAGAAAACGAAGCAGAAATGATTTAGGACACATAATTGATTTGAGATTGTGAGCGGAATGCGCATTAGATCTGCTAGAAATACCACGTTGTAGTGCAAAGATTACATAAGAAAGAGGAAGAAGGAGTTTAGAAAGATGATATCATATTTTCTATTATTGAATGAATTGAGCTTTACAACTCAGCTAACTAACTAACTAACCTTCATCAACTAACACCTTAACTGATTCTTAATTACAATTAAGACATATTTATAGAAATTCCCTTACACCCATTTAACTACTCTTAACAAAATATGTTAGAGAGAGATAAAATATAACATAAAAATGAATTTTGAGAAAAAATTGACAGTTATAGTAAGGTGTTGTTATATAAGGATGTTGTAATAAATATGTTTGAATGTATTTGATCCTCTACAATAAAAAATGGTTTAATATTACCCTATGTTATACTATTGATCCATATATGTCCCTACCATCATAAAATTGACTGAAATTGATTTTTTTTTTCGTTAACCCTATTCATTTTAGCCACATGACATGAAATCTCACCACACCAATCCTTTTCTTCTACCACTGCTCAAAATCACCAATACCTTCGTTATATGTACCATCTAACCACGAACTTAGATATGCTAATTTGTATTGGATGATTTAAGTCCTTGTGAGTTGTAAGCTTGTAATACTGACTAATTAAAACCAAAACTTAAATCATCTACCCATGTTTCATTTCCTTTCAAATGGAAATTTACAAAACCTTTTATACTAATTTGGGAGTTCAAAAGAATTGAGACAACAAGGCTTCCGTTTCTAGCTTAAAATTCTGTCCAAGTTTTTAATTGCGCCAAAAATATTTTTTCTGAGAACGACTACCGCCCACCAAAAACACCCAAATATGTATAATTCAAAGAGAGCATATCCTAACTATTATTCCTTATCATTTTTCCTAATAAAACCTAAAGCTTTTGTTCAATATTCTTTTGGGAAAATGCATATAATCCCCCTCAAACTTGTCCACTTAACTTATTTTAGTATGTTAACTTTACGGTCATTTACGTGTCTCCCTATTTTTGTTTGAAGTGAAATTAATACCACATTGAAAATAAAGGGTCAATCTTGTTATTGGTTGTGTTACTCACGCGCCGCTATTTCAACGTCACATTAGTGCTACGTCAGAATTTTATTAATTTTAATTCTACCATTTTTCTTTCTTTTTTATTCAAAGATTTTTCATTAATCATATTTTAATATTAATTAATCCCTAATTAATTACTAAAACCCCTTAAATAACCACATCTTTTCCAACACTCAAGGGAATTCACCGGAAATACCAAATTTCACTACAGATTCATTTTTTTTGTTAAACAAACCCAATCATACTGCTTAAACAACAGCTTTACACCACACCATGTCCCTCAAAGATTGGGAGCTTTTTTACAAAAAACAATTGTTAGTTTTTGATCTGGTGAGTGTTTATATCTTTTCTGGTGAGTTTGGACAGAGAATTGATGATTTGGCCATCTACATCTTTGATTTTTCAGTTGAGTCGTCGTCTTCTTAGATGTTCTTTTGAACTGGTGGTTTGGTAATTTTTCAATATCGAAATGGAGTCATCGGAAATGACATCGGCAAACTTAACATTAAGATTCCTACCAAATAAGAATGGTAAACAAAGAAAAGAACTAAGAAGAGAAAAAAAAGGAGAAGAAGATGGTGTGAAGTTGAAACGCCTTGAACTATCGTGATAGAATCCGCCGTGAGTAAGTTAAGAGGAACTTAAAAGATTGATGACATTAGAAAGGATAACCATGATTTAAAACCAATGTCAAGTAAGTATTATAAGAGTTAGAGGTCAAACGTATCAAAGCGAGTGAATTTCCACGAAATTTCCAACTTAAAGAGTGATTTTCGGTCGTTCATTGGAGGTCCGGGCCGATGTTATAACCGTACTTTTGGGGTAATACATAAGAGTTCTTAACATGTTAATAAGGTCATGTTATAAGTATTTGAATCATATTATAGTTGTATGTTATGTGTTGAGGTCAAGCATGTTGTAAAACAAAAGTCGGCAAAAGTTATCGCAAGTTACATTCATAATTATTATGAAATTTGGGTCAGATGTAGTGGATATTTTCTCCCAATTTACAGGGTGATCCACCCACCATATCTAAGCTCTACGAGTATAATTTCCAATGCATTAAACTATTCATCGATAAGACATCGTAGTAGAGAGATATTTACGTTTTCATGAGACTATGCAGGCAGCCCCATTTAGGACCCACATAGGTGGTGAAATTTCTTAGCTTTTATATAAAGGTGGCGGCTTCACTTCTCACTTCATTTTTCGACCACATCATACCCCTAGCTCTCTAAAACTCTCCCAAGGAGTTCCCATATGATCCCAAATCAAATCCAAGAGTAAACCACCCAAATCTTGCTATAGAGAATCCTTGATGACGATCTAGTTGTGCTTTCTTCTTAGTTGTTGAAGTTGGATGTGTTGAGGGTTCTTTCTAGTTAAAGGGAGATTTTTCAAGTTTTTCTTGCTATGTGAGGTAAGCTCTTTCTTGTGCTACATGGGTTTTACCATATCAAAGTCCTAGCTAAGTTGTTTAGTTGAGAAGTTGTAGTATTTCACTCGGAAGTTGTTCGCAGTGTTTTTGCACCTTGTCAGGCTGTTTAATGGTGCTATTTTGATAGTCTATGGGCTGGAAATAATGTATATATGTTGGTTTGTATGCTAGAAATGTTGGATGTATTAGCACGTTAAATTGTTTTAGGTTGTGAGTTGGAGGGTAGAGGAATCATAGACTTGAGTTGTAGATGTGCTATATGATGTGTTGAGTGTTATATGGTGTGTAGAAGGGGTTATTCATGTCATTCCTAGGTGCTGGAAGTATGAACATTTATTATATGAGTTAATTTATAATGTAAATATACTTAGAAGATGAAAGTTGCAAGTTGAATGGTTAGATAATGTAGTGAAATGTTAGTTGTGTTGTATAAAGTGTCTAGACTGATTTTGGTGGGTAAGTTGGGTTTCTATTAAAGTAAGGAGATGCTGAAGGTGTTTTTTTATTTGTGTCTATGTATATTTGTAATGACCCGTCTAGTCATTTTTAGCTAAAAACATTTATTTTCTTGTTTGACCCTTCCCGTAGACTCTATGTGGGGTTTGTGACGCATGAGAATGGGTGGTGTGGATCCCGAGGTTCATTTATATGAGTTTTAAATGAAAAACTCAAAACTAGAAATTTAGAGTTGGTTAATTTTACTCAAAGTTGACTTTTGACTATATGGGTTCGTTTTTGGGTTCTATCACTTTCGATAGCTCTAGAGGGTCATTTATGACTTAGTTGAGTCATTGGTTTGCTTTATGAGGCAATCATATGTGTTTTGTGGCCTTATTTGTAAAGTTTGGGTATTTGATTATTCTGAACAATTCATTAGAAAAGTATGTTTTAGCTCGGTTAAATAAAAAATACAAGGGTATGAGTGAGTTCATAGCACTGTTTATCTTTGACGAGCATGTTTGGTTTGTGTCCGGGGGGCCTCTAGAGTGTTTCTGGTGTTTGGTGGAATATTTGGCCGTGTTTCCACAATATGGTGTTTGGTGTCCTCCTTGACGGGAGGTTGGCTCACAGAAGTAAATGTTTGGAAGTTTTTGAGTTCCTGTATTGCCGGAGGGAATTTCTGCTGGGGCGGGTGCGCCTCTACGGGATCAGGTTCGCCATGGAGCTGGAGTGAGCTGTCAAGTGACTACGCCCCCGTGAGTGTTATGTTCGTAGTAGCGGATCTGCGTCAGTGAAGTCAATTCCGCTGGGAATGAATCACTTTATCAGGTGTTCTATTTAATTCCTAAGTTGGATTTCTTTTCCCAAAATAACATATCTCGAACCTAGAGTCGCCAGAGAGTATTTTCAGAAGTTTAAGAGAAATTTCATCTTTAAGGTAGTAAATCCTTTCCTTCATGATTTGATTATATGTTTGTAAGTCCTTTGATGGTCATATAACATGTTTGTAAGTTGGGGAAAATGAGTTATAAGTTCTTATGAGTTTAAGAGAGTTAAATCATTGATTAATGAAGGTTTTATGGATTAGATGGCTTAAATTATTGTGAATTAGTGATGGATTATACTAGGTTATAATGTTATAATTCTTAATTTGAGTATAGAAACCTTTTCCAATTGGGGAAAAATTCTAGGGTTTCCAATTCGGGCCTTTCTGTAAATTCTTTCATTGAAGGTGCAAATGAGTATAAGTTTCCAATTAATTTAAGAATATGAATCCCAAGTACATATTGATACTTTTCGAATATTAAAGTTTGAGTCTTGGTGACGTGGGTCGAGCTTGGTATTTAAAGTCTTGCTTTGTAAGGATTACATCCTTGTATGTTGTGTAAGCTTATTTTAACGAATACTATATACGTGAATAGACATTGATTATCATGAGACGCGGATAGTATATACGTGAATAGACTTTGATTATCATGAGACGCAGAGGAAAGGCAAGGCTATCATTGAGGCTTAATTGGTTAGAGCTCTTGTTCGGCCCAGAGGTACGTTACGGTTTACTTTCATAAGACTTTAATAGCAGTGCGTAATTAGTTATAAATATTGAGGGGTATTGGGCGTGTTTGGGGGTCCTCCTCAAATGGTTATGATGAATGTTTGAGGGAAGTACCGGTGTTGAACTGTGATGATGGATGATTTGGGGAATCAACCTTATGTTGGTTCTGACTACTGATTGATTGGGCTTATTGCCATTTATGTGAGCTTGTCACCATAGTTTCTATTGATATCCTTATTGATCACATATGCTTTTGATATAGTATCCTGATCTATACTTGAATTGTATATATGTTAATGAATTATTGAAAGCATATGATATTCATCTCTATACTTGATTACATCTCACTATCTGATGATTCTTGCCTTGAAATGTCATTTACATTCATACACTCAGGGTTTCTATGATATTGATATTGGAGTGGTATGAAATGTGTTGTGGGTCCAAGAGATCGGGAAGGTAAGAAAAATATGATATTATGGAAATACTGAGATGATAATGATACGTGGGGTACAAGTTGCACGCCTTCAACATGATATTATTCAGCCAAAGGCTGGGCTCCGATGGGATATTCTGAAGAGGTATATGGACTTTGCAGGTCCCCAATGGGTGGTTGATCATAATAAAAACTTGATAATTTGTATAGTAAAGGTACCTGATATATGCATCGCATTCATAATATTCAAATATCATTGCAACAATTATCTATTGATGGACTAAGTGTTGGGTTGATTGTTGATGACTTGACTAGATTCCTGGACATGAAAGACTTGTACATTCTATTTCAGACTTGAATCTCGGTTATCAAACTCTATTGAATTTGTTAACTCATGTGAACATGAAGTCTTATATGAACAAGGTTACATGTTGATTGACTTTTTAGTATCAACTTGGTATTTATCCTTTTTTTTAGATATTTTCTATCGTTGTTGATCTATGATGCCTACGGGAGTATATTATGTACTCATGCTACACTTGTTGCATTCTTTTTGGATGCAGATTTAGTTGTCTCTACCTCTGCGGGAACTAAATCCAGCTTCCAAGGTGAGGATGCTACCTTCAGCATGCCCTTGGATGTTCTATCATTAACCTGTCTTTTATTGTATTTGGGAGATATGACAGAAAGTCCACTTTCAATTCAGTTTTGGCACTATGTGACCCACTTTCAGACTTGTATCGTGTTTATAATACTCTTATATCTATAGACTACATCACTTGGGGGATGTTGCTGATGTTTCAGACTTGTATTATTCCGCATTTATATTACGAGACAGTTTATGTAGTATTTGTTATCTTTCGTTTTTATTTATGTCATATTATGTGAATAATTGGGAAGTGGTTCGCCTACCAGTGGGAAGGTGTACGTGCCACCACGATTCCTTTAAAGGGGTCGTGACAAAGTTGGTATCATATCCCTATGTTAAACAGTCTTAAATGTAAGATCAATGTCTAGTAGAGTCTCGCGGATCGGTACGGAGACGTCCGTACTTATCTTCGAGAGGCTATGTGATATTTAGAAAATTTCACTTTCTTTATTCCTTTTGTGCTAAGTTGAATCAAATTGGTATCTGACCCTTGTTTCTAATGTCTCACAGATGGTAAGGACTCGTGCCAACGCAACGAAGGAGGAGGAACCGGTATCGGTAGTGCATGGTCGTGGTAGAGGACGTGCTCAGGGCTGAGGTTGAGCTAGAGCAGCAGCACCAGCTCAGGGTAGGGCACAAAAAGCTGGTCAAGCTCATGCTAGATCCATTTTCGCAGAGTCGTTTATAGAGCCTTAGAATGAGTTACTTGAGGAGGAGATAGGACCAGTCTAGGATCATCCTAGATTTATTGCTACTCCGGTCATACAAGACACACTGGTCAAGTTGTTAAGTGTCCTGATGGTTTTGCCCATGCGGGCGTACATCCTACTATTCCGAGTGGTTCTCATACCCGTGTAGGAGAGGGGCAAAATTAGACCCTCGAGTTTTGTACTTCTAGGGTTCATCCAGCGACGATGTTACCGCCTCTTATCGATGATGTTCATGCTCCAAAGTTTGGTGCCCCACCTATTGGAGGGACAACTATGGTGTTTTCGACTATGAAACCTCTTCTGTTTTATGGTCAGCCCGGGGAGGATGCATATGAGTTCATCATGAGCAGCCATGAAAGATTGAATACTCTGGGTATTATTGAGTCGTACAGAGTTAGTTTTGTGGCCCTTCATCTTTTGGGAGATGCAATACAGTAGTGGTGGGCATATGTTAATTGCTTACCCACAGAGTCGCCTCCATTGACTTGGGATATGTTCTATCAGGTATTTTTAGAGACGTATGTGCCTTTGAGCTTGAGTCTGAGCAAGCGTGATGAGTTTCAGAAGATTGGGCAGGGAAATTCTACAGTTGCACAGTATGAGACTGGCTTTCATGCCTTATTATGCTATGCAGCATCGCTGCTACCTACTGAGGTTGAGCGAGATGTATTGTTCAAGGATTGAGTATTCCACTCCAATTGGACATGTTGCAGTTGATAGACTCTGAAGCTTCTTTTGAGATAGTAATTGAGCATGCTAGGATGGTGGAGTCTGTGAGAGGCAATATGTCTAGATATGAGCTCGATAAGAGGGCGATGAGACATAGACAGTTTAGTGGTTCTTCTTCCCGTGGTTATGGGTATCATAGTAGATATAAACAGTTGCAGCCTAGTCAAAAGATTCAGGAAGCCCTCTAGATTATTGATGGCGTCTCTGCGTGGTCGAGTAGTAATTGTGAGGGCCAATCTTTTAAGGGTTTTTAGTCTCGCTATTCAGACCATGGTGTTTTGGGTTCTTACATCTCTATTCAGCAGACCTTAGCGGCTAAGACTTATTTCAGCTGTGGGGTGGTTGGTCATTTCAAGAGAGATTGCCCCAGGTATGTATTGAGTGTATCTCGTGCACCCAGGAGTCCAACACATACATCTAGGGGTGGTAGTCAGACCAGCCGGGGAAGATCTCAGTAGGGCTATGATGGCCATTAGTCTAGTCATGGTGGATCCCAATCTAGAAGAGATGGAGCTCATTTGGGTTGAGATGGACAACGGAGTACTCATTCCATGGTAGGACGCACTCATTGCTATGCATTCCCTGGTAAGGTTGAGGCTAAGACATCCGATGCAGTGATCACATGTATCATCTCAGTCGATTATTGGTCTACTGCAATGATATTTGATCCAGGATCTAGATTCTCTTATGTATTTGCCTACTTTTCTGCTAAATTGGATTTGTGGTGTGATATGCTTAATATTCATATTCGTGTGTCTACACTAGTCGATGATTATGTGATTGTAGATAGAGTTTATCATATGTGTGTAGTTACTTTCATGGGTTACGATACTTGGATAGATTGGGTCATCTTAGATATGGTGGATTGTGATGCCATCTTGGGTATGGATTGGTCATCTTAGATATGGTCCGAGTATCATCAGCTGAAGATCCGGGATGAGAATGTTCCCAAGACGGCTTTCTAGACTCGTTATGGACATTATGAGTTCTTGGTGATGTCCTTTCCGCTTACCAATGCCCCCGCAACATTTACAGACTTGATGAATGAGATATTTAAGTCGTATTTGGATTCTTTGTGATTGTGTTCACTGATGACATCCTGATATATTCGAAGAGTCAGGATGACCATTGGCGTCATCTTACAAATGTTCTTAGTTTATTGAAGGAGAAGAAGCTATACGCTAAGTTCTCGAAGTGTGAGTTTTAATTGAGTTCTCTGGAATTCTTCGGACATGTGGTGTCCAAATATGGGATCATGTTTTACCCAAAGAAGATAGAGGCAGTTAGGGACTGGCCTAAACCAATTTCTGTGATGGATATTTGGAGTTTTGTGGGTCTTGCTAGCTACTATCGCCGATTCATCAAGGGTTTCTCTTCTATTGCTTCTCATTTGATGCGTTTGACTCAGAAGGAAGTTCATTTTCAGTGGTCCGACCAGTTTGATGAGAGCTTTCAAAAGCTCAAGATTTTTCGAGAAGAATTACTCTGTTCATGATTTGGAGTTAGCTACTGTTGTATTTGCCTTAATGATTTGGAGACATTACTTGTATGTCATTCATTGGGAGGTGTATTCCGACCATTGCAGTCTTCAACACGTGTTTAATCAGAGGGATTTGAATTCTAGGCAGCGGTGGTGGATGGATTTGTTGAAAGTTTATATCATGACCATTTTATACCATCCAAGCAAGGCCAATGTGGTGGCGGATTCCTTGAGCCGAAAGGCAGTCAGCATGGGGAGTCTAGCTCATTTGATTATTTCCGAGAGTTCTTTGGAATTAGAGGTTCAGTCTCTAGCCAATCATTTTATGAGGCTCGGTGTTTCGAATTAAGGTAGGATTATGGCTTGTGTGTAGGCGAGGTCATCT
This sequence comes from Anisodus tanguticus, assembly GCA_034509755.1. Lineage (NCBI taxonomy): Eukaryota > Viridiplantae > Streptophyta > Magnoliopsida > Solanales > Solanaceae > Anisodus > Anisodus tanguticus. The sequence continues at coordinate 32,331,318 of CM067544.1, read as the reverse complement.
CTTTTAGATCAGATTCAGACTCACTAGTATGATGATGTGAAGTTGTGTAAGATCAGAAATAAGGTGATGAGTGGTGAGGCCAAAGAGGCCATGATTGATAGTGAGGGAATTTTGAGGATTAATGGTAGAGTGTGTGTGCCTCATGTGGCTGATTTGACCACATTGATTGTGGAGGAGGCCCACAACTCTAGGTATTCGATTCATCCAAATTCTACTAAGATGTATAATGATTTGAAGTAGCACTATTGGTGGGGTAAGATGAAGAGAGACATTGTTGATTTTGTGTCTAGGTGTCAGAATTGTCAGCAAGTAAAGTATGAGCACCAACAACCCGATGGTGTATCTCAGAGGATGCCCATTCCCGAGTGGAACTGGGAGAGGATTTCCATGGATTTTGTTTTGGGATTGCCTAAGACTTTGGGCAAGTTTGATGTCATTTGGGTCATTGTTGATAGATTGACCAAGTCCGCAAATTTTATTCTGGTCCAGACGACTTATAATGTAGAGAAGTTGGCTAAGATCTATATTCGGGAGATTTTTCATCTTCATGAGGTTCCTATTTCTATCATCTCAGATCAGGGTACTCAGTTTACTTCACATTTTTGGCAGATTTCGCAAAGGAAGTTGGGTACTTGCTTGGATCTCAGTACATCATTTCACCCTCAGAACGACGGTCAATCCGAGCGGACTATTCAAGTATTGGAGGACATGTTATGAGCCTGTGTGATTGATTTTGGTGGTCATTGGGACCAGTTCTTACCTTTGATAGAGTTTGTGTACAACAATAGCTATCACTCCAGTATTGATATGGCACCGTTCGAGGCTTTATATGGTAAGATATATCAATCTCCGGTCGGTTGGTTTGATGCATTCGAGGTCTGGCCTTGGGGTACTGATTTATTGAGAGATTTCTTAGAGAAGGTGAAAATGATCCATGATAAGCTCATGACAGCTCAGAGTAGGCAGAAGGAGTATGCAGACTGGAAGGTCCAAGATTTATATGTCATGGTTGGTGATAGAATTCTTTTGAAGGTCTCATCCATGAAGGGTGTGATGAGATTTGGCAAGAGGGGAAGTTGATTCTGATGTGTATTGGACCTTTTGATAATCTTCATAGAGTTAGGGAGGTAGTGTATGAGTTGGCTCTACTACCAAGTCTTTCAGGAATCCATCTAGTTTTTCATATGTCTATGATGAAGAAGTATCATGTCGATGACTCTTATATCATTCAGTGGGACTCCGTTTTGCTTGATTAGAATTTAGAGTTCGAGGAGGAGCCTGTGGCTATTTTGGACAGGTAAGTGAGAAAGTTGAGATCGAAGGAGATATCTTTTGTAAAGGTTCAGTGGAGGCATCGTCCTGTTAAGGAGGTGACTTAGGAGACCAAGTCCGACATGCAGAGCAGATATCCTGGCTTCTTTACAACTTCTTGTATGTTTTTCTCTGTTCATTTCTCTCCGTTCGAGGACAAATATTATTTTAATTGGTATTTGATGTAATGACCCGTCTGGTCATTTTTAGCTAAAGACCCTTATTTTCTTGTTTGACCTTTCCTGTTAACTCTATGTGGGGTTTGTCATGCACGTGGATGGGTGGAACGAACCCCGAGGTCCATTAGTATGAGTTTCAGATGAAAAACCCAAAACTAGAAACTTAGAGTTGGTTAGTTTACCTCAAAGTTGACTTTTGACTATATGGGTTTGTTTCTGGGTTCCTTCACTTCTGGTAGCTCCAGATGGTCATTTATGACTTAGTCGAGTCATTAGTTCGCTTCCCGAGGCAATCAGATGTGTTTTGTGGCCTTATTTTTAAAGTTTGGATATTTGGTTATTTTGGATAATTCTTTAGAAAAGTATGCTTTAGCTTGATTAAATTGGATATCCGAGGGTACGAGTGAGTTCGTAGCACTATTTACCTTTGACGAGCATGTCTGGTTTGTGTTCGGGGGGTCTCGATAGTGTTTCAGGTGTTTGGTGGAAGATTTGGCCTTGTTTCCACAATTTGTTGTCTGGTGTCCGCCTCAGGGGCATCTCTATCCGCTACTGCGTGCTTGCCTCTGTGTGCTCGCCTCTGCTGGAGATTGGCTCGCAGAAGTGTTGGTTTGGAAGTTGTTGAGTTCCTGCCTTGGCTTAGGGAATTTTCGTAGAGGCGGGTGCGCCTCTGTTGGATCGGGTTAGCCATGACGCTGGGGCGAGCTGTCAAGTGACTGTTCCCCAATGAGTGTTATGTTTGCAGCTGAGCTGCACCAGTGGAGTAGATTCTGCTAGGTCAGAATCACTGTATCAAGTGTCTTATTTAATTCCTAGGTTAGATTTCTTTTCCCAAAATAGCATTTCTCGAACCTAGAGTCGCCAGGGAGCATTTTCAGAATTTTAAGAGCAATTTCATCTTTGGGGTAAGAAATCCCATCCTTCATGATTTGATTATATGTTTCTAAGTCCTTTGATGGTGATACAACATATTTATAAGTGGGGGAAAATGAGTTTCAAGTTCTCGTTAGCAATCCAGCTCAAAACCAATAGCACGTATGAGTTTAAGAGAGTTAATCATTGATTAATGAAGGTTTTATGGATTAGATTACCTAAATTTTTGTGAATTAGTGATGGATTTTACTAGATTATCATGTTGTAATGTTTAATTTGAGTATAGAAACCTATTCCAATTAGGGGGAAATTCTAGGGTTTTCAATTTGGGGCTTTTTATACATTGTTTAATTGAAGTTCCAAATCAGTATAGATTTCTAATTAATTTAACGATATGAATCCCTAGTATGTATTGATACTTTTCGAATATTAAAGTTTGACTGTTGGTGACGTGGGGTCGGGGTTGGTATTTAAAGTCTTGCTTTGTAAGGATTTTGTCCTTGTATGTTGTGTAAGCTTATATTAACGAATAGTATATACATGAATAGACTTCGATTATCACGAGGCATAATGGAAAGAAAAGTCTATCACCGAGGCTTGATTGGTTAGCGCTCTTATTCAGTCTAGAGGTAGGCTACGATTTACTTTAACAAGACTTCAATAGAAGTGTGTAATTAGTTATAAATATTAAGGGGGTATCGAACGTGTTTGGCGGTCCTCCTTAAACGATTGTGATAAACGTTTGAGAGGGGTACATGTGTTGAACTTTGATGATAGGTGATTTATGGAATCAGACTTATGGTGGTTTCGACTGCTGATTGATTGAGCTTGTCATCATTTATGTGAGCTTGTCTCCATAGTTGCTATTGATATATTTATTCATCACACATTTTTTTTCGATATGATAACCTAATTTGTACTCGGATTGTATATGTGTTAATGAATTCTTGAAAGCATGTGATATTCATATCTATACTTGGTTGCATCTCATTATATCATTATTCTTGCCTTGAAATGTCATTTACATTCATACACTCATGGTTCCTATGATATTGATATTTGAGTGGTATGATATGTGTTATGGGTCTAAGAGACCAGGAAAGTAAGAATAATATGAGATTATGGAAATACTGAGATAATGATAATACGCGGGGTATGTGTTGATGCCTGCAACATGATATTATTCAGCCAAAGGCTGGGCTCTGATGGGACATTCTAGAGTAGGTATGGACTTCGCGGGTCCCCCGTGAGTGGTTGATCATAATAAAAACTTGATAGCCTGTGTACTGAATGGTAAATGTACATGACATATGCATTGCATTCATAATATTCTTATATCATTGCATCGATTATTTGTTTATGGACTAAGTGTTGGGTTGATTGTTGATGACTTGACTAGATTCCTGGACATGAAAGACTTGTACTTGCTATTTGAGGCTTGAATCTCAGTTATCGAAATCTATTGAATTTGTTAACTTATGTGAACATGAAGTCTTATATGAACAAGGTGACATGTTGATTCGAGGAACCATTCCATGATTAATATGACATTAATTGGGTTATTGAACTGCTAGTATAGGACATTTTGGTGTCAACTTGATATTTATCTCCTTTTGCGTATTTTCCGTCGTTGTCGACCTATGATGCCTACGGGGATATGTTGTGTACTCATGCTACACTTGTTGTATTGTTTTTGGATGCAAATTTAGTTCCTTCTACCTCCACGGGATAACGTGGATAAGTCCAAGTGGGTGATCTCCAGCTTTCAGGGTGAGGATGCTACCTTCAACATGCCCTTAGATGTTCTATCATTATCCTATCTTTAATTGTATTTGAGAGACATGTCAGACAGTTCCACTTTATGTATTCAATCTTGGCACTATGTTGCCCTTGATTTTTAGACTTGTATCATTTTTCTAGTGCTCTTGTATCTACAAACTAGATCACTTGGGGGATGTTGCTAATGTTTCAGACTTGTATTATTCCGCATTTATATTACGAGACAGTTTTTATAGTATTTGTTATCTTCTGCTGTTATTTATGTCATATCATGTGAATGATTGAGAAGTGGTTTGCCTACCAATGGAAAGGTGTAGGTGCCACCACGATTCCTCAAAAGGGGTCATGACAATATTGTTGTTAGTACTGTAAGGTTAAAGGAGATTAGTCAAAGATATATATCGTAGAATAATGTTAGGGCGGAATTGGCGTTCCTTGGTTTCTTAGTATGTTCCTTTATGTTGATTGTAGTGTTATTTTCTTGGTTGTGGCTGAACTTGTGGAAGGAGTTGAGTTTGTCATCTCCGTGGAATGATCGGCTTAGAGGTATGTAAGGTTATTTGTTATTCACTTCTTTGGCATGAATCCACAGTAAGCCTTCTCTTTCGAAAACGAGTCCAAAAATGAAACTTCTAAAGATAATATATTCATGTATTCTATGGCTCCATATGCTCCTAGTTAATGTCACTTTAATAAGATAAGTTCCAGGAATAAATGATAGTAGTCCAGCTTCTTTAGAAAGTGTAACTGATTTATAGTAGTCCCCTCGTAAAGATCTCCTTAGTGTGATGGTTATTAGTGTGAGCTGCTCCATTTATGTACTATACAGTTTCAACGTTCCTTAATTGATATGGTTCCGATGACATGAGTCTTATATGGATCTTAGCAGCCTTATTCTCCTTTCAGAAAGTTTACTCGAGCCAAAATGGCTCCCTCGTAAGAACTTATGTCAACTAGCAACAACTAGTAAGAGTTATATATTCCACGCGCTTAACAATGTCACTTATATTTCCTTTTGTAGTACCCGATGAGTCGGGTTTTGTATGTTTGTTAGTAGCTCCATGGCCCTATTCAGAAAGTAGCTACAAGTTAAAGTAGTTCTCTTATAAAAAATTCTATATTGTGACAACTGAGAGTTAGACACTTGAGAGTTTTACTTATTGAAGATTGCTAGTGATAATGAGACAAGACTTCTACTTGTTTGATGTTGTTATTGTTGAAGCTATGGATAAGTACAATGGATAGGCCTAGAAACCTGATAGTACATTTGAGCTAGCCTAGTAGATACGAGCATGATAGCCCAGTAGATGACAGATACGTTAGTTCGGAGATACCGGCTCATTAGTCGGGAAAGAAAGAAAGATAGTCTCATACTTGTTTGGAAAAGAAAACCATAAACATGAAGCTCATAACTACTTAATAAGGTAAGCACATCACCTTTTTTATTGTGTTTGAGGTTGTTTATGTGTTAGTAAGTTGTTTGGACAAGAAAACCATAAATGTGACTTTGAAGTGTTAAAGGATGTTGTGGCTTGTTGTTACTAACTTTTGTTGGGATGTTTGGTTGAGTTAATCTTGGTATGAGTTGTTGAATCTTGTTAGTAGTTGGTAAATAAGAAAATAAAGCTAGAAAGAGCTTAAGATTTTATTTTGATGTTGAGTTGCCATTGATAAAGGACATGAAGGTCTATGCTCATTAGGTGGTCGATGAAATGACTAAACGAAATGATTCATAGTTGATTGATCCAATTATAACTTGACTCATTCGTATAAAGTAATAATCACTCGTAGAGAAGACGGAACCCTCGAGAGTTGTTTCTAGTCAAGCGACGAAGGTATGTAAGGCTTACCATTTCTCTCATTTTGGAATGATCCTAAGAATAATGATAAGTATCAAAACATCCATGAAAGAAGACTTTGTTCTTAAGCATTGATAACATGTTTGTTCCTTACTCTTGAAAGTGATTCCTTGATCTTTGTTGTCCCCTGCCGGGAGTACTTTCCGCACTATATGGTATCACTTGATATGTCCCTCGTAGGAAATATTTTTTCACATTTCATGATGCTTCTTGTTATACTCTTGATTCAGAGTTCTTGTTGGATTATAACGATTGTTGTACACAGTTCCATAATAGAAGGCGGGGGTTAAAGACCTTAGGTCATTTTGCCCAGTTTATGATGATATTCTGAGGTCTTTCATGCATTGTATATATAGGTATCTATTTTCTACTGAGTTGCGCTATAATCGGCCGAGTACGACACTTATATGTGCACACCACTGTAGTTGGGTATGATAATTACTGAGTCATATTATGGTCGGGTACAACATGATAATGATATTGCCCACATAGGCCTATGACATTATATACGCAATTTATATATATATCACAGAGGTATACACATGATATTTTGCAAAGTAACCTACAACGTTATTGATCTCACCCAAATCACACCAATAAACGGTATAACGTGACCATTGTCAAATATAGTAACCCAACTAGATTGGGGTCGAATCTCACAAGGAATACGATGAGAAATTAATCCTAGCCACATTGTATTATTGATTTACTAAGTACTTTACTTCTATGGTAACTAAGTTTGTTTAATTGATTATTTGTTTTAAACTATCCAATTAGCAAATGATTAATAATTAATATTTTAATTAAGTTGTAATGCTAGGGTTGTGACTTAATGAATGGAAGTGGTGTTGGGTTATGCTAAGGTCGAGTGTAATAAGTGTGGTATGGGCAATGAGAACTACTCTCTAGGTGGAGATTTCTCAATTGACCCACCTAATTTCACTTTAGGCTTGATCAAGCTCTAAAGTGTGGAATATATGAACACCCGTTAATTACCCTTAGTTAATTTCCTTCTAATGAAAGTTGGGAATCATTAAATGAGGTTTAAAGCCCCAAGTCCTAATTAATATACCCTTTATTGGACTCTAGCCTCCTTTTTTTAAGTTTGACTAGTAACAATAGGCATAAAAAAAGTGTTTGCAACCATCCCTTAGTCATTAATCGTGAGAGGTAATTAAATACCACATTTTCACACTCATTTCATGTTTATAAATTACCCTAACTACCACATTCTATATTTTGGGTCACAACCCCAACCTAAGTTCTAGCCACTCATGTTAAACAATTAATACACTATAAAGCAATAAATGAAAGAAGACACAATGAATATAAAAAGAAGCTTACAATGATTTTTGTATTAATAATAGAGAGTGTTTTCTACCAAATAAAATATTATGCAAGATTCTTAAAATTAATGAACTAAAAGATGAATAACGGTTATTATCTCTTCAAGACAAGATAAGACTTAAAAATTATAATGTAAAAGTGAATAGTAGGTTTAAGTATATGTCCAATCACAAAACCCAAGGTGCATATATATAGGGACCCAAATTTCGGATTTGACTTAATTATAAAAATGTCACCGCCTGACCACTTTGCGACCACATAACAGGTCTGCTATCCGCAAAGTAGACTTAGGGTTTGCAGAGTGGGTCTTGGTCTGGCCTGTTTGAACTGCGGCTAAAAATGCAGTCCGCATAACTGAACTGCAATCCGCTGAAGCGTCCTTGAACTTCGCATTCTGAGTTGGACTTGAATTGGAGCAGTGGTTTATAGACTGGATTACAGTCCGCAGATTGAAAGTGCAGACCGCAAATTACATCACACTTCGAGGTTCCAGAGTCTTCTATTCACTATCTATTTCTACTATGATGCCTACCATTTTGCGGTGTGCAGTCTTGTTTTGCGGTCCGCCGAAGTGGTATTCTCAGCACTTCTTCTTTTTTTCCAGCAATTTTGTCCACGTTTCAGCACAATTCCCCACTCCAAGGCAAAAATCCTACAAAAACTGAAATTACATAAGAAATCTATACTACGAATCCATAAAGGACAACAATAATCTATAAAATTGGTGTCAAATGTGCCGTAATTTCTTGACACATCAACACCCCAACTTAAACTATTGCTTGTACTTAGACAAACTAAACATCACTAAGGTACGACTAATGACAAAACAAATATGACTATGGTTGATTTTACTTACAAGTATACAAGCATGTGCTTCACAATATTAACATCCCTCATATTTTTTAAGACAAGGTGTCAAGCGTACATATCTACAGCAGGGGAGAGAACAAGATCACTCACACTCGCAAGGAATGTCAAGTGCCATAAGTATCATGCCATAGGCTTGCCTTTATTTTAAGTCACCACTACTCTGAGTGCTTGGTTTCAGATTTCTAAGGACTTTCTCAAGCTTGTAATGTAGGCTTGGGGACATGTATGATATTCATTTAGGCACAAGTGACTTTTCCCTCCATTTTCATTACATGTTTTTCATTTAATTGCTCAACTCTTTCTTTTATTTTCCAACTTCCTTTTCCACCCCTTTTTATTCAAGTATCCCCACTTTATTTCATTCTTTTTGTGGTTCATTTTTTCTTTTCTTTTCTATTGTTTTTGCATTTCATTTTCTTATTTTTCTCAATTTTCTCTTTTTTAGAACCACTCACATCACAATCCTCTTCCCTTCTTTTCTCTCACATTCCACCCCCAATTTAGGCTTTTCCTCAATTATCATTTTTCATGCATCCAAGGAGGGATTTGGTTCAAAAAATGGTTCATTTCAAAAAGAGTTTCGGTTTGTAATGTGGTAGCTAAATAAAAATTTTAAAAGCTCAAAAGGGGATAACTAGTCTCTCCACTCACGGGTAGGTCAATGAAGTCTTTAATCATGAAGGTTCACTCTCATGTGAAGGCCTACGATTATTTCCTCAACCAAACAACTCTAGTTTTGTGGTGACAAACAACGAGGCAAGTTCTAGATAACACAAGCAAAAATAAGATAGCAATTGGATCCTCACCACTCTATACACATGAACTACAAGAACCGCTACATTTTATACTCTCTATCGAACAAAAAACTATCATCTCATGAGATTCAAACAAAGGTAGATATAGAGTCACAAACTGAGGCATGCTTTCATTGACCAATCATTTAAAAGGAAATACTACTCTTATTTTCAAAATCTAATTTTTTGAGGGGTGTCACCAAAATAAAAAAGAACTGCAAATGCTAGAAACTACATACAAGCACCAACCAAGTCAAACTATTCTATCACTAGGCCATGATTGCTGAACATACACCCTTGAAAAAGAACCAGAACAAGAAAAACCAAGGGGAACAAAACATGAACTAAACACAAACTAAACATATAAACTAAACACATATATACAAACTAATTGTCATTTCATTTCAAAAATATACAAGGTACCCCACCCCCAACTTTAATAATAGGTGTTATCCTCAATGCATAAAATAATGTGAAGTACAAGTACAAAAAGTTTGAGGGTCTCCCTGAGGCATACTAAGCGCCCTCCTGAGTCTGGCTCATGGACGTCGCCTCTATTGGGGCATCAGTGCCTTGTGACTGTGAAGCGGGGATATGTGCCTCTGTATCGCCCATCAAGAGCTCACTCTGTGGTGGTGGTAGTGGACTGGTCTCTGGGGATGGTGGAGTGGTCCCTACAACTGGTAGAGGAGTAGGACCTCTAGTGTCAGCATCTATATGTGGCTCTTGGGCCACTCTACTAGTGCCAATCATCAAGGTCTTCTCACGCGACTGTTCCACCACCGCATCAAGAATTGCATGCTCTATCACTAGCAGGTCTTCTTCAACTCTCTCAGCTACTACACGGGACTTCTCAAGCCCCTCTTTATCTATCCCATCATCCTCATCATCAACCTCTGCCTGCCTCTGTGTGTTATCTGAAGTCTCACCAATACTCTCTCTCTGGCCATCTAACCCGAGCTCACTTATCTATTGTGGCTCTACACTTTGTGGCTGAAGTGGTATACCCAGGAGGTCATCGATCTCAACAGTCTTTAAGTTCTCCATTTCCTTCTTCAAGCTATCTATGTCCGTCTAAAGTGAAGAAACATCACCGTCTCTATCGGCCTCCAATCTCTGTACCGGCCTATCAAGAGGACAAGTGCATCACTATGCTCCTTCTGTCTTTGTTGCACAACACCCAAGGTATCTCTGATCGGGGCTAAGGAACTCCTAATCATCTCTGAAATATTCATCTCAATATGAGAAGATCGAGCATTAATAATCGCAGCAATTTGGCCTATCCTCACTATATCGACCCTCGAGAAAATGGGATATGAGCTCGTAAAAGCTTAAGATGCAGGAGGAGTAGATCACTATCCCAAATTTTACGTCCCTCTGCGTAAAGGTGAACCGTAACAGTGTCTACTGTAGCGCTGGTGGTTTTTTGCTTCTTTTTTCCTTACATTTCATCATCTTGAACCCTCAAAATATTACATGTCGACAAGGTTTCGATGACATTATCCACTCGAGGTAACTCAGGAAACTTGGCTAGACGGCATAACTTCGTAATCAAGTAAAGAAAAATAAATGAGGTCTTATCTTGTTGAGCTCTCTTGCCAAGCTCCTTCTCAATCACATCGCCCACGTCAATTTGGACCTGGCTCATGATGCAAGCAATAGGAATAATCTTATCCAACCAAATATCCATTTCATTGTAAGATGGCTACAAATGGCTACTCATAAAACTAAGCCCAAGCTTGGCCTCAGTGCTCAGGGTGTTTTTATTCATCTTCTTGCCCGCGATAATCTACTCCCAAGTCTCATTGGTCACAATTCTGGCTGCCCATAAGCGTTCATCATCTATCTGGCCCGTGATTTTGATAGAAAATTCATTATGATCACACTCGAGGTTAGGATGAATGGTGTTGTTTGTTGCAGAGTTGCCACAAGGAACATTGACCCTACGAACCACTACCTCCTTGAGCAATGCCTTTGGCTTCCCTTTTGTTTTCTTTGGCACGGAGGTAACATAAAAAGCGTATAACTCACATACCAATTCCTCATTGTATTAAGGCAATGGTTCAATAAAGCATTGCCACCCACAGAAGACTATCAAGTCCCAGACTTTCGAGAACTGGTCCCTTAAACCATTCCCTCAAAAGGGAAAGGGCATTAATTTCCCTCTGTTATTTCCTCCCACACCACCATAACCCACCACCCCAAGGTAAGGTCACTCCTCTCTTGTACCTTGTTTTTTCTGTGAATTTTAATTATCTTTGTCCTATTATGATTTGAATTTATTGATTTTATTGTTTGAGAATAGAATTTGAGGGAATTCCCCCCCCCCCCCCAATTTGAGTTCTCCCATGCTGATTGATGGAGGTAAGCTAGGGTTTCATCTTACCCACTAAATACAGACCCCTTTCTTATATTTTAATGGTCTGAAACTGGATTCTTGGCTTTTGCATTTGTTAAGAGCTAAATCGAGCTAAGTTTAACTAATTATTTCTTAAATTGGGATCCAAGCACTTTGGTGGAACCCGTACGTAGTCTAATTAGTCTTTTACAACTAAATCCCCCTTCTTTTTGTGTGATTTGCGAGGTCGAGGTCCTCGGAGTGAAGAACAAGCTCACCATCGACCTTTCGGTTGCCTTCATACAAGGTAATCCCATCCCTTTTTTAAATTTCATGTCTAATTTACATTGTATTATTTGTTATGAGGTGCTATATGACTGATTAGTATGTATTTAGCATGTATGTGGCTTATTTCCAATTATTTGATGTATGAGATAGCTTAATCTAGTATATATAGGTTCAATATGTTAATCTAAGACATGTCTTAATCACATATAGGTTGTTTAGTTTAACTTACTGCTTAATTTGAGGTGCTTAACTTTATGTGATATGTTCAAGATGATTTTAAGTTAATTAAAGATTTGTTTTAGTTGTACGTAGGTTATCCAAACTATATAATGTTAAAAACTAGACTAAATTAGTTGACATGTGTGATTATGTGTTCATGTGTCTGGATTATCTTCTTGTTGATTAATTTGGCATTGTTAAGGGTTCATATGTTTTTTGTTCAGTTCTAAAATGCTTCATAATGGGAATGTGCTTGTTTTGGATGACTGATAGATGTTCCATGATGATTTAGCATAGTTTGTGTAACTGAAATAATGCATGATGTGTTGATTTAAGGTCTTGTATATCATGTATCGACTTATTAAGTTAATATGACATTCAAGATGGTGGTTTGAAGCTTAGTTGGTTATGTATGAACTGTTCTAGGACATAATGTTTATCCAAGAACATATATGATTGTTTAGGACATGTTGAGGTAGTATAATGTCCAAAAATGATAAGTTAAACATGTTTTGGTTATGTACTAGCTTAAAATGAATGTTGTCTGAGCCTCAATGACTGTTTAAGAGCACATGAAATGGTATTTGGCTAACTAAGTTTAATAGGGGTGGGACTTGTGTCTCTGAGTGTAATGTTGATAAGATTATGTAATCACTAGATCATTCTAGCATCCTTCTAGGCTATCTGAGATTTGATGAACTGATTTTAAGCATGAATATAGTTAAGAAATGATATGTTTGTGGTAACTTGATTAAAATCTGATTAAAATGACTTTATTATTGTCCTTTATATGTCTCTGCTTGGCCCAGAAATTGTATGTGTTGAGTATTGACATCCATGCCATGTATCAATCCACTTATTTGCATTTAGTTTGGTCTATTATTGAGTTCCAGTGGTTGGTTTCATCTTAGACACCTAGGAGGAGGCTATCTTGTATTTTTCCCATGTGTTTGCATCACCCATACCTTTGGCATGCTCCCAATAGACACTGAAATGATATAATATATGCTTAAATAATGATCATCTATAGTTGTCCTTGCCTCTCCTGTATTTGAATGTTACAAATGGCCTGTTTTGTGCCCAGCCTAGCTCATATACCTGGTCATTGCAATGTTAAGCATGTTGTTTGTACATTATCTGCTAAGCCATGTCAAGACGGTTAATTTAAAGCTTGTATGTCCCCGTCTAATGTTTATCCAAATGGACTTTAAGCTCTGAAAAATGCCATATTAATACCTGGTCTGAAAACATAGCATGATTTGAAATCTTAGAGTCTATATTTAGGTGTTCTGTGAACTATGTTAGTTTGAACCATGTGTTTATTTGATCTTCTTTCTGGGAATGACCATATGATGGTATTTGTATAGCATTCTACCTTTAACGATCTGAGTGACACTCTGAATGCCATCACATGCCTCTGTTATTCTTATATGAACCTTGCTTTATGTTTTTTTTTGAGTTGGTATTTCTTGTGTCCTTTAGCATGCTTATTGGTTCTTGCATATAAGAATGCCCTGTTGGTGCCTCTAACATACATATTTGCCTGATTTCTGCCTAATTCATGAAGGACTGCTTGTATTTCCTTCTTGTTTGCATTTGTGTGCTTGTCTATGTCATGAAATGAATTACACCATCATTTGTCAAACCTAAAAATTGAGCATGTTCAGTCGTCCCTATAATTATTGAACCATGTTTCTTGTGCTTTTGTTTAATCCTGCAATACCTAGAAAGAGCTAGTCATTGGCACATTTGTGCATTCTAGGCTAAGTAGAAGTTTAGGATTGGTTTTTGTTTGATTAGTATTGGCGTATGTCCTTAATGAGTCTTACTAATATTTTTGTGACTATTTGTTGAGCTAACATGGATTTCCTTCTGCCCTCTGTATGTTCACATGCCAAGTAAATTTATCTGTAATGCGCACAACTTTGACTTGATTGCTTAATCTTCTTTTCTTTTTGTAAATGGGTTGTCCTTGACGCATGTTCACCTGCTATGTATATTAATAGACATAGGATATACTGCTCATGTATATCTGATATACTTAGTATATTGGATTGTATAGGTATGTATATCCTTTATGTCGACCATGCTTTGAAATCTGCTGGGCCTGGCCCACTTATTTTACAGTCTCTTCTTTCTTTTCCTCGATAATTGCTTGTGGGCCTGGCCCACGAATTGTGTTCTTGCTTTGTCTAACTTCTGTATAAATGCTATGAACTAGGCCTAGCCCATCTGGTTTTTCTTCACATGTCCTCTGTCTCTGAATTATGAATGGGCCTGGGCTGACTATTATATTTTCTCGCCTCATTGAGTGCTTATTGGATTAGATTGCCTTCAATATTTAACTTAGTTCAATTAGTATTACTGGTATGTTTTAATTTGCCTTTTATATGATAAGTCTTAGATACCTTCTAATTGGTATTTTGTGTTTCCCCTCCCTCTTTGCATTTGCCGTATCATGACGAGATGTGCCCTTACTGGGCCCATCATCTCATTCAGCCTAAAAGGGACATGTTCCAGTCATTGCGTCTTCAGTCGAGCCGGCTAAGGCTCAACTTGAAAAACATTTTATTGATCGAGTTTGGGAAGCTAATAAGCACTTGAAGGCCCAACTATGGGTAAAAATATCTAACTGATGGGCTTAAGTAGGCCCTACCAACCTAAACTCAACCTTCTTCAATTCATATATGTGTAGTGTATATATATATTATATGTAATAAAATATACTTTGATATTTGAACACTTTATTTCGGTTACGAATCTTGGATAGGCAAACAATGCGATATGGTTTAGTTAGGTCGCCAAAAAAAGATTTCGGAACACTTGTTTAAAATCTGGAAATTGAATAAAAGTGGACTGTTTTAGCCTGTAAAATCTGGAAAATGGATTTCTTAAACTTGGGTTAAAGTATTTTGGGCTTTAAGTTCACATCTTGGACTGTGAAAATTAATTTGGATTTTAATGGACTGTTGATATTGAAGAACCCAAGATGGGCCTGAGTGATAGAAAAATGAATGAACGGACTGTTGATATTGAAGAACCCAAGATGGGCCTGAGTGATAGAAAAATGAATAAACGGACTGTTGGGAATATTTTCAGAACTTAAAGTTTGGACTAAAATTGACATTGTTAAAGCTGAGTTTGCAGGCTAAGCCCAACTAAATGATTTTTGGACCAAAAGAAACAAAGTAACCTATTTTGGACTTGAGTTGTGTAATGGGCTTTGGGTGTTGGAATATGAATTGACTTTGGGAGATATAGCATGCACAATAATAAAAGAAACCGTTTTTCTATCTCTTTTGTCAAAAATCCAAACTTGTCATTTCAAATGAATTATACTCATTTTGAACCTTGAAAAGATTTTTAAAAAAGATGCAAATGTAAATTGGACAATATTGTTGGACTAAAAGTGGAGTTCTACTCAAATTAACATTTGAGTGTTCTTAGTTTGAAAATAAATTGATCCTCGTGCATACTATTTGGCGGAAGCCTAACTCTTCTATTTTCAAATAAAACCTTTGAGTTTTGAATAAATGAATGACAAGTATTTTTGCGGATATTTTAAACACTTTAAGCAATTTAAATCATTAAAGTATGCTATAGAACCCATATGTCAACTGTATTCTATGGATCCTTAATATTGTGGTGTCTAACACCTTTACGGGAGATCACCAGAACCCTTATCTTGACTCTGGTTTAGATAGAATCTTTCAATTGATTTTGAATAAACTCTTTCACATTGGTTTTTCTAATTTACCAACAAATTAGGTAGCGACTGTAAAAATAACTATCCGACTTAGAGCACCATCTCAAATTCATAGTAGCTTTTATGCTTCTCCACGTAAAAGTGAACCATAATAGATGGCGACTCTACTGGGGATAAACCTAGGTTCTAACCATAAGGGCTCCAATATAACATGTTTTTTAAATGATCGCTTATGTGTTTAAATACCCACAATTATAATTGCCATTCATACATTCATCTTCCGCCAAATGGCATGCACACACACTTGCATAAGTGTACAAAGGTGATTATGCGGATTTTGCAATAAGCCTCTAGTATAAAATCAAAAAACATTTCTTTGGAATACGTTGAAGATTTGTTACGCGGTCATTCCAACAGTCGATAATGGTTTACCCTGGGTTGTCCGCTCGAGTCCCTAAGTCATTCGCTAAACTACTCTAGTACAACTAGGATAGAGCGAAGCCAAATTCCTTTGAAATAGCGCATGCTGACCTAGACATGTTCGGGTATCTCACACCTACCTGGATCTATTAGGCTGACTCATTCGTGTCTTGATGGTCTATAACCTGATGGCACAACATCCAACTACTTGCTATGTGGAAGCATTAACTGTGCCTTTTGTGATGAACAATTGTTCCTTGGAGGGAGGGAGAACTTAATCGTGTTCTATTTTATAGGTGCATACCAATCTAAAGTTCGACATGGTTATTGATGCACCCGAGATGCTGAAAATTTGGTGGTCATGGCTAGATGCCCCACAACAAAGAGAAGTAACGAACTGTCTAGGACACCTACCCTCCCTCATGACCATGAAAGGAAATAGTGACATCCTAGAAGTCCTTACCGGGTATTAGGATAGTGAAAGAATGGTTTTTAGGTTCGGCGAGTTTGAGATAACCTTGACTTTAGAGGAGTTCCGAGACTGCATAGAATGTGTAGCTACTTGTATGAGGTGGAGGAAGAAACCCGACCATAACCTTTTAGTGCCCCATAAGCCGACTCCCAGTTAGATCCTTAGGTTCTTATCCCTAGGTAGAGCCAACTGAATATTCGGTCCGATCGTAGCTTTTTGGGATCTCTATAGCCGATTTGGGTCTAGACAGGGGTACGTAGAGCACTTTTTAGAGTTTCACGCCTTTGTTGATTAGGAAGCCACCTGACCCTTAGCCTTTGCCATATGCCTACTAGAAACTATGGTGTTTCCCAAAGATCGTTACCAAGCCATAGATACTCGGGTCATCTTCATAACTCATGCCATATTTTATAGCATAACCACTAACGGGGAAACCAAGTACTATGACCTAGTCCCAGTCATTATGTCTGACATCTATCGAGCCGTAGGTCAATATCGAAACCTGGATAGGTACTTCCAGGGTTGCAACCTCTTAGTCTAATGATGGATCATTAAGCACCTCTAACAAATCAAGGTTCCATCATAACTGACCCCGAGTGTAGGAAAGACAACCTTAGAGTCACTTCCCCAAATTTCGATACCCAAAACAAATAGGTGTAGGCTTTTATCTTTTCTAGGATCTGAGAGAACACCATCCAGTAGAGATTTCCCGACTTCATATTCGTGACCATAATTGCGAGAGGTAAAAAATGCCTTTTCTTACCATTTATGGGGATTTAGAGAATCTGACCATACGCACCTCTTAAGGTCCTAAGACAGTTCAGAAGGAAACAACTAATCCCCCAACTAGGAAACATTGGGGAATATGTGGTTGACTACGAAGGCGACAAGATCAGAGGGGTTGCTGACATCATCCGAGAGTGGAACGATCAAATCAAGTGGGGTCCAGAGACCTTAGCCAATGATACCCTCCGCTCGAGTCATGATGAAGACTATGTACACTGGTTGAGAGAACACTTGCAAGGTACCCTCACACCGAGGCCCAACCTCTATAAGTCCAGACAAGATTGGGATTCAAAGGTCGAGATCAAAGCCCGACGCATTCAGAGATAAGAAGATGATCGATTTGCCTGATACCTAGAGAAGATGGAGTGTGACCGGACCATCATAGCTAGCTTTATCGAGGAGCTAGATTTCACTCACGGGTGTCTAAAGGATTTAGACACTCGTATGCTGAGAGCTATGGAAAACACTACACCCATGATTGTCACATAGAAAAGTCATTGGGTTAGTTCGCTTCTGATGTCTACTCATCTCCGGATCTAGTCCGCCCTTCGAAGGGCCAAGAGAGCTCGGACAAATAGAGCTTCATCATCCGCCACTGGAGTCGATTTCTTCTGATTTACTGTTTTATTCATATTTGGTAACCCTATTGGGGAAGATATTATCATTAATGAAATGATTATGGGGCAATGGTTTTAATTAACATTTGGGATAATTATGCTTCAAACGATTAGAAAGCCTTGGAGCAACGAGGTATAGGAACATAATTATTAGATGCTCTTGATTGGTCCTAAATTTCGTACCTCAAACCAAAAGAAAAACATAAGAAAATGCCAAAGCTAACTAAAGTTCACCTCTTCTTAAAGGTTGATTCGCCGCCAATGGACACCCCTGACAGCCAAAGTGACACATCTCCAGTCATTGATTTGGTTAGCGATGAAGAGACTGAGGAGTAACTCCTAGCCAAAATGTGCAAGGTCGATGAAAAAATTGAGTTAGCAAGAGCTAGGATGAAAGAGGTTGATGAGATTTTAGAATTTATGGCAAACCTCGCTGAAGAGTCCCCCGAGGGAAAACCTCCCCGAGGAGGTTAAGAAGACGGTTGATGACTATGCCCCTATTTTAAGACACCAAAGCAAGAATCGGAATTGCCAGAGAATGATCCAATACCATATGGGGAGTCGAATGGAGTACTTGAGGGAGTCACCCAAGCTAATAACGAAGCTGCTAATTACTATGGGATGCCACAAGGGCCTTCTTGTACGTCATCTCCAATGTGGTGGGCGATTTTCTTCAAAGCTCGCGGTTCGCATTTTAGAGTTACACCCAGCGAGGTGCAAAATATTGAGGTATTCGATGGAATGAAAGATATAGAATTGGCACACACTAGTTCACACGTCTTCCTGACTTGTGCACCTCTTTTTCTCACAAGAGATGCCTATACCATAAAAGTCAACATGTCTATGTCACCGACGAATGCGTAGCCTTCAAGAGAAAAGTCATCAGACTAATTAATGAGAAGGTCATCCGTAACCTATAGGAGCCAAACTTCCTACTGGTCTATGGCTCTATTATTCATGGTGAAGGAATCACCATTGATACATGACTTTGGCATTACGACTTCACTGCCTTTGAAGATTCATACGCAAATATCTATTCACTCTTGGCTTACACCGATAAGGTCCGCCCACTCAAAACCTCCTGGAAAAATCTCTGACAACACTTTGAGGATGATGATCTTCTTATATCATTCAGGGGCTCCTAGGCACGACATCGAAGAGTGTGAAGCCTTCAAGTTCGAGTTGGAGCATTTGGTCAACACATACCAGATTTGGCCTATGTTACAAGTCTGTTTTAAGTAAAGCTGCCAAAAATGCATGGTCATAAGGACGACAGCCCGCCATGGTTTCAAGGAAAATCCATCTTTTGGATAGTTTAGGCATCCCCCTTTTTAGATTTCAATCAAATGTTATCCTTTCCCTCCTTTTGTAAACGAAACCACGTCCGACCTGATGACCCGATGAGGGATTCTTGGGAAGCTCATATCAGTCCTGGTCAGGGTAAGATTCTGGTAGATGAAATTAGGATATAATTTTTATGTAACCCGAACTACGAAAGGGCCTGATTTCCCGAAGAGGAATACATAGGTAGTCTACTTAAGACTCGATTCCTATATTATATAAATTATAATGCCCCCTATTTATAAGATAGTTCTTGGTTCAACGATGATGTGGTAGCAACTCAACCATAGCCCTTCAAACTTAAACCCTAAAAACCAAAATTGGCCACAATGATCCAAATACCCTCAAAATGAAAAATTAATCAAGAGTTCAGATTGAATACATGAGTCTATGTGCTTTACATGCAGCCTATGTGTGATATCTTGTATTTATGATTTCCAACTAATGTCGTTTGCTTTTGAGTTGTTATTCTTATTATAGAAAATGGTTGATCTGTGTTGCGTCATACTAGCATACTTCACCAGATCTAAAGCTGCAGCAGCATCCCTAAATCAACAAGATCAAATAAAAATAGCTGGTACTCCCGAGGAAGCATGTATCAAGAACGCTCTGACCATTGAGGACATTGTGCCTCACGATCCCTAAAATGCCTCGCATACTAAGGACGTAATCATCTTGTTATTCAAGAAGATAACAGACCTTCAAGAGCAGGTCACTAAAAATGAAGCCATTAACGCTGCTAGAGAAACAATTGCAGCTGAGGCAAGAAGGCCTCCACCACCTTTTTCATCTTAACTCACCCGTCACTGAACACTTCCCAAACACTCATGCTGGAACCTCCTACCAAATACCACCTCTAATAAATTCCATCCATATAGCTGAGACTTCTTATTCAGCGCCTACTTTTTAGGCACCATATGTTTATGTTGATCCTCGCATCTACCAAAACACTGTTACCCACACTACACCCAGAGTTATGAGCACTCCTAAAAGTCACCCCGCGCACCCTACTATATCCTTCTACAATCCAATCAATCCCATCAACTCTTCTCCAGAATTTGATCACTATGAAGAAATGGAAAGACCTAGAGGTCCGAGCAAGACAGAAGGGACAAGGAGATAGAATATAATATGATGGATCTGTTTGAGAAGTGTAACAAGGGCTCCCGCAAAGCAACGACACTGAGATACGATGACTTATGCATGCATCCAGATTTAGATCTACCAGAGGGCTTTAAAGTACCTAAATTTGAACTCTTTAACGGCGCGAGAAACCCCAAAGCTCATCTAAGAGATTACTGCGACCAACCAGTTGACACTAAAAGAATTGAGGCACTGATAATGAGGCTCTTCAGCCGATGCCTCATGGGCTAAGCATCCGAATATTTCACAGCACAAAATATTCATCACTGGGACTCATAGGAAGAAATAGTGGGGGCATTCATAGATAGATTCTGGTTCAACATGGATAACGTGCCTGATCGTTACTCTTTGGAAAAGATAAGACAAAAGTTAATGGAAACCTATCACGAGTATGCAAGTAGTTGGAGGACCGAAGCCGCCCGAGTACAGCCTCCGATGAGCGAGAAAGAACTGGTTTTAGCCTTCATCCGATCATAAGAGCTGGACTATTATGTCTTTCACACTCCTATCCTGAAGAGTCGTAGAAGGGAAGGACCGCAATCATCCTTTGACATATACCAATCTCCACCTCTAAGCAACTATATATCATCACCCTATAACCCTAAGATGGTATATTATGCACAGCTCACTTACTAAGCTCCACATCCCAATTACCAAACACACATACCTACTTACCAAGCTCCATCTCAAAATTATCAAGTTCCTACACCAGCGTATTAAGCGCCTTAAAACCAACAAAACCATTATAATCAGCCACCTACGGCTACATATGACTTGCCACATCCAAAATTTGAAAATAAGTGTCCTCGGACATTCGTTTCACTTCATGAAACGCGAACAAGCTTGTTTGCAA
Organism: Anisodus tanguticus; assembly: GCA_034509755.1. NCBI lineage: Eukaryota > Viridiplantae > Streptophyta > Magnoliopsida > Solanales > Solanaceae > Anisodus > Anisodus tanguticus. The sequence goes on along the minus strand of CM067544.1, from coordinate 32,310,123 downwards.
AATTAAACGCCACCGATATCATCCAAAATGTGTCGCCCAAGCCTGCTAAACCCGTGTGTCACTTCTACAGAGCTAACCAAACTTGTGCTTACTATTCCATTGGGAATCTGCATACTACAAAAGATTGCATTAATCTAAAGCACAAGTTACAAGATTTGACCAATAAAAGACAGATAATTTTAGAGGTCGCAACGCCGAATGTGAATACAAATCCACTTCTAAATTATGGCACCAATCATACATATGATTAAAAAAAAAGTTTGGGATATGTGCCAACCATTGACCCAAGAGGGTATTGAACTCTTAGAGCGCACGATCGCCTCTCTCACTCTGCAAGAACGGTCGCAATTCAAAATATTGATCCCGGCCCCAAAGAAGCCATTCATGCTCCAAGCACCACAAGTAGTCATCCAAGCTCCAAGGAAAGATCTCACGGCCATAGCTCAAGGTATGATAGGATCTGGAAGATGCTATACTCCCTAAGAGTTGGCACATGGAGCACCCCGCAAAGACACATACCAAAGAAGTCCTATCACTGATGAAGAGGCCGAGGATTTCTGGCGCAGAATGCAGCCGAAAGACTACTTTACTACCGAACACTTGCAGAAAATGCTGGCCAGAATATCGATGATGTTACTGCTTTTGAGCTCTTCACAACATCGTTAGGCCCTAATGAAAGTGTTGGATGAAGTCCACATCCCAGCAGGGACAAGTAGTGAAACATTGGCCGACATAGTGGACCATGTCGTCGGGGCCCATCAGATTTCATTCAATATTGATGAGTTTTCGGAAGAGGGAATGGCTCACAACAAGGCCCTCTACATCACCATTAAATGTAGAGGTAAGGTTATCTCCCAAGTACTGGTTGACAATAGGGCTTGTTTTAATATATGCCGCGAGTCCACTTTGAGCAACTGGGATACAATATTAGAATGATATCCCAGAGCCGTACCAATGTAAGAGCTTTTGGTGGGGCATAGTGTGATCCCACGAGTGAGTAGACCTCAATATACAAATGGATCCCATCGAGTTCACCACCGAATTTTAGGTTATGGACATTAGCGCCAACTACAACCTGTTATTGGGAAGACCATGGATACATATGTCCAGAGCAGTGCCATCATCTCTCCACCGGTCACTGAAGTTCGTATGGGAAGACCATGAGGTTGTAATCCACGGAGCGGGTAGCATTCATAACTATCCCAACAACTCTGTGCCTATAATAGAAGAAGTCCCAAAAGATAAGGACTTCCACATAGTGGAATTTCTGGGAGCCGCCCACCAAGGGGACGATGAGGAAATCCCAATACCATCGGTTTACAAGATGATCACTACAACCATGCTTCATAATGGATTTGAACCTAGTAAAGGGCTCGGTCGAGAGCTCCAAGGCATTCAAGAACCAGTATAAATTTTAGCTAACGAGTACCATTTTGGTCTTGGGTACATACAAGCTTCGAAGAATACTTTGACGCTAAACAGAAAAAGAAAGGCCCTACACAGTTGAGGAAGCCATTCCCGGGATTATACCAGTCATTTCCAAATTGAATGCCCATGCAAAGTGGAGAAGATGTCGAAGAGGGTTTAGGGATGTTGTTCTAAGAGGAAGAGTGTGCCGCTATACTAGAGGAATGCTTTGAAGCACCTAACATCCGCGATGTTAATCCATATGAGCAGCTGACCAACTAGACCTCTACCCCACTTTTGGCTTATCGGCAAAGAGAATTTTAAAATTGCTTTCTAAAATTGGTGAAATTCCGCTAAGGCCCGAGCATTCAAATTAATGAAAATCTTAAATTTATGCAAACACACTCTTTTTATTTTATCTAACATGTTTTTACGCACTAACAATGCTTTGCCTTTTTAAGTAATAATATTAAAACAATTCATAATGTCATGATATGTCACGAGATGAGCGAGTCAAGTGATACCGATGAAAAGGAATATGACGAGGAAGCAAAGTTACCAGAGGACGTCGTCGATGAGGAAGACCAATATGAGAATAGGCAAAAGCCTAATTTGGATGAAACTGAAGCAATCAACCCCGGGGATGAGGAAACTGTTAAGGAAACTCATATAAGTGCACACTTGGACGCGTTGACAAAAGAAGAGTTGATAAATCAACTGAGAGAGTACATCGACGTATTCACGTGGTCATATGCAGATATGCCTGAACTGAGCACGAACATCATAGCTCACAAGCTACCCATCAACGAGGCTTTCACCCCAGTCAAATAGAAAATTTGTCAATTCAAGCCGGATCTCAGCATAAGAATCAAAGATGAAGTCAAACAGCAGATAAAGTCCAGGGTCGTTGTTGCGGATTTTAGAGCTACGCAAGTATACGTATCACAATTTGTAATAATTTTCGGTAAGACCGAGTATCGTCCCACAAAGACTAAATTATCAATTACCAAATACTTAATCTCTAGTTTCTATTTAGCTAACGAATCTTGATTTGTAAAGGTTAAAATAAGAAAACATAAATGAAGGTAAAATACAAAAATAAACTAGCAGCAAAACACACGAATTTAATTCGAGAATGAGAGCAATTAGGGATTCCAATCTCATCAACTATCCCCTCTATCATTTACTAATGCAAGATTAACAGTTCTTCTTATTAAGATAGCAGGTTAATAAAAACGTTCTTTATTCAAGTTACGACATATAAAACTCAACCTAAATGAGAATCTTCTATATTTCTATGATAAATTCCATCAATTATGAGGCATTAGGATCAACAACCTAAAAAATACACAAGCAATCGTGATACTCACATTCAAGATTAATCCTATGTCAATTCAACTATAGCATATTCAAATCTCACTTTTCAGATTTTGATTTAAACTCATTTAGATAAACGAAAACCAATGGCCAATCAATTCTCATTCAATAACCACACATTGAAAAGACCTTAATATATGAAGAAGACAAGATAACTTTGCATTACTTCATTATAGAGGTTCAAGTGATTTAATTGAAAACCCTAATAGAAGAATTAGTTCCTAGTCATTCTAAAATTAACACATAAACTGAAAATGAACATAAAGATACTTCAAGACAAAGAAAAAGAACTTGAGGAATTGATCTCCAATGGCTCCTCCAAGGTTCCAAAAAAACTCTTTCTCTCCTTGCTTGTCCCCCCTTTTCCCCACCTCTTTTTCCTCTTTAAAGCAAACCATATTTTTCCCTTTGAAAAGACCTTTACCCTTGTGAAAAATGAGTTCTCATAATCTGTACGGACACAAGCGTTGCGGCTCATTTGTTGATTTCCAAAAGCGTCGCGGCTCTGTCCAGAGAGCGTCACGGCCCTTCTGCTTGCAGAAACGTGGTCTCTCTGGAACCTCAGTGCCGCGACTCTGTTGTAGGCGCCACAGCTCTTTTGTCATTTTTTTCATTTTTTTCATCCGGGGCATGTTCAACTACCTCACAAGCTTTCCAGGACTTCTCTGAACCATTTCTTTGACTAAACTGGCATATTTATCCTCAATATCCGCTTATTCTCTCTAAATCTGCCTTACTTCCATTCTGTATCGGTTTATCCTGAAAACAAAATAAAAACAAGCGTAACACAGTGCAAAACAACTTAAGGACTAACACAAGACTCTCTAAAACGCACTCTAAAACAGTACTTAAACAGACTTGACAAACACCCCCAAACTTAACCTTCTCGTCCTCGAGTAAAGAACTTTAGACACTCTACAAAGAAAAACGTATGCTAAAATGAATCAAGTCAATAACAATAGATCAAGCCTAAAAAATCCTGAATACCATGCAATATAATCCTTAGAACATTATAGCCATCATTTTTCAATCTAGAATTTCAAGTCAGATTCCTCAAATTCACTTAAAATCATTAATACATATGGCAACCCAACCATGATCACTGAATTAACAAGTACTCAACTCAGTTTATACAAACCGAATTCTCACCAATAATCCATCAAGTCCATAATCCCATAGTCTTGCTAACTTGCTACTCTCCACTAATTTAGACAACACATGCTCAATAATCAATAGGACTTTTATAGGTTATAATGATACGCTTAGGCACGGGTTGATGAAATGTCATTTAGGCTCAAAATTATCATAATCATATAAACCAATCAACCAAACTCGATATCCTTTACTCTTCTATTGATAGCACCCAATCTAAAATACCAATTACAAAGGGTCAATCCCCAATCATATACTTATATGTTCATGGTAAAATTCAAGGGAAGGAAAAATAGTAAAGGGTTTCAAGTAGGCTCAGAATAAGCGTCAATCAACAAAGGATTACTTAAGGCTAAAAAAAGGTAACTAGGGATTAAATTAGTCAAGGTTGGCTTGAAAGGCTCAATCGTTCCAAAAAAAGCATAAATCATCTTCCTAAGCATGCATCATCTAGGATTTCGTCTCAAGTAGCAAGCAAGCAAGTTCTAGAATTTTCCACTAGGATATTAAATTTAATCATCCAACTAGGATATTAACAACAAACAAACAACTAAACACAACACTGATAAAACAGACTCCTCCCCCAAACTTATTTAACACACTGTCCCTAATGTGAAAAAGAAAGAAAGAAAGAGAAAGGAGACGTACCAAAATTCCAACAAGCGATCTCAAAATGGTGATAGTGACAGTGGCGGTTGGTAAGGTGGGTATTGTGGAGGATAACCAAATTATTGCTCTTGGTCGTCACTCATGGAATAACGGTGCACCAAATAATTGAGTTGCTCGATATGGTGAGTCTCATAGTTGTACCGATGCTGCGTATATTGGTTCAAATTCTAATTCTGAGCATGATGTGATTGGATCATATATAGATTTTGTTGGATAATATAATCCAATCGATCATGAGTCTGTTGGGTGTGAGAATCAATTGGACCACCAAGAGCCAAAAGAGGTGCACTACTACTCTATCATGGATCACCAATTTCACCCTCTGCATGGCCATCATTATTTCCCCGTTGGTGACGCTTTGGCTGGCGTTGGCCGCTCTCTCCAGGATAAGGCATTGGTGCAGGGCCTGGATATCCATTGACTATTAATCGAGTGATAGGCTGCTATACTCTTGCATTCATATCACTGCTGAGACTTTGTTCCAAAATTTTAGTATAACATTGACATTGTTCCTAATTGCACTTCTCTTGCCAATATGAAGAAGAAACCATCTGAAAGATTCAGAGAATATGCCATCAAGTGGAGAGAACAAGCCACTAGTGTTAAGCCACGGATGAAAGAATCACAGATGATTGATATTTTCCTCCAGGCATAAGAACCTGATTACTTTCATTATTTGTTGTTCGCAGTAGGTAAAACCTTTGTTGAAGTGATAAAAGTAGGTGAAATGGTTGAAAATGGAATCAAATCTGGAAAAATTGTTAGTCAAGCAGCCCTCAGGGCCATAACTCATATGATCCAGAATGGAGGTAGCTTTGGAAATTGAAAAAAGAGAGACAAAGAGACCATGATGGTATCGAAGTTCCAAAGAGGTCAAAAGAAGGAGGAACGTTCTGGCTCCCATAATTACTATTCACCTTAGGATCTCCAATACTCAGTCGAACCACAATATGTAGTATTCAATGCTCAGTCATATTGTCGACCTTCCAATCACTAACAAGTGCAGGCCCCAGCTCTAAGAAACCTTCATCCGTAATAACAGATCTTTCAGGCACCCTACTATCCCTATCCTAGACAAGATTATAGGAGGGAGCAAGGGAAAAAGGACAACTTCATGACAATTGGGGTGTCGTACACGAGTTTTTTTTATAAATTGATGCAGTTGAACATGATTATGCCAATTCCTCAAAATCGTGTTAATCCAAATTCAAGGATTTTTGTTCCTACTGCACTATGTGAATATCATTCCAATGCCCAAGGACATAACACAGAGGATTGTTGGACACTAAAAAAGGTCATAGAATATCTTATCAAGAAAAAAACTTATGGTGCAAGAGAGTGATGATCCAAATGTCATCAATAATTTATTGCCAAACCATGAAGATGTGCACTTTATTGAGTTGATTTGTGATGACAAGGAGTATGGGGATTCTTCTAAGTCTGTTGAGAAGTCAGTTACTATGAAATCTCCTATTCCATCGGTCTTGAATCTAGAAGGCAATGCGGAAGATGAGTTGGTCAAAGGGAACAAGAACCTGCTCATTGAAGTTAATGTGTTTCGAATTGAAAAGGGACCAGTGATGCTAATTTTCAAATCCGTGGCTAAGATGTCAAGCATGGATTTTGAAAAGCCATCCCCTCTTTATGAGTAAGGAGTCTTGGTAGTTTGTTTTATCATTGTTCCTGTTATCTGGGTTATTTCAGGATTGTAATCCAAACTTTATCTTGTTTGTTTTGAGTCAAACCCTTCTATCCTTTTATTTTATATGTTTTTCGAGTCTTGTTAGTTTGTTTTGTTGTTATTTGTTATTAGGGTTATTGCAGGGTTGTAACCTTGAATTTAGTCTATTTGTCTTGTTGTCAAACCCTTCTATCCTTTTAATGTAATGGAATTCTATTTTCTCTGTTATTTTAATTCATTCTACATAGTTCTTCTTGCATATACTTCTTTTCATGCTACTTTTAGTGACATGACATGCATGCAGAATTTATGGCTTGGTTATAATAAATCAATTAAGTTTGAAACTGAAAAATTGAAAAACTGAAGAAAAAATATCTTGAGGACAAATAGAGAGTTTGCAGTACATTTTGAGAATGAGTTGAGGCAAACATTGAGTCATATCATGAAAGATGACCTGAATGAAACCTTCCACATCAAGACAAAGCATAAGGAGCTCCAAGTTAACAAGGGTCATTAATTGTGAAAAAGGTATTACTCACAGAGCTTCACACTTGACAAGACCCTAAAAACATGTCCATCAATGTCGAGGCAGTGAATAGATGTTTTGTTTATGTTTGGCGTTTTTGAGGCTAGGAGGCCATTTTTCTACTATCCAAATACTTTATACCATCGTTACCCATTTTGAGACTTAATTTTCTTTTATTTCATGGCCCTCTTTTGGAATCAAAATAGAGTAAAAATGAGTAAAAAGGTAAAAAAAAAAAAAAAAAGGAGGAAGGAAATTAAAAAAAAAGAAAAAGACAAAGCACAAGAAACAATCTTCATGAACTACGTTTGACGTGATTCCTTTGAAGGATACGTAGGCAACCCTACTCTGGGGTTCGGTCCCACCAAGTCAAAAATTAAAAAAATTCCAGTATCTGAAATCGGGGCAGAAGTTTTGATTTATTTTATTTTAGTATTTTTTAAAAAAAAAGGAAAACAAAAAAAGAGTCGATTCCAAGAGTTGTAAGTATATAACCCAATAACTTTAAGTCTATTTTGAACCTTCATGCCATCATTTCTTTCTAACCCTATCTAAAAGCCTTCCGAATAAGACCTCCATGTTAGCCTTTAAGAATGCCAAGAAAATCAGGCCTTGTATGGATTGGCATACAACGAATGAGGTCATGATACTTGCACACGGAATTGAAGATGAAAAATGAGAGTCTTATGGTGAAAATTCTTAAGGTCATCGTAAGGCGATAATGAGTTGAGAGAAAGATGAAAAATGAGAGAGGTTTGTTGGTGAAAACCATTTGAGGCACCACTAACTAAATGTGAGCCCTGAATCTAATTTTGAGGGTTTAACATGAATGAAGTTTAGATTGGTTGGACAAATCAGCCCGTTTAATCCAAAATGCATGTTATAACCATTGAAGCTGGCTACCACATTCAAACAAGCCCCTTCATTTCTTTCTTCCCGAAAGGGACATCTCTTAAAAATTATTGTTCTTTTTATTTTGGATCACTTTATTCATTTTTACTTTATTTCTTTGAGTTAGTCTTTGTCAAAACAAGCAATAAATAATTTCAAAATCCGCTACCAACGTTTCAATTGTATAAAGTACATTTTGGCCAATGCATTGAATATGACATAAATCAAGGAACAACATGCACAAAGAGTTGTCGCACTTGACATTATCTGAATATTCAAGCAATATGTAGGATCTCCAAAGATACTTGTTGATGTACTTGATTCAAAGGAAGCAAAGAAAATGCCACAAAATTGGTCACGGATTCTCCATAGTACTAAACAAAGACTATTTCAGCATGCGCAACATGGATAAAGATACAAAGTCAGTTTGTGGTTTCATTTGATAAACAAGTTGTTCAAAAGCAAATCATTATGTTGAGATGTCAGGAATTGGTTTCCAAGAGCAAAAACATGACTTGGAACTATGGTTGGCCGCACCTCAAACACAAAAATGGGACTAGGTATAGGACAATCAAAATTGATTCTGAGATACAAGGATCGCATGAAATCAAAAGACAAGAATTTCTGGGTATCTTGGTGAACCACCAACAGAGTCTGTTTTCTCAATGAACATAGTAGACACAAAGTCAAGTTGTTCAAGACATCAAGGCCACAAACTGACTACCACTTTTAGAAAACTCACAAATCTTTCTTTGTTGGAAATAGGGATCTTTCCAATATAGGTAAAAAAAATACCCTAGTGATCTTTTAGGGAACAAGAACCCTAGTTGCATTTTGACCTTAGGGAACAAACACCCTAAAGGCATATTAGGGAAAAAACACCCTTGAAGCATTTTAGGGAACAAACACCCTTTCCTTTTTCATCATAGGGAACAAACAGCCTAGTCGTGTTTTAGGGAACAAATACCCTATCTTCTTTCAGCACAAGGAACAAACACGCTAGTTGCATTTTGACCTTAAGGAACAAACGCGCTAGAGGCATTTTAGGGAACAAACACCGTAGTTGCATTTTGACCTTAGGGAACAAACACATTTCAGGGAACAAACACCCTAGAGGCATTTTAGGGAACAAACACCCTATCATTTTCTAGCAGAGGGAACAAACACCCTAGTAGCGTTTTACGGAATAAACACCATATCTTCTTTCAGCATAGGAAAAAAACACTCTAGTTGCATTTTGACCTTAGGGAACAAACTCTCTAGAGGCATTTTAGGGAACAAACTCTCTAGAGGCATTTTAGGGAACAAACACCCTATTTCCTCCCAGCACAGGGAACAAACACCCTAGTTGCATTTTGACTGTATAGAACAAACACCCTAGAAGAATTTTAGGGAACAAACACCCATTTCATCCTAGCACAGGGAATAAATACCCTAGTTATGTTTGACCTTAGGGAACAAACACCCTAGTCACATTTAGGGAACAAAAAACTGATTTTTCACCTGTAAGGGAATAAAAATCCGATCTCTCTTTAATATAAGGAACAAACACCTGACATTTCTTCATCATAGTGAACAAACACCCTAGTTGCACTTAACCTTAGGGAACAATCACCCTAGTAACATTTCATGGAACAAAAACTCTATCTCTCTTTAACATAAAGAACAAATATCTGACCCCTCTCCATCATAGGGAACAAACACCCTCATTGCACTTGACCTGTGGAAACAAACACCATGATCATTGCTTAGGAAATAAAACTTGACCTCTCTTCCAGCACGGAGAACAAAACACCTTATCTTCTTTTATTAGGGAACAAATGCCCTAATTGCATTTTACCTAAGGGAACAAACACTCTGGTGGCCTGGCAGGACAACAAACCCTACCTCCTATTTCAATCTTAGGGAACACACACCCTATTTGTATATCTGTCATGGCATATTCTTTATGGCATAAGTGATTCGCAATTGCGCTAATAACTCACAAACTTTTTTAGTGCAAACTGAGGCAGAAAAAAATTATTTGTTTCGTTTGTTTGTGACTTGAAGGTCCCTGCAAAGCATGGGTTAGATATCCAAGAAAAGAGTTTTAACTCTTGCCAGACCATTCAATCTTAACAACAGTCAGAGCTAGCTTTTCAAATGCATATAGAGGCGCAACATTCTGAAAGCTCAAAGACGCGTTTCATGTTTCGAGTTCAAGTCTCAAATCCAACTTCATGATTAAAACTTCGAGGCCAAGGCACCCACCAGAAAAAAGTGAGGTGATAATCGAAGGTCAAGACTCAAGTGAAGATTTAAATGAAGATTCAAGACAAGTAGAGTAGATAGAATCTTGTATTTTTCTTTCTCTTTTGATGTTCTTTTTCATTTTTGATGTAATAACTAGAGTTGCGGACCGGAGCTTCAACGGGGACTCACTCGATCTCCAACCCATCATCCCATCATTGAACTACACCTGACCTGATTTCCTTATGACCCGAGATATGTAGGTTGCTCAAAACCAGGGCTAGGTTGCATAATTCTCTTTCTTTCTTTACTTAGAATAACGGTCGGGTCAAACCTTCTCTCTTTGTCTACTTGATTGTCTGAAAACTCTTCGTGTTCTCAGTCAAACAGGGGCAAATGTAGACACGTACTTTTTAACACTCCCTTAGATTTTACATCATTTTTGGAGTTAATTGTTTTATTTAAACTTAATGTTGATATGCTCTGCTTCTATTTTATTTGATAGGTTTTATATGTAGAAATAAAAAATCAAGGAAAATGGAAAAAAATATTTACTATTTTTTTAGAGTACAAGTTTTGTATTTCAAGGAAAGAAAAATTACAAAAATAGGTTTCTTCTAATATAGCATTTTTAGGCTAGTTATTTAATTTTTCGTAGATTGGTTTTAAAAATAGTCGATTTATTTTTATATCTTTATATAATTAAGAGAAAAATAAAAAAATCGAACCAATAGCATATTGCCATTTGGTGAAAATCTCATCCACACCAAGAGCATATTCTATTTGGAGAAGAATATTTCATTCTTCATTTCAAGATATTTTTATTACCAAGGGCAATTTGGGGAGGAGAGGTAGAAATAACACTACACACACTAGAAACTTAACCTAGACTACTAGACTAGAACTGGAAACTATACAGTAGGGCTGTTCATTTAGGATTATCTGATCCAATTCGAAATTTTGGATCGGTAAAATTATGATCCGAATTCGATCCGAAAAAAATTGGATATCCAAATTTTTGGATCGAATAATCGGATATCTGAAATTTATCATACGTTCATCATTCTAGCAACTGCCACATAAATATCCTGCTCTCTTCAGCAAATTTGTTCAACAAAAACCTCACATACCACTTAAAATAAACACAATTAAATATTGAAATAACCTCAACACAACATGTGACCGACCAATACACAACAATATAGTCTTCATTCTTCAAAGATATAAACTTGTAATTCCTAACAAATAGTAAAATTCCAAAATGGAAAGTAGAACTTTATAGGTGCAATGTTTAATACATTAACTACTAGCTAAAACATCCAATGTCCAACATCCAAATTAATATATCAATATAAATAAAGTTCACAAATTAAAATCCCATAAAGTTTCACCACTATGCAAAATAGCCTAACTATTAGGGAAAATCAAAAGAAAATAAAAAATAAAAAAATCGGATATTTCGGATATCCGAAAGTAAAGAAATTGTGATATGTATCCGATCTGATTTTTCAAAATGAATCGACCGGATCGCGAATAGAATCGATCGGATCAGATTATTATGAACATCCCTACTATGCATACACACACAACACTAGCCGCAAGCACCAACAAATAACACCTGAGACACAAAATCCTAGCAGCCTTAGCATGTTACTCTTCGCGTAGAAATAATAATCAGCCGCAAGAGGAGACATCACAGTCCCTTTTTCTTTCGTCCATGAACGCAACTACATCACTATTATCATAAGCTCTATTTTCCCTACTCGAATCAGCAATGAACCACTTGCAAATCACCTTTATTGCTCCATGAAATATCAATGAAACCCACCTTAAAGAAGATGAATTTAACCACCCCTGTTTTAGTTCAACATTTCCAGTCCAGGTCTATCGGTAGCGACTCCAAAATTTCCATTATTACACCAACTCGCATTTTTTTCAGCTCTATTTGTCGACGAGGTTTGAGTTTCCAGCGAGGTGGTTTGAGGTATTGGTCGAGGTTTCGTTGGAAATTTGCCTTTGGCGGGGAGGTGCGTCCACCCATATTTAATGAATTAAACACTAGTGTTCCGCATGTTGGAGGCTTTGTCTCTTCTCACATGCATAATCTACTAAGTGAGTAGATGACTGTAGGGCCAAGAATCATCAAATTTCGTTGAGAAATGAAAGAGATATTTGTTCACGAAGTAAGGTGTTTGAGGCATGAAAATATGGTGTGGGACAAATCTACCACATTGGTGGGAAAAGGAAGAATTGCTCTCTTTATAAGTCTCTAAAGTGGTTAAGGGTTTGAGATCCCAAGGGGTATTCCATGTGTTTAAAGGAGGGAGGACCTAGATGTGCTTGGGTTCAAGGCTAAGCCCACACGCGCGCCGTCGCCGCCCGCCCGTCCCATCCGGTCCGGGCTCGGGTCACGGGTCATGGGTCATGGGTCATGGGCTGTGGGCTGTGGGGATATTATCTTTTTGGGCCCCAAATTGCTTAATATTTACAGTTTGGTCCCTAGAGTTTCTGGAAAGTTGATTTTGGGAATGACGGAAGGCAGAAATCTGCCTACCGTTTGGGCTATTTTTTGGAGCATTAACCAGCCATTATTTGGTTGTTAACTCCTCCATAAACAACCCTCCTTCAATGACCATAATCAGCCTCTCTAATGGTCATTAACAGCCCTCTCTAATGGCCATTAACAACCCTCACTAATGGCTATTAACAACCTTGTTTGTGGCGGTTGAAGAGTCTCTCCTCCATGCTATTTATTGATGTCTTTTGGCTCAATTATGTGGTACATACAGTGACGAAATAAACACGAAAATAACGCACAAACAGTGACGAAAAACAGTGAGGAAAGACACACATATACACAAGATATACACAACAGAGACAAAACAGAAGAGAAAGTCAGTCCAAAAACGTTGGACGAAAACAGAAACTCTTCATTCCTTTTCCATTTCTTCAGCAAGTCGATTCATATTTGTTTTCTTTGTCAGACTCAGCCTATTTGCTTTGTAGTGTTGAGATTAAAGTGTTGTTTTATCTTGGGAGACTATTGTCCGCTAACGTAAAAGCATATATACGGGGCAATCTTGTCTTAAGGACAGAGTGCAATCACTCGACTCAGCACACAGTTGTAACCATTCAGATTTAGTTGTTTCTTGATTTCAGGTTATCAAGATTCAAGACTCAACAAGCTTGCGGCAGTTTTGAACATTGCCTATTTTATTATCCTTTCAAATACTTGTAATATTTATTTACTTCCCGTACTACTTTACAATACATTCAATAGAAAGCAAACAGGTTTTAGTGTCAAAGCTCCGGTCGACGGCTCTGTTCATTTATTAATTAGAACATTTGATGTAATGAAGAAATTTTGATGACAAAAGGTCCATTCTTTTCCCACTTTGATTACTATTTCATGAATTTTATTTGTACTCCTTTGTCTTGATGTGTTTAATTTCGTTAAAATTGCTTAATGATTTCATTGTTTGGATTTAATGCTTATGTTGGGGCTACAGAGGTGCAAATTTTGATAAGTTAATGGATTGTGTGTGGATATCTATTGACGGTTTAAAATGAGCTATTAAAGTGGAACCGTGGTTAGTAGATTCTTTTATCTTTGTGTTAACTAGAGTTGAAGTGAAATTATTTGTTTTTAAATTCATCTTTTAGCTTGATATATGGTGGTGGGGTGGTCTTGAAACATAATACTTTGGCTACGATTTTAGTTTTCTAAAAGGACTTATATCATGCTCACTTATTTGTTCATACAATGCATGTGTTAAATATACATAATATACACACAATATACATGTGTATATTATGTATACGAATGGTGTATATTCTCGGTTATTACTGGCCATCCGTCGGCAGTCCTTTCCTTGTACAATTATGTAATTAATGTTGTAGTTTAATTAGTATTGTACACTTACCATACTTGTATAGTTAGTCTCCAAATAGAATAAGGTTTTAGGAGTAGAATAGGAATAGGATTCTCCTATTATGAAAATATGTAAATTGTATATACACTCTTTCAAGTAATGAAAATAATCAAGGGATTATTTCTTTCATGGTATCAGAAGTCTAGGTCTTAAAATCCTCTCTCAAAATCCCTTCTAATTTCCATCCCATTGTCTCGTATTCCGAGCCTCTTTTCCTCGGAATTCATGCCGACGGTCTATCCCCTCTTCCCAAAATTTTCTTCCAAATCCCTCAATCACATATTGTTCTATCAATATGTCTACATCATGGAACACGTTTCATCCTGCCCTTACAGTTTCTAACATCAAGAATAACATCCCTTTTGTTCTTGAAATAGAAAACGTCTAATATGCGACGTGGGCCGAACTGTTCAAAATTCACGCACGCTCGCATCAAGTCATCCATCACATAATCCCCGCGGCTCCTGAGGATACGGAGGTGCCACGACGCAAGGATGATCCTAAGTTATGGACGACTCTTGATACCACCGTCCTTTAGTGGATATATTCCACAATTTCTATCGACCTTTTGCAAACGATTATTGAACCCAATGCTACAGCGCATGCGACTTAGGATAGACTACGTGATATATTCCAAGATAATCAAAATTTTAGGGATGTTACTCTTGAGCAGGATTTCTCCCATGTCAACATGGATGATTTTCCTAACATTTCGGCTTATTGCAAAAGATTGAAGGAATTGGCAAACCAACTCCGCAACGTTGGCGCACCGATTTCGAATGATCGTTTGGTCCTCCAAATGATTTCAGGCCTCTCCGAGGCATATAGTGGTGTTGGCACGCTTCTTCGTCAAAGCAATCCTCTTCCGTAATTTTATCAAGCTCATTCTATGCTTACACTCGAAGAAGCAGGCATGGCTAAAAAGGTGGCTACCGATGCTAGTCCCGTGGTCATGATGTCCGAGTCCACTGTTCATCTTACCGGTTCCAACAACTCGTGCCAAAATTGCAACAACGGTGGCGGCAAAAAGGGAGGAAAAAAGAAAAATAATGGCAAGAATCGCGGCTGCAGTCGGAACAGTGGTGGTGGCGGTGGTGCCCCTCGGGGCAGTCAACAACAAAATAGTTTTGGGCCCCACAGTGGGCCCCTATGTAGTGGCAGTGGGCCCCACAGTTTGGGCCAAACAGTGGCAGCCCAGTGATGCAGCCTCACTGGCAGTGGGCTGGCCAGCAGCAGCAAAGGCCCAACATGCAGTGGCCCATTTTTGGTAATCTCCCTGGGCCAAGGCAGCAAGTAGGGATACTTGGGCTTTGGCCCCCGCAGGCCCATCACGCAGTGGTCCCAACTTTTACCAACATCGAAGCCGCAATGCACACGCTTGATTTAAATCCTCCGGACCCAAATTGGTATATGGACACCGGTGCCACTACCTACATGACATCTGATTCAGGTACGCTCTCATCTTATTCTAATTTGAGCAACCCTCGTGGCATAATTATTGGTAATGGTAATTCTATTCCAATTCGTGGTTATGGTCATAAAACTTTTTCTCCCCCAATCCACCTCTTATCTTGAAAAATGCCCTACATGCCCCAAATTGATAAAAAAACTTAGTGTATGTCCGTAAATTCACCACTGACAATTCCGTTTCTATTAAATTTGATCCATTTGGTTTCTATGTGAAGGATTTCAAGACGGGGCGTCCTCTCATGAGGTGTGATAGTAGGGGAGTTCTTTATCTATCACACTAAGTTCCAGCCTATCGAGTCAAGTGTTGCCGTCAGCGTTTCCAGCCCTTTCTCCTTCCTTTTGGCATGCTCGTCTTGGTCATCCGGGATCATCTATTTTGTCTTCCTTAGATAAAAATAATTTTATTTCATGTAAGGTTACGCGTAGTACTCCAAATTGTCATTCTTGTTCTTTAGGAAAAATGGTTGGGTTGCCGTTTGTAGACTCTAATTCTCATACTTTAATGCCATTTGATATTATTCATAGCGACTTATGGACATTTCCTGTTCTTAGCTCTTTGGGTCATCGATATTATGTTCTCTTTTTGGATGATTATTCTAAATTTTTATGGACTTTTACGATAGCGAAAAAATCTCAAGTTTTTTCCATCTTCTTAAAATTTAGAGCTTTCATTAGAACTCAATTCGAACGAGAAATAAATAATATTCAATGTGATAATGGCAGAGAATACGACAACGGGGTATTTCGGGAATTTTGTGCAACTAATGGGATCAATTTTCATTTTTCTTGCCCTTAGACGTCTTCACAAAATGGGAAAGCCGAACGCAAAATTCATACCATTAATAACATTGTCCGCACTTTATTGATTCATGCTTCCGTACCCCCATCTTTTTGGCATCATGCTCTACAAATGACTACATATCTCCTAAACATTCTTCCTTTCAAAGGTTTGACATATTCCTCCCCCTTCAAATTTTATATAATAAAATTCCTTCATATTCACATCTTAGGGTCTTTGGGTGCTTATGTTATCCGTTATTTTCGTCCACCACAATTAACAAACATCAGGCTCGGTCTACTCTGTGTGTGTTTTGGGGTTTCCGTCTAATCATCGTGGTTACAAATATTTTGATTTATCCTCTAATAAAATCATCTTTAGTCGCTATGTAATTTTTTATGAATTCCAATTTCTGTTTTGTAAGGTTAGTAATCCCGTGCCCAGTTCGTATAATTTTTTAGATGATGGTATATCACCGTATATTATTCACCATTTCTCACACATATCCCGCACCCCAAATCCTCCAGTGGGCCCACTACCCGTTGGTCCCACTGGTTCATCGTAGCCCTCTATGCCTAGTTTCGTCACTGGGCCAGTTTCAGCAATTGGGCCAGTCCAACCGGAATCGGTCCGGTCCGGTTCGCATCCACCTGTTGTTTCTCGCTTACCGAGTTGGGGCGGCAGGCCCAGCTGCCGCCCGCCGGCCGATCCGTCCCTAGTCTAGAAAATTCCCAAAATTCACCCAATTCTTCCCAGTGTCATAGACCAGTCACTCGTAGTCAACGGGGTATTTTTAAATCAAAAAGACATTTTAATTTACATTCTAATGCTCTTAAATCACCCTTACACCGTAATCCTATGTCTGCATTAAATGACCTGAATTGGAAAATTGCTATGATCGATGAATATAATGCTCTTATTGATAATAAGACGTGGGAGTTGGTGCCCTGCCCATCTGGTATTAATATTATTAGGTCTATGTGGATTTTTGCTCATAAGGACAATTTAGACAGTTCGTTTGCAAGGCATAAGACGCGGCTTGTAGGTGATGGTAAGACTCAGCAGGTTGGTATGGATTGTGGAGAAACGTTTAGTCCGGTGGTTAAACCGGCTACCATTCGCACTGTGCTCAGCTTGGCTCTTTCGAAAGGAAGGCCCATTCATCAGTTAGATGTGAATAAAGCTTTCTTACATTATGATCTCAACGAAACAATCTATATGTATCAGTCCTTGGGGTTTAGGGATCCCCAATATCCTTATCATGTATGTTTGTTGAAAAAGTCCTTATATGGGCTTAAGCAGTCTCCACGGGCTTGGTATACGAGATTTACGGACTATGTTTCGACTATTGGGTTCACTCACAGCTGGTCGGATAATTCCTTGTTCATATATCATCGTGGTTCTTCCTTGTCTTATATACTATTATATGTGGATGATATTATCTTGACTGCTTCTTCCGATGCATTACGCCAGTCTATCATGACAATGCTCAGTTCTGAGTTTGCTATGAAAGACTTGGGGCCCTTGAGTTATTTTTTGGGGATTGTTGTCACTCGTCATGCATGTTGGTTGTTCTTATCTCAAAGGAAGTATGCAGCTGAGATCATTGAGAGGGCTGGGATGTCATCCTGTAAGTCCACTTCCACTCCAGTTGATACTAAGCCCAAGCTTAGTGCCGCGGCCGACGCCCCATATGAGGATCCGACCCGCTATCGCAGTCTTGCAAGGGCCCTTTAGTATCTTACATTCATGAGGCCAGATATTATGTATGTTGTTCAGCAGGTGTATTTGTTTATGCATGATCCCAGAGTTGAGCACATGAATACACTCAAACGCATCATTCAGTATATTCAGGGTACACTTGACTATGGCTTGCATTTATATCATTCTTCAATGTCCACACTTGTCTCATATACGTTTGCTGATTGGGGTGGCTGTCCGGACACCAGACGGCCTACGTCTGGCTATTGTATGTTTCTTGGTAATAACTTGGTCTCATGGTCTGCAAAGCGTCAGTCGACTTTATCCTATTCCAGTGCAGAGGTCGAGTATCTAGGGGTAGCTAATGTGGTCTCTGAATCATGTTGGTTACCTAATTTGTTGTTAGAGCTTCATTGTTCTATTCAGAAAGTAACCTTGGTTTATTGTGATAATGTTAGTGCTATCTACCTTTCTGGTAATCCTGTTCAGCACTATCGCACTAAACATATCAAGATGGACATTCACTTTGTTCGCGAAAAGGTTGCTCGTGGTCAAGTACGTGTCTGTCATGTCCCTTCCAGTATCAAATTGCAAACATCTTCACAAAGGGTCTTCCCTCAGTCCTTTTTGAAGATTTTAGGGACAGTCTCAATGTTCAAAGACCGCCATCTATGACTGCGGGAGTATGTTAAATATACATAATATACACACAATATACATGTGTATATTATGTATACGGATGGTGTATATTCTCAGTTATTACTGCCCATCCGTGGGTAGTCCTTTCCTTGTGCAATTATGTAATTAATGTTGTAGTCTAATTAGTATTGTACACTTACCATACTTGTATAGTTAGTCTCCAAATATAATAATATTTTAAGAGTAGAATAGGAATAGAATTCTCCTATTGTGGAAATATGTAAATTGTATATATACTCTTTCAAGTAATGAAAATAATCAAGGGATTATTTCTTTCAGCATGTATACTGTGTTGAATGTTTTCAATCGTTTATTGCCATTTTGTCAAAATATTTAGCGCTAGTCAAAGTATAGGCACAATTAAAATATTATTCATGTGTTCGGTTACGATCCTTGGCATATATTTAAGTAACTTTAATTGTCATGTGTGTGGTTACGCTCTTTGACATTACTTTGGCCATGTGTTCGATTACATCCCTTGACTAAGTACGAATTAATAATTCCAACGAAGTTTCGTGTGAGGCTACTCTCATTGACTCCATTTCAATCCAAAAGAAAGAAAAGAGTGAAATGGGATACAAATTTATCTTTAAATCCCGTTACCATATTTAACAAAAGAGAGAAAAGAACAAACGTGTGTGAGGGAGTGAGGCGAGTTGCAATTAACTCAAAACTCGTTGCAATTAACTCAAAACTCGTTGCAAGTATAAAAGAGAAGAGTGCAATCATTTCGAGTTTAACCATGTATGCAGATACGCTCCTTGGTCGATGCTTGTAAATAAAAGGTTTTGTGTGAGGTTACGCTCCTAAATCGAAAATATAAGACACGTTTAATTAAGCGACTAAAACAAACTCCCTTTTATCCAAGAATTAATTTTAGCCGAATATTAGTCAATAAAAGCGACCGTGCTAGAACCACAGAACTCGTAGAATGCCTAAAACCTTCTCTCCGGTCAACAAAGTTACTTACCCGGTCTTTTGTTTTCGCAGACCAATAATAAAAGAGTCATTTCCTTTTGATTAGGGATTCATAACGTGACTTGAAACACCAAAACTCAATTCCAAGTGACGAATCTATAAAATAATTAATTCATATTCGATCTATCACTTTAATTGAAAAACCCTTTTCGTTTAATAAATAATAAACATGTGTGCGTTCATTGCGCGGGGCAAAAAAAGGGGCGTGATAGTCTAAAATCCACAACTGGGGAAGAATTTTTTAGAGAGACTCAAAAATTCCTTCAACACAAATTAGCACAAGAGTCAGCCGATCTAAAGCCTTCAGCTGGGGAAAATTTTCAAAGGGGTCTCGAAAATTTCACCAAGACAAACAAGAAGCAAAAAAGCATAGCGCAAAAGACGGTCAAAGAACCTCGCTCAAAAGCACATATGTCATCACACTTAGTTAACAATATTTTGAATATAATAAAATGTTTAGTCAAATTTTGTTTTCTCAAAATATTTTCAAAGTATTCTACTTAAAATCTTATCTCCCATAACACCGAGACCAAAAGAGGGATTGGGACTGGAGAAAACAGAGAAACAACACAGCGGGAGTCAGGACACAGATCTACCCTATAGGAACTAACAACCTTTCTGTGATTGCAGGTCACCAAAAATGTCGTCAGGAGGACGGCAGGCTTTTCTACTAACAACAGGCCCTAAGAGTCATAGAAACACAAAGACATTCCAAGTCCGGAACACGACAACCAGGACCTAAGAGCCACAGAAAGACAAAGACATTCCGACACCGAAAACAACAACCAGGCCTTGAGAACCACAGACAAAGCAAAAGGCACAATATCGACCCTGAGAGTCGTAGACCAAGAAAAGAGCCACAAAGAGTCAAGGGAAAGATGAAGAAAAGTAATTTGGCGATTTGACCGAGAGGGCCACAGCCAACAAAAAAATGAAAGAAGTACAACCCATCCATGCGAGCTATACAAAGAGTCAGTGTGATGTAAATCCGATTAAAGAGATCGCAGTGTTTGCCCCAAATTCATAATGATGTAAACCCAGTCGGAAGGCTGCAGTCTCCATTCCAAGAATCAGAGGATGTAAATCCGGTTAAAGAGGTTACAATCTTCGTCTTTAAAGTCAGAACGATGTAAACTCGGTCGAAAGGCCGCAGTCTTCATTCCAAAAGTTAGAGTGATGTAATTCCAGTCGAAAAGGCTGCAATATTCACTCCAGAGTCAGAATGATGTAAACCTAGTTAGAAGGTCAAAGTCTTTGTTCCAATAGTCAGACGATGTAAATTTGGTCAAAGAGGCCGCAATCTTCGTCTTCATAGTCAAGATGATGTAAATTCAATCAAAGGGGCCACATTATTCACGCCAAAGTCCGAATGATGTAAACCCGGTCTAGAAGCCGCATTCTTCGTTCCCAAGAGTCAAGTGCATGCAGAGAGGGCGTTTCATACAAATATGTTGAGAGGTCCATTCATATAAACACTGCCAAGAGGGACATTCACACAAACACTGTCGAGAGGGCCATTCATACAAACTACATGCCGAGAGGGATATTCATACGAACACTATAGTGAAGGCCATTCATACAAACATTGCCGAGAGTTCCATTCATATAAACACTACGGAGAGGGTCATTCATACAAACACTGTTGAGAGGGTCATTCATATTAACAATGCCGAGAGAGCCGTTCATACAAACCGCATGCAAATAAGGACATTCACACATGATCCAGATGATGTCAAAAGTGGCACCCGCTTAATCGAGATGTGCACAAGCCAGATGGTGTCGGAAGTGGCATCTACTCAAATCAATATAGTCAAAACTAGCCAGATGGTGTCGCAGGTGGCATTTGCTTAAGTCAACGAATTTACAGAGCCAGACGATGTTGGAAATGGCATCTTCTCAAAAAACATTCCACTAGCAGGTCAATAGAGTTAGATGGTATCGGAGGTATCACCTGCTCAAAATAGTCACCTAGGAGGGTACAACAAAAAAAAATTCATGCATGTATGGTAAAATATAAATAATCAACACGCGTGTCTCAGCATATGGAAATGGGTCAAAGCTACCGGATGTGGAAAGCAAACAGACCAGATCCAAATCCAGGCACATACAGAGCAAATGTGGAACTTATTTTTGGGCAGGCGGTCAAAAATATATACCAATGAGATTCAAGCTCTCTGTCCATGAGCTTGAACATCACTCTATGCCGAACTCGCTCACAAATTATGAAGATTTTTATTTTTAAAACTCGTAATCGGTCGGGCACATACCGAAAAGGTCAAACACATTCTCACATAAGGGATATCTTTTTTGGGCCATCGAATCGAACTATAAGTGGCCTGATTTCCAAAAGTTGAGGATAGGTAGGTCACTCAATCTCCTAGGATCGGTCATATTCTAATAAAATCATCTCAGAATTTGAGTTTGATACTTTGATCTATTCGGCTTTCTAGTAGTCTAATTGAGTCGAACTACAAGTGGCATGAATTCTCATGCAACCTGAGATATGTAGGAAACCTAGAGACCAAGGTCCGGCCACAATGTTAAAAAATTGCATAAAAACGAGGAGTACTTCTCGATTGGTCGGTTAAAACTAGGTTAGTCAAATTTTGCTGCTCATGGATAGTCTAGTCAACCCCGAATAACAAAGAGGCAGTTGTTGACCCCTAAGTTTTACTCTCTAATAATTTTATTTAACTATTCAAGGATCCCGAGCCACAGACAGATTTAAAATATAATTTTTACATGGCAAATATGATTTTACAAAATTATGCCAGAGTATTTTGTCATTTCATTTGACAAAATACCACTCGGTATATGTGTTGTATATCATGTCTCAATTTTACATAATTTTTACCTTTAATCATAATTTAGAATTTTAACCGACAATTATAAATATAATTATTTTAAAATAATTCTCAATATTAAAAGATTAATATTCTTCTCGGTCAAAATCGGAAATTTGTATAATTATATACGATAAGGGAATTGCACCTCAATTTCAAGTCATGTTTTAAATCAAAAGGACTTTTGCATGATTTTAGTTTCCCGAGTCCTAATTAATGTCAAATTTGGGCTTAAAACGAAGCTTTCAATTTAATTAGGATATTTCCGAAACAATTCAGTTTTTTTTAAAAATTTAAGATGTGACCACATTTGTAAAATGTGAACACCATTGATTAAGGACGTTTAAAATATGTTGGGCCCTTTATTTAAATTATCAATCGGCCGAGCCCAAGCACAAAAGGCCTAGGACTCGGCCCACCCTTCTCCATTAAGGCGTAACACGCCAAAGCGTTTTGCCTCTTTTGTCATTTGTTGCGATTTGGCTATGAAGGAAACCCTAGCCACCGAAGGTCTTCTTCCCCAATTGCCAAAAATGGCAACAGCAGAGTACGTCTGCTTTCCCTCAGTTACTGGTCCGGCCAAGAATGGAAATGGCATTAATTTACCTCCCTCTCTCCTCCCACACCACTATAACCCACCAACCCAAGGTGAGGTCACTCCTCTCTTATACCTTGCTTTTTCTGCGAGTTTGAATTAGCTTTGTCCTATTATGATTTGAATTCATTGATTTTATTGGTAGATAATCGAATTGGAGGGAATTTCCCCCTCAATTTGAGTTCTCCTACACCAATTGATGGAGGTATGCTAGGGTTTCATCTTATCCACTAAATACAGACCCCTTTTCTACAGTTTAATGGTCGAAAACTGGATTCTTGGCTTTTACATTTGTTAAGAGCTGAATCGTGTTAAATTTGACTAATTATTACTTAAATTGGGATCCAAGCCCTTTGGTGGAACCCGTACATAGCTTAATTAGTCTTTTACAACTAAATCCCCCTTCTTTTTGTGTGATTTGTGAGATCGAGGTCCTCAGAGTTAAGAACAAGCTCACCATCTATGTCACGATCCAAACCGGAGGGCCGCGACGGGCACCCTGACCCTACCCGCCGGGCACCACAGATACACTCCACTCTTAAATATATTCAAACACGGACTGGGCCGTGATAGATTATATAAAGTTTCAACTCCAAAGCCCCAACTTATCTATTTATATACCAAGGCCGACAAGGCCTTACATGACAACTAACCACATGACACCTATCTACAAGCCTCTAAAGAGTAGAACATACCACGATTAGATCGCGACTCCGAAACAAATAGAGTGCTCTGAATACCAGCTGAACCAGCAATCTACTAGTGTGAACCGTCACCCTCTCAATATGAACCTACGAGCATAAAACGCAGCGTCCCCCGACAAAAGGAAAGGGATGTCAGTACGACTGATGTACTGAGTATGTCAGGCATAAGAAATAACATAGCAGAGATATATCATAGTCTGAAACAGAAATAGCTGAACATCAGTAAATGCCTCCGAGGGCCCTAATACGCACACCTAAATGTTATGCACAATGCAGTATACATATACATCAGCCTCATACGGCATCTTCCTTACCATAACAGCCTCTGTGGGCATCATACCATATAATGGTTAATGAATGTATGCATAATGCAAATGCGGTATACTAATGTCCACACAGGAATCCTCCCATAACCGCCTCTGTGGGTATCATGTTATATCGCCACACAAGGACATCACATCATATTGACCTTTTCGGGCTCTTTTGTGATAGTCTGTACAAACTGCAGGTGATGTGTGTATATAACGCCTTTTTCCCTTTCCCCAATTCTCATACATATATATAATGCAATATAGTAGAGTATTTAACTCCTTGGAGGTCCAGGGTAACATATGAATGCAATGCAAATGAAGTGCATGAATAATAATAAAACATCCGGAGTGACATAACACCCTTTACACCTTTGGTTAACATTCGGAACATCAACATCTTTTTCGGTGTGCCTTATTAAGGTCTTAGAGACATACTTGGACATTCTTTCAACATAGGAGTCAGTGACTTGATCATTCCTAACTACTAAGAGTAGAGTAATTTATGTAGCAACACGATGGTCATGATTCGCACATAGAATTATGCCCAAAAGAAAGAAAGAGTCTTGCATACCTTGTTGTCGAAATTATCTAAGTTCTGCGGGTCCTTGTAAGCTCTACGAATGATTATCTACACCATATGAATGATTTAAATCACAATCAGACTAATACACCAGTAATGGAGTCATTGAGACATTTTATCGAATATCTTATACACGTAGAACCTATATTTCTTTTATATCGAAACATGTGCATATAACCACACAATCAGCCCTTCTAACCCCTTTTTTTCTTACTGCTACAATGCTTAAAACAATTCAGCAATTTCACATGCAACTTCCAATTTCATATCAACAGTCCCAAATAATAACCAACTACTTAGTATTTCGTTAATCACCCAAGAATTAATAAGAATCATGTTCTATGATTCGTATAAGTTTAAGAACAAGAAGGATTACCTCTTTTCAGAGTAGCGATGAGCATCACCGTATAACTTTTCGCCTAGCTCAGGTTCCGACAAGTAGAAACCAGACCCAAAAATTGATTTCCGATGAAGCTCTGGGTCACGGCTTGGGTTTCTGAGTTCTTAGGCTTGTTCAAGGCTTCGATTTCACTGGAATTAAGGTCTAGAATGCCATGGATTTCTCCCTTTCGGTTATATGAGAACTTACAGAAAATCCCCAATTTGGTCGAGAATTCCAGCGACTCATCAATTGAGAATTTACTCTTTCAGGTTGTAGTGTAACAATTTCTTCTCCAGAGAATAATTTCTATAGAGGCTTGATGAGATGAAGGCTTCTATTAATAGAGAAGAGATGAGTGCTTGGAGACTTATGAAGCTCAGAAGCTGCCAGCGTTCGCTTATGAGGCTTAGTCATTGAGACAATTTGTTCTAAGGCTACACGTAATGTCCCACTATATATTGTCCCCAATTATAATTAATTAATCCCACAATTAATTAATTATACACACACTTAAATTCTTGATCCCAATTCACTTAAATCCTGACGACTTATAAAACCTTCTTATACTCAATGTCATAATTCTTGTAATATGACACTAGCCCATAACCTCTTTGGGGATATACAATTATTATTATTGATCCCCGTCGTCATACTTGTTAAATCCAAAATTATTTCGGGATCACATCCTTTCAAATACTAATTTCCTTATAAGCATACGTGAGTGCAACATAAACTTCCCGGAGTCCGGTCTACTTGCCTAAGTTTATGTGTTCAACCGTTACCCGTGAGTACGGGGTGTTACGGGGTGTTACAATCGACCTTTCGGTTGCCTTCATACAAGGTAATCCCATCCCCTCTTCAAATTTCTTGTCTAATTTACATTGTATTATTTTTTATGAGGTGCTATATGACTGATTAGTATGTATTTAGCATGTATGTGGCTTATTTCAAATTATTTTATGTATGAGATAACTTAATCTAGTATATGTAGGTTCAACATGTTAATTTAAGACATGTCTTAATCACATATAGGTTGTTTAGTTTAACTTAATACTTAATTTGATGTGCTTAACTTTATGTTATATGTTCAAGATGGTTTTAAGTTAATCAGTAAGTTAATTTAAGATTTGTTTTAGTTGAACATAGGTTATCCAAAATATATAATGTTCAAATACTAGACTAAATTAGTTGACACATATGATTATGTGTTCATGTGTCTGGATTAGCATGTTGTTGATTAATTTGGCACTGTTACGAGATCATATGGGTTTTATTCAGTTCTAAAATGTTGCATAATGGGAA
This sequence comes from Anisodus tanguticus, assembly GCA_034509755.1. Taxonomy (NCBI): domain Eukaryota; kingdom Viridiplantae; phylum Streptophyta; class Magnoliopsida; order Solanales; family Solanaceae; genus Anisodus; species Anisodus tanguticus. The sequence continues at coordinate 32,283,916 of CM067544.1, read as the reverse complement.
TGTGCTTGTTTTGGATGGCTGATAGATGTCCCATGATGATGTAACATCGTTTGTATAACTAAAATAATGTATGATGTGTTGATTTAAGGTCTTGTATATCATGTATAGGCTAATTACGTTAATATGGTATTCCACATGGTGGTTTGAAGCTTGGTTGGTTATGTATGAACTATTCTAGGACATAATGTTTATCTGAGACATGTGTGACTGTTTAGGATATGTTGAGGTAGTATAGTGTTCAAAAATGATAGGTTAAACCTGTTTTGGTTATGTACCAACTTAAAACTAATATTGTCTGAGCTTCAATGACTGTTTAAGAGCACATGAAATGGTATTTGGCTAACTAAGTTTAATGGGGGTGGGACTTGTGTCTCTGAGTGTAATGTTGATATGATTATGTAATCACTAGATCATTCTAGCATCCTTCTAGGCTATCTGAGATTTGATGAACTGATTTTAAGCATGAATATAGTTAAGAAACGATATGTTTGTGGTAACTTGGTACCTAAGGTAGATGTTTGACATGTACTGCCTCCATCATGATTAAACTGGCTTATCGTGTGCCCTATATGTTTCTGCTTCGCCCAAAAATTGTATGTGTTGAGTATTGACATCCATGCCATGTATCAATCCACTTATTTGCATTTAGTTACGTCTATCATTGAGTTTCAGTGGTTGGTTTCATCTTATACACCTACGAGGAGGATATCTTGCATTTTCCCACGTGTTTGCATCACTCCTACCTTTGGCATGCTCCCAATTGACTCTGAAATGATCTAATATATACTTAAATGATGATCATATGTTGTTGTCCTTGCCTCTCATGTGTTTGAATGTTATAAATGCCCTGTTTTGTGCTCAGCCTAGCTCACATACCTGGTCATTGCAATGTTAAGCATGTTGTTTGTGCATTATTTGCTAGGCCATGTCAAGACTGTTAATTTAAAGCTTGTATGTCCCTGTCTAATGTTTATTCAAATGGAATTTGACCTCTGAAAAATGCCATATTAATACCTGGTCTGAAAACATAGCATAATCTGAAATCTTGAATCTGTATTTAGGTGTTCTGTGAACTCTCTTAGTTTGAACCATGTGTTTATTTGATCTTCTTTCTGGGAATGACTAGGGTGGTATTTGTAAACATTTTGCCTTTAACATGATCTGAGTGACACTCTAAATGCCATCACATGCCTCTGTTCTGCTTATATGAATCATTCTATATGTTTTTTTTTTGAGTCAGTATTTCTTGTGTCCTTTAGCATGCTTATTGGTTCTTGTCTAGTATCCATAATATCTGAGTCTTGCATATATGAATGCCCTATTGGTGCAACATGCATACATGAATGATTTCTGCCTAATTCATGAAGGACTGCTTGTATTTCTTTCTTACTTGCCTTTGTGTGCTTGTCTATGTCATGAAATGAATTCCACCATCATCTGTCAAACCTAAAAACTGAGCATGTTCAGTCATCCCTATAATTGTTGAACCATGTGTCTTGTGCTTCTGTTTAATCCTGCAATACTTGGAAAGAGCTAGTCATTGACACATCTGTGCATTCTAGGCTAAGTAGATGTTTAGGATTGGTTTTTGTTTGATTAGTATTGGCATATGTCCTTAATGAGTCTTACTAATATTGTTATGACTATTTGTTGAGCTAAAATGGCTTGCGTTCTGCCCTCTGTATGTTCACATGCCAAGTAAATCTGTGTAATGCTCACAGCTTTGACTTGATTGCTCCCTTTTCTTTTCTTTCTGTAAATGAGGTTGTCCTTGACTCATGTTCACCTGCTATGTATATTGATATACATAGGATATACTGCTTATATATATCTGGTATACTCGGTATATTGGATTGTATAGGTATGTATATCCCTATGTATGTCCTTTATGTCGACCATGCCTTGAAATTTGCTAGGCCTGGCCCGCTTATGTTACTGTCTGTTATTTGTTTTCCTCGATAATTGTTTTTGGGCCTGGACCACGAATTGTGTTCTTGCTTTGTCTGGCTTCTGTATAAATGGTATGAACTAGGCCTAGCCCATTTGATTTTTCTTCACATTCCCTTTGTCTTTGAATTATGAATAGGCATGGGCCAACTGTTACATTTTCTCGCCTCATTGTGTGCTTATTGGATTAGATTGCCTTCAATATTTAACTTAGTTTAATTAGTATTGCTGGTATGTTTTAATTTTCCTTGTATGTGATAAGTTTTAGATACCTTCTAATTGATATTTTGTGTTTTCCCTCCCTCTTTGCATCTGTCGTATCACGACGCTGGGCCCATTGTTTCATTCAACCGAAAAGGGACATGTTCCAATCGTTGCATCTTCAGTCGCGGTGGGCTAAGGTCCAACTTGAAAAACATTTTATTGATAGTCTGGGAAGCTAATATGCACTTGAAGGCCCAGCTATGGGTAAAGATAGTCAACTGGTGGGCTTCGGTAGGCCTACTAGCCTAAACTCAACCTTCTTCAATTCATATATGTGCATTGTATATATATATGTATATGTAATAAAACATACTTTCATATTGGAACCCTTTATTTTGGTTACGAATCTAGGATAGGCAAACGATGCGTATATCTTTTAGTTAGGTCGTCAAAAAATGATTTCAGAACATTTGTTTAAAATCTAGAAACTGAATAAAAGTGGATTGTTTTAGCCTTGTAAAAATGGGAAAATGGATTTCTTAAACTTGGGTTAAAGTATTTTGGGTTTTCAGTTCACATCTTGGACTGTGAAAATTAATTAGCATTTTAATGGACTATTGATATGGAAGGATCCAGGATGGGCCTGAGCGATAGAAAAATGAATAAACGTACTGCTGGGAATATTTTTAGAACTTATAGTTTGGACTAAAAATTGATATTGATAAAGCTGAGTTTGCGCAACCTAACTAAATAGATTTTGTACCAAAAGAAACAAAGTAACCTATTTTGGACTTGAGTTGTGTTAATGGGCTTCGGGTGTTGGAATATGAATTGACTTTGGGAGATATAACATGCAAAATAATAAAAGAAACCGTTTTTTATATCTTTTGTCAAAAACCCAAACTTGTCATTTCAAATGAATTATATTCATTTTGAACCTTGAATTTTCATGAAAAATGCAAGTGTAAATTGGACAATATTGTTGAACTAAAAGTGAAGTTCTACTCAAATTAATGTGGGTGTTTTTAGTTTGAAAATAAACTTATCCTCGTGCATACTATTTTGGTAGAAGCCTAACTTTTCTGTTTTCAAATAAAACCTTTGAGTTTTGAATAAATGAATGACAAGCATTTTTGCGGATATTTTAAACACTTTAAGCAATTTAAATCATTAAAGCATGCTATAGAACCTATAGGTCAATCGTATTTTACGGATTCTTAATACTGGAGTGTCTAACATCTTCTCCGGGCATCACCAGAATCCTTACCTTGACTCTGGTTTAGATAGGATTTTTCAATTGATTTTGAATAAACCCCTTCACATTAGTTTTCCTAATTTACCTAGAAATTATGTGGCGAATCTATAAGCAATTATCCGACTTAGAGCACTATCCCAAATTCATAGTAGTTTTTATGCCCCTCCACATAAAAGTGAACAATAACAATGTCTACTGAGGCGCTGGTGATTTTCTGCTTCTTTCTTCCTTGCCTTTCCTCAGCCTGAACCCTCAATATATTACATGTCAACAAGGTTTCGACGACATTATCCACTCGAGGCAACTAAAAAACTTTGGCTAAATGGTACAACTCCGTAATCAAGGAAAATGGAATGAGGTCTTATCTTGTTGAGCTCTCTTGCCAAGCTCCTTCTCAATCACATCACCCACATTAATTTGGACCCGGCTCATGATGCAAGCAATAAGAATAATCTTCTCCAATCGGATGTCTGTTTCATTGTAGGACGGCTGCAAACGGCTACTCACAAAACTTAGCCAAAACTTGGCCTTAGTGCTCAAGGTGTTCTTGTACATCTTCTTGCATGCGGCAATCCACTCCCATGTCTTGTTGGTCACAATTCTGGTTGCCCATGGGTGCTCATCATCTAACCGGCCCGTGATTTTGATAGCAAACTCATTATGATCATGCTCGAGGTTAGGATGAATGGCGTTGTTGATTGCGGAGTTGCCATAAGAAACAATGACCCCATGAACCACTACCTCCTTGAGTAATGCCTATGGTTGCCCTTTTGTTTTCTTTGGCACGGAGGTGGCATAAGAATCGTAGAACTCACATACCAATTCCTCATTGTACTGAGGCAACAGTTCAATAAAGAATTGTCACCCACCGAAGACTATCAAGTCCCAGACTCTCGAGAACTGGTCCCTCAAACCATTCACATAAATCTGCTTCTCCTCAATGATGGTAATAACCTTACTCTTCTAATAGAGTTCTTTGGACCCCTTGACACCAAAGCGTTGGACCTCTTGGCCCTCTTGTGCCTCAACTCAGCAGCTCGACCACTTTCCTATGAGCGATCCTCCTCATCAGACCAGGAGGATGAATGTATTATGACATGAGAGGTTTTGGACCTCTCATCACTGGAGACAAATATTGTTGGGGTGCTTTCTTTTATCTCCCACCCCGACGGTTGCTTTGTGAGTCCTCAGTGTCAAATTTCCTTGGATCTGGGTTATCAATCTGGTCGGAGTAGGCCTCAAAGATCTATCCGGTTGTGACTGCTCATTTATGGTGATACCTTTTTGTGCTTGAATTTTCTTTGGAGCCATACTGCAAACAAGAGACGTGATGAGTCATGGACTATGGTTCGAAAAGCAAGGTAAAACATTTTTGTGTTTTTCATTAAGTAATTATAAGAATAAAACACGCAATATAAACAAGAAGTTATACTACAAATTGAAAAAGAAAGAATAAATATAGAACTTGGAAACAACTTCAGTGATCGCATACCTAGTCTGCGGGCCGCAGTCCAGGTTTGCAAAATCACTAGGCAATTCTGCGGCCTATTTTGTGGTCTGTAGATCCACTATGCGGCCCTCAAAAGGCATCGCAGAATTGCCTTTCAATTTTGTTGTTCCACTAGGTAATTTTGCGGACTGGGGTGCCCTTCTGCGGTCCGCAAAACTATTATACGGCTCGCAAAAGGATGTCCAATCGGCGCATTTTGGGTATTCTTAAGGATTTTGCCTCAATTTTTCAAAATCTGATGTTTCCACACCCATACCAGCACAACATACACATAAACAACTCAATACATGCTTTCAATTAGCACTCGTAGGTACTCAGACTTCTCTATGGCTCAATTTAAACAAATGTAATAAAATAAAATCATGCTTAGGCAAACTCTCAATGGTGATCAATTCACAAACTTCCCACAAAAATCATTAACCTCAATTCAAGAATAGTGAAATTAAACCCGAGCCCAACTCCTATATACAATCAATTACACAAAATTCCAACATGTACAAAGACACATTTTATGTGATTTCTAATAAAAATGGGTAAATAGGGCAACAAAGGATAATCACACAACCTAATAGTTACATGGGTCACACATGAACACCACACAATCATCAACCCAACCCTACAAGTTATATTTTATGAGCAACACCACTGATTTTACCTATCTTTGCGAGAAAAAGAAATGAGAGGTGAAACATACATGTTGATCGATTGAGAGGCGAGAGAGATGAGGTGTGAGGTATGTTGGACCTTGTGCGAGAGAGTTGTGTGTGCAATGGAGTGTAACGGGTGAGAGAGAAGAGGGAGTATTTGAGTTTGAATCATGAGAGAGAAAGAGAGAGTGAACAATTAGGGATGAAAAGCCCTTTTATACCTTACGCCCGAAATTATGGTCGCAGTTGGGTCGCAATTCCAGTCTGCGGTCCACAAAATTGGATTACGACCTACTTACTTTTGACCTAGCTCAGCTGACATGGTACCCACTTTACGATCACAAAACAGGTCGCAGAACCGGACTGCGGTCCGCAAAAGGGCATGTTTCCCCATAATTTTTCCTAAAAACTCCTAGGTACACTGTGTAATTCTGCAGACCAAAGTGCGATTTGCAATTTAGGAATTCGATCCGCAGTTCTGGTCGCAATTTAGCCTTTTTGTGAGTTTCATTTTTCAAACTTCCTATGGAGTTTTGCGGTCCATTGTGAGATCCGCAGACCGTGATTGCGGTCCGCAGAAAAGTCCGCATAATGGTAGAAGAGTCTGCACAATGGTCTCTCTTCTTTCTTCGATTTGTTTGCACATCTTTCCATATTTCCTTCATTTTGCTTGTGTTTCCAGATCCTACACACTCAACAAAATATCAAAACACGCAAGTGAACAAGAAAATAAACTAAAATTTTTGGGTTGCCTCCCATTAGCTTTTGATTTAACGTAGCGGCACAACGAATGTTACCAAATTTTCTTCAAGGTTCATGGAGGGTGATGATTATGTTCACCCTATGATCATCCACACTTTCTAAATAATGTTTGACTCTTTGGTCGTTCACCTTGAAAGGTGACCGGCTTTACTCTCCGATTCAATGACACCACACCATAAGGGAAAACCTTTATCACTTTAAAAGGGCCGAACCATCTTAACTTCAACTTCCTGGGGAACATCTTGAGTCTATAATTGTACAGCAAGACCAAGTCCCCGGGTGAAAATTCATGCTTCAAAATTCTCTTGTCATGGAGGAACTGCATCCTCTTCTTGTAAAGAACAGAACTTTCATAAGCTTGCAGACGGAACTCATCCATCTCACTGAGTTGATCCACCCTTAACCGCGAAGCATACTCCCAATAAATATTGAGTTTCTTAAATGCCTAAAGTGTCTTGTATTGTACCTCTACCGGAAGATGTCATGCATTGCAAAATACTCACTTGTACGGTGACATACCAATATGAGACTTGTATGCCATTCTATACGCCCACAAGGCGTCATCTAACTTTCTTGACCAATTCATCCTCATGAGATTTACCATCTTTATCAAATCTTGATCTCCTTGTTGGACACTTCCACTTGACCACTTGTTTGGGGGTGGTATGGAGTTTCCACCTTATGTTTTACCCCATATTTCTGAAAAAGGGAAGAAAACACTCTATTGCAAAAGTGAGAGCCTCCATCACTTATAATAGCTATAGGGGATCCAAACCGAGTGAAAATGTTCTTTTTGAGGAACGCAGTGACACACTTTCCTTCATTATTTGGAAGGGCTACGACTTCAACCCACTTGGACACGTAGTCAACGACTATAAGGATATATTTGTTGCCAAAAAAACTCAAGAATAACCTCATGAAATTGATTCCCCAGACATAAAATAACTCCATCTCAAAGATAGGAGACATAGGCAAGTCATGCCTTCTAGAGACATTACCTTCCCTTTGACATTGGTCATAATTCTTCACAAACTCATGCAAATCCTTGTAGATTGTTGGCCAATAAAATCTACTTTGAAGAATTTTGGAGGTCATGCGTTGACCAGTATGATGACCTCCAACCGTTGAAGTATGACATGCTTCTATGATAGGCAAAGTTTCAACTTCGGGCAAACATCTTTGAATCATATTGTCGGCACAAATCTGGAAGAGATAAGGTTCATCCCAATAGTAATGTCAGGAGTCTCTAAATAATTTCTTTTTTTGATGAGAATTTAGATGATTCGGCATGACTCCACTCACCAAATAGTTTGCAAAATTGGCATACCAAGGGATGAGATCTTGAGACGATGCAAAGACTTGCTCATCCGAAAAAGTATCATTGATTTCCAATTCATTCTTTGGCCTTCCGGCCTATTCAATTCTTGACAAATGTTCTGCTACTTGGTTCTTGCAGCCCTTTCGATCTTTTATATCAAAATCAAACTCTTGTAGAAGTAGTACCCACCTAATCAAGCGTGGCTTCAAGTCCTTATTTGCCATTAAGCATCGGAGGGATGCATGATCATAGTATACTATCACCTTGGAACCCCATAGGTAGGACTGGAACTTTTCAAATGAAAAGACAATGGCCAACAACTCTTGCTTTGTCACTGTATAGTTCTTTTGAGCTTCGTTGAGTAATCTGCTTGCATAGTAAATCAGGTGAAGGATTTTTCCATGTCTTTGACCCAACATAACTCCAATAGCTACTTCACTTGCATCACACATCAATTCGAACGGAAGATCCCAATTTGGAGTCACAATAATTGAAGTCGAAACCAACTTTTCTTTCAAGTCCTCAAATGCTTTGAGGCATGATTCATTCAACTCAAACTTAGCATCTTTTTCTAGGATCTTGCACATTGGGCTAGTGATCTTCGAAAAGTCCTTGATGAACCTTCTATAAAACTCAGCGTGCCCCAAGAAACTTTGAATACCCTTGATGGTTGTTGGAGGAGGTAACTTGGCTATCACTTCAATTTTGTCCTTGTCCACTTTAATACCTTTCTTGGAAATTTTGTGATCAAGGACTATACCTTCTATGACCATGAAATGACACTTCTCTTAATTCAAGACCAAGTTGGTATCTTCACATCTTTTCAACACTTGAGAGAGATTTTCCAAACAACTTTCAAAAGACTCCCAAACCACGGAGAAGTCATCCATGAATACCTCAATAACATCTTCCACCAAAACATTGAAAATGGCCATCATGCAACGCTGGAAGGTGGCGGGAGCATTATAAAGACCAAACAACATCATTCGAAAAGCAATTTTACTATATGGGCAACTGAAGTTTGTCTTTTCTTGGTCTTTTGGGTTATTTGAATTTGATTGTAGCCCGAGTACCCGTCCAAGAAGCAATAATAAGTCTTTCCCGCCAACCTATAAAGCATTTGATCTATTAAAGGTAAGGTAAATGTTCCTTCCTTGTAGCACTATTTAGCTTCCGGTAATCAATATAAACCCTACATCCGGTTACCATCCTCATAGGTATTAACTCATTTTTATCATTAGGGACCACTGTGATCCCTCTTTTATTTGGCTCGCATTACACGGGACTCACTTAAGCACTATCAGAAATGGGGTACACAACCCCGATGCCTAACCACTTAATGATCTCTTTTTGATAACTTCTTACATTGAAGGATTTAACCTTCTTTGATGTTCAAAACATGGGGTACTATTCTCTTCAAGATGAATTCGATGAGTACACACACCCGAATTTATCCCTTGAATGTCCGTAATAGTTCACCCGATTTCCCTTTTGTAAGTTCTCAAGATAGACAATAGAGCTTCTACTTGGATTTCATTGAGCTTTGATGAGATAATAACCGGCAAAGAGCCATTTGCCCCAAGGAACTTATACTCCAACTGACTTGGAAGTAGCTTGAGCTCAAGGGTTGGCGGTTCCTCAATAGAAGGCTTGAGAGGAGGGACCCCACGATTTTCCAAGTCCAAGGCCAACAACCTAGGATCATAACAATAGGACCATTGGCTCTCAAGTGCAAGAACGGTCTCCGCAATCCCCTCAAGTACCTCATCATCATGGTTCAATAACAATGCCATCAAGGCCCTTTCAATGACATCAATATTGGCATTCAACTCTACCTCATTATCAATCATATCAATAATCGAAATTACCCCCATATTCATAGATTACTTTGTGGATTTGCATACATGAAAGGTAACTTCTTCATCATTCCTTCGGAACTTCAATTATCCACTCTCCACATAAAAAATTGCTCTTTACATCACTAAGAATGTCCGTCCCAAGATTATGAAAACATCATAGTCAATTGCACAATCCAATATCATGAAGAAGGCGGGGAAAATAAACTTATCAACCTTCACAAGTACATCATATATGATCTTCGTTGATCTCTTTACCATTCTATCCGCTATGAGAAACCTCATACTTGTAGGTCGGGGATTGCCCAAACCGAAATTCTTAAAAATAGTGAATGACATCAAATTGTTGCTTGCTCCAAGGTCACAAAGGGCCTTTGCAAATTGGTGCACGGAATGGTGAAAGCACATCCATCTTGCTTCTTCAAAATGAAGCTAGAAACGGTGGCGCTACATTGGTGTGTAACATCCATTGTCTCAAAAACTCACCCTTCTTTTCTTTGTTATCAAATCCTTCATAAATTTGGCATACCCCGGCATTTGGTCCAAGGCTTCAACAAGTGAAATATTGACCGATAGTTGCTTTAGCATCTCCAAGAACTTGTTAAACTTTCCATCTTCAATTCTCTTAGTAAATCTTTGTGGAAAGGGAGAATGAGGCCTTGGAATAGGCTTTAAATATTTTGGAGCCTCCTCTGCATTTGGAGAGGGAGAATGAGATACCCCTCCCCCTTTATTTCTTGGAATCACCAGCATATCACTAGGAAGGCTCCCCTTTTACCTTGGGTTTAGTGTAGAGGTGATTTGCCCCAATTGACTTTCTAGTTGCTTGATAGATTTTGAATGAGAGGATACAAGATTGTTGAACTCATTTATGTTGGCGTCAGACTTGTCTTGATTGTTCAATACCTTTGACAATATTTCTTCAAGCTTTGAACTAACAGAATCGCTAATAGACTCACGATTGTGGTAAGGAGGAGGTTGGGTAGGTTGTTGATATGCTTGCACCCTAGGTGGAACATAAGTGTTGGAGATCCGATTTTGGTACCATTGTTGTTATTATATCTCTACCCTCCTTCATTCTTCTCTCTCCAATTTGGGCCACCTTGATCATTTTTCCCACCTTGATTACTACATCACCACGTTTGTCTTGATCCTTGGTAATTAGAGCGGAAACCCCCCCTGCACGTTGTTCACAAAGTTCACATATTCATCTTGCTCATTGTATCCTTCATGATCATAGCATACCATCTTGGTTGCATCTTCATTTAGACCCATGCTTGTTACCCCATTCACTTTGTTGGTCCCTTTCTCCATCACATGCTTAGTAAGGACCACCATTTTGGTCACCAATTGTGTCCTTCTTCGATGTCTCTCCTCACAAGACTTTTGAGGGACCACCCACAACTACCTCCGACGCTATAGTGTGCCAAGCATGGTTCATCTTTGTTAGCTTATCAAAAAGCTCACTTACCACGATAAATGAATTGTCCATGAAGGCACCCTCCTCTATATTGTTGGCCACTAACTTGTTGACTTCAAGCATCCAATAAAATGTTTGGAGCAATACATCATCACTCAACCCATAGTTGTAACTTTTTTTGAGCTTCCTTTTTAACCTTAGCCATGCTTCATACAAGGCTTCACCTGGTAGTTGACGGAACGTCAAGATCTTATCTTAGAGTTGGAGCATGCGAGACGGTGGGAAGAACCTTTAAAGGAATGCCTCCACCAATTCAGTCCATGTAGTGATGGACTCGGAAGGCAAGTCATCCAACTAAATAGTGGCCTCCCCCATTAGAGAGAAGGGGAAGAGCCTTAGCTTCACGGCTTCTTCAGACACATTGGGATGATAAAAGGCAAATCACACCTCATTGAAGTTCCTCAAGTGCCTATTCGGGTCGTCGGATGTCGGTCCTCTGAATAGGCTCTTGTTGTTGAGCATGGTGGAGGTTATGTGAAAACTTGCATTCCTCGTAATTTAGGGTGGTCGGATGGCGTTAGCAAATATGGCCATCTCTAGGTTTCTTTCATCATCGGACAACTCCGCCATAGCACCTACACCACAAAAACAACAAGTACACGTAAATTTAGAAATAAAGCTATAGCAAAGTAATAATACTACAAATAGGAAATTTCAAGACTGTATTCCCCGCCAGCGGTGCCAAAAATTGATGTCGCCCAAATTACACTATTTAACGGTATAATGAGGCCATTGTCAAATATAGTAACCCAACTAGGTTGGGGTCGAAACCCACAAGGAATATGATAAGAAATTAATTCTAGCCGCGTTGTATTATTGCTTTACTAAGTATTTTACTTCTATGGTAACCAAGTTTGTTTGATTGATTATTTGTTTTCAACAATTCAATTAGCAAATGATTGACAATTAGTATTTCAATTAAGTTGTAATGCTAGGGTTGTGACTTAATGAATGAAAGTGGTGTTGGGTTATGTTAAGGTTGAGTGTAATAAGTATGGTATGGCAGTGGAAACTACACTCTAGGTCAGGATTTCTCAATTGACCCACCTAATTTTACTTTAGGCTTTCTTAAGCTCTAAAGTGATATATGAACACCCATTAATTACCCTTAGTTTATTCCCTTATAATAAAATTGGAAATCATTAAATGAGGTTTAAAGCCTCAAGTCCTAATTAATATACTCATTTCCTAGACTCTAGCCTCATTTTTCAAGTTTGACTAGAGACAATAGGCATAAAAGGGGTGTTTGCAACCATCCCTTAGAAATTAATCATGAGAGGTAATTAAATACCATATTTTCACACCCACTTCATGTTTATAAATTACTCCAACCACCACATTTCATATTTTGGGTCACAATCCCAACCTAAGTTCTATCCACTCATGTTAAACAATAAATACACTATAAAGCAATAAATGAAAGAAGACATTAATAATGAACATAAAAAGAAGCTTACAATAATTTTTGTATTAACAATGGAGTGTCTTCTACCAAATGGAATATTAAGCAAGATTATTGAAATCAATGAACTGAATGATGAATAGTGGTTATTGTCTCTTCAAGACTTAAAATTTGTAATGTAAGAGTAAATAGTAGGTGTGTAAGTATATGTCACATCACAAAACCCTAGGTACATATATATAGGGACTCAAATTCTAGTTTTGACTTAATTGCAAAAATGTCACCGTCTGACCACTCTGTGACCACAGAATAGGACTCCAGAACAGGTCTACGGTTCGCAAAGTAGACCTAGAGTTTGCAGAGTGGGTCTTGGTCTGGCATATCTAAAATTGCAGCTAGAAATGCAATTTGCAGAACTGAACTGCGGTCTGCAAAAGCCCCCTTGAACTTTACAATCTAAGTTGGACTTGAATTGGAGTAGTGGTTCGCAGACTGGATTGCGGTATACAGAACGAAAGTGCAGACCGCAGATTGGATCGCACTTTGGAGCTCTAGAGTCATCTATTCACTGTCCATTTCTGCAATGATGCTTACCATTCTACGATCTGCAATCTGGTTTTGCGGTCTGCAGAAGTGATATTCTCAGTACTTCTTCATTTTTCAACACTTTTGTCCACGTTTCATCACATTTCCTTACTTTTGGTGTCCCAAGGCAAAATTCCTACAAAAACCAAAATTACATAAGAAATATATATTATGAATGCATAAAGGACAACAACAATCTATGAAGTTGGTATTAAATGTGCCATAATATCTCGGCACATCATGTATATACGTGATTACATTATGATTATACATATCATAGTCCTTAGTGGCATTCGGAGTTACAAGTTGTTTCTTCTTTATTCTCATTTACACTACTGTATTCATTTATATTTCATGTCTTACATATTTAGTACATTGTTTGTACACGTCCCCTATCGGGACACTGCATTTCATGTTCGAGGTTCAGATAGACGGAGTGATGGTCATTTCCAATAGGACTCCAACTCAACGGTGGTATCAGAGCTCTCTACTTGTTCCGAAGGTGCTAGTCAAAGTCGGTATGATTATATGTATATGTTTATGGGTATGGCGGGACCCTGTCCTAATCTAATGATGTTCATGTACTCTGTAGAGGCTTGTAGACAATCATCTTGTGTGTCAAAATCCTGTATGGCCTTGTCAGCCTCTCTATTAGTCAGCTGATGTGTATTGTGGCCTTGTTGGCTTTCTTCATATTATATACATTCAGCTTTTCTGCTTCTATAGGTTTTTATGTCGGGTTGTCTTATGAAAGTTATTTTGAGGCCTTATTGGCCCAAATACATGTGTATCCAGGTAACAGACGATACATGGTATGCTTGAGCTGGTAGGCACCGGTGCCGATCACACCCCCCAAGGTTGGGTATGACAAACTTATTATCCTTTCAGAAAGATTACTCGAGCCACAATGTCTCCCTCATAAGAACTTATGTCAACTAGCAACTACTAGTAAATGTTATATATTCCACGCATTTGACAGCGTCACTTATATTTCCCTTTGTAGTACCCGAAAATCAGGTTCAGTATGTTTGTTATTAGCTCCATGTCCCTATTCAGAAAGTAGCTACGAGTTAAAGTAGTTCTCTTATGGAAACTTCTATATTGTGACAACTGAGAGTTGGGCACTTGAGAGTTTTACTTATTGACGATTACTAGTGATAATGAGATGAGACTTCTACTTGTTTGATGTTGTTGTTGTTGTTGAAGCTATGGATAAGAACAATGAATATGCCTAGAAACCTGATAGTACATGTGTGGTAGCCTGGCATATATAGGCTGGTAAATGACAAATACTTTAGTCTGAAGGTATCAGCTCATTAGTCGGGAAAGAAAGAAAGATAGTACTGGTACATTGGTCGGGAATGTACAGACTCATAAGTATGGTAGCTAGCACATACATATAAGACAATACAAGTAGTTATTGTATAGCTTTATGTATTCATGCAACTAATGTATTATGGACTAGATATGCTATGAGCGGTGAGATGTTGTTACAGAAAGATAAGTTATAGAGAAGTACCACATACCCTAGTTGGTAAGAGTATGTGGTATTACCTTACAGGTTGACCCTTGACACTCGTGGTACGTCATTACTTCTTCAGTTATACTTTCATTTGTATTTTATTAAGATTATTGGGCTTGTTTCCTTATCTGAGTTGTTTATCGTTCTTCTTGATGGTCCTTGATATACTATTAATCGTATGCCCTTGTCGAAGATGTTCTTTGTATTATATTGAAATTCATTGGTTTGTTTCCCTTGTCAGGATTGTGTATCACATCTTTTGATAGTCGTTGCTATATTATTGATCTTGAGTTTATGATGAATTATAACATTGGTTGTAAATGAGTTTCGTAACGATTGACGGAGGGTTAACGACCTTGTGTCACTCCGTCCTCTTTTGATTGATTTTTCTGAGGTTATTTATATATATATATATATATATATATATATCTATTTTATGACACCGAGTCGCGCTATAGTCGGTTGGGTATGGCACTTATATATGCGCACCACTGTAGTTGGGTACGATAACACCGAATCTTATTAAGACCGGGTACGATAACACCGAGTCCCATATTAGGGCCGGGTACGATATGATATTGACATTGTCCCAAAGTGTGGTTATATATAATTGGTTTTCATTGATATTATGCATTGCATATACCCACAGTGGCCTCTAAGGTTCGGGTTGTTTCGTTACTTCGATTTGCTCCTGTTATTGTCTTTGGTTATGCTTACCTGCCTTACATATTCAGTACATTCATTCGTACTGAAGTCCCTTGCTGGGGCGCTGCGTTTTATGCCTGCAGGTACATATACACGACTCGACGCTCCTCCGTAGTAGGTAGTTTGATTCAGCAGTTGTTGTCGATACGCTCTTTTCTTTCGGAGCTATTTAGTCTGTTGGTAGGTGTTGGTTTTGCTTTATATATATGTGTGTGTGTGTGCATATCATGGGTACGACGGGGCCCTGTCCCAACCAATTGCTACTCTATCTCATGTTTAGAGGCTTGTAGACTAGTGTCACATGTTCAGTTGTTTGACATGGACTTGCCGACCTCTTTTGGATAATCTGTTTTATCTATGACGGCCTTGTGGACCTCAGGCTATGTATATATTTGTTGTTGGACTTCTTTTGCGTGCAGGACCTTGTTGCATCTTATCTTGTTATTATGGCTTAGAGGCCTTGTCAGCCCGAGTCTTATTATGTATGGTTCAGATATGGTTGGTACGCTCAGACCTTAGGGTGTCGAGTGCTGGCCACACGCCCCCCCCTCGGGTTGGGGTGTGACAGGGAATTTTAGGCGGGGCGAGTATAGGTTATTAGGTGGATCCGGGTTTGGGTTGGAATTTAATTAGTTTAGGTTAATTTTAAAACTAACCAATAAAAATGTGCCACGTAATAAATAAAACTTTAATTATTTTTTCGATGAGGGTCATTAAAAATTGGTGCGATTTAGGTTCAATACGTTGACGTCGGGGTAATTTTAGAATCAAAAGGTAAACAAAAGGCATTATTGTATCAATCTGATAGTTCAAGGGAATTTTAGGCCCTTTACCGTTTTCTCTACCTTTTTTCTCATTCTATTTTGCAGGTGAAAAAAATAAATTTTTGATTAAATACATCTTAATTAAATTTTGACTAAATACATCTTGACTTAAGAAATAAAGTGAAAATACATCGTAATTAAATACTTTGAGTACGACAAATGTACCTATTGTATTTATTTACTTAGTATATCATAGGGTATAGATAAGTTTATACCATATGGAGTATCAGACAATTCCTCATTCAGCGTTACTAATTTTTGTTGTAGTAAGATCAATTAAGAAATGAAAAACGCAAAACCCAAAAATGAATAGCCCCTATTATCGAGGCAAAGCTTATACTGGAAAAAGAATCAAATGCAATAACCCGACAAAACACATTCTCATTCTTCACCTTAGAAGCCCTACTCCGTGCTTTCCGCTTTCCATTGCTCTATCACCTACTATATGTCGGATGTTTTCTTCCCGATTTTTTGGATAATCAATAGTACTCCATGCTATAGTAAATGAACTAAATGAAGTACTTAAAATTCTCGCAAACTACCTGGGAATCAACCAGCAGAATAAATTTCATTTCTTTGAGGGACACCTCTCAAATAGTAAATTTCTTCATGTTTATGATTTTCATTTGCAAGATAGTGCATATTTGTTTGTTTCATTTCAAATATGTGAAATAGTAACCTTGTTAATTTTCAGCAAATACTTACTGTCACGACCCCCTTTCAGGAATCGTGCGGGAGGCTGAGGGACGACCACCTGTAGGCGAACCACTCTCAATCATTCACAAGATATTATATAAATAAAAGCGGAAGAAATATAAATACTATAATCACTGTCTCATAATATAACATGAAAGAAAATGATAGTCTGATTCATCCAATAACACCCCCCAAATGATCTAGTCTGGGCATACAAGAGCTCTAACAAAACACTATAAGTCTGAGTAAATTGGCACGCATGCGAAAACCGAATACATAGTCTGAAATATGTCTCTCAAATACGAACAAAAGACAGTAAGTTGAGATAGAGTATCTAAGGGCATGCTGGAAGAAGCATCGTCATCCTGAACACTGAGGATCACAACTCTGACTCAGCCATGTGGTCCTGCAAAAGTGGAAGGTACCGAATCTGCATCCAAAAGAATGCAGTAAGTGTAGCATGAGTACACAATGTACCCCCGTAGAAACCATATGCTGACAATGGCGGAAGATACATAATCAGAGATAAATACTAAGTTAACACCAAATAATCATATGCTAACATTTCAATAACTCAAGTATGTCACATAGTCAACATGATGTTCATAGAGTTCAACAGTATATCCGATATCAAATAGCATGAATAATCCTTTCAAGTTCAGAATCCAACCATGGTATTCATAATCACTCAATACACAGTTTTATCACAAATCATCAATGAAATGGCATAAGTATGTATTATATGAATGTAATGCATATGCAAGGTACCTTTCTCAACCTGATATACAGTACATCAAGGTTTAATTATGATCCGTACACCCATAGGGAACCCGCCAAGTCCATATACCTCTCTAGCCAACCGGAATTCCTCACACGAATCTGACTAGAACCCATGACTCATTTGTCGAGTCTCAATCACGTTGCAGGCGTGCAACCCCGCTCCCCGCATATCAATATCAACTCAAGTGTCATAATCTCATAGTATTCTTACATTTCTAGTCTCTTGGATATCAGCATATCAATACCACACTCACATCAAGTCACAGAATCATAAGTGTATGAATGCAATGACAATATAAGGCAAGATATCATGATATAATGAGATGCAATAAAGTATAGAGATGATATACCACATACTTTCAAGAATTCAATAACATATAGGCAACTCCAAGTCAAAATTAGGATATCATAAATAAAGCATGTGTGATGAGTAAACAAACAATAGCAAAAAGGGCGACAAACCCACATATGGCGACAAGCCCAAATAAATAGCAGTCGGAACCAATATGAGGTTGGTCCTACTAATCTACCCATTAACATAGTTCAACACCGGTAACCACTCAAATGTTTATCACAACCGGCTGAGTGGGACCCCCAAATATGTCCAATACTCCTCAATATTTATAACTAATTACGTAATTCTATTGGAGTCTCAAAAAGCTAAATCATAGCCTACCTCAAAGTCGAGCAAGTGCGCTACACAATCAAGCCTCGGTGATAGCCTTGCCCTTTCTTTGCGCCTCGTGATAATCGAAGTCTATTCACGCATATTACATCATTAATATAAAGCTAACACAACACAAGCAAGACTTTAAATACCCATCCCGGACCCAAGACTCGAACTTTAATACACAATAACCAGGATTACATACTAGATAGTCATATCCTTAATTTAATTGGAATTTCATTCACATTTGATTCATCAATTGGACAATAATCAAAAGCCCTAATTTGAAACTCTAGAAATTTCTTCCAATTGAAAACAAGCTTTTATGATCAAATTAAGCCTAAAAACATGATTTTCTATCATCCTCCAGTCCTATTTCATAATAATAACACCTTTTATTCCATAAATCTCTATAAAAATCAACCACATAGCTCTCTTAATCTCACAATATGCATAACTCATCTTCCCCAACTTATATAACATGCTAAACCACCATTAAAGAGCTTAGAAACATAACTTAAGTCATAAAAAGGGAAAAATCTATTACCTCAAGGTTGAAATTGCTCCTAAGGTTTTGAAAATACTCGCAAGCGGTACTGGTTTCGAGGGTTTCTAATTTGAGAAAGAATTTTCTAACTTAGGGAATATATAGGACACCTGAACAATGTTTCTACCCTAGTGGTATTGACTCCGCTGGAGAGGACCCGCTGTGGCAGAAAATCTCTTTGTCATGGTGGTGGTCACTTCGTGTCCGCCGTGGCGGAAACCATCCATCTCTCATCTTCCACTTGGATGGGCCAACCTCTCACCGATGTGGACACGCCGAAGAGGATACTGGTGCTGTTGTGGCGGACACCAGATACCAGCAGTGGAATTTAGCCAAAAACCTCCATCAAACACCTAAAAAATCTCTTGGAACCTCCCGGACACAAACCCGACATGCTCATCTAAGGTAAATAGTATTATGAACTCGCTCGTACCCTCATATTTCAAAATTAACTGAGCTAGGGCATACTTTTCTAATGAATCATCCGGGAAAAACTAATTATCCAATTTTCATACATAAGGCCACAAAATACATCTAATTGCCTCGAAAAGTGAACTAATGACTCGAGTAAGTCATAAATGACCATTCAAAACTACCGGAAGCGACAAAACCCAGAAACGAACCCATCTAGCCAAAAGTCAACTTTGAGTCAAACTAACCAACTCTAAATTATTAGTTTTGGGTTTTTCATCCGAAACTCATATAAATGGACCTCGGGATCCATGCCACCCATCCCCGCACATCACAAACCCCACATAGAGCCTACGGGAAGGGTTAATTAAGCAAACAAGAGTCTTTAGCTAAAAACGATCAGACGGATCGTTACACTTACGTCTCTAGTAACAACCCCAAGAAGGTGATACTATATAGCCTCCACTTTGATAATTTTGACAATAAGTAAACAGGCTTTTAGACTTCTAAATCATTATATCATGCTTTTTTTTGTCAATCTTAGTCTTGTTTCATGCTCCATAACTTTATAGTGAGGCCTAAGATATGCTTCATCTTATATGAATACCCCAATAACCGTTTTCCTTGTTCATCTCTAGAAATTCCTCCAGAAATAGCATCTCCAAATTGAGTCTTGACACTATTATCGATATTCAATCTAATATTTCATGAACAAGAAGAAAATAAAGCTATTTGTTTAACATGTTTGGAATTAGAGATCGCTCTTATCATATATGCTGCATAACTAAAAATATAAAAATAGAACTACAAGGATTGTCATGTATTATTTGTAATATCATCATATCGTCCAAGCATTGACTTAGCATTCATAATATCAAACTCAGTTGGTGAGATATGGACATGCCCGATAATATGTGAGGATCTCTCCACATTAATGTCACATCGTTCACACTTTGGTGACTCAATATATATTTGATAAATCGAAGCTCATTTTACATAATTTATATTATGTCTTACAAGTTGTATAATACATTTATCGTCTTAGGAGTAAGAAAATTTCATATATTATTTCTTCGTTTATCATATGAGGTAATAGCATCATCACATGCAATCTCATATGCCGATTTGGTACATAGCTTTTATAATGACTCATCTGGTTATTTTGAGTTTTATAATCATTTTTCTCTATTTAAACAAATAGTAGGTTTATTTGGTGATGTATGACTTACATATTGTAATGACTCATCTTGTCACTTTTAGTTAAAGACTCTTATTAGACTATATTGGCCTTCCCGTAGACTTTGTGTGGGGTTTGTGATGCGCGGGGATGGGTGGCACGGAGCCCTAGGTTTATTTATGTGATTTTCGGATGAAAAACCCAAAATAAGAATTTTAGAGTTGATTAGTTTGACTCAAAGTTGACTTTTGAGTATACAGGTTTGTTTTTAGGTTCAATCACTTCCGGTAGTTCATTTATGACTTAGTCGAGTCATTAGTTCGCTTTCCGAGGCAATCCGATATGTTTTGTGGTTTTATTTGTGATATATGGTTGTGTTGAGTGATTATTTAGAAAATTATGTCTTAGCTCGGTTAAATGATAAATTTGAGGGTGCGAGCGAGTTTGTAGAATAGTTTACCTTGGGTAGCATGTCTGGTTTGTGTCCAGTGGGTCTCAGGAGTGTCTCGATTGTTTTGTGAAAGTTTAGGTAAAATTCCATATTACTGTTGTCTGGTATTCGCACTAGCGGATGGTTGTCCGCCCCTACGTGTCTGCCTCTGCGAAGGTTGGCTCGCAGGTCTGGGCTCTGAAATTATGTTCAGTTTTTGCCCCTGCGGAGATTCCTCGCAGAGGCGAAGGTGCCTCTGCAGATAGTTTTGCACTTCTATGCTGAGGCGAGGTGTCAAGTGATTGCGCCTCAATGGACTCTTTTTCCGCCAAAGCGAGACTGCGGTTGCGAAGTCGGTTCCGCAAGAGCAGAATCGTTGTTTCTGGCAGATTCTTAAATATCCTAGGTCGAATAACTTTTCCAAAATATTATTACCTCGGGACTAGAGCTGCCTAAGAGGGATTTCATAAAGGTTGTGGCTAAGTTCTTCATTATAGGTAAAATTCTTCAGCCTTTGTGATTATATTTTATATTTTATATTTTATATTTTACATTTTATATTTAATATTTAATATTTTATATTTTAAGGTCTCTAATCTTGGTATAGACTATTATTTAGGGGAAATGAGTTCTAGTCTTCATGTTAGAATAAGAGAGGAGGAAACCTTGATTAAGGGTGTAATGTGGATTAGTTTATCTTGATATTATAAATAAGTAGTGATTTATGATAGATGATCATGTTGTAGTGTTTAATTGGAATATGGAAACCCTTTTCAATTTGGAAAAAATTCTAGGGTTTGAAATTGAAGGTTTTATCTAATTATGCAATTAAGGGTTCAATTTTGAGCTTAGATTTCAAATTAATTCTAGGATGTGTTTATTCTAATCGAGTAAAAAAGTTTAGATTTTGGCACCGTGTGTCGGGGTTGATTTTAAATGTCTTTGGTATGTTTAAGGACTAAGTCATTGTATTGTGTATCAGCTTAATATTAACGTATAGTCTATGCGCGTTAGATTATGACTATTACGAGGCGCTCTAAAAGGGTAAAGCCAGTGCTGAGGGTTGATTGTTCGTGACTCCTGCTCGGCTCTGAGGTAGGCTATGATTTCTTCTTATTAGACTTTGATAGAAGTGCGTAATTAGTCATAAATGTTGAGGGGTATTTGGACGTGTTTAGGGGTCCCACCCTAGCGGTTACGATAAACGTTTGGATGGGTACCGATGTTGAACTGTGATGATGAGAGATTTAGGAATCAACCTTAAGCTGATTTTGATTGTTGTTGATTGGGCTTGTCGCTATTATGTGGGCTCATCGTCATATTTATTATTCTTGTATTTATTCATCACACATGCTTTCGATATGATATCATGATTGTACTTGGATTACGTGTCATTTAATTATGAAAGGATGTGATATTCATCTCTTATACTGGGTTGCATCTCATTATATCCTGATTTTTGCCTTGTATTGTCATTTGCATTCATACACGCATGGTTCTGATGATATTGATATGAGAGTGGTATGAAAATGTTGTAGGTCCAAGAGAGCGGCAAGGTAAGAATACTTATGAGATTATTGGCAACATAGAGAATATGATGATATGCGGGGGGAACGGGTTGCACACCTACAATAGTTATTATTCAGCCAAGAGTTAGGCTATGTTGAGAAATTCTGGAGGAGTATATGGACTCTGCGGGTCCCCCACGAGTGTGCAATTCATAAAATTTGAACGCATGTATACTGGATATGAAAGGTACCTGGCATATGCATTGCATTCATATCATACATACATCATTTTATTAATTATCTATTGATGGATTAAGTGTTGGACTGGTTATTGATGACTTAGTTAAATTCTTGGATAAAGAAGGGTTGTTAATTGATCGTTTGATTCTTGAGATATTGTTATTGAACTCTTCTAAAATTGGGGTAACTTACATGATTATGAAACCTGATATGAACAAAGTGAATTGTTGATTCAGTGATCTATTATGTGGATAATGTGACGTATTTGGGTTGTTCAACTGTTTAATATAGGATTATTTGATGTCAACTTGATATTTATCTCTTTTTGCATATCTTCCATCGTTGTCGGTCTATGATGCCTTCGGGGGTATGTTGTGTACTCATACTACACTTGATGCATTCTTTTTGGATGCAGATAGTGTCTTCTACCAGTTCATTACTGCGTGGCTGAGTCTAAGTCGGCGGTCTTTAGTGATTTAGGGTGAGGATGCTACCTTTCGGCATACCGTTGGATGCTCCTATCTCTTTCCTTATCTTTTATTTGGTTCCGAAAGACGTGTTCAGACATTCGTACTTTGTTGTTAGACACTTCGCTTATGTTGTCCTTTATTCAGACTTGTATTCGGCTTAGAGCTCTTGTATTGTTGACTAGATTCTTGGGGTTGTACTTATGATTCTCAGACTTGTATTTCCGCATTTTATAATATGATCAGACAATTTATTTAAGTTTGTTGTTATTTTCACACTTCTTTCGTATATCATGTTCATGAATTTGGAGTGGTTCGCCTACCGGTGGGAAAAAGTGTAGGTGCCACCACTATTCCTAAAAAGGGTCGTGACACATGTCCGAAGGAGCTTGGGAGCATTTTGGAGCACTTGAACCTAAACTAGTGGCTTAAAGTTCATAGATTTGACCAAAGTCAAAATTTGGATTAAATGGATTTAGATTCGCCGTTTGAAGGTTCTTATAGATTCGTATGACGATTTCGGACTTGTAAATATGTTTGGATTATAACATGAGGATTTCGAGTGAGTTTTGGGAGCTAAAACCACATTGAAGCTATACCAGATTTTTTTCCTGGTGCAGCAGTAGTGCATCTCAATCGCAGAGGGGAGGTCGCACTCGAAAATGGATGAGGGGCAACGTGTACACATGACAGTTGACCGCGATCATGAGTCAATTACGTCAAGCTACTCTTTGTGAAGGATTGATCATGTCCGTGTAAGGTTATCACTTGTTGTATTTAACATTTCTAGATTAGAACTTGGTTATTTCACAACACATTTGGGAGTTGGAGTCTCAATTTTGGGGCGATTGAAAGAGAGATTTTCATCTTGAATTATTGGGTAAGTATTTTTAACTTGGGTTTGAGTTATTATTATAATTATCCATTGATTTTAACGCCTAATTTTGCAGATGGGGTTTATTTACCTAAGTTTAAGAGAGATTAAATTGTGAAATTGAAAGACGATTCGTATTCAGATTTAGAAATCGATAGTAGATTTGAACTCGTAGCTATATAGATATGTCACGACCCAAAATCTAAAGCTATGATGTCATATATTTCCAACCTGCTAGGTAAGCTGAAAGATAAAAACACAAATTCATTTTAAGTTAAATAAGCGAAAAGTAAAGTAGAACTATGATATATTTATAATCAGTCTATATAATGATAAAAATATGAAAACAACTCAAAATACCACCCAAACTGTTGTCATGTGTACAAGAGCCACTACAAATACAATACAAGTCAGAAGTCTATTTAATACATTGTATGGGTACAAATGAAGGACATGCATAATAAAGATGTAGAGGGAGAAGGGTGTCGCAGATCAGCCAAATGGCTCATCATGATTTCGGGAGATCACAGTCTCAGACTCAACAGCTTCGCGGGTCCCACATGTACCTAAAACCGAACATGTACCACAAAGAGTGCAGTAAGTGTAGTTAGCGTACAAGAAACACGTGTGTACTCAATATATCTCATAAAATGACAACAAAAGAAGTAGTGATGACATAAGTAGAAAATCTCCCATTTATCTTACCAATGCATAGACAATATAACCAGAATCATCACCAATACAAAGTATAATAATAATTCACTTAAGCACTTAATGAGATAATCACATAGTGAAATAGTCAAGAATCATATATGAGATCAATCACGTAATTGAATAAGGAAGTAAAGAAATGCAATGCAATGCAACATCTTCATTTTAGCACCCGAAATTCATCCGGAACCTCCCGGACACAACCAATATATGCATTTCATCATAAAATATACTATGAATTTGCTCGTGCACTCAAATTATTGAAAAGAGGTCATCTTAAACCGATGTTGACCGTGGTCAACTCCAAATCATTAACTTAATTAATTTCTTAGCCAATGACCTAAATCACATCTGAACCCATAGAGACCCAAACCAACTGCTCGACTAAGTCATAGATCACGTTACGGACCTCACAAAATCAATAAAACTCTGAAACAGACCTATTTATCCCCGATATTGACTTTGGTCAAACTTTCTCACTTTCTTAACTTAAGAACTTCCAGTTTTGTTAAAAATGATTCGAAACTCACCTGATTGCCTCGAAAACCATGTCACCCATCTCCGCAAGTCATAAATACCAAGACAAAATTACAAGAAAGGTATTTTGGAAAAAAGAAGTCTAAAAATCTCAAAACAACCAAGCGAGTCATTACAGAATAACGAGATATGGTAGCAAAGTATAGCTTCATACAAGTATGTTCTTCGAAACTCCTTTAACCATAAGCTTATTACCCTAAAATTATTATCCGATTATCCACATTGAATTTAGTTTTTCTTGATTTCAACTAATATTAATGATTCTCAATTCAATCTCGGAAATGCATTTCACAACTTGAATTAGTCAACATCTATCATTAATCCACCACCATAAATACCTTTGTTGACTAACACCTCGCTCGAGGATCCGTAGGCGATGCTTGCCTATGAAGTACCACCTTTTATCTTATGATGCTAGACCAGAACACATCTAGTAGATTGTGTGATTATTCCTCTCATCAGTTTCCTACTCCGTAGATTCATATCAATAGCGATGGCAGAAACTTGCCGAGTCTTAGTCAACAAATACAATGCCAACATCCATTCCCCAAATTAGGTGAAACATTTGATAACTACTTAAGTAACATATCTTCACACTTGTTAACTGCTAGAACCATTCTCATTAGTCAACTACTATATTCCATTAGTCTAAGATATAGTTAAATATGTTGACCAATTCATCCTCTTTCAACACCTACTTTACATATGAGGTAGCCTTACTCCACGACAAACCACTATATTCTTCACCTTTCAACACCATAATCATAAGGACACCATGCTTGTTTCATCCAACACTCTTTACACGTCAACCAACCCAGGTACATTACATATCCAACAAGTTCTTGGCCCAAAATAACCTTTCTATTAACGTCCTCAAACCCGAGCAAATCTGCGAACGCACCCTTTGCTAAATGACTAAGACCGTGTATTCCCATAAGATTTAATCATCATAGGTAACTTTCCCCACTTGCCCTAAATACAATAATTATGTCATTAGGGAACCCATAACAATTTATCCTTATTCATCTACCACGTCATCCCACTCACATTCAACTTATCCTTTCATAAACATAGTCAATATTAATCTTAACACACCTCGTGACTTCTTCAGATGTACACTTTACCACTTGACCTTTGTGTCACCAAGTTTGAACTATTCAAATACTTTTTGTTGCACCTTCATTCTCAAGGATAAAGGAGAACTCTTCAAACATACTCCATAAGAAGTCCTACCACATCAACCCCGTAACAAAATATCACCTTTCACGCCTTTGTCCTTCCTCAACTTCTCCTTATAGCCTTATTATGACTACTATCTTTTTACCTAAAAAATTGATCCACCAGGGATTACACTTGTTTTCAAGATATAAGTACATGTACCATCACAGTAAAGAATTGTTGAAACGTCATTGATACACTTGTGTCATAAGAATTTTGTAATAGATCTGGACAACGTTGAAGCATCCCATTAAATCTCAAACAACCTATTCTTGTTATGCCCAAGCCTAATAAGCATAGTATTCAGAGTTACAACACTTATTATCTGGTTATTTCGTTAAACACATCAACTCAAATCGTCAAATTCCTTCCTGTCACTTTGCCATGAATTCACTTCTTCAACTTTCGAACAACTATTCCCAGTCATGCGTCTTTTAGATTGACCTACTCTATCATCATCATACAACCTCGTGCATCATACCACACGACATCATCTTCAGTCGTTGATGTGTGAATTCGAGAATGTGTTCTCACCATCATGAGAGAATAAAACAATAAGATTTAGAACTAAAGCCAAAACAAGTACGCGTGATGAGGAATGAAAGAGTATAAACAAGCTACAACATGCCTCTGTAGCCTCTCACTTATAGATGTGGAACTCTACATATTCATAAACAATACTCTACTAAGACACTGCTCATGACTCATAAGACCTGCGAACCTAGTTCTCTGATATCAATTTGTCACAATCCAAAATTCTCATATGCCGTAATGGCACCTACACAACCCGGTAGGCAAATCATTACCATATTTTAAAGTAAGCATAATCAATGATAAATTATAAAAGATGTCTTGAAATTACATAAGTGTTGAAGATGCAATCAAAATAGCTCAAAGACCTAGTGATATGAGTCAAGAGCATCTAACTAAAAGTATAAGGCAAGAGTTTTGACATCACGCTGTCTAGAAATAGAAAGACAGTTAAATAAATAAACAAATAGAGTCAGAGTCCGGTGATGAGGATCAATCAATCAGCTAGCCCTAAAACTCTAAATGACAAAACCCTCGACGTCTTATCGAAGCTAGTAGTCACATAAGGACATATACATAAAAGTGCATAAAGAATAGTATGACTACGGGAAGCACTTGTACTCAGTAAGTCTCATGACCATCCCCAACAAAGTAGTGGTGAGAAATGATTTGAAAACACTTGCTTAAACACATATTATTCTCAACAGTTAAATAGTCAACAAATAAGAGATAAACTAACTCCATAAATCAACTGAAATCTCGTATTTAACTAAGTAAAACAGATAAACATGATTCTTTCCAAGAATTCAAGAAAAGTCTAAATCACATTAAATAAGTCATGTAAAGATGGGATAAAATGTAATAGGAATATTCAATTGGTATACGCATGCTCCTATAATGGAGAGCCGTGACTCATAGAGGACTCACGAGGTCGATATACCCATCCGGAATCAGGTCCAACCAGACCACATTGGGCAACCAGTCATATAAGTTTTAATATCACCACTCCACTTGATATCGAAACCATGTCCAACTAGACTACATCAGGAAACCAACCAATATAAGCTATAATATCATCACTTCACTCATAATCAGATCCAACCAGATCACATCGGGCTAAGACCATACAAGTTATCACAGTGAATATGCATGAATGATTATATTACAGCATGAATACAAATCACTCATACCAACCAGCCGTCAGGCCATAACCTTATGATTTATCACAGAATATAAGCTCGAATATTCATATAAAAGTATGAATATCCTATGCACACATGAGTCATATATACTGTACAGAAAATGCATTTAGGCAAATTTTCATAGTTATCCAGAGTAATGTATAAACACATAATTAATTAATCATTATATTTATATTCAACTCAATAAAATCATGCTACAGCATTCATGGATTTCATCAAGCGATCACATAATTTGATGAGATGACATAACATGACACTGACACCTGTATAAGTGTTCGACACCTCAAGAATACGTAATGCCTTTTTTTACTCTTAATTTTTATTATCATTTATTTAGAAACAACATTCCCCCAATTGGGGTCAAAACTTAACTTACCTTAATTCGAGTGAAGCTTTAAGCTTTTTGGAACTCTACCGCATCTGAATTCACCGAATGAGTCTAATCTATTAGAGTACTCTATGAAGTTAAATGAGTTCAACCAAAAAGTTGACCCCGAGTCCTTAGGGTCAAATCTAGAAACTTCTTTCAAAATTGGGTTATCCATTCCAAAGGTCTCGTATCCCAAATTTCATCCCAAAATGATTTTGAATCAACCTCCCAATCCATAAATTTACTTTTTAAAGTTTAAGGGCAAGACCCCCTAAATCTATAGCTAAATCAAAGATTAATCCACTAATAAATGAGGATAATTAAATATAAAATTGAGGTTATATTCTTATACCCACATTGAAATAATAAGAACACTGCAAAAATCATTCAAATTCGAGCTCTAGAAATCCCAAAAATCAATTTGAGCTTATGAAAATGCACTGCACTGCCCAATAAATATCCGGATTCTGATCGCTAAAATCCAAATTATGGTAGCTAAATGTCGATATCTTGTTAAAAGATATGCATCGGTAGATTGTTTATTTGTGCCAGCCATGTTTTATTTTATTAAAATAGTCCTAACATCCTCATACGATATCGAAATGCGACGATTCTTATTCCTATGAGCAAGAATTCATGATACAGACCTAGTCGTTTAGTCAAAACATAATTTCAAGCTTATTTGCACAATGTGGTATCTTTTATGTTCAAAACAACATCTAATCATCTACTACGAATGCAACACGAACGAAAATCATGCATTCTAATCAGAACTTGTGGACAAGTCCAAAATCGTCATACAAATAAGTTGAAACTTTTACATCTTAAATTCGCGATAGTTTAGTCGACTATTTGACCTATGTCAACTCTTATCTTTCAATTCTACTGGAATGTAATGTCTGAATCACTACTGAGTCCCTCGGGATTCATCTGAACTATCCAACTAAGTCAAAAATCACCATCAAGATCTATGAAAAATTTCAAACCTTGCTTCCGAGTCTGTCTACCCCGGATGTTGACTTAGATCTACTCTTATTTTATTTTTTCTCAAAAACTCTAGTTTTTAATTTTCTTTTTCGATACACATTTGGTTACCTCGAGGCCCGTTTCAACCGTCCCCACAAGTCATAATATGCATGTTGAACTTACAAGAACTGTAACAACAACAATATATCTAGTGTAATTCCACAAGTGGGGTTTAGGGAGAGTAGAGTGTACGCATACCTTACCCCTACCTTGGGAGGTAGAGAGTTTGTTTCTGTTAGACCATTGGCTCGGGAACAACAGACTTTAAAAATAAATAAAAATTAGTAGAACTTACAAGAAGTGACATTCGGGAAAAAAATTCAACTAATCAAAACGATCGGACGAGTTTTTATATTAACTTAGTTGATGTTCTCATTGACTTTTTATTATTTTCTACTGAACTGTTAGAAAAGATCGTAATGTTTTACATTTTTCATGCAAGGTCACTCTTAGTATTAACTGACAGAGTCTGTGAATTTTAATTTTTCGAGACAAATATTACTGATAGGCTACAATCAATCAAAGTGTTGGCCTCACATGGTTCATTATCTGGAGAACTATAGGATGTCTTTATCCTGCAAATAGGTGACTTGAAAGTCAACTTGGATTGGTTATTATAAATGTAACACTGATGTAGCTTCATAAAAAAATAATCCCCTTGATTATTTTCATTGATTGAATAGATATATATACAAGTTACAAAATAGGAGAATCCTATTCCTATTCTATTCCTAAAACCTTATTCTACTATAATTCTAACTCTACAATTATGGCAGTGTATAAACCTACTTTAGGTAACAAATACATTACAATATACTACACATATATTTTCCAAATATACAATATTTTATGTACCCAAAATCTGTAAAACCGAGATGCCCAATATGGCAAGTAGGCTGATTTCGTGGCCTCTTAATAAGGCAATATACACTTGTATATTGTGTGTATATTGCCTTATTTAACACACCCCCGCAGTCATAGCGGGCGGTCTTCGAACGCTGAGACTGTCCCTAAAGTCTTCAAAGAGAACCGCTGGTAGACCCTTTGTAAAGATATCTGCAATTTGATAACGCGACGGGACATGTCATACGCCAACTTGACCCTTTGCAACCTTTTCACGGACAAAGTGAATGTCCATTTCGATATGCTTAGTACGTTGGTGTTGAACTGGGTTACCTGAAAGGTAGATGGCACTAATGTTATCGCAATATACCAAGGTTGCCTTCTGAATGGGACAATGAAGCTCCAAAAGCAAATTACGTAGCCAACATGATTTGGAGACCACATTCGCTACCCCTCGATATTCTGCCTCTGCACTTGAGCGTGATAGAGTTGCCTGACGCTTTGCTGACCAGGAGACCAAGTTGTTGCCAAGAAACATACAGTAGCAAGAAGTCGACCGTCTGGTATCGGGACAACCACCCCAATCAGCATCCGTGTATGAGACAAGTGTGGATGTAGATGAAGGATACACGTGCAATCCATAGTCCAGTGTCCCCTGAATATATCGAATGATGCGTTTGATTGCATTCATGTGTTCAACTCTGGGATCATGCATGATTAAACACACCTGCTGAACCGCATACGTAATATCCGGTCCGGTAAATGTAAGATCTTTGGAGTGCCCTGCAAGACTGCGATAGCGGGTCGGGTCCTCATATGGTGCACCTGTTGCGGCACTTAGCTTGGGGTTTGCATCAACTGGCGTGGAAGTGGACTTACAGGATGACATCCCAGCCCTCTCTATGATCTCAGCAGCATACTTTCGTTGAGACAAAAATAAGCCACCTGAATGACGCTTGACGGGAATCCCTAAAAATAACTCAAAGGCCCTAAGTCTTTCATAGCAAACTCAGAAGTGAGTATGGTCATGATAGACTGGCGCAAGGCATCGGAAGAGGCAGTGAAGATGATATCATCCACATACAACAGAATGTAGGCCAAAGACGAACCACAGCGGTAGATGAACAAGGAATTATCTGACCTGCTGTGAGTGAACCCAATAGTTGAAACAAAGTCAGCAAACCTCGTGTACCAGGCCCTTAGAGACTGCTTAAGCCCATATAAGGACTTCTTCAACAAACATACATGATGAGGACGGTTTGGATCCCTGAAACCCAAAGGCTGATGCATATAGACTGTTTCCTTGAGATCACCGTGTAGGAAAGCATTATTGACATCCAACTGATAAATTGGGCAAGTCCTTGAAAGATCCAAGCTAAGCACAGTGCGAATAGTAGCCGGTTTGACCACCGGACTAAACGTCTCACCACAATCTATCCCAACCTGCGGAGTCTTACCATCACCAACAAGTCGCGCCTTATGTCGAGCAAAGGACCCATCTGAATTCTCCTTATGGGCAAAAATCCACATAGACCTGATAATATTAATACCATATGGACGGGGCACCAACTCCCACGTCTTATTATCAATAAGAGCATTATATTTATCAGTCATAGCAATTTTCTAATTAGGGTCATTTAATGCGGACATAGGATTGCGGGGCAAGGGGGATTTCGAGACATCAGAATGTAAATTAAAATGTCTTTTAGGTGTAAAAATACCCCGCTGACTTCGAGTGACTAGTCTATGACTTGAGGAAGAATTGAGGGAATTTTCTGGGCTCGGGACGGACTGGCCAGCAGGCCCACAGTGGGCCTGCTGGCCCAAATCGGTAAATAATGGACTCGTCGTCTGGACCAGTTCTAGAATTGGGTGGGTGACCCAAGTTTGGAACTGTTCCGGTGGCTGGAATGCGGGCGTGGCGGTACTGTAGGTCCAGCGGACAGTGGGCCCGCTGGAGGATTTTGGGTACGGGAGATGTCCGAAAAATTCCGAATAATAAACGGGGATATTTGGTCATCCAAAAAATTATACGACTTAGGTTCGGGAGTATGAACTCTCGTAAATGGGAATTGAGTTTCATCAAAAATGACATGGCGATTGATTATGATTTTCTTGGAGGATAAATCAAAACACTTATAACCACGATGATTTGACGGATAACCCAAAAACACACACGGGGTAGACCGGGCCTGAAGTTTGTTAATTGTGGTGGATGAGAATAACGGATAACATAAGCACCCAAAAATCCGAAGATGAGAATAATAAGGGTTCTTATTATATAGGATTTTGAGGGGGGAAGAATATGTCAGACCTTTAGAAGGAATTATGTTAAGAAGTTATGTGGCTATTTGTAGAGCATGATGCCAAAAATATAGAGGTATGGAGGCATGAATTAGGAGAGTTCGGACAATGTTATTGATGGAACGAATTTTGCGTTCGGCCTTCCCATGTTGTGAAGATGTATGAGGACACGAAAACCGAAAATTGATCCCATTTTTAGCACAGAATTCCCGGAACTCCCTATTGTCATACTCTTTCCCATTATCACATTGAATATTTTTTATTTCTCTTTCGAATTGAGTACGAATGAACGCTCTAAATTGGATGAAGACGGAAAACACTTGTGATTTATTCGCAATTGGAAACGTCCACAAAAATCTACAGTAATCATCTAAAAAGAGAACATAATATCGATGACCCAATGAACTGAGAACAGGAGACGTCCATAAGTCACTATGAATAATATCAAATGGCATTGAAGTATGAGAATTGGAGTCTACAAATGGCAACTTAACAATTTTCCCTAATGAACAAGACTGACAAAGTGGAGTACGACTCGTACCCTTACAGGAAATAAAGCTATTTTTATCTAAAGCGATAAAATAGAAGATCTCGGATGACCCGGACGAGCATGCCACATGGAAGGAGAGATGGTACGCAAGGGCGGCGACGGCAAGGTTTGACTCGATGGACTGAAACCAGGCATGATAGGATACAGATCCCCCCTATATGACTCCCCGTCTTAAAATCCTTCACAGAAAAACCAAAAGGATCAAATTCAACGGAAACGGAATTGTCAGTAGTGAACTTCCGATAGACACTAAATTTTTAATAAATTTAGGAGCATGTAAAGTATTTTTCAAGAGAAGGGGTGGATTGGGGGGAGACAACATTTTCTGACCATAACCCTGAATTGGAATAGAGTTGCCATTACCAACAATTATACCCCGAGGGGTGCTCAAATTGGAATAAGAGGAGAGAGTACCTAATTTGGAAGTCATGTGAGTAGTTGCCCCGGTGTCCATGTACCAATTTGGGTCCGGTTGAGTCAACCCCAACGTGTGCATCGCGGCCTCGATATCAGTCTGAGTGGGGTCTGCTGCATGATGGGACTGCGAGGTCGGGGCCCAAGAACTCCTGTCCGTGATGGTGCTGGGCTGTAGCCGCTGGAGTTGCTGCTGTTGGACCATTGACCAGTGGGCCGCCACTACTGGGCGTTGGGCACGGATCGTGGCCGGCCCCACCGGCCGCCGGACCGCTTGCTTGATTGTAAGGGTTGTTGGCCCACGGCCCACCGCCCCCCCCCCTCGCCATGGGCCCCACTGCTGGCCCCGGGGGGTGGTGGGCCTTGTTCCTTTGGATGGGACCCACCACCTGCTTGCTGACCACCAGAACTGCCACTAGAACCGCCGCGTTTTCCCCCGCGGTTTTTGTTATTATTCTTTCGATTATTCTTGCCGCCACTATTATTATAGTTTTGGCCCGAATTATTAACAAAACCCGAAGGACTAGGAGAGGACGCTACCATGGCGACTGGGCTTGCTCCGGTAGCCGCCTTTTTAGCAAAACTGACTTCTTCCAACGTAAGCATGGAGCGGGCTTGATAGAAGTAGGGAAGAGGGTTGTTTTGGCGAAGGAGAGTTCCAACCCCATTATAGGCCTCCGAAAGACCGGCAACCAACTGTAGAACTAGACGATTGTTTGTTATTGGTGCGCCAACATTACGGAGTTGATCCGCCAACTCCTTTAGTTTCTTGCAATATGCAGAAACGTTCGGATAAGAGGTGGATGAGGGGGAGATAATATTTTATGACCATAACCACGAATTGGAACAAAATTACCATTATCAACAATTATACCGTGAGGGTTGCTCAAACTGGAATAAGATGAGAGAGTACCTGAGTTGGATGTCATGTGGGTAGTGGCACCGGTGTCCATATACCAATTCGGGTCCGGCTGAGTCAAACCAAGTATGTGCATCGCGGCCTCGATATGGATCTGAGTGGGGCCTACTGCGTGGTGAGCTTGAGAAGGCCGGGGCCCAAGAATTCCAGAACTAGGTTGTCCTGGGCCGTAGCTGCTGGAACTGGAATTATTGGGCTAGTGGGCAGTAGACCGTCGAGGCTACTGGGAAGTCCACTAGCCAGATGCTGGAAACTGCTACGGAATTGGGCCGTAGGGCTACTGTCCACTAGTCCAAGCCCACGGCCCAGAGGCCCAAGGCTGAGACCAGGGGGTCGGTGGCCCACTGTAATTGGGATGGGGTCCACTGCCACTGTTTTGTCCACCGTGACTGCTGCCTGTGCCACCGCGTTTGCCCACGCGATTTATTCTATTATTTTTCCTGCCATTCTTGCTGCCCCCGTGAGATCGGTTTTGGTTCGAATTGTTACCAAAATTTTGAGGACTAGTGGAGGAAGTCATCATGACCATGAGACTAGCATTAGTAGCCGCCTTTTTAGCCAAACCGGCTTCTTCGAAGGTAAGCATGAATCAGGCTTGATAGAACCTTAGAAGAGGATTACTTTGACGAATGAGAGTTCCAACGCCACTGTAGGCCTCGGATAGGCTAGCAACCATCTGTAAAACAAGACGATCTTCACTAACTGGCGCACCAACGTTGCGAAGTTGGTCCGCCAATTCCTTCAACCTTTTGCAATATGTTGAAACGTTCGGGAAATTTTCCATGTTGACTTGGGAAAAATCTTGTTCAAAAGTAACAACTCTGGAATTTTGATTATCCTGGAATATGTCACGCAGTCTATCCTATGCAGCCATCGCCGTAGAGTTTGGCTCAATGATCATCTGCAATAGGTCGGTAGAGATAGTAGAATAAATCTACTAAAGAACGGTGGCATCAAGTGTTGTCCATAACTTGGGTCATCCTCGCGTTTAGGCACCTCCGTATCATCAGGAGCCACGGGAATTATGTGATGGATGACTTGATGCGAACGAGCGTGAATTTTGAACAACTCGGCCCACGTCGTGTATTGGACGTTTTCTATTTCAAGAATTAGAGGGATATGATTCTTGACGTTAGAAACAACAAGGGCAGGGTGAAACGTGTTCTTTGACGTAGACATAATGAAAGAACAATAGGTGATAGAGGGATTTGGAAGAGATATTTGGAGAGCGGAAGAATAAATGACAAACCCGGGGAGGAGGGGGGGTTCGGTCTTGGCCGAGAAGAACAACAAGAATTTGAGAGAAATTTTTGTTTGACCTAGACTTTTGATACCATGAAAGAAATAATCCCTTGATTATTTTCATTAATTGAAAGGTATATATACAAGTTACATATTTCCATAATAGGCGAATCCTATTCCTATTCTACTCCTAAAACCTTATTCTACCATAATTCTAACTATACAATTATAGTAAGTGTACAAGACTAATTAAGGTAACATTTACACTATAATATTACAACAATATACATACCAAATATACACCAACCCATGATGGGCCAACCCGAGATAGGCTTGCTGCCTTTCCGTGTTGGGCTGTTTACCGAGAGCACCCGTGATATACACGTATGTATATCAAGTGTATATCACGGGTATATACCTTTGTTTAAAAAAAACTAATTAATATACGTGTACATTTAGGGACTTTAGAATTCAATTAGTAACATTCTTTTGACTGATCATTTAAAAAACAAAATGATAGAAACATCATAAAACACCTCCTATAGAAGAAAAGTTTGGCGACTCACCCAAAGCTAACTCGGTGTGGTGCGACTTGACTCTTGGGGTCAACCTTAATACATGAATGTAAAATTATGAAAAATAAAAGGAATGAGTAATAATACTCAGTAGTTCTTCTAGACTTTGGATATATATGTGACGATAATTATAACTATTTTGATCGGTTGGAACATGGAAATGATGTTAATGTGGTTCATATTGTTAGGAATGAATTTGAAGTTGTTGGACATGGACTTGGCATGGAAATGGCCTTTCTGCCCCTATTTGTATGTAAAGGAATATATTTTCTGTCTTTCCATTCATTATTGTGTATAATATATAGTAGTACATGGTTATTAACAAAGTTACAAGTTAGGCTACAAACTAGGTAACTAATCTGACTAATTACAATTAGAATATTAACTAATCAAATATAAAATATATACAATGTTATGGTAATATTCTGGTAATATTCTATCACCCCTGCAGTTGAAGCGGGAGGTTCTCGTACGCTGAGACTGGCACGAAAATCATCAAATAGTATGTGCGGAAGTCCTTTAGTAAATATGTCAGGAATTTGATACCGAAAAGGGACATGAAAGACACGAAATTGTCCACGAGCAACTTTCTCACGTACAAAATGAATATCCATTTAATGTGTTTAGTGCGCTGATGTTGAACGGGATTGCCGAAAAGATATATCGCACTTACATTGTCACAATAAACTAATGTAACCTTGCGGATTGGGCAGTGAAGTTCCAACAAAAGGTTGTGTATCCAACAAGACTCAGAAATAACATTCGTTACTCCTCTGTACTCGGCCTCGGCAGACCTAGACAAAGTAGGTTGTCGTTTAGAAGACCAAGAAAGCAAGTTATCTCCGAGAAAAATACAGTAACTCGAAGTGGATCATCTAGTGTCGGGACATCCACCCAATCAGTGTCAATGTAGGAGGTGAGACCAGAGTATGAGGACTTGTACATGTGCAGGTATAAGTGGAAAGTACCATGGACATATCGCAAAATTCGCTTGAGAGAATTCATATGTTCATCCTTCGGGCTGTGCATATGTAAGCATATTTGTGGCACGGCATATGATATATCTGGTCTCGTGAAAGTGAGGTATTATAATGCTCCTACTAAACTGCGATAGTGAGTGGGGCCTTCATATGGAGAACCCGAAGAGGCACTAAGTTTGGAATTAGTGTCCACTGGAGTTGGGGAAGGTTTATAGGAAATCATGCCTGCTCGTTCAAGAATCTCTTCGGCGTACTTTCTTTAACAAAAAAATAAGCCACCTGCATGTCTCGTAACAGTAATGCCCAAAAAATAGCTTAGGGGCCCAAATCCTTCATAGCAAATTAAGAAGCAAGGAGTGACATAATGAATCATCGAAGTGCAGAAGAAGAGGTAGTTAGTATGATAGCATCAACATATAACGGAATGTATGCCATGTCATTATCCTTGCTATAGATGAATAGATAATGATCAGATTTTCTATGAAAAAAAACAATAGAGGATACAAACTCATAAAACTGTTGATACCATACACGAGGAGCCTCTTTCAGTCCATAGAGTGATTTCTTCAAATGACACACGTAATCTGGATGAACCGGATTCCTGAATCTCATAGGCTGATGCATATAAACGGTTTCATGAAGGTCTCCATGCAAGAAGACATTTTTGACATCAAGCTGATGAATAGGCTATGATTTGGACAAAGCAATGCTGAGAACAGTTCAAATAGTTACCGGTTTCACCACCGGGCTGAAAGTTTTATCACAATCCACACTAACCTGTTGAGACCTAACATCACTGTCACGATCCAAACCGGAGGGCCGCGACGGGCACCCGGACCCCACCTGCCGGGTACCGCTAATCGTACAACTAAATTCTAATCACAATTGAATACGGACTAAGCTAAAAAGATTATAGAAAATCTTAACCAGAAATCCAATTTTCATACATATATACCCATACCAAGGCCGACAAGGCCACACATGACAACTAACCACAGGACACCTGTCTACAAGCCTTTAAAGAATACATGACATCACAAGGACGGGACAGGACCCCGCCATACCCATATGCGTATGCAAAAATATTGTACCACGACCAGATTGCAACTTTGAAACAAATAGAGTGCTCCAATATCAGCTGAACCAGCAACCTACTAGCGTGAACTGTCACCCTC
Source organism: Anisodus tanguticus (assembly GCA_034509755.1). NCBI lineage: Eukaryota > Viridiplantae > Streptophyta > Magnoliopsida > Solanales > Solanaceae > Anisodus > Anisodus tanguticus. The sequence goes on along the minus strand of CM067544.1, from coordinate 32,245,505 downwards.
TTTAACTGAACCTGCGGGCATGAAACACAGCGTCCCCGACAAAAGGGACGTCGGTACGACTGATGTGCTGAGTGTGTCAGGCATGAATAATAGTATAACAGGGATATAACAACAACTGAAACAGAAACAACTGACCAATAGTACACATCTTTGAGGGTCCTAATACATATGCCTAAATGTCATGCACTGTGCGGTATACATATACATCGGCCTCATTGGGCATCTTCCTACCATAACAGCCTCTGTGGGCATCATTTCATATCGGCCTCTGTGGGAAAAATATGTCTAAATGTCATGCACAATGCATATATACTGGCCACACAAGGGTATCTTCCTCCCAATCATATATATATATTGGCCCTTAATCAGGCATCTTCCTTCATTAAGCCACACAGGCTTTATCATTATCATATCCAGTTGATCAGGCGGTCTGTGTTTCCCATTTCCTATCCCCAATATACGATCTTGGGTAAAACATGAATGCAATGCATAAATAACAATATATCCTGGGTGACACAATATCCTTGTACCTTCGGCTAACACTGTAAATATCAACATATTTTTTGTATGCCTCAATAAGGACTTAGGAACATATTTAGACATGCTTTTAACATAGAAATCAATAACATGAATATTCTTAACTTTTAAGAGTAGAACAATTTATGGAACAATATCACGGTTACGTTTCGTTACATGAAACATGCCAAAAGAAAAAAATTGCCTTAACATACCTCGATTAATAACGGAACCATTCCCTCTTGCAATGGTATCTCTTCCTACACCATATTTGAAATACTAAATGAAACCACAAAATTACTCACTGACGACCCAAGCCAATGAAATACTCCAAGTACAAATGCCAAAGAGTCCATATTAGACAACACATGTAATGTCAGTAGGATACTAAGATGTTAATCAAAATTTTGTCCAAGAACCACTTTTCAACACTAGAATTTCATGGTAGCCTGCTTTTTTTTTTCGGTCCTCCCCAATTCTCAGACAAATCAATATATAAGCCCCCTTGAAAGATGCTTTTAGATTAGCATTCAATACATGTCATCATTTGGCCCCCTACCCAAATTAAACTCTTCTAATTGTTGCCACCATTTAATATCTTAGGCTTAGTCATTAGGTAAAACCTTTTGGGATTACACGTGCATAACTCCCACTAAACTTTATCCCCTCCATAAAAAATTAATCCTACAATTAATCAATTATACACACAATTAATCTTGTGATCCCAACTCGCTTAAAGCTTAATAACTTATAAGACCTTCACATACTCAATGTCATAATTTGTGATATGACACTAGTCCATAACCTCTTTATGCACGTACCAAATTTATCTTCGACTTCCGTCGTCACACTTGTTACGTCCAAAAATTATTTCGGGGTTTTATCATTTTATATGCTAAACTCTTTATTAGCATACGCAAATATAACATAAAATTTTCAAATGCTCGGGTCTATTTACACATGTCTAGCAATTTTATAAACGCTTAGCGATTTAGACCGTAATCCGAAAGTATGGGATGTTACATCCTTCCCCCCTTAGAAACATTCGTCCTCGAATGTTGGGGTGACATATCTAATCCTTGTCATGTAACCAGCGAATACAACTACCTTCATACATCACTACATCAGACCTCTCATACTCCCTTCTTGAACATCCGAGAATCGCCACCTTTGATTGAAGAGTTCCTTCTGTCCCTCATCCACCATTGATCCTTATGCCGTTCTAAAATGATCATACCTTTGTGAGACCTGTATAACCATAACCTCATTCACCTTTATCCTTCTTGTTGTAATCCTTCATTCTATTTGTCACTAAGCGGATAATATTTCTGCCTTGATACTTAATCATATAATTCCATTATCATATTCCCTACCAACATCCTCTAATTGTGCCATACTTCTCGTCCTTAATGGTTAGCATAACACTCGTATTTACACTCAATCATTACAATCTCCTACGTTCCGATGCTTAGTACTTCATTTACCTTACTAAACATTTCGTTTTTCAGGCTTGCATTATTTCTTCCATCTTCCATATATGAGTGAGACAACTTCTCATAATCTCGAATTTTAACAATAATACTGCCCCTTCTGGCATATCCATCGTCTTGGTAGGAATTGCTCATTTACTGGCTACGAGTACAAACTAACCGAAGTCTTTTTGGTAATCGGCATTACTGAAACGGTATAAAGCGCGAGTCAAACTCGAATTCCTAAGACTCAGCTATACTGCTTGATTTATGAGATGAAAGAATAGAAACCATCCCTAAATGTCAAATAGCCTCATGTTTATAAGTATGGCGCACAACATACCTATAAACAAGACTCTACTAGACACGGCGTGTAGACTCCCTAAGAGAGACATGCTTTGATACCAAGTTTGTCATGACCCAAACCGGAGGGCTGAGACGGGCACCCGGACCCACGGGGTACCGCTAATCGTACAACCAACTTCTAATCACAATTGAATACGGACTAAGCCGAAATATTATAGAATATCTTAACCAGAAATCCAATTTTTATACATACATACCCATACCAAGGCCGTCAAGGCCACACATGACAACTAACCACATGACACATGTCTGTAAGCCTCTAAAGAATACATGACATCACAAGAACGGGACAGGACCCTGCCATACCTATATGCGTATGCAAAAATATTGTACCACGACCATACTGCAACTTTGAAACAAATAGAGCGCTCCAATATCAGCTGAGCCAGCAACCTACTAGCGTGAACTGTCACCCTCTTTAATTGAACCTGCGGCCATGAAACGCAGCATCTCCCGACAAAAAGGACGTCAGTACGACTGATATATTGAGTTTGTCAGGCATGAACAATAGTATAACAGAGATATAACAACAACTGAAACAGAAATAACTGACTAATAGTACCCATCTTTGAGGGTCCTAATACATATGCCTAAATGGCATGCACAGTGCGGTATACATATACATCGGCCCCATTGGGCATCTTCCTTACCATAACAGTATCTGTGGGTATCATTTCATGTCGGTCTCTGTGGGCATAATATGTCGAAATGTCATGCACAATGAGGTAAATACATATATACAGTCCACACAAGGGCATCTTCCTCCGAATTATATATATATATATATATATATATATATATATTTGTATATTGGCCCTTAATCAGGCATTTTCGTTCATTAAGTCACACAGGCTAGCCACACATGCTTTATCATTATCATATCCCAGTTGATCAGGTGGTGTGCGTTTCCTGTTTCCCGTCCCCAATATACGGTCTTGGGTAAAATATGAATGCAATGCAAATGAAAATGCATAAATAACAATATCACATCATGGGTGACACAATATCCTTGTACCTTCGGCTAACACTGTAAATATCAAAATATTTTTCGTTTGCGATAAGGACTTAGGAACATATATAGACAAGATTTTAACATAGGAATCAATAACATGAATATTCTTAACTTCTAAGAGTAGAACAATTTATGGAACAATATCACGGTTATGTTTCGTTACATGGAACATGCCAAAAGAAAAAAAATTGCCTTAACATACCTCGATTAATAACGGAACCAGTTCCTCTTGCAATGGTATCTCTCCGTACACCATATTTGAAATACTAAATGAAACCACAAAATTACACACTGACGACCTAAGCCAATGAAATGCTCCAAGTACAAACGCCAAAGAGTCCATATTAGACGACACAGGTAAATGTCAGTAGGATACTAAGATGTTAATCGAAATTTTCTCCAAGAACCACTTTTCAACACTAGAATTTCATGGTAGGCTGCTCTTTTTTTTTTGGTACTCCCCAATTCTCAGAACAAATCAATATATAAGCCCCCTTGAAAGATGCTTTTAGATTAGCATTCAATGCATGTCATCATTTGGTCCCCGCCCAAATTAAACCATTCTAATTGCTGTCACCATTTAATATCTTAGGCTTAATCATTATGTAAAACCTTTGGAGATTACACGTGCATAACTCCCACTAAACTTTATCCCCTCCATAAAAAATTAATCCCACAATTAATATCGTAATTCCAACGCACTTAAATCTTAATAACTTATAAGACATTCACATACTCAATGTCATAATTTGTGATATGACACTAGTCCATAACCTCTTTATGCAGTACCAAATTTATCTTCGACTTCCGTCGTCACACTTGTTACGTCCAAAATTATTTCGGGGTTTTATCAATTTATATGATAAACTCTTTATTAGCATATGTAAATATAACGTAAATTTTCCCAACGCTCGGGTCTATTTACACATGTCTAGCAATTTTATAAACGCTTAGCGATTTAGACCGTAACCCGAAAGTACGGGATGTTACATCCTTCCCCCCTTAGAAATATTCATCCTCGAATGTTAGGGTGACATATCTAATCCTTGTCACGTAACCAGCGAATACAACTACCTTCATACAACACTACATCAGAGCTCCCATACTCCCTTCCTGAACATCCGAGAATCGCCATTTTTGATCGAAGAATTCCTTCTGTCCCTCTTCCACCATTGATCCTTACGCCGTTCTAGAATGATCATACCTTTGTGAGACCTGTATAACCATAACCTCCATCACCTTTATCCTTCTTGTTGTAATCCTTCATTCTATTTGTCACTAAGCGGAAAATATTTCTGCCTTGATACTTAATCATATCATTCCATTAACTGTTTTCATATTCCCTACCAACATCCTCTGATTGTGCCATATTTCTTATCCTCAATGGTCAGAATAACACTCGTATTTACACTCAATATAAATTCAATCTCCCTGCTAATCATAATCCTTATGGAAGAAGGTACTGTTGTAATCGTAAATATGATAAGGTCTACAAAGAGAAATCCTTACAATATCCTGCGTTACGATGCTTAGTACTTCATTTACCTTACTAAACATTTCGCTTTCCAGGCTTGTATTATTTCTTCCATCTTCCGTATATGAGTGAGACAACTTCTCATAATCTCGAATTTTAACAATAATACTGCCCCTTCTGGCGTATCCATCGTCTTGATAGAAATCGCTCATTTACTAGCTACGACTACAAACTAACCGAAGTCTTTTTGGTAACCGGCATTACTGAAACGGTATAAGGCGCAAGTCAAACTCGAATTCCTAAGACTTAGTTCTACCGCACGATTTATGAGATGAAAGAATAGAAACCATCCCTAAATGTCAAATAGCCTCCTGTTTATAAGTATGGTGCACAACATACCCATAAACAAGACTCTACTGGAAACGACTTGTAGACTCCCTAAGACAGACATGCTTTGATACCAAGTTTGTCACGACCCAAATCGGAGGGCCGCGATGGGCACCCGGACACCACCCGCCGGGTACCACTAATCGTACAACTAACTTCTAATCACAATTGAATACGGACTAAGCCGAAAAGATTATAGAAAATCTTAACCAGAAATCCAATTTTCATACATATATACCCATACCAAGGCCGACAAGGCCACACATGACAACTAACCACAGGACACCTGTCTACAAGCCTCTAAAGAATACATGACATCACAAGGACGGGACAGGACCCCGCCATACCCATATGCGTATGCAAAAATATTGTACCACGACCAGACTGTAACTCTGAAACAAATAGAGTGCTCCAATATCAACTGAACCAGCATCCTACTAACGTGAACCGTCACCCTCTTTAACTGAACCTGCGGGCATGAAACGCAGCGTCCCCCGACAAAAGGGATGTCAGTACGACTGATGCACTTAGTTTTTCAGGCATGAACAATAGTATAACAGGGATATAACAACAACTGAAACATAAATAACTGACTAATAGTACACATCTCTGAGGGTCCTAATACATATGCCTAAATGGCATGCATAGTGCGGTATACATATACATCGACCCCATTGGGCATCTTCCTTACCATAACAGCCTCTGTGGGCATAATATGTCGAAATGTCATGCACAATGTGGTAAATACATATATACTGGCCACAAAAAGGCATCTTCCTCCCACTCATATATATATATATATTGGCCCTTAATCAGGCATCTTCCTTCATTAAGCCACACAGGCTTTATCATTATCATATCTCAACTGATCAGGTGGTCTGCGTTTCTCGTTTTCCGTCCCCAATATACGGTCTTGGGTAAAACATAAATGCAATATAAATAACAATAGCACATCATGGGTGACACAATATCCTTGTACCTTCGGCTAACATTGTAAATATCAACATATTTTCCATATGTCTCAATAAGGACTTAGGAATATATTTAGACATGTTTTTAAAATAGGAATCAATAAATGAATATTCTTAAATTTTAAGAGTAGAACAATTTATGGAACAATATCACTATTACGTTTCGTTACATGGAACATGCCAAAAAAAATGCCTTAACATACCTCGATTAATAACTGAACCAGTACATTTTGCAATGGTATCTCTCTGTACACCATATTTGAAATACTAAATGAAACCACAAAATTCTCACTGACGACCCAAGCCAATGAAATGCTCCAAGTACAAACGCCAAAGAGTCCATATTAGACAACACATGTAAATGTCAGTAGGATACTAAGATGTTAATCGAAATTTTCTCTAAGAACCACTTTTCAACGCTAGAATTTCATGGTAAGCTGCTCTTTTTTTTTTCCGGTCCTCCCCAATTCTCAGAACAAATCAATACATAAGCCCCCCTTGAAAGATGCTTTTAGATTAGCATTCAATGCATGTCATCATTTGGTCCTCCACCCAAATTAAACCGTCCAATTGCTGCCACCATTTAATATCTTAGGCTTAGTCATTAGGTAAAACATTTGGACATTACACGTGCATAACTCCCACTAAACTTTATCCCCTCCATAAAAAAATTAATCCCACAATTAATCGATTATACACACAATTAATCTCGTGATCCCAACTCGCTTAAATCTTAATAACTTATAAGACATTCACATACTCAATGTCATAATTTGTGATATGACACTAGTCCATAACCTCTTTATGCACGTACCAAATTTATCTTCGACTTCCGTAGTCACACTTGTTACGCCCAAAAATTATTTCGGGATTTTATCCTTTTATATGCTAAACTCTTTATTAGCATACGCAAATATAACGTAAATTTTTTCCCAACACTCGGATCTATTTACACATGTCTAGCGATTTTATAAACGCTTAGCGATTTAGACCGTAACCCGAAAGTACGGGATGTTACAATCACCTACAAGACGGGTTTTATGCCTCTCAAAAGAACCATCAGATTTCTTTTTATGTCGAAAACTCCACATAGAACAAATAACATTAGAATCAGGAGGACGGGACACTAGATCCCACGTCTTATTTTTAATTAGAGCATTATATTCGTCTAACATGTCAGCTTTCCAATTTGGATCGGACAAGGCATTTTCCTGGTTGTGAGGAAGAGGTGAAGGGCAACCAAAGTCGACAGATTGAATTTTCATTTGGGTTTGGAAATGCCGCGCATAGCACGAGTTTTCATGGTCCATATAGGTGCCGTGGGGGGCAGGATAGTATGTACTAATCAGGACCTATAATCACTATTAAAAAAACTCTATTTTCCCACTGAATTCCCAATTAAAAATGTTAAGTGTCTATTTCACACTAAATGTCGGTGGAAAAAACCTATAGTAGTGTTTTCATACGGAAAAATTAAGAAGTTTCCCATCGTTTAGTGTGAACTTGTTTCCTACCATATGTTTTTCCAGTGAGTTGGTTCGGTGGGAGTGAGGTGAAAAATCATATTTTGTAGCACAAATTTCCCACCGAATGTCAATGGAAAAAACTTCTATTTCTAGTAGTAAATGAACCCACTTTCTACTATAAAGAGGAAACACAATTCATGACACAAACTTTTTGCATTTGCCATATTCGATCAGTCCACAAGAACATGATATCCTTGTTAATCCTCTGTATAGATATGGCGTAGAACAATAGAATCAACATCGTCATCAATCTTTATGGAGTACGTAACAAGCTTCAGAAAATTTCTTTAAAATGTGAGTGTGAAGCTTCAGACGCAGAGCTCATTCAATGCAAGAAGACCAATGCTTCTTGCTCCTTATGAGACCGTATTGAATTGATGAATTCAGTAAGTTAACATTCTTGCATTTCCTCTTCATATTATTGGCATCTATTACTTTAGTAGCAAAGACGCCTACTTTGTTAGTCCATCATGTCTACGGGTGGTAAAATGATTAAAATTTACTGTTATTTACTCGATCCAACTCACTTTAAATGGGTTGAGAATCCGATCATTTCAAAAGTTGATCAAATATGAATCAACTATTATCCATCATAGAATAATGTATAACCCATGAATATCCACCAACCATACACTCTCATTAAAGTATGTACGGGTGTAGGAACTCCTAAAAAGCGCACTTGTGTTCTCACCTGACTATTCTTGAAGTCACGAGTAATATGAATTATCCGTCCGTTTAACCCATTTTTAAGCACATGTTAAATTAGATATAAAGAATTTTCTTGGCACAATGGATAAAGCCTCATAAATAAAAGCATTGCCATTTGGATTTGAAAATGTCATCAAAAGAGACTTTTAGATGACTAATTGACTATTGCAGTGAAGACCCAGTTGAGGAAACCTAGGAGATGGGCTAGTAAGATAATCCAATTCCTTGCTAGTTTCCATGTACCTTGCTATATACTAGTATTTATTTTGGGCTTATGAAAATCAGCCGAATCAAACGGCCTGTGTTTGACCTTTTTCCTTATTCTTTTTCATACATGGAGACCTTATTTCATACGTGTCTATTGGTGTCACGCCCTTTTTTTCATCATAAAATTGGTATTTTAAAAAAAGCAGTATACTTCAATTTCCTACAGCAACAACATACAATTTTACAATAATTTATTAATGATCAAGGATAGACGGGAGAGATGAATTTAGAACGGGTTGAAAAGGAAAAAACTTATTTTCGAGATCATTGTACATTTCAATTGGAATTAGGAAACTGTGTTCATATTCCATCAGTGGCATAGGGACCTCTACCTTGCTCCTCCTATTTGAAGACCCTTAGCTGTTGTTCCGGCGGTTCAACACAATATTTTGCGTTCGGTATAAACTATATATTTACAATATATAATAGTATTAGATTATAATCATTTTGAATTCATTCATTCTAAATCATGAATAGGTCTTTATTAGGTTATCATACCCAAAAGCGAAACTACGTATACTAAAGAATTGTTGGTTGAACATTTTTAATCGAAAGATGATATTGTGTAAATGATTTTAAATACTCTTAACAAAATTCTGATTTCACCCCTAATCATATATACTAAATCAAAACCACCTTCACGAGCAAATGTCCATGACTAGCGGCAGGCTAGCCGCTAGCATGATGCATATAAGATGAGAAGATCTGAATTATACAGAGGCCATTATGACATCAAATCAAGAATTTGTTATGTACTACTGCTTGTGGTTTGTGTACATTGGCTGGACCATGCCAAGTTACCGACAGCACATACAAGAAGCTGTTTGTCTTTGAATTCAACTGTTCATCCAAAGAACAAATCATAGACGAGAAGATATGTTGTTATTTAAGACAGAAAGAAATAATCCCTTGATTATTTTCATTGATTAAAAGGTTATATATACAAGTTACTGTTGGAAATTTGCCTTTGGCGGGAGTTGCGACCGACCAACTTTAACGGCTTAAACACTAGTGTAACGTATGTTGGAGAATCCGGTTCTTCACACATGCATGATCTACTAAGTACGTAGATAACCGTAGGGCCAAGAATCGTCAAATTTCATTGAGTAATGAAAGAGATATTGGTTCACGAAGTAAGGTGTTTGAAGCATGGAAAGTGTGGTATTGTGTGTAATTCTCCCACATCGGTAGAGGAAGAAAGAATTGTTGTGTATATAAGACTCGAAATTGGTTTGGGGTTTGGGACCCCAAGGGGTATCCCATGTGTTTAAAGGAGGGAGGACCTAGATGTGCTTCGGTTCGAGGAAAGACCACACGCGCGCCGCCGCCGCCCGCCCGTCCGGTTCCGGGTTCCGGGTTCTCGGGGTCACGGGCTGTGGGCTGTGGGCCTTCTGATATTATCTTTTTGGGCCAGAAAACTTTGCCAGATGTACTGTTTGGTCCCAGAAGTTTCAAGATGTACAGTTTGGTCCCTGAAGTTCAGAATTTCGATGGTCAAAACAGAAACGTCAAGCACTCAATTCAGCCATTTATTTTGGCTGAATTACTCCTCCTATAATGGCCAAATCCGTTGGTTCTTTCACCATTTATGTTGGTGACTTTACTACCTCCATAATGACCATTATTTGGCTATTATGGAGGCAGTTTTCAGCCCCTCCCTCACCTATATAAACACACCCTTACACCATTGTTGAGCACTACAAAGAACAGAAAAATAACAGTTCATAAAGCTCACGAAAATACACAACAAAAACAGTTTTCTTCCTACAACTTCCAAGCATCATTTCGTTACTCAATATTCTTCACGGTAGCTCTTGAGTTTCCTTTGCTCAAGGGTTCCATTGCTGTTTTATCTTGGGAGACAAATTGTCCAGGACGTATAAAGGATACATACGGGGCAATATTGTCTTAAGGGAGAGTGCCACACTCGACTCAGCAAAAACCAGTTTCCATTTTTTCGTTTTCAACAAAATTGTAATTTCAGTTTTGTGGTTATCTTGTAATTTTCAGATTACTAGTTGAACTATTGAATCTTTGTTTATCCTTTCGAATACTTGTAATAGTTATATACTTCCCGTACTGCTTTATAAAGTACCATAGAGCAAAAACTCCCAACAACTTAAGACAATAATTGTATTGTATTACTATTAGTGTTCGAAAGATGTCGGTCAAAAATTGTGTGACCAAATCTGGATATGGAAATGGTTTTCTGGTAGAAGAGAGTGATGATGATGAACGTGTTCATGGTGTCACCGCCACCAAGACTGGTGGAAACAAACGCTCTCGAGAGCACGAGGATGTCAAGCGGGACAAGAGGAGAAGACCGAAGATGTTATTCTATCTTGTAGCGAGAAGGCCTATATCCGTCCCAGACAAAGGATCCGAATAATGGTGAGAAGGAAATGGACACTCAGTCTGATGAAGTGACTGAAGTGAGCCAGAATCCAAAAATTGGGATAAGTATTTTTCTTACTTGTCAAGAATAAATAGTAAATGATAAGTATTTTTCTTACTGGTCAAGAATAAAGATTAAATGATGTCTGATTAAAAATGGATTAAAGTAAGGAGGAATATGAAAATAATTTATATTCCTTATGCTTTAACAAATCAGAAGTTTAATCTCATCTTCTTTTCCGTTTAAAGATTGGATTTTGTAAATGACTTAAAAAGATCCGTTCTTTTAAGTGTAATTGTTAAAGTGTGTAAAGTATGTTCGCACATACGAGGGAGTAAGATCCACTGACTGTGCGAAAACTGTTACCACTCTTAAGTAAGCGCCAAGAATTATCTGGGCACCAATCTTAACGAAAGGAGTCTAAAAGCTAAAGACGTTGAACCTGTCATACTATTTGGCAGAAGATCCTTCATAGGATGATATTGGACACTCAGTCACATAAAGCCTCGGGGACCGGAGTGGGCCAAAATTCCTTTGATAGGATGATATTGGACACTCGCCACATAAAGCCTCCGGCGCGGCGGAGTGGGCCAAAATTCCTTTGATAGGATGATATTGGACACTCGGTCATACAAAGCCTCCGGCGACCGGAGTGGGCCAAAATTTCTTTGATATGATGATATTGGACACTCGGTCATATAAAGCCTCCGGCGGCGGAGTGGTGCCGAATTCATTTCATAGGAAAAGTAATGGACACCTAGTAAGGTGGGCCGAGTTTCCAGTGTCCTAAATGATCCGAAGGCCTAAATAAAGGCATAAAGAAATTGGACACTCGACCGCCAAAGAAACTAGAGTGGGCCGGAGTATCTAGATCACATATGATCCGGTTATGCCCTAACCACGGGCAAGAGGTTGTTCATGTGAAGCAACTCCACATCTAAAGTAGAAGGGGTTGGAGAGGTTGTCCTCAATAGGACTTCATGGATTGTGATCACTCTAAGATGAGGTGATACATATTCCTAACTTGGTTTAAGGGATTTGTTGGTCAAGCTAGTTTGAGACTAGTCCAATAGGTACGTAATAACTAAGAATGGTACAAAGACGTTTGTAGCCAAATGAATGATATATTTGTAATCCGTGCATCTATGCCATCATAGATTAAGACACGTTAAATAGCAAGTCATTCAAAAGCTAACGGTGTTGAGATTGTTGCCTTCTGTCGACATAAACCCTCTAAATAAATGTGAGGTAGATGAAGAGGCAAAATCACCTTTCCAAATTCCGTCAAGGGAATAGCGAAAGAAGCACCGCTCCTCTAGAACTTAGTCACACCTAATTGGGTGATTTGAAGTTTATACAAAATAGAGGGGGGAGACAAGTACGTTGTGATCTTCATTGATGATGGTACAACGTATGGAATCCTTTGTTTGTTGAAAAGCAAAGATGAAGTTGTTGAAGCCTACAAAGAAGAAGTTGAATATCAACTAAGCCTACGGATTGAGAAATTCGTAGTGATAGAGGGGGAGAATGTGAAGCATCGTTCATTAAACGACTGCTCATTACTCACCTCAGTCTAACGGTGTTAGCCAAGCGCAAACCCGTACGCCTAAATTATGTAGGGCAAGGCGATCCTTACCGCTAATGCGATTCTCAACAGAACTCCGCATAAGGATAAGGATAAGGATAACTCTCCGTGTGAGACATGGAAATGATCTCACATACAAAAGTTGTGATGTGGGATGGCTTGGTAGAAGTTGGACTACCGAGACGGTCAAGTTCGACCTAAGATCGTAGATTGCATATCCACCGGATCCGCAAATAACGGTAGTGTTGATCGCCTCTTGGCGTCAAAGAATGCTGAATTCTTTGGAGATAACTTTCCTTGGAAAAGGAAAAAGGAGCAATTGCTCAAGGTTAACAAGAACCCGCGAGGGCCTGACTGTCCGGAACTAGACGTTCCGTATCTTCATGACTCGAAAGTTCTTGTCTATCCGGAACTTAATATTCCGGATCCGCAGAACTCAGGGATTCTAGATGTTGAACCAAGACGGAGCAAAGAGGGGACAAAGACTTGTTCCAGTCCTTCTAGCTTGTATGGTTGAGAACGAACCATGGACAAATAACAAATAATTGTCATCTCCAAAAGCGCTGCTTTGGAAAGAAGCTACAAAGAGAAATAAATTTCCTCATAAAGAATCATACTTGAGTAATGGTTGATCTTCCTCCGGGAAAAGAACCTTTGGGTTGTGAAAAAGGATACTCAAAAGTGAGTACAAAGTAGATGGATCTACCGACGAGTTCAAAGCCTCGGCTACTTGTACAAGTGCTCCCCTGTGAGTAGCTTAACATCTTGGGCCATTGCGGTCTTGCGTGGCATGGATGTTGAAACGACCTTCCTAAGCTGGAGAGTTGGAAGAAGAGGATCGAGTTGGTTTGCCGAACCTGTTGGGCTTCTTCCGAACTTTCGATTTGGTCCCCGAAATGTTTACATTTTAGTCTGAAAGTTTCAGATAAAACAGAAACAATGAATCGACCACGAAACATTGGCTCGAAGTTAGAAAGCCAACAGTTGGAAAACCAACGGTCGAGAGTGAAAATCATATTGAAACAAAGTCTCGATATGAAAGATATGAGTATCACAGATGACATCTTAGGAATTGGATTTCTAAGACATCTAACGGATCGGTCGATAGTTGACGGTCTCGTTGAAGCCACCAATGGATATGAATCATAGAAGCGATTGGAATCATGGTGCACCCATAGACAAGGAGCGATATGCTCGGGTCACGTGTAGTTCAATGTATTGTACACACTACAACCGACCTGGTATCGTCCTACAAACATATTAGTTGAACTAAGGTTCACTGATGATCTTAATACATGATCAATAGAAGGCGTTAAGTCGGATATGACGATATCTGAATTATTCGCTTATCTACGGATTATTGTATTCGGATGTCCGGCGGTTCGGGAGAACACGGTGATGCAACCGGACATCGGATCGAAGAACACCAAAGCCACAAGTAAATGTGTATGGTGGTTCTTGGAAAATCCTCTAAGCAAACTTGCATCGACCGATTCATGATGGTATCGGAGTTTATCGCTTTATACAAAGCATGAAAGAAGTTGAGTAACTTCACGACTCATTAGAGGACGTCCCTTATTGGGAGAAACCCGTGCCTTCAGCAGTTATACACTGTGGCTAGCCGATCGGCTTTAGGAAGGACACGGATGACGGCGTCTGGACATATCCGTCGGGATCCGTTGGAGACATAAGACCGTATGGCGAGTTGATCATCACGGGTGTCACTTCCTTGTTTACAAACTAAGGGACTACCCGAGAGATCAAGCGTTCGCCTGTCTAGGGGAATGGGCTTAAAACCCAAAATATACGGACCAATACGGTGGAAACCCAACCTTACGAACCGGAGATCCCGGTAATTTGGTTCAATGGGAAAACTAAGTTGTAAAGGTTCAGTTGATCGCTTCGGTGGAAGCATGAGCACTTCGGATAGTGATCTCTCGAAAAGAAACACCAAATCCAAAGCCGTTCCCGCGATAGACGTTAAGTGCTATCTGCAGTTTGGGTAAAGGTTAAGTTTTCAAAACTCGTAATGATCCTCAACAGTTGAGGTTAGGTCTTTGGGAAACTTTTAATGGTTCCTAACACTTGTGAAGTGGGGTATAGCGGGATACCTTGTAGGAGACCACCTATTTAAGTGCGAGGACGGGCCGCCTCAAATTGAACGCACTTAAGAATCCAAGACGTTGTCCATGGCCAAAACGGACAAAACATTACGAAGAAGAGAGTAAGGGAATTTCTTGTGTTGGTACCGTTGTCTTGGCTTACACTAAACAACGACGGTTCAAGACATCACGTTCACCGCGCGAGTAAGTAAGTCCGATGGTATTCAACTATGGAAGGTTCAAAGCCGAGGCTACCTCTCCTTATGCAACATCGGTCCGCATTTGAAATATTGCTTTGGAAATGAAAAGACACCATGTGAGTGCGCCAAAATCTCTTTCAAGAGGGGATTGTTGGAAATTTGCCTTTGGCGGGAGTTGCGACCGACCAACTTTAACGGCTTAAACACTAGTGTAACGTATGTTGGAGAATCCGGTTCTTCACACATGCATGATCTACTAAGTACGTAGATAACCGTAGGGCCAAGAATCGTCAAATTTCATTGAGTAATGAAAGAGATATTGGTTCACGAAGTAAGGTGTTTGAAGCATGGAAAGTGTGGTATTGTGTGTAATTCTCCCACATCGGTAGAGGAAGAAAGAATTGTTGTGTATATAAGACTCGAAATTGGTTTGGGGTTTGGGACCCCAAGGGGTATCCCATGTGTTTAAAGGAGGGAGGACCTAGATGTGCTTCGGTTCGAGGAAAGACCACACGCGCGCGCCGCCGCCCGCCCGTCCGGTCCGGTTCCGGTTCCGAGTTCCGGTTCGGGTTCTCGGGTTCACGGGTCACGGCCGTGGGCCTTCGATATTATCTTTTTGGGCCGAGAAAACTTTGTCGGATGTACGGTTTGATCCCGAAGTTTCGACGTACGTTTGAACCGAGAATTCTTTCGGATGTCTTGTTTGGTCCCGAAGTTTCAAGATGTACAGTTTGGTCCCCGAAGTTTCAAGATGTACGGTTTGGTCCCCGAAGTTCAGAATTTCGATGGTCAAAACGAAACGTCAAGCACTCAATTCAGCCATTTATTTTGGCTGAATTACTCCTCCTATAATGGCCAAATCCGTTGGTTCTTTCACCATTTATGTTGGTGACTTTACTACCTCCATAATGGCCATTATTTGGCTATTATGGAGGCAGTTTTCAGCCCCTCCCTCACCTATATAAACACACCCTTACACCATTGTTGAGCACTACAAAGAACAGAAAAATAACAGTTCATAAAGCTCACGAAAATACACAACAAAAACAGTTTTCTTCCTACAACTTCCAAGCATCATTTCGTTACTCAATATTCTTCACGGTAGCTCTTGAGTTTCCTTTGCTCAAGGGTTCCATTGCTGTTTTATCTTGGGAGACAAATTGTCCAGGACGTATAAAGGATACATACGGGGCAATATTGTCTTAAGGACAGAGTGCCACACTCGACTCAGAAAAACCAGTTTCCATTTTTTCGTTTTCAACAAAATTGTAATTTCAGTTTTGTGGTTATCTTGTAATTTTCAGATTACTAGTTGAACTATTGAATATTTGTTTATCCTTTCGAATACTTGTAATAGTTATATACTTCCCGTACTGCTTTATAAAGTACCATAGAGCAAAAACTCCCAACAGTTACATATTTTCATAATAGGAGAATCATATTCCTATTCTACTCCTAAAACCTTATTCTATTTGGATACTAACTATACATTTATGGTAATACAAATATTATGGTAAGTGTACAATACTAATTTCATTACAACATTACCTAAACTAGGATACTAAAATACTACTAATCCTACAGGGGGAAATCCGAGAGCAACATATACACAATAAACACGTGTATATCGTGTGTATATTGTGTTATTTAACACATCCCCGCAGTCATAGCGGGCGGTCTTCGAACGCAGAGACTGTCCCTAAAATCTTCAAAAAGGACCGAGGGAAGACCCTTTGTAAAGATGTCGGCAATTTGATACCTTGACGGGACATGACAGACACGTACCTGACCACGAGCAACCTTTTCGCGGACAAAATGAATGTCCATCTCAATATGCTTAGTACGCTAGTGCGGAACCGGATTACCAGGAAGGTAGATGGTACTAATATTATCGCAATAAACCAAGGTTGCTTTCTGAATGGGACAAAGAAGCTCCAACAACAAATTACGTAACCAACATGATTCTGAGACCACATTAGCTACCCCTCGATATTCGGCCTCGACACTGGATCGGGACAATGTCGACTGACGTTTCGCAGACCATGAGACTAGGTTATTGCCGAGAAACATACAATAGCCGGACGTAGACCGTCTGGTGTCCAGACAACCACCCCAATCAGCATCCGTATACGAGACAAGTGTAGATGTCGATGAAGGATATAAATACAAACCATAGTCCAGCGTACCCTGAATATACTGAATGATGCGTTTGAGTGCATTCATGTGTTCAACTCTGGGATCATGCATAAACAAACACACCTGCTGGACAACATACGTAATATCTGGCCTCGTGAATGTAAGATAATGAAGGGCCCCTGCAAGACTGCGATAGCGGGTCGAATCCTCGTATGGTACGTCAGCCGCGGCACTAAGCTTGGGCTTAGTATCAACTGGAGTGAAAGTGGACTTACAGGATGACATCCCAGCCCTCTCAATGATCTCAGTTGCATACTTCCTTTGAGATAAGAACAACCCACATGCATGACAAGTGACATCAATCTCCAAAAAATAGCTTAATGGCCCCAAGTCTTTCATAGCAAACTCAGAGCTGAGCATTGTCATGATAGACTAGCGTAAGGCATCGGAAGAGGCAGTCAAAATAATATCATCTACATATAATAGAATATAGGCCAAGGACGAACCACGACGGTAGATGAACAAAGAATTATCCGACCTGCTGTGAGTGAACCCAATAGTCAAAACATAGTCTGCAAACCGCGTATACTAGGCCTGTGGAGACTGCTTAAGCCCATATAAGGACTTCTTCAACAAACAGACATGATGAGGATGTTTGGGATCCCTGAATCCTAAAGGCTGATGCATATAGACTGTTTCTTTGAGATCACAATGTAGGAAAGCATTCTTTACATCTAACTATTGAATAGGTCATGCTTTCGAAAGATCCAAGCTAAGCATAGTGCGAATGATAGTTGGCTTGACAACCGGACTAAACGTCTCACCACAATCTACACCAACCTACTAAGTCTTATCATTACCCA
The DNA here is from genome assembly GCA_034509755.1 of Anisodus tanguticus. Classification (NCBI taxonomy): domain Eukaryota; kingdom Viridiplantae; phylum Streptophyta; class Magnoliopsida; order Solanales; family Solanaceae; genus Anisodus; species Anisodus tanguticus. Next base: position 32,227,528 of record CM067544.1, on the reverse strand, counting down.
CAAGCCGCGTCTTATGTCGGGAAAATGAGTCATCTGAATTATCCTTATGAGCAAAAATCCACATGGACCTAAAAATATTAATACCAGATGGACGGGGCACCAAATCCCATGTCTTATTAACAAAAGAGCATTATATTTGTTACACCTCGTAAGATTAAGACGATAATTAAGAACGTCATTAAGAAAGCAAGATTCGGCTATTGAATATAAGGAACGCTTACATATGTTAATACGGGAAATTAGTGTATAAGCGGATGTTATCCCGGAATAATTTTTCTTTAGCGCTATACACGTGACGACGAGAATTAATCGTAGAAGTTGAATTTATTCCAATGGAGTTATGGAATAGTTTTGTATATAAAAAAAATTATGACATTGAGGATACGAGGCTTATGGAATTCTCGGGAATTAAAAGAAGTGGGTTTGAGTTTTACTAATTAAAGAACTTGGGGGCCAAAGTGTAAAAAAAGGAAAGAAAATCAGATTTTTTTTTATATAACCTACACTTACCTCTTCATCTTCTTCCAAACTTAACCAAAAAAAAAATACTATCCTCTCATTCTCTCCTCTACACTAATCCGAAAATCACCCTCCACCCATAACCAAAATTAAGGTTGTTATCTTCTCTTCCTAGACTACATCTTTCACCAAAAATTAGAAGCAAAACAACACCAAAATCGATGGCGAAAGCGATGGCAAAAAAACAGCCACTTTGCTTGGACCGAAAACTGCCAGAAAATTGGGATTTTTGGGATGAAATTTTGGAAGAAAAACGTGTAGGGATGATGGCTTAACATGGTAGAACACTTGCATGTCAATTGGAGTTGAAGAAGTGAACAAAAAGGAGGAGAAAAATTACAAAACAGTGGGGAATTTTCGGACAAACAGTGGCAGAAATTTGCGGACTGTTTTGACAAATTTGAGGTATAAAAATTCTTCTTTCTATGATATAATTGGAATGCATGTTGTTAGAATTAAGGTAATGAATTTGTGTTAAGGAAGAATTGAAATTTGAGCATTGCATGTGACCATTTTTGGCTAGTTGCCAATTTGGGACAGATTTTGGTGTTGTTGGATTCGTTGGTTATTATTATCACTAATTGCATGATGAAATTGAAAGGAAACATTGATATTTAGTTGGAATTAGTTATATGGAAGTATTGAAATACGACATTGGATTTTAGGAGTTAAGATAAGAGTTATGGAATTATGACATGTTGTGGCCAAGAACTTGCATGAATTGTTGGACATGTGGTGATGTATATGGACTGTTTTAGGGGCTGTTTTTAAGATGGATTAAGAGGCAAAATTTACATGAGAAGTGGGTGTGTAAATTCCCTTTATTGTTGTTTTGGTTGTGCCCTTAATTGGTACTTGGTTATTGATGTTATTAGCCTCGTTTGGAAGTTGTGGAAACATGTATAAACGGGGGAAGTGCTGCCCGAATTTTTATAGAATAAGAAGTCGTTATTCGATATAAAGTATGCTAGTAACCATAGAATTAACGAACGTATTACCATTATTATAGGTTGAAGTTCCCTAACGAGGCATATTATAATATTGGGTGGATTGGTTCGTCTAAAAGGTATGTGAAACCCTTACTTCTTTCTTTTTGGCATGATTTAATGAAAGTACGGCAGACGTACTTAATTCTTATATAGTTTAATTCCTAAAGAGGATTGTTATGAGAAGTGCCTATGATTTTTCAGCAAAGAGTTTATTTTGACATTATTACAATGATTTCATTGAGAGTCAGATGACAATTTTTACTTGCATATGGTTACTCACGATATCTACTCGTGGTAAGTGTTACTACTTCACCTCACCGAGTCATGGGCCGTGTTACGATTCGTGCACCACCTTGCATTGTTCACCGAGACCCTCACTAGGGGGCCGGATTACGTAGGATGGATCCATAGATGAGAGATGATTTACCGAGTCCCAGCATGGGCCGGGTTATGATATGATTCACCGAGTCCCGCATTAGTGGGCCGGGTTACGTTACAGGTATATATATGTATATGGACATGCATACATGTTTTCTTGACTTGCCTCTCATGTTTATAAGGCACAACTGACTTTTATGGTTTATGGCATAGATGGATTTGGATCCTGATTTTTATACTGATCTCATGTTTCTGTTGGCTACTTATGATCTCTTTTACAGCTGCATGTTTTACATACTCAGTACATTATTTTGTACTGACCCCCTTTCCTCGGGGGGGCTGCGTTTCATGCCCGCAGGTACATGTTCTCAGTTTGGTGAACCTCAGGCCTAGGTTCCTACTCAGCAGGTTGGAAAGCTCCTTTGATCCAGAGTTTTGTCATGTTGGTACCGAATCTCTTTAGAGCTTCTGTTTGTATTTAGGAGCACGACGGGGCCCTGTCCCGTCATATGTCGTTCTTCTTCTTATAGAGGTCTGTAGACAGTGGTGGGTTGTACGTATGTAAGGGTTATGACTCTGTTTGAGTCAGTCATGTTATTGTATTCTGTGCTGGGGTGTTCCCATGTTTATACGTTACTCTCTGGTGGCAGCCTTGTCGGCTTGCTTGTTATTTTATATTGGCTAATTGTGACACCTCAGGAGACAGGTGCATTCGGGGGTAAAGGCAGCCTTGTCGGCTTGCCTACCCTGGCATATGTTGTTATTGCGACGTTATGCTGCCGGATTTCAGACTCATTAAGGGTTAGTTATATTATATGTGACAGGTTAGTATAATGACGTCATTATGGCGGTTAGTCGCGGCCCGTCGGGTCGGGTCGTGACAAAAGTGGTATCAGAGCGGTTAGTCCTCGGAATGTCTACAGACAGTGTCTGGTAGAGTCTTGCGTATGGGTATATTGTGCACCATACTTATACGCAGGAGGCTGCAGGGCATTTAGGATTGGTTTCTATTCTTCTTACTCTAAGATCGTGCGATAGAGCTATGTTATTAGGTTATTCCCTCTCTGACGTATTAATGTGTTACAGCTATGCCTACAAAGATAGCGACAGCCGCCAGAAGGGCAATATGAATTCGAGGTTATGAGAAACTATCTTACACGTATACGGGAAGAAATAATGTAAACTTGGGACATGGAATATTTGAGACTCTTAGAATATTAGATAATCGTTGAGACCTTAGATATACAAGGCCTTCTTGAGTAAAATATTTTATGTTTGATCTGGGTTAAAGTGCATAGTATATGTGAAGTCTATTAGTTGTGATGACTCCTTGGTATGCTTATATCTATATGAAAAGGAATATGAGATATGCCAAAAACTGGAATTGCTACTGTTGTACATATAAGGTTTGTTGTCTCTGGAGCAAGTTGTCTAGATAAGTCCTTGAAATTAGTTCAGCAGGTAGTTGATAGTCGTTAACGGGTTGTCCTACTTGTGGATGGGGCTTAGGAGTAGATGGTCCTCTACATGTTGTAATATTACCCTGTTTAAGTTGATGTGTTCCAGCTTTTCTTATGAGTTATGCTATCCATGTTATGTATAAATGTATTCTGTCTTGGTCATACTTCTTTCGGAACAGGGTGGTCTGTTAATGTCCATGTACAGTATGTGGGATGAGTATAAATCACTTGTGTTAGGACCTATCTTCGCCAATTTTATTCAGTGGGACTACCTCTAAACAGTTAATTAGACTTGCCTAGATATCTTTTATGTTTGATTAAAATTTCCCCCGTAATTGTCTTTGCGTATCATAATGTAGAATGCAAAATGTTCTAATAACCCAAGTCTGCGTTTTATCTCTTAAATATGGAATAGATTCGCATGCTAAACATGTTGTCAATAGTTGCTTAAGGGAGTGGAAAATTGAGTATTTACATAATTCCAGGAATGACTTGTTGCTGCAATAAACGGTTTACTTATTTAGTTAACTATTAAACCTTGAATATATTATGCCAAGCATTATGTTATATATGTGAATATTGTGGCTATTTGTGACTACTCTATTAATGTCTAGCATAATCAGTTGATGAAAACACTGTTAGAGTATTGTGTGACGATTATTTGTGTGTTAAGTAGGAGTGGCCAGTGGGCCGGGCTCGGGTCTGGCGGTGTCGGGGTCGGGGCGGGACGGGAGAAGGGGCGGGGTCGGGTCTGGCGGACTCTGGTGGGGTCGGGTCTGGCGGGACTGGAGCAAGTCCCGTCCCGATCCCGATCCCGTCGGGCTCGGGTCGGGGCGGGCTCGGGGCGGGGTCGGGCTCGGGTCGGGATACGGCGGGTTTTTTTTTTTTTTTAAAATAACATATGTATAAAAAAAACTCAATAAACAAAACAAGATAGTGTAATAAAAACATCCCAAGGCTGTTTTTGTGCCTCTTATATTATTTAATAGACATATGATTTTTTTGTAATACAAATACAATTGTCTAAAATCTAAATTGCAACATTGTGGTGTTGTCCAAAAGTTACAAATTACATAATAAAATTACAATTAAAAAAATTACATTCTCAAAAAAACCTGTTCTAATTGCTTGATGATTTCATGTGGTTCTTCGGTTGGAATTGGTATTTGTTGGTCAAATTGATCCACGTCGCTTCCACTACCTTCGGTTAAGATTTCGTTGTAGTTTTCATCATCTTCTTCGTTGATCTCCGGTTGACCGCACCTTCTCCGCTCCGCTCGTATCCAATCTCTCGAATAATACGCAATTTCCAAATTTGTCTCTCGGCTAATGAGTGTACGTGGTCTCCTATTTGATATCCGCTCGAGAAAAAGCGCTTTCGTACGCAGTTGACGACGCTTGAATGTTCAAAACATCTCGAGCCATCATTGAAAGTGTCGGAAAGGTCTTCTCATTCCCCTCCAAAGTATTTCGGCAAGTCTTCATGTCCATCTTCATTGATAACTTCTTGATACGGTACAGAACCCCGCAAAACAAAAATATCCAACTCGCTAATTTGGTTAGTAGTAGAGGTACGACCGCACATTCTATTTACGAGGCTTTCAATACTAGCGCGAGAAACAAGACATGTCTTTTGTGAGGTTGCGTTGAAGATGAAGAAGATGGTATGGAAGTGGTAAGTTACTAGCATTTTCTTGTTGATAAAATCTATATATATTTTTGCATTGGTGTTCTACGCTAGACAATACTTCTTCTTTAGTTTGTTCAATAGGTGGTGGGTGATTTAGATTTTTGGGACTTGGAGGTGGTAGTACTTCTATACAATCGTAAATAGTTTCAATTAGTGATTTAGTACCGTCTATTTTAATAGTAGGATTTAATACTGAGAACCAATAATATAAATAGAGGGAATAGGAATAAAATATTTTTTTATTTTGAGAAACATTTTTTTAATTTGCCTTATAAGTTGGTTTTTCCATATATTCACTAAGTAATAAAAATATTAGAGTTATATAAAATAACATAGTTGAAATAGTAGGATAATATATACCGGAAAATTCTTTTGTTGCTTGAAAAAATTTCTCTAAAAATACAATAAGTTCGGAAATTTTTTCCCAATCACTATCTAAAATCATATCAGCTGGCTTTTTATTATGAGAGTTAAAAAATAAAGTTATAGGTAATTTATAGTCATAAGCAACAAGTAGTTGCTCGTATAAAGAATTCCACCTAGTTGATACTTCTTGTGGAATTTTTCTAAAAGGTAGTCCACAATCATGACAATTTTTTTTATATTCTTTTCTACGTTGTACTTTATTACTTTTAAAAATAAAGTTTATAGCAAATTGTATTTTACTAAGAATGTCTTCAAAAAGTGATAGACCATCCTTTACAATTAAGTTATATATATGGCACGCGCATTTTATATGAAAATGGTCTGGAAAAGACGGAGTTAAACTATTTTTTAAAATTGTAATTGCGTAATTGTTACAAGAAGCATTATCTAATGTAATAGTCATAATTTTATCGGTAATTCCGTAATAATCGCACACTTGATAAATATTTTTACGCAATAAAAGTACCGGTGTGCCTATCATCTATATATCTATACGCTAAAATACGTTTTTGCATAGACCATTTATAATCTATCCAATGACAAGTTACGGTTAAATAATCATGGCCGTTAGTACTACGACCTATATCGACGTGATGGATACTTTGCCATTAAAATGATATAATGAAAAACGTAAATATTGTTGATATTCATGCGCGAATTTAAATACATCTCTCTTAACAGTTGATCTAGGAAAACCGTTAAATGCAGGATTATATATATCTCTAATGTAATGAATAAAACCGGGAGATGAAGGAAATGAAAAAGGCAAACCCTCCACAGCAACTAATTTTGATATTGCTTCCCTATCTCTATGTTTATTGTATTTAGGGCCTACAATTCCCCCCGTCATAGGGTTAATTTGACCTTGTACTTGGTCGGGACAATATTAGTATGTGAACCTTGTCCTGATGGAGCGGGTGTTTGCGCACCCGGTTTTGAAGCCTGGTATTGGGCATACCTAGCTGGATGAGCACTTACTACGTGTCTAATTAAACCCCCCGTCCCACCGTGTCCTTTTCCAGTTTTAAATTTTAAAACATTTTTACAAATTTTACATATGGCTACTTGATTCTCTACGTCCCTATCAAAAAATGTCCATGCATCCGATTTTAATGATCGTTTTCTTTGGACCTCGTCTCATACTAGGGGGAATAGGAGGTATTTCAGTTGAAGGTGCACTAGTGGGTGTGTTGTCATCAACATTAGTGGGTATATCATCTAGATCATTGTCTAAATTAAAGTCTTCTTGAGTTCCAGAAAATAGCTCCTGGTCTAAATCTAATGGTATTGTAGGAAAATGTTGAGTATCAACAAAATCATCTGTGTAGGAATAAGATGACTAGAAGAAGTACCCTTGCCCTGGTTGCCCCTACTAGAAGAAGCACCCTTACCTTTACCCTTAAACATACCTTTTAATCATTCCATTTTAATTATGATAATAAATAAATAATTAAAGACAATAAAATTAAGTGATCTAAACTAAATAAACGAGACAATAATAATTTAATGAAGGAACGAATGTACCAAACGCCGACGTAACGTCGACGTGTAATCGAGAGGTTGAAAATTGAAACTTTGCTCGATGGAAGATCCTCAAGCTAGTTGCCAACTTCACTACCAATTCCCAAATGGATAAATAAAATTGAATATTTAGCAAACAATGTAGAATTGTAGAGAGATATATTGAGAAATTAGAGAGATTGTAGGAAGATTTGTGAGAAAGATGAAGAGAAAATGAGTTATTTATAGTTGAAAAATTGGGTTAAAGTGTAAATATAATAACTTATGGGTTAAAAATAAATATTAAGGGGTAGGGGGAGGGGGGGGGCTAAAATGGCCGTTGGCCAACGGCCATAATCTAAAATGGCCGTTGGTGCAACGGTCATTTTTGCAAAGGACGGGGTCGGGGTCGGGGTCGGGGCGGGCTCGGGGCGGGTTCGGGTCTCGCGGGCCTGGGGCGGGCTCGGGTCTCGCGGGACGAGACCTCGTCCCGTCCCGAGTTCGAGTCCCGCCCCCGTAATTTATTTATTTTTTTTTTTTGCGGGGTCGGGGCGGGCTCGGGACGGGCTCGGGTCGGGGTCGGGCTGTCCCGGCCCACTGGCCAGCTTTAGTGTTAAGTGGTTGTCTTGTTAAGTTTAAGGGTTATTTGACCTTGTATGATCCGTTTAAATGACCTTGAAGTAATTGGTATACTAGTTTTAGTCCATTGTAACCTCTCTTGGATTGTTTAAGTCCTGTGGTGTCCATAGTATGTTAGGTCAAACCATCACTAGCACATGTACTAATTTAGTATGCTTAATACATGAACATGAGGTTTGTTCTAACAAATTATTTCGGTATGTTGCCATAGTGGCTTGAGAAGTATATTAAACCTCTTAGACACTATGTTCGATTAATCCATGACTCAACTACACATGTTATGTTAATTAAACACCAGTGGTTTAAGTTAAAAATTATGCCTACATAATGACTATATTGGTTGTAAAGGTCACATTTGGTATGGAAATGATTGGAGGGCTTAATGTTTTTATTTATTTATTTATCTGCCTATAATAAGGGAACTAAGATTTAGCATAAGAATGTTGTTATAATTATGATAGGATCACCTAATGACTTTGAAATAGATGTGTGTCTTGTTTAAGTGCTGTCGTGATCTGAAGGACAGTTTAGGAGCCTATTTGGTGTATGTTTTGCGTGTTAAATGGTCATATCTATCCTTGGCATGTCCCAATAGTCTTAGGTGGTCTAATACTCATCTGAACATAACTATTTAAAATAACCTTGTCCCTTCCTCATGTGCATAACTCTGCATCCAGTTTGGTTTGATTGTATATGCCCATATTTTGTATCTATGTGTTGATTAAGTCAAACTGTTAAGTTCACCTATTCCCATGTCTGCTACTGCAGTATGCCTACCCCCTTCTCCTTTTACGTAAATTTGGTAGATAATATAAGATCATTTGAGTTTTGATAGGTATCTAAATCACATGTTGAAAAAAAAAATGAATGAATATATGAGTAGTTCCTCAACTATGTGCATTCCCTTGCTTCTATCGATTTGGTTAAGTTATTAAGTGAGTAGTGATGAGGTTAGCATGGCATGGATAGGCAATCCACATATGTTTGGTCTGTCTATATATACTTGTTTATGCCTACTCATGTCCGGATAATTGGTTTACCTGTTACCACTCGGGATTGAATATCTAATTTGGTATAGTTATAGATTCCTTTAAGTTTTGATTGACATTGTCCATTTTCCAAGATGTGAAAAAGGGGGGGTACCTTGAATTTTATGTTTCCCAATCCACTTCTTGATGGTACCTACAAGATTGTAGCTTTAGGTAATACCAAACTTAGAAACAGGAAGCAGATAGATTCTTGTTTCTGTCCCTTTAAGAGTTTGGGATTGTCTTGGTCACCATCATCTTTATATATGGAGAAGAAGGGGCATTGTTACCAAATTGAAAGTAGTAGTAGATGTCAACAAAAGAGTGTAAATGTTCCATGCTGATTTAGAATAATATGTACAATTGAAATAGAACAAAACAGGTTAATTTTAGATTTGTCTAGTCGTGTATGGGCTACTTAGTTAATTTAAAGATATTAATGATATATGAAATGCCTAGATTTGATTTAATGGATTGGCAGGTTGGATTGAAGTTGGGTTTAGCATGTATGGGTTATTTAAATTAACGTGATGACCAATATATTATTTTGGAAACTCGTTTGGCTATCTGTAAGTCGGTTGGTCATATTATCTACCTAAAACAAGCGCCACTAATTAAGAACAAGATTAGTTGTCCTATTTAACAAAACTTGTCTTATATCGTCTGATATGATAATTTAAAACTAGAAGAGAATGAGTTAAGTGGGTTGATATGGTTGAGGTTATATGATGTTATTTATGATGGGAATTGATAAAGGGTAGCCTATGTGATGATTGTGAATTATGAATATTACCTAAATTCCGAGCCTCGCTTTCGATTTGGGGGTATGTTAGAAGTTATGACTAAGCATGCCTAATTAATGTTAATATGATTTGGATATATCTGTAAGTTTTGGATTAGTAAGTTCAATACGGTGTCGACTTGTAATAGATAAAGTCTTGCTAATCATTGTTAAAAATGAGACATTGAGTAACTTTGATTTGATTAACTTAAGCTTCCAACTTATGCTCATTGTTTAAAATTATTCTTAATATGGGTATTAAGTATATGTTAGGCTCAAATAACACGATATGGATAACACTTGCTATTTGAATTATTAGAGAGATAGTGATTAACATCTGTATAGAAAAAGTTAGATCATTAAATGCCTACTATGTGTCCACTTGTTCTGATTTAGGCTTGATGTAGGTCTAATATAATCTTTAAGACTTTTTTTTTTTGCCTTAGTACCTGATCATAAGCTTAGTAATGATGGATTGAATATTCATTTAGCATCTCTTGTGTTCCTAAATATATATGTGTGGTTGGGACGGTCTAAGGTAGTTTGTATGCATATGTCACTTATTTACACCTGCCTTGTGATCCCTTATTTATGGTTCAGACTAGGTAACTAGTGTATATGCCATGTTGGTGTCTTGGGCATGTTCATATGTATATCATCGTGAGGGTAGCTTGTGTGATTTTCCTTAGTACCCTGCATGATCAAACAACGCCTCTATTAGGTATATTTGGATTCTATTATATAGAACGCTTGCATCTTGATCCAGGTTGAGGATATTAGGCTTTTGGGAACTCGGAAAAAAATATATATATTTTAGTCTTTGCTATTACACCATTTTGAAGTTATGTCTTCCCTGATCCTTATGTGCTTAGTTGAAACTGCTGATTTTGAGTTAAAATATTCATTTAAGTACTTAACTACTGGTTAAAATAGGACCAGGAATCGAATTATATAAAATGGGAATTAGTCATTGATTGTGAAGATGCTATCTGTTCTCAAGTTTAAGACTAAGGTATAGATTATGCTTAAAGTTCTTGTATATATGTACATAATGTGGTACTGCGGGAGTAATGACTCTACTTAGCCTTAGTTTTAGTATACTTCACTTTTAGAAAATTACGAATAAGCTAGGACGTAGGTTGTATCCTTGTTTATCTGAGTCCTTTTGTTAGATAATGGCAAGAGTTGAGTTGTTTGTAAGTTGGATATTTGTTGGCAGAAACGTGTATCATAGAGTCTAAGATGACCTAATATGCAAATTTATGTGTGCTTGTGAATCCTTGAATCAAGTTGTATAAGATGTGCCCAACAGTATGAACATTCGAGGACGAATGTTTCTAAGGGGGGAAGAATATTACACCTCGTAAGATTAAGACGATAATTAAGAACGTCATTAAGAAAGCAAGATTCGGATATTGAATATAAGGAACGCTTACATATGTTAATACGGGAAATTAGTGTATAAGCGGATGTTATCCCGGAATAATTTTTCTTTAGCGCTATACACGTGACGACAAGAATTAATCGTAGAAGTTGAATTTATTCCAATGGAGTTATGGAATAGTTTTGTATATAAAAAAAATTATGAAATTGAGGATACGAGGCTTATGGAATTCTCGGGAATTAAAAGAAGTGGGTTTGAGTTTTAATAATTAAAGAACTTGGGGGCCAAAGTGTAAAAAAAGGAAAAAAATCAGATTTTTTTTTATATAACCTACACTTACCTCTTCATCTTCTTCCAAACTTAACCAAAAAAAAAAATAATATCCTCTCATTCTCTCCTCTACACTAATCCGAAAATCACCCTCCACCCATAACCAAAATTAAGGTTGTTATCTTCTCTTCCTAGACTACATCTTTCACCAAAAATTAGAAGCAAAACAACACCAAAATCAGTGGCGAAAGCAGTGGCAAAACAGCCACTGCTTGGACCGAAAACTGCCAGAAAATTGGGATTTTTGGGATGAAATTTTGGAAGAAAAACGTGTAGGGAAGATGGCTTAACATGGTAGAACACTTGCATGTCAATTGGAGTTGAAGAAGTGAACAAAAAGGAGGAGAAAAATTACAAAACAGTGGGGAATTTTCGGACAAACAGTGGCAGAAATTTGCGGACTGTTTTGACGAATTTGAGGTATAAAAATTCTTATTTCTATGATATAATTGGAATGCATGTTTTCAGAATTAAGGTAATGAATTTGTGTTAAGGAAGAATTGAAATTTGAGCATTGCATGTGACCATTTTTGGCTAGTTGCCAATTTGGGACAGATTTTGGTGTTGTTGGATTCGTTGGTTATTATTATCACTAATTGCATGATGAAATTGAAAGGAAACATTGATATTTAGTTGGAATTAGTTATATGGAAGTATTGAAATACGACATTGGATTTTAGGAGTTAAGATAAGAGTTATGGAATTATGACATGTTGTGGCCAAGAACTTGCATGAATTGTTGGACATGTGGTGATGTATATGGACTGTTTTAGGGGCTGTTTTTAAGATGGATTAAGAGGCAAAATTTACATGAGAAATGGGTGTGTAAATTCCCTTTATTGTTGTTTTGGTTGTGCCCTTAATTGGTACTTGGTTATTGATGTTATTAGCCTCGTTTGGAAGTTGTGGAAACATGTATAAACGGGGGAAGTGCTGCCCGAATTTTTATAGAATAAGAAGTCGTTATTCGATATAAAGTATGCTAGTAACCATAGAATTAACGAACGTATTACCATTATTATAGGTTGAAGTTCTCTAACGAGGCATATTATAATATTGGGTGGATTGGTTCGTCTAAAAGGTATGTGAAACCCTTACTTCTTTCTTTTTGGCATGATTTAATGAAAGTACGGCGGACGTACTTAATTCTTATATAGTTTAATTCCTAAAGAGGATTGTTATGAGAAGTGCCTATGATTTTTCAGCAAAGAGTTTATTTTGACATTATTACAATGATTTCATTGAGAGTCAGATGACAATTTTTACTTGCATATGGTTACTCACGATATCTACTCGTGGTAAGTGTTACTACTTCACCTCACCGAGTCCCGGGCCGGGTTACGATTCGTGCACCACCTTGCATTGTTCACCGAGACCCTCACTAGGGGGTCGGGTTACGTAGGATGGATCCATAGATGAGAGATGATTTACCGAGTCCCAGCATGGGCCGGGTTATGATATGATTCACCGAGTCCCGCATTAGTGGGCCGGGTTACGTTACAGGTATATATATGTATATGGACAGGCATACATGTTTTCTTGACTTGCCTCTCATGTTTATAAGGCACAACTGACATTTATGGTTTATGGCATAGATGGATTTGGATCCTGATTTTATACTGATCTCATGTTTCTGTTGGCTACTTATGATCTCTTTTACAGCTTCATGTTTTACATACTCAGTACATTATTTCATGCGACCCCCTTTCCCTCGGGGGGGGGGCTGCGTTTCATGCCCGCAGGTACATGTTCTCAGTTTGGTGAACCTCAGGCCTAGGTTCCTACTCAGCAGGTTGGAAAGCTCCTTTGATCCAGAGTTTTGTCATGTTGGTACCGAATCTCTTTTGAGCTTCTGTTTGTATTTAGGGGCACGACGGGGCCCTGTCCCGTCATATGTCATTCTTCTTCTTATAGAGGTCTGTAGACAGTGGTGGGTTGTACGTATGTAAGGGTTATGACTCTGTTTGGGTCAGTCATGTTATTGTATTCTGTGCTGGGGTGTTCCCATGTTTATACGTTACTATCTGGTGGCAGCCTTGTCGGCTTGCTTGTTATTTTATATTGGCTAATTGTGACTCCTCAGGAGACAGGTGCATTCGGGGGTAAAGGCAGCCTTGTCGGCTTGCCTACCCTGGCATATGTTGTAATTGCGACGTTATGCTGCCGGATTTCAGACTCATTAAGGGTTAGTTAGATTATGTGTGACAGGTTAGTATAATGACGTCATTAGGGCGGTTAGTCGCGGCCCGTCGGGTCGGGTCGTGACAATATTCATCGGTCGTAGCAATTTTCCAATTCGGGTAATTTAAGGCAGACATAGGATTACGGGGTAAGGGTGATTTAGGGACATTAGAATGTAAACTAAAATGTTTTTTTGGTTTAAACACACTCCGTTGATTACGAGTGACCGGTCTATGACTCGAGGAAGAATTGGGCAGATTTCGGAAATTTTTTGGGCTCGGGATGGACTGGCCAGCAGGCAGTGGGCCTGCTGGCCCAACTCGGTAAACAAACGCAGGAACTGGACTAGTTTCAGAATTGGGCTGGACTGGCCCAATCACTGAAACTGGCCCAGTGACTGTACCGAGAATTGCAGTGTGTGACGGACCAGTGGGACCAGCGGGCAGTGGGCTCGCTGGAGAATTTTGGGTGTGGGATACGTTCAAAAAATGGTGAATAATATACGGGGATATACTATTATCCAAAAATTATATGAACTAGGCACGGGAGTATTAACTTTAACAAATGGAAATTGGGATTCATCAAAAATTACATGGCGATTAATGATGATTTTATTAGAGGATAAATCAAAGCATTTATAACCACGATAATTAGACGAAAAATCCAAAAACACACACGGAGTAGACCGGGCCTGAAGTTTGTTAATTGTGGTGGATGGGAATAACGGATAACACAAACACCAAAAAACCCGAAGATGTGAATATAAAGGAGTTTTATTATATAAAATTTGCAGGGGGGAAGAATATGTCAAACCTTTGGAAGGAATTATGTTAAGGAGATATGTAGCCATTTGTAGAGCATGATGCCAAAAAGACGGGGGTATGGAAGCATGAATTAATAAAGTTCGGACAATGTTATTTATGCACCGAATTTTGCGTTCGGCTTTTCCATTTTGTGAAGACGTATAAGGACAAGAAAAATGAAAATTGATCCTATTATTAGCACAGAATTCCCGAAATACCCTATTGTCATATTCTTTGCCATTATATCACACTAAATATTTTTGATTTCTCATTCGAATTGGGTTCTAATGAATGCTCTAAATTTTAAGAATACGAAAAAAACTTGAGATTTTTTTGCTATCGGAAAAGTCCATAGAAACTTAGAATAATCATCCAAAAAGAGAACATAATACCGATGACCCAAAGAACTAAGAACATGAGACGTCCATAAGTCGCTATGAATAATATCAGACGACATTAAAGTATGAGAATTTGAGTCTACAAATGGCAACTTAACAATTTTTTCCTAAAGAATAAGACTGACAATTTGGAGTACTACTCGTACCCTTACATGAAATAAAATTATTTTTGTCTAATGACGACAAAATAGATGATCCCAGATGACCAAGATGAGCATGCCACAAAGAAGGAGAAAGGGCTGCAAATGCGGATGGCAAGGCTTGACTCGATGGACTGGAACTGGGTGTGATAGGATAAAGATCTCCCCTACTATCACACCTCATGAGAGGACTCCCCGTCTTAAAATACTTCACGGAGAAGCCAAATGGATCAAATTCAATAAAAACGAAATTGTCAGTAGTGAATTTACGGACATAGACTAAATTTTTAATCAATTTGGGGCATGTAGGGTGTTTTTCAAGATAAGAGGTGGATGAGGGGGAGATAAAGTTTTATGACCATAACCACGAATTGGAACAGAATTACCATTACCAACAATTATGCCGCGAGGGTTGCTCAAATTGGAATAAGACGAGAGCGTACCTAAATCGGATGTCATGTGGGTAGTGACACCGGTGTCTATATACCAATTTGGGTCCGAAAGATTTAAATCAAGCGTGTGCATTGCGGCTTCGATGTCGGTAGACATGGGTGTCGCGACGTGATGGGCCTGCTGATGCCGAGGCCCAAGTACCCCTGCTTGCTGCCTCGGCCCAGAAGACTGGATGTATGTGGACCAGGTAAAATTAGGCCTGGACTGCTGCTGGACAGCCCACTACTAGTGGGGCGAAACATGACTGGGCCCAAACTGCGGCTGTGGGACCCACTGCCACTACATAGGAGCCCACTATGGCGCCCAGAACTGATGATGCTGCTGCTGACCACCGCGAGGACCCCCACCGCCACCACCATTGTGTTGGTTGCCGCCGTTGTTGCCGCCGCAATTCTTGCCATTATTTTTCTTATTTCCTCCCTTTTTGCCGCCACCGTTGTTGCGGTTTTGGCCCAAGTTGTTGGAACCGGGAGGATGGACAGTGGATTCGGTCATCAGAACTACAGGACTAGTACCGGTAGCCGCCTTTTTATCTATGCCCGCTTCTTCGAGTGTAAGCATAGAACGAGTTTGATAAAATTGTGGAAGTAGATTGCTTTCACGAAGAAAAGTGCCAACACCACTATAGGCCTCGGAGAGGCTTGAAACCATTTGGAGGACCAAACGGTCATTCGAAACCGGCGCACCAACGTTGCGGAGTTGATCCGCCAATTCCTTCAATCTTTTGCAGTAGGCCGAAACTTTAGGAAAATCTTTCATATTGACGTGGAAGAAATCTTGCTCAAGAGTAACAACTCTAGAATTTTGATTATCTTGAAATATATCACGTAGTCTATCCCAAGTTGCCTGCGCCGTAGCGTCAGGTTCAATAATCATTTGCAAAAGGTTGGTAGAAATTGTGGAATATATCCACCGAAGGACGGTAGCATCAAGAGTCGTCCACAACTTAGGATCATCCTCGCGTTTTGGCACCTACGTATCCTCAGGAGCCGTGGGAATTATGTGATGGATGACTTGATGCGAGCATGCGTGAATTTTGAACAGTTCGGCCCACGTCGCATAATGTACGTCTTCTATTTCAAGAACAAGAGGGATGTTATTCTTGATGTTAGAAACTGTAAGGTCAGGATGAAACATGTTCCGTGATGTAGACATATTGATAGAAAAATATGTGATTGATGGATTTGGAAGAGAAATTGGGGGAAGAAACAAGGCACGGAAACCGAGGTTGGAGTCTCGGAAACGGTGCACGAGGAGGAGGATTTTGAGAGAGAAAAATTTAACCTAGACTTCTGATACCATGAAAGAAATAATCCTTTGATTATTTTCATTGATTGAAAGGCTATATATACAAGTTACATATTTCCATAATAGGAGAATCCTATTCCTATTATACTCCTAAAACCTTATTCTACTTGGATACTAACTATATATTTATGGTAATACAAATATTATGGTAAGTGTACAATACTAATTACATTACAACATTACCTAAACTAGGATACTAAAATACTACTAATCCTACACGGTACAAGGGGAAATCCGAGAGCCACATATACACAATATACACATGTATATCATGTGTATATTTAACACAGACAATCATAAATTAAGTCACTATCTATAGTTTCAACTTTCAAGGACCATTTAAAAATATATTTGTTGGAAACTTTCTCGTTATTAAGGAGTAAATATCTCAAAATGTCACTCAACTATGAGGAACTATGTAGCAACGTCATTTAACTTTGTTTTGTATCAAAGAGGTCACTAAACTTAGGACTTTTCTCTTATAAAATCACTCAACTAAATTTGTCATAAAAATGTTCACTTTACACCCTTAACATTTTGGGTTTAGAAAACAATATCCCCTTCACATTTTGAATGGGATAATAAACCCCCTTAATTTTAAATTAATGACTAAAAATGAATTGAATTATTACATATATATTTTTAAACTGAACTTTTATTACCAAAGTGATCTTCCTTACAAGCTCAAGAGAAAATCTGAAAGCATGGCTTTGTCTCAGTTAACTGCTGGCTACTTTACTAACTATCTCATCTACCAGCTCTCCTATACAATTTGCTAAGGATAAAAATTTATTTTGTTAAAGTAACAGTCACTGTAGCCATTAATCGAATTCCAAATTAATACTAGCCAACTTAATTTTTTTGTGCATTTATCCTGCCAAGTGATCAATGACAATATCTGTGAATCGTGGAAACAAAGTTTACATATCTGAAGGCCGAAAATAATGAGCAGAAGGTGAAAAGTTATTACAGTTAAATAGTAATCTGGCATCAAAGTAGTGTATAAAATCATTCAATGTATATTTAACATGACATTTTGGTTAAATACAAATATTTATTCAAGATTATTATTGGAAATAAAAACTAAGATAACAGCTTAATATTGAACACGTATGGAAAGAGCCTTAACAACATAATTAAGGCAATTATTACTTATCATTGTAGAATTTGAAGAGCCATTAACTAATTGAATGTAGCTAATTCAATTAATGAATATGTGAAAGGGAAGTCCAAAGAACATTAATCAGGAACGACTATATAAAGGCAGAAATGATATACAATTTCCTTAGGGACACTTTTCGATTTGCAGACTTTTTCTAATCTTTCATTTTTCGTTTTCTTTGTTTTATCCTTTCCTTTTTTAGAAAAATTTGCAGAAAATTAAAAGAAACTGAGATGAGAAACATATTCCACTTACGTTTTGTTTGTTTTATCCTTTACTTTTTCCTCTTAAAGAAAAGTTTGCAGAAAATTAAAATGAAAAATGAGATGAGAAACATGTAGAGTTGATGGATGTCGGATTCAGAATAATCACCACATTCAACTCCCGTCACCTTCAAACTTCACGGATGATGAATACCATAATCTCCATATGTGGCGCTAGCGGAGATTCGTGAGAGGTTGTTTTGTCATTTAGGATAGCCACTAATTGATTCGTTCTTTAGTGTATTATGATTACAATATTTTTAAATCAAAAGATGTCATATATGATTTAACGTATAAGTATTTACGGCCGAAAGTGTTGTTACTTGTCTTTTTTGTACGATGTAGATTTGGATCTAAACTCAGATACTTTAGAATATGTATATAATGTAGATAATATTTTTACACATTAAGTAATGACGGATGCTAAGTATACGCGTGAAAACTAATATACAAAAGGTGCTAAAGATTGTGTGTTTCTTCAAAGCATAATAGCAGAAATACATTTTAAAATAGTACGCAACAAAAGTTCAATTCTCAAAAAAGTGAAAAATTTCTTGGAGGTGGGAGAGTACCTTAAAAAAGCCGTATTTCCCCTAAGAGTTGCTGGCTAGTCCTCTAGATTCGTATAGTATATTTATATTCTTTCCTTTTAAAAAAGATAATATTAAAAGGGGTAGCCCTTCCTTTTACTCTCTACCCATTTTAAAAGCAAAGTTTGAGATGCCAATATGATAATATTAAGTATATTAGTTACACTTTGATTCCCATCTCAATTGGTCAAATTGTGATGGAAAAGAAGTTCCCATTCAGTAACCTTTTTTGTTAAAAGAAGAAGCAATGTTCCTCTTGTATGTGCTGATGCTTATCTAAGATTTTGAGAATCAAATGCATGGGCCATCGCATTTTTATTCACTACTAAAAGAGTTCGTATTTATATAAAGATGGAGCTGGAAGTTTGATGATCTCATGATTTCTAACAAACAGATAAAGAACATAAATTGTTTAGTATGACTAACTTAAAGAAAACCAACAAATGTACTTGGTTCGTATACCAACTACTGAACTACACATTAATTAAAGTTACTCACCACATTTATACTTTCTATTTGGACATTCCTGATTATCCATATACGTGTTGTTCCAACTGCAGCTTAACTGCTCATGAACATCACCACATACATATATAATTGGTTGCTTGTGCATATGAGCAACAAATTCAAGAAATTCTTAAACTTTTCTTATCTTTAAAGAATAAAATCAAGCTTTAGCTGTTGGTTTCTAGTTCCTAAATATCACCTCTAGCAATGACACTTAATTTGTTATAACATTTTCTGTCACATCTGAAGCAAATCTAACTTCTGCATTCAAGAAAAAGAAAGGGTTTAAATAAAATATGGGCCTGATATATTATCTAATACTTTGGTGTGTGCCTAATTAGGTGATTGCTTGTTCATGTTTTCACAACTTTAAAAAAGGAAAGTTAGGCAGGCAAACATTGCTTATCGCTTAAGGGATAGATCAAATGAGTAGTTGCAGCAATACATGCCTAGCTGTCGATAGCACATTGGTTAAATTGAGGGATCCCATCATACTAAAACTGACAAACAGTGCAAAGGGGTAAAGCTATTATTTAGTTGGAACTATGGCCAAGTCACAATCATTGTGGAATGGCCCCTTGGAGTATTTAGTTGGAACTATGGCCAAGTCACAATCATTGTGGAATGGTCCCTTTAAGAGTATTGATTTGTTACATCCTCAGGTAAGTAGGGACTAGAGAACTGAGTCCGGAACTTAAATGACTCAAAGGAGGAATTAAATTAAAATATCCCAAAAAAATATATTATAAAAGTACTTTTTTAGCAGTAATTTATTATGCAATAGACCTTAATCGTAACGGTTTAGTTAAGTCCTTTTACACAATAATTTTCTGTGAAATATGGGTATATTAATTCTCCCAACACTTGGTATAATTTTAAAGGTTTGAAATTCACATTTTTTCATACTTTGATCATAGATTAGTCATGTCTCAAGACTCCAGAATGTCAATATTTTATATAGAACTAGATTATTTTTTATGCAAACATTAGTGTATGATCAATACATCAAGGATACCTAAACGTTCGGAACGTCGTTTTAGGGGTTGTAAACTGTCAGATTAAATTTTGTTTGGAAACTTGTTATCATTAGGTTTAAGTTTTACTTTTTAGGGTTTTGATTTAAGCTTTTTATTGTTTAGTCAAGATATTACTTTATTTCGAATATGTCGAGATTTTGTTTCCTAATTAATTTAGGACGTCACACGAGTTAGTAATTTTCGATAATAAAGACTAAAATAACTAATTATCGTTAAGTAAAAGATATGCAAATATATATTATTAACTTAAACTATACAACTTAATTACATATACACAATCTCTAATGTCCCACATGTGGTAGACTTTAGAGTAACCTCACCATCATCTCCATCCCCCTTCTTCCTCCTAATAGCAGGTTGCTCCAAGCCATGATCATCCGCCACCCTTTTTTTCTTGTCGCCCTTCTTCGGAGTCCGGATCATGTCGTGCACACGTACGCCTTTAACTGGCATAGTCGGAATCAATCTGTAGGGATCAGTAGGGTCAAAATCATCAACATCATCCTCATGAGGAGATGGGACCACATGCACAGAAGGATGAACCTGAAATAATATAAAAATAATTTGTATTAATTTTAATTTATATTAAACACATTAACTTTTGGTAAAAAATCAAACATGCGTGTCGACGGGCTCCTAAGATGGGTCTGGTATATGATCTGAAGTTGTATCATAAATGAGATCCTGAATGGCTGGAGCTGGAGCTGTCGACGAATCCTAAGTTATGAAAAATTATGAAATAATCAGTATAAGTATTTTAATTTGTTAAAATAAGTATTTTAAACACTTACCCTTGGGCTAAGAAAAGCATCGAACTCCATGAATGAGAAGTCGTACTGCAGCTCTTTGCCTCTATGTAGATCACGAACTGGTCATTGTGGACGCACTGATGCATCATATGAACCCCAATCTATGTCATCACCTACACCGACATACGCATTTTGGATCTGCTTAGATGAAGACCCAGGTACATCTGAAAAAAGGTGTCGCTGTATATATAAGTGTCGACTGTCGGTAAAAAGTCAACGGGCAGGCTGAAGTCGATGGGAAGTCTGAAGTCGACGAATGTTGTTGGGCTAGAGGGGCATCGGGAGCATGCTCACCAGGCTCATCTACTAGATAGAGGCCTCTGCCATCACCTACTCTGCCACCACCTCAGCCACGATCCCTTTGGCCACTATCTCCTCTAGCCCCACCCCTCTGGCACCCCCCCCCCCTTCTGACACCACCGCCTCTATCACCACCGCATTCACGACTACGACTACATCCATCTACTGCCTGATATGGGCCCACTAGAACATGCTCATGCATACGTTTGACCTCTTACGCCCGTTGGATACCCGACTCGGATACTTGAACGGTTTGGGCACCAAATCCCATTGTCCCGGGGATAGCCATATGTTATACTCCTAACTGGGCCATTATTTGTATGGTTCGTAGCTGTATTTATGAAAAAATTAATAATTAAATAAAATTTTAACGTACTAATTAAGATAATTAATTAAGTTTAAGTGCAGTAAACATACAAACACCTCATAATATCCCGTGAGTGCTGCGTATCCTCGGCTATCTGGATCACATCTATCGGATTGCTAATCAAGCTGCGTGTGATTTGCCGGTACCACTCCATGTAAACATGGATCAGAGTCGTATGTCCAACCACCGCTGTCTTCTGCAGCCTCTGAGCCCAATAATCGATTTGGGTGTGCATAAAGGCCCGGTATGTAGCACTAGCGGTCGAACGATTGTCCCGCGTATAGTGGCGGTGATCCCAATCAGTCGGGTCAGGAATATTCTATCCATGGCCAAACTGTCGTAAGAAGCAGTGGGCGTGTGATCCTCAACAATCTCCATGTGTATCAACGGACATGACGACATTCACGCAGCCTCACCAGCCCTGCAAAACACCAACACTTGATCCAAAAATTGAACATACGGCTTCCATATAAAAACGTATAAAAAGTGAACATAAATTAGTAAACAATAAATACAAAAATAATTTTAAAAGGTAATAATATAAAATCAAACAAATTTAACCCTGCCATCCATCATATGATCAAGTTGATCCCTGAATGAAATAATACTATGGTGCGTATCCGTATCTCGGGATATGCCTCCCATCCATATCCGCGCGTAGGGCATGTCATCATTAATGAAGTCAGGCTGAGGGTGCACAACTACGGTTTAAAAAGGCAGCATCATATTCCACACCCAAAACTGAAAGGGTTATTAAAAATGATTTATTAGTTTGTATTTCAAAAAGCTATATTTAGAATAAAATTACACACACTTAAATATATTACCTGAAGGAGAGTAAAAATTCCACTGACATCACCCATAAGGCCCATAGACGCTCGACATAAACATCAATACATGTAATCCAGAACAGCACCACCCAAGTTGTAATCTCCCAATCGGTCCAGATAGGCCATAAATAACAAATACTTTAAGATCACATGGGAACTCGATGTATTCTGGAACATGATGCCCCCGAATATGATGAGTAAATATAGACGGGCACGACGATCCACAATCTTCTTTCATGTATTGTCTACAATAGGATCCTCCAAGTCCGTGACGTGCAAGTAAGCACATAGGGCAAACATCGACAGTCAACTCTGACCATGAATATCATCGGGATGAGGTGCATATCAAGTGATCCTAATCAACTCCTGCTCTAATGTCGGCTCCTGATGAGGATGCTAGTGCATAATGGAGTCCATCTACCTGTAGTCAAATATGACCTTTACATTCTAAAGCGTGATAGTGGCCTCACCAGTGCGAAGATTAAAGGTGTGGGTCCCCGATCATCATTGCTCAACCATGTCCGTCACAAGAGTCCAATTATATTTTATCTGACCAACATCGACGTAGTGGTAGATACCTCCCTGATACATTATGTCTAAGATGTGGAGATGTGGGGGTCGAGCCTGTAAAAGATCTCACGCATGTTTCACCCTACGGGGATGGAACAACGTCCTCATATGTATCTCACTATTCCATAATAGCTCATACCTATGATTATCCTGTAGACTAAGTATTGATCTATCGATGGGCCCCAGATTAACGTTGGGCTCCATGAAGGTATCGTATATGTACAAACAATGTTTAAATTATTCATTATCCTATAATATTAATTATCTACTCCTCTATTGGTAAATTATATTAACTAACTTATCATTTATCGGAAATTATACTAACTAACTAATCCTTTATCAGGAAATTATATTAACTATCCAAATTTGCGAATTAGAATACTTATGTTGTATATTATATTTTTATGAATAATTAGAAAATTACATTAACTAACTAATATTTTATCAAAACATCCTAAACTAATGATGTTCAATCCTAAACTATGAATTAATAATTAATAATTCATTATTATACTAACTACAATTAACAAAATATTATATTAATAATGTTTTCAATCCTAAACTAATTATGTTCAATCCTAAACTAAGGATTAACTATTTTTAATTAATAATTGATAATTAATTATATACTAACTACAATTAACGAAACATTAGATTATTAACACGAAATAAACAATTTTACAAAAACATAAATTAACAATTATATAATTAACGTCGAATAAACTAATTAACACATTAATAATTAATATTTAATAAACAATTATTACATAATTAACATGGAATAAACTAATTATGACATTAATAATTAACATGGAATAAATAATTTTACAAATAAATTAACAATTAGATAATTAAAAAATTATTAGGAGATTACTATATTTTCTTATAATCAAACAATTTATGCTCAATTAATAATTAGGAGATAAAAATATATTTTTTCTAATCAATTAATTAAAGAACAATTAACAAATAAAAAGTTTTTTAAAAAAAATCAAAAAACGGGCTGGGCAGCCGACTGCCGCCTTATTGCGCAAAACAAAATTGCAAAAAAATACTACTTTTTCGAAATTCGAGACTATGAAACATTAATCATGCTTAGAATTATAATATATTTAACAATATAATTAGAAGGTTGATAGTGAAATACTTAGATTGAATGTTGTTTTTTTAGTTCTGAAATCGAATTCTATGGCGCTTTATTTCGAAATTCAAGCTTCGAAACTTATTCCTTGAATATACCGAGAATCTTAACTTTCGGGTTGAAATTTGAACCAAAACCGATTCTTTTTAGTGTGGGACCTCAGTTAAATATGTTAATTGCTTTTTTTTATATTTAAAATGGGAGTAGGGGGACCGATGGGGGAGAAAATGATGGGGCCGATCATCTACCTCTATTGCACAAGAAATTATTGTTCAAAAGGAGTTAACACTGTTGTTACGGTTAACTCCTTTTGCACAACAATTTATTATGCAAAAGGTACTAATGTCATTTTTTTGAAATATTTTGGTTCAATTCCTTCTTTGGGTCATTTAAGTTCAGGACTCCTAGAGAATTTACCCAAAGCATTATTGAATATGTTATGTAACAAGTAATGATGATGATTCAAAGGGGTCCTATTTGATTAGCCATTAAGTTTGTGCACTTATGATAAAGATGTTGAATCAGACCAGAGCAATGGTGATGATGGTCAACAATATACACAATCATCAAAGGGGTGATTGAAACCCATATATATGAAGGAGAAAAAAGATATCAAAGTGGGGCATTGGTCAATTTATTTTAGGGGGAGAGCCTAGCAACTCTTACATACAATAATAGTCTTCATGAACAGATGCCCCCTTTGATTTGACCAATCAATATCCACAACAATGATCTACACCAATCTGTGTAAAAGAAAACAGAAAAAGTAAAAGTTTATGGAGATTTTGATCCTCTTGAAAGGTTGATTTATGTGTTTGGCTGTTTTAAGTGGAAATGACACCAAAAACTGTTGGGAGTGATTTTGTAGAACAATAAACAAGTTATGGCAGGAAGGGGAGACTTGGAGTAATCGGTAAAGTTGTTGCCATGTGACTAGGAGGTCACGGGTCAAGACATGAAAATAGCCTCTTGTAGAAATGCAGGGTAAGGTCGTGTACAATATATCCTCGTGGTCTAACCCTTCTCCGAACCTATGAGCATAGAGAAAGCTTAGTGCACCGGTCTGCCCTTTAAACAAATCATGGCACAATATGACCATAATGAAAGAATCTGAATTTTATTGCTTTATTGATAGGTATGTATGTAGTTTCATCAAGATTGAATTTATGTGAAAAGATATGGCCAATTAATGTACCAAAAAATGAGTTGGGACTGGGGGCACTGTTGAGCTCTAATATGTCTCAATTGTCTTAGTATATGCATGTCTTCATATGCATTCGAATAAGACCTGTCATTATAGTGTGGGTCTGAACTTAAGAGATCCAGATCCTTCTCCAGTAACCTTTACAATCCCTACTTACTGTCTCATTGTTAAGGACATCTATTGGTTTTTATCATATATTAAAACTGAAAAAAGAAATATGATTTGAATTTACTATTTCATCTTGTTCTCGCCCCGAATTCTGTTCTCTACCGTTTTATCGACTGACGAAATCGGGAAACAAATTGATTCCTTAACTTAAGCGATTTGGGCTGAAAACGGAACTCTAATTTCTAACAATGGGTTCCCTAACTACTCCAAAAAGCATTAGGACGGTGTTATGAGTAAACTAACAGGTAATAAACATGAATGCAGCTGAGTACAATAAAGTAAATGATAAAATGAAGTAAAAGGATAAAGATGGAATTGAGTTGTTTGATTGATTGGTTGTGTCTCATATATACAAAGAATGATCCTATTTATAGTACAAAAAGAAAAAATTGTACAACGTGATCCTCCCCCATGTCAGCCATCAAGTAACCCACTAAGTTCAATGGCCGACTATGGGGGAGGTGGTGCCGATTTTCTCGCCCTCTACTCCTCTTGCTCAGATAATGGCCCTTTATTTTAACTGTTGTTTGCCGTTATCGCTTTTAGGGGTCCGGAAACCCTTTTTACTTGGTCGTTGAGGCGTCTGCATCTGAGTGAGTCCCAGTCGTACCTCTAACTAACAACTCAGCTAAGATGCCTTAGTAGCCGATGAAGTTCTTGTAGTCGAGGGCTAGGAGTAAATTCAACTCTGGAGCAGTTCGGCTGTCACTGAATTCGGTTAAACACTTAAATTATTTTTTAGTGTTAACAATTGCCCCCTACATTAACTCGAGTGTGACTGTTGAGTTAATGTATCCGGAAGTAGCCATCGTTTCAGTCTGACAGCCGCGCATATCACTTCAATCATCTCGTCTCCAGTGCATGCAACGATGATCACGTCTTGAAATGTGTTTCCCCTTTAATCGAGGCGTCTCCATTACCACGAATTAGCTCTGATGATTTTCGGCTGTGCTTTTGAAAATAATAAATTAATCTCAGTCGCGCTTCTGAAGGTTATTTAAAGAAAGGTATCCCCCCTATAGGTTTCTCACCTAACCTTTGCCCCTTTTCTTAGTCGGAAACTATGGCTCCATCATTTTTATCTCGAAGATCATGAAAAATTATTCTAGCTGATAGTGACCTGACCCCTACCTTGGCCTTCGTTGATGAACAACTGGTTCTGACTCCGTACGGTGGATCGGAACAAGGTGATTCTCTCTTGTTTCAGTACCTCAGCCCGATAAACCATGATTTTCTTTCTATTTATGACTGGTTCACCGGCGGCCGTTGTTCGGCTAACCTTCGTACTTGGCCGACTAAGGTCGCTCATTATTCGGGTTGGTTGGAGTGAGTGAAGTTGATCACAGAAGCCAAATGGAGGCGCATGGGTCCTTTTGATGTCGCCGCACTATCGAAATTTGATTTTCACTATAATGTCGGGCTCGGGTATGTGCGAGCGCCTTTGTTTTTATGCTTGGTTTACTTGGATGTGGGAATCTGTATCCCATCCTTTAACTTCAGCATTGCTCTCAGCATTCTTGAGCAAATTTAGAATAAATCTCACAGATTTGATGGGCCATTATCTTTTGACCACTTGGTATGACGTTTATTCGCTTGAGCAATGCGGCCAACCTTACGACACAAGCGTGTGAAAGAAACGGCTTTCTTTGTATTTTATGACCGGGCAGTCGGTCTGTCGCTGTCATTTAGCCATACATCTCCCGTCGGAGGAGATTAACTTATTTTGTGCGACCAGGCAACCGGTCTGTGGCTGTTGATTACTTATGCATGCCCCAAAATTGATGGATAATATTTCTTGAAAATGTCTACCCTTTTCATTTCTTTTTCATGTATGTTTATCGCTCAATCCGTATTGCCGGCAACCAGTGGGTTCGCTATGAAGGGTCCTTTCCTAGTTTGGTGATCTTTTGCCGATTTTACGATATTTCATTTCAATTGGCGGGATGATTTTTCAAACTAAGTCTCCTTCGGCAAACCTCTTTATGCTCTATATGTTTGTCATATGCTTTGTCTATTTTACGTTTATCGGCTTTTACTATTTCTATGATTGTCAGTCGATTTTCATCAACTGACCCAACTCATTAGCATGGCCTGCTGATATTCTTCCAAACTTAGAAAATTTGGTTTGGCCATCCGTAATGATATTAACTTCTGAGGAAAATACTGCATCTTGGTCATAGATTTAGCCAATAGGATGTCGTCCCCGTAGTTGTCGATTTGGAGTTTCTGATTGCCCATTTCATTTAAGAACTGTCTTTGTAAAATGAGTTTATTCAAACTTTGCACAAAACATACACAACACGGGGAATTAAATAACACTCGAGTTTTGTACAAGCGTAGAACAAAGACAAACAAAGCTAGGAGTAAAACTCCTATAGGTAGCTCAAACGTTGTTGGCTGCCAGCTCTAGTTTTCTGTTGCGGTTCCCCATCTGCGACGCCTCGGCTATCCTTGCCTCAGAACTTAGGGCGGTCAGCTGATGCCACAGGTCACGTATGATTTGAGTTTCCTCAACCATTTAAATCCTCCAAGGTAAGTCATGGTTCGACTAATTATTTTATTTCAAACCCTCACGAGGTAAGATTACAAGATTCTCAAGATCCTTCTTCATACTGCTTCATGACGGCTATGGGAACCACATAGGGTGAATAGATGACAACCTCTACGTTCTAAACTCCTGGTCAAAACGGGTTATCATCCATTGGGACAATTTCTATCTTGTCTCCTTCCCAAAAGATGAGCTTTTGATGCATGGTAGAAGGAAGGCATCGACTGGTATGAATCCAGTCCCTGCAGCAGACTGGTGTAGGACAGCTTGACATCTATTACAAAAAAGACAGACCTGACCGTTTTAGGACATATAATGATTTCTGCTACTAGAATCCCCAATGCTTCAGAGGCTTTTCCCATAAAGCTAGCCATTTTCATGTTAGCTAGGATGAGATACTCCTTTGTTTTGTTAAGATCCCTCAAGGTAAGCAACAACATCACATTAAGCACAACCCCATTGTCGATAAACATCCGACTAATAATTTTGCCATTAATGTAAGCCTTGACGTAAAGGGGTTTGAGGTGTTTAACTATATCTTCTGTAGGTGTACCAAATATGGTGCTCAAAGTGTCCCTAGCCGGGGTATCGGCTATTGTGGCCCATTCTGTGTCTTCTACGCAAATATCACCTTCTAGGCTATCCAGCGGAGAGCGGCTGCCCTAGACCTCACATGAGATTAGGCTGACCATTTCAATGTCTGCCCACATCTCATCAACCAGGTCATGGCTAAATAAATTGAGGGTGGAGTCCCCTCCTTTATCCAATTCGGCTGACTAGAAGCTCATATCTTTCATTTTCTAGAGACAAATGGGGATCGGCTGGGGATCCTCTGACTGAATCCTCTGCACTATCTATAGGATTGCCTCGGTTAGAGGTCCATCTGGGGCCACGTTCTCTTACCAGGGTTCCTCCGTCGGGTTGTCGGTAGGTTGTTTATTCAGCTCATTGACCCGACGTCTCTCCTTCAAGAAATATTGCCCCTGAAGTAACTGAGTCGAATGCCCGCTCGATAGCCTCGGCTATGACAGACTCAGGAATCTCTTGATTTTCGGCTGCCTTTGTGTTGGAAATTAGATACAATATCTGTTGCATCTTACGCACGGCCTTGGCATGTTGCATCCTTTTTTTCTTTGTCCTGGATGCGACTTTCAGTGGTGCCTCTTTCTTTTCGGGAGCTTGATTGACAGACCAATTCCCCCTTTCTGTGTTGGTGGCTGGTTTAATCATTCTCCGGGGTCTCGTCTGGTTCTCATTTCTCGCCATGATACGTAAGGACGAAACACCCTCATTTATGTTAAACTCGACCACCTTCCATTTGGTTTTAGGGAGTGGTTCTTCATCTA
This sequence comes from Anisodus tanguticus, assembly GCA_034509755.1. Lineage (NCBI taxonomy): Eukaryota > Viridiplantae > Streptophyta > Magnoliopsida > Solanales > Solanaceae > Anisodus > Anisodus tanguticus. The sequence continues at coordinate 32,198,279 of CM067544.1, read as the reverse complement.
TTCGCGGCATGCTCGGCTGCCGGTTGGTTGGCATCCGTACTTGCTCCACATGCCTATACCTGGCGTCGATAGGGACCCTTCTGAACCTCATGGTTTGTTCTTGAAGTTCTCGTTCAACGTCCCTCGAGTATTTAGGGTGGCCATGAAAACCGCTCCTAGCTGGCTGCCTGTCATCACGAATGTCATGTAGGCTGCCTAACCGGTTGAACATAGAGGTCCTTGTAGCCTTCTCCCATTCGGTAGGTTTCTTTGGGACCCACACCCTTTTCATCAGTTGTCTCCCTTTAGTGTCCCTTGACTCATCAGGCTTAGCAAAAATACCACAAATATTGGTACCGCGGGAAAGGGGTCGGAATTAATAGATATTTCAACCATACTCTTGTCGGCTATCTTGAACCTCCCCTCTTTGATGCCCTTTTGGATCGCCTTTTTGAAGACTACACAATTAAAAGTAGAGTGACTGTATGAATTATGCCACTTGCAGTACTTCTTATCTTTAAGTTCCTCGGCAGGCGAAATCCTATGACCATCAAGCAGCCGAATCTGCTTGTCTTTGAGCCGCTGATCAAATATCTGATCTGCCTTCCTGATGTCAAATGAGTAACCGACCCTGTCATTGGATGAACTCGTATCTTTGCCTTTTACGGCTTTCAAGGCTGGGCAAGAGTAAACCTCACCCCTAACAATCTCGGCCACTATTCCGTCTGTCGTGCAGTCGGCTGACTCTGAGTCAGACTCATCCGCTTCAATGATGGATACCAAGTGGGAGCCTCAATTTCAGCTAGCTCTTCTCCGTTCCTTCTCCTGGACGTACTACTCTATTTGGCTAGCCTTTTCGGCTAACATGCTCAGGTCAGAGCAGGATTATCCCACCAACTTCTCATTTAACTGAGGGTGCATATTGTTGATTATCATGTGGGCACATTTAGACTCGGGAAAGTGTACGATGCATTTCCCAACATTCATTATGAATTTCTCGATAAAATCGGTAGCCGATTCATCGACATACTTCTTGAGATTCGTTAGATCAGTTACGATAACCTGAGGTTGGGGCCAATAGAACCTATCATGGAAGCAACCCTCCATGTCAGCCCAGCTCTGTACGGAATCAGGAGCCAAAGAGGTGTACCATGCGAAAGTTGTACCCGTTAGAGAGAGAGTGTGAATAACTGCAACTTGTGATACTCATTCTGGCCAGCCTCGCTGCATTGGGCAGTAAATCTACTGATATGCTCGATAGTGGATTTTCCGTTGTCGCTAGTGAAGATGGCAAACTCTGATGTTTTGAAGCCCATCGTAAAAGGTGCTATCCGATCTACCTAATTGGTGTAAGGCTTCTTATAAACATGCATGTCCAAAGGTTTCAGTTGGATGCCGAAATACCTCCGCATGGTATTAGCAATAATTTCCGAGTTTGTCAGTTGTGATGTCCCCTACCGATTCTCGACTGGATTCGGCTGGTAGGCCTTCTGCACTAGCGGCCTCCATTCTGCACTTTGTTGGATAGGGTTTTAAAGTTATAGATGGTCTACTGGCCATTACCAATAGGTGGGGTAATGCCCCATTGCTGCTGTTGGGTATATCCGCCAAAGCCTGCAACCTAAGCTCCTGGAACGGCTAACGGAGCCTGAGGATAAGGTGGAACAGTATTCCACGGCTGCTCTCCTCAGACGTCGGCCGTTCTTAGAAAATTTACGCTTCTTGGAAGGTATGGATTGGGTACTAGCAATGACTGCTGGAATGGTATTCCACTGTAAACAACGTCACCAGATAGCTGAGCTAAGTCATAGCCAGGGGCCATCGGCTGCCAATTCGATTGGACAACATTGTTCGCCTACAATGTAGGGTCATTCGTAGAAACGTACGACATAACGGGCGGTAATCCAAAGTGTCCTAGAGCCTGAACTGATCTCCGAGCTATGCTGATCTGCCCATACTACATACTCGTTTGGTCAAGTGGCATATTTTTCCCCCCAAGGTTCGGCGGCGACCACGCAGTGTGCTGGTTGCCAGGCGATTGGGCTTGTGTTCCTACGTGCGCTATCGATTTCACCTGAGTAGGAACTAGCGGATGCACATGCGGCTGAGTCACAACACCGGGAGTCACGGTCTCATGCTGAACAACACCGCTCGTCAAAGGGATGCCAGGACTAGCCGAACATTCTCCTGGGTGCATTCGGTTGGTTTCCATCTCCTTCACTTGCTGAATCTCATTATGTACCATCGATTTCACAATGTCAGCTAACTATTTAGAAACTTGGTACATAATATCGTGGATGCCCAAGTCGATCTGTTGTCTAATAAAAGATATGGTAATTATGGTTGGACCTTCAGATTGGCTAGATTCTTCCACAGCTTGGGTTGATAGAGGAAGTGGAGGGGTATCAACCGATGTAGGCATACCAGAGGAGGATGCTGGTTCGTTGTTCCTTCTGGGAGGATTTTGTTTAGGATGTGGACTGGACTCGAGGTTCATTTTTCTTACCGGACCATAGGCGCATACGCCGAGAATGATCCTGGCCCGGAGAATCAAACTTTGCTATTACTTCACCTATGGTCCCACTGGGCGTGCCAAATTTGTTCTCGCCTTGAATTCTGTTCTCTGCCGTTTTATCGACTGACGAAATTAGGAGACAAATTGATTCCTTAACTTAAGCGATTTAGGCTGAAAACGGAACTCTAATTTTCAGCAATGAATTCCCCAACTACTCCAGAAAGCGTTGGAACTGTGTTATGAGTAAACTAAGAGGTAAGAAACATGAATGCAGCTGAGTACAGTAAAGTAAATGATAAAATGAAGTAAAAGGATAAAGATAGATAAAAAATGAGTTGTTTGATTGATTGGTTGTGTCTTATATATACAAAGAATGATCCTATTTATAGTACAAAAAAGAAAAAAAGAGTTGTACAACGTGATCCTCCCCCCCCCCCCTTTATGTCAGCCATCAAGTAACCCACTAAGTTCAATGGCTGACTATGGGGGAGGTGGTGCCTATTTTCTCGCCCTCGACTCCTCTTGCTCGGATAATGGCCCTTTCTTTTAGCTGTTGTTGGTCGTTTTCGTTTTTAAGGGTCCGAAAACTCTTTTGACTTGGTCGTTGAGGCGTCTGCATCCGAGTGGGTCCTAGTCGTACCTCTAATTAACAACTAAGATGCCTTATTAGACGATGAAGTTCTTGTAGTCGAGGGATAGGAGTAAATTCGGCTCTGGAGCAGTTCGGTTGTTACTGAATTCGGCTAAACGCTTAAATTATTTTTGAGTGTTAACACATCCATTCTAATTTATGTGATGCAATTTAACCCACGGCGTGTAAGAAACAATGAAAATTTTGAAATTTGTGATGTTAAACATGCTATAATTTTTGTGGCTTCTCATTTAGTATAAAATGAAACATTGAAAGTTAAATTATTTTCAAATATAAAAATGTCTTTCTTTACTAAACATACTAATAAAAAAATAGTTCACATAAACGAAAATGGAAGAGAGAGTGGTATACGCCTACTCCACTTGGATTAATTCCAAGCTAGTTTTTGCAGGACATGGTACATATTAAAAGGTTCCTAAAATGATTTCTGCGTCCAAAATTTTATCTAAAATATATCGCATAAAAGAAATTCTTCTTTCTTAGGAAAAGAATACTTTTACAAGAAAGAAATATCCTAGTTGGCTATGACCGGTTTTATCGGATCTTGTCAACTGACCGTACTAAAGGAGACTCCACAAATATGGACCAAATATGATGAGATACAAAGCTATCTCCTTTTTCTTTTTACCTTTATCTTCCATATAATTACCCTCTTACCTTTATCTTCCGTATAATTACTTTGTATTAATTTACGTGACATCATTTAATTTGGCATAATTTTTTTTTAAAGAAAGATTTTTGAAATGTATGCTCCAAAATAATTTTTATATTAAATGTGTGATCGTAAATTATCTCATAAAGTCAAATTATTTTTAAATATAAAAAAGTAACATTTTTTTAAAACAGATCAAAAATGAAATAGTGTCACATAAATTGATACGGAGGAAGTACTAAGTATAGTAACATAATCAACTAGTTTGCTTTAATAGAGCAAGAACCCTCGAATAATAGGAGAGGAAAGAAAATCAGAGAAAGTAAAGAAAGGAAATAATCACAAACACATCGAAAGCAACAGAAGATTGAAAAGGAACTTCTTTAATTCATTCATGATCACTGCCAGGGGTGGTAAAATGGGTAAACAAATATGGTTATTCGTCGGATTCGACTCATTTAAAATGAGTTGGATATCCAACCCATTTAAAATTATCCAACTCATTTTAAATGAGTCTAATATGAGTAATTCATATTATCCACTTAAAATATGAATAATTTAATTGGTAAAATGGATAAAAATCACAACTTTAATAAAACAAGTTCCTTAAAAATAAGAAAAATGACTTTGCTTCTGACATTAGGAAAACAAATTTCACAAGTGTCATTTCACCAATCACCACCCAACCACACCACCCACACCCCCCACAACCACCCAACTCACCCCATCACCTCCAAAAAAAGTTTTTTTAAGTTTTAATTTTTTTTTTTGGGTTTTCACCACTAACCCCCCACACACCCCACCACCCTCCAAAAAATTATATTTTCTTTTAAAAAAAGTTTAAAATTTTCTTATTTGATTTTTAACCCCCCCCCCCCCACAAACCCCGACCCCACCACCCCTCCAACAAAAAATTAAAAAAATTTATTTTGATTTTCTACACCATCAACCCACCCCTCCCATTCCCACCCCCCGCGTCATCTCTACCCTCCCAAATTTTTTACTTCATATATTTTATTTTACTTTTATAAAATATTATAAAGAATGAGAATTTTCCGTGGTTAAATTTGTTGTGGTATGGGTGGTGGGTTGTGGTTTGGGGGCGGGGGTCAGGGTAGGGGGTATGATTTTTTTTTATTTTTTATAAAGTAAAATAAAATATATGAAATAGAAAATTTGAGAGGGAGGGAGAGGGGGTGGGGTGTGGTTGGGGTGGGTGATGGTATGGGATAGGGATGTGTGAAGATGAAGTGCATTCGAGGATGGTGAGATTTGGTTGGGAGTGGATGGGGTGGGAATGGTGGGGCTTGGGTTGGTATTTTTTGAATAATGTTATCTTGGAGGTCGTGTCATTGGAAAGTGAAGGAAATATTTTCCATAATCATTTCATTCTGTAATGTCTTCTTATATACAAGTAGTGTACTAGCCTTAATTTAGGCTACAATTATGGTAGAATATACTAATGATATTTACACCTAAATATAAATTATTTACATTGATTATGGAATAATCAAAAATTATTTCCATAACCTATCATTCTCCCGCAGTCTTAGCGGGAGTTCCCGTACGCTGAGGCTGTCTCTGAAATCATTAAAGAGTATCCGCGGAATACCTTTTGTGAATGTATCGACTATCTGATAGCGAGTGGGGGCATGGAGAACAAAGACTTGTCCACGTGCAACCTTTTCACGGACAAATAAAATATCTATCTCGGTATGTTTAGTGCGTTGATGTTGTAATGGGTTTCCTGACAGATATATTGCACTCACATTATCATAATAAACCACGGTTGCCTTTTTTATTGTACAGTGAACCTCCAATAGCAGATTATAGAGCAAACATGATTCAGAGACAACATTTGCTACCCCTCTATATTCAGCTTCAGCACTAGACCGAGAGAGTGGGTTACGTTTGGATGACCATGAGATTAAATTGTCTCCGAAAAAGATACAATAACCAGAGGTGGACCGTCTGGTATCCGGACAGCAACCCCAATCAGCATCGGTATAAGACGTGAGATCGGTGATGGCTGACTTGTACAGATGTAAGCCAAAATCAAAAGTACCTTGAAATATCGCAATATTCATTTGAGAGCACTTATATGTTCCTCCTTCGGGTCATGCATATGTAAACATCCCTGTTGAACAACATATGAGACATTCAGTCTCGAAAATGTGAGGTACTGCAATGCCTCTGCTAAACTGTGGTAGTCTGTCGGATCACCGTAGGGAGACGCTAAAGAGTGACTCAACTTAGCCTTGGTATCCACCGGTGTTGGTGACGGCTTACATGAAGACATGCCGACTCTGTCAATTATCTCCACATCATATTTTCTTTGGCAAAGAAATAGAACCTGCATGTTGAGTTACAACAATGCCCATAAAATAGTTCAAAGGACCCAAATCCTTCATAGCAAATTCAGATGCAAGCAGGGAAATAATTGACTGGCGAAGAGAGACAGATGGCGTTGTGAGGATGATGTCATCCACATAGAGAAGAATGTTTTCCATGTCATTCCCTTTCTGATAAATGAACAAAGACTTATCAGATTTGCTATGTGAGAATCTCAATGTGGAAACAAATCCAGTAAACCTGTTATACCATGCTCGGGGGGCTTATTTGAGACCATATAAGGATTTCTTCAACAAGCAAACATAATCAGGATGAATAAGATCTTGGAACCCCAATGATTGGTGCATGTAAATTGTTTCCTGCAGGTGAACATGTAGAAATGCATTCGTGACATCCAACTGATGAATGAACCATAATTTTGACAGAGCTGGGCTGAGAACTTTCTGGATAGTAGCTGGTTTCACCACTGGGCTAAAAGTTTCATCACAATCTAATCCAACATAATGAGACCTGCCATCACCAACAAGACATGCTTTGTTCCTCTCAAAGGAACCAACAGATTTCTTTTTATGACAGAAAATCTACATAGAGCGTATTATGTTAACATTAGAAGGACAGGGCACCAACTCCCACCTCTTAATTTTAATAAGAGCATCAATTTCATCTAATATGGAAGCTTTTCAATTCGGGTCTAATAGGGCAACTTTTGGATTTTTGGGAATCGGTGATGGTTGGACCGATGATGTTAGATTAAAATGACGCTTAGGCAAAATCCCATGCATGGCACATGTTTCAATGGACCAGGATAGGGCCGAGATGGACTGCTTGGGCAGTGGATTTCTGGGAACTTGATTGGGCCAAGAGGGACTGCCCGGTTGGGCTTGAGGCACTGGGCCTATTATCCGAGTCAGTAGAGAGGTGGAGGGAGTAGTGTGCTCCCTCATTTGGGCCTACTAATTTCAGAACATGGATTGGGCCGAGACTGATGATGAGAGAGCATTAGGCTCCCTCATTTGGGCTAGCCCAGTCTGGGTTGGTGGTTGGACCAACAGGAATGGAAAGAGAGCAGTGGGCCCCCTCGTTTGGGCTTGTGGAAATGGGTTGTTTAAATGGTATTGCAATATTAGATGTAGCTTGTCATCCAAAAAAAATCATATGAAGGTGGGGAAGACGTGTGAACGTTAGGAAAAGGGAATGTGGACTCATCGAAAACAACGTGACGAGAGATGATAATTTTTCCACTAAACATATCATAACACTTATAACCCCTATGATTTTGTGGTTATCCCATAAATACACATGGAGTGGAACGGGCCTGAAATTTGTTTATGGTTGTGGAAGGTAACAATGGATAACACAAACACCCAAAAACCCTCAAATGTGTGTCGGAAGGGATACAATGATAAAGAATTTGTGTTGGTGATATGTTTGAGAGTAGCTTGCTAGGGAGAATGTTTAAGAGATATGTGGTCATTTGAAGAGCATGATGCCAAAATGATGGTGGTATGGACGAATGAGCAAGAAGTGTGTGAATTAAATTATTGATTGTTCGTATTTTTGTTTCAGCTTTCCCATTTTGAGGAGAAGTATGCGGACATGAGAGACGAAATGACATACCATTTTTGTGACAAAATTCCTTAAAAATGGCCATTTATGAATTCCATCTCATTGTCACATTGAAAGCATTTAATAGACTTCTCAAACTGGGTTTGGATGAATTTTCTAAATTACATGAAAATAGAGTGAACCTGCGATTTTTTTCGAATGGGAAACATCCATAGAAAATTAGAGTAGTCATCCAAAATAAACATGTAATACTTATGACCTGCCGAACATAAAACTGGGGATGTCCATAAGTCACTATGCATGATATCAAATGGAACAATAGTGTTTAAAGTAGATAAATAGAAATGTAGTTTAACATGTTTCCCAAAAATGTAAGACTGATAAACATGAGAACCCAACGATTGCTTACAAGAAATAAATTTATTCTTTCTAAGAGAATTTAACACAGGTGCTCTCGGGTGTCCCAAACTATTATGCGATAACGTAGGAGAAAGAGCATCAAATGTTGAAGGAGTGGTGACTTGGTTGGTGGTGGTGGTGGTGATGGGATACAGATCCCCAATGCTAGTACATCTCATTAGTGGCATCCCGGTCTAAATGTCCTTCACAGAAAACCCAAAAGGATCAAATTCAACAGAAACATTGTTATTAGTGGTGAACCAACGCACATGATGTTGTTATTAGTGCCAAATTATCCGCAGACGCATTGGTGGAAATGAGGGCGCTACTGGTATTGTTTACCACCGTCGTTGCCTATTTTATTTTCTGGGTTTCTTCAAGAATCAACCTCGAATGAGCCTCATAAAATGGTGGTAATGGGTTACTTTGTTGAATGAACATAGAAACACCATCATATTGTTCATTCATACTCGCAATTAATTAGAGAACCAACCTTTGATTTGTCACCGGCACACCAACATTGGATAGTTGACCGGCAAACATTTTTAACTCTTGACAATATGCGGAGACGTTTGGAAAATCATCCAATTTGACATTAGTGAATTGATTTTTAAGATATACCGCACGAAAAATCTTGTTATCTTGAAAAATATTTTGCAAACGCTCCCATGCTTGTTGAGCTGTAGAGTCCGGTTCCAAAATGGTGTGCAAAAGGTCATTTGATATGGGGCCGTAAATCCATTGAAGGACTATAGCATCCAAGTGAGACCATAAAGTCATGTCAATATCGGTGGATTTTTCCATGACCCCCGTTTGAGACTTAGGAGGAAGAATATGGTCGATGGCTTGGTATGCGTGCAATGGATTTTGAATAACTCTGCCCAAGAGGAATATTGCCCTTTTTCCATCTCAAGTATTATCGGAATGAAGTTCTTGACGTTTATGGCAAAAGCGAGATGAAATTTGTGTTGGTCGGCCATTTCCCTAGAGAAAGGAGAGAAAAAAAATAAGGAAAAGATGTAGGGTTTGGATGAGTAGGTGGTGGGTGCGGCGTAACTAGGGTTCCGTCCGAGAGTTAGGCCGCCGGAAAGGAGAGAAAATTAGGGTTGGGCTAGGGTTAATTTTTGGCTCTTGACCATGAAAGAAATATTTTCTGTAATCATTTCATTCCATAATGTCTTCTTATATACAAGTGTACAAGCCTTAATTTAGGCTACAAATATGGTAGAACATACTAATGATATTTACACCTAAAACTGAATTATTTACATTGATTATGGAATAATCAAAGATTATTTTCATAATCTATCAGAAAGTTTCGAAGTTCTATTCTTCCCGCAAATGCTGAGATGCAACTACGTACTAGGGATTGAATTTGTGGACAAGAAGATAAATTAATCTTCTCCATATTAGCTATATGATGCCAACATCTTTAAAGTAACTTCGGATAATATGTATAATATGGATATTCATATTATCCATCGGGTTAACACATATTTTATTCGTGTTAAATATTGACGGATCGGATAATTGATTTGTTTTTGTTTCAACCATTTTCGACCCGCTCATTTCCGACTCGACCCGCCCGTTTGCCACCCCTAATCACTACCAACCTGTTCCACTTCCCCCTTTTTTTTTTCTCAAACCCCATTATAGATTGAAATAACAAACATCTTTTGTCTTTTTCAAACGAGTGTTAGAAAATAATGAGGAATAGTAATGTCACAGGAGAAAAATAAATTTAAACCTAGGTTCTATTGAGAACATACTTTTTTTTCATATATCAATACAATTATAGTGGTGAAGAAGCCTATTGGCTTCTTTAAGGCCACTAAAATAAGCACCATGAGTGGTTGAATAGTGGGTTCTATGTGTTGCTTCCCCTGCAAACAAAATTTGAAGTGGAATATTTGAATGAATGCTAGTCTTTTTTGGCAAGGGCTCAGCCATAGCATCCAAATCATCTCCACTTGATCCAACTGCTACATAACTATATGATCCCAAGAAGAGTGGGTCAGTTCCCCATTGGCTCTTTAACACCTTTTCCACTTTAAAGCTACTTGGTGCAGAGGAATTATTTGCATGCCCATTACAGAATTTCTTGAAATGCTTTGAGTTTAAAAGGAAATTAGAGATAGTTTTTGAGAAACCATCAATGATCTCCTCATCATCAAGTGATTCCAACTCAAGAGCTTCTTTACCTGCAAACCATGATAATACAACATTTGACTTGCCATAAATTGGAGACAAATTAGCTGTCCTCCTCATCCACCAAGGAATTTTCGGGTTTGGTTCTGACTGATGGAATACCATCTGCAGGCAGGGGAAATTTATGGTATATTCTTCATCATGGGTACTTGGAGTTAGTTTCAAGAATAGCTTGTTGACAACACCAAAACCAAGCCTTGAGATTGCTTGAGTCTTGAAATTAGGTAGTGGGGGATTAAACATACCGGAATCTTGGTGAATCGCCTGTTTTAGAACACCAAGTGAGACTGTGACTATGACATGATCAGCATACATGATTGATTCATCACCAAAATATAGCTTCACTGGCTTATTACTAGTACCATTTTCAGTTTCTAATGATTCATCAGGCTGCCACTCAACCTTTGTGACTTTTCGGCCTAATTGAATCAAACCAGCTGGTAGAACAGAGGCCAAAGATTCGATCACCGATAAATAACCTTTAGCAATGGTTATTTCTTCTCCAGGAAACATGCGATACTCTTTTTCCACATTGAAATCTAGCATTTCCAAATCGCCAGCTGATGTATAAGTCCTTTGGATATTCTCAAACATGGCAAAAACGCCTTGTTCAAGTGTTCTTTTTCTCAGTTTATCGAACTCAATATCCTCGATGTCATCTTTCACTGAATCCCAATAAGCATCAAGGCCTCTCCGAAGGAAAGAACCAAGACTTATGAGTTTTCCGCCATTCGAGGGTTTATCAATTTCATCTTCAGGGACTAACTTACCTTGAGCAAAATCCATGAGTTTGTTGAAAAGATTGGTGATGGGATCAACAAGCGAAGGATGAAGCTCATATCCATCTTCCGCTATTGTGACTGCCTCAGTATCCAAGAGACCATCCATACACTCCCAGGGTTGCTCAGATTGAAGTGAGTTTATATGTTGAGCAATGTTGTAAACAGGGCTGCCACCAATTCCATGGATCCATGTAGCACCCATCTCAATCCTATCACCACCAAATTCTGAAGTGTTTATCCTTCCACCAATCCTATTTCCACCCTCCACTACACACACATCTAACAATTCATTTAACCCTGGTGTTGTATACAGTTTGTTAGCAGCTGTTAAACCAGCCATTCCTGCACCAATTATCACTACTTTTGGTTTCTTGGTTACCATTATAATTAGTGAGGGTGGAGTACTCTAACTTGTATAGCCAAAAAGGGGGAGAGAAATGAGAGAGAATTTGTGAGGAGTTTGTATGAAATATTACTGAACAAGAATCAAATATATACAAGGAGTGTTCCCGTCTTTCACATGATGCCACTCATTTTTTGCATAGTTTATTTCTCTAATAAAGACATAGCTATACTTTTCTTGGCCATTAGTGTGATTGTAGTCAATACCCCTAATGACACCCTCCTTTCCCTTTAACACCTCTTTACCTTTTCTCTACCGTACTGCCACATGCTAAATCCCCACCCGACAAACACATATAAGTACTGCGTTTTAATTTATGTGATAAAATTTAATTGCGCACAAAATCAAAAAAGAGATGATTCATGGTTATAAAAATTTATCATTAAAGATAAATTGAGAATTTTAAATTGAATTATTTTCAAATTTAAAAAGTTCTGTTCTTTTTTTAAATGGATTACAAAGAAAATCCACACAAATCGAAAGGGAGGGAGTGTACTGTATAGTATTCATACGTCGAGCAAACCCTCTTCATCTATCCTCATACAACCACACACGTGTGCAATATTCACATATAGTCTTGTTACTAATTAAGGGAGTCATAAAGCTTGTTTTAACAGTGTATATTGATGCCAAGATAACCAATAATAAGTTGATAATTCCTTCCACCAACCTCACATGTGAATCAAGTAAACGAAGGCCAACGCAGTACTGTACACACCATTGAATAGTGATGATTAGTCAACGAAAGCCATAAATTGTTTCAACAACGTAATCACAATTATCATGAATTCACAATTCAGAACTACCCAAATTAAAGGACTTTTACTTATTTGAAGTCATAGTGTTCTACTTTCTGATTGCACTTAGCATGATTTATTTTTCCAAAGCAATTAATTCATAATTTTGAGGTTTTGACTCCATTGGATTCCAATGCAAAAGGATATAGAAATCGAATACCATTAATAATATGATTCATAAATGAACTATGACAAGTAAAGACAACAGTTCGTTCTTTTTCTTTTATAATTGTGTATACCATTAAATATACGTGTATGACACCAATTAATTGAACGCAATAAGAAGGAGAGGCTCTTCTAGTTATCTCACACGATAAAATGTCACGTTTAATCTTACAGTATATTAGAACATCTATAAGGAAAAACTTTAATCGGTGCGGTACTAATTTAGTATAGTGACGTTAAAGTTCAAATACAAGACATATCGACATGTAGGACACTGTTTAATTTGGTGTTTTGGGCTATTATGGTCCTTTTTTCTTTTTCAAGGGCCATCATGGAATGAAGACCCGATGGCCAACCTCATATGCATATATATGTAAGGATGAATCATTTTATTTAAAGTAAATGTTATTTTCTTGTCAGAATATATCGACGGCTCCTTAAACTTGTAATAAATTCAATTTAAATATTTAAACTACGATATAATTCATATTAACACTTGAATATATGATAAAGTATTCATATTAAATACTTCTGACTCAAAATTTTGAAAAATCTTTTTGCGTCTGTTTTCAAGCACCCATTACGTAAATAAGGTAACCACTTGTCACATCCTTTAGTTATACACATTAATATCAATAAGCCGTAAAACATCGTGCATGTTCTAAGTGATATTGATGTGTTTAATCAAATGAGGATGCATATTTTATGTGATTAACTAGTTATGTAACGACTCTTATGAACACATGCATAAACTTTTTTAAAATATGAGCCGAAAATATCTAATAAAAATATTTTATCACGTGTTTAGATGCTCAACAAAACAAACTATAATTGAAATGTCTAAATGAAATTTACTGATAACTTTAAAGTTTTCGATGTACTCAACCTATTTTCTTTCTTCCCGTCAAGTTGATAATCTTTGTTGTGTTTCAAGTGAAACAACTGAATCTTTAATTAACAATCTGTAAGGATTCGGGATATTGTATTAGCATCTGGACATTAATCTCTAGTGTTTGGATGTCCCACATGTTCTTTTGGAGTGTAAGGCGCATTTTGACTCAAACATCAAGTGTAATTGCTTTGAATCCACCATCCTTTTCAAGAAACAGCTTCTTTTTTTTTGTTTCTAGACATATAATGATGTTAATTAATAAATTAGCACAAATACGAATCATTAATGATAGAACACTCTCCCTACCCAACCTATAGGTTGTAGGTTCGAATTACATGACGTCTGTATTGGGTAGAAATGTATCCGAAGACGTTAAGCGTATACAAGAAGTTTAATGGTTCCGGAAACCCCAACGGTCTCAAAAGATCTACACAACTGTCCTCCATTATCAACAACCCCGTCACATCGGTCTCCCTAGATCAGAGCATCGCAACGTGCGTGGGCACAATGACGTCATTAGCCTCACTCGTCACAACTTTTTGGGGCCACAGTAGTCTAAATTTTTTCCTATTTATGAGAGACTTAGAAGAGAAGGCACAATGACGTCATTAGGCTCACTCGTCACAACTCTCTGTAACCTAGTGTTGGGATACCATTGTTGTAGGGAACGAGAAGTAAGTAACTATTACAATAGTAAGAAAGGATAAACTAATTATTACAATAAACTGAAAATCGAGAACTTAACCAATTGCTTGTGTGATTCGCTGAGTCGAGTGATGACACTCTTTCTTTAAGTCAAGATAGCCCCGTATATCTCCTTTTACGTTATCGGGCAATAGTCTCCCAAGATACAACAACAACTTAACAATTGAGTAAAGGAAACTCAAGTGTTACTCTTGAAGAACTTTGAGTATAGTAACTTTGCTAAAGAGGAAGAAGATGAATTCAGAAAATTTGGAGTATTTTCTAAGTGTTGAGTAGTGTTCTTCAATTTAGCCAAAGGCCTCAATTTATAGTGTAAGGAGAAAACCCCTCAACTAGCCAACTAATGGCCTTCAATAGCCATGTAATGACACTTGATTGAGGGGTTACATTCAGCCAAATAATGGCTGAATTCATGTGGCAAGTAATGGAGAATCAATGCTCCAAAACCAGCCCAAAGGTCAGAATTTTCCAACTTCCCATCGCAGCATTCTGCCTCCGAAGCGCCGCGACTCCAGTGACTGCGCAACCAATTAGTTCCGCGGCTCCGACGGTGTGGCGCCGCGGCCCTTCACGGCTCTGCGGCGATTTCTGACTCGTTTTATCTTACACTTCGTACACTTCTTCCTTCTTTTACCAACGTGGAATACTTTGTCATTTGGCCAATAACCGTCCATAATTCTATGTCTCAAACGTATTACATACGTACCAATATCTCTTTCACTAATAAAATTTGCGATACTTGGCACTATGTGTGCACGTGTGTGGAAATGACGTTTCCGATGTGCGGGCCCCAATTATTCAGGTCATAAATTAATGGGATATACTTAATTCCACATTTAGTAAATTTCCAACAATCCCCTCTTGAAAGAGATTTTGGCGCATACACTTGGTGCTTTTTTCAGCAATCTTTTAGCGGACTGATGTTGCATCTGAATAGGTAGCATATGCTTTGAACCTTCCATAGTTGAATTCCATCGGACTTACTTACTGCGCGGTGAACGTGATGTCTTGAACCATCAGTGTTTAGTGTAAGCTAAGTCAACGGTACTAACACAACAACTTCACTTACTCAGTTCTTCGTAATGTTTTGTCCGTTGTGGCCGTGGACACTTCTTGGATTCTTAAGTGCGTTCATTTGAAGCGACCTGTCCTCAAACTTAAATAGGTGGTCTCCTACAAGGTATCCTGCTATACCCCACTTTACAAGTGTTAGGAACCATTAAAAATTTCTCCAAACCTAACCTCAACCGGTGAGGATCATTAAAGGTTTTAGAAACTTAACCTTCACCCACACTGCATATAACACTTATAGTCTATCATGGGAACGACTTTGGATTTGGTGTTTCTTTACAGAAATCACTATCCGAAGTGCTCATGCTTCCACCGAAGCGATCAACTGAACATTTACAACTTAGTTTTCCCATTGAACCTAATTACTTGGATCTCTAGTCAGTAAGGTTGGGTTACCACCGTATTGGTCCTTATACCTTAGGTTTTAAGCCCATTCCCCTAGACAGGCAGAACATCTGATCCTTGGGTAAGCCCTTTGTCAGCGGGTCTGCTATGTTATCCTTTGACTTTATGTAATCAATGGATATTATACCCGTGGTGATCAACTGCCTAACAATCTTATGCCTCCGTCGAATATGACGAGACTTGCCATTATACATAGTATTTCATGCCCTTCCTAGAGCCGACTGGCTGTCACAGTGGATCATTACAGAAGGTACGGGTTTGTTCCAGCAAGGAACATCCTCTAAGAAGTCGTGAAGCCACTCAACTTTTTATCCTACTTTGTCTAAAGCGATAAACTCTAATTCCATCGTGGATCGGGCGATGCAAGTTTGCTTCGATGATTTCCAAGACACAGCCCCATCACCAATTGTAAATACATACCCACTGGTGGACTTGGTGTTCTCTATGTTGGATATCCAGTTTGCATCACTGTACCTCTCTAGTACAGCTAGATATCTCAAATAATGCAACCCGTAAGTTAGTGTGTATTTCAGGTATTGTAGCACCCGATTCAATGCTTTTCAGTGATCATTACTCAGATTACGGGTAAACCTAGCCAACTTGTTGACTGCATAAGCAATATCAGGTCGGGTGCAGTTTGTTATGTACATTAAACTACCAATCACATGTGCATATTACTCTTGGCATATGGGTGCAGAACGATTTTTATTAAGTTTTTGATTTCTATCCATTGGTGACTTTATAGGCGAACTGTCAAATATCTCAAACTTTCTCAAAACATCCTCGATGTAGTAAGACTGAGATAAGACCAGTCCGTCAGACGTCTTAGAGATTTTTATCCCTAAGATGACATCTGCGATACCCATATCCTTTATGTCGAAGCATTGTTTCAACATGTTCTTAGTCTCTAGAATTATGCTAGGATTGCTCCCTGTGATCAACATGTCGTCTACATACAAGCATATCATAATGAACGAGTCAGAGTTACCTTTCATGTAGACACATTTGTCACACTCATTAATGGCGAAATCCTTCGATAGTAGAGTACTATCAAATTTTTCGTGCCATTTCTTCGGGGCTTTTTCAGCCCGTATAGAGATTTGACAAGCCGATAGTCTTTCTTCTCTTGCCCTGGAATCACATACCCCTCGGGTTGGTCCATATAAATTTCTTCTTCCAAATCACCATTTAGGAAGGCTGTCTTGACATCTATTTGATGTATCTCAAGGTCACGCAATGTTGTGATCGCAATAAATACTCATATGGACATCATCCTAGACACCGGAGAGTACGTGTCAAAGTCTACCAATCTGGCCTTGTACTTATCTATAGACCCATCTACTTTATACTTTCGTTTGAGTATCCATTTACTACCCAACAGTTTATTTTCCGGAGGAAGATCAACCAACTCCCAAGTATGGTTATGCAGGATGGAGTCTATTTCACTCTCAATAGCTTCTTTCCAGAGTGGTGCCTCTGAAGTTGACAATGCTTCAGCAATTGTCCTTGGTTCGTCATCAACCATATAAGCTATAAAGTCAGGACCAAAGGATTTTTTCTTCATGGCCCTTTTACTTTGCCTTGGTTCATCTCTGGAGTCTCTAAGTTCTGAGAATCTGAAACACTAGATTCCGGATATTCAGCCACTTCGAAGTCCACTAGATCTGAACCATCTAGATCCGGGCAGTCAATGACCCCCGGTTCCTGAGAGCTTTGTTCATAACTTCGTTTGCGAGAGATTATGTCTATTTCCTTTCTAGGAAAAGTATCTTCAAAGAGTTGAGCATTCCTTGATTCCATGATTGTACCCCCGTGGATATCTGGAATATCTGACTTATGCACTAAGAAGTGATAAGTACTACTGTTATTTGCATATCCGATGAATATGCAATTTACAGTTTTAGGCCCAATCTTGACCTGCTTTGGCTTGGGTACTTCGACCTTTGCCAGACAACCCCACACCTTTAAATATTTATAGGTGGGTTTCTTTCCTTTCCATGATTTATATGGAGTCTTGTCCTTACCCTTATGTGAGACTCTGTTAAGAATCGTATTAGCGGTAAGGACAACTTCTCCCCACATGTTTTGGGGAAGACCAGAATTGATGAGCAAGTCATTCATTATTTCCTTCAATGTGCGGTTCTTACGTTCCTTCACACCGTTTGATTGATGTGAGTATGGGGCCATCGTTTGATGAACAATGCCTGATTGGGCACAATATTCCTCAAATGGTGCTACATATTCTCCTCCTCTATCGCTACGAATGGATTTAATCCGCATGCTTAGTTAGTTCTCAACTTCTGCTTTATAACGTCGGAACGCTTCAAAAGCTTTATCCTTACTTTTCAACAAGTAAAGGTAACAATACCTTGTGCTATCATCAATGAATGTCACAAAGTACTTGTTCCCCCCTTTAGTTTGTGCAAACTTCAAATCATATATATCTGTGTTAATAAATTCTAGAGGAGTGGTATTCCTTTTGACGGATCGAAAATGAAGCTTTGTGAGTTTTGCCTCTACGCATACCTCACACTCATGTTGAGGGTTTACGTTGATAGACGGCAACAACTCCAACTTTACCAACCTTTGGATGGACTTATAGTTGACATGTCCTAATCTATGATGCCATAAATTAGAGGACTCAAGCAAGTAAGAAGAAGAGGCTTCAATATTATTGCTTGTGCGTAATACATACATGGTGTTAACTTTGAAAAGTCCTTCACAGACGAATCCTCATCCCACAAACGTTCCATTCTTAGTGACTACAAATTTATTGGATTCAAACACTAGCCTAAAACCAACATTAACCAATAAAGAACCTAAAATTAAATTTCTTATAATCTTAGGAACATGCATCACTTCCTTCAAAGTGAGCTCCTTTCCAGAAGTCATCTTCAGGACTACCTTTCCTACCTCCAACACGTTAGAGGAAGCGTTCATGACCATGAATAACTTCTTGTTTGTAACCGGTGTATAAGTGGAGAAGGCATCTCTATTGGAACAGATGTGTCTTGTAGCACTTGTGTCCATCCACCACTGCATGGGATTCTCAACAAGGTTTGCTTCTAGCATCACCACCACCACTGAGAACTCCTCAATCATGTTGTCCAGAAACTGGTCTTTGACGACGTTAACCTGTGCCTTCTCTTGTTGCTCAGTATTGAGCTTGCGGCAGTCCTTGATCATGTGACCAGGTTTCCCACAGTGGTGACAATTTCCTTTGAACTTCGCCGCTGCTTGGGTCTTGCCGTCTTTCTGGAACTTACGCTTCTTGCTTGGGTTCCCTTTGGACTCAGCCAGATTTGCCTTTGCCTCAGCGAGTTGTTTACCCCTAGGCAATGCCTTCTTATTATCTTCCTAAATTTGGAGTTTGATAATAAGTTCTTCAAAGGTCATCTCATTTGTCTTGAGTTTTAAGTAACTCATAAACTTATTCCATGAATGAGGTAACTTTTTAATCAGTGATGCAACCAAAAACTGCTCATTTGGTTTCATTCCTTCCAAATCCAGGTGATGTAGAATCATTTGGAATTCCTGGACTTGGGACATCATTGTTTTACTATCCACTATTTGAAATTTCAGAAATTTCCCAACGATGAATTTCTTAGTACTTGCATCTTGTGCGTTGTACTTCTTTTGCAGCTTCTCCCACAACTCTTTGCCAGTGCCAACGGTGCAATACACCATGTAGAGAGGGTCTGACAAGCAGTTCAATATGTAATTCTTACACATGAAATCACTATGACTCAATGCATTAAGAACCATCTTCATACCATTAATGACATGGATACCTAGGCCCCCTCACCCATTTCAGAAGCCGAAGGCTCCATTTCATCTCCAGCTTGTGGAGGATCTTCTGTTAGGAAATGTGTCATTCCCATAACAGTAAGATATAATAACATCTTTTGTTGCCATCTCTTGAAGTTTGACTCCAAGACCTTTTCAGGGTGTTCATGGTGTAATCCAGCGGGTAGAGAAACGACAACGTTCCCTTGAGCGGCAGTAAAGGCGTTGGATGAGCCTTGAGCAACCAGAAAGGCATTAGGAGTGCCTTGAGCAATGGGGAAGGCATGGGGATTTCCTTGAGCAGCAGCAGCAGAATCAGAAGCAGTTTGATCTATGCCAGTTATCTTTCTAACTTACTTACAACAAGACTTGTCTTAAAATTGTTGGGATACAATTGTTGTAGGGAACGGGAAGTAAGTAACTATTACAATAGTAAGAAAGGATAAACTAATTATTACAATAAACTGGAAATCAAAAACTTAACCAATTTCTTATGTGATTCGCTGATTCGAGTGATGACACTCTTTCTTTAAGACAAGATTGCCCCGTATATCTCCTTTTACGTTATCGGGCAATAGTCTTTCAAGATACAACAACAACTTAACAATTGAGTAAAGGAAACTCAAGTGTTACTCTTGAAGAACTTTGAGTATAGTAACTTTGCTAGAGAGGAAGAAGATGAATTCAGAAAATCTGGAGTATTTTCTAAGTGTTGAGTAGTGTTCTTCAATTGAGTCAAAGACCTCAATTTATAGTGTAAGGAGAAGACCCCTCAACTAGCCAACTAATGACCTTCAATAGCCATGTAATGACACTTGATTGAGAGGTTACATTCAGCCAAATAATGGCTGAATTCATGTGGCAAGTAATGGAGAACCAATGCTCCAAAACCAGCCCAAAGGTCAGAATTTTCCAACTTCCCGTCGCAGCATTCTACCTCCGAAGCGCCGCGGCGCTGTGAATTAGCGCCGCTGATCCAGTGACTGCCCAACCAATTAGCACTGCGGCTCTTACTGTGTGGTGTCGCGGCCCTTCACGGCTCCACGGCGATTTCTGACTCGTTTCATGTTACACTTCTTCCTTCTTTTACCAACGTGGAATACTTTGTCATTTGGCCAATAACCGTCCATAATTTTACATACGTACCAATATCTCTTTCAGAGAAGAGGGCGCGATAGTCATCTGCACTCTAAAGTGGAGGGGGTGTTCAGAGAAGAGGGCACACCCTCGGAAGCCGCGCTAGCCACGGCCCTGGCGGCAAACAGTGCCATAATAGAACGCATGGAAAAGTTTTTGAGCTCTTTGTCTGGGGCATCCCCAGATAGTCACCCGGCAGGTGAGGAAGATGACACCGGAGCACCTGATGCATCCGCAGCAAACACAGGAGCAATGCCTGCAGTACCAGAGATGGACCTAGTGAGACTCGCAGAGCTGGAAAAAGAGTTTCCTGAGCGGATGAGCCAGATACTATAGGCCCCCCGATACTAAAGGGGTTGGAGCAAGAACGTATGGAAAGATACCCTACAAGGAAGAAGCGGCCCCAGAGCCCATCTCAAAAAAGTTCAGAATGTCCGACATACCCAAGTATGACGACACAACAGACCTAGACGAACACATCATGACTTTCAAAGTCGCGATCACCTGGCAAGACCTGTAGCAACACCAAATCAAATTCGTTATGCTGAAAAAGTTAAGCTAATGCTCACAAAGGGAGCACTCTCTTGGTATACTCTCTTACTTGAAAATTTTATTGATTCTTTTGCTACTCTTGTAGATGCATTCGTTAAGGCCCAGGCTAGGGCCCGGAGGGTCAAAACCCACAAAGAGGATATATTCACCATAAAGCAAATGAAGGATGAGTTACTCCGTAATTTTGTGGAATGCTTTCAACGGGAGAGGATGCTACTGCCTACAATCTCCGAAGATTGGGTTGTCGCAGTATTCACTGACAGCTTGAACATTGATAGTTCAGACACATCGAGAAAATTAAAAGAAAGCTTGAGGGAGTTCCCAGCCAAATCTTAGAATGAAATAAATAATAAATATACCACCAAAACGAGGATAGAGGCCGATCATAGGGTCAGAATCAGATGAGGACAACATGGAAGATCTCGTAATGTTCCCCCATACAGGCAAAGAGACCAGAGAGGATGGTACAAACCTTATTCAACTCGACTATCCCTTTGCATGAAGGTTGATCGAATAAGACAAGGTATGATCCAGGTCATCCCAGAAGAGAAAGAGAAGCTCCACAGAAAAAGTCTGGAAACGACTCAGGACCGCCGAGCATGGCCTTTTATAATTTTAATATAGAGGTCGTGGATCTGGTAATGATTATGAAAAAATTGAAAGAAGTCTGGTTCCCGATAGCAGTTCGGTCCAACCCAAATAAGCGGGGCGCAGACATAGAGCTTTGGTGTGAATTCCATGGGATCCCAGGTCATTCAACAAAATATTGTAAACACTTAAGGTAGGAAGTAGCAGACCTATTGAGAAGGGGGCATTTGAAGGAGTTCTTAGTAGCCGGGCTAAGTATGACAAGGGAAAAAGGAATGGGACTCTGCGGGAATGCTCGGCTCAGTAGGGAACGATCAACATGATCGCCAAGGGAGTAATGGTGGGAGCAGTATCTCAGAACCAACAACACGAGGGGTCATCCTCATCTATAAAAAGGGCGAGGGATGAACAAAGTGGAAAAAGAAAGCATCGACAGGCCGTACGCTGATGCTCTAGTAATTTCTATCAAAATATTTTAATTTAACATTAAGCATGCACTTGTTGACCCAGGCAGCGCCATAAATGTTGTGCAACTCTGTGTAATCAAGGAGATGCAGCTAACCGAGCAAATGACTCATATAGTGAAAGTATTGACCAGTTTCAACATGTCGAACAAAATAACCTGTGGGCAGATCGATATGGAAACACACGTGCAAGGTGTCGATGAAAGGTTTGTTCGATGTCCTTTATGGAGGAATGCCTTATAATTTGGTAATTGGGGAGGCCATGATTGCATTCCATAAGGGCAGCCCTATGTACTTTCCATTAGGTGATGAAATTACCGACACATTGGGGAGTGGCTGCGGTACACGGAGACATTGAAATCGACCCAACGGAAATAGTTCTGGTTGACGGGCTAGATGACTCGGTCAAAAATGACACCTAGCAATCACAGAAGCCTGATTCTGGGGGCAACCTCGGGGTCATACAAAACATGAACTAGTGTGAGCCTCCTGGAAGATTAGGGAGATCAGATACCTTGGAGTTTTGTGGTGCCAAAAGAATAAAATGCGGGAAGATTCACAGTAGAAAATCTCGAACTTACATCTTGTCGACCAAATATGCTCGAGGAATGGTATACTTGGGCTCGGGCCTAAACCTCGGGCTCTTGAAATATTTAATTACCTTTTTGAATAATAATATTAGTAGCTTCACTTGGTCGATATTGGACATCTCAAGTGTGTCCCCAGAATTTTCCCTCCACAAGTTAAACATATACCCGAACTGTTAGCCCACTAAGCAAAAAAGACGCCCGGTGTAGACAAAACAAAGTCAATTCATCAAGAAAGAAGTTGCCCTACTTATCCAGTCAGGAGCGGTCCGAAAGCTAAAATACCCAGACTGGGTAGCAAATGTGGTAGTACTTCCTAAGAAACCTGAAACCTTTCAAATATTTTTAGATATAAATGACTTAAACAAAGCCTTCCTGAGGAGCTCGTACCCGATGCCTTGCCTAGATCATGTTGTCGATGCGGTGGCTGGGCATAAGCTACTCAGTTTTCTGAATGTATCCATAGGGTTTGACCAGATATGATTATCCCCATAAGATCAAGAAAAGACTTCATTCATAATAAAACAAGGAACTTATTGTTATACTATCATGTCATTCGGCTTGATAAATGCAGAGACTACTTTTCACCAACTGACCCAGCGGATGTTCCACTATTAGCTGGGTCGGAGTGTGGAGATATACCTAGATGACATAATTGTTAAGTCCCTAAAAATAGAGGAACATATTAGACATTTGCAGGAAGTATTCGAGATCCTCCAAAATACAACCTCAAGATGAATCCCGAAAGGTGTGTTTTAAGAGTAGGCTCAGGAAAATTATTGGGCTTTGTGGTGTCCAACAGAGGGATTGAAGTCAACTCGGATCATATTCGAGTGATAGAAAAATACCAGAGATGCTCAGTTGTGCTCATGAGGTGCAACAATTAATCGGGAGAATAACAACCTTGGAAAGGTTTATATCCAGGTCATCTGAGCGATGCCAGAAATTCTTCATCCTGTTAAAGAAAACGAAAGACTTCCAGTGGACCCCGAAATGCCAGCAAACACTAAATGATTTAAAGAAGTACATGACAAACCCTCTCATACTTGCAAAACCGGATGAAAGAGAGTCGATGTTGATCTGAATGGCTTTATCCGAAACCGCTGTAAGTGTTGTGCTCATTTGGGAGGAAAAAGGTACGCAATCTCATGTTTATTATACTTGCAAGGCCCTAACTGAGGCCGAAGCCCGATACCCCACCTTGAGAAGCTGGCTTTGGCCCTGGTAGTTGACTCTCGTAAGTTAAGGCCATATTTTCAATGTCATCCTATACGTGTGGTTACCACTTTCCCTTTTAAGGAATATATTGCACAAGCCCGAACTTTCGGGCCGGCTGGAAAGTTGGTCAATCAAAATCTGTGGGTACGATATCACCTATCAACCCCGGAACGCTATTAAGTCACTGGCCTTAGCTGACTTAGTGGCCGATTGTAGTCCAGTAATGATACCTCAGGCTCATACGAAAGCAGTTTGGGAAATCAAAGTAGCATTTGGGAAATGGGTCCTGTATACGGATGGGGCCACGAGCATGAAAGGCATTAGGATGTGGATTGTCATTGTCACCCCCTCAAGGGACATAATCAGGCAAGCCATTAAATGTATTTCTTTGACAAATAATAAGGCCGAGAATGAGGCCGTAATTGTAGGTTTGGAATTGGCTCGGGGACTCGGAGCTGAAAACATTGAGCTAAAAAACAACCCACAGCTGATTGTTAATTAGATATTGGGCAAGTACGAGGCCAAAGATAGCCGAATGCAAGAATACCTAAGTAAAACTGCCATTTTGGTAGCTCTATTTAAAAAATGGAAAGTGGTGCAAATCCCGTGAGATATGAACTTCGAAGTTGGCGCCTTACCCAACCTTGGCTCATCATCCAGGGAAACTAGGGGAGGGTCGGAGTTTATAGTACATCTCATATGCTCCGTCTTGGACTCTGGCTTGTACGAGGTAAATTTTGCCAACCTCACTTGGGATTGGCGAAATGACATTATTAATTATCTTCACATAGGGACTCTCCCGGAAGATAGTAAGGAAGCTCGGACGGTTAAAATGAAAGCAGTCAGGTATTGCATGCATAAGGGAGAGTTGTATCGAAGATCCTACCTTGAGCCCTTGGCTAAATTCTTAGGGCCAATAGAGATCGAGTATGTGATGCGGGAGATAAACAAGGTAAATTGCAGAAATCACGCCGGATATGATTCGCTGGTGAAGAAGATAATGAGGGATGATTATTAATAGACTCGGATTGAAGAAGACGCAAAAGATTATGTTCGGAAATGCGAGAAATATCAGCAGCATTCTATGATAATACATCAACATGTTGAACCCCTCCACTCGGTAGTGGTTCCGTGGCCCTTTATGAAGTAGGAGATGGATATCGTGGGCCCATTACCAGAAGTTGTGGGGGACGTAAGGTTCCTGCTGATCTTAATTGATTATTTATCAAAATGGGTGGAAGCTAAAATATATAAAAAGATTCACGAAAGACAAGTCATAGACTTCATATGGGATCATATCGTTTGTTGGTTTGGAATACCAAAAGAGATCGCTTTGTGACAACGGTCGGCAGTTCGTGGGAAAGAAGGTCACCGAGTTCCTGAAAGAATTAAACATCAAGAGGGTCACCTCATCGCCGTATCACCCGTGTGCAAATGGGAAAGCAGAGTCAACTAATAAAATATCATCCAAAGCCTCAAAAAGAGGTTGGAGAAATCAAAAGGCAAGTGGTGGGAAGAACTGCCAAAGGTATTGTGAGCATGCCAAACTACGACCAAAATGAGCACGGGGGAAACCCCTTTTTCCCTAGTATACGGAGCTGAGGCTCTGATACCCGTAGAAGTGGGAGAACCCAACTTTCGTTATACTCAAACTACCATGGAGTTTAACAAAGAAGCAATGGCAATAGGGTTGGAGTTGTTACAGGAACACAGAGAGTTTTCTTTCATACGTCTGGTGGCATAAAAATGAAGAGTAGAAAGGTATTTCAACAGAAGATGAATTTAAGGCATTTCAGAATCGGGAACTACGTCCTCCGAAAAGTCACTCTCGCAACAAGGGACCAGAACGCGGGTAAGCTACAGACCAATTGGAAATGACCATACCAAATCATCGGGATTGCGGGAAAAGGAGCGTATCAACTTAAGGATGAGTTTGGAAAAGAACTAAAGAATAGCTAGAACGTCAGTCACCTAAAGAGATTCTACCTATGAAAAAGGGCAGGTATGTCCTATTAATGCAAAAGCATTCACTTTCAGTTAATTTTATTGCTTTCTTGACAAAAAATACTCATAAAATTAGAAACCCCCCCAGAGGGGATGAACGCGCGTTGCACTCTTTTCCTTGGCCGAGGTTTTGTTCTAATCGGGTTTTCCCGGTAAGGTTTTTAATGAGGCAATGATTCAAAAAGCATTTCAAGCTTAGCGTGTCATATCCCGAAACTTGACTCCCCGAAACCTCACACTCAAGTATCAGGGAAAAAGATGAAGCAGTATAACCACAAGAAGATCCCTCCCAAAGACGGGCTCTCTTAAAAATGGGACTGCTAGCAGTCACTAAACTTGCTCGGTCGCTTTCTTTCATCAATCTTTTGAATACCCAGAAAACGGATCATGTACTTACAGGAAGAGTCGTCACATATGTCTCTGAAATAATTAAAAAGCCATAACTGATTTTTTGAATTAAGTTGTACAATGAAAAACTGTTCAGGGCAAAACAATACTCGAAAGCCATACGACCTGTAAAACTACTTCAAACTACACGACACATCCATAGGAGCCTCGGCACCTGCAGGTTCTTTCCAAGAGCCTTTTTGTGCCTTTACTTGGGGTTGAGACATCTTTCCCATTAACACCGAAAATAGAATATCTTTCTTCATTTCGAAATTGGATGTCTTAAATTCCAATTTCACGCTAGCGTTTCCGGATGTGACATTCCTAGATTGAGTCAAGGAAAGACGACCTCAAACACAAAGCACTAAAAGTCACATAGGCGTGCACCGATGTTGAACTTTGGATTAAATAATAAATGCTCGAATAATAGCATAGTTCTGGTAGACGGGCGCAACGGTCATACCTCGACAGTTAAGTATAAATTAAAAAGCCAACAGGTCATTATGTGATCACAATTGTTGCAATAAACAAAGCGCATGTCAAAGCGTAAAATAAAGGGCAAGAAAATAGTTGTCATTTATACAAGAAAAGCATCAAGTTCTCAACAAAAGCACATTAATAGGGAATACAAACCCCAGAGATCCGACAAACCAGAGCACGAAGGCTTAAATCCAAAAAATAGTAAAGGGCGCGAAGGCCCGGAAACACTAACATTAAAAAAAGCACACATGCCCCTACAAACTAACATGGGCTGAAACAGCTAGCACCAACCACCGACATTGTTATTGATCATCGCCGAAGGAACATATCCTTAGAAAGACTCCAAGGCGATAACCAAAGGCTGTAGACATACAAAGCTAAGCCAGAGGGGGAGCACCCTCGTCACCAGAGGAGCCGGTAGAAACGTCGGAGGAGAGGGGTGTCTCTTCACGCAGATCTTCCATATCAGCCTCAACTGCCTCCAAGTCCATCTCTGCTTCCACAAGGGCCATGAGGACATTAATTGCTCCCATATCCACCTCTTGAAGGACCTCGAACCGGGTCTGGAGGATAACATAGTCCCAAATTAAGGTGGCCCTTTAGCGCTTAGCTGTCCGACAATGTGTCAGTCATTAGTTCCGGACTCGAACGCGGGCACGAAAAGCCATAAGAACCTGCATCCGTGCGCGAGTAATATCACGATCAAGCTCAGCCCGAACCACCCTATCTCCCATTAATTGGCGATCCTGCGTCATGATTCGAAAGGTCTCATCTCTGGCTGCCAGCGCTTGCGCCTGTGTGACCTACTCCAAGCTGCCTTCTAGGGTGGTCCTCCATTATAAAAGATCCTTGTGCTCAGCCCGAAGATGGTCAACTTCACCCCGGTGAGGCCGGTTCCCCTCTGCCAATTTCTCTACACTAGAGGATGAAGGTATATTCTTGAAACGCTCAATGGTGAAGAAAACGGCGGCATGCCCCTAAAAGAGAAAGATAGACAGAATAAACCCAGCTTACACATCTAGTGGGGAGTAAAAGGCATGATAAAAAAACTCAAAATTACCTAAATAAAGATATATGTATGGTTGGTCAAGGAGGCTTCGAGGATGAGGTCAAACCCAGTAATAGATGCCGGAGGAATCCAAGGGCCTGCGCCTGAATCACCGCCTCTCGCGCTTTCAGGTTGTCCTTCATTGACTCTCGGCTCTCTGATGGCCTTGGTTGAGGGGACCCCCACACCTTTGGATGCTGCGGTTTATTCTCTATCGTCCTCCATGAGGACCCCTTATGCTTGTCCTCTCTCTCAAGCTCACTAAAATGACTGTGTGATCTTACACGCGAGCCAATCCCAGAGGTGGATGCTCCAGTATCATCCGAAAGCCTTCGATTCCTACTCTCCCTGGCCTTCATGGTGGCCTTAGCGATGTATGCCCGGACTTCATCCTGTAATGACACCATCCTAGTTGAACCTCCTCAAGCGAGGAGGCCTTCGGAGAAAAGAATGATAGGAAAAGTCAGAATGACTTTTCAACATGAAATAGCTAAAAATAAAGAGTCGACAAAAGATGAAAGACTCACCATGACTTTTGCTTTTCTATTTAACAACAGAAATGGCTCTCCACGTTTCCTCAGTGCCGTAAGAGGTACATAGTAGGCTTATCACCCAGCCAAAGACATCTGGTAGGGGCTCGAGGACAATCGGGGCCGCTGCAAAAATAAAAGTCAAGGTAGTCAAGAAAATACCAGAAGAAATAAAAGGGAAGGAGAATAAGATCACTTATGAGTGTTGTTCTAATGCTCCGGGAGAGGACTGAAATTGGTACCCAGAAGGCGGTGGTTAGGGATCATCACAAACCGATCACACCATTCCCGGTTATGATCATCCTCAGCATTTGTAATCTGGGCCCTAGAGCCTCGAAAAGCTAAATTAATTATTCCCCCACGGAGCACCCGGGGGGAATAAAGATGGATTAGGTGATCCAGAGTAAATGGAATATGAGCAAGATCCGCCAAGTGCTATAAGCATTGAACTATTCTCCATATCTGTGGGGTGAACTGCCCCGGATAGACGACGTAATGATGACAAAAGGACTCAATTACTCGATGGATCGAGAGGCTGAATTTGATGGTGAAAGGATAAGTGTAAATAAGAGAAATCTCTAGGATATGCTGAGTAATACTAGCATTTAACGGAGGAGGAAAAATTTCCATATTCGGGGTGGGCAGTCAATGCGGACTTGAGGAATCACCAAATCATAAATCAATGAGGTCATATCCTCCACAGATTCATAGCAGAGGTTTACCCGAAAGTCCATCTCAAAGTTAAATTTAGAGGGAATGATTCCGGAAGCAATAAAGGCCGGGTAACACTAGGTGATGACGGTTGACGGCGGGATGGACCTAGCTCTTCCCTCATTCTGGCGAGGGTCAGACCATTCAAAGTACTAGAAGAAGATAAAAAGGAAGTAGACATTTTTAAGGATAGGAAGTGAAATGGCAGAAAATTAAAGTTGCTAGAAAATGAAGTTTGAAAATAAAAGTGAGAAAAAGTGATCGGGGTTGCTAGTTTATATAGCCAAGAGAACAATCATTACTCTTGGTAATCGAAGAGGCGTGCCTGATCAGTTAATGTCAATTGGTGTCTCATAAAGGGCGCCATCGAATGAGTAACTGTACGCATTTAATGGTCACCTAACGAAATGCTGATAGAGGGAAATGATGTGACATTTCGGTTCCCGCAAAAAGGTTTTGTAAAAAAATGTGTAAACTGTTCCACTTTCCGATCCAATTAGTTCAAGGGTCCTGTAACGTGGAGGACTATCAGTATTGGTTAGAAATGCATCCGGAGACGTTAAGCGTATACAAGAAGTTTAATGGTTCCGGAAACCCCAACGGTCCCAAAGGATCTACATAGTTGTCCTCCATTCCCAACAACCCCCGTCACATCGGCCTCTCTAGATCAGAGCGTCGCAGCGCGCGTGGGCACGGTGACGTCATTAGGCTCACGTCGTCACAACTTTATGGGATCATCGTAGTCTAAGTTTTATCCTATATATGAGAGACTTAGAAGAGAAGAAAAGACACATTGTATTCTCTCTAAGCTCACACTTGTAACCTAGATCTCTCTCAAGCTAATACACCATTCTCATTTCTCAGCTTCAGCTCTTATTTTCTTCATATCTCATTTTTTATATTTAACTCAGTTATTCATTTTATTAGCCTATTATTGCATTTTGCTTACACCTTGTTCTCATGTACTCATAACTACTTAATCAACAATACTGGATTCGTTCAGGAGGGTCTCTGAATCGGATACGATTTACTTGTCTTTAAAACTTTAAATACAAATCTCTAACTATATTTTTGATTAAAATTATTTTTACCGGAAAACAACGTCTAAATGGAAATGCACCCTTCAGGAAATGAGGAAGACAAACAAAAATTAGTACGAATACAATCAACGTAGTAATTTTCCTCTAAATTTCACACCTTCTACAATTATATTTCCACTCATCTTTCTACAAATAGCATTTTCGTCGATTAATCATTTGCACCTCAAAAGTATTTGAGCGCAATATCATCGTGAGAATAGGCATGCATAATTTAACGTGCACGCCGTAACCATAGTCATGAATTCTGATTAACTAAGGTTATTGGTATTTAATTGATATAAAATT
Source organism: Anisodus tanguticus (assembly GCA_034509755.1). Taxonomy (NCBI): domain Eukaryota; kingdom Viridiplantae; phylum Streptophyta; class Magnoliopsida; order Solanales; family Solanaceae; genus Anisodus; species Anisodus tanguticus. The sequence goes on along the minus strand of CM067544.1, from coordinate 32,167,859 downwards.
AATACAAAAAAGTACTAATAAGTTGCAACACGTGCTCTTTGTACATACATACATTAAAATTTGTGATGAAAAGTGTTTAACTGACCATCTTTCGATCATTGTAGCTCAGTACCTACTTATACTTAAAAATTATTTATTAAATATATAAAATACTAGCCTGTATTCTCCATCTAATCTTTATTTTTCTAATTTATCTTTTCCTGTCATGGTTAATTGTGCAGTTTACGGTACCGAAGCTTTAATCTTTATCTAAATCTTCATTAAAGGCCGTGCAGATATGTAAGCAAAGTGGCTGGATTATAAAATGATATGTTATTAAAGCTATAAAAGGGTTATACACAGATTAGATGTTTTAAAGGTGACTCTAGAAAGATTAATTATGTTTATTTATCTTTTTGGTCGGGTCTTGGTATTTTCTCCGCAACCCTGATTGCTATCTTTATACTTAAAAGTTGGTCAATTTTACCTTTCTAGCTGTAGCAGTAATTAACTTTTTCAAATTAATATTTATTTTAGTGTTTAAGACCTTCTCTTATTAGTGAAGCCTTTAAGTGATGAGTTATGATAATCAACTTTACTAAAAATCAGCGTTAATGGGGATTGGAGACCATCATAGTCGTTTAAATCCAATAAAGCATCATTAGGTCCCGTTAATTATATGGGAGCGAGGTGATGCATCTTTACCAATGCTTAATCATGAAGAAGTTAAACTAATTCTTGAGTTCCAAATTTAACTTCACATCGTCTATCGTCACCTAAATTTTCCTTGAGTAACAAACCACTCACCTCTACCCCCACCCTAATTACCATATATGTCATGTAACAATTTTAATACTTTTATATTTGATTAGAGGAAATAAAGTTAAATACACGTTTCATTTGTGCATGTAGTGGTGCAGCCAACAATTTTACTATGGAGTGTCAAAATCTAAAAAAGTAGATACACGAAAAAAAGGAAAATCAACATATAATGTTTATACATAAAATTAAAATTTTAATCTAGCTAAACAATATAATTTTCAGGAGAAGGATGTCTATTGACATCCCTTAACATAAGGTGGTTCCACTTTGCATGAATAAAATTGGTCTCCGTAAACAAGGAAGAGCAAATATGATACGAATCGATAACGATGAGTTTTTTTTTAAGTGTAACGGATGGTATAAAAGCAAAATTGATTAATTTAAGAGAAACTTGTGCGTTTTTCAAAAATTAAAGAGGGAAATAAAAGGGAACCGAAACACACACAATAATACAATGTTACTTGTGGGTTCAAACTCACCTTCCAAAATAAAAGATTAAGCTGAAGGAGACTGATTTGGATAGTTGAGATAACGAGTTTTACCCGTAAATTTCAACTTATGAGTAGGTCGATATAGGTTGGACCACTTTCAATTTTGTTTTCTCCAAAGTCGAAGGCTATTAATTGTTCATGAAGGGTCTAGGTTACTTGCATACCTAACATACAAGACATGTAAGATAAATCAATCCTTAAAAAATGCTATAAATGTCATAAAAGCACAATTACGTATTATAATTCTTTTGATCATTTGTCAAGACACTAGCTAGTAAATATCAGCACTTCGAATCAAATGTCAAGACCCAAGAAAGATTCAGGAAACTTGGCATCATATAGTCCATAGAAGCAAGATTTTCAAAGTTATCTTCTGTATTTATAATAATTGTGCATTACATACATTTTTAATTTTTTGAATCTATGCCGACAAAAATCATTTAAAAAATAATACAACATGCTTAATTTAAAGAAATAAAAGAGTATTACGCAATGTAGAATTAAGTTTTGCTACAGAGAAGTTCTCCAAAACTTGCACAGGATCCTACAAAGGAACGATTTTCAAACTTGCACAGGATGCTTTTTTAATTAATCTTTGAACATAAGATATTCTCATATAAATCCATAATATATAAGATATAATAACCCACATAACATAAAGCTATGAAAGATCTATTTTTCTAGAATAGAATCAGAGGGTCTGTAATTGTAAATGACCGATAAATAATGGTACAACTTTGTCTAGTGGTCCATCTTATGATGCTTAGTTTCATTTTATCAAGTTATTGTTGATTACAGTGTGGCAGAAAACGGGAAATAAGTAACTGATAAGTATTACAACAAAATGAAATTACAATAACTGAAATTTCAATAAACTGAAAACAAGAAACTGAGATTACAAGCACTTTGATTTGCTGGGTCAAGTGATGACATTCTGTCTTTAAGACAAGATTGCCCTGTATATATCATTTCTACGTTCTGGACAATAGTCTCCCAAGATAAAACAGCAACTCAACAAATGAGCAAAGGAAACTCAAGTGTTACTTTGAAGAACTTAGTGTAATAAAATGATGTTGGAAAGTAGTAGGAAGAATTCTGTTTTTTCAGGGACCAAACTGTAAATATGAAGCAATTTGGGTCCAAAAAGATAATATCAGAAGAAGCCCAAAGCCCGAAACCCGAGACCCGAGACCCTTAGCCAATTTTGAGACTTATAAACTAAACAAATCTTCCTTCCTCCACCGATGAGGGAGAATTGGTCTATACCACATTTTCATGTTTCAAACACCTCACTTCGTGGACCAATATCTCTTTCATTTCTCAACGAAATTTGACGATCCTTGGCCCTACGGTCATCTACTCACATGGTAGATTATGCACGTGTGAAGAATCAAAGTCTCCAACATGCGGAACCCTAGTGTTTAAGTCATTAAAGATGGGTAGACGCAACTCCCACCAAAGGCAAATTTCCAACAGTTATAGTTATGGTAAAGAAGTGAGGGTTGGGCTATCCACCTCACTACATGAACTACTTACGTATATACAAATAAAAGTTTTTGTCGGAAAAACAAAGCTTGTATAAATTAATTTTGGTTGATGTATGATGGATGAGAGAAATTAATTTATTGAAAGGAGATGAAACGAAAATGATTGCATAAGCTGACAATTGATCTACTATCGTCTTTTGTCGTAGTCTCCGGCTCTCTAACTAAACTTAAACTATGCCCAGAAATTTAACATCATCTGCTCATGGTTCTCATGTCATATACTGTTTACTTTTATTCATGTGCTTGGGTCGAGTGAAAAATAAATATTTCTTCTAAAAATCTTACCACTTTAGAATCACAGGTAATTTGTCTTTAGGCTTTTTTTTCACAAAATCATAGTGATGTATTTCTATGCCCGCTGCAGCTAAACTCTTAACCTTTTTACCCCGTGGGGTTTGACATTAAAGCTATTATCATCATACCTGTGGTGATATCTAGGGATTCCTCTTAGTCCTGATGACCTGCTGAATCATACAAGCGATTCTGACACAGGCCTGTATTACCAGACTTAGCTTCAGTACGCCCGTTTTGGATTTGAGAATTACGAGAGGATGTTGAATTTGTGGAGTGAGCCACATTACCTATGGTACCCTGTTCCTTTAGATAGTAACCCTGATTCCCACACGCAAAACACATATCCATGTCTGAATGATACACCCGTTGGTGCCTTTTATCACACTTGTTGCACATAAGATTCTGAAAAATCTTTATAGCCCATATTGGCATGTGACTGAGAACTTAGTGCTATGAAACTCTGTTTCTGACTGAACTGGACTTTCTGATCATATTTGTACCTCAAGGCTAGTGCACTGGTTGTAGATGGAGTGAACCTTAGTGACATCCTATAGAAAATTATTTGCCTCCACCTCCTTGAGATCCTCCATGATTTACGTTTCCTACAAACTTAGCTCATTTGCTAATTTCTCTGTCATTCTCTTCCTACAGTCTCTCATTCTCTTTTCTCAAGTACATTGTCATTATTCAACTTCTAAATGCATTATATAACACCCCTTCTCTGGTGACGTGCACTTTATTCTGAAATCACCTCAAGTATCATTCGTTACTAGTAAGTACTTCACAATAGTACCCCTATGGATAATAATCCTCAGTTGGACCTTGAATTCCTTGCTCATCGCTTGCAAATTCGAAACATATATAATTTGGTAGGAAGAGATGATTGCTTATTGCTCTAAGCTTCATGGCATGATCTAGAGTAGAATGAAATGAGACAATCCTGAATGTCTTGGTAGTTAACCATTTGTATTTGTGGCTGACACACACATATAAAGGAAACTCCATTGGACACGACTTTATATACTCCCTAGGATACTTTAACCTGGTTCTACGGTACCAAGCTTTGTCAAATCCCGAATCTGGGCCTCGACGTAACACGACACCGGTGCCTGACTACATGTGACCGAGCGAACGAACTGGTTGGCTGAATCAACATATATATTAAAATATACTGAATGAGGAAATAAAACTAACACATGTTGATCTACTGAAAGTCTGACTGAATAATCATTAAGTGTTGAGAATATAGAACTAAGTCTGAACATAGTAAAAGTGCCAACATGGCCAACATGAAAATTTGATAAACTCTGTCTAACTACTACTCTAGCCTATGAAGCCTCTAAAGAGTACTGAGATGCTAACTGTTTGCTGGGACAAAACCCCCGACATACCTGACTATCTGTAATAAACTATAAAGACTACAAAATAAATTATTGGGCCCCGAAAGATTGGGGCTCACCTACTCAGCTGATACTACAGATCCTAGTGTGCATATGTGTCGTTCTGAAAATCGTTACATGTATCACGAGATACAAGTTTTAAGAAAAAAGAACATTAGGACATTTGAATTGCACTACTATGTAAAATAACTAGATGAAAGAACTGCAAGCAGGGTACTTGGTAAATGGCAGCCCAAATAAATGATCAGGTAATAAATAATGAAACTGTAACTGATCACTTAAATGAACGAGATAAGTGAAGTTATGAGTACTTCCTGTTCTGCATCTGGAACACCTAGTTATCTGTATTTATATGTTGGGCCTTGGCCCAATAATAAATGCAAAAACTATAGCCTTGGCCAAGTAAGTGTGTCAGCCTATGGCCTTGTCCAAGCGTACATATGTGGGGGCCTTGGCTCAATAATAAATGCACAAACTATGGCCTTGGCTAAGTAAGTGCATCAGTCTATAACCTTGGCCAGGTTTATATATACATGAGACTTGTTCCCTTTGGCAATCACATATGTTCACTATTCATTAAGTATTATTAAGGAACTGAGATTACTGGAATAAAAAACATCACTAATTGAGATATGTATTCATAAACTGATTATGAGACCTAAAGCCTTAACTGTTTCTAGACTTGTTGAGTTCTATACTAAGACTCATGGATATCAAATACGAGCCTATATTAATTTCATTCTGAGTTCACAATATTCGAAATGAAGATCATGAACGAATTACGAACAATGACATTTAGAGACTAAAAGTTCTACAACTATTCACGAAACTAAGGCATAACTATGTTCTGAAACAATTCGTAATAGTCGATAAAGAAGATGGCATAGGGTGAATCATCAACATTCCCAAAAATAGAGAGTTAGTCTCACATACCTGTAAACGCTCCAATCCAACAAAATATGTTGATTTCTAACGAAGAACGCTCCAAACCCTAGCTTGAATCACTTGTGAAGGATTTCTTTGTTAATCTTATGTTTTAGTTAGAGGATCATATTACTAATCATGATTTAATTCTAAAATCACTAAGGAATCGTTAGGAGCGAACTTACCTCATGGTGGAAAGTTGAGATGAGAGAAAAACGCTCTTGAGATGGTTTTCTATGAGGTTGGATGAATTGATGAATGATTTTTTGGACTAAGTGTTATATTTAAAGGATGAACATTTTTTGAACCCTTGTCTCACTGAGTGAGGTCCGTAGATAGGTTTTTTCTCGCTTTGGGCTTCGCTGGGAGAGCTCCCTTGTCCATTTTACAGTTAGACGAATTTTTACATTTTTCGACGGTACTGACAGCGTCTCTGTGAAATGGCTATAACTCCAATCACAAAGATCCGTTGGAGCTCCACCATATATAGTTGGAAAAGTATTTCGAAGATCTACAACTTTCATGTTTTGAGTTTTCTCCTTTTCTTGACGGATATTCACAAAACAGGCTGGAAGGAAGGCCTACTATAAACTTAGTCGATTTTATCGAATCTTAAGCACCTGACTAGTCGTCTTAATTTCAAAAAAACATTTTCTACCTAAACTCATTCTGATAGCGCTTCACATGTCTAAAAATTCTCATTAATACTCATTTAACACGTCAACACCTACTTTGAATTTACGGAGTGTTACATTATCTCCCCATTGGGATCATTCGTCCTCAAATTATTGTCTTGGTTGTAACTACGGATAATTCTGGACCTTAAACTTGACAGATGGAAACATGTGAATATTGAACTATCATGAACACATGAATACACTGGGCGATTTCCGGTGTGTTCCCGGCCAACCTGGCTGTGATAACCACTGGGCGGCCTCCTCCCGAAGTCGTCCAGCTTTCGGCGACCCTACCCCCACCCCTCACCTACTCTAACATCATCACCCATACAATCCCCACCCAACAAAACCTTACTGCTGCTACTGTTTGCGGCGGTAATGTTTTGGCCGAGACTTCTCTTAGTCGAAACCCTACCCTATCAATCCCATAAAAACCAATCACATACTTACATGGTGAGCTAACTATTTGGTTTAGTTCACAAGAAGTTGCAACGTTAATCGAGCAACAAGAATTGAAGTATGCCGTGGTTGGTAAGCTTAGTCATGGAACACCCACGATCAATTTCTTGAGGACGGAAAATCCAAAATAATGTGAATTGAAGGCGGAAGTAAGAATTGGGCTACTTCACAATAGGCATGTCTTGATTCGATGCTCCATCGAAGAAGACTATCTCACATTGATGTCAAGACCTAGTTTTTGGATTAAGGAGAAAAACAATTCCTTCTTGATGAGAACATTCAAATGGGATATGTGGTTTACTCTGGAGGAAGAGACAAGCATGGCAGTGATTTGGCTTTCATTCCCAAATTTGCCCCCAAATTTCTATTGTCAATCAACTTTGTTTTCCATAGCTTCATCGGTGGGAAAACCTATTGCAATAGATGCGACTACTTTGAACAAAACAAGACCTAGTTGTGCTAGGGTAAAAGTGGAGGCCGATTTTCTTAAAGAGCGTCCACAAAAGTATAACATCTAAGTTGTGAAAGGGGAAGAAGTTCATACAATTTCATACAAAATTCGTTATGATTTCTTGCCAAAATATTGTACTACTTGTAAATTACAAGGGCATGATATTCATGGGTGTTGGAAAGTACATCCGGAATTGCTACCGGAGAAGAAGAACGTTGGCAACGGAACAGGGGAGGCGACGGAAAAAGGTAAGGCTCCTAACTCTAACCCATCCTCTATCAACCCTAGCCGCCAAATCCCTACTCCTAAACCACTTTCTATGAACCCTAATACCACCCAAGAATGGACTACTGTCACATACAAAAAATACAACCAAACCCAGCAAAAACAACTAACAAATCCGATTGGAAAAACTATTCTGACGACTGAAACAGTGATTCTGATGGCTATGGCTACCGGAAACACTGCTTCAACGTCAAAACAACCAATCGATGATCAAAACCCTACTAGAAACCCTACCGAAAACCACCCTAGACCTCCGGAGACCATCCTAAACCCTACAACCACCCCCTAAAACATTAGCCCACAAACCATCGGAAATCAGTGAAATACCGATGGTTTATCGATGGAAACCCTAGCCGCCACCCCTGAAAACCCTACCAAAAATCCTACCCTAATTGTACACCCTACCCGACTCGGAAACCCAACCCACCACACCGAAACCACTATCATAAACCACACTGGTTTACCGACACTACCCACCCCAAACCCTAACTCGCCACAGCATACCCAGAACCCTAAACCACTCTCAAAAGTGGTTTCGGGTAACCTTAACTACCCACTAGTCATAGAAACCCTACCAAACCCACAACATAAACCCTACCCACAACACAATTTGGCCCACAACCCGACTCATTCCCAAACCCTACATATTTCCTAAACCCTCAACCGAACCCACTATGCAACTCACCTAACCCGTGCCCAACACACACTATCCAACCCTCAATGTCCACCTGTAACCCGAAACATAATCTCAGAGCCCAACAAATGGCGTTGGCCCAATCTCAAAACCAAACCCTAACCCTCCATCCCCAAAATCCAAAAATATTTTGGCCCACAATCATAGCCCAACCTTGGTACAAAACACAAACCCAGAATCGGGCCCATGTAACCTGAGTCCACCCCTCTCTAAAAATCCTAATCCGAGGCCACTGCCCCACATCTTAAGCCTGGCGAATAGGACTCCGCAACATACTGAAAACTTGGTTTTATTAAACCAAGCATGTGTGGACGTTCCTTCTTCAGTAGATGAAACTGTAGATTCCATGTTGAGTGTAGACATAATCGATGAGGATGACATTTTATATGACGAATGTTGGTATCCCCACTCACCAAGCCTAGACTCAGATGTGGAAATGGAAGATGATATTGAAAATGCAGATCCTGATGAGCACCAGGAATTTGCTTACATTAAAACTATCACTGCTACATTTGCTGAAGCAATAAAGTTGCATGCCTCGGAAAATGACCTATTTTTAGTAGCAATTTCAATGGATGTAGAAAACTTCCCAGAGGCGATTCTCGCTGGTTTTACGGCTCCCAAGATAGTTGCCCTATGAAGAATGCCAAGTAGGAGAGTGAGGAATAAGATGATGGCATATGCCAATTCACCCACATTAACAAGGCCCAATAGGAGATGATTAAGTTCCATGAATACGTGGAGGACGAGAAAGAAAAGATACAACATATTGAAGATTTTATAAGGCCGGAGGTAGATTGCAGCTTTGTTCTTATATTATTCCTTCATTATGTTAGTATCATCTTATGTAATATCATCATAAAGTATGTTATAAACTCTGTGATGATCATAGAATATTTTATCTTAGCTAGTTCCTTCTTTTTACATTCTTGCTAGTTGAGGCACGCCTCAATAGTAATATTTGTACTTCCCCTTTGGGGGCCCCTGTTTTTTCATCCTGTTATAAATAAAATACCCACAAGCTGCGAGGCTGTGGTTTATAAAATAAATAAATAAATGGTGAATTGCATAGATACTAAACTGAATAGGTACAGAACTGACTGAATACTATAAATATGAAGATTATATCATGAGGGTCTAAGTGTAAAGGTTAGTTACCTTCAACACATTTTCTTGCTCTTCGAATAGGTGGGGATACTGGGACTTCATGTCCTCTTCAGCTTTCCATGTAGCTTTTTCAAATTTCTGATTTCTGTATAGAACTTTCACTGAGGCCATTTCCTTGGTTCTCAACTTGTGAATCTGACGATTAAGAAAAGCCACTGGAGTTTCTTCATATAACATGATATCTTTAACTCCTATGATTTCAGTGGGAATAACCAGAAATGGGCCCCCATGAACTTCTCCAATATAGAGACGTGAAACACTGGTGTACATCCTCCAACTCGCGTGGTAACTCTAACTCATAAGCCACCTGTCTGATCCTTCATATGATCATGTACGATCCAATATAGCAAAATTGAGCTTCCCCTTCTTCCCAAATCTCATAACTCCTTTCATGGGCGAAGCTTTAAAGAACACCCAATAATTGACATGAAATTCCAAATCTCTACGATGTACGTCTGAATAGGACTTCTGGCAGCTCTGAGCCATTTCCAGACACTCATAAATTAACTTGACTTTTTCCATACCTAGGTGGACTAAATTAAATCTAGTCCTAACAATTATGTTTCACCAACTTCTACCATCCAATTGGCGATCTACACATGTGACCATACAAAGCCTCAAATGATGCCATCTTGATGCTAGAGTGATAACTCTTATTATAGGTAAATTTTATGAGAGGTAAGTGATCGTCCCAATTACCTTTAAAATCAAGGACATATGCCATTAATATATCTTCGAGGGTCTAAATGGTGTGCTCTTCCTGGCCATATATCTGAGGATGAAAAGCTATACTAAGGTTCACCCTTGTGACTAATTCCTTCTGAAAGGATCTCCAAATATTTGTTGTGAACTGGGCACCATAATCTGAAATGATGACATTAGAGTCCTACACAACCTGACGATTTTCTCAATATACCACTTGGTGTAATCTTCTGATAAGTCATTGGTCCTTACTGGCAAAAAGTGCGCTAACTTAGTAAGTCGGTCCACAATCATCCAAATCAAACCCTATTTTCAAAATGAGCGAAGTAAACCCATTATAAAGTTCATATTCATCATCTCCACTCAAGAATATATGTATTATGTGCTACACCACTATGGGTTTATGATGCTCGACTTTCACCTGCTGACAATTTGTATACTTAGTCACATAATTTGCTACATTTTTTTCATGTCATTTCACCAATAATTCTTCTCAAGATCATGACACATTTTTATGGAGCTTGGATAGGTAGAATATTAGAATATGCGTGCCTCTGCCATAATCTTCTCTTTGCGTCTATCTACATCTGTGAGACATATATTTTCCTAGGTACCTTAGAGTACCATCATCTCCCCCTTGTTCGAATGTCACACCCCAAACTGGGGGTGTGGCCGGCACCCGGTGCCACACTGGACCGAGCATACCACTCTGAAACATAATCTGTGAACTAATAGAAACTTCAGCCAATAAGACCATAACAACTATGAAAGTATGGAGGTTTAACCAACATATCAATAGTGCTGACGAGGCCACCAATAATAAATATATGATGTCATCAGGAGATATAAATAAGAAGGGTAAATAGCCTAAAGTATCTGTGTACATGCATATACAAGACCAGTGAGGTCATCGTACGGATCAACTGACCAATATGGTCGACAAGGCCATAAAAAACAACTAAACATGACATATAAATCTACAAGCGTCTAAGAAGTACAACTGTCATAGGGTCAGGACAAGTCCCTGACCTACCCATCAACTGTATATACATAAGAATCGGCTCATGACTTCTAACTAAGTAGCTCCGGAAGAAGCGAAGCTTACCAACCAACATCTGAACTCACAAGCTCCTACTGGGGAGGCCTATTTATGCCTCTACTTGAACCTGTAGCATGAAATCCAACGCCCCCTAAAAAGGGGAGGTCAGTACGAATTGAATGTACCGGTATGTAAAACATAAAAAATAATATGAAAGCATAAGTTGTAAAAGCAGGGCATAAAAAGCAACCTGATATTATGATAATTTGTGTGCCACTCAGGGCGAACAATAAAAACTCTGAGACTTTTCTGGAACTTCTATACACGTGTACTAATATATAATCTACCATCAACTTATAACTAGAGGTATTTAAATCAGGTATTGCCCTTAGGTAATAGTCTGAGGTGTGTGTATGGACTTGCCCTCCGATTATATCTTGGGGTGTTTAAATAAGTTGTTGCCCCCAGGTAATAGTCTAAGGTGTGTGTATGGATGCATATATAAATGGCAAACCCTCCGGTTATAGCCCGGGGTGTGTATGCACATAAATAACTTCCCATTGATATTAGTTCAGTGGTGTGTATCGTATATGTATATATAACTACCCACCGTCATTAGGCCGGTGGTGTTCATAAGACATTGTAGTCAAAATGGCACTTTTGGCCCCTTTGAAACTTATAAACTTTTTTGACTTTACTTTGGAACGACTCATAGTCGACTCGACAATTAACTCTTTGAAACACTCTTTTTGAAGGTCTAGGAAACTTAGATATACAACCAATAATCGAGTGATATAGAATATGATAAAAATACGAAGAAATGATCCGGACAAGGGACAAACAACATGTGAATAAAACTCTTCTTTAGACGTTTCATTTAGAAATCGTTATACGTTGGAATTCATGCCTTTTAATGGAAATAATAGCCTAACATACCTTGTGGCGATAGCTCATAAGTCCTCAAATGCTTAATGAACTACAATATACATCATACGAATGATTTGGATCAATAGCAACTCAATAAATTATAAGTGTCATTTAGACATTTCATCGAACACTTTATGTGTGTAAAACTTCCATAATCTTTAATAATGGTAACTCAACAACAAGATAACCTTTTCAACTCTACTTGATCAGCTTATCTTTCTTATGCAATAACTACCAATATCCAACAATTCAATGTCATAATATGGCTTCAAACGAGCGGCTCAACAACCATAACATTCTCAACAAGCTCTTTAAACAATTCAACAATCACAATGAGCAGCAAGCTCAGTTTTAGGATTAACAAACTATAGTTTTAAACCATTTTCTTTCTTCAAAAATATGTCCATAGCAGAAACAACAACCTACACAAGCTAATGCACCAATTTTCAAGCCACAACATACATTAAAACACCTTCAAAACAGTCACATACTCAATAGCGAACATAACTACGATTTTTGGGCTTTTACTTGAAGAATTTTAACCTAGCAAGCTTACCACCACATCTATTAATACAAACACATAAAGTAGAGGGAGATTCTCACCTCAAACAACAACAAGAACCGTCAATCAAAGCATTCTTCAACTTAAAGGAACCCTCAACGCAACCACAATGCCATAGGAACACTCCCCACTAGTTCTATGAAACTTTTAAGGATAAACTTGCGTAGTTTGGCCTTAGATTCACTCTTGAATCATGAGAAAATGCTTATAGAGGGTTTAGGAGGTTTTCTAGGGTCTAGTATGGTTGAAAATGATCCAAAATAAAAGAGCCACCACTTTAAATAGTATCAAGGAACTTTCACCGCCTCAAGTGGGTCCCAAAGGGAGTTGCTTGCAGTGTTTTCTTAAAACGTACATAACATTCTGCAAAGAGATCTGATTAATGAATGGAGTGTTGCATTGGAAAGTACACATGCTGAAAGTGAACTTAGATAGGTTATGCACCCCATAATGCCTTATATACTCAGAGATATTCCCTTCTAAGTTGGGCCGCAAATCTTGCTCGAAATTGTACCTGCCCATCCCCGAGTTTCGACGAACTTGATTTCTTTGATTCGTTTAACCCCGAACTCTTATGAAACTTACGTATATGGGACCTTGTCCTCATTGGGATTTACGTCATTTTACTTACGACGTATACGAGTGCAAAAATACAAGGTGTAACATCAAAAGCCATGGGTTTATGCTTGTTAATTCCTTCCTTTAGCTGCAATTGATAGGGATCATGAAACTGTTTACCTATTTTTCTTTACTAAAGAGGATTTGGCTCTATTTTGTCCAAAAACTCTACCATCTTCGGAGTCAAAAGTTTGAACTCCTAGGTTTGCTAAATGATAAACTTTTCTAGCCATGATTCTCTTGTCTGTCTCAATATGAGTTAAACTCCCCTACTTGATTTCTTTCTGAGACAATTTCTAAAATACTCGTAGTATTGTTGCGCGCTAAGTCTTTGACAAATACCCTGAAGATTAGAGTCTCGTGCAATACCACAACCCTTGTGCCACATAACTGGGCATGATCTTTTATCTTTTTATGTGATCGCTTAATCCATAATAACTGATCTTGCACAAGTCGATCAATGATCATCCTACTCACTTCGCATTTCTTTCCTCCTTCTAGCGACTATATTATTTTGCTCACGTTACTGAACTGGGTTTCTTCATATCTCCTGCTAACTCTTCGGGTTTCAAATGTCCAACAAGACTTACTAATGATTTACACCTCTCCCCCTTAGACCAAAATGTCTTATACTTACGAATTCTTCTGTTTTGTTGGGATACAACTATGCTTTTTTATCTTCTATAATTTTTGTACTCTACAACAAGGACACCTCATTTTTCCACTCACCTATGAGAAAATTTTCCTTACTAGGAAAAACTGAATTACCTGTATAAATGGGTTGCTAATGTATTCATAACTGGCATACTCTGTCTTAATGACTTAACTTTGCTCACACTGTCAATCTAAGGGAAACCCTTTTATGATAACTCTTAAAAGCTATTCTTCTGTAGCTTGATCTCTTACTACTTAAATGATTTCTTCTTTCACTAATTTCTATACCTCGAATTTAACTTAAACCCTTTAGATTTTAACACGCATTCGGATTGTATACAAACTATTACCCACTTCACTAGTGTTATCCTAACTAAAGAATTTAATCATACCTCTACTAGTCCTGTTGAAATTGCTAAGTCACTGTATTTGCTCAAAACTTACTTACTATTATTCAACTAAACACCTGCTAGCCTCAAGTTCTCTTATTTTGCTCTGAATAACCTAAGTTATTTCTAACTTTCCCTCATCATCTGACCCTATTCTGAGGTTGTAGACTATCTTTTCTGAACTACAATCATGAGTCACACTTAGGGAAATTACGTCTCTCTTAAATGAATAATTAAAATACGTAACCCCAAACTTTGTATACACTTCCAAATTCATACCATACTATACACATATGGGGTAAACACTTAATCATATAACCTAAGAGGGAACTATCACATCTTCTTATCTCATAATAATCTTTACTTCTTATAGTAACTTACTAACGTCGTACTCTCTGGATCTTATCTGACTAAACTTAAACAACTTAAACTATACCCAGAAATTTAACATCGTCTGCCCATGGTTCTCATGTCGTACACTATATCCTCTTATTCACGTGCATGGGTCGAGTGAATAATAAATATTTCATCTGAAAATCATACCACTTTAAAATCACATGTAATTTGTCTTTAGGCTTTTTTTTGCTCAAAATCATAGTGATGTATTTCTATGCCCGCTGCAGCTAAACTCTTAACCTTTTACTCTATGGGGTCTGACATTAAATCAATTATCATCATACATATGGCGATATCTAGGGATTCTTCTTAGTCATGATGACCTGCGGAATCATAAAAGCGGTTCTAACAATGGTCTGTATTACAAGACTTAGCTTCATTACGCCTGCTTTGGATTTGAGAATTATGAGGGGTTGCTAAATTTATGGAGTGAGCCACATTAGTTGTGGTACCCTATTTCTTTAGATAGTGACCCTGCTTGCCACACCAAAAAGACATATCCTTGTCTGAATGATATGCCCGTTGGTGCCTTTTATCACACTTGTTACACATAGGATTATGAAAAATCTTCTTGCCATATTGGCATGTCACTAAGAGCCTGGTGCTCTAAAACTCTGTTTCTGGCTGAATTGACCGTTATGATCATATTTGGACCTCAGGACTGGTGCACTAGCTGTAGATGGAGTGGATCCTGATGACATCCTGTAGAAAACTGTCTCAACCTTCTTAAGATCCTCCATGATTTACAGTTCTTGCAGACTTAGCTCCTTTGCTAATTTCTCTGTCATTCTCTTCCTGTAGTCTCTCATTCTCCTTTATCAAGTACATCGTTATTATTCAACTTCCAAATTTATTATACAACATATCTTCTAGGGTGACATGCACTTTATTCCACTTTCAATATCACATTAAGTCTCATTCTTTACTAGTAAGTACTTCATAATTGTACCCCTATGAGTAATCATCCTCAGTTGGATCTTGAATTCCTTGATCGTCACTTATGCATTCGAAATGTATGTAATTCAGTAGGAAGTGAAGATTACTTATTGCTCTAAGCTTCATAGCATGATCTAGAGTATAATGAAATGAGATAATCCTGAATGTCTTTTTAGTTAACCGTTTATATGTGTGGCTGACACACACATATAAAGGAAACTCCACTGGATACGACTTCATAGACTCTTTAGGACACTTTAACCTAGTTCTCTAATATCAAACTTTGTCATGCCCAAAACTTGGGCCTAGATGTAACATGACATTGGTGCTTGACTACATATGACCGAGCGAACCAACTGGCTGGCTGAATCAACATATATATCAAAATATACTGAATGAGGAAATAAAACTAACACATGTTGATTTACTGAAAGTCTGACTGAATAGTCATTAAGTGTTGAGAAATTTGTCTAACTACTACTCTAGCCTATGAAAAGTATCGAGATGCTAACTTCTTGTCGAGACAAGGCTCCCAACATACCTGATTATCTGTAACAAACTATAAAGACTGCAAAATAAAAGATAGGGCCCCGAAAGACTAGGGCTCACCAACTCAGCTGATACTAGAGATCCTAGCATGCAGATATATTGTCCTGAAAATCGTTACCTGCGTCACGAGATGCAGTCCCCGAGCAAAATAGATGTTAGTACATTTGAATTGCACTAGTATGTAAATCAACTAAAAGAAGAACTACAAGCAGGGTTCTCGGGAAAGGGCAACCCAAATAAATGAACTAGTAATAAATACTGAAACTATAATTGTAACTGATAACTGAAATGAACAAGGGAAGTGAAGTTACGAGCACTTCCTGTTCTACATCTAAAACATGTGTTTATAAGTATTTATATGAGGGGCCTTAGCCCAATAATAAATGCAAACACTATGGCCTTGGCCAAGTAGGTGCGTCAGTCTGTGGCCTTGTCCAAGCATATATGTCTTGGCTCAATAATAAATGCACAAACTATGGCCTTGGCTAAGTAAGTGCATCAGTCTATAACCTTGGCCAGGTTTATATATACATGAGACTTGTTCCCTTTGGCAATCACATATGTTCACTATTCATTAAGTATTATTAAGGAACTGAGATTACTGGAATAAAAAACATCACTAACTGAGATATGTATTCATAAACTGATTATGAGACCTGAAGCCTTAACTGTTTCTAGACTTGTTGAGTTCTATACTAAGACTCATGGATATAAAATACGAGCCTATATTAATTTCATTCTGAGTTCACAATATTCGAAATGAAGATCATGAACGAATTACGAACTATGACATTTAGAGAATAGAAGTTCTGCAACTAATCATAAAACTAAGGCATAACTATGTTCTGAAACAATTCGTAATAGTCGATAAAGAAGATGGCATAGAGAGAATCATCAACATTCCCAAATGTAGAGAGTTAGCCTCACATACCTGTAAACGCTCCAATCCAACAAACTATGTTGATTTCTGACGAAGAACGCTCCAAACCCTAGCTTGAATCGCTTGTGAAGGATTTCATTGTTAATCCTATGTTTTAATTAGAAGATCATATTACTAATCATGATTTAGTGCTAAAATCACTAAGGAATCGTTAGGAGCGAACTTACCTCATTGTGGAAGGTTGAGATGAGAGAAAAACGCTCTTGAGATGGTTTTCTACGAGGTTGGATGAGTTGGTGAATGATTTTTTGGACTAAGTGTTATATTTAAAGGATGAACATTTTTTAACCCTCTGTCTCGCTGAGTGAAGTCCTTAGAGAGGTATTTTCTCGCTTTGGGCTTCGCCGGGTGAGCTCCCCTGCCCATTTTACACTTGGACGATTTTTTACATTTTTTACGGTACTGACAGCGTCTCCGTGAAATGGCCATAACTCCTATCACAAAGCTCCGTTGGAGCTCCACCATATATAGTTGGAAAATTATTTCAAAGATCTACAACTTTCATGTTTTGAGTTTTCTCCATTTCTTAACGGATTTTCACGAAATTGAGCTGGAAGAAAGACATGTCGTAAAATTAGTTGGTTCTATCGAATCTTAAGCACCTCACTGTTCGTCTTGGTTTTAAAACAACTATTTCTACCCAAACTCATTGTGATAGAACTTCACATATCTAAAATGTTGCATTAATAATAATTTAACACGTCCATACCTAATCTGAATTTACGGAGTGTTACAGAGCCCACAAAAACTCTAATATTCCTTCACCTCTACTCAGTGCTTCAAATGATGACTTTAGGGAGTTATTCAGTTGCTCACTCAGATTGTGGCATCCCAAGCTCAACGCTCACTAAATGTGTAACTAAATAGTAGTACGGCAACATTTGTAGTGGTTTAGATTTACCATCACATTTTAAAGAGGTTTATAATTCATATCACAATCGTTTCCTAAAATTAATTTTTGTAAAATTAAATTCAAACGTACACAATAACTTTTGGAAAATCAAACATTAGTTATGTTGGAGTGGAAGTTGTCCTTTTGTAATTTCAAATTTTCAAATAAATCGTCGTAAGTTGGCGAGAATCGCTCGGTTAAGTTAAGACATCAAGTGTCAATTCGCTTCATCAAGATTTTGGGACGTGACACTAACAACATAAGATTACGAGTTATGAAATATTGTGTGTAATGAACCAATAGTTATAATGAAAGGAGATGCTCCAAAGGAATCTGCATAATTCATCGCAGTAGATTATAGAATGATGGACAAGAATGCTTACTTTTGTCCTAATGAGTATAATAAAGTCTCTACTTGCTCCAACCAAACAAATCTGGAATTCTTTTCAAACCTCCCCAAAAAGGAACAATACAAGTGAAGAAGTTTAATTTAGAATTGAAATTCTGATGAGAAGCTATGAGCTCTTTTAATGAAAGATGATTATCTTATAAAGGAGATGGTCCCCAGATTCAACGAGTTGAAGTCAATTTAACTCCTGAAATACTTGTTAGCAAACTACTTAGAATCTTGTCCTTCTTCTTAGGAAAACATGGTGACAACTATACATGAGGCAAAAGAGCTGGATAAAATGATCCTTGATGAGCTTATCAAGAATATGAGGGAATTAGAAATGACAAAGAAAGAAGAGCCATTTGGTTCTTAAAGCCACCACTAAAGGTTTGCTACAAATTCAAGAGTTTATAAGAGATCCTAAACACTTCTGTAAGTAAAAAAATTCACATATATAAGGGAACTTCCAATGGATGCTACAAATGTCAGAGGATGAGAGACCGCACTTTATGAAAAGTCTCACAGAGACATGAACAAATGGAAAGAAAATGCATTAGATATAAGGTAAGATGATACATAAATCAGAGTCATTGGAAATCGAGAACTGAGGGCTACAGTTCAGATCAATCGCCAATTCAGATATCTTCTAAATCAATTATAAAAGTTTGATCTCCCAAACCCTATGCATATACAAAAGGATCTTTGGTTTCATTTTTTTTTATATTACGTTGCATAGAGTCACATAAGAAATGATAGGGTGGATAATTTCTTAGGAGTTTAAAATAAAAGTTTGGTTTTTTTAAACCATCTATTTTAGTTATTTCATAGTTCTTCAAAAATTACTTATAACCTCATTATTTTTCTTTCGAAACGTAAATTGTGCTTTGTACTTGTTATCAAGTGAGAATTCTATACATAAACAAACTTGTTAGTTATCCTTGAATTAATCATTTGATACGGTGTATATAACACGTTTAGAGGCAAATAAAACCTAAGCAAATTTTTTCGAAATGATGAAAACAAAGTCGTATTTTGTAACATCTAAAAACGTGTAATTAAATAGTCGTATGATAACATTCATAGCGGTTTAGATTTATCATGACATTTTAAAAAGTTTATAATCCATATCATAACAGTTTCCTAAAATTAATTATTGTTAAATTAAATACAAACTTATACAATAACTTTTGGAAAATCAAACATTAGTAATATTGTCATATCTTGTTTGTCGAGAGAGAAAAGATATGAGGTGGGCTGCACCAGAATTTATTTTCTTTAAAAAACTAACATAAGTTAAGCTTAGGACCGAAAGTGCACCGTTTTGGCGAAAAAGGAGGACTATTAATGCTATATGTGAAAGATAAGGGACAATTTTGGTCCTTTTTCTCTTGCAAATAAATCGTGGGAGTTGGCGGGAAATAACTCTCCAATCTCCGTGTCACTAGCATCTGAATCATTCTGAACTGCAGTCCATTAATCCAACGACAGGAAATGAAGCTCCGAATCTGGACCTCGCTGTCACAAATCACAACCGTAGAGTTAGGGTTTTGGACACTGCCCTTTCTCTTATGTGCTTCAACCTCGTCTCAGGTCATATCTCGTCACAAAAAAGAAGTTTAATTTTAGATATTTCTGCAATTTTGTGATTACTTGTAGGTCTTGAATTGTACGATTGAGTACTTGGTGAAGACAATTGCTACAGTGCTATCTTCTTCAATTGAATGCAAGGTTCTCAGAACTGCTGATGTGGAGGTTCTGCAAATTGGTGGATTGACTTCGGGTCAGGATTGTAGCAGAATAGTTGAATCTTGTGCTGCTGTTCTGCAGAAACTTGAAGAATTTCAATGTAATTGTCACTCTCAACGTGGTGATATTCTTTATAGAAACTTACGTAAATGTACCTTCGGCCACAGTGGCGGAGCCAAACTTTTTGTCAAGGGCGTTCGAATTTTCAAGAAGTAATATAATAATTATGTTAAGGGTGTTCAATGTGTAATATATATCTGTAATACGTAATAATTGACATGTAAACACGGTATGATTTTCCAGCGAAGTGAACACCCTTGCTGGGTTGTGGCTCTGCCACTGTTCGGCCAACTAGTTTACCAACATGGCTGAAGTATACACTACCTATACACTTTGGCTGTATATGTTGTGTATAGATATGTATATTTAGTATAAAGTATACACTACCTATACACTGTGTACATATTTTGTAAACTAGATGACCGACTGGTATTTGGCTGTATATTTTCCTTTTATTATTTAAAAGCTTCTAACTTTGTGTAGAAAGGATGATAAATGAAGAAATTTCATGTAGACCTCTAGATGCACCAGTTGTAAGTTTAGAATAACGGTGAGTGAAGATGTTAAAAGGAGACTGGGTTGACCTAAGATTACATGGAAAGAAATTGTTCTGAAAGACCTACAATTTCTTCGAATCCATGAAGAAATAATGAAAAATAGGACAGAGAAAAAGATGTATATAGGTGATACCCAATTAGTTGTGATTAAGGTTTAGTCATGTTAGTATGTTTACTTAGGTCCTATGTTTGTAGGAGTCTTTTTATCATGCCAGAGATTTGGTTTCCGGATCAGCATTATCAGTAGAAAAATAGAAATACAAAAAGATGTATGTAGGTGATACCAATTAGTTGTGATTAAGGTTTAGTCACATTAGTATGTTTACTTAGGTCCTATGTTCGTAGGAGTCTTTTTGTCATGCCAGAGATTTGGTTTCTGGATCAGTTATCAGTAGAGAAATAGAAATACAAAAAGATGTATGTAGGTGATACCAATTAGTTGTGATTAAGGTTTAGTCATGTTAGTATGTTACTTAGGTCCTATGTTCGTAGGAGTCTTTTTGTCATGCCAGAGATTTGGTTTCTGGATCAGTTATCAGTAGAGAAATAGAAATACAAAAAGATGTTATAGAGTTTGTAGAATCGATATATCTGCTTTGCCATTGATTGTAGTCTTTGCTAATTATAGTTGAACTTATTTATTAAAATGTTTGGCATGTTTTATTTTTTTCCAGCAGATCTTTCTCCTATGGTTTTGTATGCTGTTGTGAGGGTGGCAGTACTAGTATCACGTGTCCACTATTCACTGAAATTGCCTCCTATGCTTGACCTAAGATCCACTGATGGAAGACACTCTGCTTTGCTGAAACTGTTACATTGTCCAAAGGAATACAGCATTGAGAGTGGAAACATACCGCTAAGGTTGTTTAAAGCTTTTCTATCATTCATGGATTTGTTATTGCTGTATCCTTTATTTCTGAACCTACTGGGTGGTAGGCCTAACTTTATTGCTAATATTGGAGCATATTTTGGAATTCTATGTCATCTAATTACTGCAATTTTCTTCAAGTTCTGATTGAACATGCTTAATGTTGCATCATGTCTCTTAGAAATCACTGGAGACAAAAGACAGCTTGAACTAAAGTTAGAAAAAGAACAGTACTCTTGATTGTTCGTTTTTTGTTTCCTGGATTGACATGCCTTGATTGAGTTGGTAATTCATGCATATCTATTTTGTATATAAAAAATGAGAAAAGATTACATTTGGCGTTGAGGCGATATAGTCTAATGTTACAAGAAAAAGGATAGTGTTGATTTACTGTCTTAGTAAATGGGCAATGCTATTTTTAAATATGCTGGTTGTGTCCTTCATGATAAATATGCTACTAAGATACATTGCAGAAACTATTGTGTGATTTACATGAATTTTTAATCTTGTCAACTAGTACTTCCCATTCATATTAATACCTTTAATAAAGCTGTCTGGAAGAAAAATGAGTTGCTTCTTAATTTGTTTTGGTGTAACCCATCTAATGATATCACTTTTTCTATAATCTTTTCCTTTGCTCTGCAGGTTGCTCTCATGGCAACTAGATCACATGCTTCTGAAGTACGATATATCTCAAATTTTGCAAGAGGTCATTAAGAAACCTTTCCTTTGTTTAGAAATGGAATTTCATGAGAGAAAAGAATGGCGTTCTGTTGTAATATCTTTGGTACTTTCTCCTGTCATGTTTACTGAGATTAGGTCCTTGTTGCATAACTGGTTTCTACTAACGTAAGTCCCGCACATGTTTTTCTTTTCATCTTTCCTGTCGTCAGAAAGATTACTGTATTGATAACTCCAGTAAATTTTAAAACCTTTTTATTCTATATGTCTGCATAGATATTTTGCACTACATTATTATTTTATCTCATTCATCATTTTGTTCTCAGATTTCTCTATTGAAGGATAACCTCATGGCTCTCTGTGATGCTAATATGCTAGTACTTGAAAACTCTAAATGAGTTTGAAATATCTATTGGGTTCTTCATATTGTTGCACTGCTATTTTGCAGGGGTTTGGCTTCTATTTTAGAGCTTCATGTTAAGCTGGTCTCCCTGGTGCTAGATATTATTTCCAGACCGATGTGGTGGGGCATATCAATGGATCTTGGTTCAAAACTTCCATTTTCACATGCTTACTTTCCATGCAAGAAGCAGATTTTGAGGATTTTGACTGGACCTTTGTCCTTGGAATCTTTGTAGTTTCTAGTTCATGAAGTTTGCAAGCCATTTGATGCATTTTCAAAGAAAGCTATGAATATTGCCGAAGTAAATCAAAGTTCTATTTGGTAAGTTGTTTCATGGCATTTCACACAATTAGTTTGCACTGTCTGAGCTTATGGCTACTGTTTCTGCTATTTACTGTCAGGGCAACAACAATAACCTTCCCTTCTTGGTTCATTTTCGCCTCTATTTTGCTCTTCTCTAGAAAGAGTTTGTGGGACAAGTACTGCTCAACGTGCATAAATGGAGCAGGTAATCTTAACAATTCACAGGACGTTAAAGCTCCTTTTCTTGCTACTGCTGAAAAGTTTATAGCATGGAGTTTGAACCCTACTGGTGGATCCCACTTGGAACTTTTAGTTGATTATCTGACTAAAATTTCCAAATCCTGGACTATTAAGAAGTTTGTCTCTGATGAAGGGAATGAGACAACTCTTTGTCGCAACAAGGAAGTCAGGGGATTCATGTCCTTTAAGAAGGAATCGGTGAATATCCTGGATTCCAATTGCCAAGCTCTTGCTTTCTGGCTTATAGAATTTCAAAACATGTACATTGGGCACTCGAACAAAGTAAATGAAAGCTCTACTCCATATGAAGAACGAATACCGGGTGTTAGTGTACAGAAGAACATGTTATTTAGGAGGATACCAATAGGCATCTTGTTCGGATGCTTGAATCATATAAGTGATGCTGAATGTGAACTGCTTTTGCATATGGTGCAACTGGTACTCTTGTGCAATTCACCAGAGGACAACCTGGAACGAAGAATAGGAAAACTAATCATGAAAGGCAAAAAGATCTGATAGCATGGGCTGAGACATACACACGGAAAGAGGCTACTGCAGGAGCGCGCATTGTCTTTGACATAACTGATGTAGCTGAAAGTATGTCAGCGTCTATGTTTGAAACTGAGGAATGTGGACTCAATTTTGTGTGCGACATGAAACTAAAAGTTGGGAAATATCTATTCAAGTGTGTGAAAAGGCTACTCCAACTCGCACTGGATTAGAACAACATACAGCTGAACGTAAAGGATCTCTATGACAGAATGCTCTGGTGGAGACATCAAGGGCAAGATGTTTTTCAAAATTATAGTTAACTAGATGAAATAATATGTGTGCTTCAGCAGACTTTTGAAGACCCCGTACAACATCAATCGAATATACAAAACTGAAAAGGCATGGGCCTTGAGAAATTGTTTTGGTGGCATGGTGCTGCTTTGTAGAAGTATTATCCTCAAGTAAGCAATCTTTTTGTTTCAAAGTTACGTCAATAGTCCTACATTGTATATAGGTCTTCTGTGCTGATGTCCATTTTTTACTGACATAGTGCAAGTTTGTCTACCTCTGAGTGTCATCATATGTCATCTCTTTTTATTATCCACAACTGAAGTTTTGCTGTTCTATATCTCCTGATAGTAAAGGCTTTTTTAAGATTAAGAAACCCCCCTCTCCCAGGAAAACACTTTAGATATAAATGATCTTTACGAGATGAAATTGATATTGGTAGCCATCTTAGTGAAGCAAGCGAACGTGTAGCAGGACTTAAATATTAAGGTAAGCACAAAAGATTGCAAAGGTATAGAATAACCTAACCTACTGACATAGTTTTGTATAGAAGAATTATTCAAACGAAAAATGGAAATTGGCTCCCTTGCAACTTGTATTAACTTATTTGTATGGTATACTTAAAGTCATAGTGACTTGTTGTATAGTGACTTATTGCTGTACAATTCCTTCAATGCATAAACTGACCAGCAGCTTTTGTGGAACTTTTGAAATCAATGCTTGCGGAGAAGCAAGGATAATTACAAAGCTTCCCCCTCTGTAATCCGAGTATATCTGTACAGAAATGAATAGACGTTGCTCCATTAGTTGCTTGTAAAAACCTTTGCCAATTTCAGCTGCAAATAGCATCCGCAGCTAGTTTCTTAGAGGTATTTGGACATGGATCTCCTCCAAAGACTTCAGGCTCTACATTTACTGAACAAGATTGCCGTCCAATGCAGTTCTGCAATATCCCACATGAAAATTCCGGAAAGTACAAATAAACGGATCAACGGCATTTCACAGATTAACCAATGATTATAAATGAATGAGATCAATCCAATGTAAAACTCATGCTTTCAGATACAAACTAAAATACAGAAGTTTGAATGACACCAGAAAATAGCAGCCATCAGTCTGCAGAAAAACCTTTAATCCTTGTTCTAATCAAGTCTAGTTACTTCTATAATGCAAACAGGAATTGGCTATACCTTTTCTAATGCATCATACGACCTTTGAGCATGGAAGCTACCTTCATGATAGTTTCCACAAGTTCCTTGTGGTAATCCATAACTTGCGAACTGTATGTTTGAGATTTTCAGCCCAGCTGGGCACCATAAATGAGCTTTTGGTTGCAAATTGTTAGATTTCCCAGAAGTTGCCATTTGCCAAATTTTAAGACTTGGCTGGCCTTCAACAATATCAGCACAAACTCTGGCTGTTGATCTCCTGGCCAAAGAAATTCCTGCTGGGTCACCTCCCCATTCTTCAAACGCTACCAACAGATTGCCACTTGGTTTCAGCCATGATCGTGGGACATGATACCTGAAATTAACAGTTTTATAATGATAGTTGTATTTTCTTTCAAACAAGAAGCTATAGTTATAGTTCCATATTTGTTCAAGCTTCTTGTGTTTTGTCTTTTCTTCCCCTTAGTACCTAGATTGAAGTATTAATTAGGCATTACTCAGTATATTTGACTTTTAAGAAGTGTATCCCAAGGAATATGAGACATAAAATGTCTCTCATCTCTTTCTACATTTGCTCTTAGTAAGTGAGACTGTCATCTGAAACTTTCCACCAAAACTTGGACTACGTCTACTACTACACGAAAAAAGAGAAAAGAGAAAACAATTGCCCCAAAGGCTGCTGAGACTTCTGGAAATCCCTTAGAACCTTATCATCTTTGAGAAGGCTGTCCCCAATTAGTCTGACATTTCTTCTCATTGAACTTTCCAGCATAATTGCATTTGCTACAGTCACCTTGTGCCATGTATCCAGGCCAGTGGCTACCTATGCCTTCACCATTTATCCATATCTGCCCTTTTCCCATACTTCCCATATCCAAAGCTTCATTTCCTTCAGGTGCATCGAATGTAGCCTGGAAAAGATATTAGTGTTACACTACTGGTAAAAACATGTAAACATCTTGTTTTTGATGTTACCAGGATCCTGCATTACATTGATGTGTGTACCAGTATTAATCTTACCAACCAAGTCAGGGGCTGCTTTTGAGCCAACAACGAATCTTTAACCCATTCAACAGAGGAACTCCCGCTTAAGGTGTGAAGACTAAATGATTCACCTTTCA
The DNA here is from genome assembly GCA_034509755.1 of Anisodus tanguticus. Lineage (NCBI taxonomy): Eukaryota > Viridiplantae > Streptophyta > Magnoliopsida > Solanales > Solanaceae > Anisodus > Anisodus tanguticus. Next base: position 32,141,746 of record CM067544.1, on the reverse strand, counting down.
GACCAACCTACAAAAATGAAAATCACCAGGTTTTATAGATATCAAGGGACAAAAATCTTGTCGTCATGGTTGCTCCCACATTCAATTAATCTTCAAGGTGAAAAGAAAATCGAATAGAGAATAAAACACAGATGGTGGAAGAGGGGAGGGGATCCTTTAGCTTTGTTTCTCTCCTCAAACATTACATATGCAAAGCTTCTTGTCATCATCTCAAAATAGGCTTCGAATCTAGACTGAACCTTAGGTAAATGAGAGCAATAGAAGTAGTGAGCAAACCTTGTAGGCCCATCTTTGTTTTGTCAAATCTCTTGTCCCCTCTTCAAATCGCCAACCCGGTATTCTTGGATCTCATCTGCAACATGCGTTTGTGGCTCCCGCACTATCTTCTGTTGGATATGCACCCACAGACATTAAACAAGCCATGAACAACATGCATCTAAGTGTTCCCGATGAGTCATGGTACATGGACACAAGGGCTACGTCACATATGATGGCATTTCCAGGTAATCTCTCATCTTATTTTAATATGAGCAATAATAAAAATATTGTTGTCGGCAGTGGACAGAAAATTTCAATTCGTGGTATTGGTCAGGTATCACTACCCTCTCCACACCCACCATTACATTAGAAAAATGTCTTACATGCACCAAATCTAATTAAAAACATGATCTCTGTTAGACGTTTTACAATTGACAACAATGTTTCTGTTAATTTTGATCCATTTAGTTTTTCTGTGAAGGATTTTCAGACGGGGATGCCACTTATGAGATGCAATAGCACGGGGGACTTGTATCCCATCACCCCTGTTCCCAAAAATAGCATAAACAAACCATCAACATTTGCTGACATTTCTCCTACTCTATGGCACAATCGATTTGGACACCTAGGAGCACAAGTTTTTAATAAATTTAGGAAGAATAATTTGTTTTCTTGTAATAAACCTTTGGACTCCGCTGTTTGTCAATCTTGCGTGTTTGGTAAACATGTTAAGCTTCCTTTTGCATCTTCTAATTCTCATACTTTTATGCCGTTTGGTCTTGTGCATTTTGATTTGTGGACATCACCAGTTTTGAGTTCTGCAGGTCATAAGTACTATATGCTTATTTTAGATGATTATTTGAATTTTTTGCGAAATTTTTCATTAGGACATAAATCACAAACATACACCATTTTAAAACAATTTAGTGTCTTTGTCAAAACTTAATTTGGCAAAGGCATTAAATATTTTCAATAGGGGGGGGGGGGGGATTCATAGATACTCATTTTAATGATTCGCTATATTCTTGTGCATTTATTCACACCACCAAAGTTTTGGCACCATGCACTTCAAATGGCTACATTCCTTTTAAATATTCTTCCTAGTAAATTACTTTCCAATGTGTCTCCTACACAAATGTTATACCATCGTCTTCCGTCTTTTACACATTTGCGAGTGTTTGGTTGTTTGTGTTATAAGTTGCAGGCTCGTTCAACTCCTTGTATATTTTTGGGATACCCACAAAATCATCGGGGATATAAATGTTATGATTTGACGAATGAAAAAATTATTGTATGTCGCCATGTGATTTTTGATGAGTCTACTTTTCCATTTGCTTCGTGTGGCATCCTCACCTTCATATGATTTTCTAAACAATAGAATACATCTCATTTTACACCATCACCTTAATGAATAAACCCATGTGGAACCAACCCAACAACACTCGACCCAACCACTAAATGGGACTGGACCGGAGACCACATCCTTGTTACCGTTGGTCTCGGCCCAGTCCTGTTTCCGTGGCGATCCGGCCAAGTGGAACAGTCCACAACCACACTCCTAGCCTAAATAATTTATGTAGCCCAGCCCCACACCGCAACGGCTACACCTAGTCACTTAGGCCAACATCCCTCCCCTCGGCCCAATAACACACCCGAGAACCAAACTACCTAACCAGTAATGGAACAACCTCGTACCATTGAAACCCGTGCCATGCACGGGGTTTTTTGGTCCAAATGTCACTTTAACCTACTATCTTCTGTTCAACCATCACCTCTACCAAAAAAATCTCAAAGCTGTCTTATCCGACACAAATTGAAAAGCTGTCATGTCAGATGAATTTAATGTTCTTATTACAAATAAGACGTGGAAATTAGTACCATGTTCGTCTAATGTGAACATCATTCGGTCTATGTGGGTTTTTTGTCATAAGAAAAATTCTGATGGTTCTTTTGCGAGATACAAAACTCGTCTTGTTGGTGATGGCAGGTCTCAACAGGATGAGGTAGATTGTGGTGAAACATTCAGTCCGGTGGTTAAGCCAACAACTATCCGGACTGTTCTCAGCTTGACTCTTTCCAAATCTTGGACCATTCACCAGTTAGATATTAAAAATGCTTTTTTGCATGGCAACTTACATGAGATAGTATACATGCATCAGTCGCTGGGTTTCCGGGATTATACCCGTCCAGATCATGTTTGCCTATTGAAGAAATCCTTATATGGTTTGAAACAAACTCCTCAAGCATGGTATAACAAGTTTGCAGGATTTGTTTCCAAATTGGGATTTTCTCACAGCAAGTCTGATTAGTCGTTGTTCATTTATCGAAAAGGCACTAACATGGCATATATCTTTTTGTATGTCGATGATATTATTCTCACAGCATCATCCACTTCACTTCGCTAGTCTATTATGTCCTTACTTGCAGCATAATTCGTAATGAAGGACTTGAGTTAGTTGAATTATTTTCTTGGCATCGTTGTCTCTCAATATGCAGGTGGTCTGTTTCTTAGTCAAAAGAAATATGCCGAAGAAATAATTGACAAGCAGGGATGTTGTCCTGCAAATCCTCCCATACTCTAGTAGATCCAAAGGCGAAATTGAGTACTGATGTCGGATCTCCATACATCGATCCTACCCATTACCGTAGCCTAGCAAGGGCCTTACAGTATCTAATTTTACCAGACCAGATATTTCCTATGCGGTTCAACAAGTTTGTTTAGACATGCATAATCCAAAGGAAGAACATATGGGGGCTCTCAAAAGGATTCTGCGGTATGTTAAGGGTACTCTCCATTTTAGACTTCATCTATATAAGTCCTCCATCTTGAGACTTTCTGCCTACACAAATGTGGATTGGGGTAGCTGCCCGGACACACGACGTTCCACTTCCGGCTACTGTGTGTGTTCTTGGGTGACAATCTCATTTTATGGTCATCCAAACGACAATCCACACTGTCTCGGTCAAGTGCCGAGGCAGAATACCAAGGGATGGCCAATGTTGTTGCTGAATCGTGTTGGCTCCATAATCTACTGCTGGAGCTCCATTGTTCGATTGAAAAGGCAACATTGGTTTATTGTGACAATGTGAGTGCGGTTTACTTATCTGGCAATCCTATTCAGCATCAACGCACGAAACACATTGAAATGGATATCATATTTGTCCGTGAAAAAATTGTCTGTGGTCAAGTCCGTATTCTCCATGTACCGTCCCGTTATCAGATTGCTGACATCTTCACAAAAGGTCTTCCGCGCGTACTTTTTCATGATTTCAGAGACAGACTCAGCATCCGAAAACCTCCAGCTAAGATTGCGGGGGATTGTTAAAGTAATTATGGGACTACCCCATAATTACCTCTCATCATCATTTATTATAATTGATAGTGTAATATATTATAATTAGTATAATTGTAATTAGTATCTTATAATTTAGGTAAGGTAAATTAGTCTTCCATTATTCAAGCCTAAGATGATTGTATATATATATTGTACCTTTGGAAGAATATTAATCAAGGAATTACTTTCCTATACTTTTGAAGCCAAAGCCTAAAGCCAAAGTATATGTACCGGAAAAGATAAGGGAACAACAAAATTTAACAAGAAAACCTTATATCGAGTGAAATCCCACAACGTTGGGTCTGGGGATGGTAGAGTGTATGCAGAACTTACCTTTACCTTGGCAGGTAAAACGATTGTTTTCGAGAGACCCTCGGCTCAATACAAAGCACAAGCAAAGTAAGACCAACAAAGAGAATAAGCCATGATAGCGCATTCTAAAAAAGAAGCAATAAATAATGCAGGTAAATAAGATAAACAAAGTACACTAGAGAACACACAGCAGCATAAATCAAACGACATGGGACTATAAGACAATATTGCGCCTACTAGTATGATAGGCTAAGAGGGCCTACAATAATAACACTACAACTATCAGTTTGTAAGCGTAGGTAGGACTACGCTGGACTACCTACTACCCTAATCTGTGTCCTCCATAATCCCATATTTAAGGTCATGTCCTCGGTGAGTTGCACCTGTGGCATATCCCATCTAGTCACCGCTCCCCAATACTTCTTCGGCCTACCTCTACCCTTCATGAACCGTCCATAGCCAACCTCTCACATCTCCACATTGGGGCACTTGTGTCTCTCCTTTGCACGTGCCCGAACCATCTCAATCTCGCTTCCCGCATCTTATTCTCCATCGAGGTCACTCCTACTCTATTCCGAATATCATTATTTCTAATTATATCCCTCCTTGTATGCCCACACATCCATCTTAGCATCCTCATCTCCGCAACTTTTATCTTTTGGGTGTGCGAAGTCTTGACCGGCCAACACTTCTCCCCATACAACATAGTCGGTCTAACGACCACCCTATAAACTTGCCTATAAGTTTTGGTGGCACATTTTTATCGCACAAGACTCCATATGCAAGCCTCAATTTCATCCATCCTGCCCCAATATGATGTGTGACATCATCATCAGTCTTTCCATTCCCTTGGATAATAGACCCGATGTACTTGAAGCTTCCTTTCTTTGGAATGACTTTAGTACCAAGCCTCACCTCCACGCCTGTTTCAAGGTCACTCCCGTTACTGAACTTGCACTTCAAGTATTCTGTCTTAGTACTACTCAGCCTAAACCGTTTAGACTCTAGAGTCTGTCTCCAAACCTCCAGCTTAGTGTTCACTCCACTACGAGTTTCATAAATCAGGACTATGTCATCTGTGAATAACACACCATGGCACCTGCCCTTAAACTTATCGAGTCAGTCCATCAACAAGACAAAAGTGAACAGATAAAAGAAAGTAATGGGTGAGAAAAGGAACAACAACAATAAAAACAATTACTTTGCCTCATTTCCAAGCAAGTCAGAACATACTAAAAGAGCTGAAAAAAAATATATATGCTCCATGAAGTATGACAAGCAGTTATCCAAAAACTATCAACGATTCTACATATCCGCCTTATCAATTTTTCAGTTTTATAGTTTACCCACCATTACCAAGAAAATCACCAATAAACCCTCTCCCCAACCCCACAACACCTCATCCCTCCCATAAAAAAAGTTTCACTAAAAAAATAAAATTAAGATTACGAAATGAGAGAATATTGCGAGTATTTTTGTTAAAACAAGTGCAGTAACTTGACTGTCTTACCCATTATTCAAATACAAGTTGGAGATGATTCGATCTATATATATTTCCACCTACTAATGATTGTTGTTGTACATATAACACCCTATTTAAATATGGCCTAGTATGACATGCCACGGCATAAATAGTTAACCAAACAAGCAAAGGTCATACAAATGCTCAGTACAATATAAAATAATTTTGGAATTCGTCCAATGAAAAATCAGACGTAGATGAGGACGAAGCGTAATTAATGCTTCATCCTTGAGTACCAGAAAAAGCAAAGAGGGGTAGGGGGTATTACCTCCGTCGGTGGAGTCTCGATGGTAGAAGGAAACGAGCAAGGACTGGTACTCGACTAAGCTTCTGCATTTTTTTGCCAAAAATGGCGAACGATGAGAGAGAAATGGGACAACATGGAGGTGCCAGGGTTTAACCCTTTTGGGAAAAATGAAAGACCAAGGGCTTTTGCCTTCTTCTTCATTGATATGGGGATATATGGGCCGAGCTTGGTTCGAAATGGACTGGACCCGGTCGATGCGAAGTGAAAAATGGCTCAAAATCCATTTAAATAAAAGGGATGGGGTAACTTGAGATTAATTTGCAAATGGACTCTTTTCTGTTTCTTTTTCACATAAAAAAGAAATAAAAATCGTGTAAGTCTTAATTTGAATTAAAAAGTGCTAAATAAATAATAAAAACGGTGTCGTTTTAAACAGTCAAAAGTGTCATTTTTGGTCAATTTAAAACACAAGTCACTTATTTATGTGACATTTCACAAAACAGTCCAACAAACGTCATAAATAAATGTCACTTCAAAAATCGTTACACAAATGTCATAATTATATGAAACTTAAAAAACCTGTCACATGAATGTCAAGAAAAAGCCTAAATTTAGTAAAAAGATGTGACACTTGCATTTCTGTCACATGTGAACTGTCACCGTAGCCTGTTTTTCTTATAGTGTGTTATATTACTAATATACACTCTAATTTAAATTGTATGTTCTCCGAAATATTATACATTGTAGACATATCAATTATTACATATTACAGATATATATATTACATATTAAACATTCTTAACATATATAATACTTATATTTTACTTCTTCAAAATTCGAACATCCTCAACAAAATTTCTGGTTCCGCCGAACACTCCCATTTATTTCCACTTTCAATGGAAAATAGAGCAAAAACATAAAAATACAATAAAACAATTGCAGAAACAGTTAAATCACGTCTTTCATATAAAAACACAGAAATCCTTGTCAAAGCAATACTCCCTCCGTCTCAAATTATTTGTCGTGGCTACTAAAAATAGATGTCTCAAATTATTTGTTATTTTAGAAGTTCAATGCATAATTAATTATCTTTTCTCCATTTTACCCTTTGTCATTAATGAAGATGATAGTACATAATAGAGTAAACATCTAATGGAGAGAGATTATAACTTATACATAAATAAGGGTAAAATAGGTAAAATACTTCTCCTAATTAATATTTCTTAAAGGGCGTGTAAACTAAAAAAAAAAATTGATACAGATGAGTATTAAACTTGACACTTATGAAACTCATGTAGTACAAGAGTTCGACCTTGATGCTTAAATCAAGAAATATTGTAGTCTATGAAAGCACGCATTCTTTTTCTGCTTGTAAAAGAATGAGTGCCTTTTTAAAGTTTAAATAATTTAAAGTTACTATATTGAGTTTTTAATTTAACTTTTTGTATATACCGTTTCTGGTCATATAAAATTGCGTAATTGCTACTGAAATCCTAGTGTTGAAGTCGCCAAGAAAGTCTTACGAATTTAAAGCAACATTGTTTTTCTAGACCAAAAAATAGTACTTATTGAACTGGAAATTGTTGGTTCATTAATTACTTAATTAGTCAACAAGCTATTAGTCAGCGCTTAGCTCATATTGTTCATCAGATGCAATATTGGTTTTGGTGATAAGATGCAGTTGATTTTATCTTATTTGTTTTTTTCTGTTTTATAATGTATTTGCAACTTGTTCAAATCAATACTATTATCTTTGCTTTTTGTTAAAAAATTAAAATCGAATTAAATAGAATCTAAATAGATCTAACTTGAAGAAGCATTAATAGTTATACCTATCTCATATAGTGCAATTAAATCAATAATTTTTGTCTGGTAGAAATAATAGCGCTTAATTTGTCGAATGTCCATGGTTCCTCGATACGGAGTAATAGTTTTCAAAAGAAGACATTACAAAAGGAGGAGCTAGGTAGATTTTAAACAAAAATATAGCCTTCGGTCAACTGTTTATCAAATAATAAAAACTTGTACATTAACTACATTATGACAATTTGTTAAATTATGTCTGCTTTTAATAAGAGAACATGTGAATTTATAAGAAATATTTTAATAATTTCCAAGGTAGATGATTTATACAACAACAACATACCCAGTGTGGGGTATGGGGAGGGTAAAGTGTACGCAGACCTTACATCTACCTTGGTAGGTAGAGCGGATGTTTCTAAGAGACCCTCGACTCAAGAAAAAGCACAAGCACAAGCACAAGCACAAACAAAGCAAGAGAAACAGTCAGGCCCAGACAAGAAATTTAAAGCAGTATGAAAATGCTGGTATCAAAAGCGAATAAGTCATGCTAGCGCATTCTGACAAAAAACAGTAACTAACGCAGGTACATAAGATAAACAAAGTACACTAATGAACACATTGCAACAGAAATCAAACACTACTATAAAGCCATAATGCGCCTACTTGTATGGTAGGCTAAGCGGGCCTACAATAATAACACTACAACTACCAATTTGTAAGAGTAAGTAGGACTATGCTCGACTACCTACTACCCTTCTACCATAATCTGTGTCCTCCACAACCCCCTATCTAAGGTCATATCCTCAGTGAGTTGCACCTGCGCCATATTCCGTCTAATCACCTCTCCCCGATACTTCTCCGGCCTACCTCTACCCCTTATGAACTCGTCCATAGCCAACCTCTCACACCTCCGTACTGGGGCATTCATACCTCTCCTCTGCACATGCCCGAACCATATCAACCTCGTTTCCCGCATCTTATCCTCCACCGAGGCAAGTCCCAGTCTGTCCCAAATATCATCATTTCTAATATTATCCTTACTTGTATGCCCACACATCTATCTCAGCATCCTCATCTCCGCAACTTTTATCTTTTTAATTTGCGAAGTGTTGACTGGCCAACACTCCACCCATATAACATAGTCGGTTTAACTACCACCCTATAGAACATGCCTTTAAGTTTTGGTCGCGCCTTTTATCGTACAAGACTCCAGATGCGAGCCTCCATTTCATCCACGCTGCCCCAATACGATGTGTGACATCGTCATTAATCTCTCCATTCCCTTGGATAATAGACCCGAGGTACTTGAAGCTTCCTTTATTCGGAATGACCTGAGTACCAAGACTTACCTCTATGTCTGTCTCAAGATCGCTCCCGTTACTGAACTTGCACTTCAAGTATTCTGTCTTGGTCCTACTCAGCCTGAACCCTTTAGACTATAGAGTCTGTCTCCAAACCTCCAGCTTAGCATTCACTCCGCTGCGAGTCTCATCAATCAGGACTATATCGTCTGCGAATAACATACACCATGGCACCTACCCTTGGATTTGTTGCGTCAGTCCATCCATCACCAAGGAAAATAAGAAAGGACTAAGAGCTGATCTCTGGTGCAGTCCCATCGTCACTGTGAAGTGCTTTGAGTTCCCACCTACTGTTCGTACCCTAGTTTTTGCTCTATAATACATATCCTTGATCTCCCTAGTGTACACCACAGGTACAGAGGTACACCTCTATTATCCAAACATCTCCATAGAACCTCCCTAGGGACTTTGTCGTATGCTTTCTCGAGGTCGTTGAAAATCATAAGTAAGTCTCTCTTCATCTTCCTATACTGCTCCACCAACCTCCTAATAAGATGAATGACTTCTGTAGTCGAACGCCCAGGCATGAATCCAAACTGGTTCTCAGAAATAGAAACGCCCCTTCTCACCCTCATCTCCACGACCCTTTCTCAAACTTTCATAGTGTGTCTTAGCAACTTGATATCCCTATAGTTGTTGCAACTCTGGATATAACCTTTATTTTTGTACAAAGGAATCATTGTACTCCACCTCCATTCTTTGGGCATTCTCACCATCTTAAAAATGACGTTAAACAACTCAATCAGCCACTCCAAACCTACCATGCATGCGCTCTTTCAAAATTCAACTGGAATCTCATCAGACAAGGTGGCTCGTCCCCTGCACATCCTGCGAACAACACCCTTAACATCCTCAACCTTAATGCTTATACAATATCCAAAATATCGATACCTACCAGATTGCTCCAGATCTCCCAGCACAATGTCTCTATCTCCTTCTTCGTTCAAGAGTTTATGAAAGTAAGACTGCCACCTCCGCCTAATATGTGCGTCCTTCACCAATGCTTTGCCATCCTCATCCTTGATACACCTCACGTGATCCAAGTCATGAGACCTCATCTCCTTCGCCTTGGATAGTCTGTACATCTTCTTATCCCCACCTTTTTCCTCTAATTCAATATATAGGCGTTCAAAAGTTGCCATTTTCACCGCTGTAACTGCTACCTTTGCCTCATTCCTCACCATCTTATACAATTCCCTATTCGTCCACTTCTCCACCTTATCATTTCTTTCTACCAATGTTGCATACATTGCTTTTTTCGCTTCCACCTTCTATTGAACTTTATCATTCCACCACAGTCCCCTCGATGCTCACCCCAACTACCCTGTGAGATTCCTAGCACTTCTCTAGCTACCTCCCGAATGTAATTAGCCATCCTATCCCACATATAGGTCACATCCCCACTACTCCCCCAAGCCCCTTTTGCCATCAACCTCTCCCCCATCTCATTTGCAATAGCCATGGTCAAACTCCCCCATTTGATTCTTAAACAGTCATCCACAACCTTTATCTTCTTCTCCATCTTTATCTCCAAATTCATCACCAAAAGGTTATGTCGGGTCGTAAGATACTCCCTCGGAATAACCTTGCAGTCTTTACAAAGACAACTGTCAACCTTCCTAAGGAGAAAAAAGTCTATCTGAGTCTTAGCCACTAAACTACGGAAAGTCACTAAGTGTTCATCCTTCTTCAGGAACCTCGAATTGGCTATGACCATCCCAAAAGCTCTAGCGAACTCCAAAAGTGAGACGCCTCCCCCGTTCTTGTCCTCGAGGCTAAAGCCTCCATGCACGTCATCATAACCCTCCGGAAGTAACCCGATATATCTATTGAAATCCCCTACTACAAATAACTTCTCAGTGGGTGGTATACCTCCCACCACTTTTTCCTAATCCTCCAAAAAATGCCTCTTCTCCTCCTCGTCAAATCCCGCATGCGGCGCGTAAGCACTAATAATGTTCATAGTGAACTCTCCAACTACTAACTTAATCGTCATCATCCTATCGTTGACCCTCCTAACCTCTACCACATGATCCCTTAGCTCGCTGTCTACCAAAATGCCTACCCCATTCCTAAACTTCGACCTACCCGAGAACCGTAACTTATACCCGTCTACATCCTTAGCCTTAGGTCCCACCCATTTGGTCTCCTAGACACATGCTATATTAGTCTTCCTCTTCTTAGGAATCTTAACTAGCTCTATGAATTTCCCCGTTAAAGTCTCAATATTCCAAAACCCTATTATCAGCCTAGTATCTCCCTTACCCCACTTACCCCCCTAACGCTCGCCCCCATTCCCGATCGAGAACATGACCATAGTCTACCATCAGTCACCAAAGCCACTAAAACAGATATAAATAATAGACTAATCAAAGGTGTATACCTAAAATAGGAATGCTCGGAATGATATAACTAAAGGCAAGAAGAGTAAATACAAGAACGTAAAGGTAAGGAGCAATACAGTGAAGCGTCAAAATTTAAATACAGGGATAGGGACAAAAAAAAGGTACGAGCAACCGGAGGTACCAACTCTAGTTGAACCAAAGTTTAACTACAAAAATAACAGACAGATAATGAATATGGGCCACCGGAGGTACCAACTCCAGGTGGATAGTACCTGTCCCCCGCCAGAAATCCCACTATAAAACCTTTCTCACTGTTGGAGTTCACTGTTCACCACCGGAAATCAGAGTTCGCCGCCAGAAATTCAGTTCTGATCTGTGAGCAAAAAGACCTCTATTGTGGCGGGTCTTGTAAGATTTCAGGGTCAGCGAGAAGATGCCGATGAAAATGGGTTTCGCCAGGAAGAACTGTTGTTTCCGGCCGGTGAGACAAGCAATGAACGATGATACCTGTATAGATCTGGACGTTCTCGGTTTCTGGGTTGATTTTAAGGTTCCGACGAGACATGGTAAGGCTCGCTGGACAGATACCCACCGAAAAACAAATCCAGAGAATAAAGAAAAAGGGGAAAGAGGTGGAGAGCTGAAGAAGGAGTAGGATGAGAGAGAGGAGGGCCTGGCCTGAGCCAACACCTGGGAGGTAAAGGTTGACTGTAGATCTGGTCGGAGAAACTGAAAGAGAGCCACCGGAGGAAAGCGAGATGAATGGCAAGGTAGATGATTTTATATTGATGGTGAATTTTAGTGGTGGCAACTGCGCCTGTAGGATTATAATTGAGCAGGTTGAAAATGGGTTGATTTATAATCCGCTCATAGTAATACTGTTAAAAAATAAAATGTGTTATAAATGTTATTTATTATTGTGAATGTTTATCGCTACAAAGAAAGATATAGTTAGTAGCTTTAGGACCAAGTCAGTTTTTATTATAAATAGAGATGTTCCTTTCATTGTATTTACATCCCTCAAGAAAAATAAAGAACTCTACTTTCTTCTCTCTTTCTCCACAATATTCTTGTGCTATTTTTATTATTTCATAATACGTAATCAACACACTTCACTCCCATCTTTCTAAGTTAAGTAGACTACTCCATCTGGTATGTGTCTAATCTTCACATTGTCATACTAGTTTCAATTTAAAGTAATCATTTCACTACTTTCTGCCTGAAAGAATTAATCCCTTGATTATTCTTATTGAATGAATATGTATATATATAAGTTACAATCACCAAATATGGAAAATCCTATTCCTACTAAACTTCTAATATCCTAGTTCTACTTGTACATGATTTCTACAATTATGGAAATTATACAACATACTTTACAACTTCTATTTATGGAACAAGACAAGTCAAAATCGTGTATATCATAGGGATATAGATGGTTTCTATCACACCCCCGTAGTCATAGCGGGCGGTTGTCGTAAGCTGAACTGTCCCTAAATTCTTTAAATAAAACCGAGGAAAGACCCTTCATAAAGATGTCAGCAATTTGGTAACACGAGGGCACATGTAAGACGCGTATTTGTCCACGAGCTATCTTTTCGTGAACAAAGTGAATATCCATCTCGATATGTTTAGTGCGTTGATGTTGGACCAAATTTCTAGAAAGATAAACTGCACTAACATTATCACAGTAGACCAAGGTAGCTTTCTGAATAAGAAAGTGTAGTTCTAACAAAATATTACGCAGCCAATATGATTCTGACACCATATCATCACACCTCGATACTCGGCTTCTACACTGGATCTTGATAATGTAGCTTGTCATTTTGCAGACCATGAGACCAAGTTATCCCCAAGAAACATACAATAACCATAAGTTGAGCGTCTGATATCACGATAGCCACCCCAATCAGTATCTGTATATGACACAAGTGTAGAAATGGACGTAGGATACAAATGCAATCCATAATCAAGTGTGCCCTGGATGTATCGTATAATGCATTTCAGCGCATTCATATGCTCAATCTGTGGATCATGCATAAACAAACACACCTGTTGAACTACATAAGTAATATCAAGCCTTGTGAAGGTAAGATACTGAAGTGCCCCTGCAAGGTTGCGATAGTGGGTGGGATCCTCGAACTTAGTGCCAGATATAGTAGAAGTAGATTTATACGATGACATACCAGCTCTTTTAATAATCTCAACGACGTACGTCCTTTGTGATAAAAATAGACCACCTGAAAGACGAGTGACAGCAATCCCCAAGAGATAACTCAAGGGCCCCAAGTCTTGCATAGCAAATTCAAAACTAAGAAGTGTCATGATAGACTTGCGCAGATTATCAGACGAAATAGTCAATATATATCATCGACATACAACAAAATGTATGACAGAGAAGTACCACGATGATATATAAAGAGAAAATGATCAGACTAGCTGTGAGAAAAACAAATAAAAGATACATAATCTGCAAACCTTTTATACCAAGCTCGTGGGGGCTGCTTAAGTCCATACAAGGACTTCTTCAGCAAACAGACATGATGAGGATGATTGGAATCTCGAAAACCCAAGGGCTGATGCATATAAACTGTCTCATTAAGATCATCGTATAAAAAGACATTTTTCATATCCAACTAATGAATGAGCCATGATTTTGAGAGAGACAAACTGAGAACAGTACGAATAGTAGCTGGTTTGACCACCGGACTAAACGTTTCACCACAATCCACGCCAACCTGTTGAGTTTTACCATCACCTACAAGAAGAGCCTATGCCTCTCAAAAGAACCGTCAGAATTTTCTTTACGAGTAAAATCAACATAGACCGAATAATATTAAGACCAGATGGACGGGGCACAAACTCCCACGTCTTATTTTTAATAAGAGCATTATATTCGTCAGTCATAACCAATTTCCAATTCGGGTCATTTAATGCAGACACAGGGATACGCGGGAGGGCAAATTTAAGGACATTAGAATTGAGATTAAAATGTCATTTTAGTTTTAAAATACCCCTTTGATTACGAGTAACGGGCACTTGACTAGAGGAGGAATTGGATGGATTTTGGGCAATGTGTGGAATGGGGATGGACTAGCTAGTAGGCAGTGGACATGCTAGCCCAACAACTAGAACAGGAATAGTAACATGCTCAGGATTGGACAGAAATATTGGAACAATACCGAGATCAGTATTGGACCGTGTTATCGGCCTAATGGGCAGAACAATGGTTACGGTAGACTGTGGGTCAGTATGCAGTAGGCCTGCTGGCGTAGTTTAGTCATGGGACAAGTCAGAAAAATGGTGGATAATATATGGTGAGACCTCGTCATCTAAAAAATTATATGAACTCGGCCCGGGACTACTCACTTTAGTAAAAGGAAATTGGGTTTCATAAAAAATGACATGGCGTCTAATTATGATTTTATTAGATGATAAATCAAAATATTTATAACCATGATGATTAGACAGATAATCAAAAAACACATAAGCGGTAGAACGGGTCTGAAGTTTGTTAATTGTAGTTGACGGAAAAAATGGATATCATAAACACCCAAAGACCCTAAGATGAGAATATGAAGGATCCTTATTATAGAGAACTTTAAGGGGACATTTAGATGCAAATCCTTTGGTAGGAAGTATGTTAAGGAGGTAAGTAGCCATTTGTAGTGCATGATGCCAAAAAGAAAAGGGGTACAGAAGCATGGGCAAATGAAGTTCGGACAATATTATTAATGGTATGATTTTTTCGTTCAGCTTTCCCATTTTGTGAGGATGTATGAGGACAAGAAAAATGAAAAACTATGCCATTAGCATCACAAAATTCCTGAAACAACCCATTATCATATTCCTTGCCATTATCACATTGAATACTTTTAATTTCCCATTCGAATTGGGTACATATGAATGCTCTAAATTTTAAGAATGTGGAAAAAACATGAGACTTTTTCGATAAAGGAGAGGTCCACAAAAAATTAGAATAATCATAAAAAATAAGATATAATAACGATGGCCCACATAACTTAACACGGGGGATGTCCATAAATCACTATGAATAATGTCAAGCGACATCAAAGTACTAGAAGTAGATGCTACAAATGGTAATTTAACATGTTTCCCTAATGGACAAGAAGGACAGAGTGGAGTACTACGCGTACCCTTACAAGAAATAAAATTATTTTATGCAAGAAGAAATAATAGACGGTCCCAGATGACCCAAATGGGCATGCCACAAGGAAGGAACAAGGGCAACAAAAGTAGACGGTATGGCTTGACTCGCGGAAGTGGTGGTATTTGTGATAGGATAAAGCTCTCCCCTACTATTGCATCTCATTAGGGATATCTCCGTTTTGAAATCCTTCACAGAAAACCCAAAGGGATCAAAATTAACAGAAACTCAATTATCAGTGGTGAATTTTCGGACAAACACCAAATTTTTAATTAAGTTGGGGGCATGAAGGGTATTTTTCAAAATAGAGGTAGATGTGGGGAAGACAAAGTTGTATGTCCATAAAAGAATTGAATTGTCATTAGCAACAATAATACCACATTTTTTGCTCAAATTGAAATAAGACGAGAGAGTACCTTGGTTAGACATCATGTGAGAAGTGGCTTCGGTGTCCATATATCAATTCACGTCTGGAGGATTTAATCCAAGCGTGTGTATTGCGGCCTCAATATCTGTCGGAGTTGGTGTGGGCCCCACTGCTTGGAATACCTACGGAGGCCGAGGCCCAAGCAAACCTGCTTGCGGCCCCGACCCAAAAGTGAATCTGCTGCCATTATTTGGACCCGAGAAACTGGGCCTCGCATGTAGCTGGAACTGGGCCCAGTTACCCAGGTAAGGGCTGGGAGGAAAATAGGGACTTTAAGGCCAATGGCCAGTGGCCCAGTTCCACTGCTAGGTGTCCCACGACTGGGACCAGTTGGCCTGCGGCCCATTGCCTCGCACTGTTGCGACCACCATTATCACCTCCGTTGCCACCGCGGTTTTTGCCATTATTTTTATGATTTTAATCTTTTTTGCTACCACCGTTGTTGCGGTGTTGGCCAAAATTTTCAGAGAATGAGTGAGGGTCATCTGACGTGGTCATCATAGAGATGGAATTTTCACTTGTAGCTGCCTTTTTAGGGTAAGCCGACTTCTTCTAACGTGAGCATGGAATCGGCCTGATAAAAGGGTGGTAGAGGGTTATTTTGACATAGTAGTGTGCCAATGCCGTTATAGGCCTCAGACAGGCCTGCAACCATTTGGAGAACAAGAGGATCATTGGTAATTGGTGCACTAACCTTGCAGAGTTGGTCTGCCAATTCCTTCAGCCTTTTACAATAGGCCGAAATATTAGGAAAATCTACCATGTGGACATGTGAAAATTCCTGCTTGAGGGTGACATCACGGAAATTCTTGTTACCTTGGAATATATCACGCACCCTAATCCAAGTTTCCATTGCCGTAGTGTCGGGCTCAATGATCTTTTGTAGGAGGTCGGTAGAAATAGTGGAATAAATCCACTGGAGAACGATAACATCAAGTGTCGTCCATAACGAAGGATTTTCCTCGCGCTTAGGCACCTCCTCTGTGCCAAGTGTCGAGGGAATTATGTGATGGAGGACTTGATGCAAGCGTGCGTGAATTTTGAATAATTTCGCCCATGTCGCGTATTGGACGTTTTCCATCTCAAGAACAATAGAGATGTGGTTCCTGATGTTGGAAACTGTAAGGACTGGATAAAACATGCTCTTTGACGTAGACATAACGAAAGAACAATAGGAGAATTAGAGATTAGGAATTGGGTAGGTTTACAATCCTTCATGAGATTTATGGATTTAAGTTATATTATTATATTATGTGGCAAATAGTTGAGGTGTCCAGCACAGGTATTACTAAAGTAATATATATGAACCTTTTGCTTGTTCTTGATTTAATATTCCTATTGTTACTTGCTAATAACGTAATTGATTTTGATAATTCAGTTTGAGGAATAATATTGTGAAAAGAAATATATGATCACTCATTAGATTAATGGCTATAACCATCAGAAGTGTAATAATTTTATATTTTTATTGTGAGTACAATTGAAGATATATTAAAATAAATTCTCTTCATGTGTCGATTTGCTCCTGAAGTAACAATCATACTATACTAAAAGTGGAAGCTCCCATCTTCAAAGTTAGTTTACCATTTCCTACACTAAATCAAAATCTAATTAAACAATAAGTTTAATTAAATAGTCATACTTTATTTACATCATAATTTTTTAATTACATTAACAATGAACCGGTGAATTAGAAAGGAAGCAGTAGTACTTTAATGCTTCATACAATGAAAATTCAATGAATCCAATTAGAGGATTGAGGACATTCACTCTCCTTTATTTAATTCCCAAAACGTTTCTCATCTTAATTGTTGTAGAAAATGGTTCTCCCTCTTTTCCCTTTTTCATAATAAATCTGTAGAGTCAACAATGATAGACATATGTACATTAGATGAGCTCACACGTTTTGCATTTATATTTATTGCCTCTTTTAATTTCCATATGTTAAAAACCTTTTCATATACTCTATAAATATTATATAATATACAGAACACTTCTGGAGAAATCTTAAGATGTAATTCGAGTGGATTTGCTCAGACACATCAGTCAGCGTTGAGGTAAGTCTATTGTTATTATTTCATATGGTTGAAAATTAGATTCTTTAGCATGTTCTATATATTCAATACATCTAGCAGAAATGTGAGGTAAAGCTGAGTACAATATCTTTGTGATTCGGTCCTTCCCCGGACCCCACACATAGCGAGAGCTTAGTGCACCGGGCGACCCTTTTATATATTAAATACTTATGTGATGTCTCTCTAGACAACTGCAGGTTTGGGGCAGCAAAAAAGTGAAGCAGTGGTTTTGATCTCTTGTCAAGGTTCCATTTTGTGGTTGTTTATCTCTCGTGTGATGTTGAATGTTGATTAGTTAATCAAGATTGTTGGATTTTTATGCTATTAAGCCTTGATACTGTGTTACACTCCTATGTAAATACAGTGATGACTACATAAAACTTCTATTATTTTGTAGTTGAAATTTATATTAATGGTGATTATCCAGGTAATGCATGTTAGATGATACATTTTAGATGTACCTGTATTCTAGAGGCTTAATCTAAACTCTGAAGTTATTTTCTCTGCATACAAAACACGTTGATCTTAATCGATTTTCATGTTTTATTTGATATTATATATGTACAATTCAACTAATTATTTTTGTTAAATTTACAGATGAAAGGACTCGTAAGTTTAAACCAGACAATGTGATTAGAGTAATTGCTAAAGAAACGTTTCTTCCATTTGAATATGAAGGATACCCTTTCAGCTTCATTCCATAGGAATTTCCAATAAGATTGTGTTTTGCAGTGACAGTAAATATTGATCATGTTAAATACCGTGTGTATAGTAATGGGTAGTCACGGTTTTGTCAATATTTTAGTGTAAATATTATCATAATTAATGTTGTACACTTATCATAATTATAGGAGTCTTGTACTATTAGAATATGATTTTGAGTTTAGAATAGTAATAGGTTTTCTATTATGGAGAATTGTAAATTGTATATATACTCTTTCATTAATGAGAATAATCAAATGATTAATTCTTTCATGGTATCAGAAGTCTAGGTTTTTATTCCTCTCTCCAAAAATTCTGTCGACCTCTCCAATTTCCGTCAATCTACCTCGATTTCTGAGCCTTCTTTCATGGATTTCGTGCCCGACGGTACCTACTCCCTTCCCAATTTTTTCCCCAATCCCTACATCACGTCTTGCGTTGCTATTGTGGCTAAGAACACGTTTCACCCTGCCCTTACTATTTCTAACATCAAGAATCACATCCCATCATTCTTGAAATAGAAAACGTCCAATACGCGACGTGGGCCAAACTGTTCAAAGTTCACGCATGCTCGCATCAAGTCCTCCATCATATTATCCACGTGGCCCCTACGAATATGGAGGTGCCAAAACCCGAGGATGATCCTAAGTTATGGACGACTATTCATGCTACTGTTCTTCAGTGGATTTACTCCACTATTTCTACAGACCTCTTGCAAACGATTATCGAACCCGATGCTACGGCGATGGCGGCATGGAATAGAATACGTGATATATCTCAAGATAATCAGAATTCTCGTGTTGTTACCCTTGAGCAGGAATTCTCCCACGTCAATATGGAAGATTTTCCCAACGTTTCAGCAAATTGCAAAAGGTTGAAAGAATTGGCAGACCAACTTCGCAACGTTGGTACGCCTGTTACCAACGATCGTCTTGTCATTCAGATGGTTGCAGGCCTTTCTGAGGCATATAGTGGTGTTGGCACGCTTCTTCGTCAGAGCATCCCTCTTTCGCAATTTTATCAGGCTCGTTCTATGCTTACACTCGAAGAAGCCGGCTTGGCAAAAAAGCAGCTACCGGTGCTAGTCTCATAGTCATGATGACCGAGTCCAATTTTCCTCCCTCCGGTTCCAACAACTCGGGCCAAAACCACAACAACGGTGGCGGCAAAGAGGGTTAGAATCGAAAAAATAATGGCAAAAATCGTGGCGGCAACAATGTGGCGGCCGAAACAGTGGTGGAGGCCCTCGAGGCAATCAACAACAGCAGCAACCTTGGGCTAGCAGTGGAATTGGGCCAGCCAATATGGGCCAAATAGTGGTTGTTTTCCAGGTTATTACCCGGGAAATTGCGCCCAGTTTCTCGGGTCAAGTCTCGGGTTTCAGACTAGTTTATGGGCCGGAGTAGCATGCCAGTGTACTTGGGCCTCGGCCTCTGCAAACCCATTATACAGTGTCCCCACACCTACCGACATTGAAGCCGCAATGCACACACTTGGATTAAATCCGCCAGACTCGAATTGGTACATGGACACCGGAGCTACTACCCACATGACATCTGATCAAGGTACTCTCTCGTCTTATTCCAATTTGAGAAGCCCTCGTGGCATAATTATTGGTAATGCTAATTCAATTTCAAATCATGGTTATGGTCATAAAACGTTGTCTCCCCACCATCCACCCCTTATCTTGAAAAATACTCTTCATGCCACTAAATTAATTAAAATTTTGGTGTATGTACGTAAATTTACCACTGATAATTTCGTTTCAATTGAATTTGATCCGTTTGGATTTTCTGTGAAGGATTACAAGACGGGGAGTCCTCTTATGAGGTGTGATATTAGGGGAGATCTTTATCCTATAACGCCATGTTCCGGTCTCTCGAGTCAAGTCTTGCCGTCAACTTTTGCAGCCCTTGCTCCTTCCTTATGGCATGCTCATCTTGGTCATCCGGGTCGTCTATTTTATCTTCCTTAGATAAAAATAATTTTATTTCGTGTAAGGGTACGCGTAGTACTCCGAATTGTCAATCTTGTTCTTTAGAGAAAATTGTTAGGTTGCCATTTGTAGGCTCTAATTCTCATACTTTAATGCCATTTGATATTATTCACAATGATTTATGGACATCTCATGTTCTTAGTTCTTTGGATCATCGGTATTATGTTATATTTTTGGATGATTATTCTAATTTTTTATGGACTTTTTCGATAGCGAAAAAATCTCAAGTTTTTTCCACCTTCTTATTATGCCACGAGGGCTTCTCAAATTGGAATAAGACGAGAGAGTACCTTGATCAGATGTCATGTGGGTAGTGGCTCCGGTGTCCATGTACCAATTCGGGTCTGGCGGATTTAATCCAAGTATGTGCATTGCGGCTTCAATGTCGGTAGGTGTGGGGCCACTGTATAATGGGTTTGCGTAGGCCGAGGCCCAAGTGCACTGGCATGCTTCTCCGGCCCATAAACTAGTCTGAAACCCGAGACTGGACCCGAGAAACTGGGCCTAGGCAGTTGGGAAAACTGGGCGCAATTTCCTGGGTAATAACCTGGAAAACAACCACTATTTGGCCCATATTGGCTGGCCCAATTCCACTGCTAGCCCAAGGTTGCTGTTGCTGCTGATTGCCTCGAGGGCCACCACCACTGTTTCGGCCGCCACATTGTTGCCGCCACAATTTTTACCATTATTTTTTCGATTATGACCCTTTTTGCCGCCACCGTTGTTGTGGTTTTGGCCCGAGTTGTTGGAACCGGAGGGAGGAAAATTGGACTCGGTCATAATGACTATGAGACTAGCACCGGTGGCCGCCTTTTTTGCCAAGCCGGCTTCTTCGAGTGTAAGCATAGAACGAGCCCTGATAAAATTGCGAAAGAGGGATGCTCTGACGAAGAAGCGTGCCAACACCACTATATGCCTCAGAAAGGCCTGCAACCATTGTTCTTAGTTCTTTGGATCATCGGTATTATGTTATATTTTTGGATGATTATTCTATTTTTATGGACTTTTTCGATAGCGAAAAAATCTCAAGTTTTTTCCACTTTCTTACAATTTAGAGCATTCATTAGAACCCAATTCGAATGGGAAATCGAAAATATTCAATGTGATAATGGAAATGAATATGATAATGGGGTGTTTCGGGAGTTTTGTGCTAATAATGGGATCAATTTTCATTTTTCTTGCCCTCATACGTCTTCACAAAATGGGAAAGCCGAACGCAAAATTCGTACCATTAATAACATTGTCCGAACTTTATTGATTCATGCTTCCGTGCCCCCTTCTTTTTGGCATCGTGATCTACAAATGGCTACATATCTTCTTAACATTCTTCCTTCCAAAGGTTTGACATATTCGTCCCCTCTTCAAATTTTATTTAATAAAACTCCTTCGTATTCACATCTTAGGGTCTTTGGGTGCTTGTGTTATCCACTTTTTCCGTCCACCATAATTAACAAACTTCAGGCCCGGTCTACCTCTTGTGTGTTTTTGGGTTATCCGTCAAATCATCGTGGTTATAAATATTTTAATTTATCATCTAATAAAATTATCATTAGTCACCATGTTATTTTTTATGAATCCCAATTTCCGTTTGCTAAGGTTAGTAATCCCGTGCCTAGTTCGTATAATTTTTTGGATGATGGTATATCCCCGTATATTATTCACCATTTTTTAGACGTATCCCGCACCCCAAATCCGCCAGCGGGCCCACTGCCCGCTGGTTCTACAGTCCAGTCCCTGCATCCCGTCGTGGGTCCAAAAATTGGGCCGCCTCCCCAGCCTAGTTCTTGTTCCAGTTCCAAGGATGGAATTAGTGGCCCAATACAGAGTTGGGCCAGCAGGCTCACTGCCTGCTGGCCAGTTCGTCCCGTGTCCCGATATTTCCCAAAATCCACCCAATTCTCCCCCGAGTCAAAGACCAGTCACTCGTAGTCAACGGGGTATTTTTAAAGTGAAAAGACATTTTAATTTAAATTCTAATGTTCTTAAATCACCCTTACCCCGTAACCCAGTGTTTTCTTTAAATGGCCCGAATTAGAAAATTGCTATGATCGACGAATATACTGCTATTATTGATAATAAGATATGGGAGTTGGTGCCTTGTCCTTCTGGTGTTAATATTATTCGGTCTATGTGGATTTTTGCTCATAAGGACAATATTGACAGTTCTTTTGCGAGGCATAAGGCTCGTTTTGTAGGTGATGGTAAGACTCATCAGGTGGGTGTCGATTGTGGTGAGACCTTTAGTCCGGTGGTCAAGACGGCTACCATTCGCACTATGCTCAGCTTGGTTCTTTCGAAAGCATGGCCCATTCATCAGTTAGATGTGAACAATGCTTTCTTACATGGTGATCTTAAGGAGACAGTCTATATGCCCTTGGGGTTTAGGGATCCCAAATATCATCACCATGTCTGTTTGTTGAAGAAGTCCTTGTATGGACTTAAGTAGTATCCACAGGCTTAGTACAAGAGGTTTGCCGACTATGTTTCGACTATTGGGTTCTCTCACAGCAATTCTGATAATTCATTATTCATATATCATCGTAGTTCTTCCCTGGCTTATATACTATTATATGTGGATGATATTATCTTGACTGCCTCTTCTGATACATTACGTCAGTCTATCATGACAATGCTCAGCTCTGAGTATGCTATGAAAGACTTGGGTCCCTTGAGTTACTTTTTGGGGATTGATGTCACTCGTCATGCAGGTGGGTTGTTCTTATCCCAAAAAAAGTACGCAACTGAGATCATTGAGAGGGCTGTGATGTCATCCTGTAAGTCCACTTCCACTCCAGTTGACACTAAACTCAAAATGGGTGCTGTGGCTGGCTTCCCGTACGAGGATCTGACCCGCTATCGCAGTATTGCAGGGGCTCTTCAGTATCTTACGTTCACGAAACCAGACATTACGTATGTCGTACAACAGGTGTGTTTGTTTATGCATGATCCCAGGATTGAGCACATAAATGCGCTCAAACGCATTATTCGGTACATCCAGGGGACACTTGACTTTGTCTTACATTTATATCCCTCATCGACGTCTACACTTATCTCGTATACAGATGCCGATTGGGGTGGCTGTCCAGACACTAGACGCTCTACGTCTGGCTATTGTATGTTTCTTGGTAATAACTTGGTCTCATGGTCTGCGAAATGTCAGTCTACATTGTCTTGCTCTAGTGCAGAGGCCGAGTATCGAGGGGTGGCCAATGTGGTCTCTGAATCATGTTGGTTACGTAATCTTCTTTTAGAGCTTCATTGTCCTATTCAGAAAGCTACCTTGATTTATTGTGATAATGTTAGTGCCATCTAGCTTTCTAGTAATCCGGTTCAGCAACAATGCACTAAACATATCGAGATGGACATTCACTTTGTTCAAAAAAAGGTAGCTCGTGGACAAGTACGCGTCTGCCATGTCCCTTTCAGGTATCAAATTACAGACATCTTTACAAAGGTCTTCCCTCAGTCCTTTTTGAAGATTTTAGAGACAATCTCAGTGTTCGAAGACCGCCCGCTATGACTACGGGGGTGTGTTAAATACCGTGTATATAGTAATAGGTAGTCACGATTTTGTCAATATTCTAGTGTAAATATTACCATAATTAATGTTGTACACTTACCATAATTATAGGAGTCTTGTGCTACTAGAATAGGGTTTTGGGTTTAGAATAGGAATAGGTTTTCTATTATGGAGAATTGTAAATTGTATATATTCTCTTTCATTAATGAGAATAATCAAGTGATTAATTCTTTTAGATCATTTAGGATTACCCTACATCAATTTGAGCTTGAACCTTTCCCTTTCAAAAATCTTAATTTCGTATAACTCAGCACATATTATTTTAATATTATTTTTATTATTTAAAAAAAAAAATTACTTAGCTTGGACAACACATGCAACATATGTGTCCAAAAACTAACATCTTAAAAGAGGTTTTGAGCTATCGTTATTTGATATGCTTAAGGCACGTTCAGATATGTTCCATTCTTGAAGAATGAAAACTTTTGATAAATGTTACAAGTACAGATCCATTCCCTGAAGTGAATGTAATTTAGTAAAGTTTATAAATACGAACATACACTTGGTTGTAAATATATCACGCCTCACCTCCTGAGGAGGTAGAAATTGAGAAAAAATATTCTATGATTTACTCCTGAAGTAGTAAACTTAGAAATCTGCTCCTGAAGTAGTAAACTTAAAAATCTGCTCCCGAAGTAGCAAATTTTGAACTCTACTCCTTAAGTAATAAAACTTTGAACTCTACTCAAGAAGTAGTAGAACTTTGAAAGTAACAGAACTCTTAAATTTACTCCCGAATTAATAGAATTTTGAACTTTACTCCTGAAGTAGTAAAACTTTGAGATTTACTCCCGAAGTGATAAGACTCTGAAATCTATTCCAGAAGTAGTAAATTTTGAAATTTACTCATGAAATAGTAAAATACCAAAGTTTACTCCAGAAGTAGTGAAACTTTAAATCTGTTGTAACTTTATAATGCATGTAAATGTTTTCTTACTTTTCTGCCAACTACATTTTAGTTATTTAAGGTGGCAAAATAATGTAGGACATATTTATCATAGATGTATCAAAGACTGAATAACTTAATATTTACTTTTCGTCATTTATGAATTTAAGAATGCCTTTATAGTATTCATTTGGTTGGAATTTGTTTTTTGTCATGACACCAGCAATGTTAGAGGAATATTTGATAGTACAAAATCAATTAAGGGCTTCAAAAGGGCTAACTATTTATAAAGAAGCCCATGACACTAGTAGTATCCAAACAATATGTGATTATGGAGAATAAATTAAAGGCTCCTGAAAAGCTTACATACTATTATCTCATTCGTTCTAGATTGTATTATATGAAGTTATTATGATTGAAACACAAGTTGTTGTAAATCCGAAGTTTACTAAAATAATGACTATCACATTGAAGCTATAAATATGGGAGCATTAAATATCTTCAAAATCATAGTGGGTATGAAATATATATGTGAAATATTACCCTCTGTATTTTCCTAATTGTACTATACAAATATAAGCATGATGAAATCACATTTCACAATAAATCAGAAGTTTATTGGTACAAAAAAACAATTCATGTTACAGTAAATCAGAAGTTTACTAAAACAAATAGCACATGGTGTGGTAAACTTGAAGTTTACTAGTATAAATAATTTTGTTAGTCGGCATGAGCGATTTGGCCATCTCGATTCAAATATGATGTGTAGATTGAGTATGTGACATATATTGAAGAACTAGAAGATTCTTCAAGAATTTAGTTTTGTTGCTTGTTCTCTTGAAAAATTAATTATACTAGCTAATGTTGGGATTAAATTTTCTAAATTCTAAAAAAATATAAAAGGTGAATATGGGCCCGTTCACCTCTTATGTGATATCTTAAATAGATGCATCGATAAGACGGTCACATGTGCATTTATTGTCAACCCGCGGTTTGATATAATCAAAGTTACTTGTTCAATATAATTGAGTTGAGAGCACAATTTTCAGATTATGTAATCAAGATAATTCATCTTGTTGATGCTGGTTTTTATCCAATCTAGTTTAGCGTTGAATGTCTCCGATAAATAACTAAACCATTGCTAATGAGAACAAAGTTTCATGTGTTGATATGAAATATGATATGTTACATACAACAACACTTGTATGCTTCGGACCAATAAATTATGATAAATTCTTGTCTCACAATTGATTCAGGGTCAGGAACCAAATATTTCCATCTAACAGTTTTTATGTGTGGTTTATGATTAATTATCTACCATGATGCACCAAGATGGATTCCCCCAAAGAATATGGGATGTGTTTAAGTTTTTCGAACATAATGGGGAGAGACCTCACGTTGTGTGACTTCACTGGGTATGATGATAAAGGGGAGAGAATAAGCAACTAAGATATATGTTACTCCCTCCGGATCAAAAGAGTTTCCACTTAGCCATTTGCAAATCCCTTAAGAAAATACTAACTTCTAGGTAAAAAGAGGTAATTTGACTAAAATGTCCCTAATTAAATAGGTATTGGATTTAGTCACCTAACACATAATAAGGGTAAATTTGGAAAAGTGAGGTTAATTCTTTCTTGATTTGGTAAGTGGACACTCTTCTTGACTCAAATAATAAAGGCTAAGAGGACACTCTTTCTGATCTGGAGGGAGTATGATTTATAATTGGTATGATCCTCATTCAAATATAATTCAAGTCAAGTGCTAGAAGCATTGCTTACCCAAAATTAATTTTTAATTTCAGTTGTAACATGCTCCTATTAAATTAATGTCCCTGAAGGATAGAGTCTACGACATGCATGAAGCATAGTAGACTAATCGGTTTCAAATGCAATAATCCTTGAAAAGAGGAGAGGGGCAAATGATCAAAATGGTGATAATAAGGAGGCAATATACTTTTGAAGAACATACGACATAATATCTCATGAAACCTTATGAGAGGTTTAGGTACCTAAAATAATAATTAAAGTGATGAGATATCAATAAAAAATGTCACATTGCGAATCGATACAAATGATATATTGTCGATGATATCTTTGGTACAATATAGCGAAATATTATAAAAGATTATGAGGATTTGAATTCTATGTCTATACAACATGCTAACATAGACATTATTACCAAGTGAAATGACGCATTTTGGTAAGCTTCAAACTTATTGGACCTGCAGTCTAGACATCAGAAAATGTCACGCATTTAAATAAAAATGAATATTGTCACTTGACAAAATTTATATAAAAATTCTTGAAGAATTGTAAATGCCCGAAGCATATACAAATTCTAAAAAATTATTCACTATATAGATTACATAAAATAAGGTGAATGCAGTTTTATCATAATGAATATTCATTGACTAAGGGTACACATGACTCTATTATCCTTATGTCTTTATGAGTGTGAATTGATTACTTGAATATTATTTGAACCCTTGAAGAGTTTCCAAAGGCAATAGATTATCTACTGACAGAAGTTGAACTGAGAAACTTATAGAACTCTTTGGTCCTGAAGTATCATATCTTTTTGCAATTGATGCATTTATATATTTTGCTATCCCCACGAGGGATTATAGGTATGTTGTTCTACATGATAATCAAATCATATAAAGATAACATTTATTTATAAAGCAAGTCAGGAATGCACTTGGAGTGATTTCAACAATATTATATGCTGATGCAACTCTAACCAAAGACTGAAGATGCAGCAACATACATAGCCCAACTAAATGGAGGATTCATAAAAAGGGATAGTACAAAGCATATGTCACCAAATTATTCTTCACACGCAATCTCCAAAAGAATGATGATATCAACATGCAACAGATTCGTTCAACTGATAATTATAATATGGTTGATTTTTTCACCAAGTCTCTACCAACTGCAACTTTCTAGAAGATGGTGCACAAGATTGGATTGCGAAGATTCAAGTTCTAGATTGATGTTCTCATCAGGGGGAGTTAATACGCGCTGTACTCTTTTTTTCTTCCAAAGTTTTGTCCCTCGGGTTTTTCTTACAAGGTTTTTAATGAGGCAGCCAAAATGCGTATTTTTAGAAATGTGTACTCTTTTTCGTTCACTAGAATTTTTCCCACTGAGTTTTTTTCGTAAGGTTTTAATGAGACACATTATCTACCAAATAGACATTCAAGGGTGTGTGTGTGTTATAAATATTATTTATTATTATGAATGTCTATTTCTACAAGAAAAATTAGGGTTAGTAACTTTGGGACCAGGTCAGCTTTCTATTATAAATAGAGATGTTCTCTTCATTGTATTTACATTCCTCAAGAGAAATAAATAACTCTCCTCTCTTCTCTCTTTCTCCTCAATATTCTTGTTTTAATTTCATTACTAGATAACTTGTCCGCGCTTTGCGCGATCTGTCATATCATTTGATAAATTAAATTAATATAAAAGAGATAAGATATGAATAAAAACATACAATGTAGGACGTACATAGAAAAAAAATAAAAATTAAATGTGTAAGGAAAAATAAGAATAATTAAAATAATTACTCGCGTCTCATTATTTTGATATTCAGATTCAAAACAATTTCAGAAAGCTCGCAAAAAGTGCATTCATTATTAGTTGTAGGTCAATATATAATGAGTTGTTATCAAATTCATGAATAACACTATTCGTAGATTATGGACAAAATAATCCTGAGCATGATAACTAACATAAGAATCTAATATAATACGAAATTAAGAGAACCATCTTTAAAGAATTTTTTTAAACTTGTTATTATAATAATGAAAGAGAATAATCTCCTGATTAGTTTCATTAATGAAGAGGTATATATACATGATACACAATATCTAATTATGGAAAATAAATCTACCTTTTCCTAAT
The DNA here is from genome assembly GCA_034509755.1 of Anisodus tanguticus. NCBI lineage: Eukaryota > Viridiplantae > Streptophyta > Magnoliopsida > Solanales > Solanaceae > Anisodus > Anisodus tanguticus. The sequence goes on along the minus strand of CM067544.1, from coordinate 32,112,824 downwards.
ACAAGACTACTACCATAATTACACTTGTACAAGAATTCTACAAATATGGTAAAATATATACAAAATATGGTTATGTGATATACACGGTTTGTGCCGTGTATATCAGTGGAATTTCACACCCCCACAGTCATAGCGGGTGACTGTCGTACGCTGAGACTGTCCCTAAAATGTTCAAACAGAACTAAGGGAAGACCCTTAGTAAAGATGTCAGCATTTTGGTACCGTGAAGGGACATGTAAGCCACGTACTTGTCCACGAGCTACCTTTTCGCAAACAAAGTGAATATCCATCTCGATATTCTTAGTGCGCTGATGTTGGACCGAATTCCTAGAGAGATAGACTGCACTAACATTATCGCAGTAGACCAAGATAACTTTCTGAATAGGAAAGTGAAGCTCTAATAGGAGATTACGCAGCCAGGCTACCCCTCGATACTCAGGCTCCGCACTGGATCGCAATAAAGTAGCCTGGCATTTTACCAACCAGGAAACCAATTTATCACCAAGAAACATACAATAACCAGATGTCGAACGTCTGGTACTGGACATTCATCCTAATCAGCATCTGTATAAGACACGAGAGTAGAGACGGAGGATGTATATAAATGCAAACCATAATCAAGAGTGCCCTGTAAGTAACACACAATACGTTTGAGAGCATGCGTGTGTTCGTCCCTCAAATCATGCATAAATAAGCATACCTACTGCACTGCATAAGTAATATCAGGTCTCGTAAAAGTAAGATGTTGAAGAGCCCCTGTAAGACTGCGATAGTGGGTGAGATCCTCGTAAGGTGTGCTAGAAGTAGCACTCAGCTTTGGTTTGGTATCAACCGGAGTAGAAGAGGACTTACAAGATGACATGCCAGCTCGCTCAATAATCTCAGTCGCATGCTTCCTCTGTTATAAAAATAGACCACCTGCATGACGTGTGACTACTATACCAAAAAAATGGCTCAAGGGCCTCAAGTCTTTCATAGCAAATTCGGAACTGATAAGAGACATGATAGACTTGCGCAGTTTATCAGAAGAGGCAATTAATATAATATCATCCACATATAACAGAATGTACGCTAGAGAAGTACCACAACTATAGATGAACAGAGAATGATCATACATGTTGTGAGAAAACCCAATAGTAGACACATAATCTGCAAACATCTTATACCAAGCCCGTGGGACTTGTTTAAGCCCATACAAGGACTTCTTGAGCAAACAGACATGATTAGGATGACCGGTGTCCCCGAAAGCCAAGGGCTGATGCATGTATACTGTCTTCTTGAGATCACCGTGTAACAAAACATTTTTCACATCCAGCTAATGAATGGGCCATGCTTTCGAGAGAGACAGCCTGAGAAAAGTGAGAATGGTTGTTGGTTTGACCACCGGACTAAATGTCGCTCCACAATCCATGCCAACCTATTGAGTTTTGTCATCACCTACAAGATGGGTCTTATGCCTCTCAAAACAACCGTCAGATTTTTTGTTATAAGTAAAAATCCACATAGAACGAATAACATTGACACCAGGCAGACGGGGTGCCAACTCAGACGTCTTATTTTCAATAAGAGCATTATATTCATCATCCATAGCCATATTCCAATTCGGTTCATGAAGGGCAGCCAGAGGGTTACGTGGTAGGGGAGATTTAGTGACATAAGAATTGAGATTAAAATGACTTTTAGGTTTAAAAATACCCCGTTAGTTACGAGTAACAGGCCCTTGACTCGAAATAGAAGGGGACGACATTTGGGTCGGTGGCGGGTAGGCTCGGGATTGTCCAGCAAGCAGTGGGCTTATTGGTAGATGAATTGGCTGACGAATTGGGTATGTGGGCCAGTAGGCAGTGGGCCTGCTGGCATAGATAACTTACCTGGATTTGAAATATTTGGGCCAGCAGGCAGTGGGCCTACTGGCAGAATGTTATTACGAACCGAAATTGGGCTAGTGGGTACTGGGCCAGCTGGTATTTATTGGTCCAGATCCCGAGATGAGGGCCCAATTAAATGATGGACCACATACGGTGAGAGCCCATCATCCAAAAAATAATAAGAACTAGACACAAAATTATACAATTTAGCAAACGGAAATTGGGTTTTATAAAAAATAAATGACGACTAATTATGATTTTATTAGAAGATAAATCAAAATATTTATAACCATGTTGATTAGATGGATAACCCAAAAATACACAAGAGGTAAAACAGACTTGAAGTTTGTTAATTATAGTGGACTGAAAAAGTGAATAGCACAAACATCCAAACAACCTAAGATGAGAATACGAAGGGTCTTTATGATAAAGAATTTTTAGGGGAGACTTATATGCTAATCCTGATGAAAGAAAGCACACAGACTTAAACTCTCAACCTAAGTCGAGAGGTGCTTTACTAAGAGTACCAAAAACTCACCATTAACCTACGGTCAATAGCTCAAATGGGATGAGATGTGGAGTAGAATGAACGGCATCACGTGAAGGTTTAAGAAGACAACATTTTATTTTGGCTTTGTATGTAGGTCTTGGCCGAAGACCATGTTTGTTTTTCTTTTAGTTTATCTTTTCTTAGCTTAACTTTTAGTTCTTCTTAGGACATAGTTAATGTACCATGTAGTAATACAAGGTGACTAAGACAAGGATGTAAGGAAATGAGATGATTAGGCCGTGTGTCTAGGCCGTGTGAAGAGGGTTAAGCCGAGGTGATAAAGGGACAATAATGATCTAGAAGATGAGGCTTCCAAAAAGACAATTCATGAACCAACTTATTCATGTATTTGGATACATGTAGGACACAAAGAAGATGAAGGGTTGGTCGATATATTCTCCCATTCTCATTCGTCCAAGACATATATGCAAGGAATGGAAGCTTCCAAACATATTCTAAGAAGATGAGATTTTTGAGGAGCCAAGTTCATGCATTCTTCTACATGAGAACTACAAAGGGGTGTGAAAGAGATTGGGTTCATCCTTGTCCCCAAGTAAAACTGAAATCTTTCCCATTGATGGAGTTGAGACCGAGAACTTCCTTGTTCCCCAAGCAAGTCGAGACCCTTCCCACTTGTCCATACTTGGTCGAGAGGTTCAAGTTGTTTTTGTCTCTTTAATTTGTCTTCTAGAAAGGTCCATGTACTACTATAAATAGGACCCTTAGTATGTTGTAAAAAGCAAGAGTTGATGAATACAAAAACTTGAGTTTTACTCAAACACTAAAGTATTCAACTTATGTGTTGTCTACCTTAGTTGGTACTTGTGTGGCCCTTCGGTTCTTGTGTGAACCAACCCCTTAGTGTAAGTTGAAGTTAGGACTTGTGTGACCTAGTTAAACCCAAGTTAAGGTCCCTTCCGTGTAAGTTTGGTTAGGAATTGTGTGACCTAGCTAAGCCTAAGCTTAAGGAACCCCCTTGGTGTGAGTGGACGTTGGAACTTGAGTGATCCAGCCAAACCCAAGCCTAGGGTCTATCATAAGGTTACCAGCCACCCTCACTTGGCTTGTTCACAAGTTTGTACTTAGCAACCTCAGTCAAGACCTTGTACAATTAGCCAAAGTCATCTTGGTGTCGACTCGAGCATTAAAACCCTCGTGTCATTATCCTTGCTATATCGACCGTCCTATACTTGGTTTGTACTCGGGTTTGCACTTAGCATCCCGTATTTATTCCTTGTCCAAACCACCATCTCCTTTATACCACCACATCCCACAAGACTTTACAAACACCCACACTCAAAGCCACCAACCGAAACCATCCACAATCAGCCGTATCATCCCGACAATACCTAACAACCCACTACACACCCCAACCAAGAACCTCAATGTTTCCGTAAACTTTTGACATCCTCAAAAACTAAACTAGTATAGACCGATCACCAGAACAACCCTAAAACTACCTGAAACAGCCATCAAACACCACACTGCCGGCCGAATCCGAGAACCCCACTTTCAAGGCCATTTTTGGGTTAACCCGTTTACAACCAAACTCCGACCCACTTACCCTCACTCACCCCTCCTTATATACATCAAGTCCTTTACTAGGAAGCATGTTTAGGAGGTAAGTAGCCATTTGTAATCCATGATGCCAAAAAGAAGGGAGTAATGAAGCATGGGCTAGTAAAGTTCGGAAAATATTATTAATGGTACGAAATTTTCGTTCGGCTTTCCCATTTTGTGAGGACGTATGAGGACAAGAGAACCAAAAATATATGCCATTAGTGTCACAAAATTCCTGAAATAGTTCATATCAAATTCCCTTCCATTATCACATTGAATGTTTTTAATTTCAGGTTCAAATTGGGTATAGATGAATGCTCTATAGCAAAGTGGAAAAAACTTGAGACTTTTTAGACAAAGGAAAGTTCTAAAAAAAATTAGAATAATCATCCAAAAATAACACATAATAACGATGGCCCAACGAGCTCAAAACGGGAGATGTCCACAAATCACTATGAATATATCAAAAGGCATCAAAGTACTAGAAGTAGAGGCTATAAAAGGTAATCTAATATGTTTCCCTAGGGGACAAGAAGGACAAATATTAGTACTACGTGTACTATTACAATCAATAAAACTATTATTTTTAAGAGAAGAAATAATAGACGCCTCTAGATGACCCAATCGAGCATGCCATAAGGAAGGTGCTGAAGCGGCAAACGTTGATGGAGTGGCTTGACTCGAAGAAGTGGTGGTGGTAGTGATTGGATAAAGTTATCCCCGACAATTACATCTCATTAGAGGTATCCCCGTCGTGAAATCATTCACAAAAAATCCAAAAGGTTCAAAGTTAACATATACCAAATTTTTAATTAAGTGAGGGGCATGAAGGACATTTTGCAAGACTAGCAGTAGATACAGGGGAAATAAATTTGTGTGACCATAACCACGAATTGGAATTGAGTTACCATTACCAACAATTGTGCCATGATATTTGCTCAAATTGAAATAAGACTAGAGATTACCTGGCGTAGACGTCATATGAGAAGTGGCACCGGTGTCAATGTACCTAACGTCTGAGGGATTTAATCCAAGCATATGCATCGCAACCTCAAGATCCGTGGGCGTAGACGTCATATGAAAAGCAGCGAAGGCTTGTTGAGATTGAGGCCCAAGCAGGCCAGCCTGCTGCCAAGGCCCAGCAAGCTGCCTATTCTGGAACTGCTGGGAATTTCTGGCCCAATTCGCTGGGTACTGCTGTTGGAAATTAGGCCACTACCCACTGGCCCAGCCCGACGGCCACTGTGCACTGGCCCAAGGCTACGGTCAGTGGTGCTACAGCCCAGCCGATTGGCCACATCCCCCACCACTACCGCCATTACCACCGACACTGCCATAGTTTTTGCCGCCACCATTATTACAGTATTGGATAGAATTGTCCGAGAAGGAGTTAGGGTTATCGGATGTGGCCACCATCATGGTAGATTTGGCATTGGTAGCCGCCTTTTTAGCCAAGGCTACTTCTTCTAAGGTGAGCATGGAACGTGCTTGGTAGAACGGTGGGAGAGGATTACTTTGACGAAGAAGCGTCCCAACGCCATTATAAGCCTCGAATAGGCCTGTGACCATCTGAAGAACAAGACGGTCATTCGTAACGAGCGCACCAACGTTCTTGAGTTGATCTACCAATTCCTTGAGATTTTTACAATAGACTGAGACATTCGGAAAATCCTCTAAGTTGATGTGAGAGAATTCCTACTCAAGGGTCACAGCACTGGGATTTTTGTTATCTTGGAATATATCATGCAACCTATCCCAAGTGTCCATTGCCGTAGCATCAGGTTCAATAATAGTCTGCAAGAGATCCGTAGAAATAGTGGAATAAATCCACTAAAGTACCATAGCATCAAGAGTTACCCATAACTCTGTGTCATCATTGGTGGTAGGCACCTTATATTTGCCTATTTTCGAGGGGATGATGTGATAAAGGACTCGATGAGAGCGTGCATGAACTATAAATAATTCTGCCCACGTCGCGTATTGGACGTTTTCCATCTCAAGAACGATAGGGATGTGGTTCTTATGATGGAGACTGCAAGGGCATGATGAAATGTGTTCTTTGAGGTAGACATGATGAAAGAACAAGAGGAGAAGTAGGGATTTGGAAGAATATTTGGGAGAGAATAGGTGTCAGCCGGTGGCTGAAATCTCTGTTTCTGAGAAGTAAGAGGGCGGCGTAAGGTGTTTTTGGGAGAATGTATTTTTGCCCTACACTCTCCTGATTATTTTCATTAATGAAGAGATATATATACATGATATACAATATCTAATTATGGAAAATAAATCTACATTTTCCTAATACAAAACTAATGAGAAATTATTCCAAGTAAATGTTTAATTATTCTTTTGACAGCACTAAGTTGAGATTCCTTAGGAGTTGACTGATACCTGGCACATTTGCAAACACTAAATATGATGTCTGGTTGACTGACAATGAGATAGAGTAGTGACCCAATCATTTCTTTATACTTAGTTTTATCCACTGGTTTTCCTTCATCACCTTTATATATTGATCAAGTAGGACTCATGGGGTTCCCATAATCTTTGAATCATTCATACCAAATTTTTGGATGAGCTCTTTGGTGTATTTACTTTGAGTGATAAATATCCCCTTATCATATTGGTGAATATGTAATCCCAAGAAGAATATCAATTCTCCAATCATGCTCATCTCAGATTCACTTTGCATTAGATTGGAAAATTCCTTACACATAGAGGGATTAGTACTTCCAAATATAATATCATCAACATAGATTTGAATAATAAGGTTTCCAAAGGAGGTTCTTTTAATAAATAAAGTAGAATCAATTTTTCCTCTAGAAAAACCATATTCAACTAGAAAAACACTTAGCCTATCATATCAAGCTTTAGGGGCTTGTTTGAGGCCATATAGAGCTTTAGTTAGTTTGAACACATGTTAGGGAAAATTAAAATTTTCTAAATCAGGAGGTTGTTTGACATAAACTTCATTAATAAAACCACTTAAAAAGCATTTTTAACATCCATTTGAAAATGTTTAAAGCCTTTAAATGTAGCATAAGCAAGTAGCATACGAATTGATTCTAACGGGGCAACTATAGAAAATGTTTCATTGTAGTCGGCTCCTTCTTGTTGTGAGTATTTTTGAGCAATGAGTCTTGCTTTGTTTTTTACTACATCTCCAGCCTCATTGAGCTTGTTGCGAAACACCCATTTGGTTCCAACGATTGATGCATTCTCAGGTTTAGGGACTAGACTCCACACATTATTTTTTCAAATTGGTCTAGTTCCTCCTTCATAGCATTAATCCAGTGATCGTCTTTCAAAGCTTCATCAACTTTCTTTGGATCTAGTTGTGAAATAAGAGCCAAATTTGCATTGTTTTTAGCTGAAGATTTGGTCTTCATTTTTTCATTTATATCTCCTATACCAAACTTCTTTGGATAGTCCGGTTCGCTTCTCTATTCATTTGGAATAGTTCCAACTATTAGGTTAGTCGACTGGTTAATTTAAACAGTGGACTTTTTATCAATGTTTGGTTCAATAGTTGGAGTGATTGTTGTGAGTGGTAGTTGACTATTTTCTTCATCTGCAGATTTTCCTTTCTCAGCCAAGATATTAGTAACATAAAAAATTACATGAATGGATTGTTCAATAGTTAAAGTTTGTTTATTAAATACTCTGTATGATCTACTATTAATGGAACAACTAAGAAAAATATCTTCGTTGATGCGTGGATCAAACTTACCTACGTTGTCCTTTCCATTGTTGTGAATGAAGCACTTACATCCAAATGGATGAAAGTAACTTATATTAGTCCTTTTTCCCATCCATAGAACATATGGAGTTTTCTTCAGGATATGTCTGATTAGACACCTGTTTATGACATGACATGATGTGCTTACAACTTCAGCCCAAAAATGACATGGCAAATTATTTTCTTCTATCATTTTTCTAGCCATATCCTGTAGTGTTATGTTTTTCCATTCAACAACACCATTTTATTGAGGAGTGTGGTGAAGAGAAGTTGTTAGTGTATCCATGTTCATTACAGAACTCTTCAAAGGCCTTATTCTCAAATTCTCCTCCATGATCACTTCTAATAGAAGAAATGTAGTATCCTTTTTCACGTCGTACTTTCTCACAAAAAAAATTAAATTTTTTTAAGGTTTCATCTTTATGAGCAAGAAATATAACTCATGTAAAGCGAGAGAAATCATCAATTATAACAAAAGCATACCTTTTTCCTCCAATACTAGCAGTTCTAGTAGGACTAACTAGGTCAATGTGTAGTAGCTGTATTGGATTAGAAGTAGTCATAATATCTTTGGAATTGAAAGAGTTTCTAGTTTGCTTACCTTTTTAGCATGCATCACACATGTGATCTTTGGAATAGTGTGGCTTAGGCAGACCTATAACTAATTCATGTCTTGTTAGTTTTTCTATCAGGCTCATGCTTGCATGTCCAAGTTTCTTGTGCTAAATCCATGGATCTTCTCCCATAGAGGCTAAGCAGATGTGTTCTTTAGAACACTTAGCTGATTCAAGTACATACACGTTCTTGTTTATACATCTAGGTAGAATGGATCTTCCTGAGAGATCTTCAACGATACATCCTGTTTCACTAAATCTAACTTCCAAGTTGGCATCACATAGTTGACTTATACTTAGCAGGTTATATCTAAGACCCTTCACCAAATAAGCATTAGTAATATCACATGACTCATTAAAAGCAATAGTTCTTAACCCAATTATGCTTCCAGTGGAGTTGTCTTCAAAGGTTACCAGTCATCCATAAAAGCCCTCGATTGTTTTGAATAGAATTTTATTTCCTGTCATATAACTTGAACACCCACTATCTAACTACCATTTACCTCTTGGTTTCTTCTTATAGTGTTCCTTCAAAACAAAATGATTAGTATTTTTTAGATACCCAAGTTTTCTTGGGTCCTTGAGGGTTATTTCTAACACAGTTATTAGCTTTTGGTTTCTATGTCCAGCCATGAGTAGTTTGGTAATGAAATATGCAATTATAAAATTTATGTCCAATTTTTCCACAACAAAAACAAATTGAGAAAAGTGCTCTTGGGTGACATGCTGATTAATCGACTTGCTAGGGTAATTTTGATTAATAGACTTCCTACCAGTTGACTTAGTTCTTTGAGTCGACTGGTCTGTCTTAGAATAGGCAATAAACTTATCAGTTGAGTAGCTAAAATAAGAATTGTCACTCATAGGTAATTTCTCAGTTGACTTGTTGTGATAGGTTGACTGGTTTGACCTAATAGAACTATGACTAGTAGATTTGCATAGACTATTTAGTTGAAATAGCAAATCATCATGTTCTTCTTGAAGAAAATCTTTTTTAATTTCAGAGACTTCTAGGTTAAGTTCCCAGTCTTTTTTTTTCTTATCAATTTTCTGTATTCATTGAAAACTTTATTTAGATCCTCAAAAGTTTGATCAAGCAATTCTTGAGTTTCATGACACTTAGAACAAGGATAGGGTATTCCTCGCTGGTTTCACTAATTTCCATGAAGCATATGATGTCAGTTTCTTCATTCTCGTCTTTAGAGATTTTATATTCACTCCAGTTGCTGAATGCTCTTTGTTTTTATTGTCATTAAGATGGCTTCCTTTTTTAATCTGGACACTCTGAAGCTATGTGACCATATTTTCCACATTCATAGCACTTCCAATCATTTTTTGGTTGATCACTTTGAGATTTGCCTTTTCTAAAGTTGGAAGAGTTTCTCCTGTTATTTCTAGATCTTCTCATGGATTCTACCACAAATATAGATATTATTGCAACTTCCTCTTCCGTAATGTCATCATCAAATTCTTCAACTTGGTATTTAAATGATATGACTTTCTTCTTGCTTTCATCTTGTCCTAGTCTGTTGAGATAGGTCTTTTCAAAAGCGATCAAGTATCCTCTTACTTCATCGTATGTAAGTTTTTTTTAGATTAATACTCTCAAGAGCAATAACTTTAGCATGCCACTGTGGAGGAATACATCTAAGAATCTTCCTTATGTTTTCCACAGATGAGAAGACGTTTCCTGAGGCTTTGAGTTCTCCTAAAATTTTGTTAAACCTTGCAAACATATCTTCCACTGTTTCTCCATCTTTTATTTTTAAGGTTTCACATTCATAAACAATGAGACTAACAATAGTTTCCTTTACTTTGTCTGTCCCTTCATAGGTGACTTCAAGTTTATCCCACAGATCTTTGGCAGTTTCATAGGTAGAGATCTTATCATATTCTTCTCTACTTATAGCATTGTATATCAGGTTCCTTGCTTATGAGTTTATTTGTATCACCTCCATTTGTGCATCAGTGTAGTCGTTTAGAGAGGCTAACTCATCAGTTGATGTAGCCTTTTCCTTCTTGTTATCATTAATCTTCATTTTTGGCATAGGAATATCTCCCAACTTGATGATCCTCCAGATCTTAACATCATATGACTTGATGTAAGTTTCCATTCTAACATTCCAATGAGAGAAATGCTTCCCATTGAAATGGGGTGGTCTAGTTTGAGAAGTGCCTTCTTGAAATAAAGCTCCATCCGTAACGTGGTTTGACATGATATTTTTCTCACTTAGTGTTAATCAATTTCAATGTGAGACCTTGCTCTGATACCAATTGAAAGTGCAAGAGGGAGGGTGGGTGAATTTTAAATTTTTGTTTCTTAGTCCACTACCTCAAGGTGCTAGTCAATTGTTAACAGATATAGTGCAAAATTTAAATAGTAAAAGGTAAATGACACTAGATGCTTTTATATTGGTTCAAATTCAATAGGAATCCTAATCTAGTCCCCTTGGGTTGCAATAGTGTTCTCCTCGACTCTTTTAAGGTTTGGTTTGGTACAATGATAGTTTGAATGGAGCTCCTACCTCTACACTCAAACACTCATAATATTTTGATACAATGACTCACCAACTATACTATATCTCTTCTCACTTTTTTGTATATACTATAAATCACTCTAAGATACAATGCTTGTTAAAAGTAAAGTAGAGAGATTGAGAAGTTGAGACGAAAGTATATCTTCTTTCATCCTTTGGAGCCATTTTTTATAGTTGTAGATTGAATCTCTTGGCTCTGGCAGAGATGACAGTCCAAGAGATTTGATCCTTGGAAATAGGAATGGGAAATCCTAATTTCTAAGAATAAGGTTAGAGCTTTCTAATGGAGTGATCTTCCTTCCTTGTGACAGTTGATACTGAATCTTTAATATGTTTGTTTGTAATTGTTTCCTTAGCTACTTGGTACTGGTTTTCTTGTTTTATTAGGCTAGATATGCTTTATTGATGTTGTATTGATGCGTCGAGATCTCATACATGTTGACTTGATCTTTTCCATTCTTAATTTGTTTGCTCCTTAAATAAGTTGTTACTTATTTATTATGCTTGAGTGCACACATACTTTGGGCTTTAATTAGTTAGCTGAGCTTGAGTCTTCCGTTGGGCCTATCTTTGCCATGTGAGACTTGCATATTACATTTAGTGATCATTATAACTTGACATTAATAGATGTTCCCAAGAGACTTTGTGGACTCGTTATGAGCATTATGAGTTCTTAATGATGTCATTTGGGCTCACAAATGCCCTTAAAATGTTCATGGACTTGATGAATGGAATATTCAAGCCGTATTTGGATTCTTTTGTCGTAGTATTCGTTGATGACATCCTGATATATTTGAAAAGTCAGGAGGACCACGAGCGTCATCTGAGAGTGGTTCTTGGTTTATTGAAGGAGAAGATGCTATACGCCAAGTTTTTGAAGTGTGAGTTATGTAGCATTCTTGGGGCACGTGGTGTCCAAGTATGGGATCATGGTTGATCCAAAGAAGATAGAGGCAATTAGGGACTGGCCTAGACCAACTTCTGTGATGGATATTTTCAGAGTTTTGCTACCTACAATCGCCGATTAGTCAAGGGCTTCTCTTCTATCTCTTTATATCTGACTCGTTTTACTTAGAAGAAAGTGCCATTTTAGTGATCTGATCAGTGTGAGGAAAGCTTTCAAAAGCTCAAGACTCTTTTGACCATAGCCTCGATTTTATCCCTTCCAGTGGAGGGGAAGTACTTTACTATGTACTGTGATGCTTCTAGGATTGGGTTGGGCTGTGTGTTGATGTAGGAGGGTAACATTATCGCTTATGCATAGAGGCAATTGAAGTTGCATGAGAATAACTACCTTGTTCATGATTTGAAGTTGGCTTCCGTTGTGTTTGCCTTAAAGATTTGGTGGCATTACTTAATGGCATTCATTGTGACGTGTATAGCAACCACCATAGTTTTCAACACGTGTTTAATCAGAGAGATTTGAATTCTAGGCAGAGTTAATGGATGGAGTTTTTGAAGGATTATGACATGACCATTTTGTACCATCCAGGTAAGCCCAATGTGGTGGCAGATGCCTTGATCTGAAAGGCAGTCAACATGGGGAGTTTAGCTATTTTTGTTGTTTCTGAGCGTTCTTTGGCATTGGAGGTCTAGTCTCTGGCTAATTGTTTTGTGAGACATGATATTTTGAATTCGGGTAGGATTTTGGCTTATGTAGAGGAGAGGTCATCTTTTTTGGATTAGATTCGGACTCACTAGTATAATGATGTGATGTTGTGCAAAATTAGAGATAAGGTGATGAGTGGCGAGGCCAAGAAGGTCATGATTAATAGCGATGGTGTTCTGAGTATCAAGGGTATAATGTGTGTGTCTCATGTGTGAGATTTGACTATATTAATTATGGAGGAGGCCCACAACTCTAGGTATTTGTTTCATCCAGGTTTTACTAAGATGTACCGTGATTTGAGGCAACACTATTAGTGGGGTAGGATGAAGAGAGACATTGTTTATTTTGTGTCTTGATGTTAGAATTATCAACAAGTCAAGTATTAGCACCAGGAGTCGGTGGGGTGTCTCAGAGGATACCCACTCCCGAGTGGAAGTGGGAGATGATTGCCATAGATTTTGTTGTTTGGTTGACCGACTTTGGGCAAGTTTGATGCTATTTGTGTCATTATTGATAGATTGACCATGTCCGCGTATTTTATTCTGGTCCAGATGACTTATGATGCAGAGAAGTTGGCTAAGATCTACATCCGTGAGATTGTTCATCTTCATGGGGTTCCTATTTCTATCATCTCAGATTGGGGTACTCCGTTTACTTCACATTTCTAGTGGACATTGCAAAAGCAGATGTGTACTCATTTGGATCTCAATACAGCATTTCACCCTCAGACTGAAGGCCAATTTAAGCAAACTATTCAGGTATTGGAGGACATGTTACGAGCTTGTGTGATTGATTTTGGTATTCATTGGGACCAGTTCTTACCTTTGGCAGAGTTTGCATACAATAATAGTTATCACTCCAGTATTGATAGGGAACCGTTCAAGGCTTTATATGGTAGGAGATGTCGATCTCCAATTAGTTGGGTTGATGCGTTTGGGGTTCGGTCATGGGGTACTGATCTATTGAGAGATTCCTTAGAGAAGGTAAAGATGATTCAGGATAAGCTCCTAGCAGCTCAGAGCAAACAATAAAAGTATGCTAACCGGAAGGTCTGAGTTTGAAGTTCATGGTTGGTGACAGAGTTCTTCTAAAGGTCTCACCCATGATGGGTGAATGAGGTTCAGCAAAAGAGAAAGTTGAGTCTGAGTTATATTGGACCTTTTGAGATTCTTCGGAAAGTTTGGGAGGTGGCATATGAGTTGGCTCTGCCACCAGGTCTTTCAGGCGTTCATCTAGATTTCCATATGTCTATGCTAAAGAAGTATCATACCGATGGTTCTTATATCATTCAGTGGGACTCCGTGTTACTTGATCAGAATTTAAAGTTTGAGGAGGAGTCTGTGGCTATTTTATATAGGTAGGTAAAGAAGTTGAGATCGAATGAGATAACTTCTATGAAGATTTAGTGGAGGCATCATCCTGTTGAGGAGGCGGCTTGGGAGACCGAGTCTGATATGCGAAGCAGATAGCTGGGTTTGTTTACTACTTTTGATACGTTCCCTCTATTTGTTTTTCTCTGTTCGAGGACAAACATTATTTTAATTAGTATCTGATGTAACAACTCATCCGGTAATTTTTAGCTAAAGAACCTCATTTGCTTATTTGACCCTTCTTGTAGACTCTGTGTAGGATTTATGATGCGTGGGGATGGGTGGCATGGATCCCGAGGTCCATTTATATGCATTTCGGATGAAAAACCCAAAATTAGAAACTTAGAGTTGGATAGTTTGACTCAAAGTTAATTTTTTACTAAATGGGTTCTTTTCCAGGTTTCGTTCCTTCTGATATTTCTGGAGGGTCATTTATGACTTAGTCGAGTCATTGGTTCACTTCCCGAGGAAATCAGATGTATTTTGTGGCCTTATTTGTAAAGTTTGGATTTTGATTTCTCCTGGATGATTCTTTAGAAAAGTATGCCTTATCTTTGTTAAATGGGAAATCCAAGGGTACAAGTGAGTTTGTAGCGCTGTTTACCATAGACGAGCATATCTAGTTTGTGTACGTGGGGTCTCAGGAGTATTTCGTGTGTTGGATAGGATATTTGGCTATTTTGCCCATTATTGGTGTCTGGTGTCCACCTCGGTAGTACCAGTGTCCACTCTGGTGGGTCTGCCTCGGCAAAAGGTTGGCTCACCAAAACAGAACCCCTCTATGGTGGAGGGTTTTTCCTCAAGGGCGAGTCCTCCACTGCAGAGTCGAGTTTGTCGAGTGACACCTCACCTCAGAGGGGTTCTGATCAGCCGTAGCGAGTCTGCTCCAGCGGAATCATTGTTCAAGAGCCTATTTATTCCATTTGGTCAGAATTCTTTTCCTCAAATAGCAAGTCTCGAACTTAGAGCCACCATAGAGCTTTTTCAGAGGTCGAAGAACAAATTCATCCTTGGGTAAGTGATTCTTCCTTTGTGAATTAAGTTTATGCTTCTGAGCTCTTTATTAATGGTGATATAGTATGTATATAAGTTGGAGAAGATGAGTTATGCATTCTTGTGAGAATAAGAGAGTTATGTTATTGATTAATTGAGGTTTATAGATTAGTTTTACTTGTATTATTGTGAATTAGTGATGGATATTGTGAGAGGATCATGTTTTAAGGCTTATTTTGGTTATAGAAACCCATTCCAATTGGGGGATATTTCTAGGGTTCAAATTTGTATAGAATTTAAAGTAACTTAAGGATATGACTACCTAGTATGTATTCTTTGTTTGACTATTAAAGTTTGAGTCTTGGTAGTGTGGGCCCGGGATTAGTATTAAAGTCTTGGTTTATGTTGTGTAAGCTTTATATTAATGATATAATATGTGTGAATAGACTTCGTTTATCATGTGGCTCAGAGGAAGGGCAAGGCTATCACCGAGGCTTGATCATGTAGTGCTCATGTTCGGCCCAAAGGTAGTCTATGGTTTAGTTTTTTGAGACTTTGATAGAAGTGCATAATTAGTTATAAATATTGAGGGGTATTGAGCATGTTTTGGGGTCCCTTTTAGTCGTTTGTGATAAACGTTTGAGTGGGTACCGGTGTTGAACTGCGTTGATGGGTGATTTGGGGAATCAACCTTGTGCTGGTTCCGACTGCTGCTTATTTAGGTTCGTCGCCATATGTGGACTTGTCGCTATGTTTGTCATTATTGTTTACTCATCACACATACTTTCCATATGATATCCTGATTTTGACTTGGATTTGGTATATATGCCATTGAATTCTTGAAAGCATGTGATCATCTCTATACTTGATTGCATCTGATTATATCATGATATCTTGCCTTACATTGTCACTTTGATAAACTGTAATTAGACTTGTGTTTGAAGTGATTGTTGGTAATTGACTGGAGTCTGGAATTGAAAGGATTATACATGCTACTTTATACCTGACTTATTGTTGAAATCTATGAACAACATGTGAACTATGTGACGTACTTGGATTATTGAACTTAGTTTAGGATTACTTGGTATCAACTCGGTATTTATCTTTGATTATGTATCTTCCGCCGTTGTCGGCCTATGATGTCTACAAGGGTACATTGGGTACTCATGCTACACTTGTTGTATTCTTTTTGGATGCAGATTCAGTACTTTCCACCTCCGCAGGACCACGTGGCTGAACCAGGGCCGCTGACCTTTAGTGTTCAGGGTGAGGATGCTACCTCCAACATACCCTTGGATGCTCCTTCTCTATTTATAGTCTTATTTGTATTTGAAAGACATGTTCAGAATATGTATTCAGTTTTGGCACTTGTTGCCCATTTCAGACTTGTATCATATTGTAGTGCTCTTATATTCACAGACTAGATCACTTGGGGGTTATTTTTGGATGTATCAGACTTATGATTTTCTTCCGTATTTATATTATGAGACAACTTATGTAGTATTTTGTTATCTTCCGCTTTTGTTACATTATATCATGTTAATGATTGGAAGTGTTGCACATACTGGTGGGATTATGTAGGTACCATCGCAATTCCTGAAAAGGGGTCGTGACAGTAGAGGAGCCGCCGCGATGCATCGCTTTTCGCCATGGCGAGACACCAGAAACCAGTAGAAATCTGTTTTTTCACCAAGTTCCCCAAACTCCCGACATCAATCCGAGGCCTCCCGAATACAATCCAAACATGCATACATACATAAAAACACACTACAAACTCACCCGTGGCCTCAGAATTCCCAACGGAGGTCTATTTGACCAAGTCAACCCCTAAACGGCCAAAACCCATTTTCTAACCAATGACACAAATTCTCCTGAGTACCTCAGGAAATGAACCAAACATCCCACTAAGTCATAAACAATCCTATGGACCTCACACAATCGACGAATTTTTGAAAAAGGTTTGTTTACCCAAAAGTCAACGAATGGTCAAAGATTTTTTACTTTAAGGCTCTAATTTTCATAAGTCATATTTACGCTCGCCCGATTACCTCGGGAACTGTGCCACACATCCATTCGGATTAAAATCAAACTATCGGGTCGCAGGGGAGTGTCAATAGGGGCAAAATAGTCAAAACATAATGATGACCAAATGAGTCATTATATCTATCGAGGTTTGCAAGCGGATTCGAGGATATTTTATAGAGGACAGCTATTTGGATTGTTATAATGGTTTACATCAATATTTGGTGATAAATGAGGCACAATAGTTGTGGGATTTCTTTAGTATGATCGGGTGGCTTCCTACAGATTTGACTCGACGAGATAATTAGTAGGTATTCTTACAGAATGATGATTTGAAGATTTGAAAAGGCTTGGGCGATGGGCTTTGAATAAGTGGTTTCAACACAGGGACACGTAACTAACAGACTTGAAACTAGTGCAACTGGCTTTGGGGTAAGATCAGTTTTGAGGGAATTGCTTGGAGTTTACTCAGATAGAGAAAGGATTCTTTCCTGGCAAGAATAAGTCATGATTTGAACTTATAACGTGGGTCTATTTGTTTCTAAGTAATCTTTGTGTGAAAGAAGGATTGGTAGAATTAGGATATTTTACCGGTACTGAGTGGGATATGGTTTGTGGCTACACTATAGGATTGTGTTATTTAGGGTGGTAATTATGGAACCAATCGTCCGGGTTCAGGGATGTGGTTGTAATCAAAATTCAAGAATTCAAGTGGAGTCAGTTCAAATTTATGGGGATCATTAGTGGGAGGAATTTCAGGTATAAAGCAATAGAAATTTGGGTCTTTGAGCTAAGTTAAAGGTAGTTCTGAGTGATATAGTGAAAAAATGGTACTACACGTGTAATTCTTGTTTGTGGAGGCTTTATGAGGTTATAATTGAGATTCTTGATTTCTCGTAGGATTTCGTACCTTCCTTTATCATTTGAGGATGAATTATTATTTAATTGATGTCTGATGTAATGACTCATTTGATCGTTTTGACATTTTTACCTTGTTGTACCCAAACTACCCTTTATGTAGTTTCATTTTGATGTTTATGACTCGCGGGGATGGATGGCACAGTTCCCGAGACAATTGAGTAGGTTCTGAAACTATTTTGGTAGATTTAGAGTTTTTTAAGTTGAAGAAAAAAATAGGTTTGACCAAAGTCAATGATAAGGGTAGTTATGTCTTTTATGAGTTTGGTCGATTCCATTAGGTCCGGAGTGTAATTTATGACTTAGTTGAGTCATTAGTTCAGGTTCAGTGGCGTTTGTTGGTGTTCGAGTCCTTGATTGAAAATGTTGGTTTAGTTAGTATTGAGTTGACTTTAGTCAACACTGGGTCAAGATGACCTCGTTTGGAATTTCCGAGTGCGTGAGTGAGTTCGTAGCATCGTTTACACTTGGTTTACATGTTTGGTTTGTTTCCGAGGGGTCCCGAATGATTTTCGGGCATCCGTTCAAAGTTAGAAAGACACTAGATTTTCTGGTGTGATTTGTTCTGGTTTCCATCTTCCCATTCACGACGAAAGGACCGTGTTCCCGAAGATCGTGTTCGTGTGAACCTTCTTGCATTAGCAAAGAGGATCGGGTTGGGCCGGCCTAGGCGTGAAGCCTCGCATTCATGAAAGTCATTCTCATTGGGTCAGGTTGCGTGTCATCACGATCGTGAGGGGGCTCCGCGATCGCGATGAAGGTTTTTTTATCCGTTATTTAATTCGAGAATCATGAACTTGAGCCTTATTCTTAAATATTTTGGGTTTTAGAGATCAGATTTTAGTGATTTCAAGTTCCACCTTGAGAGTCAAAGAGTTGAATGATGTAATTTCGGCCTAACAAGTGCAGTATTCTTTCAAAGAGTTGAATGATGTAATTCCGGCCTAACGACTGCAGTATTCATTCAAAGAGTCGAATGATGTAATCCCGACCTAATGACTGCACTATTCATTAAAAGAGTCAAATAATGTAATTCCGGCCTAACTGCTGCAGTATTCATTCAAAGAGTCAGGTGATGTAATTCCAGCCCAAGTGTTGCAGTCAACAGTTCAGTTAAATGATGTAATGCAAGCCATGATGGTCATGGTTTTCATTCTATATATAGTCAGGTGATGTAATTTTGGCTCAGGTGTTGCTGTCATCACTCCAGTTGAATGATGTAATACCAGCCAAGATGGTCATGGTTTTCATTCTACTATCGAGTCAGGTGATGTAATTTCGGCCCAAGTGTTACAATCGTCACTCAAGTTAAATGATGTAATGCCAGCCAAGATGATCATGGTTTTCATTCTATTATCGAGTTAGGTGATATAATTATGGCCCAGGTGCTGCAATCTTCACTCCAATTGAATGATGTGATGTAATCTGGCCCAGGTGCTACATTCTTCACTCCGGTTGAATAATGTAATGCCAACCAAGATGGTCATGGTTTTCATTCTATTATCGAGTCAGGTGATGTAATTCTGGCTCAAATGTTGCAGTCGTCACTCTAGTTGAATGATATAATGCCAGCCAAGATGGTCATGGTATTCATTCCATAGAGGCGTTGTTATTCAATAGAGTTAGGGTGATGTAATCCCAGTTGAAGGGTTGCAGGCTTCACCCCCAAGTCCAAGCGATGTACTTCCGGCTGAGGCCATAGTCATCGCTTGACTAATCAAACAACAAGATCAACAAAGACAATAAAAAGGAGTCAGACGGTGTCGAATGCGGCATCCGCTCAAAACAAGTACTTCCCAGTAAGTCAACAGATCTGGACAACATCAGAAGAAGCACCAACTCAAAATAAGTCAGCCAAGAGGGTACAACAAGAAAAAGCCATGCATGGATGAAAAAATAAATTATAATAATCAACACACAAGTTTCAGCATATGGAGAAATGTCAAAGCTACTGAAGGTGGAGAGCAGGAAGACTAGATCCAGATACATGTTGAGCAAATGTGGAACTTGTTCTTGGGCAGCTGGTCAAGAATATGTGTCAACAAGAGTTGAGATCTTTGCACATGATCTTGAACATCACTTCACATCGACCTCGCTCACAAATCACTAAGTTTACTTTCAAAACCCTTAACCGGTCGGGCATACATCGGAAAGGTCAAATGATGCCCATATAAGGGATACCCTTTTTGGACCATCGAGTCGAACTACAAGTGGCCTGATTCCTGAAACTGGGGATATGTAGGCTACTCAATCTTCAAGGATGGATCACATTCCAACAGAACTATTCTGGAACTTCCTGGTCTAATGTTTTTGTTTTATCGGCTTTCAAGAAGTTTAATATGAGTCGAACTACAAGTGGCCTGAATTCTCGTGCAACCTGAGATATGTAGAAAACCTAATAACCAGGGCCCGTCCATTAATTTTCAAAATTTACACAAAGAACGAGAAGTAATTTCTTATTAGTCAGCTAAAGACAAGGTCAGTCAAAATTCTTTGCTCATGGATGTTCTAGTTATCCCCAAACAACGAAGAGGCAGTTGTTGACACCTACTTTTTATCATTCAATAATTTTATTTAATTATTCAGAGTTTCTGAGTCACGGACGGAGTGGATCACACTTTTTACAAAGCGAATATGATTTTACAAAATTATTCCGAGAGTCTTTTGTCATTTCATTTGATAAAATATCACTTGGTATATATATTGTATACCGTATCCCAATTTTACATAATTTAATCATTACACATGATTTCAAAAAATTAACCGACAATTATAAAGATAATTGTCTCAAAATGATTTGTCAAAACTATAGGATTAACATCCCGCTCTGTCGAATTCGGGAATTGTTAATTAAATATGATAATGAAATTACGTTTTGATTTTTAATCCTGTTTTTAATTTAAAAGACATTTTCATGATTCTAATTTCTTTAACTCTAATTATTGTCGAATTTGGAGTTAAAACAAAGCTAGTGATTTAGTTTTTAATGGATTTTGTCCAACTTGATTTCAAATACTGGATTCCTATTGGTTGAAGAATGAATTGGAGAGAAATTTCCCCCTAAATTCAGTTCTCCCTCATCGAATCGATGCCTCCACTAGGGTTTGAGTTGAACCCTATAAATATAGACCCTTTGCCTTCATTTTGGAGGATCCGACTCGAATTCCTGGCTTTTGATTTCTAATAGTCGTCTTTGAGTTAAATACGGTTGATTTTAGCGTAAAAGGGATCCAAGCCCTTAGGTGGAACCCTAAATTGCTTTAGTCGATCTCCACAACTAAATCCTTATTTCATTTTTGTGTGATTTGAGAACTTGAAGTCGTCGGAGTGAAGAACAAGTCCCAAATCGATCCTAGGCTCCCTTCATACAAATTTCCGTTTTATGTTTCATGTTGCATTGCCATGTGATGGGCCATTGATGGTCCCATCACTTCTATTCGGTCAAAGGCAAGTCAGATTTCACTATTCTTAGTCGATGGGGTAGAGGCCCAATCAAAACACTATTCTGGGTGAGTTAAAATGGCAAGGGAAGCTAATATTTGCGAGAAGGTCCAGTTATGGGTAAAAATAGCTAACTAATGGGCTTTGGTAGGCCCATCAGCCTGAACTCAAATCTCCCTTTCAATTTCTATGATGTGTATATATATATATATATGTATATATTGTAATAAAATACTTTGATAAAATTGGAACCAATTATGGTTGGGAAATAGGATAGGAAAAGTGATGCAAGTGTCGTCTAGTTATATCGCCTAGTACGTTTAAGACTTATGTAAATCTGGCTAAAGAAAATGGACCATTTTAAAATAAAGGGACTATTTTTTTACATTCAAAACTGAAAATGAAAATTGATTTATTGGCTAAGTTGTTTTACTGATTTTGAACTAAAAACATTTGGACTTGAGACTTTGAAATTCGGACTTTAAAATGAACTAGGTCGGACTGATTTGAAGGATCCAAATGGGCCTAAGTGACATTTAAAATAAAATGGACTGATAAAATGAAATTGGGTCTAGACAAACATTTTAAATTAATAGTCCGGGCTGAGCTCAAATAGGATAAAAGATCTTAGATAAATAAACACTTATCTTGGACTTGGGTCAAATTGAGGATTTTGGTAAATAGAGTATGGTATTGACTAATGGGTTGTAGCATGCTAAGGAATTAAAGAAAAGGTTATTTTTTCATGCTTTTGATAAAACCAAACTTTGTAAGTTTAAGAAGAATTATACCATTCTTTAAATTTGAAAGGAAGGTTTTAAACAAAAGATGCAAGGGTATAATAATCAAATAGTTGGACTAAATGTGGAGTTCTACTCAAAATTACCTATGAGTGTTCTTAGTCGTGAAACTAAACTGATTAAACATCTCGTTCATACCATTTTAGCAGAACTTTTAAACTTTGTGTTTGAACAAAACCTTGAGTTTTTGAATGCATAAAATGACAATTACTTTGCGCATTTTTAAACCTTAAACAAATTTTATCATTTTAAAAAGCATACTATAGAGTCTGTAGGTCAACCGTCTTCTACGAATCCTTAATATCGGGGGTGCTAACACCTTCCCCAGGGGATCACCAGAACCCTTACCTTGACTCTCGTTTAGATAGAATTTTTCAAACTTTTGAATAAATCCTTTCACACTGATTTTCCTAATTTACCTATAAATTAGGTGGCGACTCTAAAAACACATTATCCAATTTAGAGCACCAACCAAACTCTTAGTAGCTCTTTGTACGCTAACTCGTATAAAAGCGAACCCTAACAGATGGCAAATCTGTTGGGGATAACCTAGGTTCTAACCATAAGGGTTCCAATACAACATGCCTTTTGAATGATATAAATTGTTTATGTGTTTAAATCCACAATTTTAACTGTCATTCATGCATTCATCTTCCGCCAAATGGCATGCACACGCACTTACATCTGTGCACAAAGGTGATTATGAGAATTTGCATTCACCATACAGTATAAAAATAAAAACACTTCTTTAGAAGAAGTTGAAGACGGAGTTGGTATGCGATCGTTCCAATAGTAAAAAAAGGTTCACCTCGGGTTGTCTGCTCGAGTTCTCTATGTCATTTTCTAAACCACTCTAGTAAAACAGGATAGAGCGAAGCCAAATCCCTTATATGTTGACTTAGACAAGTTTAAGTATCTCAAACCACCAGGACCTGATAGGTTGACTCGCTCGTGTCCTAACGATCTCCGACCTACGTGAAAGCATTTGTGTGCCATATGTGATAAACCATTATTCCTTGGGGGAAGGGGGAACCTAACCGTGTTCTGTTTTGTATATGGCTCCCAATTTAAAATTTGACATGATTGTAGAAGCACCGAAAATATTGAAAGTTTGGTGGGCATGGATGAGTACCGAACATAAGAAAGAAGTAACAAATTGTCTTGGACACTTCCCTTCTCTCATGACCATGAAAGGCAATCTCGACCTCTTAGAAGTCCTTATCGGGTATTTTGACAACGAAAGAATGGTCTTTAGGTTTGGAGACTTTGAGCTAACCCCGACCTTAGAAGAAATCCGAGACTGCATAGACAGTGAAGGAACCTATTTGAGGCGGAGGAAGAAACCTGACCAAAACCTTCTGATACCCCACAAGCCAACTCCTGGAGAAATCCTTAAGATGTTATCCTTAGCTAGAGCCAATTGGATATTTTCACCAATCGTATCTTTTAGGGATCTCTACACCCAATTTGGGTCCACCCAAGGATACATAGATCATCAGGTAGAATTCCACTCCGTCGCCACTTGGGAAGCTACTCGATCGTTAGCCTTCGCCATATGCCTTTTTAGGGACCATGGTATTTCCCAAAGACCACAACTAAGCCATAGATACCCGGATCATCTTTGGCGCCCACATAATCTTCAATGGCATATCCAACAATGGGGATACAAAATCCTACGACCTAGTCCTAATCATCCTAGCCGACATCTACCTAGCTTTAGGTCAATGCCGAAACCTACAGAGGTATTTCCAAGGATGTAACCTCCTCGTCCAATGGTGGATCATAAAACACCTCCACAAAACTGAGGCTCCGTCATACCGAGACCTTTCCCGTAGAGAGGATGACCTTCTAGTAACTTATCCACATTTCGGAACCCAATCCAAAGAGGGGTGGGCTTTCATATTTTTTAGTGTCCGAGAGGATACCATCCAATGGAGACTTCCTAACTTCTACTATGAGACCATATCCATTAGAGGCCAAAAATGCCCTTTCCTACCACTTATGGGGATTCGGGGAATCCGTCCATATGCACCTCATAGTGTCCTATGACAGTTCGGAAGGGAATAGGTAATCCCTCAAATTAAAAATATGGGGGAGTATGTGCGTGACTAT
The DNA here is from genome assembly GCA_034509755.1 of Anisodus tanguticus. NCBI lineage: Eukaryota > Viridiplantae > Streptophyta > Magnoliopsida > Solanales > Solanaceae > Anisodus > Anisodus tanguticus. The sequence goes on along the minus strand of CM067544.1, from coordinate 32,088,694 downwards.
GAGGATGACATGATTGAAGGAGTTGGTGACATCATTCGAAAATGGAATGGCAGAATCAGATAGGGTCCAGAAACTTTAACCAACGATTCTCTTCACCCGAGGTGTGATGAAACTATGTAGACTGGCTGCGAGCAGAGTTACAATGTAACCTCACAATGGGTCCCAACCTCTACAAGACCAAACATGATCGGGATTCTAAAGTCGATATCTAAGCTCGCTGCATTCGGAGACAAGAAGATGATTGGGATGCTAAATACCAAGAGAAGATACAACATGATCAGTTTGTCATAGCTAGCTTGACCGAGGAGGTTGGTTTCACTAATGAGTGTCTTGAGGATTTAGATGCTCATATAGGGGAAGTTATGGATACTATTGGACCGATGACACCTATAGATAGGAGCCGATGGGTTGGGTCAGTGCTGATGTCTACTCATCTCCGGATTCAGGTCGCCCTTCAAAAGGCCATTAAAGCTCGGATTGATAGAGCTTCATCATTAGCCACTAAAAGAGACTTTTTCTGATTTACTACTTTATTTATGCTTTGTAATCCCTTTGGGGAAGTTATTATATTTTAATGTAGTGATTATGGAGGCAATGGTTTAATTATCATTTAGCACATTAACACTTCAAACGATTAGAAGCCTTGAAGGAACGAGGCATAGGAACGCGAATATTATAATTGTTTATGTGCTTCTATGATATAAATTGCTTATGTGCTTTCATGTATTCGTCTTGAACTCTTAATTGGTCCCACATTCCAGACACCAACCAAAAATGAAAAACAAACAAAGTTGACAAATTTAACCTTCTCTTAAAGGTTGATTTGCTACCAATAGAGACTCCAGACATTCACAGTGCCATCTCACCAGTCATCATCCTGATAAGCGACGAAGATACTGAGGAGTCGCTTCAAATGAAGACAAGATCGATGCCAAGATTGAGTTTGCAAGATCCAAGTTAAAGGAGGTTTACTACAAGACCAATGTAGCTAATGCCAAAATGAAGGAAGTGGATGAGATATTGGAATTCATGGAGAAACTGACTGAACCATCTCCTGAAGGAAAATCGTGATAACAAAGCCTTCCTGAAGAAGCACAAACCATGATGGAAGACTACATCACTTTGACTCAACCACCAAAAGATAACCCGATGCCTTACGGGGAAGAAAACCCAGAACACGATGGAGTTGTTCCCGCCTTCAATGAAACTGCTGACCAGCACGGGACGCCACGGGGACCTTCCCATGAACCATCTCTAATGTAGTGGGCGATCACTCTCAAAGCCCGTGGATCTTACTGTAGAGTCACACCAAGAGAAGTGCGTAACATCGAGATTTTTGATATAATGAAAGCTACTGGACGAGCAGAAGTTAGCCCTAGGATTCTTCCAGCATGTGCACCTCTCTTTTCTCACAAAATGTGCCCATACCATAAAAACCAGCCACGACATGGATGAATGTATGGCCTTCCAGAAAAGGGTCATCAGATTGATCAATCGAAAAATCATTTTCCACCTGTGAGAGCCTCACTCTCTATTAGTCCACGACTATGCCATGCCTGGTGTAGGAATCACCACAGGCACACAATTTTGGAGCTATGACTTTACTGTTTTTGTAGACGCGTATGCTAACCTCTTATCACTGTTGTACCACATCGGCTAAGTTATACCTCTCCAGATACCTACCAAATCTTTCCAAGCACTTCAAAAGGCACACATGATTCGGATAAGTGGAGTCTCGGTATCCAAGGGCTGGTACATATACATTGTTCCATTTAGGTCTTCATATAAGAAGGAATTTTTGAAATCAAGTTAATGAAGCGGCCATGCTTTCAAAAGAGCCAGACTAAGGACCATTCTAATAGTTTTCGGTTTAACCACCGGACTGAAAGTCTCACTGTAATCTTCACCAACCTGTTGTGTCTTCCCATCACCTACAAAATGGGTTTTGTGCCTCTCAAAAGTATCATCAGATTTTTCTTTGTGATTGAAAATCTACATGGACCGAATCACATTAGCATCAGGGGGACGGGGAATCAAATCCCATATCCTATTATTAATAAGAGCATTAAATTCATCATCCATAGTCATTTTTCAATTCGGGTCATTAAGGGCAGACATAGGATTACGAGGCAATGGTGATTTGGTAACACGGGTGTAAAGACCATATTTTGTGTTGGGCTTGAAAATTCTGTGTTGACTACGAGTGACTAGCCGTTGGGCCGGAAGAGGAAGTGGGCCAGTGGGTGGAATGGGACGGCCCGACAGTGGGCAGGGACTTGGGCCGTGACCCAAACTGCTGGGTGTTGGCCCGTGATGCACATTGCTGCCAGGCAGTGGGCTGCTTGGCAATGGGCTGCCAGCCAGAGGGCCAATGGACCCGCAAGTAACTAGGCTTAGGTAAGAAGGCCCAAAACACTGGGCAGTGAGAGGCATCGTCTGGGCCACTGTTTCAGGGCCCAATTCACCCAAATTTAATGGGCTGGCCAAACCAGTGGGGCTTGGACGGGAAGAAAAATGTTGGGCTAAATACAGGGGTATGCCATCGTCAAGAAAATCGTATGTAGGAGGCCCAGACCCATGCATTTTGGAAAATGGAAAAGTCGCTTCATCGAAAATTACGTGACGACTCACAATGAATTTTTGAGAGGGTAAGTTGTAACATTTGTAACCCCGATGATTGGAGGGATAACAAAAAAAGCACATGGAGTAGACCGGGGTTGAAGTTTATTGATCGTGGTGGATGGAAGAAGAGGATAGCATAAGCACCGAACACCCGTAGATGAGAGTAAGATGGGTCCCTTGGGTATAAGATTTTTAGAGGGGTTTGATAGGACAAGTGTTTCTTTGGAAGTATGTTAAGGAGATAGGATGACATTTGTAGTGTGTGATGCCAACAGGATGGTGGTAGAAAGGCATGGGCAAGGGAGGTTTTAATAATGTTATTTATGGTTTGAATTTTTCTTTCCGCCTTTCCATTTTGAGAGGAGGTATGAAGACATGAAAGACGAAAGGTTAAACCATTTGCATTGCAAAAATCCCAATATGGCCCATTAACAAATTCCCTACAATTATCACATTGAATATTTTTAATATCCCGTTCAAATTGATTTCAGATTAATGCTCTAAAAATGAGAAATGTGGAAAAAACTTATGACTTTTTAGACAACGGAAATGTCCACGAAAAATTACAGTAATCATCTAGCAAAAGCAAATAATATCGATGGCCCGAAGAGCTTAATATGGGAAATGTCCAAATATCACAATGGATAATATCAAAAGGTATAAGAGTGCATGAATTAAAAGCAACAAATGGCAATTTAACATGTATTCCAAGCAGACAAGAACGACACATATTTGAATTACGTGTGCGAGTACATGAAATAAAATTATTTTATTTAAGGGAGGCTAAAACAGGTGCTCCCGGATGACCCAAACGTTCATGTCATAATGAAGGAGCTAAGGCTGCAAATGTGGATGGTAACTTGGCTTGTTGATTGGGTGTGGTGATTGGATAGAGCTCATCCCGACTATCACATCTCATTAGACGCATCCCTATCTGAAAATCCTTCACGAAAAATTCCAAAAGGTCAAAGTCAACAGAAACTCAATTATTAGTAATAAATTTTCTAATCGAAACCAAGTTTTTAATCAATTGTGGAGCATGAAGGACATTCTTTAAAGTCAACGGTGGGTTTGGTGGAGACAATTTGGTAGAACCATAACCATGAATTGGAATTGAATGACCATTTTCGACAATGATACCATTATTTTCGCTCAAATTAAAATAGGATGAGAGATTACCTTAGGAGGACGTCATATGAGACGTCGCTCCGGTGTCTATATACCAATTTTCATAGGGTGAATTAAGTCCAAGAGTGTGCATGACAGCCTCAATATTCGTTGGGCTAGCCACTGCCGAATGGGCCTCCTGCAATTGGTTCGGCAGTGGCCCAAAACCTGCTGGACTTCGGCTGCTGTTGCTGGGCCTAAAACCACTAGCTGTTAGCTGGCAGTGTGCCTTGGACTGGGTCTGGCCCAATTTCCTGACGGAAATGGGCAGGGTGGCACAACCCAAGGCCACTGACAGGCCCAATATGGTGGTACACTGCTCCACTAGGCTCGGGGCTACCATTGCTGGCCGAACCTGTATTGCTGGCCCCCACCCCTGTCGCTAGTCCCACCGTCACCGGAATTCCGGTAGTCACCACCCTTGAAACCACCATGATTTTTACCACCATTTCCACTACTTCGTCATTTTTTTCCCCGGTTTGGCGGCAAAGTGTCAAAATTGGATGAAGCATCATCCGACGGAGCGACAACCATGGCGGAATTCAATACGGTGGAGGTTTTTTTGGTGAAACCCGCCTCTTCAAGGATAAGCTAAGAGCGGACTTTGTAAAATTACGGTAGAGAATTGCTTTGGCGGATGAGCGTACCCACTTTACTATACGCGTCAGGAAGGCCGACAACCAATTGTAAAACAACCGATTGTTAGTAACTGGCGCCCCAACGTTTTTGAGTTGATCTGATAAGACTTTGAGGCGTTGATAATAAGCGGATGCATTGGGAAATTCCATTATGTCGGTGGTGGAGAATTCTTGTTCAAGGGTGACGGCTCGAGAATTTTTGTTATCTTGGAAGATATCCCGTAAGCAATCCCAAGCCTCCATCACCGTGGAGTCGGGTTCAATAATTGTATGCAACAAATCGCTTGAAATAGTTGCATAAATCCACTGAAGAACCGTCGCATCAAGGGTGATCCACAATTCTTTTTCATCATCGGTGGCCGGCACCTTTTACTTGCCTTTTGCTGGTGGGATTATGTGATGAATAACTCGGTGGGAGCGGCAATGGATTTTAAAGAGCTCTTCCCACGTCGCATAATGAACATTTTTCATCTCAAGAGTGATGGAAATATGAATTTTGATATTGGAAACGGCAAGAGCGGGATGAAAGGTGGATTTAGAGTTGGACATTGTCGGCGGAAAAGCACCAAAATAAATTTTGGTGGTGTCCAAAGTCGCCGGCCGGCGAGATGTGAGGAAGGGGGAGGGGGGTGGACAGGGGTGAATATTTTAGGCTAGGGTTTCCCCTAAACTCTTGATACCATATAAGAATATTTTCCTCATTGATTACATTCCAAAAGTGGTAATTATACCCAAAATAGAATAATCATCTAAGGGTAGAATCTTCATTTAAGGCTAGGATTAAGTCATTAGTTGACTAAGATATATACCTACCATATATACAATATACAATATTATATATACAATTACAATTATGACTAAATAATTACAATATTATTCTATCAGTAATGTTCTACCAATGGGAGCACTCCATGTGTTGCACAACACACTTCTGGCTACCTCGTATCGCACAAAACAAATTAATGCAATTCCATAACAATAGATTGCCATATCATGCATTTCAACAACAGCGGCTTGTTCCAGTAGGTTAAAACCCTCTTCCTATATATCCTTGTTAACGAATTGATATGTGCCGAGTAGTAGTATGACGGAGAGAACTCCTTGTCGAAGCAGCCAATCTATAAATTGAATCACAGGAGGACCAGCCTCGGGTAATTTACGAGCTTTTTCCTCCACTTCGAGGAAGTACTGGAAACGCCTTGATAGTATTATGCTTCTCAAACGCTTGCACCTGCAGTTAAATACATAGAAAATGCACGTTATGGGAGTAGTCGAAAATACGTTAACTAGTTCTATTTGAATATTTCTCAGTAAAGCAATGTTAACAGTAAAATATTTCTAAAAATAACTTACACCAAGGAAATGCTGCTGAGATTCGCTTTTGATGCACTTTGCTCAAGGGCCTTCTTAAAGATCATCTCGATTATCTCTACTGGAAGTGATGAAAGGGAGGGTTGTGACATACTAATTTATCGGAATATTTATGATAAGATTACCTTGTTTTTTACAAGAAGAGGAATAAGACTGTATATGGGAAAAAGCCAGCAACAACCTTGCCATTTATAATGAAAGTAAAATGGGAAAAGCACATGAGTAGTTGTGTATTAATTGTCATGTGTTCATGGAGTTGCATAAATGAAGGTGGTTAGTGAAATGAAAAATCAGAAGGTAATAAAAGAAGTGTCTATTCAAGTCTTGATGAATAGATATAGTCAATGTTGGGAAGGGTAATTTTCTAAAACATTTAATTTATCGATTGTTTGAACTTTCAAAAAATCATTCATTCAAGACCAAAAAAACAAGTTCCAGAAATTCATTTACATTTGAATGGAGGGAGTATAAGATCTTAATGTTGATATTAATAATAATAATAAGTTGCTTCTACTACATGATACTAAGAGTGTCCAGTGGGCTGGGTCGGCCCGCCCCATCCCGTCCCGTCCCGATATCCGCCCCGACCCTCCTTAAAAAAAGCGGTAGCGGGGTTCGAACTCGGGATGGGACTAGGGCTATCCCCGCCCCCGTCCCCCCCCCCCCCTTTTTTTTTTTTGCAAAAATAGTCGTTGCACAACGGGTCAATTTTGATTTTGGCCGTTGGCAACGGTTAATAACAGCCATTTTGCCCCCCCCCCCCCCTCCCCACACAAACTCACATCCCATAAACCCCCTACACCCTTAATATTTATTGTTAATCCCTAAATTAGTATATTTACACTTTAACCCTATTTTCAACTATAAATACCTCATTTTCCTCTTCATTTTCTCACAAATCTTCCTACCATCTCTCTAATTCTCTCTCTCTCTACAAGTCTACATTGCACACTAAATATTATATTTTATTTGCTAATTTTTATCAAAGTTCAAAAATTGGGAGTGAAGTTGGCAACTAGCTTGAGAATCATCGAGCAAAGTTTCAATTTTCAACCTCGATTACACGTCGACGTTACGTCGGTGTTTGGTACCTTCATTCCTTCTATAAATTATTATTGTTACTTAATTTTAATTATCGTACTTAATTTTATTATTTTTAATTATTTATTTGCATAATTATAATGGAACGAAGTGGATGTTTTTATGGTAGAGGTACTAGGGGTAACATGGTAAGGGTACATCTTCTAGTAATCCTAATTATGATGATTTCACTCTTATAGATGAAATTAATTTTTGTAATGTTAATATTAATATATCATTAGATCATGAGGTATATTGTCCATCTAAACCTGACTTTAATTTAGAAAATGAATTAGAAGATAATTTAGATAACACACATACTAGTGCACCTCCACCTCAGGCTCAGATTGAGTCTCAGGCTGAAACTGAAACTGGAATGCCTCATATTCCCCCTAGTATGAGTCGAGGCCAAAAATAATGAAAACTAAAATCATCTGCATGAGATGTTTTTGATAGGGACATTCCAAATCAACTAGCTATATGTAAAATTTGTCGCGAAGTTTATAAATTTAAAACTGAAAAAGGTCAAGGTAGGACGGGAGGTTTAATGAGACATGTAGAAAACTCTCACAAAGCAAAGTATAACCAATACTTGGCTGAAAAATTAGGTGTGCAAATGCCTTTTGAGTCGGGACAAGGTCCACATAGTGTCCCCGACCAAGTACAGAGCCGAATTAACCCGATAACGGGAAGCTATAGGTCTTAAATATGATAAACACAGAGATATAGAAAATTTAGCAAAATTAGTTGTTGTGGAGGGTTTGCCTTTTTTATTTCCTTCCTCTCCTGGTTTTATTCATTACATTCGAGAAATATATAATCATGCTTTTAACGGTTTTCCTAGATCAAATGTTAGAAGATATGTTTTTAAATTTGCACACGAATATCAACAGTATTTACGTTATGCATTATATCATTTTAATGGCAAAGTGGCTATCACTTCTGATATAAGTCGTAGTACTAACTGTAATGATTATTAACTATTATATGTCATTGGATAGATCTGAATTGGTCTATGCAAAAATGTATATTAGCATATAGATATATTTATGATAGGCATAGTGAGCTTTTATTTCAAGAAATATTCATGAAATTTGTGAATATTATGGAATTACTAATAAAATTATGACTATTACATTAGATAATGCTTCTTATAATGATTATGTTGTAAACATTTTAAAAACTCGATTTACTCCATCTTTTTTCGATATTTTTCATATTAGATGTGCATGTCATATTTATAACTTAGTTGTAAATGATGACCTAAAACTTTTAAACATCCTTGATAAAATACATTTTGCTATAAACTTTATTTTTAAAGGTAATAAAATACAAAGACGCAAAGAGTATAAAAAAACTTATCATGATTGTGGATTACCTTATAGAAAATTTCAAAAGAAGTTGCGACTATGTGGAATTATTTGTATGAACAATTACTTGTTGCTCACGAGTATAAAAGACCTATAATTTTATTATTTAACGCTCATAATTAAAATCCAACAGAAATGATTGTAGATAAAATTTTGGAACTTATTGTATTTTAAGGAAAAAAAATTCTAGCTATTAAGAAATTTTCTGGAATTTATTATCCTACTATTTCATCTATGTTATTTTATATAGCTCTAATATTTTTGTTACTTAATGAATATATGCAAAAACCAACTTACAAGCCAGCTATTAAAAAAATATTTATAAAATTAAAAAAATATTTTTCCTATTCCCAATATTTATTTTATTGGTGTTGTATTAAATCTTACTATTAAAGTAGACGATTGTAAAACACTTGTTGAAACGATTTATCAAAGCTTAGAAATACTTCCAATAGATCCAACTGAAGAACCAACTAATGAACCAACTAAAGAAGAAGTTATTTCTAGCATACACACTGAATATATATATATATATTACGAAGAGCAAAGTGCAAATAATCAACCGACTTCTGTACCATCTTCTTCTACTTTACTGCAACCTAATAAAAGACATGTTGTTTCTGCTTCTAGTATTCAAGACCTTAGAAATAGAATTTATAGTAGTTAAAGTTCTTCACAACTTAGCGAGTTTGATGTTTATGTTTTGCAGGTGTTGTACCATACGAATCAATTGTTAATGAAGATGGACGTGAAAACTTGCTGAAATACTGGAGGGAGAATGAGAAGGCATTTCCGACACTATCAAAGATGGCCCGAGATGTGTTGAATATTCAAGCGTCATCAACAACTTCTGAAAGTGCTTTATCTACTGGAAGGTTTCAAATAGAAGAAGTTATAATGCACCAAGGAATGTCAATTATAGGACGGCATAAACACTAAACGTCGTTTGGGACTATTTTTCCTTTAATTTATTTCAGTAGTTAGTTACCATGGTGTGATCACAGTTATATACACCTACATTTTTCTACTAAATAGTACTACTGATACGCTCAAATTACACCTAATAAACGACGTAAAGCAAGCGTTGTCAAATATAGTAACCCAACTAGATTCGGGTCGAATCCCACAAGAAATAGAGTGTGAAAAGGTTACTATCATAGTGTGTCCCTTAGATTTTGTCTTAATTCGTATTCCCGTAAGTTTGTAAAAAGAGTTTGTACTTCTACCTGCTATTTTGAATTGAAGGTAATTAATTTGATAAAGAAACCAAGGTTGTTTTCCCTTTAAATGAGATGTTATGCTATAGGTGTTAATAAGACATACTTCTAATGAATTGTTGTATGATATGCACTTAATCTCTATATGTCTTCCTAATATTTCCCAATAATTAGAGAGTATTTTCTCTTTATGATTTTCCCAAATACAAAAGAGTTGAACTTAAGAACGACTAATTTGTGTCAAGTAAACCCATCTTATCCCTAAGTGATTTTATTAAGTGAGCGTTAACACCCCAATTTCTTATTCATTCCTACCAAACCCTAACTCACCTTTTCAAATAAAGAAAGGGTTTATGGCTTAATTTAATGTTTGCAACCATCAACCAACTTTAAAGAATAAGAAATAAGTAAAAACCAACAATCCATTATGCATATATTCAATGTTAAACACCCATTTTCATAACACTCATCACTAGGTCCACAACCTTAGTATTAAAATTAGCTACTCAGAGTTTTTAATATAAAAAAAAGCATTCAAGAAATCATTAAAACTTACAATGAAAATGATAGAATTAATAAATTATTTAGTCATAATTGTAATTGGTATATAGTAAATATTGTATATGGTAGGTGTATATTTAGTCATTTAAGACCTTAATTCTAGCCTAGGATGATGCTTGTATTATGGGTATATTTACTACCTATTTGGAATGAAATAATCAAGGAAGATATTTCTTACATGGTATCATATTCTAGGGGAAGTTCCTAAACCCTAAAAACTACTCCATCCTTTGTGCCATCGCCCCCCCCCCCCTTTTGAGTCACCGACTTCCTTCCTCTTTCGTCAGCCATGTCTGACTCGAAATCAAATTTTCATCTAACCCTCGCAGTTTCAAACATTAAATCACATATCTCCATCACTCTTGAGATGGAAAATGTCCATTATGCGACGTGGGCGGAGCTCTTCAAAATTCACTATCGGTCACATCGGGTTATCCATCACATAATTTTGCTGGAAAAAGGCAAGGAGAAGGTGCCGAACACTGATCATGAAAAGGAATTATGGTTGACCCTCGATGCGATGGTTCTCCCGTGGATTTATGACACAATTTCAAGTAATTTGTTGCATATGATTCTTGAACCCGACATGGCAATGAAGGCTTGGGATCGATTACGTGACATATTCCAAGATAATAAAAATTCCCGGGCCATCACACTTGAGCAAGAATTCTCCACCACAGACATGGCGGATTTTCCTAATGCTTCCGCATATTGTCAATGACTCAAAGTTTTGTTGGGCCAACTCAAGAATGTCGGGGCGCCGATAACTAACAATCGGCTCATTTTACAAATGGTTGCCAACCTTACTGATGCATATAGTAGAGTTGGTACACTCATCCGCCAAAGCATACCTCTTCCACCATTTTACCAAGCCCGTTCTATGATCATACTAGAAGAAGCGGGTTTTGTCAAAAAGATGGCCACTGTGTCGAATTCTGCCATGGTTGTTGCTCCTTCCGATGATAACTCTTCACAATTTGAAAATTTGCTGCCAAACCATGGTCAAAGGGACGAAATGGAAATAATGGAGGTAAAAACTATGGCGGTGGCCGCGGTGGTGGAAAGAGTGGCGGCCACCGACGTGGCAGTAGGGGTGGCGGCCAGCAGCAACAGTCTAGCCAGTGGCAGTCGAGGGCCCAGTGGGGTAGTGGACCAGGACTGTAGACTTGGAAATTGCCTTGGGTTGTGCCTCCATGCCCCTTTCCCTCGGGAAATTGGGCCAGGCCCAGTCCGCGGCAAGCTGGCCAGCCGCAACCCAACATCAAGCAGCCCGTCGTACTTTAGCCACTGCCGAACCAATGGCAGTAGGCCCACTCAGCAGTAGCGACTCCAACTGACATCGAGGCCGCAATGCACACTCTTAGTCTTAGGACAACGGAGTAACGTCTCATATGACGTCCTCACAAAGTAATCTCTCGTCGTATTTTAATTTGAGCAATAATTGTGGTATAATTGTCAAAAATGGTCATTCAATTCCAATTCTTGGTTATGGTACTACAAACTTGTATCCCCCGAAACCACTGTTAACTTTAAAGAATGTCCTTCGTGCTCCTCAATTGATTAAAAACTTGATTTCAGTTAGAAAATTTACTACTGACAATTCGGTTTCCGTTGAATTTGATCATTTTGAGTTTTCTTTGAATGATTTTCAGACGAAGATGCATCTAATGAGATGTGATAGTCGGGGCGAGCTATATCCAATCACCACAACCACACATCAAGCCATGTTACCATCCACTTTTGCAGCTTTAGCTCTTACCTTATGGCATGAGCGTTTGGGTCATCCGGGAGCACCTATTTTTGCTCCCTTAAACAAAACAATTTTATTGCGTGTACTAGAACTCGTAATTATCATGTTTGTCTCTCATGTCCTCTTGGAAAATATGTTAAATTGTCTTTTGTTGCTTCTAATTCACCATTATAATAGTTACTTACTTACCGTTTTCTACAACAATTGTATCCCAACAATTTTAAGATAAGATTAGTTGTAAGTATGTTAGAAAGATGACTGGAAAAGATCAAATTGCTTCTGATTCTGCTGCTTCTACTTAAGGAAATCCATCTGCCTTCCCCACTGCTCAAGGCACACCTAGTGCCTTTCCGATTGCTCAAGGCTCATCCAATACCTTTACCGCTGCTCAAGGGAATGTTATCGTTCCTCCCCCCCGCAGGATTCCACTATGAACGCCCTAAAAAGTTCATGGGGTCAAACATCAAGAGATTGCAACAGAAGATGCTATTCTATCTGACTGTTATGGGAATGGCACGTTTCCTAACAAAATATCCTCCACAAGCTAGAGATGAAATGGACCATTCGCCTTCTGAAACGGCTGAAGGGGGCCTAGGTATTCATTTCATTAATGGCATGAAGATGGTTCTTAATGCATGGGGTCATAGTGATTTCATGTGTAAGAATTACATATTGAACTGCTTGTCAGACCCTCTCTACACAATGTATTGCACCGTAGGCACTGTCAAAGAGTTGTGGGAGAAGATGCAAAAGAAGTACAACGCACAAGATGCAGGTACTAAGAAATTCATCATTGGGAAATTTCTGAAATTTCAAATGGTGGATAATAAAATAGTGATGTCCCAAGTCCAGGAATTCCAAATGATTCTACCTCATCTGTATTTGGAAGGTATGAAACCAAACGAGCAGTTTTTTGTTACATCACTGATTGAAAAGTTACCTCCTTCGTGGAATGAGTTACTTAAAACTCAAGACAAAGAAGATGACATTTGAAGAACTTATTATCAAACTCCAAATTCAGGAACATAATAAGAAGGCCTTGCCTAGGGGTAAACAACCCGCTGAGGTAAAGGCAAATCTGGCTGAGGCCAAAGGGAACCCAACCAAGAAGCGTAAGTTCCTGAAAGATGGCAAGACCCAAGCATCGGAGAAGTTCAAAGGAAACTGTCACCATTGTGGGAAACCTGGTCACATGATCAAGGACTGCCACAATCTCAAGACTGAGCAACAAGAGAAGTCCAAGGCTAAGGGCAAGGCACAGGTTAACGTCGCCAAAGACCAGTTTCTGGACGACATGATTAAGGAGTTCTCAGTAGTGGTGCTAGAAGCAAACCTGGTTGAGAATCCCATGCAATGGTGGATGGACAAGGTGCTACAAGACATATCTGTTCCAATAGAGATGCCTTCTCCACTTATACACTGGTTACAAACATGAAGTTGTTCATAGGCAACAACGCTTCCTCTGACGTATTGGGGGTAGGAAATGTAGTCCTGAAGATGATTCTGGAAAGGAGCTCACTCTGAAGGAAGTGATGCATGTTCCTGAGATTAGAAAAAAATTAATTTCAGGTCATTTATTGGTTAATGCTAGTTTTAGGCTAGTGTTTGAGTCTAATAAATTTGTAGTCACTAAGAATGGAATATTTGTAGGAAGAGAATTCGTCTATGAAGGCCTCTTCAAAGTTAACGCCATGTATGTGTTACGTACAAGCAATAATATTAAAGTTTCTTCTTATTTGCTTGAGTCCTCTAATTTATGGCATCATAGATTAGGAAATGTTAACTACAAGTACATCCAAAGGTTTGTAAAGTTGGAGTTATTGCCGTCTATCGACGTAAACCCTCAACATAAGTGTGAGGTGTGTGTAGAGGCAAAACTCACAAAGCTTCATTTTTGATCCGTCGAAAGGAATACCGCTCCTCTAAAACTTATTCACACAGATATATGTGATTTGAAGTTTGCACAAACTAAGGGGGGGAACAAGTACTTTGTGACATTTATTGATGATAGCACAAGGTATTATTACATTTACTTGTTGAAAAGTAAGGATGAAGCCTTTGAAGCATTCAGACGTTACAAAGAAGAAGTTGAGAACCAACTAAGCATGCAGATTAAATCCATTCGTAGCGATAGGGGGGATAATATGTAGCTCCATTTGAGGAATATTTTGCCCAATCAGGCATTGTTCATCAAATGACGGCTCCATACTCACCTCAATCGAACAATGTGGCAGAACGTAAGAACCGCACATTGAAGGAAATGATGAATGTCTTGCTCATCAATTCCGGTCTTCCCCAAAACATGTGAGGAGAAGGCTTCCTTACCTCTAATACGATTCTTAACCGAGTCCCACATAAGGGTAAGGACAAAACTCCATATGAATCATGGAAAGGAAAGAAACTCACCTATAAATATTTAAAGGTGTGGGATTGTTTGACAAAGGTTGAAGTACCCAAGCCAAAATAGGTCAAGATTGGGCCTAAGACTGTAGATTGCATATTCATCGGATATGCAAATAACAGTAGTGATTATCACTTCTTAGTGCATAAGTTAGATATTCCAGATATCTAAGGGGGTACAATAATGGAATTAAGGAATGCTCAATTCTTTGAAGATACCTTTCCTAGAAAGGAAAAAGATATAACCTCTCGCAAACGAAGTTATGAACAAATCTCTCAGAAATCGGGAGTCGTTGATGGCCGAGATCTAGATGGTTCAGATCTAGTGGATCTCGAAGTGGTTGAATATCCGAAATCTAGTGTTCCAGATTCTCAGATCTTGGAGACTCCAGAGATGGAACTAGGGCAAAGTAAAAGGGCCAGGAAGGATAAATCATTCGGTCCTGACTTTGTAGCTTATATGGTTGATGATGAACCAAGGACAATTGTTGAAGCATTGTCAACTCCAGAGGCACCGCTCTGGAAATAAGCTATTGAGAGTGAAATAGGCTTCATTCTGCATAACCATACTTGGGAGTTGGTTGATCTTCCTCAGGAAAATAAAATGTTGGGTTGTAAGTGGATACTCAAACGGAAGTATAAAGTAGATGGGTCTATAGATAAGTACAAGGCCAGGTTGGTAGTCAAGGGCTATCGGCAAAAGGAAGGCCTTGACTACTTTGACATGTACTCCCCGGTGTCTAGGATGACTAGAGATGGCAATGGATCTTGGACCCGGTCCAAATCCGGTGGATCCAGATCCATTTTATAGGATATGGATCTTTAAATTTTGGACCCGACGGATCCGGATCGGACCCGGATCCGTTTTTGATGGATCGGATCTAGATATGGATCTTGTATTTGAGATCCGTATCCGGTCCAGATCCGATCCGTAGATCCATTTTTTATTAAATATATTCATAACCTAGAATGTAATTTTATAAGTATTTTCTTAATTTTTTTCATAATTTATGTATTGGGTAAGGGTTGAATCAGGATAAGGCACAAGTCACACAACTATGTAATTTGTCTTTGAAGCTTCATTTCTTTTACCTATATGCTCTCTGCAGTTTCCCATATTTTCATTTCTATAAAAAGAAAAAATTATCACTCTTCTTTAAATTTCCCTTTCTTGAATCTGCTAGCCGTAAACTCTAAGTATCTTTCTCTCATTTGTTTGATCAGCAAAAAAAATGGGACTTTTGATATATGACTGACATTGTTTTATGTTGTTTAATGAAGTCAATCAGTAGAACTACAGGTGGAGCATCACTAAAGCCTCCAAAAATTAGCTCAAAGTTGCAACCTATTCAGCATCACTAATGAAGTCAATCGTCTTTATTTTCTTGTAATGCTAAAACTTTGTTCAGTATTTTGGAAGAATGGTGTCATGTTTGTGTAGGTTGATTGAATGAACTCAATCATTTTTTTCAATCAGATTGTGTTTCATTTTGTCACAAAAGTTTCAATATGTGGGAATATTATTCAAGCCAAAAATATTACATGTAGATCCAGATCCGATCCGTGGATCCGATGGATCCGAATTTGGATTTGATTTTTATCGACCCGATGGATCTGGATCTAGGTATGAAAAATGGATCTGGATCTAGATCTAGTAGGATCCGGTCCAGATCCGATTTGTCGCCATCCCTAAGGATGACGTCCATACAAGTATTCATTGCGATCGCAGCATTGCATGACTTTGACATACATCAAATGGATGTCAAGACAGCCTTCCTAAATGGTGATTTGGAAGAAGAAATTTATATGGACCAACCCTAGGGGTATGTGGTTCCAGGGAAAGAGAAGAAAGTCTATCGGCTTGTCAAATCTCTGTACGGGACGGGACGGGTCGGGATCGGGATCGGGATTTGGGTTTTTTTTATTTTTTTAGACTTAATTTTAAAAAATATATACTTAAACACTTAAATAATTGAACAAGATAGTGTAATAAAAATATCTCAAGGTTGTTTTTGTGCCTCTTATATTATTTAATAGAAATATGATTTTTTTTGTAATACAACTTCAAAATTGCAACTTTGTTTCGTTGTTCAAAAGTTGCAAATCACATAGTAAAATTGACATTAAAAACAATTACATAGTTAACCATACTTTTTCTAATTTCCTCACAATGTCTTGAGGATCTTCGATTGGAATTGGAAGTTGATGGTCAAATTGTTCGACGTCGCTTCCTACTCCCTCGGACAAGATTTCATTGTAGTTGTAGTTGTCTTCTTCATTGATCTCCGATTTACCGCACCTTCTATGCTCCGCTCTAATCCAATCTCTGAATAAAATTACAATCTCCAAGTTGTCTCCCGCCAATGAGTGTCTGTGCTCTCCTATTTGAAATCTTCCAGCAAAAAAGCGCTTTCAGATGTTGTTGATGATGCTTGAATGTTCAACACATCTCGGGCCATCTTTGATAGTGTCAGAAATATCTTCGCATTCTCCCTCCAGTATCTCAGCAAGCCTTCACGTCCTTCTTCATTAACAATTGATTCGTACGGTACAACACCCTGCAAAACATAAACATTAAATTAGCTAACTTGTGAAGAAGTTGAACCACTAAACATTCTATTTCTAAGGCCTTGAACACTAGCAGCAGAAACCACATGTCTTTTATTAGGTTGCAGTGAAGTATAAGAAGATGGTACTGAAGCCGGTTGATTATTTGCACTTTCTTGTTGGTAATATATATATATATATTTGCATTCATTGTGTATGCTAGACTTAACATCTTCTTTAGTTGGTTCGTTAGTTGGTTCTTTAGTTGGGTCTGTTGGAAGTATTTCTAAGCTTTCATAAATTGTTTCAACAAGTGCTTTACAACCGTCTACTTTAATAGTCGAATTTACTACAACACCATTACAATATATAGTGGGAATAGGAAAAAAAAAATTTAAATTTTATAAACATTTTTTTAATATCTGACTTGTAAGTTAGTTTTTGCATATATTTATTAAGTAACAAAAATATTAGAGCTATATAAAATACAAAGTTGAAATAGTAGGATAATAAATTCCAGAAAATTCTTTAGTAGCTAGAAAAAATTTCTCTAAAACTGCAATAAGTTCCGAATTTTTTTCTCAATCATCATCTACCAGCATATCCATTGGACTTTGATTATGGGCGTTAAATAATAATGTTATAGGTCTTTTATAATCGTGAGCAACAAATAGTTGTTCATATAAAGAATTCCACCTAGTCGAAACTTCTTCTGTAATTTTTCTATAACGTAGTCCACAATCATGACAAATATTTTTATACTATTTGCGTCTTTGGATTTTATTACCTTTAAAAATAAAGTTTATAGCAAATTGTACATTATCAAGAATGTTTTTAAAAATTTTTAGGCCATCCTTTACAACTAAGTTATAAATATGGCATGAACATCTAATATGAAAAATATCGGGAAAAGATGGAGTAAATTAAAAGGTTTACAACATAATCATTAGCAGTAGCATTATCTGATGTAACAGTCATAATTTTATCAATAATTCCATAATATTCACAAATTTCATGAATATTTTTTGCAATAAAAGATCAAGTGTGCCAATCATCAATATATCTATATGCTAATATACATTTTTGCATAGACCAAGTCTGATCTATCCAATGATATGTAACGGTTAAATAATCATTACTGTTAGTACTACGACCTATATCAGAAGTGATAGCCACTTTGCCATTAAAATGATATAATGCATACCGTAAATACAGTTGATATACCATTTTAAAGGCCTTTTGGAAGGCCTGTAAGGATCTTAACAAAAATTAAGAATAGAACAAAATAAAAGAAACTACAGTCTGGATGGATCACAGTACTGTGCACAAAATGGGGATTTTATCTAAGCATACTTTAACAGTTACACATAGATCAATATGAAAAACGGCCCATAAAAACACTGTTAGAATACCTCAATACCCAGCAGTTATATGTAATGTGTTAATCCTTTCAATGAATTCTTGTGTAGCATTCTATCCTCTCTTTTTTTAACCATATCTTCTCAGAGCAATCCAGACAGTAAAGACTTATTAGCCTATCATAATAAATAACATAAATTAAAAAGAGAAGGGGAGAGAATAGTACCTGAGATATGCCCAAGAGAGAGAAATTATACAAAAAATCTAAGTATTATTTATTTAGAGAGTGTTTTTACAATGCTCGGTTTTCCAAGACCTGTCCTAAAAATGAAAAGAGTCCCCTTTTATAATGGAAAGGCAGACTTCAAACGATATTACGATTTACAAAAAAATATTAATAATTAAAAACGGACAAACTAACATTACAGAAAGTTAAAAACTTTACAAAAAGTAAGATAAGAAGGAATCTTATCTTTGAAAAATATAAAAAAAAATATTAAAGCGAGAAAAGCTTTATAAAAGCTGAGAGGGACATTTGTCCTGATCAGCCATTATTGAATCCATGTGGCCACTAATGTCATTTCATTCTGACATTTTTGGTTTTCCTTTGGAATTTGTCTCTTCCCTTTTGGATTTATGCTTTTGTTGTATGTCCTCTATGAGACTATCGAACAGATCTTTTGTTGTTGGATGGTAGGTATAATCCTGCAACGGTTGTGATTCACACCCTAGACAAGCATATGTGTTGTCATCTGGGACTTCTTTCATTGAAGTAGTAAATGTATCTGAATATGGGTTGTCATCTACCTTTGTCTTGAAGTTTCTTATGAAATCTTCTTTTACACTATCAAGGTACATATACATGAGGTCTTCTTCTGAAGCATGAGGATTTTTAATCCTGATGGATTTCTCTAATTTAGAAAAGAAAGATAATTCACCTTCCTTGGACTGTTTTTCTATATGATGGATATTTTTAAGGCTATTAATCATTGAAGATATCTCATGTTCCAGCTTCCAACCATGTCGGCTTGTTGGGTCTGTAGAATCTTTGTCTAATAATTTAGACCAAAACTTGCAAAGGAATTTCCTTCTAAGACATATTATGCCTTGTTGGCTTCTTCCTCCTTCGGGAATCCATTTCCAAATCCATGGCGTCCCTGTCTGCATGGAAAAAAATAAAGATGTAGATCCTTCGATATAATCGGAGAGATTATCGGGTGCAACACTAGGTGTCACTTGTACCCATTCTTTATAGAAACTCATAAAAGGTTCCTTTAACACCTGAATTTCAGGTCTAATAATGCTCCACCATGGATATAACCAATATGGGTGAAGTTGACCATTTTGTCTGTTCTTAAAAAAGTCTGGATTAATCTTAATCCACCATGAATGAGAATGCATCCTATTTTCGTAACATAATATGCTTTTTAAAGCATCGATATAATCGTAGTAATTAAAGGTCATCTTTATAGTTGTGCGAGGAATTATAAACTCCTTTGATCTGAATGGACTGAGTCCCCATTCATATGGAGATATAATATTTTTGATCTATATTTTTGAGAAATTTCTCTCTAGTCCTAGCTTATGATCCGTAGCTTATGATCCGGGAACTCATTGATTTCAGCAGTGCTGGTTGCTGTGAGGATGTTATCATAGTACATCTTGTTTTTCCCTTATGGGAAAGGGTGGTAGAAATGTTCTCAATATCGATTCATTAGAATTCAGGGAGCATTTAAATAATTTTTATCCTCATGATCTAGGTAGAATATTATCTCCTCATGAGTTTTACCCAAATATTTATTTTGATCCCCTATTTTTGACTTTTTATGGGTCTGAGCATATGAGCTCTTCGTCTGGATAGATGAGCATGTTTCCTTGTCCACGAGTATAACTCTTGGAGCAGTTTTGGAAAATATCAATTCCTGGAGAAGTTGATCTGCCTGGACCTCGGCCTCTGTTGCGTCTACCCCTATGAGGAGTAGGTGGTGTCCAATTTGGATGCATCTTATCCCTATAAATATTCACGAGTTAAAAAATCAGGGAGTGAATTATTTTCACCTTTAAGTTAATGAATTTCAAAATCAAATGGGGCTAATTGAGCCTGCCATCTAGCAAACATTTGTTTAGACACATCATGCTTAAAATCCTTTTGGAACATGAAGTTAGTTGAATGACAATCAGTCCTTATTAAGAACTTGGAATTGTAAAGATCATCCTGGAATTTCAGGACACATTTTACTATAGCAAGAATTTCTTTAGCTATAGTAGCATAATTTCGTTGACTATTAGTTCATTTTCCAGAATGGAATCGAATAAGATATTCTTGTTTGGTCTGAGGATTTATCTGTTTAAGGATTCCACCGTAACCAATATATGAGGCATCTGTCTCAATGATTTTCCCCAATTTGGGTTGGCAAGCATAAGACATGGCAAAGCTTGTACTTTTTCTTTGATCTTTTTTACTGCTTCCGTATGGGAATTTGTCCAGGGAGTAGCAGTTTTCTTTAACCTATCATATAAGATAGCTGCATCCAAAGATAAATTCTTGTAGTAAGGAGAAATATAATTCAAACTTCCTAAAAACCTTTGTAATTGGATTTTGTCAAGAATTTCATCTGAAAATTTTGAAGCAAATACTATACTTCGTGTAATAGGAACAACTTTTTCATTTTCAATATTATGTCCAAGAAATCGGACTCTTGTTTAGAAGATATTCATTTTGGGTTTGGATATAACTAATACATTGGCAATAATAATTTTCTTGAAAATTTCAAGGTGTCGGATATGATCCTGTATAGTTTTTCAGAAAACTAAAATGTCATTAATATAAACGATGATAAATTCACTATATGAAGTAAAAATATCATTCATAACATGTTGAAATTAAGATGGGACATTTTTCAGCCCAAAAGGCATAACATTCCATTCATAATAACCGAATGGAACCATAAAAGCTATTTTATACCTGTCAGATTCATTAATCTGTATTTTCCAAAATCCTAATTTTAAATCAAATTTTGAAAATATGTTTGACTGGTATAACCTGTCAAGTAAATCTTTTTTGTTAGGAATTGGATAACTGATCCATTTTAAAGCCTTGTTCAAGGGATTATATTTTATTACAAACCTGGGAACTCATTGTTCCTCTTCTGCATATTTATGAACATAGACTGATGTACAACTCCATGAGGAGTTTGAAGATCTTATCAACTTTTTATCTATAAGAGTCGAAATCACATTTTTACAGATTTCTAAATATTCTGAATTCATCTGACAAGGTCTTGCCTTTATCGGAATGCTTTCTTCAGTAAAATCATCTTCATATGGAAGATTAACAATATGATTTTTCTTGTTTCAAAAAGCAGTAGGTAAATCATTGCAAATAGAAATAGAAAAATCATGCTCTATTCCTTTTATTTTATCCCGTAATTTAGGATTTTTCAGTTGGTCAATGATATTATAAATCATTAGTTCTTGTTGCAAAAAATGGATATGTTGTTGTTTGTGCTGAACAAGACTGTTTAAAATCCTTACTCTAGGTTTAGAAATCCAAGGAAAAGTTATTAACGTATCATCAAAGGTGTGAGACCCTTGGTATCAACCTTTTCTATACGCACGATAGAATTGATAAAAGGTATGCCTAGAATTATTTCATTAGCTAAATGTTTAACTAAAATGAAAGAGGCTTTGATACTCTTTTATCATGGCAGATATAAGCACTCGGTAATTTATAGGAAACTTCTAAATTACTTACATCAGCACCTGATACTGTGCGAGTAGTTTTTATAAAATATTTTGTTGGGATTAATCCCTCTCTGATGCAATTGAGGTCTATACCTGAATCAATTAAGGTTAGCACCTTATCGTATATTATGTGCTTATCAATTAATAAATTGATTTGTGTAATCCATTTTTTGCGAGAACACAATGTTATCGCGCCTACAACGTCGTCTCCATATCCTTCCTTGCTATGAGAGGAAGATGGCTTATCAGAGATTAGTGTAGGGGTTAAGGGCCTCTCTGATTCTAGTAGGGTAACTCTGTCGCTCAAACTGATATAATTTTTGTGGAGCAGAGTTAATTCTGTTTTGAGATTATGAATCTCCTTCTTCAATTCTTGAACAGTTAGAGGATTATTAGGATTTCTCCTCTTTTGTAATTCCTCAAGAACTTCTGTAAAATTGTAGGGTTGATTGATCCACGTGTTAACACTGGGAGGCGTAGGATATTTCTCCTTTAGACTAGCTTTGAATAGTGTCTCTATTATCTAGGCTCTTTGAGCTCTATCTGAACCTTATCTAGAATGTCATTAACCTCTTCATCATTAATGACGTTTATGTAGAAATAAGATAATTGGACTTGTAGTTTATAAAAATCTTCATCAGTATCTGAATTGTCATTGACAACCTGACATTTGTATTTTGTTGTGCAGGCATATGGATCGTCATCCTCTGTAGAAGAGGAATATGGATAATTGTAATCAGAACTCATAAAGTCCATCGAATCTTCAGGGTCATCAGACGAAACAAAAAACTTCATAAGAGCATCTTTGATTGTTTCATCTACATTAAGATTCTTTATTTTATCAATCTTATTGGCCTTACACTTATTAATGTAGTGGCCTTTCTGTCCACATTTATAGCAGGTAGGATCCTGCTTATTCTTCTGTTTAGGGATATAACCCTTATTAGCATTTCTAGCTTTTTTCTTAGTTGTCCATCTTTTGTAAGAGTCAGATTTGTACTTTTCATAGTACTGCTTCTTATGAGGTTTCTCATAATTTTTTCTCCTTTTCCCCAAATAAGAGGATCTGGGTTCTTCAAAACCAAATTGCTAGCAGAATTCTCCTAATTGAGTCTTTTCTGTTAGTCTTTGCTTTTTAATATACTTTTGGAGCTTTATGTCATTACATAAAGATAAACCTTCTTCCGTGCATTTGCCAATAAGTTGTCCATAAGAATAAAGATCCTAATGTATCTGAGAATCTCCTGATTCTGTTCTTAAGGTTCTCTTAACCTTTTCAGCAAATAAGGAGGGTAGACCATCTATGAATTTGGCCATCCAGAAAGGACTATTAGCTTCTGGGAGATGAAAAACTCTACTAAGGAATACATCTTTATACTACGAAAATGAGGCGAGGGTAGGACATCTAAGGTTTTGTAAGAGAGTCCTGATATTATCATAATTGGTATAATAGTTACCAATAAAATGGTCTAATATGGTAAGAACAAGAGTCATAACAGCATTGGGCTTAACCTCATTTTCATCCTATTTGACGAAATTAAGAATCATCGTCTTTTGTTCGACAGTGAAATAATTATCCCGCAAATCTTTAAGCTGGCTAGTGAAACCTGCAGTGACCATCTGGACGATGTGAGTATCATTTTGCTTGTTGCCTCTAACCGCTGCTGCATACATGATCTTTATCCCCTTATAGGCAGAGGGTTCATTCTTATAATTATGTTCTTCTAAAAGAACATCCATGGGAGTAGGCCTCTGATAATAATAATTTTCCAAGTTGAATTTGGGTATCCATTTACCTTTTTTTAACGCAGAAATATGCATCTCTTTATTTGAGTCAGATAATCTCTTATCGGCATTAATCATTTTAGTACCAAGTGAATTACTCGTTCCAGTAATGTTTAGATTTTCTGGAATTTTGAAAGTATTTCCTCTAAGTCGCCTACTAATGTTTTTGTCGGCTTTTTTCCCAGGTGAATGCCTTCTATTGAAGGAGGAGGCTGAATATTGGCTAGAATTTCCAAAGCCTTGGGGCGGTTATTGGCAGAAATGTATACCATACCCTTTTGGTTCTCTATAAGAGATCTGAGTTTATCAATCTTGTTATGTAACAAGTTTATTTGTTCACTAACAACCTTCAAACAATGTTGGTATGGTTATTTTGTTTGTACACATTGTTGATATGACCAATAATTGGACCATTAGGAAGCGTTTGGTAAATCAACTTCATATAAGGCTAATCTTGTAAGTCATTGGTACTTTGATCCTTCTTTAATGAGAATGGCTCATCTGGAGGATAAATGCTCTTAAGAACCTTTTTTAGTCTAAATTCCATTGTCGTTCAATAACATTTAAATTAGGTATGGCGTAGTCTTCTGCAAACCACCTTACAAAGGATTTGAGATCCTGCTCTCTTTGTAATTGATCATAAAATTAATCTGGAATAATATGTTGTTCTTCTTTATTAAAGGAGATATAAAACAATTTTCTGAAGACATCATGTCTTTCGCTTCGGAATTCTTCCGAAATAGCTTTTCGTAATACTGACCCTGGACTATAATCCAGAGAAGGAGTGTAGTCTTCATTGTGACTCATTAAAATAATCTCTTAAACCCATATCAAAAGGGGTAGGATCAGGCATTTGATCTATTTTTATTCCTATGGGAATTTGGTTGTCTCCTATCTCAATTTTATTAATCTTCTCTTCCTGAGAGATCTCTAAAGGAGTAGTGACCTTATAAAGGTCTTCATTAACTCGAGAGGTTGACGCTCTAGCAGTAGAGAGTCTAGTAATGTTATCTAAAGGGGAAATATAATAATGGAATGACATCGATTTACCTAATTTAGGTAATTGTTGAGAGAATTGAAGATGAATATTATCATCAGTAGTTTAAGTAATCTGTGTATCTATCCTAGGTTGGACAGGTACAGCCTTTTCTATAGCCAATCATCAGGGTATTCTATCTCGTCCCAACTTACAGGCCTACGCATTGTTATTTTAGACCTTTTGGCCAAGTTAGTTTTATAAGAACTGTTTGTCTATTTCTTTTATCGTCCATAATCCTGCAATTAGGATTCATAGTATCTAAGACTAAAAAATAGACACGATAACATATACACATAACTTCTGTTTCAGACATGTAATTATACCCATGAGCTTTTACATATAATGTCAAAGCATGCAAAAAATTTAGGTCAAACAAAGATAAGGTAAGGTTAGATCTGACATCAAAATATACTGGGTCATATGCTAAACATGATTACATAGCACCCATAAGAGATTGTCTCCAATCTAGGTTTCTAGCATCTCTTAAGATGGTCATGAAACTTTCAGGTAAACCATTTAATGTTAAAGGTTTAAATGCAATTTGCACTAATCCAATATGCAAGAATTTATAATGCAATTTTTGATATCTTTCAATATCAGATTCAGAAAATAACTGTATAGTCTTTTCTTGATTATCCATTTGGACAGATTCTTCAATAGTCTTTATGACATGGCGATTTTGCAAATTTTCAAGTATGCCAAAATTATAAATTTCCTTAGTGGCGACAAAAGGAATTGTCCATTTGTTTAAAGCGTCTAGCTGTTGAGGAAGTCCATACTCTTCCGATCTAGCATTCTTAACATTATGTTTATAATTTCTAAAAATATTCATTATGAAAAATATTGTCTGAGAATACTCTTTGATTCATGGCTCTGATACCATTTTAAAGGCCTTTTGGAAGGCCTGTAAGGATCTTAACAAAAATTAAGAATAGAACAAAACAAAAGAAATTATAGTCTGGATGGATCACAGTACTATTCACAAAATAGAGATTTTATCTAAGCATACTTTAACAGTTACGCATAGATCAATACAAAAAAATGGCCCATAAAAATGCCTAAATACATCAAACGACTTAAAGGGCACTCGTACGACAAGAGTATAACTGTTAGAATACCTCAAGACCCAATAGTGATAAGTATTGTGTTAATCATTACTATGAATTCTTGTTTAGCATTCCATCTTCTTCTTTTTAGGATTACTAGAAGATGCACCCTTACCCCTGTTACCCCTAGTACTTCTACCAGAAATAAAACATCCAATTCGTTCCATTATAATTATGTAAATAAATAATTAAAGATCATAAAATTAAATACGAGAATTAAAATTAAGTAACAATAATAATTTAAAGAAGGAACAAAGGTACCAAACGCCGATGTAACGTCGACGTGTAATCGAGGTTGAAAATTGAAACTTTGCTCGATAGATGATCCTCAAGCTAGTTGTCAACTTCACTCCCAATTTTTAAACTTTGATATAAATTAGCAAATAAAATGTAATTTTTAGTAAGCAATGTAGAGTTGTAGAGAGAGTTATAGAGAGATTAGAGAGATGATAGGAAATTTGTGAGAAAAATGAAGAAGAAATGAAATATTTATAGTTGAGAAATAGGGTTAAAGTATAAATATACTAATTTAGGGATTAAAAATAAATATTAAGTGGGTAGGGGGTTTTATGGGGTGGGGGCGATTTTAGCCGTTATACCCGTTGCATAGCGGTTAAAATCGAAAATGGTTGTTGTGCAATGACTATTTTTACATAGGGGTGGCGAGCGGGTCAAGACAGGGGCGGGTCGGATCGGGATCGAGACGGATGGGACAATCCCTGGTCCCGTCCCGAGTTCGAACCCCGACACCTTTTATTATTTTTTTAAGGGGGATCAAAGCGGGGCGGGTATCAGGATGGGTCGAGTCGGGATTGGGCCGACCCGGCCCACTCGCCAGCCTTATTTTTATTAATATGTCTTTTTTTCTTTTGCATAGCATTCCACTGTTGAGGAGCCTTACCATATTTAAAGTGCTTATTCTGCTTTGTCATCTCTTCTTGCTGTTGTTTAGCCTTTTCTTTATGTGTCTTCTTTTTCTTTGCTCATATCATATCTTGTTCATGTTGCCTTATCTTCAGGTTTCTTCTCTTCCTCTTTATTTTCCAACTTCTTAGGTTTGTGTTCAAGGTGCAACACTCAACAACCTTGCATGTCGTGGTCTTGTAATTTGCAATGATCGTAATATTTGGGTAAGAAATCATATTAAATTTTCTGCCATTCTGATCTTATTGCACCAGTATCTTCATCAATACAATTAATTTGTATCCTTTTTGACAGGTCCTTTATAAGGTCTACATCAACTTTGGATCGCGCACAACTAGGTCTTGTTTGATAATTGGTAGCCTTGTCAATCACCAGCGGCTTGCCAACTACAGTTGCCATGGAAAACATCAATTCTTTTTCAAATAAGTTTGTTGGTGATCATGGGAAGGATATCCAAGTTATAGCAATGGTAGTTTCATCATCAGGATTAAATCATGGATCTCACTGACGAGCGTAAAATACAATATAATTTAAGCACTTTGCTAGTCAAAGATAGTATAGTAATTGGATCGTCTTCACATCGATTGATACACATAATTACTCAAACAAAAACTTGCTTAGTATTATTCAAGTAATCAAAACTTGAGTTTGTTGTGGTTATAAACCACGATTATCAACTATAAATGTAATTAATGACAATTGACAACGAAAGCAAAGGTTACTATTAATATAAGAAGTAAGGGTAGTAGACAAGACAAATGCAAGATTTTAGCATTTAACTCCGATTCGGTTTATCATTCTCTTCTAAATTTTATTGAGTCTTTCGAATTCAATAAATAATTCGTTTACTCAAGAATCTAATAAGCATCTTTATATTATTTATTCAGATTTCACAAATTAAACTAATGCAAATCCTGAGAATGTTCAAAAACTACAGATAGAAATAGATCTTCAGACAACTTCTCACGAATATCGTAAGCTTATAACCCTAGAAACATTATTGAAGAGTCTCTTCCGATTACTCAACAGAATCATTCAATCAAGAGCTAAATCAGATTTATATTAAGATAATTCACATAACACATCTTCTTGCCATTAAAGCATCCAAGAATATCTCAATAATCAAGTAAAACTACTATATGAGTTCAAGACTGATGTAAAATCCTATGAATGCAAGAAAACATTAAGGGTTTAGTCTAAAGGAAAACGTCTCTCGAATATTTTCCTTTCTTAGTTCAACCAATAATTCAAGAAGCTATTTCGATTTTCTAGAAGAATCACTAATTAAAACTAAATAAAATATTGCAAAGAGATTCACCAAACTATTCTCTTTCAATTAAATAAAATAGTAAATAACTCTGCAATTCAATTCAAAACACCATTAACGAATTCAAGCAATAAAACCCTATAAGAAAACTACTCCATAATAGAATAAAAGAAGATAGAAGAAATAGAACTAGAAAATATTACAACCGACGATTAATTCAAACTCCCGTATTGAATCGAATCGTGATGGAAAGTAACGAATTCTGCCGTCTAAACTCTTCTAAGCTCCTCCAATGCTCCCTAGGTCAAAAGTCCTCTCCAAAATGTGTTAGAATGTATTTATAACATATCCAAAAAGTCCCAAGACAAAAATACCCTTAAAAGAATTTTTTTTTAAAAACTACCCCGCAGTAGCCCAAATACTCTGCAACTTTATTTTTTTATTCGTTTTCTTCACTTTTTAGCATGGATAACGGGTCTTCGTACCCTGGACTCGATCCTGATTTGTACGTTGAACTTCTACTTAGTCTTCGAAGTCCTACAATCCTCAATTTAAGCTCCAAACATGCTTGTTTGCTGGAAACAAGACCTATAAAAGAAAACACACGTAATAAATATAAAACACTAACATTAGAGCTCAAACACGATTAAAATGTATCAAATAAAAAGCGAATTGTAGCTAAAAATATGTGTTTTTAGATTATCATCACTCACTTTAGAAATCTTATAGGAAAGTATATGCGTCTCACTTTGAGTTCCCATGCACGCGAGATAAAAAGTGGCATAATCCTCCAGTAACGATAATCTGATTAGTATAAGCCTTTCCTCTAAATAACCAATAGAGCTCGTGCCTTTGATTTCAAGTTGTATTGGTATGGCTTTCCGAAGTTCATATAAATAAGTGAAAGAAATAATCCATTGATTATTTTCATTAATTGAAAGACTATATATACAAGTTACATATTTGTAGAATAGGAGAATCCTATTCCTATTCTATTGCTAAAACCTTATTCTACTTGGATACTAACTATACATTTATGGTAATACAATTATTATGGTAAGTGTACAATACTAATTATATTACAATATTACCTAAACTAGGATACTAAATATATACCATAAATTACACGGTACAAAGGTGCAAAACCCGAGAGCCAGCCAAGACTAATATACACATGTATATTGTGTATATTTAACACACCCCCGCAGTCATAGCGGGTGGTCTTCGAACGCTGAGACTGTCCCTAAAATCTTCAAAAAGGACCGAGGGAAGACCCTTTGTAAAGATATCTGCAATTTGATATCTTGACGGGACATGACAGACGCGTACCTGACCACGAGCAACCTTTTCGCGGATAAAGTGAATGTCCATCTCGATATGCTTAGTGTGTTGGTGCTGAACCGGATTACCGAAAAGGTAGATGGCACTAATATTATCACAATAAATCAAGGCTGCCTTCTGAATGGGACAATGAAGCTCCAAAAGCAAATTACGTAACCAATATGATTCTGAGACCACATTAGCTACCCCTCGATATTCAGCCTCGGCACTTGAGCGGGATAGAGTCGACTGACGCTTCGCAGACCGGGAGACCAAGTTGTTGCCAAGAAACATACAATAGCCCGATATAGACGGTCTAGTATCGGGACAGCCACCCCAATCAGCATCTGTATACGAGACAAGTGTGGACGTCGAGGAAGGATATAAATGTAAACCATAGTCAAGTGTACCTTGAATATACCGAATAATGCGTTTGAGTGCATTCATGTGCTCAATTCTGGGATCATGCATGAACAAACACACCTGCTGGACAACATATGTAATATCCGGTCTCGTAAAGGTAAGATACTGAAGGGCCCCTGCAAGACCTGCGATAGCGGGTCGGATCCTCGTAGGTACGCCGACCGCGACACTAAGCTTGGGCTTAGTATCAACTGGAGTGGAAGTGGACTTACAGGATGACATCCCAGCCCTCTCGATGATCTCAGCGGCATACTTCCGTTAAGATAAGAACAACCCATCGGAATGACAAGTAACAGCAATCCCCAAAAAGTAACTCAAGGGCCCCAAGTCTTTCATAGAAAACTCAGAGCTGAGCATTGTCATGATAGACTGGCGTAAGGCATTGAAAGAGGTCATCAAAATAATATCATGCACATATAACATAATATAGGCCACGGATGAACCACGATGGTAGATGAAAAATGAATTATCCGGCCTGCTGTGAGTAAACCCAATACTCGAAACATAGTCTGCAAACCGCGTATACCAGGCCCGTGGAGACTGCTTAAGCCCATATAAGGACTTATTCAACAAACAAACATGATGAGGATGTTTGGGATCCCTGAATCCCAACGGCTGATGCATATAGACTGTTTCCTTGAGATCACCATGTAGGAAAGCATTATTTACATCTAACTGATGAATAGGCCATGCCTTCGAAAGAGCCAAGCTAAGCACAGTGCGAATGGTAGCCAGCTTGACCACCGGACTAAACGTCTCACCACAATAAACACCAACCTGATGAGTCTTACCATCACCCACAAGTCGTGCCTTATGTCGGGTAAATGAACCATCTGAATTTTCCTTATGAGCAAAAATCCACATAGACCTAATAATATTTAATACCAAATGGACGGGGTACCCACTCCCATGTCTTATTATTAATAAGAGCATTATATTCATCGGTCATAGCAATTTTCCAATTCGGGTCATTTAATGCAGACACATGATTTCAGGGTAAGGGTGATTTAAGAACATTAGAATGTAAATTAAAATGTCTTTTTGGTGTAAAAATCCCCCGTTGACTATGGGTGACTGGTCCATGACTCGGGACAGAAGCGAGTGGATTTTGGGAATTTTCGGGACTCGAGACGGACTGGCAAGCAGGCAGTGTACCTGCTGGGCCCAAATTGGTAAGCGGAACAGAACTCGGACCGGTTCCTGACAGTGGGCGGACCGGCCCAATCGCAGAACCGGCCCTGATGCATTGGACTGGGACCGGCAGTGGGTAACAGACCAGTGGGGCCAACGGTCAGTGGGCCCACTAGAGAAATTTGGGTGCGAGAGACGTCCAAAAAATGCTGAATAATATACGGGGATTTACTATCATCCAAAAAAATATACGAATTAGGCATGGGAGTATGAACCTTAGCAAATGGAAATTGGGATTCATTAAAAATGACATGGCGATTAATGATGATTTTATTAGAGGATAAATCAAAGCATTTGTAGCC
Source organism: Anisodus tanguticus (assembly GCA_034509755.1). Classification (NCBI taxonomy): domain Eukaryota; kingdom Viridiplantae; phylum Streptophyta; class Magnoliopsida; order Solanales; family Solanaceae; genus Anisodus; species Anisodus tanguticus. Next base: position 32,057,511 of record CM067544.1, on the reverse strand, counting down.
ACGATAATTAGACGGAAAACCCAAAAACACACACGGAGTAGACCGGGCCTGAAGTTTGTTAATTGTGGTGGACGAGAATAACGGATAACACAAACACCCAAAACCCCGAAGATGAGAATATGAAGGAATTATATTATATAAAATTTAACGGGGGGAAGAATATGTCAAACCTTTGGAAGGAATAATGTTAAGGAGATAGGTAGCCATTTGTAGAGCATGATACCAAAAGGACGAGGGTACGAAAGCATGGATTAATAAAGTTCGGACAATGTTATTTATGGAATGAATTTTGCGTTCAGCTTTCCCATTTTGTGAAGACGTATGAAGACAAGAAAACCGAAAATTGATCACATTATTAGCACAGAATTCCCGAAACGCCCCATTGTCATATTCTTTGCAATTATCACACTGAATATTTTTTATTTCTCGATCGAATTGGGTTATGATGAATGCTCTAAATTTTAAGAAGAAAAAACTTGAGATTTTTTCGCTATCGAAAACGTCCATAAAAACTTAGAATAATCATACAAAAAGATAACATAATACCGATGACCCACAGAACTAAGAACATGAGATGTCAATAAGTCGCTATGAATAATATCAAATGGCATTAAAGTATGAGAATTTGAGTCTACAAATGGCAACTTAATATTTTTTCCTAACGAACAAGACTGACAATTTGGAGTACTACTCGTACCCTTACATAAAATAAAACTATTTTTATCTAGAGCGGACAAAATAGATGATCCCGGATGACCAAGACGAGCATGCCACAAGGAAGGAGAAATGGCTGCAAAGGCGGATGGCAGGGCTTGACTCGATGGACCGGAATTAAGTGTGATCGGATAAAGATCTCCCCTACTATCACACCTCATGAGAGGACTCCCCATCTTGAAATCCTTCACATAGAAACCAAATGGATCAAATTCAATAGAAACAGAATTGTCAGTAGTGAATTTACGGACAGAGACTAAGTTTTTAATCAATTTAGGGGCGTGAGGGTGTTTTTCAAGATAAGAGGCGGATGAGGGGAGATAAAGTTTTATGACCATAACCACGAATTAGAATAAAATTACCATTACCAATAATTATACCGCGAGGGTTGCTCAAATTAGAATAAGACGAGAGCGTACCTGAATCGGATGTCATATGGGTAGTGGCACCGGTGTCCATATACCAATTTGGGTCTGGAGGATTTAAACCAAGCATGTGTATTGCGGCTTCGATGTCGGTAGACGTGGGTGTTGATGCGTGATGGGCCTGCGGGGCTAAGGCCCAAGCACCCCTGCTTGCGGTCTCGACCCAAACTGCTGACTGTATGTGGACCTGGCCGAATTGGGACTGGACTGCTACTGGGCCGCCCACTGCCAGTTGGGTGAGAATTGGCTGGACCGAAACTGTTGTTGTGGGGAAAACTGATTGGGCCCAAACTGCTGTTGTGGGGCCCACTGCCACGGCATAGGGGCCCACTGTGGGCCCCATAACTGCTGCTGCTGCTGCTGACCACCGCGAGGACCCCCACCGCCGCCACCATTTTGTTGGTTGCCGCCGTTGTTACCGCCGCGGTTCTTGCCATTATTTTTCTTATTTCCACCCTTTTTGCCGCCACCGTTGTTGCGGTTTTGACCCGAGTTGTTGGAACCGGTAGGATACACCATGGACTCAGTCATCATGACTACGGGACTAGCACCGGTAGCCGCTCATTTTTCCATGCCTGCTTCTTCGAGTGTAAGCATAGAAAGAACTTGATAAAATTGCGGAAGCGGGTTGCTTTGCCGAAGAAGCGTTCCCACACCACTATAGGCCTCGGAGAGGCCGGAAACCATTTGGAGGACCAAACGATCGTTTGAAACTGGCACGCCAACATTGCGAAGTTGGTCTGCCAATTCCTTTAATCTTTTGCAATAAGCCGAAACATTAGGGAAATCTTCCATATTGATGTGGGAGAAATATTGCTCAAGGGTAACAGCTCTAGAATTTTGATTATCTTGGAATATATCACGCAGTCTATCCCAAGTCGCATGTGCCGTAGCGTCATGCTCAATAGTTGTTTGCAAAAGATCGGTAGAAATTGTGGAATATATCCACTGAAGGACGGTAATTGTGGAATATATCACGCAGTCTATCCCAAGTCGCATGTGCCGTAGCGTCATGCTCAATAGTTGTTTGCAAAAGATCGGTAGAAATTGTGGAATATATCCACTGAAGGACGGTAGCATCAAGAGTCGTCCACAACTTAGGATCATCCTCGCGTTTTGGCACCTCTGTATCTTCCAGAGCCGCGGGGATTATGTGATGGATGACTTGATGCGATCGTGCGTGAATTTTGAACAGTTCAGCCCACGTCGCATATTTGACGTTTTCTATTTCAAGAACAAGAGGGATGTTATTCTTGATGTTAGAAACTGTAAGGGCATGATGAAATGTGTTTCGGGATGTAGACATATTGATAGAACAATATATGATTAAGGGATTTGGGAGAAAATTTTGGGAAGAGGAGGTACCGTCGGAATGAACCAATCCTAGAACAAGTTGCGGAAAAAACTTGGTCTCGGTATTGTTCACTGTTTGGTCGACGGCCAAGAGGAAGAAAATAGGGAGAGGATTTTAAGACCTAAACTTCTGATACCATGAAAGAAATAATCCCTTGATTATTTTCATTAATTGAAAGACTATATATACAAGTTACATATTTGCATAATATGAGAATCATATTCCTATTCTATTTCTAAAACCTTATTCTACTTGGATACTAACTATACATTTATGATAATACAATTATTATGGTAAGTGTACAATATTTATTATATTACAACATTACCTAAACTATGATACTAAATATATACCATAAATTACACGGTACAAAGGTGCAAAACCCGAGAGCCAGCCGAGACTAATATACAATATTGTGTGTATATTGTGTATATTTAACCATAGGTCTCCCATACGAAAATTTTGCAATAATCGCATATTGTAGATTTTGGCGAATTGTTAATTTATCAAACTCCTTTTTCGTCCATGTAATTGTTGGTTCTCCAGGTAAATACGCAATAAGTTTAAGATCAATGGATTCTTGTGGTTTTTGTTTGAAAGCATTAGCTAGGGCTAGAGCATAATTGTTTGTCACAGGATTTGAATTGGTAGGTGTGGGTAGAATATTTGGCGTGGTGGGGCTTGGGTTGATCGTGGTTGGCAGACCTACCCCGGTGGGTGGTAGGCTGCCGGCAGCCGAGGCCATTGCTGGCAGGGAAAGTGACGTGAAGGGTTAGGTTTCATCTTAGAGAGCGTTTTTCTCCAAATTTTGGCTTTGACCATTTCACAATTAAAAGTGACACAAAAATCCTACACAATTTACCATTTTCTACAATAACTAAAAGTGAACGTCAATAACTTATCCGTATAAGTTAATTTTTATTTTAAAAAAACACTACTAACAGGCGATTATATATATCATTTCTGTAAGGATCGCAACTTTTCGCCTAGATTTAAAATTCCCCCTATATATTAGCCATTCTTTTCCAGAATTAGATTTACGAATAAGTAAAGATCAAACATGGCCTTAATGGCAGTCTCAATATTCAAATAGTATTGAAAAGAGTTGAAATTGACAATTGATAAAATAATATTGTATAAACATATTATAAATATTGCATCTTCTTCCGGTCTTCCCTATTAAACAATGTATCCGCTCCATCCTAATCGAAAACAAGTCGTTCATCACTAATGAGCTTCAAATTAAGCTATCCCGCTAAATTATATGTTTTTGTCACCATGCAGGAAAGAAGGCCAAAAATGGAAGAACAACAATACTTTCACATAATGCATCTCGACTAGCTAAAGCAAATTCAGAATTTGAATTTGATGATCAACTTTTAAAACATTTAGTGTGATACTGTTGAATTACGAGTTCAAAGTCTAATTAATACTACACTTACTGAAATTTTGTCAATATAGCATAAAATCTCAATCTGCCACTAATTGTATGGGCATATAGCATCTATTATCAATAAACCTAGAGGTGGATAAATGTCACGACCCAAACCAGATGGCCGCGACGGGCACCCGGATCTTACCCGCCGGGTACCACCAATCACACTATCAACACCTAATCAAAATTAAATACGGACTAAGTCGAAAAGGATTATGTAAACTCTTAATCAGATAACCAACTTATATATATATATACATACCCATACCAAGGCCAACAAGGCCATACAAGACTACTACACACAGGACACCTGTCTACAAGCCTCTAAAGAGTATGTGATATCAAAAGGTCGAGATAGGGCCCCCGCCATGCGCATATATACAAGCAAAAAGTATTGTGCTAAGATAGACTGACACTCCGAAACAAGGGAGTGCTCCAAAATCCGCTGAATCCGCAACCTACTAATGTGGATCGTCTCCTTGCCTACCTAAACCTACGGGCATGAAACGCAGCGTCCCCGACAAAAGGGACGTCAGTATGACTGATATACCGAGTATGTCAGACATGAATAATAGCATAACATGGATATAACAAATACTGGAACAGAAACAACCGACCAGCAGTAAATGCCTCTGAGGGCCCTAATACATATGCCTAAATGTTATGCACAATGCAGTATACATATACATCAGCCTCATCGGGCATCTCCCTTACCATAACAGCCTTTGTGGACACCATACCATATAATGGTTAATGAATGTATACATGATGCAAATGCGGTATACATATATATTGGTCACACAAGGGCATTTTCCTTCCCATAACCGCCTCTGTGGGCATCAGGTTATATCGGCCACACAATGGCATCACATCATATTGGCCTCTTCGGGCTCTTTCGTGATAGTCTATACCAGCTGCAGGTGGTATGCGTATATAACGCCTTCCCTTTCCCCATATCCCCTATATATACAATATTTGCCATATAGTAGTGTGCATAACACATGTGGGTCCAGGGTAATATATGAATATAATGCAAATGAAAATGCATGAATGACAATAGCACATCCTGGGTGACACAATATCCTTGTACCTTTGGCTAACACTGTGAATATTGACATCTATTCCATATGCCTCAATAAGGTCTTGGAAACATATTTAGACATGATTTTAGCATAGGAATCAATAACATGAATATTCTTAACTACTAGGAGTAGAATAAATTATGAAACAATATCACGGTTATATTTCGTTATATGGAACATGTCAAAAGAAGAAATAATTTACCTTAACATACCTCGAATATTATCCTTTCAATAATTTTGTAATTGTATTTGCTGGAACGTTGCTTGAAACAACATTTTGCAAAATATTTTTCGTTCCAGATTGTTTGGTGAACGTTTTCCTCTAAACTACTATTTAGCAATGAATTTCTTCATTACTTAACCTTACTCTCTATCACGAGGAAATGGTTGAAATGATATGTTAAAAGAGTTGCTATATGTAAAGGTATGAAAGGTTTACTAAATGGAATGTTGAAGGATTGATGAATGTTTCAAAAGAGTTCCCAAAGTCAAATATAAACTCCCAACGTGAAAATGAACCCTTAAGTTAGCATTCAATGACCTTAATGATTTGGTCTCCCACCAATTCCCATTTCTTATCATACGACAACCACATGGAGTTAGGATTAGATACCCCTTTAGATTAGTCATTTAGGCAATTGCTTAGGGATGTTACACGTTGAGATTCCACATTAAGTTTGTCCCCCGTAAGACTAATCTACCCCGCAATTAATTAATTAATACACATAATTAATTTCGTGATCTCAATTCACTTAAATCTTAATAACTCATAAAACCTTCATATACTCAATGTCATAATTCTGTAATATGACGCTAGTCTATAACCTCTTTGGGAATATACAACCATTATTATTAATCCTCATCGTCACACTTGTTATGCCCAAAATTATTTCAGAGTTTTATCTTTTTATATACTAATCTCTTTATTAGCATACGTAAGTATGACATAAATTCCCCGAGGCTCGGGTCTACTGGCATACATTTAGATGCTCAATCCATCGCCCAAAATTACGGGATGTTACATCCTTCACCCCTTAGAAACATTTGTCCTCGAATGTTAGGTGACATATCTAATCCCCTAGCCCGAATATACAACTACTTTTTCACGGCCATATAAGGTAACATACATCACTGCATTAGTCCTCACATGGTATGCAAGCATTAATTATAATATCAGGAATTGGAATTTACCTTATGTTTCTCTTGGAACCTCGACGTTAGTCTGGAATAGATATGGATATTTGTGCATCATTTCCTCTTCCGCCTCCCATCTCATCTCTTCCACGTTCTTATTTCACCACAGAACTTTCACAAATGCTACCTCTTTAGTCCTCAGCTTGCGGACTTGTCGATCTAGGATAGCAACAAGAACCTCTTCATATGATAGATCCTTTGTAACCTTCACATCATCAATCGACACAATCCGAGAACGATCTCCAATACATGTTCTCAACATGGAAACATAGAAGATCAGATGAATAAATTCCAACTCCGAAGGCAAGGCCAATTCATAAGCTACTTGACCAATTCGTCGAATTATGCGATATGGTCCAATATACCATGGGCTGAGCTTTCCTTTCTTCCCAAATCTCATTATACCCTTCATAGGCGAAATTTTCAAGAAAACCCAATCATCAACCTGAAACTCTAAGTCTCGCCGTCACACATCTGCGTATGACTTCTGACGACTCTGAGCGGTTAACAATCGTTCCTAGATAAACTTCACCTTGTCTATGGCTTGGTGTACTAAATCAGGCCCAAATAACTCTGACTTACCTATCTCAAACCATCCGATAGGAGATCTACATTTTCGTTCGTACAAAGCCTCGTATGGAGCCATTTTAATGCTGGCATGATAGTTGTTATTGTACGCAAACTTGATAAGTTGTAAATGATCATTCCAATTTCCCTTAAAGTCCAATACACAAGCTCGTAACATATCCTCGAGCGTCTGTATCGTACGCTCGGCCTGCCCGTCTGTCTGAGGGTGGAAAGTTGTGCTAAGATTAACTTGGGTGCCTAAACCTTTCTGAAATGATTTCCAGAAGTTAGTTGTAAACTGAGCACCTCGGTCTGATATAATAGAAATAGGCACACCATGAAGAAGAACAATCTCCTTCACATACAACTTCGCTTAGTCCTCGGCTGTATATGTATGATTGGCAGGAAATGAGCTGATTTAATCATTCTATCAACATTAACCCAAATAGAATTAAATTTATGGTAAGAGTGAGGTAAACCCGTAATGAAATCTATATTATTCATTTTCCATTTCCACATCGGACTCTCAATATTCTGAATCAAGCCACCAGGCTTCTGGTGCTCTATTTTTACTTGCTGACAATTAGGACACTAAGCTACAAATTCTGCAATGCTCTTCTTCATGTCGTTCCACCAATAAATACTCTTGAGATCATGATACATTTTAGTTGATCCCGGGTGAATAGAATACTGTGAACAATGAACCTCCGTCATAATTCTGTCCTGTAATCCCGCTACATTTAGAACACATAGACGGCCCTAGTGCCTGAGAGTTCCATATTCGTCAATCTCAAAGGTTGTGATCTTCTTCTGTTGAATGCCTTCTCTGATTTTTCTCAAACTGGGGTCTTCCCATTGACGTTCCTTAACTTCTGATATGAGGGACGATTCTGACACATTCCGAATCACAAAACCACCGTCCTCTGAGTCCATTAGTCGGACTCCCAAACTAGCTAACTGATTGAGCTCATTTACTAACTCCTTCCTTTCGACCTGCACCGGAGTCGAGCTGATCATCCACTTACGACTGAGCGCATCGGCTACAACATTAGCTTTACCAGGATGATATAAGATGTCCACATCATAATCCTTCAATAATTCAAGCCACCTTCTTTGTCTCAAGTTCAACTCCTTCTGTTTGAATATGTATTGCAGACTTTTGTGATCCGTGAAAATGTCTACATGAACACCGTACAAGTAGTGTCACCAAATCTTCAGTGCATAGACCACTGCGGCTAACTCCAAATCGTGTGTCGGATAGTTCTTCTCATGTTTCCTCAATTGCCTTGAAGCATAGGCAATCACTTTACCATGTTGCATTAGCACACATCCTAAACCTGCTCCCGAGGCATCACATTACACAACATAGTCTTTTGGACCCTCTGGAAGAGTAAGGACTGGTGCCGATGTTAGTCTATCCTTTAATTCTTGGAAACTTTACTCACAAGCATCAGACCACTGGAATTTTATGGCATTTTGTGTCAACTTCTTTAATGGTGTTGATATGGTAGAAAATCCTTCTACAAACCTCCTATAATAGCCGATTAAGCCCAGAAAGTTGCGAACCTCTGTTGGAGTTGTGGGCCTCGGCCAATTCTTCACCGCTTTAATCTTTTGAGTGTCAACCCTTATACCTTTGTCTGACACTATATGATCAAGGAAAGCCACTGACTTCAGCCAAAACACACATTTGGAGAGCTTAGTATACAACTTATGGTCCCGAAGTATTTGTAATACTATCCGCAAATTATCCACATGCTCTACCTCCGAGTGAGAATAAACCAGGATATCATCTATAAATACTATCACAAATACATCCAGGAATGGGCGAAACACGTTGTTCATTAGATTCATAAATGTTGCTGGTGCATTTATGAGTCCAAATGACATTACTAAAAACTCGAAGTGCCCATACCTTGTCCTGGAAGCCTTTTCGGAATGTCATTCTCCTTAAACCTTAGCTGATGGTACCCTGACCTTAGGTCAATCTTTGAGAAACATCTCGCACCCTGTAATTGATCAAACAAATCATCAATTCTGGAAAGAGGGTACTTGTTCTTGATAGTGACTTTATTCAGCTGTCGATAATCGATACACATTCGTAACAAACCATCCTTCTTTCGTACGAATAATACTGGCGCACCCCAAGAAGATATGCTAGGCCTAATAAAGCCTTTCTCCAGCTGATCATTTAATTGCTCTTTTAATTCTTTCAATTCAGTTGGAGCCATTCTATAAGGAGGAATAGATATCGGTTGAGTGTCTGGCAACACATCTATACCGAACTCAATTTCCCTTTCAGAAGGAAGTCCTGAAAGTTCGTCTGGAAATACATCAAGAAACTCATTAACCACCGGGATTGATTGAGAAAGAGGTGGTTCAGCATCGACATCCCTCGCCCGAACAAGATGATATATACAACCTTTGGAGATCATCTTCCTCGCCTTAAGGTATGAAATAACATGCCTTTTGGCGACGCCGTATTACCTTTCCATTCAAGGACTGGCTCGCCTGGAAATTGAAATCTAACAATCTTTGTTTGGCAATCAACATTAGCGTAGCATGATGCCAACCAATCCATGCCCATAATAACATCAAAGTCAACCATCTCTAGTTCTACCAAATCCGCTAGGGTCTGATGGATAGAAACTAATACTGCACAATTTTAATAGACCCGTCTAGCGACTATCGATTCACCAACTGTTGTAAATACCACAAATGGATCCCTTATCAACTGAGGCTCCACCCCAAATTTACAAGCAATAAAAGGGGTGATATATGATAGATTTGAGCCTAAATCTAATAACGCATACATATCATGTGAAAAGACTGATAGTGTACCTGTAATAACATAAGTACGGCTATGGCCCCTACTTCTGCCTCGACTGTATGATGTCTGCTGACTCTGCCCTGACGGGTGTACCGACTGTGATGAAGCTGCTGCAGATCCGACCGGTTATGCCCTAACACCTTCGCCTCTTGTCGGACAATCTCGCAACATATGACCACGTTCCCCACAAGAATAGCATACCCTTGTTCCTTGTTGGCACGGCCCTGTATGGGTCATACCACACTGCCCGTATCGAGCCAATGACGGCTTCATCATAATAGAATCCCCTCTATAATAAGACCCTAACGCTCATGAACTCTGACCTGGTCCCGACTGAACATACCGATCAGCCCTCGACCCTGAAAATGGCAATGATGCATTAGTTGTTGGGTAAGATGGGTGCTTATAAAGTTGTGGCTTGGGCCCACCTCTGAATTCCCACACGTCACCTACGGATCGAGCCCTTTTATGTTGGCCCTTATCACGTTCTCGATCTACTCGTTGTTGCCTCTTACGATCCTCCAGGTTCTGTGCGTAAGCCTGAATGCGAGCAATATCCATACTCGGATTCAAAGAAGTCGTAGTACACTCGTTAACCAAGTGCGCCCCCAAGCCAGTAACAAACCTGTGTACCCGGTCACTCATCTCCGCTATAATCGTAGGAGCATATCTGGCCAATGATTTATACTGCAAGTTATATTCTCGAACACTCATGTTGCCCTGCTCAAGACATAGAACCCTGTCCTACTTGGCCCGTCGAAGCTCGACTGCCAGAAAATGTGGTAAGAATGTCTCTGAACTCTCTCCATCCTATTGGTGGAGCATGAGGTCCCCTAGATTGCTCCCATGTCTCATACCAAGTCACCGCGATATCCCGCAGTCTATAAGAAGCAAACTTTATCGATTTAGTATTGGTAGCATCCATCACCTGCAAGGTACGCTATATCTGATCCAGAAAATTCTGCGGGTCTGCGTTCAAGTCTGATCCCCTGAATACCGGAGGATCTAGATTAATGAAATCCTGAGCTCTCACGCTAGCAGCTCTATCAGAAGGACTAGGAACCTGACGTTGGGCCTGAATGGCCACCAATCGTGTTAATAACTGTACCGCACTCCGCATATCAAGATCCACATCTGGAGTATCAAGTGGAGGAACTAGGTACTGCATCTCCACTAATCTTCTCTGATGGTGGTGAACTGGGGGATTCATATGAATGAGTCACACCATGGGTCTCACTCTAGCCCTCACAAGCCGGTGGAAATCGGCTAGCACATTTGCCTGTTGCCGTATTTAATGTCCTCACACTCTTGAACTTCTTCCTTGTTGTAGGCATCGCTGGAATCATAAATACGAGACGGATTAGGAATGAAATACTTATAACTCAGCTCTACGGCACGATTTATGAGACGAAAGGAAGGAAACCATCCCTAAATGTCAAATAGCCTCCTGTTTATAAGTATGGTGCACAACATACCCATAAACAAGACTCTAATTGACACGGTTTGTAGACTCCCTAGGACAGACATGCTCTGATACCACATTTGTCACAACCCAAACTGGAGGGCGGCGATGGGCACTCGGATCTTACCCACCGGGTACGACCAATCACATTATCAACACCTAATCATAATTAAATTCGGACTAAGCCGAAAAGGATTATGTAAAATTTTAATCAGATAACCAACTTATATATATATACATACCCATACCAAGCCCGACAAGGCTATACAAGATTACTTCACAAAGGACACCTGTCTACAAGCCTCTAAAGAGTATGTGATATCAAAAGGTCGGGACAAGGCCCCGCCATGCCCATATATACAAGCAAAAAGTATTGTACCAAGATAGACCGACACTCCGAAATAAGGGGAGTGCTCCGAAATCCGCTGAATCCGCAATCTACTAACGTGGATCGTCTCCTTGCCTACGTGAACCTGCGGGCATGAAATACAGTGTCCCCCGACAAAAGGGACGTCAGTACGATTGATGTAGTGAGTATGTCAGACATGAATAATAGCATAACAAGGATATAACAAATATTGGAACAGTAACAACCGACCAGCAGTAAATGTCTCTGAGGGCCCTAATACATACGCCTAAATGTTATGCACAATGCAGTATACATATACATCAGCCTCATCGGGAATCTCCCTTACCATAACAGCCTTTGTGGACACCATACCATATAATGGTTAATGAATGTATACATGATGCAAATGCGGTATACATATATATTGGTCACACAAGGGCATTTTCCTTCCCATAACCGCCTCTGTGGGCATCAGGTTATATCGGCCACACAATGGCATCACTCATATTGGTCTCTTCGGGCTCTTTTGTGATAGTCTATACCAGCTGCAGGTGGTGTGCGTATATAACGCCTTCCCTTTCCCCATATCCCCTATATGTACAATATTTACCATATAGTAGTGTGCATAGCACATGTGGGTCCAGGGTAATATATGAATATAATGCAAATGAAAATGCATGAATGACAATAGCATATCCTGGGTGACACAATATCCTTGTATCTTTGGCTAACACTGTGAATATCGACATCTATTCCATATGCCTCAATAAGGTCTTGGAAACATATTTAGACATGATTTTAGCATAGGAATCAATAACATGAATATTCTTAACTACTAGGAGTAGAATAAATTATGAAACAATATCACGGTTATATTTCGTTATATGGAACATTTCAAAAGAAGAAATAATTTACCTTAACATACCTCGAATATTGTCCTTTCAATAATTCCGTAATTGTATTTGCTGGAACGTTGCTTGAAACAACATTTTGCAAAATATTTTTCATTCCAGATTGTTTGGTGAACGTTTTCCTCTAAACTAAATATTTAGCAATGAATTTCTTCATTACTTAACCTTACTCTCTATCACGAGGAAATGGTTGAAATGATATGTTAAAAGAGTTGCTATATGTAAAGGTATGAAAGGTTTACTAAATGGAATGTTGAAGGATTGATGAATGTTTCAAAAAAGTTCCCAAAGCCAAATATAAACTCCTAACGTGAAAATGAACCCTTAAGTTAGCATTCAATCACCTTAATGATTTGGTCTCCCACCATTTCCCATTTCTTATCATATGGCAACCACACGGTGTTAGGATTAGATACCCCTTTAGATTAGTCATTTAGGCAATTGCTTAGGGATGTTACACGTTGAGATTCACCATTAAGTTTGTCCCCCATAAGACTAATCCACCTCGCAATTAATCAATTATACACATAATTAGTTTGATGATTCCAATTCACTTAAATCTTAATAATTCATAAGAACTTCATATACTCAATGTCATAATTTTGTAATATGACGCTAGTCCATAACCTCTTTGGGAATATACAACAATTATTATTAATCCCTATCGTCACGCTTGTTACGCCCAAAAATATTTTGGGATTTTATCCTTTTATATACTAATCTCTTTATTAGCATACGTAAATATGACATAAATTCCCCAAGGCTCGGATCTACTAACATACGTTTAGATGCTCAATCCATCGCCCAAAATTACGGGATGTTATAAGAAAGAATGAATGAGTTAGCCATCAATATAATAGAGAAAGTGAGTTGAACGTGAACTACATCAGGAAGAAAATGAAGAAGAAGCAGTCTCTTTCAAGTACACTTTAGTAGGCCATTGACCACCACCACATAGTTACTCTTCATCCATAAATATTCTCAAATCATCAGTCCTCCTAATCGCTTCATGAGCCACAACTATGGCCACCCCAACGGCTACCCCCGTCACCCCATTCAAGGTCGATGTCATGAGCAACAAAACCATCGTAAATATTGACAAGACGGTCAAAACCACATGTTCATCCACAATGTACCTGAAAACTACTAAAGGGTCATCGTGGAGGAAATAAAGGAAGAGTCATGTAGCTAAGGTGATAAGGAATAAAATGAGAGAAACCGGGTGCCACAAGAGGCTTATGAAGATAACGAAAAGGATAATGATAATGTAGTTCAGGTGGAAATAGGAAGAATTTGTTTTGATTCGTAAAAGGGCGTCCCTAGAACTTTCAGGAAGAGAGAGAGCATTTCCTTCCCGGGGCGGCGCGTGCCTAGGAGGAGACCACCTGATCTCATATTCTCCATCTCCGATGATGGTGACGTTGGTATCGTGCCATAAGTTGTCATTTTTTAATTTCCTTGGAGATTTGAGAGAAAATCTCCAAAGGAAAGAAAATGAAGAGAGAAAGAGAAGTGGTAGTCTCTCTGGAAAATTTCCGAGTTTCTCTCTATGATACGTTTGTTTCATTAATTTCCTTTTTCTTTTTATATTTTCGTCTTTATGGGTTTAATTTCTTCAGAGTTTGGGTCTCGTAGTCGTATCGACTCTCATAATCAAAAGTTCTTGTAACTTTGGGTTGCTCGCTTCGGCTACATAAATCATCTCTCATTCCGCAAGACATCACCACTTAATGAATTAGCAAACAAAATGTTTTTGACAAATGACCCCTTAAAATTTGGAAGTTGGTTTAACTTAATCCTTATAGAACAACAATGAGCATCAACCAAACATCCCTTAAGCATACAATCATGGAGCATTTCCAGTCCATGAGTGACAAAATAGATGGAATTCTCAAACGCATAATGTATCACGGGCGCAGTACTTGAACCTACATATGTACAACATCATAGAGCTTGGTACAAATAGACAGCTCTTCCAACCATATGTAGCTTGTAATGTTGTTGTCACATAAACAACATAGTCTCAACCTTACTTCAACTTGCTCTATTTCCGACCATCTTATAAGTGAACCAAAGTACAAGACTTATAAGGGTCTTAATAGCGGAGTAAGGTTTACAAAGTGCCACAAACGTCTCGGGGTCCATCTTGTTGAAGTCTATGACACAAGTGTCACTTTCAAAATGTCTATTTTGTCAAGAAATGTGGGAAATTTCATGTTCCAATATATTGCATAATTGATCAGTAACACATGCAGTTTTTAAGGACCAAAACTCTTAATTAGGAGGATGGCTAGAGAAGCTAGTTTGATGATGATGTTGAGTCTTCCCATGAACTATGTGTGGGTATAAAATGTGTAGCGTCCACATCAAAGGATGTTTTAAATATACCACCAGTATAATGTTCCATATAAGAATAAAGTTAGACCAAACTCTTTAAGGGAAAAGACATAGATTGCACCTTAAACTATACACGAAATGTCGAGTTCACACTCCAATTAATCGGGCGATCTATTACCCCCTGATCATCTAAAAAGTGAATTTAATACCAACCTGATACACTTATAACAAGTTGTACAAGATGAGGTGTTATACACCGCGCGCCACATCAGTGCCATGTGGGAGATTGTTGAGTTGTGGGGCCTAATTCATTTACCGACACTATGAAGACTTTATGCAGAGGGTAGCCGATTGGAATCAGCCGATTGGAATTAGCCGATCTCGGGGGGTTGGCATTAGTCGATGTAATATTATTAATGGAGGGTAATTTGGGAATTTTAGGCTTGTATTATGTTCGCCCTAGTTTTCTCTATATATAGTCTAGGGCGTCGTCTTTCTCTGAGAGGTTTTTTTCTTTGAGAGGTCTCTTAAGTGTAGTCGACGGTGTAGTCGACAAAGAGATAAAGAGTGAATTGTAAACTCAAAACTCCATTATAGTAAAATCTGTAGCGGCAAAGTGGACTAGCTCACATTGAAGGTGAACCACTATAAATCTGTGTGTGTTATTTGTTCTTCGTTTATTTTACTATTTTCTGATTAGGTAGAATTTTAGACATAAATCCTAACTACTAGTATCAGAGTGACAGGTTGTGTTGCGATTCAGAAAACAATGGGAGGCAAAGATGGTTCGGCACACGGCATCGATAAATTTGATGGTACAGATTTTGTGTTCTGGATAATGCAGATTGAAGACTATTTGTACGGCAGAAAGATTCATCAACCGCTGAGCCCGAAGCTAGAGGAGATGAATAATGCAGATTGGAATCTCCTTGACAGACAAGTTCTGGGAGTAATCCGATTGACGTTGTCGAAGAACGTTGCTCACAACGTGGCAAAATAGAAGACCACCGCTGGCATGATGAAGGTTTTGTCCGACATGTATGAGAAACCTTCGGCTAATAATAAAGTATTTCTCATGAAGAAACTCTTTCATCTAAAGATGGAAGAAGGTGCTCATGTTGCAATGCACGTGAATAAATTCAACATGATTGTTAATCAATTGTCATCGGTTGCAATCGAGTTTGACGATGAAGTGCAAGCCCTAATTTTTCTAGCGTCTCTACCGAACAGTTAGGAGCCGACGAGAGCAGCGGTTAGTAATTCTGTCGGCAGTGATAAACTGAAATTCAACGATGTTAAAGATCGTATCCTTGCCTAGGAGGTTCGCAAGATAGATTCTAGAGAAACATCGACAAGTTCTGCTTTGAATATTGAGAACATAGGCATAAATTATGACAGAAACCACAGCCGAAATAAGGGCAAGTCCAAATCAAGGAATGGCAGGGGTCAATCCAGATGTGGGCGAACACTTGAGTGTTGGAACTGTGGAAAACCGATCACTTCAAGAAGAATTGCAGGGCACCGAAGAAGGAGGACAACAAGGGGAATGGAATCAATGCTGCCACTGAAGACATTGGCGATGCGTTGTTGTTGTCGATTGACTGCCCGATCGACTCTTGGGTGCTTGACTCAGGAGCGTCTTTCCACACCACCCCACATCGTGATATAATGACGAATTACGTTGCTGGAAATCTCGGCAAAGTTTATTTGGTAGATGTTGAGCCTTTAGACGTTGTTGGTACTGGAGACATTAATTTGAAGATGTCAAATGGACACGTCTGGAATATCACAAAGGTCAGACATGTGCCGAAGCTGATGCGTAACCTGATTTCAGTGGGTCAGCTTGATAATGAGGGACATAATGTTAACTTTGGTAACGGGTCTTGGAAGGTGACGAAGGGCGCTATGGTGGTTGGTCGAGGTAAGAAAACTGGTACTCTTTATATGACGACAAGTTGTCGGGATATGGTAGCTGTTTTTGACAACACAAAGAAGACAGAGTTGTGGCACTGCAAGCTGGGGCATATGAGCCAGAAAGGAATGAAGCTTTTGGTGACCAACGGCTTGATTCCGAAGCTGAAGTTGGTGGAATATCATATGTGTGAAAATTGCATTCTCGAAAAACATAAACGAGTAAGTTTTTCAAATGCAGGTAGGGAATTGAAGGCCGAGAAGCTTGAATTGATGCACACTGACGTGTAGGGACCTGCCACTATCTCTTCACTCGGAGGATCACATTACTACGTGACCTTCATTGATTATTCAACCAGAAAGTTATGGGTCTATTTTATTAAAAATAAATCTGACGTGCTCATTGTCTTCAAAAGGTGGAAAGTCATGGTCGAGAATGAGACAAACCTCAAGTTGAGGAGCCTGAGGTCCGATAACGATGGAGAATACATTGATGGTTATTTCAAACGGTATTGTGCCGATAATGGGATCAAGATGGTGAAGACTATTCTTGGAACACCCCAACAAAATGGAATAGCGGAAAGGATGAATCGAACATTAAACGAGCGTGCACGAAGCATGAGGATACATGCTGGACTACCCAAGGCATTCTGGGCAGATGCAATCAATACCGCAACCTTCTTAATTAACAGAGGACCGTATGTTCCTTTGGGTTTCAGAATTCCAGAAGAGGCTTGGAGTGAAAAAAAGGTAAATCTTTCATTTCTGAAAGTGTTTGGTTGCTTATCCAATGTTCATATTGATGTTGCTTCCAGAAGTAAACTTGATCTGTAATATAAGAAGTGTTATTTTATCGGCTATGGTGACACCGAGTTCGGTTACCGATTCTGGGATGACCAAACTCAGAAGATCATCTGAAGCAGGGATGTCATTTTCAATGAACATGTGTTGTACAAGGAAAAGTTGTGGGAGAGTTCAGAATGTAAGAACAAGGAATCAGGAACAGCTGATTTGAGAGACTTCTCGGCAACCGAGGCAGCTGAGGCAACCGAGGCAACCGAGGCAACCGAGGCAATCGAGCTCCAGCCAGGTACGACTGAGGCAGAGGAAAAAGATAATAATGGCGGGGTTGATGAAAATGCTGATCCTGAAACAAATCAGCAAACGCCGATCACAGAATTATGCACATCATCCAGAATCAGTAAGATGGTTCATAGGTTCTCTCTGTCCCTCAACTACATTCTGCTCACTGACAGAGGGGGGTTGGAATGTTACGAAGAAGCAATGCAAGTTGATGAATCGATCAAGTGGGAGCTGGAAATGAAAAATGAGATGGACTCACTGTTGTCAAATCATACTTGGGAGTTAGCTAAGTTACCAGATGAGAAGAAGGCATTGCAGAACAAATGGGTCTATCGGATAAAAGAAGAACACGATGGAAGTAAGCGCTATAAAGTAAGGCTAGTTGTGAAGGGATTTCAACAGATAGAAGGCATTGACTACACGGAGATCTTATCTCCCATAGTCAAGTTGGTGACAATCAAAATTGTTCTTGGGCTGGTAGCAAAGGAAGATATGCATCTTCAACAGATGGACGTGAAAATTGCTTTCCTTCACGGTGATTTAGATGAGGAAATCTACATGAAACAACCTGAGGGATTTGAAGTCAAAGGGAAAGAGAATCTGGTATGCAAGCTTCAAATGAGCCTCTACGGACTGAAACAGGCTCCAAGACAGTGGTACAAGAAGTTTGACAACTTTATGAAGAAAGCCAAGTTCGTAAGGTGTGAAGCAGATCATTGTTGCTACTTCAAGAGATTTGAAAACTCCTACATGATACTGCTTCTTTATGTTGACAACATGCTGATCGTAGGAGCAGACCTACATGAGATTGATCGGCTGAAAAATTTGTCAGAAGAATTTTCAATGAAGGATATGGGAGACGCAAAGCAAATTCTTGGGATGAGAATCATCAGAAGTAAGGAGGGCCTTAAGGTCTCACAAGAAGAATACATGAAGAAGGTTCTTAAGAGGTTCAACATGGATGATGCCAAGCCAGTCAGTACTCCATCGGCTGGACACTTTCATTTGTCAAATGACCAGTCGCCGATGACGAGATGAAGCATATGGACAAGGTACTTTATGCCTCTTCCATTGGCAGTCTTATGTATGCGATGGTATGTACGAGGCCAGACATTGCACATGCAGTGGGAGTTGTTAGAAGATTTATGAGCAATCTTGGAAAGCAACACTGGGAGGCTGTGAAGTGGATTTTCATATATCTGAAGGGCAACTCGAGTTTAGCTTTGCGTTTCTGAAAGTCAGAGATAGGATTGCAGGGATATGTTGATGCTGACAATGGTGGTGATGTCGATAGTAGAAAGAGCACATCCGGGTATGTTTACACCTTCGGAGGTACTGCGAGTTGCTGGGTTTCAAAGTTGCAGAAGATAGTAGCTCTCTATAGCTGTGAGGCTGAGTACGTTGTCGTGACGGAGGCCACAAAGGAGATGATGTGGCTACAATCTTTTCTGCGGGAATTGGATCAGGACCATGAGGGGAGTGTGTTATACTATGATAGCCAGAGTGCCATTCACTTGGCAAAGAACCCTGTTTACCATGCTCGTACGAAGCACATACAGCTTCGGTACCACTTTATTCGATCAGCTTTGGAAGATGAAGTGTTAGTGCTTGAGAAGATCTCATGGAGTCAGAATCTAGCCGACATGCTGACAAAGGCCGTGCCGAATGATAAACTGAAATTGTGTGCAACTTTAGTTGGACTTTTTGGATGAGAATCGGAGTCGCTGCTGCAGATGGAGACAGATGATTGGAATTAGTCTCCAAGTAGGAGATTGTTGAGTTGTGGAGCCTAATTCATTTACCGACACTATGAAGACTCTATGCAGAGGGTAGCCAATTGGAATCAGCCGATTGGAATTAGCCAATCTCGGAGGGTTGGCATTAGTCGGTGTAATATTATTAGTGGAGGGTAATTTGGAAATTTTAGGCTTGTATTATGTTCGCCCTAGTTTTCTCTATATATATAGTCTAGGGCGCCGTCTTTCTCTAAGAGGTTTTTTTTCTTTGAGAGGGATTTGAGAGGTCTCTTGAGTGTAGTCGACGGTGTAATCGACAATGAGAGAGAGAGAGAATTGTAAACTCAAAACTCCATTATAGTAAAATATACAGCGTCAAAGTGGACTAGTTCTCGCATTGAGGGTGAACCACTATAAATCTGTGTGTTATTTGTTCTTCATTTATTTTACTGTTTTCTGATTAGGAAGGATTTTGGACGTAATTCCTAATACGCGCCACCACGTAAAAAATCTTCTAAACTTTAATTTTATATTCTTTTCCTTTTATTTGTTCATTTGATTTTCTTTTGTTAATTATATTTACACTAATTATCCCTAATTAAATGTTTTAAATCCTCCAATAATTATATTTATTCATCAATAAACCATCACACCACCCCATCTCACCGGAAACATCATACCAGCCACCACCACCATTTCACCATGTCACGCCCTAAATCTGGGAGGTGTGGTCGACACCCAGTGCCTTACTGCCCTGACTGTACCATTTTGTAACTCTCGACATATTCAACAAATAAACGAGGCCGATGAGGCCAATCTGTATAACACTCTGATATCTATCTAGGCCAACAAGGCCGTACTCTGCATGCCTGTAAATAACTATTGAAACGTCTGAACTGGGATACACAGACATATATATAAACGGGCCGACAGGGCCACCATGTACATCTTAAAGCAGCAAAACTCAAAACAATATATATAATGGGTCGACAAGGCCTCTATACTTACATACCGTACTTATAGGACATGTTTACAAGCCTCTAAAGAGAATATAATTGCATTGTAGTCGAGACATGGTGTAACACCTCGTACCTTCGGGCTAAGGTTTGACCGGTATGATGGGAACGTAATGGAACCAAGATGAGACGTTTATGAAGTTTTTTGAAAACTGATCAAGTTATAACAAGAGTCTTTGGGCAAAGTATAGTTGGAAGATACTCTACGAACCATGTTTTCAAGTGAGTTTGCACAAGGCCTCACTTCAAGAGAGTATTCGGAAACTTCTATAAGGAATTTCGGAAACCATCCTTCAAGAAATTTGTATATCTTTGAAATACCTTTCCAACGGTATATTGTGGAGGCTAAACAGATCTATGTACAAAATGTTATGTCTATTTTACCGAACAGCAGAAGCCGATACAGCCAGCCGCAATGGCCACGTGCCGCGCATGCGGACGCGTGCGTTGGCCCAGCATCGTGGGCTGGTGGCACAAAATGTCCTCTCTGGACTTTTTGCCTGAAGGGGGTCCCGCGGAGGTCCTGCATCGCGGGCCCATCGCGAATGGGCTGGGTTTCAGGTCAAAACTTGAGATTTTTGTGTTTTCTTATATTTAAGCTTGGGGTTTATTTCCCTAACACCCCTAATCACGAAATATCACCATAAAATCATAGAGAACAAGTCTCAAGTCTTAAGAACCCTCCAAGGTAAGTTCCCTAATGATTCTAGCATGAATTCAAGTTCTTAGTACCCTTCTAACTTGATTAAAACATTTCTAATCCATAGAATTGCGATTGAAACGTTATTATTGGATGAGAAGCCTTAGATTTCGAATTCAATCTTCTTGAACATCAAAAATGTATTATCTTCATCCCCTAGTTGATTATAGTATTGGATTAATGATTATAAACCATAGATTCTTGAGATAAGCTAATGGGTAGAAAACTGTATGAACTATTGTATGGGGTGAATTATTGGCTTAGGGTTGTTGTAATCATATGAGTGATGAATAATTATGTTAACTATATCTATTTGGGATTGTAGAATCATCTAGAAACAAGAAGATGGAAAATTGGGTGTAGAAGCACCATTAATAAGGGTTATGAAGCTTTATGCCCACCAAGTGCTTGATATTTGTCTAGATCACCAAAACATGAGAATTGTTGCTAATGTTGATTCTATTGACATATATTAATATAAATTAAAGTCAAAAGGAAGAGATGAACATTGTATTATGTTCAAGAGCAGGAAGTTAATGTATGTGAGGCTAACTCTATACGCTTGGGAATGTTGATAATTCTCCCTATGCCACGTTCTTTATTGACTACCATGAATTGCCTCAGAATATAGTTATGTCTTAGTTTCATGAATAGTTGTGGAACTTCTATTCTCTAGTTTCGTAATTCATTCATGATCTTCATTTTGAATATTGTGAACTAAAAATGTAATCAATATAGATTTGTGTTTTCTAACCATGAGTCTCAGTTTAGAAACTCAGCAGGTCTAGAAACAGTTAAGGCTTCAAGTCTCATACTCAGTTCATGAATACATGTTTCAGCTCAGTGATGTTCATTATTCCAGTAATCTCATTTCCTTAATAATAACTAATGAATATTAAACATATGTGATTTGCCCAAAGGCACAGACTCATGTATAAGTATACTTGGCGAAGGTCATTCACTGACGTACTTACTTGGCCAAGGCCATAGTTTGTACATTTATTAGTGGGCTAAGGATATATATATATATATATATATATATATAGTTAAACATGTGCTTCAGATGCAGAATAGGAAGTACTCACAACTTCTCTTGTTCATTATAGTTATCAGTTACAGTTTTAGTTTCAATAACTATTACCTGTTTATTTATTTGGGTTGTCCTTTCCCGAGCATCCCGTTTACACTTCTTTCTTTCAGTTACTTTACATACTAGTGCAATTTCAATGTACTAATGTCTCTTTTGTCCGGGACCTGCATCTCGCGATGCATACAATGATTTATAGGTTGACGATTCAGCTCGCTAAGTTCCAGTATCAGCTGATTTTGTGAGCCCTAGTCTTTTGGGGCATTATCTTATTTACATTCTTTATTTAGTTCAGACAGTCAGGTATGCCGGGGGTCTTGTTCCGGTAACAGTCAGTACTTCATTATTCTTAGAGACTTCATAGACTAGAACAACAGTCAATCAGTACTTAGCAGATGTTTATGTTAGCCATGACAGCTACATTCATATACTTCAAATTTATTCCGCATTTATGATTTACCAGTTAGACTTTTCAGTACCTCAGTATGTTTATCAGTAATATTCCGTATTTAGAACATCACATGTTGATTTAGCCAGTCAGTTGGTTCGCTCGGTCACATGCAGTCAGGCATAGAGTGTCGTGTTACGTCCAGACTATGATTCGGGGCGTGACAAAGGGTCTCGGCCTACCCATGTTATCTGTATATACACCAAATGACTCCCAACTCTGAATGTGGCAACTCCGGATGAGATGGAGCTTACCAATCCGCTGAACTCTGGCACACCTACTGGTATTACAAGAAAAACTCGAATTACATGAAAATTTTATTTGGGAATTTTTTCCGCAAGTAATTCCTGCAGATTTTCATGCGAAAATTTAAAAATTCTTAATTTCTAAAATATTTACCTGCTGATACGATTTTCCCAGGTAAATCCACAGGTAAATTTAGTGTCATTTAGCGCCAATATATTACCTAAGGATTTATTTGGAAAAACAATCCAAGTATCCTTTTCCTAGGTAATTCTGCATGTAAAACCCCAAAAATATAAAACCTTTTGTTTCCTTTGTGAACTCGTAGGAAAATTCCCACATAATGGTACTTGCGGATTTACCTGGGGATTATTTCTTGAGAATTTACCTGGCAATTTTATTATCTGGGAAATTACTTGGGGATTGCATTGCTGCGAATTTAGCTGAGAATTATTTTTTAGAGATTTACCTAGAGATTTTATCATCTGGGGAATTATCTAGGGATTTGTTGGTGCGATTTTAAATATGAATTATTTCTTGGAGATTTACTTAGAATTTTATTATCTGCTAAATAACTTGGGAATTTAGTTGTTGCGATTTTCGTTGGGGATTTACATGGAAATTTTACTACGTACGACATTGCCTGGGGATTTTGTTGCTGTGATTTTAGCTGGGATTATTGCTTGAGAATTTACCTAGAAATGTTATTACCTAAAAAATTACCTAGGGATTTTATTGCTATGATTTTAGCGGAGGATTATATCCTAGGGATTTACCTAGGAATTTTATTATCAGGGAAATTACCTGTTGCTGCGACTTAGGTAAATATAGTTAAAATGTTGATTCCTTGATGTGATATATGATTTGGCTTGAATATTATAAATCATTAAGCATTATAGTCGGTTAGAACTTCTTGTTTTGAGCAAATTCAATTAGAAATTAATTGTTATAATTTTTTTTAGAATTAATAATTCAATATGACTAGTATGAAAGTATATAACAAAGCCGTAAAATTATTTAGAGATTTTTGTTGCTGTGATTTTAGCCGAGTATTATTTCTTAAGAATTTACCTAGGGATTTTATTATCTAGAGCCTTAGCTATAAATTTTGTTGTTGCGATTTAGGTAAATATAGTTAAAATGTTGATTCCGTGATGTGATATATGGTTTGGATTGAATATTCCAAATCATTAAGCATTATAGTCAGCTACTACTTTTTGTTTCGAGCAAATTCAATAAGAAAATAATTGTTATAATTTTTTTAATAATTAAGAATTCAATATGACTAATATAAAAGGATATATCAAACCTACGATACAATAACATTTGACATTTTTCAACTAATATCATCATAAAATATACTAAATATGTATTATTGAGCAATTTAAGTTTAATTCTTAAGCAGAGAAACAAATAAGTTGCATTTGTTATTAATATATGGTGTAACAACAATGAGCATCGATCAAACATCCTTCAAGCATACAATCATGGAGCATTTCCAGTCCATGAGTGACAAAATAGATGGAATTCTCAAATGCGTAACGTAACGTGCGCAGTACTTGATTGAACCTACACTACATATGTACAACGTCATAAAGTGTACAAGACGACAGCTCTTCCAACCATATGTGGCTTTCAATGTTGTTGTCACATAAACAACATAGTCTCAATCTATTTCCCACCATCTTATGAGGGAAGCAAATTAAGTACAAAACTTGTAAGGTCTCAACTGTGGAATAAGGTTTACAAGTGCCACAAAAACATCTCAGGGTGCTGAAGTCTATGACACGAGTGTCGGTTTCAAAATGTCTAATTTGTCAAGAAATGTGGTCAATTTCCTGTTCCCATATATTGCATAATTGATCAGTGACTCATGCAGTTTTTAAGGACCAAAACTCTTAATTATACCCACACATTGTTCATGGATAGACTCAACATTATCATCAAACTAGTATAATGTACTACTATAAGACTAAATTTAGACCAACTCTTTAACTAATGGAACCATTTGAGTCGAACTGAATAATTAAGAGGTTTAACTCCCCATTTATTCATTTGTAGAGTTTTTATTTTTATTCGAGCTCTATTCTTTGGCAATATTATGGTTTGCTTTTAGATGCAAAACTGGAATTTCTACTTTCTTTTTTAAAAAAAGAAATTATCTATTCTTGTTTCTTCCCCTTTCCAATGCAATGTGTAGTTGAGTCAGAGACATGACCACTAGTGTTCTTTTATTTCTAGTGTAACATGCTACTCTGGAGCCTTTGGGTTTAGCAGAAATTTTAATACATAAATCGTTATGCTTGGATGTGATACTGCAATCAAGAATTAGCTTTCTTATCAGTATACTTGTACATGTAACCTCTTAAAAATTATATGTTATGAAAAAATCTTACTAGTATATAGTATTGTCATGTTTTTTATAAAAAAGGTTTAGAAGCATTGCTTTGAAGGATATTTTTATTGTGTAAGGTAAAAATTCGTATATTTCTATTTGTGTGTATTATTATTACACACTGTATCACGTATAAATAACAGAAATATCTCCTTATAATTTGCATAGGTATTACTTATTGGAAGTAATTTATATCAAAACCAGACATTATTGTTAATAATATAAACATATTGCAAAGTATTCGTTTCCTTTCATTTGATTCTTTTAAACTGATTACCTACTGTAACTAACTTTTTAGCAAATCCATGCTTGAGATCATACATTAGGCTCTGTTATGAAGCAAAAAAATGTAAAGTTAACTCGATCATGAATATGCTAGTAACAAAGTGACACAGAGAAGTAGTTCATGCAATTGTACATTCATCTTAATCAGTAAATATGGTAAGGAATAATAGAGAGGGTAGTAGCGTGTGCTCACGGCTCAACCATCAAAGCTATCTGCAGATTGCCCTTAAAATTAAAACCAAGGTAATGTACCCACCAGCATATCACTATACCACAAGCACATATTGAGAAGTATCATAAATGACAGGAAGAAGTGCTTTCGACTCAATTTTTCCACATAATGAACAAAATTCCATTGAATTATCCTATATAAGCTACAAGTATTACTACGACAATGGTCTCAAAGAATGGAGCATGTATTGACATCATTAACTAGAGTGGTGCAAAATGTAACAACCAAAAAGTAAAAATGACTATATATACTAACCATTATAAATAGCTTTCGTGGTTGCTAGAATGCAAGCTATCGATATAGAGACTGAAACACACAAGCAACTCTATGTAGAAGCCTTTGTCCCAGAAAGGAGTTCAAGTGTGAGATCTCCCACTCCTATAGGTGGGCCGATACTGCAACGGTCTGTGTTATGTAATTGGATTGCATCTTTTACCTTCTGGAACTGCATTATATATTACCACAACAAGGTTATCCATATGGAGAAGCTATCATGTTGGTTAGCCTCAAAGGACTGCCGATAACTTTGCCGTGCATAACCAAAAAGATCTATTACTGAAAAGGGACCTCAGAAAATATATATGGTCCTATTCAATTTCTTAAATAATAGAGGTTAATTTTATACTCTATCCAAAATGAAACAACAAATGGTATTTAATAGAGAACAGAGAGAGAAGTCTCAACATGATTAAGTGAAACTAGTAAAAGATAGGAGTAGCTAATTACATCCAAATGGAGAAAAATAAGACGTCTTACTTTGGCCAGTGAACAAGAGAAGGACTCTAGTTGTCCATCAGCTCCACGATAGAAATGGAAAGAGGGGAGGACTTTTACATTCAAAGCCTTGCACATTGACTTATTTGCATCAAAATTGACTTTCAGAAACACGATTTCGGGGTGCTCCTTGGCAGTTCTGCAGAGCTGCAAAGAGAAAAGTGTAAAATCAAAATTATAAAAAATTGGAGAGGAAGCAATCTTAAAGACCAGTTATCTTCTTAAAGTGACTTAATATACAGATACAAACCATTGTTCAACTCAAGTAATGATGACAATCATCAGTAGCATAAGCAACCATATATATAATGCAAGAGACTTGGGTCAGGAGAACTGAAAATCCTTTTAAACAAGAATTCAAAAGTCATCATCCTGTTCTTGTAGTAGCTCAACTAAACTGTTTAGGGAAATGGACCACCAGCAAAATTCAAGAAACAGGATAATGATTCAAATTTATTATGCTTTCGCACAATCCTTTATATGATATGTATCTAGAAACAATTTCAGTGACAAGAAAATGTTAAAATATGCAAGATTTCAGTAAATAAAATCAGAGACATGCTGGAATAGTCTCTTGTCTGTTTAGACTATCAATATGGAAATCTAATTCTATGCATATGAAATGATGATTTTGTTTTAGGAGCACCAAAATCTGTTGTGAACTTCAAATTTGAGATCTTTTGAGAACAAATATAAGAAAGTGAGTGAAGAAAAAATAAACGGTAACACAGTACGGAATCAGTGCCAACTTTAATTGGATACTGCGATCAATAACCTTTAGATGTAAGGAAATAGCTTTTCCAAGAACTTTTATACTATAGTGAACAACCAAGTTTAGTCACAAAACCCACAAGAGAAATACAACTGTATTCAAAAGCTGAAGGCAAACTGCACTTTTTTGTTTTATTTTTGGTGCAGAATGGCCTTGGAGTAACTGGTAAAGTTGTTGTCATGTGACCAGGAGGTCATGGGTTCAAGCCGTGAAAACAGTCTCTTGCAGAAATGTGAGGTAAGGCTGCGTACAATAGACCCTTGTGGTCCGTCCCTTCCCCGGACCCCGCGCATAGCGGGAGCTTAGTGCACCGGGCTGCCCTTTTTTGGTGCAGAATGGATCTTGTAAATTAAGCGGAATCATTTTCAGAGTTGATCGAGTACCTACTGTTTAGGAAGGCATATACCTTTGTTTTTTTCACATTTATGGCCACTGGAGTATTGTACAAATTTACTTGCACAATCTGCTATATTAAATACAAATCTTACTGCTAGAAGAGAAAAAAAAACCACTAGAGAAAACAACTTGTTGCAAGGAAAATGTTCTTTTGCCCCTCTAATGACAAAGTATCACAACCATGTCAGTGTCAGGGAACTAAATTCTAAATGGACGTTTAGATCAAATTATAATGATTCCAGTTCATATGAGTAGAAAGCTATGAAAATAGGATCCTTAAAGGCTGCTGAAACAGAATGAACTATCTTCTTAAAAATTGCTCTTTACATTAGAAAGAACAGCGCCGGCGTAAAATTATAGGCTTTCATAATGGGCGCAGCAATAAGTGCTTACCTTGGGAAATAGTGCTTTGCACGAAGCACACCATGTTCCATAGAATTCTACAATAACAAGTCTATCTCCAGCCTTACTTAGAGCCTCCAAGAATTCTTGTGTCGAATGAATGTCAACCATGTTAGGTCCTGCATTTCGCTCCCACCATTTTGGTTCCTCAGTTCGAGTAACGGTAGCATGTGCCTAGGAAACATTGAACAAAAGACACAAAATGTGTAAAGAAGACTTTTAGGGATTTAACATATGTAAACAGTAAGATAGAAATCCTCATGAAGATGAATGCATCTAGTTGTTCATAAAATACAAAATAAGTACCAATTTCTGCTCAAACCAGTTCACATAGGCTTAGAT
The DNA here is from genome assembly GCA_034509755.1 of Anisodus tanguticus. NCBI lineage: Eukaryota > Viridiplantae > Streptophyta > Magnoliopsida > Solanales > Solanaceae > Anisodus > Anisodus tanguticus. The sequence continues at coordinate 32,029,029 of CM067544.1, read as the reverse complement.
GGTCAAATTTAGTAGGGATGAGTAACAAACCAAATCTGGTAACCAAATTCTATCTTAACTCTCAAAAGAAAATAGAAACACGCTATATCAAAATTACTATAATAAAATAATGTGATGCATTCTGATACTAAATTTATGGTTTTTAAAGTTTGTCGCTGTTCGAAATGAGTTAATTTTTAATCATTTAAGATGGTCCAGCAAATAATCAATCTTGTTGGAACAGGATTGACAACCTGAATAGTTACCTTAGACTAGGTGTTAACTGTCTCCTCTTTCCCACCAGTTAATATTGGAAAGTAAAGACCTTTTCAAAGATCATAATGGGATCGTTGGATGGCATAGTCAAATGCAAAAGGATTAGACATATGAAAGCAAACATCAATGAAAATGTGTCCCACTGTACCACACGGTCAGAAACCACTCTTTTATCAGTAAGGATGCAAACTGGGTTTGGAATCTAAGGCTGCTATCATTAGCCAATTTCATAAGTAGCTGCTTTAGAGCAACCAGAACATTTGATGAACTAGGAGAGCTGAACTCAAGTTCTCCATTTCAAGCTTGAGTAAAAGGAAGCCCAGACGTAAACCAGTAAAGTTTGATCAGTTTGGAAGTTCAAAAACAACGCTCGTAAATACTAAAGCATGCCATAGTTAGTAAGCGCATGCCTTCCATGCCTATTATCTATGCAGACCAATGTTTGAACCACCATCAACACTCCCAAGAATGAATTTGATCCTTCAAATAGGAGCTTCTCTCTCAACTTAACCTAACCTTTTTAGTTTCGTGCTTTCGCCAGTATAACAAATGCAGTAGAGACTTCAATCTTAGCTAATTCACTCAAAGTCAATTTCTAATTGTCATTCTAGGCTGAACTTATCTGGGAGAAACACTTCAAACCTCACCAGTAGAAACTTTATCCCCAGGGTCTTCAAAGATCCAGAATCCAACTTACCTTTTCTCCCAAAACAAAAAAATAGAATCCAGGATCTATCACAGGATAGAAGAAGAAATAGTAAAAGACAATTATGCATGTGGTTTTTGATGGCAGGGGTGCACCCATTGGAGTTATCATAACAGAAGCTTTCTCACAATCAGAAGAGAGGATGGTTAATGCAGTAAGTCAATGTTATCGTTATGCAGTAACAAATGAATTGGGAACTACTTCACCTGACAAAAAGCTCTTAGAAAGTTAGTCAGTTCTGTCACTCAAAAATTTGATCTGCTATGAATGTTGATGCTATAGTTAGTGGCCTGCACGTATTATAACTTTTTGCTTTACTAGCATTCAGTAGAGTGCACTATTATCAAAGCAACTCAACTTCGTAAAACCCTGACCTTTCATTACCCAAGAAACATGAGGTCTTCTTCAGATCATTGTGCTAAAAAACATATTTGATGAATTACTCAAATCCCTGATAACTAAACTGATGGTTAATCATATGCATGTTCATGTTTTAGGATAAGGGCGATGTCCAGCTTGCATGCAGATTAACTATCTCATCTGGTACCTGCAACCTCCCAACAAGATGACTCTGTCCACTAAGGCAGCAAATAGGAAGAAATCACATAATATTTTTTTGCCTCTGCTGGATCTGAACCCTTGTATTCCATGGTTTTCCTTCCAACTTGTCCAATTAATAATATGCATCTTGACTGCTAATTTAGTGATTACTAGTATAACTCAGCATAACAGAGATACCTAACAAAGATGCCATGAATTCTTTATTCCCGTTATTTCCTTTTTTTAGAACTGCTTTGAACTGTTTCTCCTCAAGCTGGGGGTAAGGTATGTGTTGTTGTTGTTGTTGTAAATCAGTATAACAAAGATACCTAATTTCAGTGTTTGAATACAACTAGGTGTTTCAAGAGAACTAAAAAGACAGCATCATACCCTAAAAGGCTTTCCACAACTGATAACAACTTTCAAAGAAATTTGAAGCTTAAAAGACCTCAAACTCAAATGAGCTAAGCACAACTGCACAACTAGTGAAACAATATCCTCAATTTAAATGGATACAAGAATACGCGGCCAAAAAGGGGGGGGAAACTAAGCAAAAGGTGGAATGTTTACCTTAACAGCAGGAAATCGCTTGTTGGGGCTGAAGGCAATTCTTGAAACAAATTCAACAGAAGTTGAAGGAGATTCAGAAAGGGATACACCCCTTTTATGCAACCTTTGATTGGGTGTTTGGGTAGAATTCAAAGATGAAGAGAATGAGCTTAACAATGAAGAATTCCAAGAAGAAGATAACCTTAAAGAGTTTAAAGAAAATCCCATTAAATCAGCCATAGAACACAACTTCACAGTAATAAATAAGATCCTCTGAATCTTGTTTTTCTTTTCCACCCTTTTATCTTTTCTATTTGGGGAATCTTAGTTCTCTATATATACAAAAACATTACATCAATGGAAACTCAGCAATTTGGAAAACGAAAACCATAAGGCTAGTTGATCTTTGATCTTTTTTTCCTGTGTTCCTATGAAGATATTGGCATTACTATGTGAAATTAGTGTATTACTGTTCAACTACTGGAAAAGGCTTGACCACACACTACAAACATAAAAGCGAATGCATGTGAAGAATTTGTGTGAACCATATTTTACGAGGAGAACAATCTACATAGATATTTCTTTTTCTTTTTCTTTTTCTTCATAATTTGATGGTTACTTGACCAAGTTGGTGCTTTTTATTGCCTTTCTTGGAAACTGTCCTTAGAAAAATGATAAAAAGTCAATAATTAGAAGAACTTGGTGTTTGTGGGATATTAGTATGTCTACAAAAGAGTTTTATAAGGAGAATTCAAACTCTCAATTTTTAAAATTATTTCCTCTTTATATGGTATTTATAGAAAAAATGTTCCTGAATTTCCTTCGATATTTCTTCTGTGATTTGTAATCCGAATTGGCTAAATCTATTATAGTGGATCTTATTCTAATGTGAAAATAAATCTTTTTAAGAAGCACCTCGGCGAAAGAGGACTGAAAATCATAAAGCAAGTGTCAATACGCTAGCACAAACTACTCCTACAAATACAACGGTTAGAAATACATAGTTTTTGCTACATTTCGGCTCATATTTTATTACTTTTCTTACATTTAAATTTATTTAATTCACTTTATTCTTAAATTTGGGTTGTAACGTATAGGAGATGGTTTGATGAAAAATAATTTTGAAAACTGAGTAGAAGTCAATACCAAATACTGACTGAGAATGAAGACAAGGCTTTGAAGACCAAACTCAAGAAGGGTGGACACGAAGGATCAAGTAGAGGACCCGAGGGTCAAACACGCATGAAAAAAAAGATAAAAATGAGATGTCATAGAAAAAGGTGTGGTGTGCCACCCAGCTCACTTAGTGGTGCGCCGCACCGGTGGAAATTCCAGGAAAATCTGTAGAATTCAGTTCTCTGAATAATTGAGTTGGTGTGGTGCATGGCTTTTCAAGTGGCACGCTGCACCAAGCATAATTTTGATCAATCCAGGTCAATTTTGCGCCTTTTGGCTTGGAAATGGTATTTCAGTCCAAGGTCACTACAACACAGTATAAATATACATTAACCACGTACTTGAAGAGACTTTTGACATACGAAAATTACAAGGAGGGTTAGAGCATCGTGGAGCGGAAATTCATACCGTTTACTTTTTCCTTCTACTTTTATAATTGAATGTTACTTATGACCTGTGATGTCTCCACAAGCATGAATGACTAGTTCTCTTTATTCTATAATAAGCACCTCATTATAGTAGAGTTTTTATCTTGAATTCTTGTAGCTAAAGTAGAAATTAATGATGAAAAAGTAGTTGAGCATGTAGTATAGATGTTATTCTTGCTTGTTTCAGTTTTTTGGGGAGTAATTTCCAAATTACAAGAATCTATGCTTACTAGTTAGTTTACATAAGTTGCTTGATAAAATACTCAAAGTGAACTTTTCATTATGTAATTGGTAGAAGTTGAGCTAGTCATGAGGTGTGTCACTTTGTATGCTTAAATGCTCAAGTGAACTTTCCATGATATAATTGGTAGAAATTTAGCTAGTCATGAGGAGTGTCACTTTGTATGCTTAAGATTAAGTGTGGGTCGACAAAGCTAAAAATGCAAAATCTGACATGTTGACCCCGAGTCTCAATTGATCAACACCTCGTACGATGTCGTGCATGACATATCCTACTTGGCACAAAAAACATGCCAAGTAATACTTGGCACAATCACTCTCTATCTTGGTCTTGTACTTGTATTTTTTTAGTTAACTTCTTATTTTTGTTTTTAGTTAGTAATATATGTATAATATTGCTGATTCCTCGAGGCATTCATTTTCCTTAGATGCCACCATATGTCAAAATGCTTGAGTTGAGGGTAGTCTAAGTCCCTAACATGATTTTTGTAAGCATGCTTTAGACATAAATGTGGGGTCGGGTAGTCGTATTTTTTATTGTCTATGTCTTAGCTAACAATGTTTGACTTGTGAAGGTACAATGCCACCATGTCCCAAGCGTGCAAAAAAGAATTCGAAAGAGAGTACTTCGAGCAGTCATTTGAGAGTAAGGCTGGCCAGTGGGTCGGGTCGGCCCGGTCCTGGCCCGGTCCCACCTCGATACCGCCTCGATTCCGCCCTCAATCCGACTTTTTTAAAAAAAAATGCGGTATCGGAACTCGAACCGGGGCAGGACCATCCCGCCCGAAGCCCCTTTGCAAAAATAACTGTTGCACCAACGACCATTTTACATTTTTGTCGTTGTGCAACAGTCATTTTTGGCCTCTCCCTACCCCCTTAATATTTATTTTTAACCCATAAATTATTATATTTACACTTTAACCCAATTTTTCAACTATAAATACCTCATTTTCTCTTCATCCTTCTCACAAATCTTCTTACAATCTCTCTAATCTCTCAATCTATCTCTCTACAAGTCTACATTGTCTACTAAATATTCAATTTTATTTATTCATTTGGGAATGAAGTTGGCAACTAGCTTGAGGATCTTCCATCGAGCAAAGTTTTAATTTTCAACCTCTCGATTACACGTCGACGTTACGTCATTTTTGGTACATTCGTTCCTTCATTAAATTATTATTGTATGTTTATTTTATTTAGCACACTTAATTTCGTTTACTTTAATAATTTATTAGTATAAGTATAAATTTATAATGGAAGGATTTAAACATATGCTTACAGGTAGGGGTCATGCTTCTTCTAGTAGGGGCAACAAGGGAAAGGGTCCTATTTCTAGACAAAATCTTATTCCTACACAGGATGATTTTGTTGATACTGAACATTTTCCTACAATATCATTAGATTTAGACGAGAAGCTATTTTCTGGAACTCAAGAAGACTTTAATTTAGATGATGATCTAGATGATACACCCACTAATGTAGATGACAACACACCCACTAGTGCACCTTCAACTGAAATGTCTCATATTCCCCCTAGTATGAGACGAGGTCCAGCAAAACGAACATTAAAATCATATGCATGGACATTTTTTGATAGGGACGTAGAGAATCAAATAGCTAGATGTAAAATTTGTAAAGATGTTTTAAAATTTAAAACTGGAAAAGGTCACGGTGGGACGGGGGTTTAATGAGACACGTAGCAAGGGCTCATCCAACTAGATATGCCCAATACGAGGCTTCAAAACCGGGTGTGCAAACATCCGCTCCATCGGGACAAGGTTCACATACTGTCCCGGATCAAGTACAGGGTCAAATTAACCCTATGATGGGGGGAATTGTAGGCCATAAATACGATAAACATAGAGATATGGAAGCAATAGCAAAATTAGTTGATGTGGAGGGTTAGCCTTTTTCATTTCCTTCATCTCCCAGTTTTATTCATTACATTAGAGATATGTATAATCCTGCTTTTAACGGTTTTCCTAGATCAACTGTTAAGAGAGATGTATTTAAATTTGCACATGAATATCAACGGTATTTACGTTATTCATTATATCATTTTAATGGAAAAGTGGATATCACTTCTGATATAGGCCGCAGTACTAACGGCCATCATTATTTAACAGTAACCTATCATTGGATAGATTATAAATGGTCTATGCAAAAACGTATCTTAGCGTATAGATATATAGATGATAGGCACACTGGTACTTTTATTGCAGAAAATATTTATCAAGTGTGCGATTATTACGGAATAACTGATAAAATTATGACTATTACATTAGATAACGCTTCTTCTAACAATTACGTTATTACAATTTTAAAAAATAGTTTAACTCCATCTTTTCCAGATCATTTTCATATAAAATTTGTGTGCCATTTATATAACTTAATTGTAAAGGATGGTCTATCACTTTTTGAAGACATTCTTAGTAAAATACAATTTGCTATAAACTTTATTTTTAAAAATAATAGAATACAACAAAGAAAAGAATATAAAAAACTTGTCACGATTGCCAACTACCTTATAGAAAAATTCCAGAAGAAGTACCCACTAGGTGGAATTCTTTATACGAGCAACTACTTGTTGCTTATGACTATAAAAACCCTATAACTTTATTTTTTTAACTCTCATAATCAAAATCCAGCTGATATGGTTGTAGATAGCGATTGGGGAAAATTTCCGAACTTATTGTATTTTTAGAGAAATTTTTTCAAGCAACAAAAGAATTTTCCGGTATGTATTATCCTACTATTTCAACTATGTTATTTTATATAGCTCTTATATTTTTACTGCTTAATGAATATATGGATAAACCAGCTTATAAGGCAGCCATTAAAAAAATATTTATCAAAATAAAAAAATATTTTTATCTTATTCCTACTATTTATATTATTGGTGTTGTATTAAATCCGACTATTAAAATAGACGTTACTAAATCACTTATTGAAACTATTTACGATTGTATAGCAGTACTACCACCTCCAAGCCCAAAAATCCAAATCACTCACCACCTATTGAACAAATTAAATAAGAAGTGTTGTCTAGCGTAGAAGACGAATGCAATAAAGTATGTAGGTTTTACCAACAAGAAAGTGCTAGCAACCTACCGGCTTCCATACCATCTTCTTCATCTTCAACACAATCTCACAAATGACATGTTGTTTCTACGGCTAGTATTGAAAGCCTCAGAAATAGAATGTGCGGCCATACCGCTACTAACCAAATTAGCGACTTTGATAATTTTGTTTTGCAGGGTTCTGTACTGTACCATGCAGTTTTCAATGAAGAAGGACGTGAAGACTTGCTGAAATACTGGAGGGGGATGAGAAGACCTTTCCGACACTTTCAATGATGGCCCGAGATATTTTGAACATTCAAGCGTCATCAACGGCGTCTGAAAGCGCTTTTTCTACCGGCAGATATCAAATAGGAGAGCACAAACACTCATTAGCCGGAGACAGCTTGGAGATTGTAAGATTATTCAGAGATTGGATACGAGCGGAGCGGAGCAGGTGCGGTCAACCGGAGATCAACGAAGAAGAAGACGAAAACTACAACGAAATCTTATCCGAAGGTGGTGGAAGCGACGTGGAGCAATTTGACCAACAAATACCAATTACAACCGAAGAACCACATGAAATTATTAAGAAACTAGAACAATATTTTTTCAAAATGTAATTTTTTTAATTGCAATTTTACTATGTAATTTGCAACTTTTGAACAACACCACAAAGTTGCAATTTTGACAATTGTATTTGTATTACAAAAAAAATCATGTCTATTAAATAATATAAGAGGCACAAAAACAGTCTTGGGATGTTTTTATTACACTATCTTGTTTAATTATTGAGTTTTTTATATATATGTTATTTTTTAAATTAAGTGCAAAAAAAAAAAAAGATCCCGACCCGATCCCGATCCCGCCCTGCCCCGACTCCGACGGGATCTGAAACGGGACGGAACGGCGGCGAATCCCGCCTATCCCAGTCCCGCCCCTTCCTCGTCCCGGCCCACAGGCCACGCCTATTTGAGAGGAACCCGAGCACCTAAGAGCGAGACTCTGTCCATTACCACTCCTTCCTAGGGATGGCAACACATCGGATCTGGACCGGATCCTACTAGATCCAGATCCAGATCCATTTTCATACATGAATTCAGATTCGGATCTGTTAGGTCCATAAAAATCAGATCCAAATCTGGATCCATCGGATCCACCGGGTCCACGGATCGGATCTAAATCCACATATAAAAAAATTGTCTTGCTAAGAATGTAACCTTGCTAAGAATTTTTTTTGAACTAACAAACGATTTTTACTTAGCTAACAGTTTACCGTGTTTCAATTTTGAAATGTTCATATGAGATATTTTGTTCGTTGTCTCGTTTTGATTGTGAGCTATTAATTGAAAATGTTGGACAATGACAATAGTTGTGGAAAATGCTGACTAGTATTTCCACAATGCAGAACTTCCATGTGCTTGGAATCTTCACAAATGAAGTGAATATAATTTTAACTACTTGTCTATGGAGATGTTAGTCATTCACTAATATAACATTGATTTTATTATCGAAGTTACCTTTTTATTTTTTGGTTTTTGAGTTAATGCAGGTATAAATTAAACTTGTTTTGAGAATTAAACTTGCAAGGATGTGCTTAGCAATTTTAAAAAAATACTTATAAAATTACTTTTTAGGTTATAAATATATTTAATAAAAAACGGATCCACAAGTCGGATCTGGACCGGATACGGATCTCAAATACAAGATCCAGATCCAGATCTGATCTGTCAGAAACGGATCCGGGTCCGATCCGGATCCGTCGGATCCAAATTTTAAAGATTCATATCCTATAAAACGGATCCGAATACAGGATCCACTGCCATCTCTACTCCTTCCCCCGAGTAGGGGGCCATCCCAAGCACCAGTAGGACAAGGAAATGAGTACCCCCTTATCGCTTTGGGATTCGTGCGGTAATTTTGGAGGGACAATATTTGTTTAAGCATTGGTAGCCTCATCTGATACTCGAGATTAAGCCTGAAAGTTAAGTATCATAACCTAATGCATATGGGGTTTTAGGCTTTATTCTCTCACGTGGGGTACTACAGCACTAACATGGTGACGATACTTTATACAAATGGAATGCCTCGTGTTCTTGAAGAGGAGAAGTATTTGGTGCCCAAAAGAGTCGAGCTTGTGAAGTTTTCCTATCACAATTTTATAGGAGGCTTGACTACAAGGTCATTCATGAGACTCTGTGTGGCCCGAACTCCTTAGCCATATGGAAGAGAGACAAGGACAACCACCATAACAAGCTGAGACACCCAAACTTCAAAACCGAGGCTAAAATTGCTTTGGAAGTGATCAGCTACAGGATTTTACCAATCATATTGATGTCTACTGTCTACGAGTCTTCCTAGTATATGTTATTGTGACGAAGATGAAGTTTAACTTTTGCAAGATAGTGATACATCAGATGGGCAAGGTGAAGATGAAAGGGCTAAGAGATCCTAGCATGCTGACTAAGTTCCTGACTGATTGTGGAATATCCGAGGAGAACTTCTAATGATCACAAGGTGGAGAAAGTTGATATATATGTTGATGCTACAACTTTCAAAGAGACTTTGAGACCTGCTAGTCTAATATTTACATTGGATAATAGGGCGACCCCAGTGGAGGACGCTATGACCATGATGATGGAGAACCTGAAGTTGCAGTCTGACATAGGCCATATCAATTTAGATGACCCGACAGTACTTGGGTTTGGAGGAACCGCATAATTTGCCTGGATAAGGATGTCAAATTCTGTGGCGGACTGGCGTGGCTGATGATCTAGTTCTTGGCGAGGATGCTTGACTACATGAAGTTCTTTTTCTCACTTTTCTATTTATCTCATTATCTTTAGTTTTGTACTTAAAGTGTGGGGTGGGAAAATTATTTTTTCATTTTTTCTTTTTTAATATGGATGACTGTGTAAGCGCACAATTTTTTATATTTATTATTTGATTGTATTTTGATTTGTTTTTTGCTTTCTAGGATAGGCAGTTTGCTTCACACAATTTAATGGTTTGTGATATTTTTTATTTTTATTTTGTAGTAATACATCATCCAGTTATCCTAGTAGTAGTTTCATCTTTTTAGTGGTTAATAATTCTCTTTAGTTTGACTGCAATTGTTTTCCTAGTGATGTAAACTTGAACCGAATAATTTTAAAACTTTTAGGGTAATTCGATTCTTTTTAAGGTAGTTCAAAAAATGATTTAGATAGTAACTAATAAAATAAAGAAGTGTAAATTGTAGTTCTTAAGGACTTTTTGACAGCAATTACATTTCAATCCAACGCTATTTAAGCTCATGTTAGTCCAATATAACCAAAAGAATACTCTATAGTTTTCATAGATTCTATACAATTCATGTGTAAACTTTTAATGTAACATGATGAAAATCATCGGCCAAGGGTGTAAACAAGTAAATTTTTTTGTGAAACAATCACCATAAAATCAACCGGTGAAACTTCATAAACAAATTTTCACAACAAAATTTATTTTGAATAGCTCGATAAGGTCTACAAAAATAAAAAAGATTTATATTTTGCGAGCATTTGTTACAAGAAAAATATTACACTTGTAAAATAAGGTAAATATGCAGAATGATGATACCAAAAAGATCAACTTTACACATCATTTATTCTACAAACACCAAAAAAGCACCACTCTACGACCTCAAGAAAGTCACTCTTTTTTCCTTTAAAAATTCTGAATAATAGATTTTCTCTGAGCAAAGAGTTGGATATGTTCCACGTTCATGATGGGCACCAGTGGCGATCGATTTAGGAAGATGGAATGAGGAGTAACCTATTTTTCGTCCAATGTGTTAAGTTAATAACAGTTCTTTTCATATAACTTTGGATGTAAATTCCAGAAAGACATTGTTTTTAGGTTCTTTTCTAATTGTCTTTGTCGCCATAATTATAGAGACATTGTTTTCTATTTGTGTTTTAGAGGGACGACTTAATTAAACTAATATTCTACACTTAAACCTAGCTACCAACTGCAAAACATGAGAGCCACAAAGTTGCACCATTATAATGCATTGACCTTTTCATTTTCCAAACTCCTTTTTTCATTCTTACATCCTTTACATCAACGCAAGAGTAGGTATCTTTCATTTCTTTAAAGTTTAAAGCAACCTATGACCCATCAAAGGAGAAAAGACGAAAAGAGCTTAAAAGGAATAGGAGGTTTAAAGCACACATAAGTTCCGTTGCTAAAAGAGTTCCAGGAATCTCTGAGAGAATAAAATGGGTAACTTAGATTTTATAACTTGTAATCTTTTATTAGTTGAGACAAATATGACATAAATAAAAGGAGAGTTGTTGTACCTGCAAGATTATTGATGAGCACATTTGTATAAAGGCTCTGATCATCGTTCATGTGCAAAATAATTGACGAATGTTGACATCGTCCACTGATAAACAGCGAGGTCAGCAATATAATGCCGTAATATGAGAAGGAATTTCCAATATAAACCATATGAGGATGGTTTTTGCAAGTAAAAAAAGCATTAGTCGTGATGATAAGCCTGATATAAGACTTTGATTTTCCCAGGGGAAAGCAATACCTCATACAGCTCAGTCACTGAAAGAAATAATCCCCTTGATTATTTTCATTAATGAAAGGCTATATATACAAGTTACATATTCCTATAATAGGAAAATCATTTTCCTATTCTACTTCTAAATCCTTATTCTACCATAATTCTAACTAAACAATTATGGTAAGTGTATAACACTAATTAAGGTATCCTTTTCCTTACAATATACTACAACTATATATACCATATATACACTAACACGTTAATGTGGGCTGCTGGACTATTGGCCGAAAGCCCACTGGTTTACTATCTGAAATTAGCCGAAAGCCCACTGCTTTGCTAGCCATATATATGTGATATACACTGCTGTATATTCAGTGTATATCACATGTATATGGCTCTGTTTAACACCCCCCCGCAGTCATAGCGAGCGGTTTTCGAACGCCGAGATCGTCCCTAAAATCTTCAAAGAGAACCATTTGGTAGACCCTTTGTAAAGATGTACGCAATTTGATAACGAGACGGGACATGGCATACGCGAACTTGACCTTTTGCAACCTTTTCACGGACAAAGTGAATGTCCATTTCGATATGTTTGGTGCGCTGATGTTGAACTGGGTTACCCGAAAGGTAGATGGCACTAATGTTATCGCAATATACCAAGGTTGCCTTCGAATGGGACAATGAAGCTCCAAAAGCAAATTACGTAGCCAACATGACTCGGAGACCACATTTGCGACCCTCGATATTCTCGCTCTCGCACCGGAGCGTGACAGAGTTGCTTGACGTTTTGCCGACCATGAGACCAAGTTGTTGCCAAGGAACATACAAGAGTAGCGAAGTCGACCGTCCGGTGTCGGGACAACCACCCCAATCAAGCATCGTGTAAGAGACAAGTGTGGATGTAGACGAATGATACAAGTGCAACCCATAGTCCAGTGTCCCCTGAAGATACCGAATGATGCGTTTGATTGCATTCATGTGCTCAACCCCGGGATCATGCATGAATAAACACACCGTTTGAACCGCATATGTAATATCCGGTGCGGTAAAGGTAAGATCTTGGAGGGCCCCCGCAAGACCGCAATAGCGGGTCGGGTCCTCGTATGGTGCACCTGCTGCGGCACTTAGCTTTGGGTTTGCATCAACCGGTGTGGAAGTGGACTTACAGGATGACATCTCAGCCCTCTCTATGATCTCAGCAGCATACTTCCGTTGAGACAGAAACAAGCCACCTGAATGACGTTTGACGGCAATCCCCAAAAAATAACTCAACGGCCCTAAGTCCTTCATAGCAAATTCGAACCGAGCATGGCCATGATAGCGACGCAAAGCATCGGAGGAGGCATCAAGATGATATCATCCACATATAACGAATATAGGCCAATGACGAACCACGGCGGTAGATGAACAAAGAATTATCTGACCCACTGTGAGTGAACCCAATAGTCGAAACAAAATCAGCAAATCGTGTATACCAGACACGTGGAGACTGCTTAAGCCCACATAATGACTTCTTCAACAAACGGACATGATGAGGGCGGTTGGGATCCCCGAAACCCAACGGGCGATGCATATAGATTGTTTCCTTGAGATCTCCATGTAGAAAAGCATTCTTGACATCCAACCGATGAATCGGCCAAGTCTTTGAAAGAGCCAAGCTAAGTACAGTGCGAATGGTAGCCGGTTTGACCACCGGACTAAACGTCTCACCACAATCAATACCAACCTGTTGAGTCTTACCATCACCAACAAGTCGCGCCTTATGCCGAGCAAAGGACCCATCTGAATTCTCCTTATGAGCAAAAATCCACATAGACCTGATAATATAAATACCATATGGACGGGGCACCAACTCCCATGTCTTATTATCAATAAGAGCATTATATTCATCAGTCATAGCAATTTTCCAATTAGGGTCATTTAATGCGGACACAGGATTGCGGGGCAAGGGGGATTTAGAGACATCAGAATGTAAATTAAAATGTCTTTTAGGTGTAAAAATACCCCGCTGACTACGAGTGACCGGTCTATGACTCAAGAAAGAATTAAGGGAATTTTGGGAATTTTCTGGGCTCGGGACGGACTGGCCAGCAAGCAGTGGGCCTGCTGGCCCAAATCGGTGGATTTCTTTGGAATCGGCACGGACCGGTTCTGAATTGGGCCGGACCGGCCCAATAGCCGGAACTGTTCCAGTGGCTGTATTTTCTGGGCGTGACGGTACTGTGGGGCCAGCGGGCAGTGGACCCGCTGGAGGATTTTGGGTACGGGAGATGTCCGAAAAATTCCGAATAATATACGGGGATATTTGGTCATTTAAAAAATTATATGACTTAGGTTCGAGAGTATGAACTTTCGTAAACGGGAATTGAGTTTCATCAAAAATGACATGACGATTGATTATGATTTTCTTGGAGGATAAATCAAAACACTTATAACCACGATGATTTGACGGATAACCCAAAAACACACACGGGGTAGACCGAGCCTGAAGTTTGTTAATCGTGGTGGATGGGAATAACGGATAACACAAGCACCCAAAAATCCGAAGGTGAGAATAAGAAGGGTTCTTATTATATAAGAGAGGGGAAGAATATGTCAGACCTTTAGACGGAATTATGTTAAGAAGGTAAGTGGCCATTTGTAGAGCATGATGCCAAAAATACGGAGGTATGGAGGCATGGATTAGGAGAGTTCGGACAATGTTATTTATGGAACGAATTTTGCGTTCGGCTTTCCCATTTTGTGAAGATGTATGAGGACATGAAAACCGAAAATTTATCCCATGAGTAGCACAAAATTCTCGAAACTCCCTATTGTCATACTCTTTCCCATTATCACATTGAATATTTTTTATTTCTCTTTCGAATTGAGTACGAATGAACGCTCTAAATTTTATGAAGACGGAAAACACTTGTGATTTATTCGCAATTGGAAACGTCCACAAAAATCTAGAATAATCATCTAAAAAGAGAACATAATATCGATGACCCATTGAACTAAGAACAGGGAGATGTCCATAAGTCGCTATGAATAATGTCAAATGGCATAGAAGTATGAGAATTGGAGTCTACAAATGGCAACTTAACAATTTTTTCTAATGAACAAGATCGACAAATTGGAGTACGACTCGTACCCTTACAAGAAATAAAGCTATTTTTATCTAAAAGCGATAAAATAGAAGATCCCGGATGACCCATACGAGCATGCCACATGGAAGGAGAGATGGGCGCAAAAGTCGATGGCAAGGCCGGACTCGATGGACGGAAACCGGGCATGATAGGATATAGATCTCCCCTACTATCACACCTCATGAGATGACTCCCGTCTTGAAATCCTTCACGAGAGAAACCGAAAGGATCAAATTCAACGAAACAGAATTGTCATTTGTGAACTTTCGGACGGACACTAAATTTTTAATCAATTTAGGAGCATGTAAAGTATTTTTCAAGAGGAGTGGTGGATTGGGGGGAGACAACGTTTTCGACCATACCCTAGAATTGGAATAGAAGCGCCATTACCAATAATTATCCCCGAGGGGTGCTCAAATTGGAATAAGATGAGAGAGTACCGAGTCGGAAGTCATGTGAGTAGTGGCCCGGTGTCCATGTACCAATTTTGGTCCGGTTGAGTCAATCCCAACGTGTGCATCGCGGCCTCGATATCGATCCGAGTAGGGCCTCGCCGCATGATGGGCTTGCGGAGGTCGGGGCCCAAGAACTCCCTGGCCGTGCTTTGGACTCGGCCCGTAATCGCTACCTACCGCCGCCGCCGCCGAGCCACGGCCGTGGGCCACCACCGCCGGGTATTGGGCACGGATCGTTGGCCGCCCCACCGGCCGCCATTGGAATTCCCCTCGTTTCGCTTTGGTATGGGCTGGCCGGCCCACGGTCCACCGCCAATGCTCCATCGCCATGGGCCCCACCGCGGGCCCATGGGGGTGGTGGGCCAATGTTCATTGGATGGGACCCACCGACGTTTTGCCGACTACGGAACCTCCACCATTACCACCGCGTTTGCCCCCGCGATTTTTGTTATTATTCTTGCGATTATTCTTGCCGCCACCATTATGGTTTTGGCCCGAATTATTAACAAAACCCGAAGGATTAGGAGAGGACGCCATCATGACAAGCGGGCTTCCTCGGTAGCCGCCTTTTTAGCCAAACCGGCTTCTTCCAACGTCGCATGGAGCGGGCTTGATGAAAGTCGGGAAGAGGGTTGCTTTGGCGAAGGAGAGTTCCAACACCATTATAGGCCTCCGAAAGACCGGCAACCAACTGTAGAACTAGACGATTATTTGTTACCGGTGCGCCAACATTACGGAGTTGATCCGCCAATTCCTTTAGTTTCTTGCAATATGCAGAAACGTTCGAAAATACATCCATTCGAACGAGAGAGAATTCCTGCTCGAGTGTGACGACACGGGAATGTTGGTTGTCTTGGAATATGTCACGCAATCTATTCCATGCGCCATAGCCGTGGTATCCGGCTCCATAATCGTCTGTAGAAGGTCCACTGAAATAGTGGCGTATATCCACCGAAGAACGGTAGCATCAAGTGTAATCCATAGCTCAGGATCCTCCGCAGGACGGGGTCTAGCGGGAGGAATGATGTGATGAAGAACTTGATAAGATATAGCGTGAATTTTAA
Source organism: Anisodus tanguticus (assembly GCA_034509755.1). NCBI lineage: Eukaryota > Viridiplantae > Streptophyta > Magnoliopsida > Solanales > Solanaceae > Anisodus > Anisodus tanguticus. The sequence continues at coordinate 32,012,892 of CM067544.1, read as the reverse complement.
ACAACTCTGCCCACGTTGCATATTGAACGTTTTCCATCTCAAGGACAATAGGGACACTTAGCTTGATATTAGAAACCGTGAGGGCATGGTGAAAATTGTTCTTAGACATATTTGAAAGAACAAAGAAGGAGGATAAATTTAAGAGAGGTTTTTGAGAGCGAAAGACGAAATTTTGGAAGAGAAAAACCCGAGGAGGGGGGGGGGGGTCTCGGCCAAAGGGAGGCAAAAGTTTGAGAGAAAAAACTTTTGTTTTAGACCTAGTCTCTTGATACCATGAAAGAAATAATCCCCTTGATTATTTTCATTAATGAAAGGCTATATATACAAGTTACATATTCCTATAATAGGAAAATCCTTTTCCTATTCTACTTCTAAATCCTTATTCTACCATAATTCTAACTATACAATTATGGTAAGTGTATAACACTAATTAAGGTATCATTTTCCTTACAATATGCTACAACTATATATACCATATATACACTAACACGTTAATGTGGGCTGCTGGACTGTATTCAGTGTATATCACATGTATATGGCTCTGTTTAACAGTCACTTAGAGGGGAGACAAGCTTTCAGAAGTTGTCTTATTGACCACAACTATTTTCTTCAGAATATCAAAGGTGTCTCTTGTTCTACCCATGGCACACAGATATATATCTAGGAGATTCTACTGTAAATACAAATATCAAAAGTGCTGCAAGTGATGGTATAGATGATAAAGCCAGTAACATAAACATCTAACCCAATCTTGTCATAATCATCTGCAACATAAACAAGGTTTTCCAATGTTCTGTGAAACATAATTTGATAGTGGCACACAACCTCACCCGAAATTTTAATTTATTCTTCTTCTGTTTTTGCGAGCACATTCATGTATGAGTATGTATAGATTAGCAGCAAATTACAAAGTATTCCATATTTTAAAAAAGAAAATGTATCCAGAACCTATACTAAGTGATAATGCCAGTCCTTCACAAACTAGGTTCACGTGTAATCTTCAGTAAAAAATAGGGGTAAGCTTATGCAATTGATATGAGATTATGGCAGAATTCCAATAACAATAGTTGCTGTTTCGGCTGCACGGAGTAATCTGAGGGGTCAATAATATTTTCATAACTTAATTGAGATCACATGGTCCTGAAAGAAGGAAGAAAAATGCTTTTACAGCACGAAGAATGGGCAGTAAATTATGCTGGCTAAGATAAGTCACTAGTCCTACATGCTTGCAGAGAAGAATAGCTAGAATTTAGTTACTTGGACTGCTTCTGTTTTTCAATTGTGGAAACAGAAGAGTATCACATTATACAGATGGTAGTATTTGGAGGCGCGATTAAATGGAAGATCAATAACAACAAGAAAAGCTGATTGAAACAACGAAAAGAGTTGTATTAGTGAAGGCACGGAGATGATTATATTCCAAGTGCTTCTAATCCAAGCACTGCACATAGCCAGACTTAACACCAGTTTTATTCCAGAAAGCAAGGTCGCATAATTTTTTCTGTTAATATATGATGTAATAGTCTCACTGATCAGTTACCAACTAGAATCCAGGGATTTAGTGATCCAATATTATCATTCCTCACCTCCATTTAGCCTGTATTGAACTTCTGTTTAGCCAAGGAAGTAGATTAATTAACAGACAGAAGAAAACACAAGAGCAGTTTTCATATCAATCAAATGAAAGACACTATCAACTATCAAAAAAGAAAAACATGTGAAATAACCATCAAATTCTACAAGTTCACAAACATCGAAGGTCCATCTTGCCAAAGAAACAACCTCTCTGGATAGTCGAAAAGAAAGGAGAAGTGAGAATGTCCATACACTAACAGCAGGCTATTCTGGTTTGCCAATGCTTAGAAACAACTTTGAGATCAGGTATGACATTACAAGTTTCTCCGAAAGTGCACGCAGGGAGGAACAACAATCAAAGGTGGATTTTCAACCACAAGTCCAAGCAAATAAAGATATTTTTTTATCATGAAAAATGAATGCACCAATAACAACAATTACCATCCGAGGCTATTCCTCAGCATTAAGGATATGTTGGAGACCTTCAAAAGTGTTAATCTAAAAACAGAAAGAGAAAAGAGATACTTACAGGGATTTTAATAAGTCTACAAAATGATCTATATCCTCTAATCCTATTTATTTACACCAAAAGTAGAAAGATACTATATAATTCCACTTTACTTTCTGAATGGAATTGGATATATCTTCAAAACACCTCCCATTCCTTTCTTTTCAGATGGTCCACCAAATACAATGTGGGATCATCCTCCACCACTTTTTCTGACTCTTGCTGCCTCCTCTTCTCATCCAGCAACTTAGTAGATCCGCAGTATGCTCTGGCATAGTCCATATTGTCTCTGTCAAGTTGAGAAATAAAGACCATAGTTCTGCTGTGAATTTGCAGTGAAGAAAGAGGTGATTGTTGGTTTCATTAGCTTCATTGCATAGAAAACATCTGGAGACTATGATGTTTCCTTTTTTCTTCAAGACTTCATGAGTCAAACAAGCTCTCTTTGCCACCAACCAAGTGAAACATTTCACCTTGGTTGGTGCTGGACACTTCCAAATTCTTTTCCAAAATTCTTGTGCTCCCCATTCTTCCCTCTGCCCTCCATTCTATAAGCCCTGTTTACTGAAAATTGTCCATCACTATTGTGCCTCCATCTCAAAGTGTCCTATCAGTGTTGGTGCCTTAGAAGTTACCAATCCTGTTCAGCAGATCAGCCTCTCTATCTACCTCCCAGTCATTCAAAAATCTTCTGAAAGTTAAGTCCCATGCCTGTACACTCCAGATTTCATCGATAATCACCTCTGGGTTATTGCATAAAATGAACAAGTCTTAATAAGTATCCATAAGAGAGACTTGCTCATTCCAAGAATCCTTCCACAATCTTATTTTTTTCCCATCACCTACTTTCATCTTCAAGTTCCTTTCAGGTTTTGGCCAAAGTGCTCTTATAGTCTTCCAAACTCCAACTCCATAAGTACCATTGCACACATTTGGTCACCGGTGATTGAGTTCACCAAACTTGCATCTGATAACTTCCTTCTACGATGCATTTTCCTCAATGTTGTACCTCCATAGACATTTCATCAGTAAGCTGTTATTTTGTAACCTCAAGTTTCTTATACCCAACCCACCCCTTTTCTTTCCCTTGCATTGCTACCTTCCACTTCACCAAATTGTAACTTTTGCCCTCTATGCAAAAACAACAACATACCCGGTGTAATCCTACACGGTGGGGTCTGAGGAGGGTAGAGTGTACGCAGACCTTACCTCTATCTTGGGAGGTAGAGAGGTTGTTTCCGAAAGACCCTCGGCTCAAGAGAAAACATGACAAAGAAAGCCAGATACGGTTTGAAGAAAGTAAAGTAAAGTAAAGTATAGTAAAGCAAAGCACAGCACAGCACAGTAAAACGATCATGACACACAGATAACAGATAATACCAGGAAATGAAGGACAAGAAACTATACGAGTAAAACGAGGCATGGCATGCCCAACTACCTACTAGCCCTCTACCCTGATCCAAGTCCTCCAAACTCTCTATGCAACTAAGGGAACAACAAAAATGGAAGCACAAACTAATTGTAAGCTTAACCGTTTATCAAGACCACGGGCTATGGAGTCAATGACCTTGATGTTCTTACTACCAATCACCCCTGGCGAACAGATATTTGACTTTTAGTTTTTCACTGAGAGAAATTTAGATAACGCCATTTCACCCCAAGTCCGGAAGAAAATGCTTAATTGAGTTTAGTTATGAACTTTGCGGCTTCCATCATTTACGTCTTCAATTTTATCAAACCATCAGTCAAAAACACTGGATGGACATCATATCAGTAAGGGAGAATGAAATGTGAAGGAACGCTCAGCCCACCCCCAACCCCCACACACAGAAAAAAAAAAAAAAAAACAGAACCTTTTGTTATTCTACCTCCAAGTTCTTCCCTCGGCAATAAAATAAGAGGCGGCAAGAGATTGTACAACTCTTGAATCAACAAAGGTAAGGAGATTATAGATAACACAATACATGCCAAGAACACGGGATACCTTTAGCAAACATATTGAAATATATTCATTTATCAATTCATTCTCTATCTACATAACAGCAACAATTTTGCTAATCTTAAAATAAGCCAGCTATAAAATAAAAGTTGCAACACCTAATAGACTAATTCCGGAAGCCAACAAAAGTGAAGTGATGCCACGAGGTACAAAGGTGCATAACCTTCAGCACTAGTTCAACACCTTAAATCAACTTAACAATATTTGTAATAGTTAAGAGAAGCATACAAAAATAACATAATATTCTCTGACCTCCGGTAGCATACAGAATCCATTCCTAATTAGCTAAATCTCAGTGGCTGGGTAAAAGAATCGTCTCTGGAAATGTTGTCGTCCCATTATTGGATGCTCCTTTTATATTAAGGATTGTGGTAACCAGGTTGTAAATCTGAACATTCTCAAAAGATGGGACTTTGTGGCCCCTAGCAAACTTAGGACCATGGCCAATGAAAATGGTCCTCATTGAGAAGAATGCATTGTCATACCCATGAGATCCACCACATTCTTTCCTTTTTGAGCTCTTCTGTTCGACCTTAAATGCTTCATCAATCAACCCAATGATGGGTGGGATTCGATCACTCGCAGAATAATGCAGCCGATCAGGCAGCTCCTCCTTTAGATAGACTTTCAAATACTGCCCATTCTGAACCTTCCCAGACTTTAAGCCCTCATTCATCTTGGTAACGACATCCTTGGCAGAGTAACTTGGTGGTGGACGAATGGAAAGCAATGGACTGTACGACTGTATCCAATCCTTTGGAATTTCAATCCACGGAGCCAAATCCTCCAAAAAGATTAACTTTTTATCGCAGGTGCCAACCATACCATGATCCCCAACCATTATAACATTCACATCCTCAAAAACCCCTCTTTCTTCTAAACCTTTGATCAACTTCCCAATCATCCCATCAACTCTTGCAACCGCTTCCGTAATTTCAGGATCATCTGGACCAACCTTATGACCCTGATGATCAGGGTCTTCAAAATAAAGTGTCATAAACGACGGAATCTCATCAATTGGCAAATCAAAGTACTTCAACACAGTATCAACTCGTTCTTCAAACGGCACAGAACCATTATACCTCTTACAAAGAAATTCTGGACACGTCCAACCTCCTTTATTCACCTCAGATCCAGGCCAAAAATAAGTAGCAGCCTTAAGACCATGATTAACCACAGTCTCCCAAAGCGGCTCGCCGAGCCACCACTTAGGATCATGACTCCCCATAGTAAAAGCCTCTCCAGTATTGTGATCAAGAAAATAATTATTTATAATACCATGATAAGCAGGGTATAAACCAGTAGCAATAGCATAATGATTAGGAAAAGTCAAAGTTGGGAACACAGGAATTAAACCAAGTTCAGCTTCAGTACCATTCTTGATTAATCTATGAATATTTGGTGTATCTGTCTTGTATTGATATCCAAAGCGAAACCCATCTGAGGAAATCAAGAGAACAACTGGATGTTTGAGTTTCGTGAGTGGGCGTGATACATCATCAGAAATGGATAGATGTGAAGTGGAGGAAAAGAAGAGGATACCAAAGGCAATAGCTGCAGATAGAGCTATACAAGTTACAAGAATTAGAGCAGTGAAAATTAGTGTAGTTAAAGGGGGTTTTGGAGGGGTAGATGAGGAAGAATCTGTGTCAAAAGAAAGTAATGAAGTGGTGGAAATTGGTGGTTCTTCGTCCTCCTTTGTGGGTATTGCCATAGGCTTGATTGAATCAGTATTCATCATCCACAGAAAAAAGATACTAGTATCTTTTAGAGCATAGAAAATTACAAACGAAGATCAATAATTGAAAGGGTGTAGCTGGATTTCCAAATGATATCAAGAATCAGTTTACCTGAGATCGAATGACAAGGCTCTCCAAGTCGACAAAGCAATTCTTGAACTATCTTCTACTGGTGAGTATTCAACAGTTCATCTAATTAGTTCTTGTTGTGGCAGATGGAAAAAGGAGTGTGAAGTAAGGGAAAAGGAATGATGGCTTTAGTTGAAAGGTAGGCTTGAGAGGAAGCAGAATTATCAAGTCAGATGCTGGACTTTCGTTCAAACTAAGGAAAGATCAGTTAGGTGCTTAGATTTAAAAAACATTTTCTGCAGAATAATGGGCGACTTTCCTACGGAAGATTAGTTTAGTATTAATTCTGTTTGGAAAAGAAAAAAAAGTTGATACATAGAAATATGTTAAACAAATTTAATATTTTTCTTGAATCAACCAAGAGAATAAACTTCATTTTCGTGGCGCATCCTTATACATTAAGAAATAGGCTCGTGTTTGTGACTTTCATTCGTTAAAAATTCACACATTTGTTTGTCTCCCTCCCTATATGTATATAATAGTGATCATATTCACTTCTAGTAAATATTTACAATCTTCAATAATAATAGGTAGGTACTTCTTTTAAATTAAGCTTATAATTTGCTCTTTTCAAATATAATATAGAATTGAAAATTTAAGTGTTTTTCATGAGGGTTGTTAATTGTTATTATGATATCATCAAGTCATTCAAGCAAGACTTCTCTTTCAAAGTGTCAATCTCATGTTGTGAATTGTAATTGTTCCATATTTGTTTAGATATTAGACAACACTTGATAATATGTTCAGAGTCCTCCACATGTCCATCACATTATTCACAATTGGGAGACTCAATTATTTATCTTATAAATTTAAGCTCATTTGACATAAATCTATTATCTTATGAACCAAATACAACTGATAATTCAAACCCTTATTTTAAGTATCTATATTCCAATTTATGTATTGAGATTTTGTACAAATGGTTTTCACCATATGGGACTTGTTGGAGTTGTTTAGGTTGAGACTCGAGGAGTTCAGGTGAGTTTTAGTATAAGTAAGATTCATAAGACAATTATTTATTTGCGTCGCATTGGTGCGTCGCGTTTGCGATGCCCAATCGACATCGCAATTAGTTTAGCACAATAGAGGTCCGAAAATGCGGAGGCTAGACCTCAGTAGTGCTTTTAATATTCTTTTGTTAATCACTTACTGTCGTGTTGCACTAGAAAATTCAGCAATTATAAAATCTTAGTTCTAGCATCCAAAACTCATCCGGAACCTCCCAAACACAAATCATATATGCATATCAAACATAAAACATGCTACAAACATGCTCGTGCACTGAAAATACCAAAGAGAGATCGCCCTGATCCGATATTGACCGTGCTCAACTCTGAATCCTTAACATAATTATTTTCTCATTTAATGACCCAAAATCACACCTGAACCCTCAACACCCGAACCAACTGCTTGACTAAGTCATAAATTATTTTGAACCTCATGAAATCGATGAAACTCCGACACAAACCCATTTACATGTGGACTTTGGTCAAACTTCCTCATTTTCTTAACTTAAGAACATCCAATTTTTTTAAAAAATAATTTGAATCTCACCCGATTGCCTAGGGAATCATGCCACCTATCCCCGCAAGTCATAATTACCAAGACGAAATTATAGTTGAAGAAAAGAAGTCTAAATGCTCAAAATGACCAAGGGAGTCATTACACATTCATATTCTTTCCATATCAATATCGCCTTGGTTATTTTTTATCATGTTTAGTTCTATCGACCCTTTTTTCATTACTATCAAACTCATGAATCGCCACATGTTGGCTTTGTGGTTGGGTCCTTTGAAAACTACTTGCCCCGACTTCGTGTGATTCATAGGATCTTGTTGCTCTCACGTGAGTCTAACATTGACATTGAGTGGATTGGTTTCTCGTCTTGATAAGCTTGGCTATGAAATTTTGGAGGCTGGCTTGAATTTAGATTAGAGCCTATAACGAACATCTTTTTCTAGTAGTGACCAAATTCTATGACCCATGATTAGATTCATCATCATCATGCTTTTGACTATTAGAGAAATTTGGAGACCAAGGCAAGCGGTCATCTTCGGCAATCAACCGGGGTAATGGAGTCGGTTTCCTCGCATTTCCCATGCCCGCACCCTACATAACGGAAGTACATAGAAACCTTGGTCTATTTACTTGCTCCTTTAATAAGATCGAGATGGAGAGTGACCTTTACTGGACCTCGAGGATAGGCTTAAACTTGAAACTGCCTCAGTAGTAAAGAGAAGCAAAATAATATAATTCATGGAGATCTTGGCCTTTGATGAAGATGAACTGATATACAGGCATTCTCTTCCAACTCTGTATCCTACCTCAGGGTAAACTATCTCTAGATGGTAAAGTGAAAAGTAGAATTGATCTGCACTAGAAAAGATACAATAGTTTCCGATTCTCTGAGCTTAGGAGTCAATTACAGGGGAATCGGTCAATCAATTCTAGGCTGAGCTTCTAGTGAAAATCCAACCTGGTTGAAAAATGTAAGACTTGACTTTCTTTATTCAAGCTTTGACAATTTAAAAAGCGTTATCTTTATCTATATTTTATTTTAAATCATTGGGTTTAGATATTACTTATGTACTTTTTAATCTTTTCAAAATGGCAGCAACATACTTTTTTGCGATTTCTATGAAAGAATCCTTATTAAGTTCATTTTATTTTAGTATGCTTCTCTAAGCATTCAGGATTCACTGGTACTTTTTGAGCTTGTACTTTTTCTGGTTGTTGAGCACGCCTCTTAAAAAACGAGTTACACTAATATGTCCTGCCCTGCTATATCCAAAACATAGAGAGTGTAGACATTCATACTCAACGCAATAGATATTGTCTTACAAATTATATTTGAATGACAATGGTTTGCTTAAATCCATTTCAATACACACTCTTGCAAAGTTATTCCTCCTTTTCTTAAAGGACATCAAGTGATATGAGAAGAAGGTAACTTTACTTGATCCAAACGTTGCTATCTTTGAGCGTACGTTGAAGAAAAAACATGTGGATTAATATTAGAAATTGTCAACAGATATTACAACTACTTTTTTAGAATGTTTCTTTGCTTTTGATTTATGTGAACTTATATAAAAAGTTTTATTTGATGTCTGAATGAAATGGTCACTAATGCTTTGGCACATGTAGAAGATTGTTTGACTTACATGTCCACACTGAGGGATCCAGCTATCTTTCGATTCTGTGCTATTCCACAGGTCTTTTCTTTTTTACTTTTAGCTCTTGTTCTTGCCTTTTGTTGAGCTTTTTCACAAAACTTGTGTGTCTCACAATGAAATTTTGCATCTGTGTTTGGTATCTGTTGACAAAAATCAAAAGGAAAATGTACGAAATTTACTAAAGCCACTGGCCGGAGCCAGGAATTCTAACAAGGGGATTCAAAAAATGCAAAAATGCCATACCCAGAAGCTTTCCTATGTTAAGGGAATTCAACAGTTTATATATATACCAAAAGAAATTGTTTTTACCCTACTTTGCATAGTGTAATTTCCGGATAAAGAGGATTCAATTGAACCCCCTTCCGTACCTTTAGCTCCGTGACTGAAACTTCACTTTTACTGAAATTGTTTATTTTCATTATTTTTGATCGATCAAGAACTTTCTTGTTGTCTTATTTCCATGAAAGCATCCATCCATCTTTCATTAGCAATGGGGTTCGTGTTGTTGTGATTAAAAAAGATCTCATATAATCCTTTGAACTTTGTACTATTTTGGGCTGCCGTGTTTCACATTATTACACTTTTATATCTTGTCTTTGCACTTTAATCAATTAATAAAAAAATAACGTAGGTACTCTTTCTGATCACAAAGGTTTCTTATATGTTGGTACTTGTTAAATATACAATATACACACAATATACATGTGTATATTGTGTGTATATTGTCTCGGATTTGCTCCCATAAATGGCTCTCGGTTTTAGCTGTTTTAGGTAATATAATTTATGGTAAATATTTAGTATCCTAGTTTAGGTAATGTTGTAATATAATTAGTAGTGTATTACCATAATTAGTGTATTACCATAAATGTATAGAATAAGGTTTTAGGAATAGAATAGGAATAGGATTCTCCTATTTTGTAACTTGTATATATAGCCTTTCAAGTAATGAAAATAATCAAGGGGATTATTTCTTTCATGGTATCAAAAGTTTAGGTCACACAAAAAATTTCTCTCACAAAGTTTTGTGGTTCCTCTCGACCGAGACCCCCCCCTCGGGTTTACCAAATTTTTTCTTCCGCTCTCAAAATCTGTCTTACAAATCCCTCTTTCACCTCTTGTTCTTTCATTATGTCTACGTAAAAGAACACGTTTCACCATGCCCTTGTTGTTTCTAACATCAAGAATCATATCCCGTTAATTCTTGAAATAGAAAACGTCAAATACGCGACATGGGCCGAGTTGTTCAAAATTCACACTCGTTCGCATCAAGTCATCCATCACATCATCCCCGCGGCTCTTGATGATACAGAGGTGCCTAAACGCGAGGATGATCCTAAATTATGGACAACGCTTGATATCACTGTCCTTCAGTGGATATATTCTACTATCTCCACCGACCTATTGCAGACGATTATCGAGCCAGACGTTACGGCGATGGCCGTATGGGATAGACTGCGTGACATATTCCAGGATAATCAAAATTCCAGAGTTGTTACTCTTGAACAGGATTTTTCCCACGTCAACATGGAAAATTTCCCGAACGTTTCGGCATATTGCAAAAGGTTGAAGGAATTGGCGGACCAACTCTGCAACATTGGTGCGCCAGTTAGTGAAGATCGTCTGGTTTTACAGATGGTTGCTGGCCTATCCGAGGCCTATAGTGACGTTGGAACTCTCCTTTGTCAAAGTAATCCTCTTCCAAGGTTCTATCAAGCCCGGTCCATGCTTACCTTGGAAGAAGCCGATTTGGCTAAAAAGGCGGCTACTAATGCTAGTCCTGTGGTCATGATGACTTCCTCCCCTAGTCCTCAAAATTTTGGTAACAATTCGAACCAAAACCAATCACACGGGGGCAACAAGAATGGCCGGGAAAATAATGGAAAAAATCGTCGGGGCAAACGCGGCGGCTCCGGCGGCAGTCACGGTGGCCAAAGCAGTGGCAGTGGACCCCATCCAGGTTATAGTGGGCCACCGATCCACTGGTCTCAACCTTGGGCCTCTGGGCTGTGGACCGTGGGCTTGGACCAGTGGACAGTGGCTTACGGCCCACCTCCACAGCAAGTTCCAGTGTCTGGCCAGTGGGCTTTCCAACAGCCCCAACGGCCCACTGGCCCAGGACGCCCAGCTCCAGCAGTTACGGCCCAGTTCAGCCCAGGTCTGGAATTCTTGGGCCTCAGCCTCCGCAAGCTCACAATGCAGCAGGCCCCACTCAGACCGATATCGAGGCCGCGATGCACACATTGGGTTTGACTCAACCGGACCCAAATTGGTATATGGACACCGGTGCCACTACCCACATAACATCTGATTCTGGTACTCTCTCATCTTATTCCAATTTGAGCAACCCTCGCGGTATAATTGTTGGTAATGGTAATTTTGTTCCAATTCGGGGTTATGGTCATAAAATATTATCTCCCTCTTATCCCCCTCTTATCTTGCAAAATACCCTACACGCCCCCAAATTGATTAAAAACTTAGTCTCTGTCCGTAAATTCACTACTGACAATTCCGTTTCTATTGAATTTGATCCTTTTGGTTTCTCTGTGAAGGATTTCAAGACGGAGAGTCCTCTCATGAGGTGTGATAGTAGGGGAGATCTTTATCCTATCACATCCAGTCCCGGTCCATCGAGTCAAGCCCTGCCATCAGCTTTTGCAGCCATCTTTCCTTCCTTATGACATGCTCGTCTTGGTCATCCGGGGTCCTCTATTTTGTCAGTTTTAGATAAAAATAGTTTTATTTCATGTAAGGGTACGAGTCGTACTCCAATTTGTCAATCTTGTCCTTTAGGAAAAATTGTTAAGTTTCTATATGTAGACTCAAAATCTCATACTTTAATGCCATTTGATATTATTCATAGCGACTTATGGACGTCTCTTGTTCCTAGTTCCATGGGTCATCGATATTATGTTCTTTTTTTGGATGATTATTCTAAATTTCTATGGACGTTTACAATCGCGAAGAAATCTCAAGTTTTTTCCGTCTTTCTAAAATTTAGAGCATTCATCAGAACCCAATTCGACCGTGAAATAAAAAATATTCAATGTGATAATGGAAAAGAGTATGACAATGGGGTGTTTCGGGAATTCTGTGCTACTAATGGGATAAATTTTCGTTTCTCTAGTCCTCATACATCTTCACAAAATGGGAAAGCAGAACATAAAATTCGTTCCATAAATAACATTATCCGCACCCTATTGATACGTGCGTCCGTACCCCCATATTTTTGGCATCATGCTCTTCAAATGACTACATATCTCCTTAACATAATTCCTTCCAAAGGTCTGACATATTCTTCTTCCCTTCAAATTTTATATAATAAAACTCCTTCTTATTCACATCTTCGGGTTTTTGGGTGTTTGTGTTATCCGTTATTCCCGCCCACCACAATTAATAAACTTCAGGCCCGGTCGACTCCGTGTGTGTTTTTGGGTTTTCCATCTAATCATCGTGGCTACAAATGTTTTGATTTATCATCCAATAAAATCATCATTAATCGCTATGTAATTTTTGATGAATCTCAATTTCCATTTACTAAAAGTCATACTCATGTGCCTAGTTCGTATAATTTTTTGGATGAACAAATATCCCTGTATATTATTCAGCATTTTTTGGATATCTCCCGCACCCAAAATTCTCCAGCGGGCCCACTGCCCGCTGGTCCCACTGACCCGTCACAGTCCCCTCTGCCCAGTTTGGTCGCTGGGCCAGTTTCAGTAATTGGGACAGTCCAGCCCAATACTGGAACTGGTCCATTTCGATTCGATCATCCGTTATAAAGATCCGAGTTGGGCCAGCAGGCCCATTGCCTGCTGGCCAGTCCGTCCCGAGCCCAGCAAATTCTCGAAATCCACTCAATTCTTCCTCGAGTCATAGGCCGTCACTCGTAGTCAGCAGGGTATTTTTACACCTAAAATATATTTTAATTTACATTCTAATGTCTCTAAATCCCCCTTGCCCCGTAATCATGTGTCTGCCTTAAACGACCCGAATTGGAAAATTGCTATGACTGATGAATATAATGCTCTTATTGATAATAAGACGTGGGTGTTGGTGCCCCATCCTTTTGGTATTAATGTTATCAGGTCTATGTGGATTTTTGCTCATAAGGAGAATTCATATGGTTCATTTGCTCGACATAAGGCGCGGCTTGTGGGTAATGGTAAGACTCAGCGGGTTGGTATAGATTATGGGGAGACATTTAGTCCGGTGGTCAAGCCGGCTACCATTCGCATTATGCTTAGCTTGGCTCTTTCGAAGGCATGGCATATTCATCAGTTAGATGTCAAGAATGCTTTCCTACATGGTGATCTCAAGGAAACAGTCTATATGCATCAGCCGTTGGGATTCCGGGATCCCAACCGTCCTCATCATGTCTGTTTGTTGAAGAAGTCCTTATATGGGCTTAAACAACCTCCCGGGTCTGGTATACAAGGTTTGCTGACTATGTTTAGACTATTGGGTTCACTCACAGCAGGTCAGATAATTCCTTATTCATCTACCGTCGTGGTTCATCCTTGGCCTACATTTTGTTGTATGTGGATGATATCATTCTGACGACCTCTTCCGATGCCTTACGCCAGTCTATCATGACCATGCTCAGCTCTGAATTTTCTATGAAAGACTTAGGGCCCTTGAGTTACTTTCTGGGAATTGTCGTCAAACGTCATTTTGATGGATTGTTCTTGTCTCAACGAAAGTATGCAGCTGAGATTATCGAGAGGGCTGGGATGTCATCCTCTAAGTCCACTTCCACTCCAGTTGATACTAAGCCCAAGCTTGGTGATGCGGCCAGCGTCCCTTACGAGGATCCAACCCGCTATCGTAGTCCTGCAGGGGCCCTTCAGGATCTTACCTTTACCAGACTGGATATTACATATGTTGTCCAGCAGGTGTGTTTATTCATGCATGATCCCAGAATTGAGCACATGAATGCACTCAAACGCATCATTCGGTATATTCAGGGTACACTGGACAATGGTTTGCATTTGTATTCTTCATCGACATCCATACTTGTCTCATACACAGATGCTGATTGTGGTGGGTGTCCAGTCACCAGAGGGTCTACGTCTGGCTATTGTATGTTCCTTGGCAACAACTTGGTCTCCTGGTCTGCGAAGCGTTAGGTGACTCTATCCCGCTCAAGTGTCGAGGCTGAATATCGAGGGATAGCCAATGTGGTCTCAGAATCATGTTGGTTACATAATTTGTTTTTAGAGCTTCATTGTCCAATTTAAAAGGCAACCTTGGTTTATTGCGATAATATTAGTGTCATTTACCTTTCTGGTAATCCGGTTCAGCACCAACGCACGAAACATATCGAGATGGACATTCACTTTGTCCGTGAAAAGGTTGCTCGGGGTCAGGTACGTGTTTGTCACGTTCCGTCGAGATATCAGATTGCAGACATCTTTACAAAGGGTCTTCCCTCGGTCCTTTTTTGAAGATTTTAGGGACAATCTCAGCGTTCGAAGACCGCCCGCTATGACTGCGGGGGTGTGTTAAATATACAATATACACACAATATACATGTGTATATTGTCTCGGATTTGCTCCCATAAATGGCTCTCGATTTTAGCTGTTTTAGGTAATATAATTATGGTAAATATTTAGTATCCTAGTTTAGGTAATGTTGTAATATAATTAGTAGTGTATTACCATAAATGTATAGAATAAGGTTTTAGGAATAGGATTCTCTTATTTTGTAACTTGTATATATAGCCTTTCAAGTAATGAAAATAATCAAGGGGATTATTTCTTTCAGTACTAACCCATAGTCTCCTCGTAGAGGGAAAACATTGAATTGGTAAAGAATACCTTTAAGAATGGTGTATGGGATAAATTTCGTATTATACAGTGGACGAATATTAATATGACATGTGGCAAGTAAAGGTGAGTCAGATCCAGATTAGCCATCAGCACCCTTGGAGATTCTTATATTATACCGGAGGCATTGAAGAATCGATGGTACAGGAGAGCCGAATACGAGAGGTATTAATTCGAAGCCCAACGGGCAGCCGCTACAAACAAGGCTTTACACCTTCCAAAAAAGCAATAATAGCACTAATGATCATCTTTATTGTTCGTTATTATTACATCATTAATATACAGTGTTAATAAGGGCATAATTTGTGGAATGTGTACCCATGAGTCCAAGTATAAATAAGACTACTCATTTCGTGTAAGGACATTGAAAAACATAATATATAATACACATTTACTTCTCACACTATTTTCTAAGTTATTGTCTTAATTTAGCATTCCAACATTACAGTCAATAGCTTGCCCAGAGATCATAACTAAAAGCTTCTCCAAGGCTCAGACTATTCTAATCCTTTATTTTCTGTTAAGTTCTATTTATATTAGTTTCAATTGCTAATTATCTTGCTATTTTAGTCACTTGAGATCCACGTGTTCTTGACCACCTATACTAATTCAGATGTATCGATTTAAGAATAAATGGTTTGGCGCCCACTGATACGCTCAAATTACATCTAAATTTATGCGTAAAACGGACGTTGTCCAATATAGTAACCCAACTAGGTTGGGTCGAATCCCACATGGAATAAGGTGAGAAAATATTACTTTATGTAATGTGACACTTGACTCTTGTCATAATCCTATTTCGAGAAAGGTTGATAGAATTTTGTACTAAAACTAATTATTAAATTAATTAGCAATTAAGAGTTACGATTTGTAAACTTCTAAAGCGAAATCAAGGTTGTGTCCCTGTCATGATAAGTGTTATGATATAGGTGTTAATATGATATATTACTAATGGGTTATTGCATTGCTTGAACTTAATCACTTAATGATCCTCTAATATTTCTCAATAGTTAGAGAATATCACCTCTAAGTCATTTTCCCAAATGCAAAAGTTAATTAATAAACCAATTAATTATGCCAAGTAGACTATTATTATCCCTAAGTAAGTCTATTAAACGAGGGTTAGCGCCTCGAGTTCTTGCTATTTATTTCTACCAAATCCTAGCTCACTTTCCCAAGTACAAAAAGAGTTTATGACAGGTTAATATTTGAAACTACCAACCAACATTATAGCTCAAGAAATAAATAGAAACTAACAACCCCATTATATATATATATATATATATATATATATATATATATATATATTCAATATTAAATACCCATTTACATAATACCCATCATTTGAGTCTGCAACCATAGTATTTAAACTTAGCTACTCATAATGTTTGATACAAAACAATGTGATAAAGAAAGCATTAAAGGCAACATTAAATCTTACAAAGGAAGTAAGATGACAAAAGAGATGTAATCTTCTTCCTGAAAAGCCTACAAATGGAGTATTCAATGCTCTTACAATGGGATCAAAAATCTGAACAAGAATGACCCACAAAATCCTACATTTAATATTTATATTATCCAAAATACGGAGTGAAAATAAAACAAAAATGCCCCTGACGGGCTGGTCTGAATCGCATATGTAATCACAGATGGTGATATGCGACGCAAAATCTCTTTTTCTTGCATAGATTGAAGGTTGGTATGCGTTGACTTCTGCGACGCATAAGCGATATGCGACGCAGAAGGTCTCACATATTCTCTATCTTCTTTATGCTATTACTGATCAACTTTGCGACATTATCTGCGGCTGCATCTCATGATATGCGATTCATTTGCTTCCTCTTCAACCACATTTTGTTCTTTTGTCTTATCTTAGGCAGTTTCTCTTGATTTCAGCTATAAAACAGAAAATAACTAAGAAACAACACATAATATACTTGAAACAATGAAAACTCTTCGTAAAAGGTATCAAATGTGTTGTAATTTCACGGCAGATCACCCACCGTGGGGCTAGGCAGTAGTGGTGTCACAAGTGACTCTGTCTATTAATCTAACTCTTTTTTAAGTTCTATTTTGCTTAGGCAACAATCATCAGGTATGACATGAGTTAATGAAAACCAGAATCCTGGAAAATTTCATGTACTTGATCTAGAACTAGCCGATCCAATCAACGTGGAAAGTGCCACTTAATGAGACGATCAGACTCTGAGGTTTGGCAGGGACCAGACTACTACTGATGAAACTCCCGAAGAGGCTATGCAGATCTTGAGAGAACAAAATCTCGTGATAAGGGAGGAATTGAGTGATCTAAGGCAATTACTTTCTTCACTGGCGTCCAATTTGGCCGTAGGCACTTCGGAACCTAGGGCCACACCGTCAACCCCAGTAAATGGCAACAATTTGTTGGTGGAGACCAAACAGAGACGAGGAACGATGACACATCGAGAAGTGAATTTACTCTCGGATATCCGTTCCAGGCACAGGTTTTACAATTTATGAAAGAAATAATGGGCAAAGTAGACACAAATGCCAAAGAAGCTGAGAAGAATGTCAAGGAATTACAGCGTCAGCTGGACCAAATCCTGGGGAATCTCGAGTCATAAAGGGTCCGGACAAAAATAAGTATATATATTTGGAATTTAAACTCGAGGCTGCGCCAGAGCTGATTTTGAAAAGGTTCAAAATGTCGAGCATACCAAAGTATGATAGGATGACGGATCCACAAGAACATATAATGGCTTATACTATGATTGTGAAGAGAAATGACTTGAAATAAAAAGAAATAGAGTCAGTGATGATCAAAAAGTTAGGTGAAACTCTGCCTAAAGGCGCTCTGACATGGTATTCACTCTTTCCCGAGTACTTCATTAGTTCATTTTCCATGCTTGCTGATATGTCCATCAAAGCTTATGTAGGGGCACGAAAGGTGAAAACCAGGAAGGCAGACATATTCTGTATTGCACAGGGAGAGTCTGAGTTACTCAGGGACGTTGTTACACGGTTCCAGAAAGAGTGGATGTTTCTGCCTGCAGTTCTGGATGAATGTGATATCGAAGTTTTCACTAATGGTTTGAACTGTCTAAGTTCAAATGCCTCATAAAAACTTGAGGAGAATCTTTTGGAGTTCCAAGCCACAACCTGGAAAGATGTTCATAACAGATACAAATCAAAGATTCGTGTGGAAGATGACTTTCTAGGGTCTCCAGTCGGAGAAATGTCCCAAAGAACATATAAGGGAGCAGGCCTAGATCGTAATTCATCAAAAAAGCATTTCCAGCCTTACCCTGATCCTCAGAAATTAGGTGGTGCCTAGGGTTTCCGTTCTCTAGAAAAGCCAAAAACCAACGTGAAGGGAGACCCCGACAAGAATAAACGCAACTTGCTAAATCATGATATAGGGAACTCGTTCGGTTCATCATCAAAGGGATCAGGATATCCAAAACTATTCGACTACAACTTCAACATTGATAAAGCATAGATGGTAGTCATGCTGAGGAATCATCCGGCTTCACGTCCATCAAATTCCCTCCCATCCAATCCTAATTTCAGGGATCAAACTGTATGGTGCTATTTTCATACACCAATAGATTACACAATATTAGATTGCAGACACCTTCGAGTTGAGGTAGCAGGGATGCTCAACATGGGACATCTATGAGTGTTTTTAAGCGAAAAGGCCCAGAACAATTATGAGAGAGGCGCTCCGACCGAAGGAAAAACCATTCTGGATGCTCATCTGCATGTTATAAATATGATCTTTTGGGGATCAATGATTACAGGCACGTATTTCATGGTAGCTAAGAAAACGAAGATTTCGGTGACACAAGAAAGGAGATTTCGATAGATACCAGATGAAAATATCATCACCTTCACTGACGAGGATGCAATTGGCATCACCTTTCCACAAAACGATGCCCTATTTATCACTATTCCCATCTACTACTTCCAGGTAAAGCGAATTTTTATTGACTCCGAAAGTTCGACCAATATCATTCATTGGAAAGTGGTTGAGGAGATGAAAATGCTTGAGAAAATTATAGCGGCTGCAAGAACACTCGGTAGATTTAACATGGTGAGTGAAATTACCAAAGGAGAAATTTACTTACCAGTAGAAGTTGGAGGAGTCTTGAAGGAAACAAAGTTATATGTCATTGATGGTGACATGAAATATAACGCAATATTTTGGAGATTGTGTCTTCATGATATGAGGGTAGTTCCTTTAACATTACACGTGTTGGTCAAATTTCCAACTCTAGAAGGAATCAAGCAGATTAGGGGAGAGCAACCAGCAATAAAGGAGATGTTTGCCATCAAAATCGAAGGAAAATAGCAATTACATGAAATGGATCCAGTCCCGAATGCAGTTCAGCATACTCCACCAGTAGAAGTGGAGCAAATAGATTCAAAAAATGAGCTCCCAGATAGACATCAGGTTCCTAGGTATTTTTAGGTGTCATATGATTCCGATGCCATTAAATCGGTCGAGGAACTCGAACAAATCGCTCTGCATAAAGAAACACCTAAAAGAAAGGTATACATGGGTATGGGGTTGATCCTGGAGCTCAGGGAAACTGTCCTTCAATATCTTAAAGCTAATTGTGACTGATTTGCCTGGTCCTACAAGGATATGATAGGTATTCCTCCAGAAGTCGTGACTCACAAGTTAGGCTGGATTTCAGTTTCCCTCATGTGCAACAGAAAAAGTGGCTGATAGCCTAGGTCCACAACCAGGTTTGTTAAAGAAGAGGTATCTAGACTACGTAATATAGGATCTATCTGGGAAGTCAAGTACCTAGACTGGTTAGCTAACGTAGTTGTAGTGCCTAAAAAGGGAAACAATTTAAGAATGTGTATTAACTTTAAAGATCTTAATAAGGTATGCCCTAAGGACTCATTCCCGCTTCCAAACATAGATCAAATCATCGATGCTACGGCTAGAGATGAGGTTATGAGTTTTCTCGATGCATACTCCGGTATAACAAAATTAGGATGCACCCGAAAGATCAAGAGAGACTATCATCCCTAACAAATTTCGGTACTTATTGTTATAATGTCATGCTTTTTGGATTAAAAAACGCCGGAGCCACTTACCAAAGGCTCGTAAAATAGATGTTTGAAAAATAAATTTGTAAATCAATGAAAGTTTATATAGATGATATGCTTGTTAAAAGTCATGTGCAGAGGACCATTTGAGTCATTTGCAGGAAATATTTGAAATTTTGAGGAAGTTCAACCTGAACCTCAACTCGGAGAAACGTGCTTTCGAGGTAGGCTCCAGAAAATTCTTCTGTTTCTTGGTCTCTCAAAGAGGGATCAAGGTAAACCCGGATAAGATTAAAGTCATCAATGACATTCTCGACACTCTTGACAACATAAAGGCGGTGCAACGGCTGACCGAACGAATATCAGCACTTAACAGATTCATATCCCGATCTTCAGAAAAGTATCATAAGTTCTTTTTGCTTCTCAAAAAGAAGAATGATTTCAAGTGGACGCTTGAATGTCAGCAGGCTCTGTGTGATTTAAAGGCTTATTTATTCAGTCCTCCGCTCATGTAAAAGCCAAAGGATGCAGAATAACTCCTCGTGTATTTAGCTGTCTCAGAAGTAGCGATAAGTGTAGTTCTGGTGCGTGAAGAAAAAGGTATGCAATTTCTAGCTTATTAGGTGAGTGGAATTGTGTCAGGGGACGAAATGCGGTACCAACTTCTTGAAATATTGTCCTTTACATTAGTGTTGGCATCACAAAAGCTTCGGCCATATTTTTAATGCCATCTTATAGTTGCAGTGACCACACATTTCCCCTACAGAACGTGCTTCACAAGACCGAGTTTTAAGGGCGACTGGCTAAGTGGGTAGTAAAGTTAAGTGAGTTTGACATTGAATTTAAGCCCCAGACTTCGCTTAATTCATAGTTCCTAGTGGATTTTGTTATTGATTTCAGTGCGGGAGTAACCGCACAAGCGGAAAATGAAGCTACTTTAGTCTCGGGGACTACCCTCAAAGTTTAGATGCTACATATGGATAGAGCATCTAGCCTCAAGGGGACCCATTTAGGAATAGTGTTACATACCCCAACATGAGATATTTTAAGGCAGACAATTCATAGTATACCTTTAACTAAGAATAAAGTCAAGTATGAGGCTTTGATTGTAGGTTTCGAATTAGTCGGGGGACAGGGATCCGAGATTATTGAAGTCAAATGTGATTCTTTGCTAGTGGTGAATCAGGTAGTGTGTTTGAAGCTAAGGAAGAATGCATGTCAAGGTACCTCTAAAAGATTCTCAAGCTGCTTCCAGGTTTCAGGAATGGACAATTGTGCACATACCGAGAGAGAGAAACATAGAAGCAGATGAACTAGCTAATTTGGGCTCATCAATAGAGACGGAAGGCTCAAAAATTAAATTAGTAGTTTAGTTTCTTCACTCGGCATTGGATCATGCATGATATAATGATGTGAATTCAACAGGCCTAGTTTGAGATTGGAGGAATTCATTCATAAACTACCTTAAACATGGAAAGTTACCAGAGGATCCCAAAGCATCCATAGCCCTAAGAACTAAGGCAACTCGGTACTGCATTATTAATGGAATACTTCATAGGAAGTGCTACCACGGCCCGCTGATATGATGTGTAGGTCCTGAGGAAGCTGACTACGTGATGAGGGAAGTTTACGAGGGAATATGCGGGAATCATTTAGGTGCGGAGTCTTTGATGAGAAAGTTAATGAGGGTTGGATAATACTGACCCCTGATTGAAGAAGATATGAAGGTGTTCGTGAAAAGATGAGACAAATGCTAGCGCCATGCTCAAATATTACACCAACCAGGGGAAGAGTTATATTCGGTTGTCTCCCCATGGCTATTTATGAAATGGGGAATGGACATAGTCAGACCTTTGCCTTCTTCCCCGGGACAGGTATAATTTATATTGTTTATGACTAACTAATTTTCTGAGTAGGTTGACGCAATAACCTATCATAAAGTTCGGGAGAAAGAGGTGATGGACTTTATTTGGTAACATGTCATTTGTTGCTTTGGTATTTAGAAGGAAATAGCTTGTGACAATGGCCATCGATTCATTGGGGATAAGGTTACCAAATTTCTCGAGGATTTGCACATCAAATCCATAACCTCTGCTCCATATAATCCCAGTGCAAAACGGTCAGGCGAAGTTGACAAACAAGTCTATAATCCAAAAGGTAAAAAAGAAATTGGAAGCAGTTAAAGGATCGTGGCCTTCCAAGCTGCCCGAGATCCTATGGGCATACAGAACTACGGAAAAAACTAGTACCGGGGAGAAACATTTTTCCCTTGTATATGGTGTTGAAGCATTAATATCGGTCGAAGTGGGGACTCATATCCTACTGTACCTTTGGTTAGATGAACAGGACAATTCGGAGGCAATGCTAATTCATTTTGATTTGTGCGAATAACATCGTAACCCATAACACTCGAGATCCAAATGCAGGCAAGCTAGGCATAAATTGGAAAGAACCATACAAAGTCACTGGGATCGCTGGTAAAGGATCATATCAGTTAGCAAATCAGGAAGGAAAACAACTTCCCAGGAATTGGAATGTCAGTCATTTGAAGAAATATTATGTTTAGCAAGGAAAATACGCCATGCGCTCTTTTTCCTCGATTGATTTTTGTCCCAATTGGATTTATTTGGCAAGGTTTTTAATGAGGCAACACCATAAAGCGTATTGAGATTTTCTTCAGTGTATTATTTAGGCGCTTGTGTCTTCATGTCTTTACACCCAAACACTAGGAGGGCTATATTACATGTTACCCCGATCTCGTGTGAGAGAAAGACATTGTCAGTAAGACATTGCCAATATTTTAACAATTTTTCGCCAAAAGTGGATAGGTCCATTCAAAGACCCAATAGTGGATGAGACCATGAAAAGGCTTAGTAATCACCGAAACCATACAATCTGGTACTGGTAGAAGCTTCAAGAGAAAATCACATTAGTACCGGGGACTGCCCGGAGTGATGAAATATCTTGCATATGTAACCAAACTGACCACACTAGATAGCAGTTGTATTATTCTTTCATTTATTTTACATTTGTAAGTAAAATGAATCAATAAAGTTTACCTTTCATGTTAAATTCTTGTCATCAAAATCATAACTAAGAATTAATTAAACGGATGTTATTTGAAGCATACAAAAAACTTATGCCATATTGAACGGGAGGCGTCCTCTTCTAAAGTACCGTAAAAAGGCTCTCTTACTCAAAACTTTAAGAAATAAAAGGTTAAAGTTCGACTGCTAGAGCACTCAAATAAAAATTAACTGGACACTAAAATTAGCCCATAATTGATAAAGAGGTCATGAAAGCCCAAGTAAAAAACAACAGCTTTGCAAACAAAGAGTGATTCAGTAAATCCCTATTCAAACTTATTACAGGTTTCGAACTTGAAATATGATAATTGGTAAAGGCAGTTCAACTGAATTATGTTTTCACTTCAAGCATGGAAGACCAATAAGTTATTTCCTTTTAGAAATTGTCCAAGGCAAAATTCCAAGACTTAAATTATATTTAAAGCTGTGAGAAATATTTTCCTTATGGGGAAACATGAAGTCAAGCTTAATAACACAAATCACTTTTGCAAATGAACAAAAAGAAACCAAGTCTAGAAAAGGACATTTCATTTATTATATATAACCAGGCTCAAAAGTGACCTGGGAGCAAAATTACAAACTCACTCAAAAGGGATTAGAAAATTAGTCCCGTGGTCTGACGGGGGTAGTTACTTACTAAAACAAAAAAAATGAACCCAGGCGACAGGGATCGACACATTCGTCTTATGATCCGTTGGGGGTGTTTCACAAAAAAAACCTAACGGGTAGCAGTTCGAATTATGAAAACGTTGTGCGGGGGAGGGGGCATCATCAGAGTCTTCATCTTCTGAATCATTCCCTTTGACACTTCACATATCCTCCGAGGCTAATTCGGTCACTTCGATATCTATTTCCACATTAAGAAGTGTCATAGGGATATCATAATTTCTCAAAGGCGTAGACAACTGCCAAAAACTTTTTCTATGTTACAATGTAATTCATCTAGGCTACATCAAGTGTTTTGTTGGCATAATAAATGGGATGAAATATTTTGTCCCTTTTCTAACTGAGAATAGCTCCCAAAACAAAATCACTTGCATCACACATTAACACAAATAGTAGAGACCAATTATGTGGGATGATAATAAGGGTTGTTACTAACCTCTGTTTCAGCTGATCAAAATCCTTCAGACAAGCTTCATTAAACACAAATTTCATGTTCTTCTCCAGCAGTTTGCACATCGGATTAGCAACATTTGAAAAATCTTTGATAAACCATTGATAGAAGCATGCATGTCCTAGAAAACTGCGCACCCCTTTAACAAAGATAGGCAGTGGCAATTTCTTGATCGCCTCAATCTTTGCTTTGTCAACCTCAAAGCCCTTGTTTGATACTTTGTGCCCAAGAACAATGCCTTCTCGAACCATGAAGTGGCACTTCTCTCAATTGAGCACCAAATTTGTTTCCTCACATCGAGCCAGTGCATCATCAAGGTGACTCAATCAATCATCAAACGAATCCCCAAAGATCGAAAATAATCCATAAATACTTCCACATATTTTTCCACCATATCGGTGAAAATAGCCATCATACATCTTTGAAACGTACCTGGAGCATTACATAATCCAAATGGCATCTTTCGAAATGCGAAGGTGCCATAAAGATAAGTAAAAGTGGTCTTCTCTTGAGCTTCGAAATCTATCATAATCTGGTTGTAGCCTAAGTACCCATCTAAAAAGCAATAATAACCGTGCCTGGATAATCGATCCAACATCTGGTCATTTTTCTCATTCTTCACCATAATCATGGCCCTTTCTTCGAAACACATTGGATATGACTCACCCACTTGTTGTCTGAGGTAGGATAAATAATGCAGTTATCAAGCCACTTGATCACTTATTTCTTCATCACCTCTTTCATCGGGTTCATCCTTCTTCGACTTTCAACACTAGGCATGTTGTCCTTCTCCAATAATATTTTATGTATACAGAATGAACTGTTTATGCCTCGGATGTCAGCTATCATCTATCCAATGGCTCATATAATGCCCATCAGTACTCAAAACACTCGTTCAACATGTACATCAGATAAATAAGCAGATAGGATTATGGGCAATGTGTTACCACTACCCAAGAAAGCATAGCAAAGATAAGGTGGCAATGGCTTTAATTCAAGAACCAAAGCCTCTTCAATATGTGGTTTCGATTTCTCCCAAGACTCGAGTTTGTTCAATTCTTCAAATGGTGTATTGGCTCGTATATATGCACAAGAAGTGTTAAAGGATGTGAAGAAACTCATCAACGTTTTCATTTTCCATTAAATTCTCCCCATAGATAAAGGCTATCTCCAATGGATCTCTAGAAGCTAGAAAGTTATCTACATCTGCATATGTAAGCTCGGGCACCACAATTGTGATCATTTTTAACTCTTCATAATGGGGTGGCATCTTAGTTGCTTTTAACACATCGAAAATAACTTCTTGCCCATCCACTGTTATGGACATCTTCCCATCTGTAACTCGAATCACTGCATCAACAGTCGCTAAGAATCCCCTTCCCATGATGAGAGGAACGTTCTAATCGTCTTTATAATCAAGAATAATGAAGTCTACTGGAAGAATAAATGGCCCCACTTTCATAAGAACATCTTCAATAATACCATCTGGATATGCCAAAGATCTATCCATCAATTGCAAAGTAACTATTGTTGGTCTCGGCTGACCCAAACCGAATGTTTAGAACACAGAGGTGGGCATCAAATTAATACTAGCACCCAAATCACATAATGCTAGCCCAACCTCGATATTGACAATAGTGATAGAGATAGTAAAATTGCTCGAATCTTTCAACTTTGATGGAATCTTGCTCCGCACCCTAGAACTGCACTCCTGAGTAAGTGCTACCATCTCGAACTCTGTCCAACGCCTCTTGTTTGCAATAAAAGCCTTGATGTACTTCGCATATTTTTGAACTTCTTGCAAAAGCTCCCTAAAGGAATGTTGATGTGTACCTATTTCAGAAGTTTAATAAATTTCTTACACGCCGAATCTGCCTTATGCTTCTGAAGTCTGTACAGGAATGGTAGTGGTGGTCGAACCACTACCTCTGCTAGTTTCTCTCCACTTTTCGGCTCTGACTTGGCTCTTTTAGCAGGAATAAGTTCAGCTTCTGCCTTCTTTTTATTCTTCGGTGGCACTTCTTCAAGTTCTCTACCATTCTTCAAGGTAACTGCTTTGCATTCTCTAGAATTCTTTTTTGTATCACTCCGAATAGCACCTTGTGGCATGACGTTCTGAGAAAGCGCCATCTTCCTAACTTGATGTTTAAGCTCGTGAATCAATTTCTGCATCTCGCTTTGAATCTTCTGATTTTGTTGTTGAACCGCTTTCTATTGAGCTAGAAAATATATCATCATATCTTCCGTTGAATTGCCAGCTGGTTGAGCTTGAGGCTACTGAAAATTATTATTATTATTATAGGGCCTCTAATTATTTTGATTCCTATCATACGAGAGATTTGGATTATTACAGTGGTTCGGAATGTAGTTGTTACCATACTACTGGCCCTGATTACCATAGCCCTGATTTTGTTGCCCCATATAGAAGATAAATTCTAGACTCTACGGACAATTCATGTAAGAATGCTGATCACCACAAACCTCACATAAAATTCATACATGTTGCACCGGATTAGAAGCTGGATTGTTAACCAATCTATTAATGGTGTGGGCAATCTGGCTCACTTCTTTGCGAAGTGATGCCATCTCATCTACCTGAAGTACCCCAGCAGCTCTCTGGGTGATCCCTGAACGACTTTAATCTGCATAAGTTTGACTACCTGCAGATGTCAAATTCAAGAGTGCTTCCATCTTCACATATATTTTTTATAAGATCTGTCCTGGAGCAGTATCATCCAACAATGATTTAGACTTGGGTCGAATTCCTTCAATAAAAGTATGTGCAACTAACTCCTTCGGGAACTTGTGATTTGGGCAATCTCTCAGTAGTTCTTGTATCTCCCATATGCATGTGGTAACTCATCGCCCTCTCTCTAAGTAAAACTAACAACTCTCCCTCTCAAGTCCTTAGTTATCCTGGATGAGAAGAACTTGTCAAGGAAACGGTTGGATAAGATTCCCCAAGAAGTAATGGAGCTAGTCGACTCATTCTGTAACCATTCTTTTGCCTTTCTGATCAATGAGAAAGGAAACAATGTTAATTTCGCATATTTGTTGGAAATATTCTGATAATGAAAATTGTCGCTCAATTCGACGAACGTCATCAAGTGCTTATGTGGGACTTCTGATGGCTTACCCATATACTGGCACGTATTCTGAACCAGTCACAATGTTCCTTCTTTCAGCTCTAAATTTCTTGTGATGTTAGGATTAATGATAGCCCTCGATGCATTCTCTAGGTTGGGCCTAGGAAGAATTGACACAGGGACTCGTGGTTGTTCCATCTCTCTCACTACAATAACTCTATTTTCAACTAATTAAGGAGGGTCCTCTTCAGCCAGTTTGCTTGCTTTGTGAAAAGTTCTCTCGACCTCGGGATCAAAGATAGCCAACGGTTTTCCCTGACTCTGAGTGTTTAGCATAAAAATACTGCAATTCCATGAGATGCACAACACAAACCAAAGAGTAAAAACTTGAATAGGAAATAATAGAATTCAAACTCGAAAAAAGTAAATTTTTACGTCCCCAACAACGGCGCCAAAAACTTATTGTTACCAAACGCACATGCAATTATACGCGGTCGACAAGTAATATAGGATTGTGAAGTCCAGATATTGTACCCACGGGGACTTGTACTTTTCTACTGTTTATCTAGTTCAAACTCGTTTGTAACTATCCAAGAGAGTAACAATCAAGGTGTTTTGTGCAATTAACTATGACTGAAAGAAATAACTAACTCTTGGGTATTTTTGTGACTGATATGATTGAGACTAAGACTATAAGATTTATCAGATGGTGATGGAATCTAGGGTCATGGATTTCGATAATCCAGTTAGTCTTCTGATAGTTCTACTTATTTTGATTTCCTGTGTTACTAGTTGACGGGTTGATTTTAACTTTATGATATTCTTTCGAACTACTCACAAGCATGTAGATGCTACTATAACGCCTATATTTCTACTGTCCCCAAAGGTAACAATAACGAATTTAAAACTCTGTATCCAACTAAGTAGAGCTAAAGGGTATATTTCTATTCTCATTAGCGAAACATATAAATACGAACAAACTCTATTTATTCTTATTACGTACGTAAATTTCCTCTTTCAAGTTCAACTCACGCACCACAGATAGTGCTCAACTAATTCATCAATTAATCAATCAATTAAGCTCACTAATAAATAAACAACCCAATATTGGAAATTTAATACGCAGAAACTATCATTAAACTAACTTTCATGTCTATGTCGTAACCATAGAAAAGAAAAGTTTAGCTACTCATGATTCGAAGAACAACAAAAGAATTCATGAGGAAACTAGGGTTCTATGAATAAAAGTAAAGTAAAAACAACAAGAATGAGAGAAGGCGGCTTACTAGTCTAAGAATAATGTCCGAACACCTCTCTAACAAAATAATATATATATATATATATATATATATATATATATATATATATAGTCTAGGTTAAAAATATAAAACAAGGAAATCAATTCCAATCAAATTGGGAAAACTGCCCGTCTATGTGCGTTGGACCAGCGTCGCACATGCGACGCGGGTGTCTCTAATTTTTTTGATTTCCAGAGAGATTTTTTCAAGCGATGGGTGTGCGACGCACACCCTATGCACATCAACTCCCAGTTCTTCAACTTTTCTTCCTAATTTCTAAGAGCATATTTTCATCATCTCGTGTTCATGCAATCAGATTCAAAATCAACCAAAACCTGCTCGTTTAACATCCATTTGTTCTCATCGTACCTACACACATAAAACATACCAAGATAAACCTGAATACGACAATGTCATCATGATTTAGGCGATTAAAAAGCTAAGAATGAGAAGTAAAGTCACGCAAAATATAGATATTTGTGCCAAATATTATATGCAGTGTCGTCCGGTCATAGACCATCAAGACATGAGGTATTTAGCCTAATGGGTCCATATATGTCTAAAATATCTGAACCTGTCTAGGTAAGATGCGCTTGTTCAATAGGAATTTGGCTTCGCTCTATCCTAGGCAAACTAGAGTGGTTTTTTTTAATGACTAGGGGACCCGAGTAGACTACTCAGGGTGAACAATTGTCGACTATTACTGCGAACCAACTCCGTCTTCAACGTGTTCCAAAGAAAGTAATTTGGTTTTTTACTTGAGGACGATTGCGAAATCACATAATCTTCTTTGTGCACTGATGCGAGTGTGTGTGCGTGTCATCTAGCGTAATTATGAGATGCATGAATGACGGTTATAATTTGCGGAAAGTAAACACATAAGCAATTTACATCAATTAAAACATGTTGTATTGGAACCCTTATAGTTAGAACCTAGGTTTATCCCCAGCAGAGTCATCATCTGTTATGGTTCACTTTTACAATGAGTCATAAATGCTACTAGGAGGTTATTGGTGATCTAAGTTGGATAATTTAGTTTGAGTCGTCACCTAATTTATAGGTAAATTAGAAAAATCAAGTAAAAGGGTTTATTCAGAAAATCCTTTTAAAATCAGAGTCGAGGTAAGGATTCTGGTGATCCTCCCGGGAAGGTTTTAGACACCCCGGTATTAATGATCCGTAGAATATGGTTGACCTTCGAATTCATAGCATGTTTATTTCCCGAAAAAGAATCATTAACATCTCATTTATTTTATCTCAAAGTCGTAAAAAGGTTTGGAAAAAACCAAAAAATTAAATTCTACCTCAAATGATTAGTATAGGGGTAATTTGTTAATCTACTTTCATACTAAAGTACACTCAAAGTTTAATTTGAGTAGAACTCCACTAACTTAGTCCAATAGATTCTTCAAATATTCCTTATACCCTTTTCCTTGAAAACCTCTTTTAAAACAAATGAGTATAATTCTTTAAAATGACATGATAAAGTTTAAGAACAAAATATAAGTTTTCCCCATTTTTTCTTTTATGATCTGTTGAAGGTCAATGTATATCTATGTTCCCAAGTTTGAAACCTCAAACCCAAATAGGCCCATCTCAATGCACATAGAATGAGAGAACAAGGGGAAAACAAAAATGGAAGCTAGAAAGCATCTATACTTATCTAAATATGAGATAAGTAGTTTAAACTAAACATATGTATATCATATATCAATTAAACACAAGCATGCATCATATTATAAAGCAACCCAAGATTAGGTAAACAGGTAGTTGGGCACAACCCAGATTTAGACGAAATTCAAAGGAATACTATAAACTAGATTTATACCATTTAGAACTCAGAAGCAGTACATGTAAAGGTAGGAAAAATGGTTGGGCTTGACCCAACTCTCTAGAATCAGCGAAGGAAGCAGAAGAAAGTAACATGAATGGGCCAGGCCCAACGGCAAATTGCATATTGATCTCCCTAAGTGATATACATGGAGGTATATCTGCCTTAGATACTTGGTATATTAGATATACCTGATATACACTCGTGTATACTCACCACACCTATCCCTAATCCCACATACAAAAAACACAATCAAAGGAAATCTAATCACATTTGTATATCATGCATGTATTCCCATTTTGACTTCAATACTTCCCAAAACTTAATACCCATAACTCAGGAAAATAGCAAATCAATATAATGCAATCCTTGGAGCTTCTCAGATTTGATTTAAACATAAACAGGTTTAGGAAACAGACAATGTATTCAAAATCATCATATTCATGCTAATTCAATCAAAACAAGCAACAGTAAAGAAAGTTGAGACTGATTTTATTATAAAACATGCTCTATCCTAAATAGAATAGGTTATTTATGATTCCCTAAAGCAGCAGAAGCAAAACATCAGTTCATTTCAAATTTAATTCACTAGAAGTATCTATATATTAAGCGGACAAGAGGTCATTCAATTGAGAGACTCAAAGCTTTCAAGCAAGGAATAGCTTGGATATACATAACAACATCAATAGGCTTGTGTAATATTTAAAACTAAAGGCAGTTAACAGAACTGGGCCAAAAGCCTTACCCAAAGTCATAGACACGTTGATAACTTAAAGGTTCCCAGTTGACTAAAAAATGCAAGATCACACCAGAACATAATTATTAGTTAGACAGAGCAAATGGACATGCTCATATTTAACCAAACATGAAGCATGTATAAGCATGCACTAAACTTAGACAGACACAAATAGCCATAGGACCCAAACTCAAGTTCAGAACCTCATTTGATTAGGTGTTCAACTAGGTGATCTATCCCTAGAATGCTTAACATGACTATGCCACAAAAGTATGATCATTCACTTCAACATATAAGCAAAACCATATTCCAACTACCAAGTTATTTGACTCAGTTCAAGGTTCCAACATGCTTTCAACAAATCTCATATTAACATAAGTAAAGACCATGCAGGACTGCTAGCTACTGAGTTTTTAGACATGTGTTAAGACATGGTGTTCATGGACAGACAAGGCTCTAGTGGGCATGCAGGACATATTTTATCTAATAGCATTATAGGTTAAGAAACTTAAGTGAGCAGTTGTGAACTTGTATAATTCAAAGATACTTCATGCATATTGTCTTAAACTATCATGTCAACAAAGAATATTGGTAAATCTCAAATACATACAACATGATAGTAAGAGGTATTAATCTGCCAATATGAACAATATGTACACAGAGATATCCTGATACAGTAAACATATGGCTTTTTAAATATAATTTAAAAGTCCCTAGGGTAGATAAATTCAACACACTAGCATTTCATGGCTCAAAATGGTACTACATGTAGTCTGCACTTTCAAGAGTATCAAACAACATCACACAAACCTCAGAATTTAGATAACACACCAGGTTGACCATGGAAGCCATACCAAGTTTAGATCTATAATGACATATTCTATCGTTATGTGTTTTGACTATTTTACCCCTGTCGACTCGATTCCCGAAGTTATCGGACGATTCTAGTGGAAGTTGTGAAATTAGAACCTTAAAGAGTGGAAGTGTTGACCAATAGTTGACTTTTGGGTAAAGAGACTTTTTTCAAAATTGTCTATTATGTGGGGTCCAGGGGGTCATTTATGACTTGGTGGGCTTATTAGTTCGGTTCTCGAGGCCTTCGTGAGTGTTGTTGGGTTATTAGTTGGGAAGTTAGTTTAGTCTGTTGAGGGTTGACCCGAAGAAATAGACCCCCGAAAAAATTTCTGAGACCGCGAGTGAGTATGTACCGTGCTTTTACATATGTCTATGAGGTCTCGAGTGATTGTCGGATTTCAAGGTAATTATGGAAGTATGAAATCTGTTGTTTCTGATGTTACTCCCTGGGGTGGACGTCTTTGTGCCCAGTGGATGAGGGGTCGGATGTAACGGGTATCTAGCCACTGCAGTGTGGAGGTTTGAGATTTTAGTGGCTGGCCGAAGGCGCAGATTCTTGGGTCGCAGGCGCACGTCCGCTGCAGCGGACGATGAGAAAATAATAAGCCTCTTTTAAGTGTGATTAAAACCCTTCATTTTCCATATTCCCAAATATTTCTCCAAAGCACTCTTAAGGCGATTTCAAGCAACTTTAAGTGGATTCTCTTTTGGTAAGCTTCCTTATCCATGTATTACCTTTCTTAAGTGATTTAATGTGGGAACAACCTAGAAATTAATTGGGGAATATGAGTTCAAGCTAGTTAGGGTTTTTGTTTGTTAAGATTAAAAGTGAGATTAATTGATAGGTTTTGCTAACCTAAGCTTGGGTTTCACTAATTAGTAATCATCAAGCTTGAATCTTCCATTTATGTGATGAATTTGAAGGTTGGAAAACTAGGGTTCATACCCAAACTGGGGGTTTTGTATTAATTGATGAAATTGGACTTCAGTTAGACTAGGGTTCATACCCAAGCTTGAATCTTCTATTTATGTGTAGTTAGATATTGTTGGAGAAAGCATGTACGCCTTCGGATATGAAGTTGGGATGGATTACTTAGGTTGGTTATTGTTTACTGATTGTGACTTGTTGCCTCATTATAAATGCTAGACTTGCACATAGTGTGATATCGTACTTGTGATATAGTTATCTCTCAATTATCTTGGTAATATCATAGATAGAGGAAAGGACTTGATTTTATACTGATATTGTGGTATGTCCTTGTGTGGAACAATTGGGGATTTGATATGATACACTTGATATTGTCATTGAATTGCATTCATCGTCATTTCCATAATATATTGATATTATATGTGATTGGCGTGATAGTGATAAATGAGAAGGAAACAACAGTGATTCATATGACATATTATACTGCATATCCATCTCTGAGTTGTGTGTAGAAGGGCTAGCGGGGTGTTCGGTGGAAGAGTCATCTCTAGGTTGTGTGATACGGAGTGACTAGTACATGGACTTTGCGTCCCCCATGAGTCATGACTGCTGAGACGTAGAGATATTTCGCTCGAAGCGTGTGTGTACGGATATTGCATGTGTCCATTGCATTGCATAATTACTCTTTATTTTATTCATATACTTGGATCCTGACTTGATTCTCTATACTTAGCTGGTTATTCTTGAACTATGATATTACTTGCACTTGATTGCGAGCATGTTTATCTTTCAGTTTCTTTCTTATACATATGATAGATAACTGTTGTCGGTCTATGATATCTACCAGTACATAGTGTTTGTACTGATACTACCTTATTGCATTCTATCCTAGATATAGAGTATGTGACCGGTTCCACATCTTCTCCTCGAGACTGATCCCGAGGCTACCTGTTGAGTCTTTTAGGGTAAGCATTGCTAGATGGATCCGTTGTCCGTAGACTCCTTCTTATTACTTGTCTTTACTTTTATTCTGAGAAAGTATTCCCATTTTGAGGCTATGTATTATTCAGAGCCCTAGGTTACCGATCTATAAGTACAAGAGCATGTCTAGTAGAGTCTTGCGGATGGGTACGGTGAGCTCTATACTTATCTAGGAGAGGCTATGGGGCATTTAGGAAACTTCAAATTTCTTCATTCTTTCGTGCTACTTTATTCAAATTGGTATCTGGAACGTTCGAATTGTTATCTGATTCATTTCTATTCTCTCACATGGTGAAGATACGAGCTGATCTTGCGAAGGTCGATGCTCCACAACCCGCTATTAAGGTCAGCGCTAGAGGATCAGGACAGGCGGGAGGTCGCGGTCGGGCTAGAGTCGTGGTGTTGTACCATCCAGGGGCAGGGCTCCTGCGGCTAGACAGAGATGGGCACGCTCAACTTCTCCAGTGCATCAGCCGAGGGAGATGAGGCAGTTAGGGGAGGTTTGGGGGCAGGCCAGACTCACCCCAAAGTTTTGTCAGACACAATATTCCAAGACACCATGGCCCGTATACTTCTTTATCTTGATGCCCAGCATACCACAGGCGGTGTCACTCCATGTGGTTCTCATACCAGAGCAGGATGTCATACTCCCAAGCAGGGACAGACACAAAGGATGCATCCTGTTATTGCCATAGCTCCACGTATATATGGTCTACCATCCCCTGAGGGCATTCCTAGGATAGTAGAAGCCCAGGCATTGACTGAGATCAGAGCTTATTGGTAGGTTCCTGAAGATGGAGCCGCCCAGGTTTCATGGTACACGCAATGAGGATGTGTATGAGTTCATCATTGATATACATGAAAGGTGGTACAAGATGGAGATTGTAGAGTCTCATGGCGTCGACTATGTGTCTTTTCTGTTTCATGATGAATGTGAAGATGTGGTGGAGGTATTATGTTGAGTGCAGATCAGTTGGTTCACCTCCACTCACTTGAGTACAATTCCATCAGGTCTTCTTGGAGAAGTACATGCCACGTACTTTGAGAGATCAGCGCAGGGATAAGTTCACTTATTTGTGACAGAGGGGTATGTCGGTGGCAGAGTATGAGGCCAGATTCTTGTTTTTGGCTCAGTAAACGACACACTTAATTTTGATAGAGGCAGGGTGGGTCTGTGGATTTGTCAATGGACTCGTACTCTCACTCTATGCTCCCTATCTTCAGCTTGTGGCTATGGGATCTTCCTTCCAGACAGTTGTGGATAACGCTATAAGTGTTGAGGTTCCCATGGTTCGATCTTTTGGAGGGTCTAATGAGAAGAGGCCCCATCAACATAGTAGACTCAATGGTTCTTCTAGGCAGAGTGGGCATGGGCTAGACAATCTCATGGAGGTTCTTTCTTTTGGCCAGCTGACTGAGGTCGTCCATCTGGTTTTTCAGCGATAGGTGGTTCTCAATCTTCTAGGGACAGACATCAGTCCAGTAGATGTGGTTCTCAGGTCTCCATGGGAGGAGCACAGTCTGGTCAAAGCGGTTATGGTGGTGCATAGCATTATGTATTTTCGGGTAGGCCAGAGGCAAATACTTCTGATGTTGTGATCTCAAGTAACATTTTTGTTCGTCATCAGCCGGTTATGGTCTTGTTTGATCCAGGGTCTACTTACTCATATGTATCTGCTTATCATTCGATTGGTTGGGATTTTACTTGTGACCGTCTTGACTTGTCTATTTATATATCTACTCCGATTGGGGATTTTGTATTGGTTGATAAAGTTTATTGTTCTTACATATTTACTTTCATAGGGTACGACACGTAGGTAGACTTGATGATCCTGGATATATTAGATTTTAATATTATATTGGATATGACTTGGTTGTCTCCATACCACGCGATCTTGGATAGTCATGCTAAGATAGTTACCTTGGTCGTGCCTGGTATACCTAGACTTGAGTGGAGGGGTACTTCTGATCCCGCTCTGAAAAAGATCATTTCTTATCTCCACGCGAAAAAACTTGTTGTCAAAGGATGTTTGGCTTATTTAGTCCATGTTCATGATACTAGTGCAGATTCTCCATCCCTTGAGTACGTGCTTGTTGTATGTGAGTTTGCAAATGTTTTCCCTGCCGATTTGCCGGGTATGCCACCCAATCATGGGGTGCTCCCACTTTATTCGTGAAGAATAAAGATGGTACAATGAAGATGTGCATAGGTTATTGTCAGTTGAACAATGTCACCATTCATAATAAGTAACCTAACAATGTCTTAGCTAAAATAATATACAAGGCATAGAGGAAGATTCTTACCTTAATTCATAAGAACCACCCCTAATATTGCATGCTATATCTTACCAGTCAATTCATATTTGAACACTACTCTTTAACTCAATTCAAGTCCAAGATAGGTGTTTTTACAGTTAAAAAATAACTGTGGGCTGATACTCAATATAGGTGTTTTCTCTTGCCTTCTCATTTTTCTTATCTCGGTCAGAACACATATTATTGAGCCTCAGTCCAATTTTCAACGTAAAAAGGAGGCGAACTCGATCAATGCTGAAGTGATGGGCCCAATAAGGGCTCACCTTGGCATAACGCAGCAGATGCAAAAAAAAAAGGGAAAAAGAGAGGCCTAATTAGATGTACCCAATGACTTACCATTCAATAAAATAATCAAAGTAAGCAACCCATGGCAAAGAGAATTTAACTCAAGCAATTGGGCTAGCCCATATTAGTAACAACACAAGAGGAAAAAGAGAGAACATACAATGGGCCAAGCCCAACATGCAGTCGTGAAAGAGAAGAGTAGAGGAAGTTAACAGATAAGGGTCAGGACCATTAAAAACATACATGACATGATACTTGGAGTGACATACGAGGTGATATACAACCTGTATATTTTCATATATTGGGTATACTTAATATACAACTTGTATACTCCTATGTATATCACATATTCATCTTAAACTGATACTCAATAAATATATCCAAACAGGGCACATATTTAGCATTTTTTCACACGAGTGGATTTCAAGGAAAGAAATTCAATTCATCACGCTGTGGTCTATGAGATGTATTATCCTGTTACATGACTAGATTCATCTCAAAGAGAATTGCAGCTCATAGCTAGGGAGTGGACAGCGTTAACACATCTTAAAGAAAATGACACCCATGCCAAATAAACATTCAATCTTAAAGCTAAAACAAACATTAATTCAGACTTGAGGTACCCACTGATATCACTACTAAGATGAAGGCAGAACAGGCAAAAGCAAACAACCATGATATTTCAATTTTTGTTTACAGGTTCATGCTAATAGTATATTAAACCTAAGTGACTCATCCTAATAGGCAAAGATACAAGAAGGGGGCTCAAACAAGTAACATAGTTTAGGAGCAATTCCAAAGTTCTATGAGGTAAGACCATAAGTCCTAAAATCTTCATGATAGAGCATATATAAATTCTTAGAAAAAAGGCTGTAGACATATATTGATTCAAACAAGCACCTAAACAGAATCATTTAGAGAATTCTAATTCATGGGAATACTGTCATGGCATATTAAAGACTTAACTAGACACATGTTCAAACCAGGTCTCAATCAAGATGAAAACAGTGAGCAATAGCCTGCTGGGAAGGGTAAGGGGGATAATTGGGATACTTAGAGATCATGTAAACAGATTCTTGTTAAGCCACATACAGGTCCAGATTAAAATAGGTTAACTGAGTTAAATATCAACCATTTTTAGATCATTTCTTACCTTAATGGAGGCTAGGTGACATATGGTAAGCATGTTTAGCACTTTCAAGCCAAATATGACCCCTAGAAGTAAACAAACATTATATAAGTATTGACTATCTTTAACAGTTCATTCTAACATAAACAGAACTAAGTTTGACATGAATAACCTATATATTAACCAGGATAGACCATATAACATCATATAAACCTCTAAACTAACATTCAGATCATGGGAACAATTTAAACAAGACACTTATCCATTTTTAAAATCATTAGGCGGGGTCCTACTAGTTGTGACAACACCTCTTTTATTAAATTATGACTATCTTTGAGTGATAAGACCAACTAAGTTAAATGTTAAGTATAATTAGTCATTTTAAGCCTAAACAAGACTAGGTGACCTATTGAAGGTTATTGACAACCCAATCAGTCCAGATGTGAAGTTTACACATTACCATATGCACCAAATAAATAGGGAATGACTTCAACAAACCATTCATGACCTTATAGATTCAGGTTTGACACAAGTGGCACACATATTATGCAAAACAAACCATATGTCATCAAACACTCTTAAACTATCATATGGATCATTGTACTGGCTTAAATAGTTTCCTTTCCTAATCCAAACTAAGGTTGAATAGCATGATGAGCACATAGATGGAAGGATTGACCAGACATAGCCTCTAAGCAACATGCCTTTCAGGCTACTACAACAACACCTTAAACAGTCTATCCAATTAAGAAGTTTCCCAAACCAACATCATACGAACCAAACAACTCAGAATGGTTAAAAAAACTGGAACTATCATGCTAATCACTTTAGGATCATGCAAATAGGTGACACATGATTAAATAAACTTTAAACTAGCTGATGTCTTAATGATATGGCTTGTGTGTGCCTGGGGATAAATCTGTATTAACCAATTTAGGCTTCAATCTATTCAAGCACATACAAACAACCAATAAATAGTCACTATGATTAGGGACACTAATACTAGCCAAGCTGAAACCAACATGCTTAAATAGTCACAATGAGACACCACACAACCTAACAATCCTAACAACAACTCATTTAAACTAAACAAGTTTAATAGATAACCTAGTGATTATGAGTGACCACCAATTTAACTAATCATGCTCAATATTTAACCTAATAAGCTCAAAGCGACACCTGTCAAAGTCTTCGGCTTGCACGACGTCTCCTTCCATTTGCTCCAGCTATGAAAGAAAAGAATGGGCGCAACACTTTATTCTCTTCTACCGCTCTTTGTTTACTCGGCCTTCCCGAACTCCTACACGGGGGAGTCGATCTTGGAGTAAGCTCCTTTCCATGGGCAATCTACTCAAGAGTTTAGGCCCCTAATTCTGTCTATGTCTGGGCTGCTGCCGTACTCAAAGGCGAGGGGCTCCAAAAGTGGATGCGATCGGCCTCAGAGGAGAGGGGAGGCAACTTGGGATTCTAGGCAAAGTGCTTTTTTTGTATATAGGTCTTCGTATAGGATAGGATTTTCATTCCTCCCGCCAAAGCAAAGCTAGAAAAGAAAGGAGCTCTCTCTTTTTTCCAGCCTTCTTTTTATTTTAAAGGCATATAGTGCGTTCTCGCTTTCAGGGGGAATTCAGGTCCAAACATTCACAATAAAACAAATATTTTATGATTTATCTAACAAAATAGGCTAAACATGTCTGACAAATAGCTTAGCAGGCTAATCATGGTCTCAACATACCAACCTTTATATCCTAAATGCCCTAAACAACAACTAATCAACATTAATCATATGTTCAACAACTTC
This sequence comes from Anisodus tanguticus, assembly GCA_034509755.1. Classification (NCBI taxonomy): domain Eukaryota; kingdom Viridiplantae; phylum Streptophyta; class Magnoliopsida; order Solanales; family Solanaceae; genus Anisodus; species Anisodus tanguticus. The sequence continues at coordinate 31,973,454 of CM067544.1, read as the reverse complement.
AAATGAAATTAACGGGCATTTAATCATATCTAACTAATATGAACACACAATGCAGATTATAAATCTAAATTAAAACAAGAATTTAGAAAGGAAAAAGGATTACCTTGTGTGGAGGCAGCCGAAAGATCGAGGTTGAGCTTGATTCCACTACGACGACCCCAAAGACTTACAATCACACAAAGAGTTTAGTTTGTGGAGGACTGATTAGAGATAATTCTGGATTCCACGTAAAGGTTTGGATCCCAACTTAAGAAAAAAAGAATCGATTTAACTCGACTAGGCTTTCAATCAATGTGAATGCCTTGAAATCGAATTTTCAGACCCTTGAAAATGAGAATGAAGGTCCATATTTATAGGGGAACCTCATGCTCTAGAATTTCGATGGTATTTGCTAGTCGGAATTTGGGGAAAGATAGAGAGCTCTTTAGGCTCTCCTGATCAAATTGAGAGTTCGCTTTGACTGAACAAACTTGGTTGACGAACATAGTTTATGCGCCGCTACATTAGCGGATTGTCGAGCATTTGACAAACTCACACCATCCATTTCGAATAGGATTTGTCCCCTGGACACACGAGCAATCCAACCCGTAGGATTTCCTTTTCCTCGTCCCATTCTTACTTCTGTAGGTTTCCCGGTAATAGGGATATCTGCGAGAACTCTTACCCATATCTTACCATTTCTTCGGAATTATCCACTCATAGCACGATGGAAGTGTCTGATTATAGCATGACGCGCTGCTTCAATGGCTCGATATGAAAGACGACCGATGTGGAAGAACCAAATTGGGAGGGAATCACTCCAATTCTATTCTCAACCAATAGAAAATGAGAATTTGAAATCGTAAACAGACAAAAAAGCAAATAATGCTAGCAGAAAAAGCAAATGGAGGGGCGACCTCACTTGGGGTTTTGGGGGATGGGTATGGTGGTACTCTTGTGTTATACGAAAAGAGCTATTAATGCTCTTGTCGTTCTCGTCCTCTACTGCTCTGAAGAAAAAGCAACGTACCAGCTTTGCTTCACCATTTTTGGAAAAGAGCCAAGCGGCTAGGGTTTCCATGCCCTTGATGCCAAATCGTGAAAAGAAAAGGAGAAAGGGGTATTTGGCCCTTTTACGCCCAAATAAATTGGAGTTGGGTAGGGTCTAGGGCTAATTAGCCTTTAGGCTTCACCAAATTAAAAGATGAGGACCCAAACGAGTTTCAAATGCTTTTAAATAATTAATGTCACATCTTGCAAATGTGGTCATATTTTAAATAATAAAAGGACCCAAAAATTTCACAAATATTCCAATTATGTTAAAACCTTCATTTTAAGATCAAACTTGATACTAATTAGAAAGTTCGGAATTTTAAAGTCATGAAATGTCTTTTTAAATTAAAAACAAGATTTTAAAATTAAGATGTAATTTCTTTATCGTATTTAATTATCAATTTCCTGAATTTGACGAGCGGGACACTAATCTCTTAATTTCGAGAATTCTTTCAAAATGACAACATTTATAATTGTCGTTAAAACTCCAAAATTATGATTAATGATCAGAATTATTATAAAATTAGGACATGATACACAATATATATACCAAGTAATATTTTGTCATTATATTTTGTAAAATCATATTTGCTTTATGAAAAGTATATCCCACTCCGTATGTGACTCGAGAATTTTGAATAATTAAATAAAATTATTGGAGGGTAAAAATTAGGTGTCAACACTAGTTCGTGAAAGGATTTACTTCTATAGCATCTCACATGACTAGATTGATTCAGAAGAGGTTTCTTTTCAGTAGTCCGATGCTTGTGAGGAGAGCTTTCAAAAGCTCAAGACTCTATTGACTACGACTTCGATCTTGGCATTACCCCTAGAGGGTAAGGATTATTCAGTCTATTGTGATGCATCCCATGTTGGTTTGGGCATTGTGTTGATGCATGAGGGCAAGGTCATTACCTATGCTTCTAGATAGTTGAAGATTCATGAGAAGAACTACTCTACACATGATTTGTAGTTGTTAGCTATGGTTATCTATATGGGATCCATTGTGAGGTGTTTACCGATCATCGCATCCTTCAGCATGTGTTCAGTCAGGTGGATCTAAATTTTAGGTAGCGTAAGTGGATGAAGCTTCTGAAGGATTATGATATCACTATACTTTACCATCCGGGTAAGGAAAATATGGTAGCTGATGCCTTGAGCCGCAAGGTAGTGAGTATCGGTAGTTTGGCTCAGTTGGTTATTTCTGAGTATCATTTAGCCATTGAGGTTCAGACTTTGGCTAATAGTTTTGTGCGGTTGGATCTTTCGAATACGAGCAGAGTTTTAGCATGTGTTGAGGCGACATCGTCTCTCTTAGAGCAGATTAGAGCTCTGTAGTTTGAGGATGCTCAGTTGTGCAAGATTCATGACAAGGTATTGTGTGGTGAGGCCAAGGAGGTCGTGCTAGATAGTGAGAGGGTTCTGAGGATCAAGGGACGTGTCTACATTCATCATGTTGGTGATTTAATTTGTTTGATATTAGATGAGGCCCATAGTTCTGAATATTCCATTCACCCAGGTGCTACTAAGATGTACTGTGATTTGAGACAACACTACTGTGGAGTCAGATAAAGGGAGATATTGCAGATTTTATGGCCCATTGTGGGAAATGTATAGGTTAAGTATGAGCACTAGAGATCCGGTGGTGTGCTTCAGAGGATGCTCATTCCTGAGTGAAAATGGAAGAGGATCGTCATGGATTTTATTGTAAGTCTTCTGAAGACCGTAGGCAAGTTTGATTCAGTTTGGGGTATTGTGGATAGGATGACCAAGTCCGCACATTTCATTATGTTCAGGTTACTTACCATGCAGAGACGTTAGCCAGGATTTACATCCGTGAGATTGTGTGGTTGCACAGGTTTACTATTTCTATCATCTCCGATCGAGGTCCTCAGTTTACTTCCAATTCTGGCGAACACTATAGGTAGAGTTAGGTGCTTAGTTAGATTTTAGTACTGTTTTTCATCTCCTGACTGATGGACAGTTCGAGAGGACTATTCGGGTGCTCAAGGATATGTTGATAGCATGTGTTGTTAACTTTGGTGGTCATTGAGACCAATTCTTACTCTTGGTTGAGTTCGTGTCCTACAATAGCTACCATTTCAGCATTGATATGGCGTTGTTTGAGGTTTTATATGATAGGAAGTATCGTTCTCCCATTGGATGGTTTGATGTTTTTGAGGTTCAATCGTGGGGTACAAATTTGTTGAGAGAGTCTTTGGACCGGAAGGTCCGAGATCTGGAGTTTATGGAGGGTGAGAAGGTTCTTCTGAAGATATCACCCATGAAGGGTGTGATACATTTTGGAAAAAAGGGCAAGTTGAGCCCGAGGTACATTGTTCCATTTGAGATTCTCTGTCATATTGGTGCGGTGGCTTATGAGTTGGCTTTGCTACCAGGCTTGTCAGGTGTATATATCATTCGTTGTGATTCAGTGTTGCTTGATGAGAAATTGTCTTATAAAAAGGAGCCTGTGGCGATTCTAGACATACAGGTTAGGAAGTTGAGGAGTAAGGAGATAGCTTCCGTGAAGGTGCAATGGAAGAATCGTCTAGTTGAGGGGGCTACTTAGGAGACCGAATTTGATATACGTGCCAGATATCCTCAATTATTTGCGGACTCTGGTACTTTCTCTCCTGTTCTTTTCCGATGAAATGACATGTTCCATCGTTACATGTATTTGACTATTTTATCCTTGTCGACTCGATTCCTGAAGTTATCTGATCATTCTAGTAGAAGTTGTGAAATTAGAACCTTAAAGAGTGGAAGTGTTGACTAATAGTTGACTTTTGTGTAAACAAACCTTTTTTCAAAATTCCATCGATTTCGTGAGGTTCGGAGGATCATTTATGACTTAGTGGGATAATTTGTTCAGTTTTCGAGACCCCGTGAGTGTTTTTGGCTAATGGTTGGGAAGTTAGTTTAGTTTGTTAAGGGTTGACCTAAAGAAATATACTCCCGATGGAATTTCCGAGATCGCGAGTGAGTCTTTAATGTGATTTTACATATGTGTGCATATCTGGTTTGTGTGTAGGAGGTCTCGAGTGATTGTCGCATTTTGGGGTGGAATAATAAAAGTATGAAATCTATTGTTTCTGATGTTACTCGCTGGGGTGGGCGTCTTTGCGCCCCAGCGGATGAGAGGTCCATTGCAGCGGGTATCTAGCCGCTGTAGTGGATGTTTGGGATTTCAGTCGCTAGCCGCGGGCGTGGATGCTTGGGTCCCGGACGCTCGTCCGCTGCAACGGACCTTAACCGCTGTAATGGAGAACGAGAAAATAGTAAGCCCTTTTTAAGTGTGATTAAAACCCTTCATTTCCCATCTCCCCAAATATTTCTCCAAAGCACTCTTAGGGAGATTTCAAGCAACTTTAAGTGAATTCTTCTTGTTGTAAGCTTTCTTATCCTTGTATTACCTTTCTTAACTAATTTAATGGTGGGAACTAGAGATGGCAATGGATCCTGGACCCGATCCAGATCCGATGGATCCAGATCCGTTTAATAGGATATGAATCTTCAAAATTTGGACCCAACGGATCCGGATCGAACCCGGATCCATTCTGACGGATAGGATCTGGATCTTGTGTTTGAGATCCGTATCCGGTCCAGATCCGACCCGTGGATCTGTTTTTTATTAAATATATTCATAACCTAGAATATAATTTTATAAGTATTTTTTAAAAATTGCTAAGCACATCCTTGCAAGTTTAATTCTCAAAACAAGTTTAATTTATCCCCGCGTTAACTCAAAAACAAAAAAATAAAGAGGTAACTTCGATAATAAAATCAATGTTATATTAGTGAATGACTAACATCTCCATGGACAAGTAGTTAAAATTATATTCACTTCATTTGTGAAGATTCCAAGAACATGCAAGTTATGCATTGTGAAAATACTAGTCAGCATTTTCCACAACTATTGTCAGTGTCCAACATTTTCAATTAATAGCTCACAATCAAAACGAGACAACGAACAAAATATCTCATATGAACATTTCAAAATTGAAACACAAAATAAACTGTTAGCTAAGTAAAAATCGTTTGTCAATTCAAAAAAAAAATCTTAGCAAGGTTACATTCTTAGCAAGACAAATTTTTTTACATGTGGATCCAGATCCGATCCGTGGACCCGGTGGATCCGATTGATCCGGATTTGGATCTGATTTTTATGGACCCGATGGATATGAATCCGGATCTAGATTCAGGTATGAAAACGGATCTGGATCTGAATCTAGTAGGATCCGGTCCAGATTCGATCTGTTGCCATCCCTAGTGGGAACAACCTAGAAATTAGTTGGAGAAGATGAGTTCAACCAAGTTAGGATTTATTTGATTGTTAAGCTTAAAAATGAGATTAATTGATGGGTTTTGCTAATCTAAGCTTGGGTTAACTAGTTAGTAATCATCAAGCTTGAATATTCCATTTATGTGATGAATTTGAAGGTTGGAAACTAGGGTTCATACCCAAATTGAGAGTTTTGTATTAATTGATGAAATTGGCCTTTTGAGTTTTTTTAGCAATTGATTAGTAATATTGAACTCCTAGAATGTTGAATTGCATATTTTACCTTCGAAATGATTGTTTTACCCTATAAGCATGTTTCCCCTTTCTCCCCTATTCGATTTGGATTCAAAGGAATAGTAGTGTTATGGGTGTTGTTAATTTTATTCTCTAACTTAGATTTTGATAATATTAGACTTTGAGTACGACCGTGATCCTCGGAAAGGCAAGGCTCAAGTGCGATCGTCATACTCCCGCTCGACATCCAAGTAGGTTATAGCTTACATTCTTGTTAGACTTCGGTTAGCGAAAGAGTATGTGTAGTTAGATACCGTTGGATAAAGCATGTACGCCTTCGGATTTGAAGTTGGGATGGATTACTTAGGTTAGTTACTGTTTACTGATTGCGACTTGTTGCCTCATTGTGAATATTAGACTTGTACGTAGTGTCATACCGTACTTGTGATATAGTTGTCTCTCAATTATCTTGGTAATATCATGGATAGAGGAAAAGACTTGATTTGATACTGATATTGGGTATGTGTACTTGTGTGGCATGATTGAGAATTTGATATGATACACTTGATATTGTTATTGCATTCATCCTCATTTCCATGATATATTGGTATTATCTATGATTGGCGTGGTGGTGATAAGTGAGAAGGAAACAACAGTGATTCATATGACATATTATATTGCGTAGACATCTCTGAGCTATGTGCGGAATGTCTAACGGGGTGTTCGGTGGAAGAGTCATCTCTAGGTTGTGTGATACGGAGTGACTGGTACATGAACTTCGCGGTCCCCCGTGTGTCATGACTACTGGGACGTAGAGATATTCTGCCAGGAGCTTGCATATTTATTCCTCATTTCATTCATATATTTAGATCCTAACTTGATTCTCTATACTTGGTTGGTTATTCTTGGACTGTGATATTACTTGTACTTGATTGCAAGCATGTCTATCTTTTAGTTTCTTTCTTAAACATATGTAAGCTAACTTTTGTCGGCCTATGATATATACCGGTACATAGTGTTTGTACTGATACTACCGTGTTGCATTCTATCCCGAATGTAGAGTACGTGACTGGTTCCACATCTTCTCCTCGAGACTGATCTCGAGGCTACCTACTGAGTCTTTTAGGCTGAGCATTGCTGGATGGATCTGTTGCCCGGAGACTCCTTTTTATTACTTATCTTTACTTTTATTCCGAGACAATATTCTCATTTTGAGGCTATGTATTATTTAGACTTGTAGTTTATTGATAATAGCTCTTGTACTATTTCAGACCACTTTCCTTGGGGTGTATTAGCATTCGTATTTCCGCACTTGATATTTATAATATGAATTGGACTTCTATTATTTTCGCTTTATTTACTTTATTATGTTGAATTAATGATTAAGGGAAGGATTCAGCTACTGAGGTAGGAATGGTAGGTGCTCGCATGACTTAGTGATTTGGGGTCGTGACAAGATCAAACTCAGATTCAAAAAGAATGGAATCAATAGGGCAGATTAGATGAAACAGATCAATACACATACAACATATGACCCAACAAAGGTATTCCTGATAGCAGATGGATTAGACTTGGCTTCCAGGCATGCAAATAGAGCATCACATACATACTAAGTTTATTTTAAGCTTAGAGCAATACAAGTATCTAAATAGAGAGCTAAACATACCCTTAATTTTATTCTTTAGCTTTGACTTATGAAAGATGTAGTTCAAGCCTAAACAAATTTTATATCCTCAATTTCCCTCATGCAGTAGCCATTTTAAGTTCATACTAATCATATTCTAGTTACCTGATACAGCATCTATGTATATTTAAATGTGCAAAGGTCGACAGTGAGCAAAGATCATCTCATGACTAGATATTAAAGTTAAAAGGTTATGCAAGTGTATGTTTAAGTTGTATTGTTCTGAATTACAAATGTTTACACAAAAGGCATAAAACAAGGATCATTCTAGTCAATATCACCAAGATAGATTCAAACTGGTTGAAAACATGTGGAAAGGTACCTTGTGCACAAAAACAAATCCTTCATACCTTATTTACATGTCATAAGTCACTCACATTCATTTGAACATAAGATCAGAGTTAAAATAACATCATCATTTCCATAAACTGATTCTGGACAAGTCATCTATTCCCCCATAGATTCATATAGGACAGTCCTAAAGCATTTTAGTCTCAAATAAACCACATATCAATCATGAATTTATCTTATACATATGTTATAACTTTATCAAACATATTCAGAATGCACACCACGGCCCAAAGCACCATTTAACTACTAATAATCATCTAAGAGAAAGTCATAGCCACATTATAAGCTAAATCAGAATTAATTAAGTTAAGATATGCTATACAATGTTAAACTCATCTAGGCATGTTAATCAACCACATAAAACACATAATAACATATCATAGAGCACAATTTAAACAAGAAAATTGGAATGGAAATGGAATTACCTTGTGTGGAGGCAGCCTAGGGTTGAAGGGGAGCTTGGTCTTCACTCTCCGAACCTAGAACACTCGCAAACACACACGATAGAGAGGGTTTTAGATTATAATGACCAATTAAATCTAAGTAGGATTCCACCAAAGGACTTGGATCCCAATTAAGCTAGATTTGGTCGATTTTAACTTGAAAATAATTGTTAAAAGTTTAAAAGCCAGATATCCAAGTTGTGGATCGTTAAAATGAAGAACAAAGGGGTCAATTTATAAGGATCGTTAAACCCTAGCGAACCTGATTAAAACCGGTGTGGGAGAGTAAGTTTTGGGGGGAAATTTCCCTCACAAAAGAATTCTCAACCAATAGAAAGCCTCGATTTGAAATCGTAATCGGACAAAATCAGTAAAACTCGAACAGATAAAGCACAAAGAGGGATTACCTCACATTTATGTGGGGTGGTGGTGCTGTCGAAGTATGGTGGGATACGGACAAGGGCCATTAATGCCCTTACCCAAGTTTGACGGGCAAAGCTTTCTTCAACATCTGAGTACCTCTGCTCTATTGCCATTTTCGGCATAGGGGAGAGATGAGAAGATTGTGGCTAGGGCATCCAAAGCCCCTCAAATCGTAACAACTAAGAAGGCTTTGGTGCCTTCTGCGAGATAAAGCAAAGGTGGGCCGGGTCTGACTCTTAGACTTGGGCTTGGCAGATTTTCTTTTAAAAAACAAAGTCCCAAGTAGGGCTGGCCAGTGGGCCGGGACGTCCCCACCCCGACCCGAGCCCTCCACGACCCCGCTTAAAAAAAAAAATGGAGGCGGGACTCGAACTCGAGACGGGACGATGTCTCGTCCCGCCAGACCCGAGCCCGCCCCAGGCCCGCCTGACCCGACCCCGCCCTGAGCCCGTCCCGACATCGACCCCGACCCCGCCCTTTTCCCCCCTTTGAAAAAATGACCGTTGCCCCAAGTACAGGGTCAAATTAACCCTATGACGGGGGGAATTGTAGGCTCTAAATACAATAAACATAGAAATAGGGAAGCAATATCGAAATTAGTTGCTGTGGAGGGTTTGCCTTTTTCATTTCCTTCATCTCCCGATTTTATTCATTACATTAGAGATATATATAATCCTGCTTTTAACGGTTTTCCTAGATCAACTGTTAAGAGAGATGTATTTAAATTCGCGCATGAATATCAACAATATTTACGTTTTTCATTATATCATTTTAATGGCAAAGTATCTATCACGTACGATATAGGTCGTAGTACTAACGGCCATGATTATTTAACTGTAACTTGTCATTGGATAGATTATAAATGGTCTATGCAAAAACGTATTTTAGCGTATAGATATATAGATGATAGGCACACTGGTACTTTTATTGCAGAAAATATTTATCAAGTGTGCGATTATTACGGAATTACCGATAAAATTATGACTATTACATTAGATAACGCTTCTAATAACAATTACGCAATTACAATGTTAAAAAATAGTTTAACTCCATCTTTTCCAGACCATTTTCATATAAAATGCGCTTGCCATATATATAACTTAATTGTAAATGATGGTCTATCACTTTTTGAAGACATTCTTAGTAAAATACAATTTGCTATAAACTTTATTTTTAAAAGTAATAAAGTACAACGTAGAAAAGAATATAAAAAAACTTGTCACGATTGTGGACTACCTTATAGAAGAATTCCACAAGAAGTATCCACTAGGTGGAATTCTTTATACGAGCAACTACTTGTTGCTTATGACTATAAATTACCTATAACTTTATTTTTTAACTCTCATAATAAAAAGCCAGCTGATATGATTTTAGATAGTGATTGGGTAAAAATTTCCGAACTTATTGTATTTTTAGAGAAATTTTTTCAAGCAACAAAAGAATTTTTCGGTATATATTATCCTACTATTTCAACTATGTTATTTTATATAACTCTAATATTTTTATTACTTAGTGAATATATGGAAAAACCAGCTTATAAGGCAGCTATTAAAAAAATGTTTGTCAAAATTAAAAAATATTTTATTCCTATTCCCTCTATTTATATTATTGGTTCTGTATTAAATCCTACTATTAAAATAGACGGTACTAAATCACTAATTGAAACTATTTACGATTGTATAGAAGTATTACCACCTCCAAGTCCCAAAAATCTAAATCACCCACCACCTATTGAACAAACTAAAGAAGAAGCGGTGTCTAGCGTAGAACACCAATGCAAAAATATATATAGATTTTATCAACAAGAAAATGCTAGTAACTTACCGGCTTCCATACCATCTTCTTCATCTTCAACACAACCTCACAAAAGACATGTTGTTTCTGCGGCTAGTATTGAAAGCCTCAGAAATAGAATGTGCGGCCGTACATCTACTACTAACCAAATTAGCGAGTTGGATATTTTTGTTTTGCAGGGTTCTGTACCGTATCAAGAAGTTATCAATGAAGATGGACAAGAAGACTTCTTTGAAATACTTTGGAGGGGGAATGAGAAGACCTTTCCGACACTTTCATTGATGGCTCGACATGTTTTGAACATTCAAGCGTCATCAATTGCGTCGAAAGCGCTTTTTCTCGCAGCAGATATCAAATAGGAGACCACGAGACACTCATTGGCCGGAGACGGCTTGGAAATTGCAAGTATTATTCGAGAGATTGGATACGAGCGGAGCGGAGAAGGTGTGGTCAACCGGAGATCAACGAAGAAGATGATGAAAACTACAACGAAATCTTAACCGAAGGTAGTGGAAGCGACGTGGATCAATTTGACCAACAAATACCAATTCCAACCTAAGAACCACATGAAATCATCAAGCAATTAGAACAGGTTCTTTTGAGAATGTAATTTTTTTAATTGCAATTTTATTATGTAATTTGCAACTTTGGAAAACACCAAAAAGTTGCAATTTAGATTTTAGACAATTGTATTTGTATTACAAAAAAATCATATGTCTATTAAATAATATAAGAGGCACAAAAACAGCCTTGGGATGTTTTTATTACACTATCTTGTTTTGTTTATTGAGTTTTTTTATACATATGTTATTTAAAAATAAAAATTTAAAAAAAAAGGAAAACCCGACCGTACCCTGCCCCGAGCCCGACCCGACCCCGCCCCGCCCCGATACCGACGGGATCGGGATCGGGACGGGACTGGAGCAGGTCCCGCCAGACCCGACCCCGCTAGGCCCCGTTAGACCCGACCCCGACCCCCTGGCTCGTCCCGCCCCGACCCCGACCCCACCAGACCCGAGTCCGGCCCACTGGCCACCCTTAGTCCCAAGTCATTTTTAACAAGGTTAAGGGAATGATGGCCAGGAATCTGGCCATTTCTTAAATTAGAAACTAACCAAAATCTTTTTTAATTTAAACTAAATCAAATCAAAAGCATCAATTTGAGTCTGACTTTAATACTAATTTGAAATTGGAATCACAAAATCATTTTAATAGAATACATTGCTAGTAAATAATATTAAGACAATGTAAGGAAACAATTAGCCTGAGTTTTGTGCTAGGTTCTTCGCAAAGCCTTTGATACTAGTGTGAAAGTGTAGAATCAATAATAATGTTAAAGAGTATATTGTATTAACTTGCAGATAATGATTTACAAAGGAACAATGTGTCCTATTTATACATGAGCTCACAGGGTACACACCCCACAATATATACCCTCATTAATAGAAGAGAATGAATGATGTTATAATTGTTCTTTGTCATTTGGTTTTGATATGAGTGAAGGAATGGACAAAAAGGTTTTCAGGTCACGTAGAGCTTGCTGGCATTCGAGCGTCCATACAAACTCGTTCTTCTTTTTTTGAAGTGAGAAGAACCTATGGCACTTTTCTGATGATCAGGATATAAACCTGTTGAGAGCTGATATTCGACCAGTCAACCTTTGTACCGCTTTTATATCCTCAAGTGTGTCTGGTATGTATTCGATGGATTTTATTTTATCGAGGATTTTCCGGAGCCCACCCTGAAAGAACATTTCTCGGGGTTGAGTTTCATATGAAACTTCCTTAGCACTTCGAAAGTTTCATGCAAATGACTTAAATGGTCCTTTGCACGAAGACTCTTAACAAACATATCTGATATAAGTAAGGAGGGGTGTAAGTGGGTAAGTGGGTAAGTGGGTCAAAGTTTGGGTGAGTACGGGTCGACCCGAAAATGGGACGGAAATGGGGTTCTCGGGTTTACCGAACTCTATCGGCAGTGTGGTGTTTGGTGGCTGTTTCGGGTAGTTTTAAGGAGAGTTGGATTTAGGAGTTTTATGGAGATATTGTAGACACGTTGAGGGTTGTTCCGGTGATTGGGCTTTGTTAGTTTAGTGTTGAAGGATGTCGGAAGTTTACTAAAATAGTAAGGTTCTCGGTTGGGGTGTATAGTGGGCTATTTGGTGTTGTCGGGATGACACGGCTGATTGTGGATGGTTTCGGTTGGTGGCTTTGAGTGTGGGTGTTTGGGAAGTCTTGTAAGATGTGGTAGTAGAAATGAGATAGTGGTTTGAACAAGAAATGAACACGGGATGCTAGGTGCAAACCCGAGTACAAACCAAGTATAGGACGGTCGATATAGCATGGATAATGACACGAGGGTTTTAATGCTTGAGTCAACACCAAGATGAGTTCGGCTAATTGTAAAAGGTCTTCACCGAGGTTGCTAAGTACGAACTCGTGAACAAGCCAAGTGAGGGTGGCCGGTAACCTTATGATAGACCTTAGGCTTGGGTTTGGTTGGATCACATAAGTTCCAACGTCCACTCGCACCAAGGGGGTTCCTTAAGTTTGGGTTTGATTAGATCACACAAGTTCAAACCAAAACTTATGCCGAATGGACCTTAGTTTGGGTTTAACTAGGTCATACAAGTCCTAGCTTCAACTTACATTAAGGGGTTGGTTCACACAAGAATCGAAGGGCTACACAAAGACCAATTAAGGTTGACAACACAGAAGTTGAATACTTTAGTGTTTGAGTAAAACTCAAGTTTTTCTATTCATCAACTCTCTCGTTTTTACAACATCATAAGGGTCCTATTTATAGTTATACATAGACCTTTCTAGAAGACAAATTAAGGGACACAAACTACATTGAACTTCTCGGCCAAGTATGGACTGGAAGGGTCTCGACTTTCTTGGGGATCAAGAAAGTTCTCAGCCTCAACTCCATCAATGGGAAAGGTTTCGGTTTTACTTGGGGACAAGGATGAACCCAATCTCTTTCATACCCTTTTGTGGTTCCCATGTAGAAGAATGGATGAACTTGGCTCCTCAAAAATCTCATCTTCTTGGAACATGTTTAGAAGTTTCCATTCCTTGCATATATGCCTTGGCCGAATGGGAATGGGAGAATATTCCAACCAACCATTTATCTTCTTGGTGTCCTCCATGTACCTAAATACGTGGACAAGTTGGTTCATGAATTGTCTTCTTGGAAGCCTCACATCTTCTAGATCATTCTTGTCTCTTTGTCACCTCGGCTTAACCCTCTTCACACGTCCTAGTCATCCTATTTCCTTACATCCCTATCCTAGTCAGATTGTCTTATTACATGGTACATTACTATGTCCTAAGAAGAACTAAAAGCTAAGCTAAAAGGAAAAACATGGTCTCGGCCACCCAACAAGAAGGCCGAATAAATGTTGTCTTCTTAATTCATCAAGTGATGTTTTCAATTCCACTCCATTTTCCATTCCAAGTTAGGCGTCTAAGTGTAGATTGACGGGCCATCATTGGCACTCTTAGTAAATCACCTCTCAACTCATGTTGAGATTTTAAGTTCGCGGGATTTCTTTCATCAATCCCTCATTCTTTAAAAGAATTTGCCCTTAAATTCGTGTCGGTTAAGTGCATTGATAAGTCGCCAATATGAAATGTTGAACCTTCATCTACGTCTGGAAGTTCCTCCTTGTAGGTGCCTTCCTGGAACCTCGCCAATAACTTGAAAGGCCCATACTTCAAATAATTTTTCCACTAGATCAAAGAATCATAGGTAGAAGAAGTAAGTCGTGTGTTACCCGTTTCTTCACTAGAGGGAGCCATGGGTTTCTTTTCTTGAGTTAAGATAGAATCAAATCCTCCAACCTCACGCTCAACTTCAAATAATACTTAAGGGTTCGGAAGAGGGGTAGCAAGAGCGCTACAATCTTGAATAGAATGTTTGAAGAATCCAAGTCACGGAAGCTCCTTACCATATTTACATTAGTACGTTCGGGCCAACTACAGATAGTTTCTACTTTACATGGATTAACATGAATGCCTTCATCATAAGTAGGATAATTATGTTGTGCACCACTCAATTTTGTACTAGAGAAAAAGATGAAACCAACACCAATTCTGCTAGTTTTACGTTCAATTTCAAATGGCTCTCCACGGCTTGTCATAGCTAAAGTTGGTGCTTCGTGTACCCTTCCTTCCATGGTTCTTGATGTTTCTTGAGACCATACATTTATTCTTTCTCATTAGCTCATTGATAGGGGTAGCTATGGTACAATAACCCCAGATGAAATGATGAAATAAAGAGGCCCAATCAAGGTAACCAATTACCGCAATTATACACGTGGTCTCGGTACAACTTCGGAGAGTTACAAACTTGGAGTTGTCCATAAGAACACCCCTGGATTATATGTCTCCCATGAAAGGTCGCAGGACCTTGTGTACGGTCTTCATGAACGATCTGGGAGACAATCGCGATCCAAGTGGCACCACAAGTCACTCGTACCGTCCATATTGGATGTTGAAGACCAACTTTAGTTCAATTCCCTTTTGGGTCTTCATTAGTTGATAACTATTCCTCAACTCCATCTTGGGAATAAACCTAGTTCCACTCAACTTATTCAAACAGTCATCTATTCTCAGTATAAGAGACTTGCACTCCAAGGTGACGTTTCATTTTCTTTGGGCACCAACAAGATAGGCACTACCCATGGATGACTGTTCTATTGGACAAACAATTCCTCAATCTCCTCTGGATTGTCACCATAGTAGGTAGGATTATGTAGTGAACCTCCGGGAACCAATAGTCCATTTGTTGGGACCATTCGGTGATGTATTCTCCGTAACGTTCAAGATTTTCCTTGAGTTGGTATCTTCACGGTCCCCTTTCTCCTTGTACACCAAGGCATTTGCGAAACTCCCCTTCTTTGATTCTTTTTTTTTGCACTTTAAGTAAGAGGGTCTCGGCTTTACGTTTCTCGGCATTACGGATCTTTAATCTCCTAACCTCACTAGATGGCAATGGGATCAACCGTTTTTATCATCTTTTTTAAAAGAATAAATATTATTTTCTTCATCATATTGCACCTTACTCTCAAGTTGCCACAGTCGACCTAATAAAATATGACACGCATCCATAGGTAGGATGTCGCACCATAGTTCATCTTCGTACTTGCTAACCTGAAAGCTAACAAGAGATGAACTTGTTTTACCACTTGTAGCCCCTTATCTTGGTTTAGCCGTTGGAAAGTATACGGGTTAGAATGGTTGCGGGAAGGTAAGTTCAATTTGTTCACCATCTCTACGGAAGCCAGATTGACACAACTTCTTCCATCAATGATCATGTTGCACACTTTATCACTTACCTTGCAACGAGTATAAAATAATGACTCTCCTTGTGTCTCCTCATATTATTCAAGAATACTCAACACATGTTGGAGTACTAAATTTTCATGCTCATTTGCAAAAGTAACATTTTCTTCCACGAACTCCTCGATTACGGATTTCTCCATAAAAAGGGAATCCTCTCTTTTGTGACTATACAATAAATTAGTAAATGAGGTATTGTGCATTTCTTCAACATTGTACAGTGAATTAGTGAACAAAGTACAACTCCTCTCATGCCTTGGGCTGCTCTGCACAACCCTGGGTTTAGCTTTATTCCTTGCGACATGCTCCGCAAGTTCCTTTTTCAAGGCTTGTGCACGTTCCGCATGAATGTCACCAATGATCCTCCTTAGTTTTTCTTTTTTTACGTGAGCCATAGCGTCAAAGTGTGAGATGGGATGGCCTCACTCTGATACCAATCTGATATAAGTAAGGAGAGGTGTAAGTGGGTAAGTGGGTCAGAGTTTGGTTGAGTACGAGTCGACCCGAAAATGGGACGGAAATGAGGTTCTCGAGTTTACCAGTCTATGCCGGCAATGTGGTGTTTGGTGGCTGTTTCGGGTAGTTTTAGGGAGAGTTGGGTTTAGGCATTTTATGAGGTTATTGTAGACACGTTGATGGTTGTTCTGGTGATTGGGCTTTGTTAGTTTAGTGTTGGAGGATGTCAGAAGTTTACTGAAATAGTGAGGTTCTCAATTGGGGTGTGTAGTGCGCTATTTGGTATTGTCGGGATAACACGACTGATTGTGGATGGTTTCGGTTTATGGATTTAAGTACGGGTGTTTGCGAAGTCTTGTGGGATATGGTGGTAGAAAAGAGATAGTGGTTTGAACAAGCAATAAACACGGGATTTTAAGTGCAAACCCGAGTACAAACTTGTATAGGACGGTCGATATAGCAATGATAATGACACAAGGGTTTTAATGCTCAAGTTGACACCAAGATAATATTGGCCAATTGTAAAAGGTCTTGACCGAAGTTGCTAAGTACAAGCTCGTGAACAAGCCAAGTGAGGGTGGCTGGTAATCTTATGATAGACCCTAGGCTTGGGTTTGGTTGGATCACATAAGTTCCAACGTCCACTCGCACCAAGGGGGTTCCTTAAGTTTGGGTTTGATTAGATCACACAAGTTCTAACCAAGACTTATACCGAATGGACCTTAGTTTGGGTTTAACCAGGTCACACAATTCCTAGCTTCAACTTACACTAAGGGGTTGGTTCACACAAGAATCGAAGGGCTACACAAGGACCACCTAAGGTTGACAACACACAAGTTGAATACTTTAGTGTTTGAGTAAAACTCAAGTTTTTCTATTCATCAACTCTCTCATTTTTACAACATAATAAGGGTCCTATTTATAGTAATACATGGACCTTTCTAGAAGACAAATTAAGGGACACAAACTACATTGAACTTATTGGCCAAGTATGGACACGTGGGAAGGGTCTCTTCTTGTTTGGGGATCAATAAAGTTCTCGGACTCAACTCCATCAATGGGAAATGTTTCAGTTTTACTTGGGGACAAGGATGAACCCAATCTATTTTATACCCCTTTGTGGTTCCCATTTAGAATAATACATGAACTTGGCTCCTTAAAAATCTCATCTTCTTGGATATATGTTTGGAAGCTTCCATTCCTTGCATATGTGCCTTGGCCAAATGGGAATGGGAGAATATTCCGACCAACCCTTCATCTTCTTGGTGTCCTCCATGTAGACAAATACATGAATAAGTTGTTTCATAAATTGTCTTCTTGGAAGCCTCATCTTCTAGATCATTCTTGTCCCTTTGTCACCTCGGCTTAACCCTATTCACATGGCCTAGATACACGGCCTAGTCATCCCATTTCCGTACTTCCTTGTCTTATTACATGGTACATTACTATGTCCTAAGAAGAACTAAAAGCTAAGCTAAGAAAGATAAGCTAAAAGGAAAAACATGGTCTCGGCCAAGACCAACAAGAAGGCCGAATAAATCTTGTCTTCCTAATTCATCAAGTGATGTTTTCAATTCCGCTCCATTTTCCATGTCATGTTAGGCATCTAAGTGTATATTGACGGGCCATCGTTGGCACTCTTAGTAAAGCATCTCTCGACTCATGTTGAGAGTTTAAGTTCGCGGGCTTTCTTTCATCTATATATACTTCCATAGTTTTTCCTATTTGATTTTCAAACATTTTGTTCACTAACCGTTGATAAGTAGCTCCAACATTTTTTAATCCGAAAGGTATAACATTATTACAATAAGTGCTGAAAGTAGTTAAAAAGATATTTTCTCTTTGTCTTCCTGGTGCATCCTTATTTGGTTATACATGGAATAGGCATCGAAGAAACTCATTATCTCGTGTTCGACAATGGGAATGAGCCTCTTGGGCAAGATTTATTTAAATATTTATATTCGATACACATTTTAAATTCTTTGCCATTTTAGGTACTATAACTACATTTTCTAACAAATACGAATATTTTACCTCCCACATTAATCATATATTGAGTGATCTATCTACCTCTTCTTTCACAAACCTGTTGCGGAATTTGGCGATGGGTCGCTTTTTCTATCGCACGGGAAGGAAACTAAGATCCAGGCTCAACTTATAAGTTGTGACTTATGGAGGGATGCCTATCATATCCTTTTGTGATCATGCAAAACAATCATTGTTAGCTGCAAGATAATTAAGAATTAAATATCTAAGCTTCAGGGTTAACCCTGTGCCCAAGTATACTTTCCTATCGGGAGTTTCCTCATGCAAAGCTATTTGCTCTAGCTCATCTACTATGGATTTGGTGGCGTCTGACTCGTCTGGTACCTGAAAATATCTAGGCACCTGATACCGGTCTGAAAACTCTTTTTCTGGATAGGTTGACTCTATATTTTATGGCAGAACATAGTGGTCATCTTATGACGTGAGATCCACTTCTTTTGATTTCTATTTGGGATCTATCGCTACCTCCGGTTCATCTATGGCATACATCTCTCTAGCAGCGGATTGTTCCCCTTTAATTTGTTGGATCCCTTACGGTGTCGAGAATTTCACCAGTAGATGTAATGTTGACGATACTGCCTTCATATCGTGTATCCATAGCCTCCAGAATATAGCATTGTACCTCATGTCACTGTCGATGACATAAAATTGAGTCACCTTTATGACTCTCATAGCATCCACCGGTAGGTCAATTTCTCCTTTAGTAGTTTCGCAGGACATATTAAAACCTGGGAGAGTTCTAGTAGCCGGAACGATCTTGTCTGCCATGTTCATCTCCTATACAACCTTCAACCGGATAATGTTAGCAGAGCTTCCATGATTTATTTAAACTCTCTTCACCTGGAAGCAATCAATAGGTACCAAATCACCAATGCATCGTATGGGGGAAGATCACCCTGGCATCATCTTCATTAGTGAAAATAATAATATGTTCATATGGTATCTCTCAGAATCTTTTCTCCTAGGTTACTGAAATTTTTGTTTTTTAGTCGCGGTGAAGGATGTAGCGGCAATCATTGACCACACCAAAAATTATATTTATCATATGAGGTGGTGCGGGCGAATTCGACTTATCCCTAGCGGATGGTCCCTGCTCGTAGTTGTTATGAGCTTTTTTGCTCAAATATTCTCGAATGTGGCCCCTGCTCAGCATTCCTACCAGTTCTTCCCCTAGATGTATGCAATCTGTGATTTTGTGCCCGTGAGTGCCATGAAAATAAGACCACACAGATTGATCTCTTTTATTCGGATCAGACTATATTGATTTCGGAGGTCGGGACACTGGATGAGTTCTTAGTACCGCCATTATCTAGTCTTTGTCGATGCTGAAGTTGTACTCGGATAATTTTGAGTATCATGAACCCTTTGTAGATGAGTTGGATGAATTTTCTTTGTCAAAATTTTCCAATCTCTGATTGTTTCTTCTAAGGCCTCCCTTGTTATTTGTTTTCTCAAGGGAGCAAAAACCCTATCTACCTCATTGCTTTCCGGGAGTAGGATAAGGTTGGAAGCGGTTGTATGAGGAGTTCCGATCTACTCCAACTCCTTTGTCTGATTTCCAAAAAATACTTCCGGCTTGACTCCCCAGCAAATCATATTCGATTCGAATTTTGGACTCATACCGATTGTGCACATCTTCCCAGGTCATAGCCTAGAATTCCAAAAGTTTTTTCTTGAGCTTCCGTGAGGCATCCGAACTCAAAGGATTCAAAGCCTTGGTGAAAGTCTCTGTAGCCCACTCATTTGGGACTACGGGTACCAGCATCCGCTCCTTCTGGAACAGTGTAACAAAGTCTCTATGAAGCTTTGTCTCTCCCAGCGCGATGCAAAAGATATCCACATTTCTCATCTTCACCTTCCGTACCCCGCATGAGATTTTATGAACATGTCGGCATGTTAGGCGAATGACCCAATTGAGTGCTTAGGGAGGAGCGAATACAATGTTAAAGCTTCCTTAGCGAGCGTTTCAGCAAACTTTTTCACTAGAACCAACTCTATTTCGTGTTCCCTTAAATCATTTCCTTTGACGATCGTAGTATAAGTTGTTATATGTTCCTGTGGATCAGTAGCTCCATCGTACTTGGGTATGAAATGCATTTTAAATCTTCTGGGGATCAGTTCGCGTGCAGCCTCTGGCTTATATGCAAATTGAATATATCTCCTCATGTCCGGTCATTCGACCACATGAGGGGCCCTTGGTATTTTATTCAACCGGTGCCGGAATAGCTTGCCATTTTTCTTCGCCTTCTCTGCGTTGGTATCTACTTTGTTTGTCATATCTTTCATAAATTTCAAAACCTTCTCCTGGAATGGATTTTCAGGAACAGTTTAGCTCTCTGAAGCGCCATCATTTCTCGATTAATTCTGATCGTTCCCCGCATCTTTAGTGGTGTTTTGTGGTGATGCTACGGCCGTTGGGGTACTGCCGACATTTTTGGACATGAACTTAGAGAAAAATTGCATCAGGTGTTCCAACTGCTCACTCATCATGACATTCTGCACCTTCAGGTTTTGTATGGATTATTTGGGTATCTCATCGTTGGAAACATCCCCCTCTAGGGTCTGACCGTCTCCAGAGGTGGCTCAATCTGCAGCCATCGGATATTTTGGTACCTTATCTTCTACCGATAGTCCATCTGGTCCGATGGGGAGATTATTAGTATTTTTCCGAAAGCTGCGGTTGTCTCCAAATTCTTCCCTTCCAGTTATCTATTCATTCTGACTCCAAAAACAAGACTCAAAGAAAAATTAAATTAGTGGAAAAAGGGTCAATTATGACACCATAATTGCCCAGGCTCCACAGTGGGCGCCAAATTGTTTGCCCGTAAAACTGTACAGTTGAATTATGTACGACTTACGATAGTTAATTTTGCAAGTTCTCATTCAAGCAACCTAATAATGTCTTATATAAGATCAAATACAAGGCATAGAGGAAGATTCTTACCTTAATTCATAAGAACAACCCCTAATATAAGCTTACTTTAGCTGGGGGAAACCTCAAATCCAATAACTAATCATAGCAGTCTCATGTTCTACTAGCTTCCCGATCTTTCTGAGGGTGAGTTGGTGTTATAATCTCCAGGATGTACACTCATATGATTATGGGACCTCGGGAGAGTATTTTTAGAGGTACAGGAACTGGAGATGTGAAATTATGAAATAAGGAGAGCTCCCACCGTTTTATAAGTTAGAGATAACCTTGCATCACCTTGGATCTACGGCCTATAAGCGACGCCGATCTCAATCCCTGGCGGCAGATCAAAACAGTGTATTTGGGGAATTTCTCTTCTCATATGCATCCCAATCTACGAGGTAGAATGGGTTTTGTGATGCAAAACATGCATCTAACATACCGAACTTTGTAGAAACTTATTTTTTCATTTTGTTTAACATTTAACCTTCTAACACTTGCTAAACATGATTATAAACCTTTGTAACTTTTAAGGTTAACATAGTTGAACCATTTATAACCTTAAAGGTAACCTTATTCCTCGAGCTTACGTCGACTAACTTACCACGCAACTTAGCATATGAAAACAGTGGATGTAACACTCTCCGCCCCTTAGGAACATTCATCCTCGAATGTAGGGCACATGAGGGAAACTAACTGTTAGAGATTTCTTCAAAACTTTTGGTAGAGTCTCTTCTGTATACTGAAGGAGAGCCTTGGAGTAACTAGTAAAATTGCTGCCATGTGACCAGGAGGTCATGGGTTCAAGCCGTGGAAATAACCTCTTGCAGAAATGTGAGGAAATGATGCGTACAATAGACCTTTGTGGTCCGACCCTTCCCTGTACCCCGCGCATAGCGGGAGCTTGTTGTCCTTTTCTCTTCTGTATACTGGACCATATCTAATCTGCCACATAGCCAGTAAACACAATACACATGTCAATGAAACATTAGGAAATTGCAATTTACCCCATATGTACATATTATTGATTCTACTCACGTTATAACTCTTCTAACTCGAATATTGTCTCATCATAAGGTGGTGCTGGTATAACATGCTATGATACAGTTAAAGAAACATATAACTAAATTGTAATCATTTAGAACCTTTGGGTCTCAAATTCTTCGACATTCTTGTTCTCCCATAGTGATTTTACGGAAATCGCATCTTTTTAATACTTAATTTACGGACATGTAGATGTTAGGATAGTTATTGGAACTTTCTTATGAGGCGAGTCCTTTGTAATATGAACCTCGTCTACTGAAATAATCCAAAAAGGGTCTTCGATGTATCTTCATAGTATGGATACATGGAATACAAGACTCTCATTCTAAGGGCAATCTAACTCATGGGCCACTTGGCATATCCTTCATATGATTCTATAGGGTTCAACGTATTGTTTCTTTAGTCCATCCATAATCGACCATAACTGTGCATGTATGCATTTCATAACCTGTCTATATGTCATGTACTTATCGAACGTGAGGCAAGTGCAATGACTTCTCGTATGATATACATAAGAAGATATAATAAGCGTTCTATAGATCTTTGCTCATTAATTTTTAGGAAGCGCTTAGCCTGCTTTTCATAATACTGATCATCTGTAAGACTGGTTCACTGATGCACTTAATAATTAGGCTTCTTACATAACAAAAACTATCTATTTTATATATACAATCTCACAAGGACATAACTGTATGTTAATAGAAAACTCGATGCATAAGCATGAGACTCACAAAGGAAAAAAAGACATGATTCAATTTCACGTCAAAAAAACACGGTATAAATCTATACCTTTATTTTTGTGATTTCTACTTTGTCCTTCTTAGACTTATTTGCTAATCTCTGGGTCTTTATGCATTAGATCTCATATTTATTTAATCCGGCGCATCTCACGTAGAGAAAGATGTATAGTGTTACTTCATACATATGGAAACAGGTATAACTTAGACCTATGTTCTTGCGCTTCTACTATTCTTCATCTATTATTTTTCAATTTATATTCTAGCTGACTAAATTATCTCACCCTCGAGGAGTCATACTTAATTACACCATTTTGGCTCATTTTGCATTCTAATCTCATGGTATGTTACACTCTTATGAAAACTCGTTCATCTCCATACTAGCATTATTCGTCCTAAAGGACGCTCTAGTACTCAATAGGGCGATCTGGATTCCATTAATATGTTCTACATTCCGTGGTTAATTCGGGAATACTGATTACATAATATTATTCATCTTAGATCAATTCTCGTAATACTGCAGTATTTCTGGTCATGACTCTACCGTCTTCCTTTGTCTCCCATTTTCACGTCAGAATTTCTACGCTATGAACTAGCCCACCATGCTTCTAATGCTTTATTTTTACTTGTTGACAATTGGAATAGTTATTCACACACTCAACAATGTACTTCTATCACAATCTAGTGTCAAGTCACATAACATCAAGGACACATACTAGGCCTCGATATCTTAAAATCCCATCTTTTGTTACTTCAAAGGTCGTTACCTTATCTTGATGAGCTCTATCTTTGAGTTGAAATGGGGCAAGATCCTCGTATTGCCATTCTTTCACATATTCTATTAACGATGATTATGTGATGTCCTGGATCTCAACTCAATTGTCATCTAGGCTTAATGATCAGACTCTTAATTTAGCTAGCCGATGTAACTCTTGGCCATCGCTTCCTTCTCATCCCTCATGTGAGCTAAACTACCCTTTTATTTGCGGTTGAGGGCTTAAGTTACTATATTAGCCTCTCATGGATGGTATAAGATACCAACGTCATAATCTCTTAGCAACTCAAGTCATTGTCTGTAATGCAAAATCAGCCCCTTCTGTTTAGGGGTATAGTGGAACTTGTACAATCTGTAAAAATATCATTTTGTGTGTTGTATAGCTAATATCTCTAATTCTCAAGTGAGTGTGCAACTGCGGCAAATTTCATATCATAGGTCGAATAGATTCATCGTGCCTTCTCGACTGTCTCGAAGCTTGATAAGTTTTCATTTATTTCCTTTCCTTTCTCGCATGCCCCGGGAACTTCCTGAATAAATATAATCCCGGTTAATACTTTTTTATCCTAGTCTCCCATCTCGGTAGACATGATAAATGATATGCTTTTAATTTACTTCCTTATTGGATATATACAACATTATGAAGGATTGTCTTTCATGACGACCTTTCTACAATATCAAATTCAGATCACTACACTTAAAACAAATTTCCCGTCCTTAACTCTTAGCTAGTCTCCAATCAATTGCACTTAAAAAAGATGCTCTTGTTTTACCTCGTGGAACCTCGTGGAACCTCTGATGATTTAAGTCACCTCTAATTATCCCTAGCTATTCTCATATGCACCCTTACTCTAACAGTGTTACTTTTGAGGACAATTTTTAAATGCTTGTCTCGTGTTCTTGACTAAATAGTACCCTTCGACTTTTGTAATACTTATACTAAAGTTTACATGCTATTGTCTTTTTTAAGGATGCGAGTGTACGCCTGCAAAACTGAAAGTTCATACGCTTGAATTTACTGTGCCATTCTATATAATCTAATAATGACTTACCTATAACCTCTTTTCTAGTTATAACTAGGCCTTTCATAATTCAACAAACTAATTATCCAACCAGTCCATCCTCATATTTACATTCTGAGTAACCATCTAGGGTCATATCTTTGGCCTTAATTAACCTTTCATAGTAGTTCCTTATATCTCAAATGTCCAATTGCTTTTATCATCAAGTGGCACCTCTTGCCAAGAAATCCTTACTATTTATTTTCCGTTGTTTATACTTATGTATCGTTCTAGAGTCATGACTCATCTATAGGGTCAAAGTGGATACAATCTTATTTGTTTCCGACTTTTTATCGTATTCTTATTTTACCATTCTATAATTAAGTGAAACACATAATTCTGATTTGATATTATATCACATTGTCTCCCCCCTAGTAGAACACTAACATCTTATGCTTTGGAGTTCCACGTGTAAAGATCAAATTCTTACCTTTTTTACTTTCGACAATTCTTTGTACTTTCAACGACCTATAACTTGCTTTTCAGTAACCTTCTTGTACTGGGGACAACTAAATCTCTTACATGCATTGAGTGATATGTATTCATAACTGGCGTACTTAGTCCTTATGAGTTTAATTTCGCCCACAATGTTTGTCTCAGGGAAACGTCTTCCTTAAGGACCCTTAAAGGTTATTCTTCTGACGTCCCTTATCTTACTGCATCGTCACTCACTATGCAATTATCGTGATCTCAATTATTATTGAAATTCTTCGAGTCTCTAACTTATGTTTGGTCTATCTCAATCACTAGCCCACACTGGTATATGCCAATTCATGAAGCTGAACAAATCTTCTGATATTCTTATTAAAGTCGCCAACTCACTACTCGCGATAAAGGAATAGTCTTGTAGTTTATACCTCTTCATAATCTCAAACCCACTTTCTTTTGCCTCTTCTTTTACTCGACTACGAACTTTGTCGTTCTATCATGTTCTAACTTATCGTCATTAATCGTCTCTCATATCCTACTCATAACGCTTTACTCATCCTTCTACCACTCTCTTGCTAACAATTCCATTCTTTATTTTATTCGGGAGAACTCTAGCGGGACACTCTTTCATTTCTATCTTTCTCCCACCTCATTCGATCTTATTCTTTGGTCACTTATGATCCTTTTCTTTACCGGAGACATGGGCCTCGCTAAGGTAAATACTTATCCCTACAGGATTCAAATGCCTAGCCTCCATTACTTTTACCCACACTACCCAAGTTCCTCATAAAAGATCTATAGGCATATTCACAATACCATTCAGTAAGGTCCTCGGGTTCTAACAATCTGTCTATAACCATAGGTTGCTCTCACCCTCACTAAATCCTAAAATCTCGTTCCTTTCCTAGGCTATATCTATTGATACTTATAAGTCGTAAGCTAGAATGGGTGTTACTAGCTATACCTTTGAGGAACGTGAAAATCTGATGCTTGCGTCCCTCTGTCTGAACTCTAACTGCTCTACAATCTTCTATACTCAAGTACCTAGTACCCCTTTCACCTTACCTTTTTTACCATTCGGTACTTGTGCTTTCACTTTCTAATTCTCTCATGGCCTTCTGCCCACATAGGTGAATTAAATATCCATGTCTTAGAATTCCAAACATGAAATTCACACTTATGGTGCATGCATACCTGATAGGGCCTTAAACTGGGCCACGTCAACTAAAGCTCTTTACTTGTGCCCTCACGTGCTATATTAGCCCTCTGACTAGTTGTAGTCTTTCTGGTCATAAATATCTCTTTATATCAATAATAAACGTAAATCTTGACTCAAACTCTTATGACTCAACTTTACAACACAATTTGAATCTGAAAGAAGGGTAACCGACTCCCTAAATGCTCTATATCTTCCTGTTTATATAACATGGTGCAATATACACTTATAAATAACATTTTACTAGACACGATCTAGGACGGACCTGCTCTGATACCAAGTTTATCATGCCCCAAACATGGGGAGACGTGACCGGCATCCGGTACCTTACTTGACCCCGAGCGTACCAACCTGTAACTCGCATAATACGAACTCAAACAAGTTAACTAGGCTGACAATGCCAATCTAAATAATCAGGAAGCGATAGCAAGCTTAACTGACATGGGATCATCCCAAAATATATATACCCATACGGGCCGACAAGGCCGCTATAAATATATGCAAACAGCAAACCCAACAAAGTATAAACATGAGCCGACAAGGAAACCATGATGACATGCAGAACATATAGGACGTGCCTATGACTAGTTCTGGGCGTATATGTTTTTCTGCTCGTTCTTTGTCAAATTATAGTAAAGTTTAAGATATCGTCCCACAGACAGTGGAACCATCTAGGCTACAAATTTGTATTGTCTTTGTTACTATTTGAGATAATCAAATTGATGAAAGGGAATTGTTCAAAAGAGTTGAAAATTAAAATAACAAAACAAGAAATATTTTTGAATTTTTCTAATAAAAGCAAGAGGTTGGGATGTTTTGAATTGGCAAGATAAAATCATTATAATAAAATCAAAATTTTATTTTATCCCATTATCCAAAAAATATAATTTCAGAACTATAATTCCGAAATAACTAATCCGCGAAATTAATTTTGGAATAAAAGAAATTAAAAAAGAAAATGAATTCCCTCCTGGTTGCCTTTTTCTTCCCTAGTATACACTTTGGATTTCAAGGTTCGACAGTGCAAACGACGTCGTCAAAGCTATCATTCTTGTTCCGAGACTGAGAAAGACACAACCCCCTTTTGGATTCGGACATTCCCGAGCAAACCCAAAAGCTTAAAACAATCAACAGAAAATTGGAATGAATGAAATAGCTAAAGAAAGAAGGAATGACATCATCATGTATAAGTATGGGAGAAGCTCACAGACGTATCACTGATTTCCTAAACCGCTTCACTGACGCCGTTTCATCTCAAGATGCTAAGTCTATGTCCCTTCTCTTCTCTATCTCTTCAAACTCTTCCTTTCTCGTATCTGTATCCCATTCCCTCGTCACCTTCCAGGTAAATTTTCGACCTTGTTTTCTAGATTTCTTGGAAAAAAACATTCAATTGTGCGCGTTCAATAGTTAAATAATACCAAAGGCACAGCTAATTAATCCGTTTTGATTATCTTTATAGTTTTCTTTTAAAACTTAGGGCTTGAATCAGATTGATGATTCCTTTTGCAGTGTGCATCTTATGCCTCCTGGCTAACAGAGGGTCGTTTGGTATGATGTATTAGGGGAAATAATATTTGTATTAGCTTTGGTATTACTGATCTCTCGTTTGGTACACTTTTTCAACCTATATATAAGTAACAACTATTATCCTATGTATAACAAACATATAACAAATCATGTTATTAGCAATAACAAGACTATTAATACAAGCATAAGCACGGTTAAAAGACAAAATTGCCCTTGAAGTCCCTCAAAGCTAAAGAATACAACAACATATCTCATGTAATCTCACAAAGTGGAGTCTAGGGAGGGCAGGATGTACGCAGGCCTTAACTCAATGCATGTTATTTTAATACACCACACTGAACAATTCATAGGAAATAATCTCAGCATAACTAATTCCTGCATTACTAATACACCCTATTCAGTACTATTCTTATACACCCTACCAAATGACCCCTTAGTTGGGTACTTCTTGAGATGCAGTTTGATATATGAATGAATGCTTTTGTAGATGGCAAAACTCTCTTCATCAAAATTTGATCTTTATTTTTGTGGTTTCGGACTGCTGAAAATACATTATTAATGTGTCATGTGTCTAAAACAGGATGCTAGCAGATTAATCAGACAAGCTGATAGATACTCTCAGTATGCAGATATACTACTCCCTCTATTTCGTGCTTTACAAAGTTATCGACTCAAAAACTTGGTTGAATCTTACCAGGCTTTTGAAAAAGCTGCCAAGTGAGTTAATCTTGTTCTTTATTTTGCCCCCTTCTCCCTTTACCCCTATCCCACTCCCTTGGGAAAACATTGATTTTGTGGAGTTTGCAGTGCATTTACTCAAGAATTCCGCAATTGGGAATCAGCTTGGGCCTTGGAAGCCCTTTATGTCATCGCCTATGAAACTAGAATTCTAGCTGAAAGGGTAAGAGGTACTCTTGTTATATTTTGGAATATCAGAAGGTTTGTTGAAGTCGACTGATGTATGTTTTGGAATGTGTAGGCAGATAGAGAGTTGGCTTCTAATGGAAAAACACCTGAAAAGCTGAAAGGTGCTGGCTCATTTCTCATGAAAGTGTTTGGAGTCCTTGCTGGAAAAGGATCAAAACGTGTTGGAGCTTTATATGTGACTTGCCAGCTTTTCAAAATTTATTTCAAGCTCGGAACAGTTCACTTGTGTAAAAGTGTTACAAGAAGCATTGAGACTGCCCGCATTTTCGATTTCGAGGAGTTTCCTCTTAGGGATAAGGTTACTTACATGTATTATACTGGACGGTTGGAGGTGTACAATGAAAATTTTTCCGCTGCTGATCATAAGCTATCATACGCTCTAAGCCATTGCAACCCTCATAAAGAAAGAAATATAAGGTCTGTATATGTTCCTGTTATATTTTGGGATTGCGATGTTTCACTTTTGAAAGGAAATAATGGTAAACAAAAGTTATAAGATGAATATCCTGCAACGATATCGATTTACTGCAATAAATGCTAAATTTACATTTAAGGAGTCAGTTTTCTTGTCAAACAGCAAAGCAGACACTATTACTGACTGCATTGATTTCATCTCATTGACATTATTCTTTTCTTTTCAGGATGATACTAAAATATCTGATACCTGTGAAGCTCTCAATCGGGATCTTACCTAAAACTTCTCTTTTGGAGAAGTACAATTTGACTGAGGTATTGCATGTCTTCTGATTCATATTTAATTCATTCAGCTTGAAATGTTGAGATTTTTTTAGAAGTCTAATAGCATGCAAATACTTCCCAATAGCTAGTTTAAAAATATTAAGGAGGCATGGCTGCTGATTTCTGCTTTCGGTTGAACATCAGTGAGATTCTTATGCTGTTGAAATGGAACCTACAAACATTGAAGTTTCATACTTCCCAAGGATTTCATGAAAGGGTTTGTTGTCTATTGATTTTAAGGGCTAGACGTGAAACACTGTTTTCTTCTTTTAACTTCAAGACTGTTAACATTTGAAGTTAATTCATTCAAGTTGCTGAGTTTACTGATAAAAAATCCATCAAAGTTGCTGATGTAGCTTAGCAGAACTGCATTCCATTTCTAAAGGTGGATTAATTATCTTCATTTCTCCGTCATCCTCTCATTTCTGTTAGCTTGCTTCCTTAGTTGCCCTATGCTCTCAGCTCCTCAAGACAACCTTATTCATCATTTTATTTTCTTTAATATTCTTTAGTGCATAAACATGCAATGATGCAAAGAAAAACAAGTACCATGCACCCTTTTTTATGGATAAGTAAGAGGTACCATTTACTCATAACACGGAAAAACTGCTACTGTTTAACAGCTCGGACTAGCCTATTAGTCGACTACTATGAAATTAGGTATTTAGTTAGCTGCTACCTATCTAGTCAGGTCTAGTTACTCTACTAGCTTTCTGTAGCGGCATTATTATAAAATGAATCAGCTGGCAAGTTAGCCTGGACCCCATCATCATAAAAGAAAAATTACTATAAAATGAACTGGCCCTAGATATGTGTTAAGTGTTGTTCACGATTAATTGAGAAGATATATTGGTATTTAATTATATAAGTTTTTGCGACTTACATTTGAAATTTCATTCCTTGCAAATAAGCCCAGCAAGATTGTGATCCCATTTCCCATGGCAAATATGTTAATACCGATGCTTCCCCGATTCAACCTTTTCGTGTGAAACTTCTCTTTAATGTTTTTATGACATTTGGCACTTTATTCTATAAATTGTAGCTTCTACTGTCACAAATTTCAAGAGTCGGAATTTATTAATCAGTTTCACTTTCATCTATTAAGTAAAGTTTTCCTTATAAAGAAAAAAAATTCAGCCTCAAATGCATCAACAAAATTGATACTCTTAGACGGATGGTTTCTTGGAAGAAAGTGTCTGCAGTGTGGCATACCAACTATTTGGCCAGTAAAAAATTGTATTTTTCCTTTCCACGGTCCTTTCTTTAAAAAAATAATGGTGGTGTCCAACGAGCTTGCTCGCACCTCCATTATTCTACCGGGTACTTGCTACCTCCTACTAAAACGGTATAGGATAACTCTGCTTGCCAAGGTTTAGGCAGAAGATAGGAAGAAATCACCTAGCGTTTTTTTGTCTCTGCTAGATTTGAACCCTGGCCTCTAGGGTTTTCACCCACTTCATTGACGTTAGGCCACACCTTTGAATGCAAATTGTTTTTCCCTTTGTCATTTTCTTTTAATTTTCTTGATGATGTTAATTGTTTCTCCCCTTTTTTCTGTTCTTTTTTCCGGGTCTGTCTATTCTTTATTGTCATACTTGTCTACCTTCATTAGTATTTATTCTCTTGCTTCGTTTGTTCCTGGATTCTGTGACATGAAATAATTGTATCACATGCCATACTCTTTTACTTGGAGGTTATCCCTGGAAAGTTAAAAGTATTGTTGAGATTCTACTATTAACTTGCATCAGCTCTGTTTCTGGTTTAGAAAGACCTCAACACTGCTCTATGAGAAGCACCAGAGTCCACTTTCTTCTATTTAAACAAGTTATTGTTTTGCCCTATTCAACCTTTTTTTTTTTTGGAAAAAGGAAGTTTGGTCCCATATGTGAACTTTATTGCACCCTTAACCTCTTTTCTTCTTTTTATGGAATTTTTTAAAACTGTGTTCTAGCTTGTGATTCATCTGAAGAGGGTAAATCTGAAAAGTTTGTCCAACATTGAAGATCAATGTATTCAAAGTACAAAAGCTGAACGTCCTATTCAAAGTACTTTACGAAGAGGAGTTAGTGAACCAGTTTATTTAATTGAACTTGTTAGGTCTTTCATAGTCTCTAGATGAAGAGGAAACAGTTGTTCTGTTCGATAATTGGTGACCGTCATGTGAAATACCATATAGTTCTCTGGTGTTTAAATGCAAGGAGGTGCATGCCCTATGAGTTGAACGTGTGCTTGTTTACTTTATGATGAGTAAATATAGAAAACAATAGTTTCATGCCTTGCCATCTCACTCTCCTTTTCCTCTTTGAATCTATTTTGACAGTACAACAACATTGTGCTTGCTCTTAGAAGGGGGGACCTACGACTTCTTCGACGTGCTTTGCAAGAACATGAAGACCAGTATGTATACTTATCCTTTATACGTGAGCCGCATTATATTTGCATATCCTAATAACACTCCTATTACCAGGTTCTTAAGGTCTGGTGTTTATCTTGTCCTGGAGAAGTTAGAGCTCCAAGTTTACCAGAGGTTACTAAAGAAAATGTAAGTGTAATGCTTCTCTTTTTGGCTGAAAACATACGCGGCCCCACTCAACTTGCCAAATTTTTTATTTTGACACCTTACCTTGAGGTACAACCTGTTGAACACTTGATGTTAGTAAAAGATGTACCTATCACACACACGCTGCTAACATGGCAGTGTGTGTAATACACTCACCATTGAGAGTGTGAAAGGCCCTAAAAAAATTTCCGCTTCTATCTCCTACAACTTCAATTTGCCGTCACCATCTCCGCCACCATATGAATTTCCTCCTCCTTCCCACCGTACAGACTACCCCGAACAGGAGTTACTGCAAGACCCTTCAATTCCATCTAATAATCTTGTTAAAACCACACAAATCTCTGAATTAACAGGATCAAAGAATAAACATTGTTGCATGGAGAATGCATTCTATTTCCAAAATTTGTAGAAAATCCGACTACCTTTTCCGATCTGTGGGACTCAACCGGAGCTTCTTCAGGTGATGGGTCAGTTTTGATGGAGGAACTATGTTTTTTGAGAACAGAAGTTCGATCTGGGTTTAGAATGAAAATATTGAGAAGTGAGGTTACTGCAGGATCTGTGCGTGAATTAAAAACGGATTTTTTGGAATTGACTGGAGCCAAGTAATTTTGGGGTAGAGAGAGGAAACAGAGGATGAAGCTAAAAATGTTATCTGGAGATAGCCGTGTTCCGTCAACTACTACTACCTGGATAACTATTAACAAAACTTGCTAAAAGGTAGATGCAGTTTCGAGCGCAAATATAATAATGAATAGTTCATTAATCATTACTAAGACAAAAGCATTGGGACCTAATCTTGAGAACTTTTGATAACTCATTTTCTAACAACTCATGTTCGACTCCCGAACTGATTTTGAGACGACTTCGTCCAATTTTGGGTAACTCAAGTCACATTAATAGTGTGTTCGTAAAATTGCCGATTTATTGTCGGAGATGATGGTGTATGGTGGTGGTTATGGCGGTAGTGAAATGAAGAAGATGACCACCATAGGGGGAGGGGGGAAAAAGGTTGACTGATCAGATTTTGCTTTTTAGAATTTTCCATGTCGTTCATTGACTTGTCTCATCTTTGTGGGAGATTGTCATTTCGGGATCTAATAGGCACATTTAGCTCAGAGTTCGGGTGTTCAATAGGTAGATACAACCCTTAGTTCTAAGTGTCCAAATGAAAAAAATTGGCTAGTTTGAAGGCCGTCAATGTATTCAGCCCTTCTTTTTTATTGGTTCTTTCTAATCGTCTTTGAGTATTAAAATCACTGTATTAATTGTTACACAGCTATATTATCCAGAAGCAGAAAGATCAGAATAAAGCTCACCAGATCAAGTTGGACTTGATTGTTAGAGCTCTAAAATGGCTTGAAATTGATATGGATGTTGATGAGGTAAGCATTTTGGCTTATTATAGGCTGGTTGGTTCAAGATTTCGTATTCCTCTTTCAACTGGCTTCTTCCTTTACACCCAAAAAAGAAGAGGAGAAAACAAGGGCTTCTTCCTTTACTTTCTCCTAAATAACTGGAGCTTTCTATGCTTTGTTACAGGTGGAGTGCATCATGTCCATTTTGATATATAAGAACCTTGTCAAAGGTTACTTCGCTCACAAAAGCAAAGTTGTAGTTTTAAGCAAGCAAGAACCTTTCCCCAGATTGACTGGCAAAGCAGTCAACTCATAACAATGAGGCCTATACAAATATGTTAGTAATGGACTGGCAGATAACCAATCAGTGTAATGACGCTGTAGTTCAGGATGACTGCTCTCTCCAGTAGCATGATGGTGGGGACTGCTGCTACCTGGTCGGCACAATGGATGTAACACAATTTTACAGTGTATTTATTCTGACAACAATGTTCAATAGTTGCTGTAGACTTGATTTAAGACAATCTGGACATTGCTTATTTTAGGGGTGTCAATTGTGGCCCAAATGTTGATGGCCCGCCCAAATTTTATGGGTTGGGCTCAAGCTGATTTTCTATTGGGCTGGTTTTAGCCCAACCCAACATTATCCATTTTAAAGTTATCTTCAATTTAGCCCAATTTTAGCCCATTTTGATGATTTACTTTAATTTGTTTATTGCTTGAGATCTCCAATTCGAACTCCTCCCACCCCTCCCCCTACCCACGGCACCACCACCACCCCATTTTTTTTTTCATTTTTTATACCACCTGCGACCCCCCCCCCCCCCCCCAACCCAAATAATGATTAAAAAAAAGTTTTAAAACGTTTTTTTTTGTTTTTTTTTAAGTCTTCTTTTCTTTCTTTAACTCCGTGCCTAGTTAAATGGGTTCACATAAATTGAAACGGAGGGAGTATGAAATAACAAATTTCATTTCCATGAAAACAAAAATCTGAAAATATTTTCCATGGTCCACGAAAAAATGTTTTTGGTGAAAATGTATTCACGGAAAATGTAATTCTAGAAAATATTTTCTGTGGAAAATGTTTTTCTAGAAAATGGACTCCTCAAAAAAATGGATCAAATTGGGTGGGTCAAGAGTGACTCATGACCCAATTCATTTTTAGCCCATTTCAGTCCAAATATTTCAGGGCCAATTTTAGCCCAGCCCATTAATGAGCTCAGCCCATTTTAACTTTCTCAATCTCCGTCCGACCCGCCTATTTGACACCCCTACTTATTATACTTCACGTACCAGAGTGTGTATACTGTGGGGCAAGACAACAACTTCAAGTAACAATCATTTTTGTTGATCCAAGTGTAGGGTGAGCTTGTCTGCTAGGTGTTCTAATCCATGATTGTTTTGCAATAACAAACGCTCATATGGTTTCTCATAAATGAATCAGATCCTGCACCATGTCATCCATTCTACAGTATGTTGTCTCAAATGTCTCAATTCCAAATTACAATAGTTGAAGTTAGCTTCCCATAATTGAATCAGACTTTGGACAGCGTCATCACTCCACAATCAATTACGTCCCAACTCCAGACTAAACTTGGTAAAGTATAAACTCTTATATCTCTTCTATTTTAACTGGATTTGTTTCTTTTAAGTACTATATAATTTGTTTTAAAAAGAATTCTCACATCTCTTCTGGTATTTAATTGGATTTGCTTCTTTCAAGTACTAAAAAAAAAAGAAAAAAGTAGTACTAAATAATTTGTTTTTCGAAAAAACAAAAGAGGTCTTATTGAAAAAACAATAGGGTTTACCAAAAAAAGAAAAGAAACAATAGGTGCTTATTGAATTTCACTTGTAAAGTCTTTAGCTGGATTAAGACGACTCGTGCCAAAACCCAGACTGAAGCATAACAACAATTCTGACTCAAGTTTTTGGTATGATGTACGTGGATCTTTTGATTTTATAAGTACTTCCTTTGTTAAGTTTGCATTGATTCGAAGGAGTTATAATTTTGAGCCATCGTTGACTCGTCTCCTTTTAGCACATTTGATCAAATACATTTGGAGGGCTAATGCAAGATAGATCCAACTATATCAAGCGACCTTATTTCATTTAGTTCCTACTTGTACCTTTTACATCTATGTTCATTTCTAGTCTTTTTCTATTTTATACGTATACTTTACATTCGATTTCGACTAGCATTTTTGTGATATATTGGTTTATAGAGGTCTCACATTCATCTATCTATATTTATTAAAAAAGCATGAATGTAAATGATGGTTGACTAAAATATTCTTCAAATATTTAACACTTTTATACCCTTTGATATTAACTATTTCTTCCATATAACAATTTAATGTAGGGTATAAATGTAATATTGGATAGAGTAAGTAAAACCTTTATGATTCGGAGGATACAATTCTATTCCTTTTTGGACAGCAACTCACGCCAATATGCATGGTGTAGAAGGTGTAATCCTATTGAAATCGTAGTATACACAAATACAAATATTCAAGTTATAATATACAGATTACGTATAATTCGGGATTATATAATGTTAAATTTTTTGCGCTAATTTAAAATAATTTTGCAGGAAGAAAATGAAAATCATATTGTTCACTACTAAAATAGACTTTTTTTCCACCAACATTCGGTGACAACTTTGTACTAATATATGATTTTCCCACCTCACCGGGAAAAGATTTTAGTAGTGGTTCTTACTGGAAATTCTGATAAACATCGCAATTGTTCGACAAGGCAAAGTAATAGTATAGTTTGTGAAACTATACCTTGCTTGATCTATATCTATCTTTTAATTTCTTTCATGAATTTTCGCCTAAGAATAATTAATTTTATGTATCTATCTCACGAAGAAAAGAATGGACAAAATTGGAATACTTGATAATTATTTTTAGAATATATATGCAAGATATATTCGTGCAACGCACGAACGTAGAGACTAATATTCTATTAAAAACACGAAGGATCTTAGAAATATTGATTAAACTTTTTGCCTTCATTAAAAGACTACAAGAGACAAAATTGTCATTTACTATTTTTATCGAATACCTATTTAATTGTCTTTATAATATTTCACCTATTTTATTTTTTAAAAAAACGTTATTTTTGAAGTCCTTTTTGACTTTGACAAATATTTTTTGGTAAAGTAAAACCCATCTTTATTATTGGTAGTAGTGGGCAAAAAGGAATCAAATTGGCAATGTTTCTCGATTTGTTTTTAAACCCTCCCCCATAGGGATGGCAACGGATCGGATCTGGACCGGATCCTACTAGATCCAGATCCAGATCCATTTTTCATACATGAATTCAGATCCGGATCCAGATCCAACGGGTCCATAAAAATCATATCCAAATCCGGATCCATCGGATCCGCCGGGTCCACGGATCGGATCTGGATCCACATGTAAAAAAAATTACCTTGCTAAGAATTTTTTTTGAACTGAAAAACGATTTTTACTTAGCTAACAGTTTACTGTTTTTCAATTTTGAAATGTTCATATGAGATATTTTGTTCGTTGTCTCGTTTTGATTGTGAGCTATTAATTAAAAATGTTGGACAATGACAATAGTTGTGAAAAATGCTGACTAGTATTTTCACAATGCAGAACTTGCATGTGCTTGGAATCTTCATAAATGAAGTGAATATAATTTTAACTACTTGTTTATGGAGATGTTAGTCATTCACTAATATAACATTGATTTTATTATTGAAGTTACCTCTTTATTTTTTTGTTTTTGAGTTAACGCGGGGATAAATTAAACTTGTTTTGAGAATTAAACTTGCAAGGATGTGCTTAGCAATTTTAAGAAAATACTTATAAAATTACATTCTAGGTTATGAATATATTTTATAAAAAATGGATCCACGGGTCGGATCTGGACCGGATACGGATCTCAAATACAATATCCAGATCCAGATCCGATCCGTCAGAAACGGATTCGGGTCCGATCCGGATCCGTCGGGTCTAAATTTTAAAGATCCATATCCTATAAAACGGATCTGGATCCGGACCGGGTCCAGGATCCATTGCCATCTCTACTCCCCCAAAAGCTCTCTTGTCGATTTTATTTTATTCTTGGGTTAAACATTTATTTTAAAATTTCGTCTTTCTCTGGAATACCCATGTGCTCTCTGCTTGCAACAAATCTCTTTATTTTAGGTGAATTAATT
The DNA here is from genome assembly GCA_034509755.1 of Anisodus tanguticus. Lineage (NCBI taxonomy): Eukaryota > Viridiplantae > Streptophyta > Magnoliopsida > Solanales > Solanaceae > Anisodus > Anisodus tanguticus. The sequence continues at coordinate 31,935,883 of CM067544.1, read as the reverse complement.
GAATTTCTTGGTAAAGATAGATTGATTCACTCTTGGTTAGATGCTTTTATTTGTGCCGATTGGAATACAGGTAGTTATCATCCAATCGATATATTAAAGGTTTTTCCTTTCAATTAAAATACTTTTGCTATTTAACTTTTGTGTTTAGAGCTACTATCATATTGTTTTTCTATGGTGATCTTTCAATCTTTGTCTTCCAAACATGTATATTTACCAGACAACCTTAAAGTGATTTCCTTTGAATATAGGTTGAATTTGAAGAAATATGTACTACCCAGAAACTTAGATCCGTCAAAATGGCTTATGTAATAGTACAAGAATGATATGTAGAGGTCTTGACAACAACATGATATATGCAGGTAATTATTATTATTATTATAAAAATATGAATCTTCAAGGTGAATTATTAATTGATTATATATATATATATATTAATCGATTGAATATCGACATATAATTATTAACGTGTCCTTAGAGTGCATGAAAAACAAGAACTTTTTTTAGAAAAACAAGAATTATAATGGGTCTGCTTCCTCAAAGTTTGAGTCTTTTAGTGAATTAGATACAACTGGCGGGTTTAATGGGGGTTTTGAGCTTATTGGGTATGGAAAATTTTGTTGGGTTTGTTTGGATTCCATTAAATTTTTATAAAAAATTTCTCAAGAAAACGGCGGCACTATATTACCGGGAAATTTTAAGGTTTTTTCGTAGGGTGGGTAAAAATAGTACTCATATTATTATTGTTGTGATTAGTTATTATCGACTTTGTTTGTTGTATTAAATCATGCATTGCATAATCAATTTATATCGATCTATCTTCTATAATTTTAAAGGCACGAAGGTCCTTAGCGAAACGTTGTTAGACCTTTTTATCTTTTAAATATAAATTTCACATTAGAGAAAATTATAAATTAATAATTTCTCTAATATTTAGGACTTTAAATCAACTAAATTTTCTTTCAAATCGACCGCAATTTTGACGACTCCAAATTATGGTAAATCGCCACCACTAAAGAGATTTACATTGAATTCTACTAAGTGATTGAAGTTATGTATACGCCCTTTATAAAAACTTGAATAGGAATGAGGTTTGGTTTTATTCGTGATTTGGAGTATATTGTCTTCTGATAGCATACATTCTACTAACAATATTAAGGCTTTCCTTCTTTATTTTTTTTACATTTCAAGTCATTTATTTTTCTTCCAATATTTATTTATCTAACTTTATTAGAGTTGTCAATATGTGTTGGGCGCATCCAACCCAACCTGTAATTTGAGAGGGTTGGGCTAAAATTTTTGAAGCCCATTTAAGAATGAAGCTTACCCGGCCCGAAAAAGCCCACTGGCTGATGGGCTTGAGCGATGCTGGGTTGGGCCAGCCTGCGGGCTTGAGTGTCGCATAGTATAAATATCATTACACCAATAATACAAAACATGATCTTTATCAAACATACTTTTAGTACAAATGCACATTAAGTTTAACGCCCGGGGGAGACGCTTTTACGCCTGGACTTACTCTCCAAACTCTAGGGCGTATGCCCTATAGTTCTCCACCTTTCGTTTGCGTCCGGAGCATTTTTAATACACCCCCGTCCCAAAACTCGCAAAACACTATTAACATTATTTGAGACTTGATTAAGAAATAGTACCACCATTTAATATTGTCTTGCAAATATTTTTGTCAGCATTTTTAAAATAGAATTTAAATTAAAGGAATTAACAAAAATATATATATTTTAAAAAAAGATGGGTTGGCCTGGTCAGAACCGCAACCCACGTAATGATGAGTTCGGCTGACTATTCTAAAGCCTATAAAAATAATGGGCATGTTTGGCCTGGCCCGTCAAATTCTAAAGCCCACGTGAACTAGCTAGATTGGCTGAGCCAACCCATTTTGATAGATCCGGGCTAACTAGCCCGTTTCGACAACTCTAAAATTTATTGATTTTCGAATAACATGATTTTATTTATGTTGCAGTGTACTCATAAGCATAAGTTATCAACTCTATTTTTTCATATAATTAGAAAAAGATCGTATTTAAGCTGGATATGACAATCAATTTTTTTCTCATGACAATTGATGATTCATTGAAAGTTGTGATTAATCATTGTCGTCATGACCGATGAGTAATATAATACTTAGCTTGACTAGAAGTCACATAATTCATCAATTCTATCTTTTCATAAAATTAGGAAAAGATCGTATTTAAGTTAATGTGAAAATTGATTTTTTTATATGACAATTGATGATTCATTGAAAGATGTGATTAATCTTTGAGTTGGGACTCCTGAGTAATGTAATACTTAGCTTGACTAGAAGTCACTAATAAATCTAATTTTTCATATTTGAATTTAAAAATTAAACATTTTATTGCCCTAACTTTTATTTCTGGTGTATTTAAGATAATATAATAAGTCTTTTCAAAATTGAATCCAAAAAAAGATATTTTAATTTGATTATTGTACGTAAAGATATATGCTTCACATGAATTCTTTCATGTAATATGGAATTGGAACAAAGTTATAATATCCCTTAAGGACGAGGTGTTAGAAGAATTTTATTTTGTTGAATGTTTAAACTAAAAATGAAAGTTATTTTATATAATATATTTTTTTATACATAATTTTTAATTTATTAGCACGTGCCACGCACGTACGCTAAAACGTGGATTACTACGTATGTAACAACTTGATTATCAGTTCTAATTTTATAATACAATGTTATTAATACGAACTTTCCATTTTAAGAGTTGAAGATGCAATGTTTTTAACTTTCTTTGATCTTCAGAGAAGGCTGATGACATTCTGGGAAAAAATTGGACTGATCTTTTTTCAGAAAAAGAATTGAATTTTTGTGTAGATATATATTGATCTTGAACATTCTCTCGTCCGGTCGACTTTGTGTGTCTTTTGAAGCTCATATATATGTGGTGCTTCCCTTGAATTGATAAAGGAGCCTCTAATTTTTTGTGAATGTTAAATGTGAGTTGCACCGACATTTCAAATTAATCATTATAAATTATTTGGATACTGTCATTTATTTTTTTAAAATAAATTTATATGCACCCCATATTTATCATTAATTTAATGGATACAAAATATTTTTATTTCATACACACATTTATCACTTAAGATCTAGCGATATATATTCAATAGTTTAATGTTTTACTTTATATTAAAGTTATATTGCTTTATTTAATGTAAACATTGACGGATAAGTATTTACATGATGAGGTAAGTTATATGTCATCATAACGACAAAAAAGTTTTTACGTGTAAAGAGAAATCTCGACTATAAAAAATAATAATATAAAAGAAAGAATCTCGAACGCAAGAAAAATAATATAAAAGAAGGAACCCTAATGCAAAAGAACAACAATAGAAAAAGAAGGAAGTACATGTTTACACGAAGTTAGTATTACTATTTAAATTATATCCTAGTTTTATAACTTTTTGCACGTCTATATACTTTAGACCACCTTTAGACAACTAACGCTTGAAATTCCACCATTTTGCCGGACCTTCAGACATAAATGCTTGTATTTCAAACAGAATTTGAAGTTAGGCTTTACCTAGACTAATTTCTCACATCACATGTATGATATTTGTCAAAATTAAGTAGATATTAAATATTTTTTAAAATTAAATAGCAGTATTCAAATAAAATTCCACGTGAAATTTTCACAGCATGAAATGCAAAACATAATCAAGCCACACGATATGAAGTCAAAGCTATTAAAATAAATGAATTTATAAAAATAACATATTCAAATGTAATCCCACAAATGGAGCGAGAGGGAAAATTGTATCTAGATCTGAATAAGGAGGAGGAGGAGGAGAAGGAAGTGATGGTGGTGGCCGAATATAAAAAGGGAGTCTTACGAGGAGAAGGCGATCGCATTGAACCAAAAGAAGAAAAAAGAGGAGGTAGTGATGATGTTGCCCAAATATGAAGAAAGAAGAAGAAGAAGTAGTGATTGTGATGTTATCGAAATCTAAAAAGAAAAAAAGATGGTATTACTCAAATTTGAAAATAAAGTGGTGATGGTGACCAAATTCGAAAAATAAAATGGTGTGTTTTTTTCACTCTCCACCCCTGCCCCTCCCCTCATCTTCTGATCGTTTTCCTTATTCTTCAGATTTGATCATCGCCCCCACCTATCACCTTTTCAGTTTTTTTCTTTTTAGATCGGCGTGGTAATGTCGTTGCTACCGATTTCACCTATTTCTTCTTATTTTCTTATTCTAACCCTCATCACCCGATACCCCACTTTGGGCTGGCTCCTCTTCCCAATATAAATACATGCTCCACAAGCAAAATTATACTAGCATTGAGAATCATGAAAAATGAGATGGGTAAAAATTTATATTTCGATGTTTATCAAATTAATGGATACAAAATATACATTTTCCGTATACAAATCTATCACTTAAGATCTAGTTATATATACTCAAAATTTTAACTTTTATATAGCAAAGGTAGATTACTTTATTTAATGTTAACATCGACGAATAAGGTGAGGTTAGTCATTTGTCATCATAACGACAAATCCTCTTACAAGAGAAACTTGAAAGGAAAAAGAACAACAATATGAAAGAAGGAAGTGCACGATACCCCTTTTGATGTTACTGTTTAAGTTATGTTGTAAGTTTATAAATTTTTACTCCACTTCAAATAAATTTACATATGCATACTATGTCAAGCCTAACTTTTAACAAGTATGCTGAAGTTCAATCATTTTATCCAAACTTCAAATATAAATACTTGGGTTATTCTTTTGGATCTTCAATGTTAACACGTGAGTTACATGTATATTACAAATTACTCATTATAAATTTTATATAAAAAAATAATAACAACAACAACATATCCAGTGAAATCTCACAACGTGGGGTCTGGTGATGGTAGAGTGTACGCAGATATTATCTCTACCTTGGTAGGTAGAGCGACTGTTTCCGAGAGACCCTCGGCTCAAGACAGAGCACAAGCAAAGCAACAACAAAAGCAAAACAAGAGAAACAGTCAGACCCTATCAGAAAATAAAATTTAAAGTAGTATGAAAATGTTGGTATTAAAGGCAAATAATCCATGATAGCGCATTCCGAAAAAGTAAGCAGTAACTAGCGCATGTAAATAAGATAAACAAAGTACACTAAATGACACATAACAACAGAAATCAACTACATGAGACTATAAAGCAATACTGTGTCTATTAGTACGATAGGCTAAACAAGCCTACAATAATAACACTACAACTACCAGTTTGCAAGCGTAAGTAGGACTATGCTCGACTACCTACTATCCTTCTACCCTAATCTGTGTCCTCCACAACCCCCTATCTAAGGTCATGTCCTCTGTAAGTTGTATCTGCGCCATATTCCGTCTAATCACCTCTCCCCAATACTTATTCGGTCTACCTTTACCCCTTCTGAACCCGTCCATTGCCAACCTCTCACACATCCGCACTGGGGCATTTGTGTCTCTCCTCTGCACATGCCCAAACCATCTCAACCTCGCTTTTCGCATCTTATCCTCCACTGAGGTCACTCCCACTCTGTCCCGGATATCGTCATTTCTAACTATCCCTCCTTGTATGCCCGCATATCCATCTCAACATCCTCATCTCCGCAGCTTTCATCTTTTAGATGTGCGAAGTCTTGACTGACCAACACTCTGCCCCATACAACATAGTCAGTCTAACCACCACCCTATAGAACTTGCCTTTACGTTTTGGTGGAACCTTTTTGTCGCATAAGACTCCAGATGCGAGCCTCCATTTTATCCACCCTGGCCCAATACGGTGTGTGACATCGTCATCAATCTCTCCATCCCCTTGGATAATAGACCCGAGGTACTTAAAGTTTCCTTTCTTTGGAATGACTTGAGTACTAAGTCCCACCTCCACGTCTGGTTCAAGGGCGCTCCCATTACTGAACTTGCACTCCAAGTATTCTGTCTTGGTCCTACTCGACATGAACCCTTTAGTTTCCAGAGTCTGTCTCCAAACCTCCAGCTTCACGTTCACTTCGATGCGAGTCTCATCAATCAGGACTATGTCATATGCGAATAACATACAACATGACACCTCCCCTTGAATTTGTCGTGTCAGTCGATCCATCACCAAGACAAATGAGAATGGGCTAAGAGCTGATCCCTGGTGCAGCCCCATCATCACTGAAAAGTGTTATGAGTCTCCTTCCACTGTTCGTACCCTGGTCTTAGCTCCATCATACATATCCTTGATCGCCCTAGTATACGCCACATGTACACCTCTAACCTCCAAACATCTTCATAGAACCTCCAAACTTTGTCGTATGCCTTCTCGAGGTCGATGAAAACCATTTATTATTATATTAAAAAATAATAATTTTTTAATTGGATAACTATAAAGACTTTGAAAGGTTTATTAGAATTAATTTAACAATAACATTTTTTCATATTATTCTAAATAAATAAAACACAAGACTCAGGTCAAATCATGAGAAGAAGAAAATTAAGGAGGAGCTATTGGTGATGGTTCTGGGTTATTATTTTTTTGGATCTTTTTTAATCTACGGAGAAGATTGACATTGTGAAGAAAAATAGGGATGGTTTTTTTTTGTTTTTTGTTTGTAAAGAGAAATAGAGTTTTTGTCATGAAAAAAATACCATTACCACTATCTAAAAAGGGATGAGAAGACAATCGCGTAGAACCAAAAAAGAAAAAGGAGGAGGTAGTGATGATGTTGCCAAAATCTCGAATAAAAAGATAAGAGGTGGTTATGATGTTGTGGAAATCTAAAACAAAAAAAGATGATTATGATATTTTACCCAAATTTGGAAAAAACGTTGTGATTAAGAGGGATTGTTTTAACTTTTATATAGTAATAGTTAATTACTTTATTTAATATTAAAATCGATGAATAAGTATTTACTTTATAAGTTAAGACATCTGTCATTATAACAATAAATCCTCTTGTGTTTAAAGAGAAACATGAAAGGAAAAAGAACACAAATACGAAAAAGTGGACGATACCCCATTTTGGTATTACTATTAAGTTACGTTCTAAGTTTATACATGTTTAAAGAGAAACATGAAAGGAAAAAGAACACAAATACCCCATTTCGGTATTACTATTTAAGTTACGTTGTAAGTTTATACATTTTTTTTTCACTTCAGTTAAATATTACACATGCATACTCTGTCAAGCCTAACTTTTAAACGATTACTAGAGAATTTGTCCTTGCTTCGTGCAGATTAAATTTATGATTTTTTTATGTGCATATGTTTAACAAAATTTAAAACATGAATTTACCTTTGTACATATATAAGTATCCAACTTGTTTTTTCTTTTATTGAAGAGTTAAATTGTGGTGCTTTTATAATGTTCTTTTTAAATCAGCAAAGAGAACCAACAACAATTACCTAAATTCTGTTACCTCTTCTCCCAACAATAATAAATTACTAATCGAGAGTGTCCACAAACATCAAAATGTTTTTCAAATTGAAAAATATGTTGTCAAAAATCCGTAGACAAAAATTTCATTACTTTTCTTACCACTGCATATTGATCTACTCCTTGAAATAGAGTAATAAGATAGAAATTTATCCCGACATATAGTGTAAATAACATTATATAGTATAACTTCTATTTTATCCAAAAGCACAAGAAACACATACTATTTAACATTATATAGTATAAGTACATATTAGCAACGGGGAAATCCCCCCTCATAAAAGTAGTTTGTATGCTGGCTAACTTCCGTTTTCTTAATCTACTTCCGCAAACTCGCAAGAGGTTACCTAAACACACTAACTAAATAAACACAAAAAAGTGAGATGCTAATGAATCTAGTAAATAAGCAATAATAGGGTGTTAACGAATCAAGAAAATAAGCAGTAATAGGGGGAGGAGAAAAGTTTGGAACCTTAGAATTAAAACACATAATTAAGAATTTAAGAATGAAACCATAAAAATAGTGATTGATCTTGATAGACTTTGAAGTTTCAATTTCTTACACTGCACTTGCACATAATGCTTCGGCATTCGATCAAGTGTCTAAATGATGTCGTGGTAGCACAATTGAAGCATGGATTGTCAACTATTGAATTATAAAGACGCCAGCACAAATATATACATACTTGCACCTAGAAGAAAACAAAAGACAGAAAATTAAGAAAAAAGATAGATAGAATCCTCGGCCAAAGAGGTGTCATAACTTATACATTAAATTAGGAATCATGATATTAATTACTAATACTAAGAAATAATAGAATTTATGAAGATGAAGGGGTGTGTTATGGAGATGACTTTTTAAATTTAATTTAATTAATTAAAAATTATATAAAAAGCCAAAAAGAAAAAGAAAAAAAATAGGATCCTTGACCATAGAGAAGTGTCACATAAGATTGTCTATTCGTAGCTTTATATTATATATTTATATGATATTAATTGATTGATGATTGATAGTATTATATAAAGAGAGGGAGAGGGGGCTGCCTAAATGTCTTTTAAGTTCCCCATTATCATACACAATAATTTTGTTGATAATTAAGGTGAATTAAAATGTAATATAAGTAGAAGAAATGTTACATGCTCACACTAATGTCCCTTCACTATTGATTTCTTTTATGATGAATTAAATAGGCGAGAACGTGACATTTCACTTGACTTTGGAAGATTTTTTTTTAAGAACATTTAACATAATTAAGAGACTTAAATGAGTGTTTCTTGATTATTGTTTTACGTGGAATATAAATGAGAAAAATTTAAAAGGAGAAAAAATATAAATGACTTTCTAGGTCATAGAGAGGAACCATACATAATTGTCTATTCCAAACTTTATTTTATATATATTGATTTTGCCTGAACTTCAAACATAAATGCTTGGATTTTTATTTTTGACATTCAATGTTACCACATGAGTTACACGTAAATTTCAAATTAGTTATTATAAATTTTATACTCAAAAATAATAATTTTTTAATTGCATAAATATAAAGACTTGAAAGTTTTATTAGAAGTAATTTAACAATAACATTTTCTCATGTTTTTTCTTTTGTTTGTTTTCTACAATGGCAGTTTTCATCCTTTAAAGCAAGGAAAAAACACTTATGGTTCCTTAGCAGAGGGGAGAAGCTTGATTTAAATTTTGTACTTATATATTTAGGGAGTTTTGTAATACAAATGGAGAATTTGAAGCCTATACGTCTACTTCTAGGATCTGTCCTACTGATGAGATGAAAACAAAAAACTGGGTTTCAAATGTACTCTTTTACATAAATAGTTCCATCAAGTTAAAATTTCAGCAACATAGTCTCTAGCCATTGCTTATAAATAGTTCACATCGTACATCTAATATTATAGGACGAAATGTGCATACATCATTTTTTTTTTTACCTTTCTTGTTTAATACATTAGAGAAAAAAGTCATAGCAGATAGCTTGTTGCCCAAGTAGCTGAAACTTCAATTTAGTGATCACATATCGACCAAACAATCACCAGCTATAATCAATAACTCATGATTCATCATCATGAATTGTACTTACATTACAAGGCAATTTATGAATTTTATATAAAAAAATACACACTACTAGAAAACTGCTAATTACCTACAGATATTACCTGGGAATTATTTTCGCAGTAATTATCTGCGAATTTTCATGCGAAAATTTAAAATTCCTAAATTCAAAATATTTTACTTGTGGAAAAAAGTTTTCCAAAAAATTCGCAAGTAAAGTTGGGGCCATCTTGCGCGGAAAGATTACATGGGGAATTAGTTGGGAATAAATTCGACAGGTAAATTCGCAAGATGGCAAATAAATGAATCTTATTTTTAAATCGTAAGAAAATTCCCAAGTAGTCCCCGTACGAATTTTGTGTAATATCCCGTACTTTTGGGTCATAGTTTGAATCACTAGGCGTTTATAAATAGACCCGAGCGTTGGAAAAAATTATGTTGTAGTTATGTATATAAGGAGATTGGTATATAAAAGAATTAGATCCCGAAATAATATTGGACGTAAAAAAAAAGTGACGACGGGGATCGAGAATAAATTTGAAGTATGCATAATAAGATTATGAACTAGTGGCATACTAGGAAATTATGACATTGAATATATGAAAGTCTTATAAGTCATCAAGATTTAACTGAATTGGAATCACATAATTAATTATGTGTGTGATTGATAAATTATACGGAGGCAGGTCGCTTAAATAATTAAGTGACCGTGCATATTAATGGCATGTGGCGTGGATTTATGGCTCCCACCGCCAAGGCTAAACTAAGTGGGGGACCAAATCATTAGCCTCCATTAAATACTATTGTAGGCATCTTTTAAGAGAGGGAGATCATGGTCAGTATATAGACAATCCTGATTGTCCATTTTAGTTTTAAACTATATGTATAACTCCTTATTTGAAATAGAATCAAAACAGATGGTAGTTGCTCTTTCACTGCTTAGTAAATTTTAAGAGAAACAGATCGTTCATTTAGAAAGAAAATAGTTCCTTTCCTTTCCTGGAAATTCAGTGTTATGCTCGACCAAAATTTCTATTTTGGTTGAGGTTTGCTCCACGTATTGAGGTATGTTAAGACAAATTATTTCATTCTTTTGGCATGTTCCATGTAACGAAATATAACTGTGATATTGCTCCATAATTTATTCTACTCTTAGAAGTTAAGAATATTCATATTATTGATTCCTATGTTAAAAGTATGTCTAAATATGTTCCTAAGTCCTTATTAAGGCATACTGAAAAGATGTTAATATTTACGGCGTTAACCGAAGGTACAAGGAAATTATGTTATTCATGATATTTTATTGTGATTCATGCATTTTCATTTGCATTGCATTCATGTTTTACCCAAGACCGTATATTGGGGACGGGAAACGGGAAACGCAGACCACCTGATCAACTGGGATATGATAAATAATAAAGCCTGTGTGGCTTAATGAAGGAAGATGTCTGATTAAGGGCCAATATATATATATATATATATATATATATATATATGTTGTGGGGAGGAAGATGCCCTTGTGTGGCCATTATATATGTATTTACCGCATTATGCATGACATTTAGACATATTATGCCCACAGAGGCCGACATGAAATGATGCCCACATAGGCTGTCATGGTAAGAAAAATGCCCAATGGGGCTGATGTATATGTATACCGCATTGTGCATGACATTTAGGCATATGTATTAGGACCCTTAGAGATATGTATTGTTGGTCAGTTGTTTCTGTTTCAGTTGTTGTTATATCCCTGTTATACTATTGTTCATGCCTGACATACTCAGGACATCAGTCGTACTGACGTCCCTTTTGTCTGGGGACGCTGCGTTTCATGCCCGCAGGTTCAGTTAAAGAAGGTGACGGTTCACGTTAGTTGATTGCGAATCCATCGGATTTTTGGAGCACTCCCCTTGTTCGGAGTGTTGGTCTAATTTTGGTACGGTACATTTTTGCTTGTATATATGAGTATGGCGGGGCCCTGTCCCGACCTTTGATGTTGCTACTCCTAGATGCTTGTAGACAGGTATCCTGTGTGTAGTTGTTATGTATGGCCTTGTCGGCCTTTGGGTATTTATATATATATATATATATATATATAAGATGGTTATCCAACTTTATATAGTCCTTTTTCGGCTTAGTCCGTGTTTAATTATGAATAGGTGTTGACTGTAAGGTTAGTGGTACCCGACGGGTGGGATCTGGGTGCCTGTCGCGGCCATCCGGTTTGTGTCGTGACATTTTGCTAGGGATATTTTCCTGGAATTTTTCTAGCAATTTTTTTTACTTTGGGAATTGCACTAGGTTTGCTGCGATTTTAGTTGGGAATATATTCCTGGGGATTAGCGCGCTTGGGAAATAATTTGGGGATTTGTTATTGCGTCTAACAATCATTATATAGACCTTTTCTTTTACTAATTGATGACTCAGACTGATCTATTGTCAATGTCTGATACGATCACTTGGCGTTTGCGAATTTTACCTAATACAATAAGGTTTTTAAATAAGTACCTAGCATGTTAATTGCGTCCAAGAAGCTCTCAGTTGATTGAAGAGCGACTTTGTTAATAGTTCGGTGGTGATTGAGACAGATAATCCGCTAGTTCATCAAGCTCTCGAAGAAAACATTTCAAATAATTTTATTTGAATTTTCTTGTTTATGGTTGTAAGACACTAATAAAAGGTTTTTAGTTAGTGTCTGTTAAGCGGCCACACTTTATCTATGACAACATTTTCTATGTCTAGTTGGATGGGATTGGGGTCTGTCCCACCATCTTTTCTTTTTGATGTTCGCTTTTGATTTGAGTAATAATTGAGAAGACACTTTTTTTTTGTTTTAAAAAAAGAACGAGTTAAAAAATATAGATTCCTAATGTAAACCAACAATTTTGAGAAATCAGTACTCTCTCCGCCCCAATTTATGTGATAACATTTAACAAAACACAAAATTTAACAAAGAAAGGAATATTTTTGAAATTTGTAATCTAAAACCAACCTTAGATATTTGCGTTACTATAAATCATTTCATTATGACTAAAAGTTTTTTTTTTAAATTAAGTTATTTCTAATTATACAAAGATTAACATTCAATAAAAAGAAAAATGTGCCACGTGAATTGAAAGGAATTGCGATCACTCCTTGTACGGATCTTATCATTCGTATATCCTATGTGAACATCTTTCTTTCCAAATACCCAATGGAGACTTGTTACTTTACCAAGTCCTGAAAATAAACAGGTGAGCAAAGAAAGCCAAATATAATCCTTTTCTAATCCACTCACCACTGTAACTTTTCTAATTCTATCTTATTCCCACCTTCTAGAAACCTCATAACACTGAGATTGTAAATTCCGAGAAACTGGAGGGTTGTGCAAAGCGTGGAATTGGGAAACAGAAAAGAAAAGCTAACATTTCAACCAATGCAATGTGTTCATTTTTATGTATTGCTAATTTGCTATAACTCAAAGGATCCATAAATAGAAACTGGGACAAAATTGCTGGAACTTTGGCACAATATATTACAAAAGCAAGAGAATTAAATGCCATCACAGAGGAGGTACTTCAACAATGCGCACTAACTTAATAAACTATGATGCATCATTTCCAGGAATCGCATTTTCAATGTTTGATGGCATGAGTATGTTAAATCCATCTGCTGCTGTGGATACAACCATTCCTGGGATCTGAGAATGCCAGTGGAGTTCTTTCAAATCTTTCTGACCCTGTTAGCAGTGCAAGAGCGACGTCATAAGAATATCCTTATAGCAGATAAATTTTGCATCTCATCAGACAGAAATAGAAGTATAACAACCTGATGAACAAAGAGAAGTTGCGGGGGCAAATCTGTTGGGGCATTGACTTGCTCTTTCATTTTAGCTTTGAACTCCGCCTCCTCTTCCTCATCTCTCTCCAAAGAAAGGTCCCAGATTCTGATAAATAGAGAAGGATTAAAACACCAGGTGATTCAACACAGATAGACACATCCATAGAGAAACATCCAAAATTATAACAGAAACAGATGTGGAAAGAGAGATAATCTGTTTCACATTCCTGTTAGAGTTGTCTCAGAAGGTTTCTTACGTTAGCTGATTGTCTGATGATGAAACAGCCACTGTTGAGGCTTCATGGGGACTCCATTCAATAGAAGTGATAGGATGTTTGTGATATTCAAAGTGTGCCACTACAGCGTCTTCTCCTTTCTGTCAAAGTGAACAAGAGAATAAGCAGTCGTTTTTTTAACTTGTACTAGCAAATTAACATGAGCACCTATAAACTGGTCACTCTCCTTAATAGACACTTTCTTCCCTGACAAAAGCTCAGATGTTAGGTTGGGAGTAGGGCGAGACGAACTCCTACTAACCTCATCCCCACTTCCCATCCCTTCTCAAGCAGTTATATTTTAATCGGACAATCAAAATCGAGCCAGTATTAGAGAATCATGAATTTAACAAACATTGGTGCCAGGAATTTAGAGACTATTAGTAGAATACCTCAAGCAATCTAAGATCTCGAATAGAAAATGTCCCATCATCACTTCCAGATGCAAGCATACAGCTCGCCAACCTGGTGAAAAAGCAAAGACATGACAATATAGCCTTAACTATAGATGTGGAAAGTAACACAACAGAAAAGTCCATACCTGTTCCATGATATAACATTGACATCTGCCTTATGTGCTTTTATAGTTGCAGCAGGAGATTTCCCCGAACGTATGTCCCATATACAAATATTTCCATCAACTGAGCAAGAGGCAAATACAGAAGGTTCTGTAGGGCTCCACTGCATCAGAGGAAGTTGGAAAAATACTTTGGAATTTAGCAAAAGTAATAAGATGCCCGAATTGAAGAAGTTTCCCGTAACTGAAGATGAAGTTAGTTGGTCCTATATGATTACCTGAAGATCTTCAACACTTGCAGTGTGACCAATAAAAGGATTAGCATCAATATTCCATGTTGTACCAGATGTTGGCTCCCACAAATGGATACAATTCTTGCAGTCACCTGAGGAGACAAGTAATAGCATTGAATGTTAGAACAATTTATTACCATACCATATCATGGAATGTAATTATGTGCAAAGAAGATAGGATTATTATGCCATACCTGACACAAGCCTCCCAGGAACAAGAGGACTCCAGTCAATAGCATAGCCTTCATCTTTATGTCCGCCAAACTTAACTAATGGTGCTTGATTAGAGACTGCAGAAGCCCCATGGCTAAGATCACTCTCTGATTCTGCCAAAGCATTTAAATGCGAGCTAAAATTCCAAACCTGCCAGTGCAATAAACCTAATATAAGAGAGAAGAAATCATACTAGTGATTGGATGTATTAAGCTTTATAAGCAGTGGAACATACTTTTCTTCTTAAGAATAGTCTTGGTAACTATTAGAGTCAACAAGAATTGGTATAGAAATCTCATGATTGAGAAGTATTGTAATTTCAGTTTGTTTCTTCTTTGTCAAGGGAGGGTGTTGTATCCACCAGATCATTGATAAGAACTATAATAACTCAGAAGAACCTAATCAAATACGAGAATATACCACTTTGAAGTTTTAGACTGTAGCTCACATTTTCCTTAGTTTTCTATAACTGTTTCATGTGTTTGCACCATGATTACCATAGAATGACGACAAACAGTCTAACATTAGCATAATACTATTAAATTTTTTTATACAATTGAATTATCAATGGCTTACAAATTCAATTATGGAATTTTTATTAGGCAGAGTCTGACCTGAACATGACCAGTATCACCCCAAGAAGCAACTATATGGGGGTTTTGCGTCATAGCACGTATGCGATTAACACATCCTTCATGGAACACCTTGCGTAACTGTAGAATTACGAAGAAGTTTTAGCAGGAAAATGTGATGTATATGCTGCCATATTAAACTATATAAATGGTGTTAGAAATAAAGTACCTGTAGTACAGGTGTCCCTGATCCAGCTTCCTCTTCTTCTTCATCGCTGTCACTATCGCTGCCCATATCAGAGTTCTCATCACCTGTCTTGTCTGGCACCAATTCCCGCCTTTTTCCAGATATATTAGATAACTTAAATATTCCAATCGAATTCCAAGAACTTTTCTCTGCCTGTAAGAATGAGAGAATCATGTTTCAGATGCTTAAATCTTCTCTAACTCAAATGGTGCGAGCAAATTTTGGTTTTCCATTTTTTTCCCTAATAATAAAAAAAGGGAATTTTAGACTATACAAGGAGAAACTCTGGCAATGGCAAACAAATATGTAAAACACACTAACTATCCCTTCGCTAGAAATAAATCAGAAAAATGAATGGGAACACAGAAATTAAAACAAAAATGATTTTCTGCGATGTATAAAAAAATTACTTTTTCTTATCAGAAAAAGTGTTTCTGCAATGTATAGAAGCTAAATATTTGCTTGCAAGCTCTTGCCTAGAAATAAATAAGCACAACTACACCTGGTTCATCATGAACAATATATTTCTATTCAATACCAACTTGAGCATCTAAAGAGAGCTTACTTGTGTTCCTGCTACGCAGTATACGGTATGTGGAAACTCGGTCCTCACCAAGCCGAGTGAGTCACGCAGCACATCAAAACTGCAGCATCCACAACCAGAATAAAATTGCATAAATATATTAATTTCTCAAAAGCGTCTAAAAAAGTAAATAAACTTAAACATCCAAAAATCCTTTAATGAAAACGTTAACAGCGCCAGACCACACCTTGATAGGTTGAAACGAGAATATTTAAGGGAACTAATATCAATTAGTTACAATTCTTTATTTTCTATGTTACAGCTTGTTTGGATGGTTGTTACCTATTGTATTGTATTGTTGCTTTAATTATAATATTTTTTTATTATTACTTAAATTTTATTATATATCGTTAAATACATTGTCATGTAAGAACGAAAAGTCCAATTTTTTTGTATAACGACTGATTTGGTGTTGTAGCGTCGTTACTTCATAGTTTCTTTTCTCATTTTGCCTTTGCTTATTATTTAATAATCTTATTTTATCATTTACCCTACACTTCTGTATAGAGGAATATTGCTGGTGTGTCATTATGCAACGACAAAAAACAATGCAATCTATCCAAACAAGTTGTTATCAATTCAAAATACCTTAAGCAGGGCCAACCAATATGGAAGGCATGAAGAGAATTATAAGCAGAAGCGTCACACTGAAGTTCTTCTCCTTCCTCTAATTTGTCTACACCTGGTTGCCATACCTTCGCTGGCAATGATGGTACTGTCTCCGACGATGATGATCCTTCTCCTTTCTTTGCACCCTGCTTTATTAAAAAAAATTCTATCTTTAAATTTATCCTTTCATGTGATTGCAAAACAAGAATACAAATTTTCGAGAAAAAATAGCACCTTGTTCTTCCTTTTAGCTTTTTTAGGGTTCTTTAAGCTCCGAACCATTTTGGAATTACAGATGAAGAAGAAGACAGAAGGTGAAGCAGAGACTCCACTGCAAGGGTTTTAGAACTAGGGTTTTTGTATCTGCAATCTATTTTATTTTTCCATTCTCTTCGAGTTTGAGAATTGGGCTCCAAAGGTGTGAGTTCGGTCGGGTATTGGGCTGTTTCGGCTACTATTTTCGCTTGGGCTGACTTACTAAGGCGGGCAGTAGAGATGACATCAGGTAGCCGAAATAAACCATTGTGAAATTATGATTTGAAGTTGAAGTTTTGTTTATACATTTAATTTAAATTTTTTAACTTATATTTTATCTAATAAATATAAAAAACTCACAAAATATGAAAATCATCAAAAATTTCTTAATTCTTATCCAATCTTAGATATTATTTGAAACCTAACCAGTTTGACAAACTTTGACTTTTACTTCTTCTTCTTCAATTTGAACTGTCATAGCCTAATAAAAACATGATACTCGAAAATCTAAAATTTGAATTTTCAAGAACCAAACTTTAGACCCAAGATGTGCGCAGACCAAAACTTCAGCTGCGATTTTAAACTACATGTCGCATGTCTAAAGTTAATTTTTGAAGCCGCTAAACTTTGTAAGTTTCGGCTATTTTCTAAATAGTGATCCTAAAAATGACTATCGTGCACTTATCCTGAGCAAGTACTTGATGATTCGGAAAAGGGGAAAAAAAAGATGAGCTAAGAAAATCTTACATAGTCAATTTTTTCCTTAACTTCTATGTTAATAAGTTAGAAAATTGTAGATTATCAATTTCTAATTTGATTTATTGCACACTCTATATCAAAGTAAACTAATTTACTTTAAGAAATTAAGTTTAGATATTCAAATTCACAAAGTGTGCTGTAAATTGTATTATCTACTTTATGCTAATTATTTTTCCCAAAGGTTTCATTATGATTTTAATAATAACAACTAAATATTTGGATACTTGATCTTGTTAAATTTAATCAAAGAATATTTGACTTGAAGAAAACATTTTTGGCCATATAAAGCTCCGTGAAAAATGATCTCAAGCAAATCTTCACTATTCTCACGCGCCTTCTCATGCTATGCTTGTCGGAGCTATTCTGTAGAGGGGAATATCACCAGACATACTAAATGACCCGACGAACATATAAGCGGTCTCAAATGCCTAATCGCTAACTCTAAGAGATCAATCGACAATCAAATTGTAACAAGGGATTGTCTTGTTACCGGAGAAATTAGAAGAGTAAAGAAGATAGAGGAAGAAGGAGAGAGATAGTAGAATATTTCTTAATTTCATAACCTTATTGAGCGTAGTACAACAGGTATATGAACACCCGACACGCTAATAACAATAAAATACGTGTCCAAGAACAAGTTCCACATTTGCTCCGCATATATCTGAATATTGTCTTTTGCTTTCTACCTTCGGTAGCTTTGACCTATCTCCATATGCTGAGTACCGCGTGTTGGTTATTATATTTTATATTTTCATACCTGCGCGTCTTTTGTCTTGTTTGTACCCTCGAGTGATTTCTTTTGAGCGGGCACCTCTTCTAACGCCATCTGGCTCTATTGATTTGCTAGGCAGTGCTTGTTTGAGTGGATTCCACCTTTGACACGGTCTGACTCTCTTTGATTGCAGTTGCTTGTCCTGTAGTTTGATTTGTGGAACGAAGACTATGACTTTCGGCTTGAAGTACATCGTTCGAACTTGGGAGTGAAGCCTGCAACATTTTGACTGGAATTACATCACATTGACTCTATTAAATGAAGACGACGACTCTATGGAATGAAGACCACAACCATCTTAGTTGACAATACATCATTCAACTGGAGTGAAGATTGGAACACTTTCGCTGGAATTATATCACCTGAATCGATATAGAATGAAAAGCACGACCATCTTGGCTGACATAACATAATTCAGTTGGAGTGAAGACCACAACACTTTCGCTGGAATTACATCACCTGGCTCGATATAGAATAAAAACCATGACCATCTTGGCTAGCATTACATGAACTGGAGTGAAGATCGCAACACTTTCACTGGAATTATATCACCTGACTCGATATAAAATGAAAACCACAACCATCTTGGCTGACATTACATCATTCAATTGGAGTGAAGACCGCAACACTTTCGCTAGAATTATATCACCTGACTCAATATAAAATGAAAACCACGACTATCTTGGCTGGCATTACATCATTCAACTGGAGTGAAGACCGCAACACTTTTGCTGGAATTATATCACCTGACTCGATATATAATAAAAATTACAACTATCTTGGCTTGCATTACATCATTCAACTGGAGTGAAGACCGCATCACTTTCGTTAGAATTATATCACATGACTCGATATAGAATGAAAACCACGACCATCTTGGCTGGCATTACATCATTCAACTAAAGTGAAGACCACAACACTTTCATTGGAATTATATCACCTGACTCTATGGAATGAAGACTACAACTGCTAGGCCGAAATTACATCATTCAACTATTGGAATGAAGACCGCAACGTTAGGATGTAATCACATCATTCGACTCTATGAAATGAAGATTGCAGCCATTAGGCCGAAATTACATCATTCGACTCTTGGAATGAAGACTGTAGCCATCAGGCCATAATTACATCATTCGACTTTTGGAATGAAGTTTGCATTCGTTAGGCCAGAATCACATCATTCAACTCTTGGAATGAAGACTGCAGCTGTTAGGCCGGAATTACATCATTCGACTCTTGACTCTCAAGGTTAGGTCGTATCCTTTCTCCTGCCATTTACGACATTTTCCGGCATTGTGTCTTTGTCTCGTTTGGTGGCTTCCGAGGCTTGATAATGATTTTTCCGGTGTCGGAATGACTTTTTTGGTGCCTGCTTCAATCATGAGCAAACAAGTTAGTAGAAAAACCCGTCATCCTTTTGACAACGTTCAGGTGACCTACAAGCACAAACCGATCTGTTAGTTTCCTATATGGTCGATCCGTGGTGCGGACTCCCGGTGTGTGTTTTCTCTATCCACTGGTCTCGAACACTTTTCGGCCATGGTATAGGGAGAGAAAACATTTGAAAAATAGAAATGTTTGAAAAAATATTTCAAAAAGAACATTTTTGAAACATTTTATATCTGAAAGTACTACCAACTAATGTCATGACATTGTTCGTTTGAGCGAGATTTTTAGAATGTCTTCTGCTCTCTGCTCTTGCTTGTTTATCAAAATTTTCGAGCTCTTTCAAAAAGTTTTCCCAGTTGCATACCTAGATCAGATGACTCTTGGGTCAATTTTGCGTTTGAAGGAATGTTTGAGTTCCTCTAAAAAAAATTGCCCCAGTTTATAGGCTTCGACTGGATGATCATTTGAGCCGGATTGTTGATGAAATTTTTTAGATCTTCTAAAAAATTCTGCCCCAATTTATGAGTTCTGACCGACCGATCCTTTATGCAAGATTGTTGATGGAATTTTTGAGGTCTTCTAAAAAAATCTGCCCCAGTTTGTGTTGTGTGAGGCGATCCTTCAATTTTCTCAATACTTCTAAGATTCTCTAGTGGTTTATTTGGATTGTTGTTTTGTACGACTGAGCTCGACGAGCACCTACGTATCTCATCTCGAAAATCAGGTCAAAATGTAGTTCGGGATAAATATAGTTGATTTTCTAATAATGCGACCGATCTCAAAAGAGCGCCTATGTATCCCTCATCGGGAATCATGTACTCATGTAGTTCATATTACATAAGATGGTGGATTTGGATAATGTTGCTACCGAGTCCGTAATGGACGCCTACGTATCCCCTATTTTTGTCTGGGAATCAGGTCCTCACATAGTTTGTTACAAGGAATTGATTTAGTTTTCTGATGCAATTGCAAGAAAACAAGTGCGATTACAAGTAAAAGGAAAGTGCAATTACAAGCAAAGGAAAACGATTACAAGTAAAAGATGATTACAAGCCTTGAGGAGCGCGTCTTCACGCGTAGTACCACTTGATTGCGTTTGAGTTGATTGCCTTGGGCCACTCATGACCATCCATTTCAGCGAGGATAAAAGCTCCTCCTGAAAGTACCTTGTGCACTATGTAGGGCCCTTGTCAATTGGGTGCAAATTTTCCCTTGTACTTATCTTGGTGTGGAAACGCGCGCTTGGGTACCAATTGTCCGATTTGAAAGATCCAAGCTCTTACCCATTTGTTGAAGGCGCGTGCCATTCTTTGTTGATAGAACTGATCGTGGCATACAGACTATCCTCTTCTCGTCGATTAGAGCCAATTGCTCGTATCTTTTGCAGACCCATTCTGCGTTGTCCAACTCTGCTTTCTGTATGATTCTGAGTGAGGGTATCTCTACCTCAGGTGGTATCACGGCTTCAGTTCCGTAATCAAGCAAATATGGAATTGTTCCGGTTGAAGTTTGAGTGGTTGTACAGTATCCCAGGAGCGCGTAGGGAAACTGGTCATGCTAATATTTGTAGTTGTCGATCATTTTTCTTAAGATTCTTTTGATGTTCTTATTTGCTGCCTCTACGGCTCAATCTGTGGCTTGTATGCGGTTGAATTTCGACGAGTGATACAAAACTTGATACGATCCGACTTGTGGAAGATACGATTCAAACAACAAAAATGCGGAAACTAAAATAACAAGAAAATTAGGGATGAGAATAGAGGGATAGAAGCAAGACCTGAAGAGTAATGATTCTATGGGCAAACTTAGGTATATGAAACCTAAATCCTCCAAATTGGAATCAATCATAAGAACCTATACTATTTGATCTTCAACAAAGAGTAATCCAAATGAATCCACAAACGAACAACTCTATATGAAAATCAATGGAAAAAGTTTCAATAGCCAACAATGGAATCCACCATAATTAACTATCACTAACACTAATCACTAAATTAGCACTACACTCTTTAAGAGTTTTCATCTCCTCATCATAAAAACTGAGTAATGAAATGACCAAGTATGGTATTTATACTAAACAAGCCGAAGAAGACTAGACTAGTTATTACAATAATACCCTTAATGAAGTAAGTGCCTTGTTTGGTAGTCTTCTTTATGGATGATGGCTTGAATTTAGAAAATAACCTCTTTGCATGGCTAACCACCATCCTTCCCCTCCATCTCATCTTCACTCCACATAACCAAGCAATCATCCATAAGTCATACGCTCTCCTATGAAGCTCCTCAAAGGTCTCCAAAGCCTCTCTTTGCATCAACATAGCTTGTAGGGCTTGAAGTTTTTAGCTCGGCCTCGAGTGAAGCAATTTGAATCATGTGTGGTCCTCGGGATTGTATCATCCTCCCCTTCTTGAAAAGGATTCGTCCTCGAATCCGTACCTTACAAGACATAGAAGAGTATGAGTGCATATCCTCGCACACAACTAATAAGGTAATAATTACAAGGCAAATGATAATACCTAAAGTAAGCAAAACATTCAACCAACACACTAAATGGCTTACTTTCATGATATAACCAAGCATCATAAGGATCTAGAAAGACTATGTATCCCCATAATGCCCAAGACACTTTGCTATTCAAGACATGTTGACAAAAGGGTAAATTAGGGAACCCAATGCATTTAGGAAAGCAAACATGCAAGTTCTCATTGGTCCTAACAATCAAGAAGCACATATCTCCCCTTAAGTCAAGAAACAAGTGATATCCCTCATGGCTAAGTGAAACATCACAAATAATATCAATCCAAATCAAGAATCTAATCATTACACTAGCCCATCCCAAGAAATGAATCACTCTCAAGTCAACACCGGGGTCAAATACAAAGGTATTCCCCACACTCTTTTGCTCACATTCTCCCTGCAAGCCCAATATGAACTCAAGTAATAACACTAGGAAAGAATCACATGAATGATTATAAGTGCTACTACTATACTCATCACACATGAAAGTTACCTCCATGGCTTTAGAAAGCCCAAGAATAAGCATGAGCCACGAGTACATACCGTCTATGAAGGAAGTACAAGATGTGACGTCATACCAAGTTGTAGTCCAATGAGGTTCCATCAAAAATTCAAGTCCCATCATTTGATGAAGCTTCGCAAACAAGTTAATCACATAATCAATTTCATCAAGAGAGAGAGTTTTACCTTTAAGCTCATCGATCCTATGCCAAGCTTTGAGTAACATCTCCTCACCCTTTAGGTTAGAAGATCTAGCATAGTCCTTCCAAAAAATATGCTATTTTCCTTTCAAATCTCTCTCTTTCTTTAAAGAGCAATCTTCACTTTCGGAAGCCTTTCCCAAATTTGACATTGGTCAATCAAATGGGTCACAAACCCTCAAGAAGGACTTTCCATCATCAGGGAGGGCATCATCCTCCCATGGTGGATTACCAAATACCTTGTAGCCTCCAAAGGTGGCTACATGTTCATCATCACAACACATAACACCATGCACTTCACTTTGAAGGTTCTAAACATGTAAGTTTATTCTCATAAAGACAATTGTCATTTTCTAAAGAAATTTCCTTTTCATGACTATCTCTATGATCAATCACACCAACATCATACTAAGTTGAGGTTCATTAATCACATCACCAATTTCTTCAATTAGTGGACTATCATAGTAAACAAATTGATCAACACAAGTACTCACACTAGTTGGACAAGAATCGATCTTGCTAGAAGAATCAATTCAGTCATTGCTAGGATCAACTAGTGTGTGAGCTATCATATTACATAACAATGTACTAACATGCAAATCACAAGTGTCAACACTGAGTGGACATAAATTGATCTCACAAGAAGAATCAATTCGGTCATCAATAGGATCAACTAGTGTGGAATCACTCATTTCAACAATATTGTCAACAATGTTTAAAGAACTAAGCTCATCATATGGTAACGATTCATTAAGTTCAACTAAGAACACGCTATCATTCACACTCAAGTCAACAACATGAATATTCACATTAATTGGAGTGTTGAGATTAGCTATTTTACATTAAAGTTTACACAAAGTATCTTCTTTACCGTGGTTTTCAATGGTGGAGCACATTTACTCCTTTGGGAAGCTTTCAACTACCTCATGAACTTTCAAAGTTTGAGGTTCATCTTTCAGTTTGCTTCCAAGAATACCTGCACCATTATCAAGACAACTAGAAAAGAAGGAAAAGTTACATAAATTAAAAGTGGGTTGTGATAACCCTCTCACATCACTCCACACAACCTCTCATTTTTCTTCTCTATAGTTGTCACTTTTCTCTCCCTTACTCCTCTCAATCTTTTCTCTCTCAATTCATGGGAGTTGGGGTAAGTGCTAAGAGTCTCCTGTGAAGGATTTGGTGAACCCTTCACTTCTTCTTTCCCTTTGGCTTCACTTGGAGCAACCTTCTCTTCTTGTAGTGGTTCTTTCCTTTTTGAAATGTTTTTGGTTCTCTCCTTCTTTCCATATGGATTAACAAAGCGACACCTCCAAAATTCCTTTAAGGCACTCCAAGTCTTAATTGGGTGCCCCTTTATCTTCTCATGCTTCCAATATTTAATAAGAGCTCCTCTTAGGGTGCTTGAAGCTAGCTCCACTTTCTTCTATTTCAAGTAGTTGTAGCATTTAAAGATCTCATCCAACTTGTGCTTCCATTCGAAGTAATCTTCTTCACAAGATTTTGTACACAAAGTTGGCAACTCCATGTTGGAATGTTGCTTACTTGCATTCGCCTTGAGATTAGGATTCATGGGTGGAAATAGAAGTTTTCCTCTAGCATCCACTATTCACTTGTACCATTCATGCTCATAAGGAATCCTATGTTCTTTGAAGCAAGGATATCCTAAACATATGTGACAAGTATCCATGGGAAGCACATCACACAAAATCTCCTCTTGGTACTCATCATGTGTAATATTACCTTCACTTTCCTATCAATCCAATACCCTCTCTCATCATAATAAGGATACCGTATCATCACACAAGGTATCCTCAACCATTCAAGCACATGAGGGGTGATAAAGTTTGTATAACAATCATCATCAAGCACAAGAGAGAATCCCGCACATTCACAAACATTCACCTTGGTTTTGATAGTTCGCCTTTTTGGATCAATCCCCTCTTGATACATTGGGTTCCCTCTACTCCCAATGCCTATCGATGTTTCCCTCCTACCTTCAACATCATATCCATATCGAGAACATGTCACATTTGTATTAGGAAAAGGATCATAAGACATTTTACTTCTTGAAGTAGGAAATGTACACTCTCTTTTCCTTCTAGGATGACTTTTACCTCCTCCAACCCACACACTTATACCATATCGCTTAGTATAGGAAGTATCACGATAGGATGCACGTGAATATCCTCTAGAAAATTCTTCACAAGGTTTACACTCAAGTCCACTACCCTCACGGTCATATTCACCACAAAGTGCATAACCACTTGATTCATGTTCATCACAACTCTCTATTCCATGCGACTCTTCATAAATTGATTCATGAGGTATGTGTGAGAAAGAACTATACCTCAAGTTGCCTCCATATTCGTGGTGTAGTATGATGATCTTCATAACCATCGTCTTCACCATAGAACTCTTCATTAGGCTCTTCTACTCCTTCATCTTGTTCATAAGATCCATGAGATCCATTTACCTCATATTCACCTCCAGAGTAGTTCTCTTCACCATCATATGGTTCATGATCACAGTGATCACCATCGTCTCCATAAGCTCCACCATCATCATGGTCATAAACTCCAACACTAAAGCCATAGCCTTCCATATCATCATCACAAGATCCCGAAGCGATAAATGTCATGTTTCTTTATAACTCCTCTTCTTATGACCCCTCTTCGTGTACCTACAAAATGAGCAAACAAGTTAGTAGCAAAAGCTCCCCACACCACTCATATTTGCACTCAAGTCTTACCACAACCTAATGCTTCTTCCAAAGTTGGTATAGAAACAACTTAACCAATCAATTCATACAGTTGCTAAGTTTTGTGGTAGAATAGATTTTTGTTTAAGGAATGATAAACGACTCAAAACAAACTGACAAGAGCCAAAGAAGTTCAACGAAATAAAATAAAAAAACTTAAGAAAAATTAACATGAAATAAAAATGAGACTCAAGAACTAGTTAACAATCAAGTAAGAATAATTACTAATTGTTAATTAGCTTAGAAAATTTAAAAAGTGAGAAGGAAAGAAGAAAAAATGATTTTTAGCACTTAGATTTTTTTGGAAATTTAGGATGAAAAATGATGAAATTCAAGAATTAATTATCAAATAAGTATGTTTAATTACTTGTTTTTAATTAATTATAATTATTAAAGTATTAATAATAGGATAAGAAATCAATCCGGAAGAAATTTGGATGAAAATCGGGTTAAAAACGCCCAAAACAGGGGCTGAAACAGAGCAAATTGCTCTTTGAAAGTGGACTGCACGCGCCTGCAGGTGCGACTGGGCCTGCCCTGCAGGTGCGTGGCTGACGTGGCAGCCTACTGGCTGCTTGCGTGGTTACTAACGCAACATCTGGTGTTGACGTGTTTATTTTTTTAAAAAAAAAATCAGAAATTTGAACTGATTTGTTTTTGTCTTTGGGCCACAAACACTTTTCAACCTTTGACTTGAAGATTTTTGGATCAAAAACACCACTTTTGGGTCTTCTTCTCTATGAAGATTTAAAGTTCTTCAAGAACACCAAGAACATCAAATTTCCAATCACCTTCAAATCAACCTCAAATTGCACCAAAATTTAAATCTGAGCTCTCCTTGATGTAGAGAACGAAACCCAATTGGTTTCAAGTTCCAATTTCACCTTCTTCAACAAGACCCATTTTCAAGTTCTTGAAGGTTTTAAGGTTCCTTCAATGGTGGATTCTTCAATACTTGTTCAAATAACCTCTAATTTCCACTAAATTTTATTCCAAGTTCCTTTTGATGAGTAGAACAAAACCCACCAACTTTTGAGGCCAATATCATCTTCCTTCACCAAAACCCACTTTCAAGTTTCAAATCTTGAAGCTCCAACAATGGTAGAATGCTCAAACCACCTCCAAATTGAATGAAACTTGAAATTTAGGTTCAAATAATACTAAGGAACAAGAATCTAGTGTCAAAACAATGAAATTTAACACAATTATTGTTTCTGGAATTTTGATTTTTTTAATTTATTTTTGGGGTTTTCAAAATGGAAGAACCTAGGATTAAAAATTGTAGTTACGTTCCTTTAGCCTAAGCTCTGATACCAAATGTTATGACCTGTCTTGTGGAAGATACGGATTCAAACAATAAAAATGCGAAAACTAAAATAACAAGAAAATTAGGGATGGGAATAGAAGGATAAAAGCAAGACCCAAAGAGTAACGATTCTATGGGAAAACTTAGGTATATGAAACCTAAATCCTCCCAATTGAAATCAACCCTAAGAACCTATACTATTTGATCTTCAACAAAGAGTAATCCAAATGAATCCACAAATGAACAACTCTGTATGAAAATCAATGGAAATAGATTCAATAGCCAATAATGGAATCCACCATAATTAACTATCAGTAACACTAATCACTAAATTAGCACTACACTAAACTACCATACTAACTATCACTCTTTAAGAGTATTCATCTCCTAATCATAAAAACTGAGTAATGAAATGACCAAGTATGATATTTATACTAAACAAGCTAAAGAAGACTAGACTAGTTATTACAATAATACCCTTAATGAAGTAAGAGCCTTGTTTGTTAGTCTTCTCTATGGTGATGTCTTGAATTAGAAAATAACCTCTTTTCATGGCTAGCCACCATCATTCCCCTCTATCTCATCTTCACTCCACACGACCAAGCAATTATCCATACGTCATACACTCTCCTCTGAAGCTCCTCAAAGGTTTCCAAAGCCTCTCTTTGCATCAACATGGCTTTTAGGGCTTGAAGTTTCTTAGTTCGGCCTCGAGTGAAGCAATTTGAATCATATGTGCTCCTCGGGATCGTATCAACACTTTTCACAGATCTCTTTCATCAGATGGCTATTCAAATTTGCTTCGTTATTTGTTATGATCGACTTTGGAATACCGAATCGACATATAATGTTGTGGCATACAAAATCAGCCACCACTATCTTTGTTACTGATTTGTGAGAAATATCTTCAACCCACGTTGTAAAGTAGTCTATGAAGACCAGGATGAAGCGATGTCCGTTGGAGGCTGCCGACTCTATGGGTTTGATAATGTCCATACCCCAGGCTACGAATGTCCATGACGAGCTCATGATATTAAGTTTATTTGAAGGGACCTTGATCAAATATATGTGAATTTGGCATTGATGGCACCTCTGTATGAACCAGCTACAGTTAGTTTCCATTGTTATTCAGTAGTAGCCTACCCTCAGAATCTTCTTGGCTAGTATAAACCCATTTATGTGAGGCCCGCAAGTTCCGTTGTGTATTTCTTTGAGCAACTTTGTGGCCTCGACGGCGTTGACACATCGAAATAACCCTAGATCAGACGTCCTTCTGTAAAGTACCATCTTGTTCTGGAAGAAACCATTTGCCATTCTTCTGATAGCCTTTTTCTGATTGGCTGTGGTGTTTTTGGGGTACTCTCCTTTTTCCAAATATGTGTTATGTCGACATACCATGGTTTACCATCGAGTTCTACTTCCATATGGGAACAATATGCATGTTCTTTTTTATGTCGATTTCCACGAGGTTGATGTGACTGCTTTCCGGGTGTTGAATCATGGATGCTATAGTTGCAAGAGCATCGACGAATTTATTCTCACCCCTTGGCGTATGCCAGAATTCAATCTTTTTGAATCTATTCCACACTCTTTGTGCCAAGTTGACATACGGTAGGAACTTCTCATTCTTGGTGGCCTATTCTCCTCAAACCTGGTGAATTAGAAAATTTGAGTCTCCGATTACCATGAGTTCTTGTATATCCATGTCAATGGCCACATGAAGGCCTAAGAAGAAGGCTTCGTACTCTGCCATGTTATTTGTGCACTGAAAATTTAGCTTGGCGGCCATCAGTTAATGTTGACCCATTTCTGAAACCAAAATTGATCCAATTCCTGAACCTTTGTAGTTGACGGCGCCGCCGAAGAACATTTTCCACCTTGAATAGACTTCGGTTGTTTCTTCTTCAACTGACAAAACTTCTTCATCAGTGAAACACGTCTATAATGGTGCGAGCTCTTCGTCGATTGGACTTCCTACTAATAAATCAGCTAATACTTATCCTTTGACGGCCTTATGTGATATGTATTTGATGTCGAACTCACTCAGTAGCATTTGCCATTTGGCCAATTTCCCAATAGACATGTCCTGGTAGATGTACTTTAAGGGATCCAATTTGGTTATCAGGTGAGTGGTACATACTGACATGTAATGTCTCAACTTTTGTACAATCCATGTTAGCGCACATCATGTCTTTTCTACAAAGTATATCTCGACTCACATGCGGTGAACTGAGGTAGTAAATTGCTCGCTCTTTTTCCCCTATCTCGTCATGCTAAGCCAATATGCATCCAAAGGCATTGTTCGATACATGCAAGTACAACAGTAATGTGCTTCCTACCCTGGGAGTAACTAGAGTTGGTGGATTGGAAAGGTATCTCTTGATGGTGTCGAAAGCTTTCTGATACTCATTCGTCCACTTGGTGGGTGCATCCTTTTTCAGCAGCTTGAGGATGGGCTGCACAATCTAGTTTAACCTTCCTAAGAAGCTCATTACATCCTTCTTGGTAACCGGTGGAGGAAGCTCTCAGATGGCTTTAATCTTTGTAGGATCTAGCTCGATGCCCCTACGGCTGATGATAAACCCTAGAAATTTCCTGAAAGGCACCCCAAATGCGCATTTTGCCAGATTTAATTTCAGGTTGAACTTGTGAAGTCTATCGAAGAATTTTCACAAGTGTACGATGTGGTCAAGACCTTCCCGCGACTTGATTATGACATCATCCATGTAGACCTTAATTTCCTTGCATCACGTCATAGAATATGTCAGTGATTGCTCTCATGTAAGTGGCACCGATATTTTTGAGATCGAACGACATTACACGATAGTGATATACTCTACACAAGTGATGAATGCCATTTTCTGAGCATCTTCTTTGCTCATCAGAATTCGGTGATAACTGGAGAAGCAATCTACAAATGACTATCATTCATGATTTGTACAATTATCAATGAGTATGGATATTTGGAAATGGGAAATTATCTTTGGGACTAGCTCGATTGAGATCTCTATAGTCCATACAGATTCTGATTTTCCATCATTCTTTGGTACTGGCATAATATTGGCCAACCATGTAGGCTACATAGTTACTTGCACAACTCATGACTTGATCTGTTTCTCAACCTCATCTTTGATTCTTATGCTGAGGTTAGACTTGAACTGTCGAATATTCTGTTTAACCGGGGAGAATCCCTCATTGATAGGCAGCTTATGAGCTATGATGTCTGTACTCAACCCGGGACCATGTGAATACGTCGACATACTATTTCAATATATTTATCAGTTCTTTTTTCTGGGTGCGTCCAAATGCACACTTATCCTTGTTTCTTTAATCGTTTCCTCGTCTCTGAGGTCAATTATCTTTTTTTTGTCTAGATTAGGCGTCTGTATGTTCTCGTACTGATCCTTCTCATCCACGAGGTCTTCTAGTAATTCTGTTTCTTCATTATACTCTTCATACTCTTTGTAATTTGTATCACTCGACTAGCTCGTCTCACGACATGTCATGACATTATGAGTTATTTTTATGTTATTACTGAAAAGACAAGGCAAGACATCGTTAGTGAGTAAAAACATGTTATATACATAGGTAAATAATAAATAAATATTGTTTTTTCATAAACTAAGGGTTTTCATTGAATTTTAACAAAGTACAAAATGTGGTACTGACTCGGATCAATCGTCGAGTCATTTTTATTTTTGAACAATACATAGAAAATGAAAGACATAAAGGGTGAAGACTCGAGCCTCAAGCCGATTTTCACCAATTTTGTAAAACAAATTTGAAGTTCTCTCTCTACCGAAGAGTGAAAAGTGGGGTAGAGGTCCAGTTGGATAACTGCTTGTCTTGGTCACTGTCGCAGACTGTGGGTGCTTAAAAGCATTTCTCTAGTATGGCTGCACATTCCTCTTCTTAGAATAGCATCCCTAATCATTCTTCTGGGTCCCCACCATTGTGCATGGGAGTGTGGACCAAGAATGACTGGTATAATTCGGGGAAAGACTTTCTCATCTCTGAAAGTCTTCCTTTCTTCTGATCATCCTCAGAGGCTTCTGCAAAGCTTTATATATACCCGAGACCGAAGTGATACTTGTTACCTAGGATTGATACCGGTTCTCTGATGCCTTGAAGCTCTCTCCCCAAGCCCTTGCCTGGTTCAAACCCATTATGAAGCATAGTGGACGCGACCATTTTGTAGGTTGGTGGCATTGGAACGTCTTCATCGTCCCCCGGCAGTCAAATCTCACGAGTTCCACTACGTGGAAGTTAGTTTCTATATGGACCTCTTCAATTATTGGTACAGAGTTATCGAGATAATTGTGGATACTTCCCGTTCCATGGATCACAACTTCGTGATTATCCTAGATAAACTTCATTAATTGATAGAAGGATGATGGCATGGCTCTTGCCATGTGTATCCATAGTCTTCCTAGTAGGATATTGTACTTTACGTTGATGTCCATGACCTGGAATTCTGTGATGAACTCAGCGAGCCCTATTTGTATGTGGAGGTCCACTTTGCCCGTAGGGTCATGTTGTGCCCCATCAAAAGCTCTCACATTAGTACAACTCTAGCGCACTTTTTTGATATCGTACCGCTTCAATGTTGACACATGGCATATATTGAGTCCAACTCCATCATTAACAAACACCCTAGAAATGACCTTGTTGCGGCACTTGAAGTGATGTGAAAGGCCTTGTTGTGAGCCATTCCATCCTTCAACAATTCATCATCAGAGAAGGAAATTCGATCTACCCTAACAACGTAGCCCACAATGTCGGCCAGTTTCTCACTACCTGTCCCTGCCGGGATGTGGAATTTGTCTAACGTTTCATGAAGGCTAGGTGATGCTATGTAGAGCTTAGAAGTAGCGACATCACCAAAATTTTGGCCGATGTTTTCTGCAGATGTTCAACAATGGAGTAATCTTTTGGCTGCAACCGATGCCAAAAGTCTTCTGCTTCTTCATTGGTGATAGGCCTTCTTAGATTGGTCCCTTCCACTGAAGATTGTATGAATTTGAAACACCAGTTACAAAATATGATTGACAAACAAGAAGTCATCCTAGAGGTTGCGGCACCCAATGTGGATACGAATCCCCTTCTGAATTATGGTACCAATTCATATACACATGATAGAGTGAGAAAAATATTAGGTAGTAAGCCAACCATCGATCCCAAAGGGAATTGAAAGTCTAGAGCGCACAGTCGCCTCCCTCACGCTGCAAAAGCGTCCCAATTTCAAGTTGCTAGTACCGGCCCCAAAGAAGTCGTTCATAATTCAAGTTCCCCAAGAGGTGATCCCGGCTCTTACAAAGGAAGTCGCAACTGTGGCTCAAGGCATGACTAGATCAGAGAAGTGCTATGCTCTCAAAGAATCCACGCAAGAGGCACCCCGTAAGGTACGTGCAAGTTTGATCGGGCCAGTAGATGTGACTTTCTGGATTAGTGTACTTCAGCGACACAACTTTGTGAGACCCGCGTCGCTTAGCTTGGCGAACAAACTAGTTCATGTCTCTGGAAGTGGTATGAATACTTAGGGGATGGGGGGTTTATTCTCAAAATACGAATGTGGCAAATCATATGTGGTCGAAGGCAGCTAATTATGATGATTCTGCTAGTTTTTGGGTGCTTGATTTGCGGGCGCGGGAATATGGTAATTTAGAGGTGGAGCTTGGAAAGTGGGTAAGGTAAGTGGGCTGGGGAACTTGGTAGCTTCGGTTGCGCGTGGTATACTGGCATAGAGTTGTAACGTGATATTGGTAGTATATGCCTTCTTGGAGGAGGAGATTGATATACATCGAAGGATGATTGTGATCCTTTCCTTTTATGACTCCTTAGGCTCGGGGTGTGAGACGTTTTCCACGTCATCTTTCTTTTTCCTAGCGGCTCCAATGGAGCTTGACGTGCCGACTTTGTTCAGGAAACTGATAATTTTTCCTATTTTGGGACCATCTTCTATGGTCTCTCCCATCTTGACCAAATCAGTGAATGACCTCTCGGTCATGGCCAACATTCTATCATAGAAATTCAGATCCTAATATCGGATGATGCCGCAACTAGTTCTTCTTCACTCATAGGAGGTTGTACTCTAGCAGCCTCAACCCCCCACCTACTTTTGTATTCTCGGTAGGTCTCTGTTGATTTTTGGCGGATCTTCTCCAAAGAGTAGTGGTCGGGTACGTTTTCCACATTGAAGCAGAATCTATCTATGAAGGCTTTGGCCATATCTTCCCTTGAGTCCCAATGGCTAAGGTCTTGTGCTGTGAACCATTTAGATACTTCACATGTGAGGCTTCGGCTGAAGAGCCTTATTAGAAAGGCCTCATTTCCTTTGGCCTCAACCTATTGGTCGCAGTAAGCTCTCAAATGAGCTTTGGGGTTTCCCGTGCCATTGAAGCGTTCAAATTTGGGCACTTTGAAGCCCTCTGGCAAATCCAAGTTGTGATGCATGCACAAGTCATCGTATCTCAGTCCTGTCGCTTTGTGGGACCCTTTGTTAGCTTTCTCAAATAGATCAATTATCTTCTGTTCCATTTCTCTATCCCTTGGGTCCTGTTCGGCCTTCCAGGCCTTCTCCATCTCCTCATAATGATCTAATTCTAGCGAGGAGTCAAGAGGAGTGATTGGGGTGTGGAAGGACACTGTGGGGTGCGCGAGGCGACTTTTGGGAGTGCTCGCAGCTCTCGTAGTATGGGTAGTAATGTTTTGGTAGAAATTGGGATTGGCGTGAACTGGCGGCGCTTGATAAGTAGGCACAGATTGAGAGGTCCCAACTTTGTAGGTGGCATTTGGTGGAAGTGTTTTTGGTAGGATGCCCCAGTATGGGCTTTTGGGAAGTGTTCAGAAGGAGAGTTTAAGGAGGGAAAGGGTGGTAGAGGCCTTTTTTACTCAGCAGTAGTTTCTTCTCTAGCAGCGTTGGCAGCTTAATTATTTGTGACCTATTCTTGAAGGTCGATTACTTGCTTGAGTAGTATAGTGATTACGTCCTCGAAATATGAGACATTCTGGAAATCTTGAGGAACTACACCCTCAATCAGAGCGCTCTTATTGCGAGCATCCTCGGGAGTACCAGTCATGTTGGCTTGGTTGTCTTGGTTTAGGGATGATGCCGTGACTTTAGATCTGGTGAAGTATGCCAGTGTTTCACGATGGATCAAACTTTTTCTATAAGAATAAAAACAACTCAAAGGCAAATGCTGTTAGCACGTTAGTCAGAAATCATAATGCAATATATCGCACATAAGTTGCAAACAAAGCACATAAACTCATGTATTTGATCCGATCTCTTGATTGATCTTTCCATTATGGGGGTATTTACATTAACTAGGTGCTCCAATTCAAATTTGAAGGCTTCACACTCTTTAATGTCGTGCTCGGGGGCTCCCAAGTGGTACAAACATATCTTCATCTTTAAAGTGCTTGGGAAGATCTTGTAGGTATCTTGAACATGCTTAACTTTGATAATTTGGCACAACAGTGAGAAGAGGTCGGCATACGAATCCTCAAAAGCAGTAAAGTCATAGTGCCAGAGCCGGGTGCCCACGGTGATTCCTGCACCGAGCATCACAGAGTCATTGACTAGTAGGGAGTGAGGTCCCCAGCAATAGCAGATGACATTTTGGTCGATCAATCTGATGACTCATTTTTAGAAGGCCACACATTCATCCATGTCATGGTCGGACTGGTTTCTGTGGTAATGGCACCTTTTGTGAGCAAAAAGAGATGCGCAAGTTAGGAGGACCTTAGGGCTAGTTTCTTCCCGTCCAATGGCTTTCATCCTGTCAAACACTTCGATGTTTCGCACTTCCCATGGTGCGAATCTGAAGTAGGATCCACATGCTTTGAGGGAGATTACCCACCACATTAGAGATGGTTCGCGGAAAGGCCCTTGTGGTGTCCCACATTGGTCAGTAACTTCGTTGAGAGTGGGAACAACTCCATCGTGTTCCCTATTTTCTTCCCCGTTAGGCATCAAGTCATCTTTTGGCGGTTGAGTCAGAGGGATATAGTCATCCATCATGGTTTGTACTTCTTCGAGAAGGCTTTGGTATCGCAATTTTCCTTCGGGAGACTTTTCAGTCAACTTTTCCACGAATTCCAGAATCTCGTCCATTTATTTCATTTTGGCGTTTGCCACATTGGTCTTGTAGTCGACCTCTTTCAATTTGTCTCTTGATGATTCAATCTTGGCATCGATTTTTCGAATTTTGATCTGAAGTGACTTCCCAGTCTCATCGTCTCTTATCAGGTCAATTATCGGTGAGGTGGCACTTTGACTGTCTAGAGTCTCCATTGTCAACAAATTAACCTTTAAGAGGAGGTTAAATTAGTCATCTTTGGCATTTCTTTTGTTTTACTTTTGGGTTGGTGTCCGGAATGTGAAACCAATCAAGAATTCAAGACGGAATACATGAAAGCACATAGGCAGTTTATATCAAAGAAGCTTATAAACAGTTATAATATTCGTGTTCCTATGCTTGTTACTCCAAGGCTTCTAATCATTTGAAGAATAAATGTGCCAAATGTTAATGAAATCGTTGTCCCCATAATCATTCCATTAAAGTAATAATATATTCCCCGAAGGGATTATAAAACATGAATAAAGCAATAAATTAGAAAAAGTCTCCTTCGGTGGCTGACGATGAAGCTTTGTTAGTCCGAGCTTTCTTGGCCATTCGAAGGGCGGCCTAAATTTAAAGATGAGTAGAAATCAACACTGACCCAACCCATCGGCTCCTCTCTATAGGTGTTATTGGTCCAGCACTATCCATAGCCTCCTTTATGTGAATGTCTAAATCCTCGAGACACTCGTTAGTGAAGTCGACCTCTTCGGTCAAACTGGCTATGACAAACTGATCATGTTGTATCGTTTCCTGGTATTTGGCATCTCGATCATCTACTTGTCTCCGAATGCGGCGATCTTGGATCTCGACTTTTGAATCCCGATCTTGTTTGGTCTTGTAGAGGTTGGGACCCGATGTGAGGGTACCTTGCAAATGTGTCCTTAACCAATTTACATAGTGCTCGTCACGACCCGGGTGGAGAGGATTATCGGCTAAAGTCTCTGGATCTCATATGATTCGACCATTCCACTCTCGAATGATGTCACCAACTCCTTTAATCATGTTTTCCTTATAGTCACGCACATACTCTCCCATATTTCCAATTTAGGGGATTACATTTTCCCTTCTGAACTGTCGTAGGACCCTAAGAGGTGCATATGGATGAATTCCCCGGATCCCCATAAGTGGTTAGAAAGGGCATTTTCGGCTTCTAATGAATATGGTCTCATAGTAAAAGTCGGGAAGTCTCCATTGAATTCTATCCTCTCGGAGCCTAAAAAAGATGAAAGCCCACCCCTCTTTGAATTGGATCCCTATGTGGATAAGCGACTAGAAGGTCATCCTCTCTACGAGCAGGGTCTCGGTATGATGGAACCTAGGTTTTGCAGAGGTGTTTCATGATCCACCATTGTATTAGGGGGTTACACCCTTGGAAATACCCATCTAGGTTTCGGCATTGACCTAAATCTCGATAGATGTCGGCTAGAATGATTGGGACTAGGTCATAGTATTTTGTATTCCTGTTGCTGAATATGACATTGAAGATTACATGGGTGACAAAGATGACCCGGGTATCTATGGCTTGATGACGATCTTAGGGAAATACCATAGTCCCTAAAAGACATATACCGAAGGCTAATGGTCGGTATGTTACACCTCATAAGATTAAGACGATAATTAAGAACGTCATTAAGGAAGTAAGATTCGGATATTGAATATAAGAAGGCTTACATATGTTAATACGAGAAATTAGTGTATAAACGGATGTTATCCCGGAATAGTTTTTCTTTAGTGCTATACATGTGACGAAGAGAATTAATCCTTGTAGTTGAATTTACTCCAATGGAGTTAGGGAATAGTATTGTATTAAAATTGTGACATTGATGATACGAGGCTTTATGAAATTCTCGGAAATTAAAAGAAGTGGGTTTAAGATTTATTAAATGAAGAACCTGGGGGCCAAAGTGTGATAAGGAAATTCAGATTTTTTTTATATACCTACACTCACCTCTTCAACTTCATTCTAAACTTAACCAAAAACCTTACCTCTCTTCTCCAAACCCACCCTCTGCTGGCCGAAAATCACCCCAACCCCATACCCAATTTAAGATTTTTATCTTCTCTTTCTAGACTACATTTTTCACCGAAAATTAGAAGCAAAACAACACCAAAAACAGTGGCAAAAACAACCACTGCTGGCCGAGACTCTAGCCCAGAATTTTCGAGCTTTTGGATGAAAGTATGGAAGAAAAACGTGTAGGGATGATGACTTAACATTGTAGAACACTTGCATGTCAATTGGAGTTGAAGAAGTGAATAAAAAAGGGAAAGAAATACGAAAACAGTGGGGATTTTCGGACAAGCAGTGGGCAGAAAATTGTGGACTATTTTGGGGCGAATTTGAGGTATAAAATTCTTCTTTCTATGATATAATTGGAATGCATGTTGTTAGAATTAAGGTAATGGATTTGTGTTAAGGAGAAATTGGAATTTAAGCGTTGCATATGACAATATTGGGCTAGTTGCCAATTTGGGACAGATTTTGGTGTTATTGGATTCGTTGGTTATTGTTGTTATTATTGTCACTAATTGCATGATGAAATTGAAGGGAAACATTGATATTTAATTGGAATTAGTTAAATGGAAGTATTGAAATACGAAATTGGATTTTAGGAGTTAAGATAAGAGTTATGGAATTATGACATGTTGTGGCCAAGAACTTGCATGAAATTGTTGGACATGTTGTGATGTATATGGACTGTTTTAGGGACTGTTTTGTGGTGTTATAATGCTGAAAATTTAGTTATCATTTTGCATGTTTAAGTGTGGTAATTGCTAATGTAAGTCCTAAAGGAATAAGGGTGTAGAAAGGCGTAGAAAGGCTTCACATTCTACCCTCGATGTTGTTGGAACATGGACTATTTTGTGGGCTATTTTTAAGGTGGATTAAGAGGCTAAATTTACATGAGAAGTGGGTGTGTAAATTCCCTTTATTGTTGTTTTGGTTGTGCCCTTAATTGGTGCTTGGTTATTGATGTTATTAGCCTCGTTTGGAAGTTGTGGAAACATGTATAAACAGGGGAAGTGCTGCCCGAATTTTTATAGAATAAGAAGTCGTTATTCGATATAAAGTATGCTAGTAATCATAGAATTAACGAACGTATTACCATTATTATAGGTTGAAGTTCTATAACGAGGCATATTCTAATATTGGGTGGATTAGTTCGTCTAAAAGGTATGTGAAACCCTTACTTCTTTCTTTTGGCATGATTTAATGAAAGTACGGCGGACATACTTGATTCTTTTACAGTTTAATTCCTAAAGATGATTGTTATGAGAAGTGCCTATGATTTTTCAGCAAAGAGTTTATTATGATATTATTATAATGATTTTATTGAGGGTCAAATGATAATTTTAGTTGCATATGGTTACTCATGATATCTACTCGTGCTAAGTGTTACTACTTCACCTCACCGAGTCCCGGGCCGGGTTACGTTCGTGCACAACCTTGCATTTTTCATTGAGACCCATACTAGAGGGCCGAGTTACGTAGGATGGATCCATAGATGAGATATGACTTACCGAGTCCCAGCATAGGCCGGGTTACGATATGACTTTACCGAGTTCCAACATGGGCCGGGTTACGATATGACTTTATCGAGTTCCAACATGGGCCGGGTTACGATATGACTTCACCGAGTCCCAGCATGAGCCGAGTTATGATATGATTCCACCGAGTCCCGCACTAATGGGCCGGGTTACGTTACAGATATATATATATGTATATGGACATGCACTCATGTTTTCTTGACCTGACTCTCATTTCTATAAGGCAATTGACTTTTATTGTTTATGGCACAGTTGGATTTGGATCCTGATTTTTATACTGATCTCATGTTTTCTGTTGGCTGCTTATGATCTCTTTTATAGCTTCATGTTTTACATACTCAGTACATTATTTCGTATTGACCCCCTTTCCTCGGAGGGCTGCGTTTCATGCCCGCAGGTACAGGTTTTCAGTTTGGTGAACCTCAAGCCTAGGTTCCTACTCAGCAGGTTGGGAAGCTCCTTTGATTCAGAGCTTTGTCATTTTGGGTACAGAACCCTATTATTTTGACTTTTGTATATTTAGGGGCACGACGGGGCCCTGTCCCGTCATATGTCGTTATCCTTCTTGTAGAGGTCTGTAGACAGTTGTGGGTTGCACTGGTGTAAGGGTCAGAAATTTGTTTCGGTCAGCCATATTATTGTACTCTATGTTGGGGGTGTTCCCGTGTATAGGTGATATTATCTGTTGGCAGCCTTGTCGGTTTGCCTGTTATATTATCTGTTGGCAGCCTTGTCGGCTTGCCTGTTATATTGTGTTGGCTAGTTGTGACTCCTCAGGAGGCAGGTACATTCGGGGGTAAAGGCAGCCTTGTCGGCTTGCCTAGCCTGACATATGTTGTTATTGCAGCGTTATGCTACCGGATTTCAGACTCATTAAGTGTTAGTTGGATTATGTGTGATATGTTAGTATAATGACGTCATTAGGGCGGTTAGTCGCGGCCCGTCGGGTCGGGTCGTGACAAAAGTGCTATTAGAGCAGTTAGTCCTCGGAATGTCTACAGACTGTGTCTAGTAGAGTCTTGCGTATGGGTATGTTGTGCACCATACTTATACGCAGGAGGCTGCAAGGCATTTAGGATTGGTTTCTATTCTTTTATCTCTTAGATCGTGCAATAGAGCTATGTTAGTAGGAAAATCCCTTTCTGACAACTTACTATGTTTACAGCTATGCCTCCGAAGAAGGCGATAGCAGCCCAGAAGGGCAAGCCTACAGCGGGAGATACTAGTCGGATTCAGAGAGTTACTAGGTCCCGTACTCAATCTATGTCGGAGACCGTGCCTCAGTCGACGAGCTCTGCTTCATCGCCACCACCAGAGGCTCCAGTTCAGGGGGAAACATCACCAATTTCCGAGGCCCCAGCACCTGAGCCTCCAGCTCCTCAGCCGGGGGCAGAGGACAGAGCCATGAGAGATGCAGTTCAGCTGCTGACTAGATTGGTGGCAGGGCAGAACCGCAGATCAGGACCAGTAGTCGACCCTAGGTCTGACAGTTTGATGGTTCGTGATTTCTTGAGTTGTAACCCTCTAGAGTTTTTCAGGTCTCAGCCCGAGGAGGACCCGCAAGAGTTTATCCGACAGATGCAGCGTACCTTAAGGGTAATCAAGGCTTCGGAGACTAAGTCTGTGGAGTTGGCTTCATATAGGATGCGGGATATAGCTACAAACTGGTATGAGTCTTGGGAGTTGTTTAGGGGAGAGGATGTTCCTCCAGCTACATGGGATGAGTTTACAGAGGCCTTCCTTGGTCACTTCTTGCCTCCAGAGCTGAGGAGAGCTAGAGTGGACAGATTCTTACAGTTGAGGCAGAATGGCAGGAGCATTCGTGAGTATAGCCTGGAGTTTGATTCATTGGCCATACGCACCCACTATTGTAGCAGATATGGCAGACAGGATGCATCGCTTTGTGATGGGGCTGGACCATTATCTGATCGATGGTTGTATGGCGATGGCTCTTCAGCCGGGTATGGATATTGCTCGTATCCAGGCATACGCACAAGGGGTTGAGGACCGATATAGAGGGCGACAGCCAGACAGAGGTCATGACAGAGACCAGCATAAGAGGGCTAGGTCGGCAGCTTATTCCGGTGAGTCTCGAGGCAGGCAGTTCCAGTAGTAGGTTAGATATTCATCGCAGCCAGCACAGAGTGCTCCTCTGCAATCTACGGGCAGAAGGTTCGACCGTCTCGGGTATTCAGGAGCCGGCCAGAGCTTCAGGGCTTTGGGTTCTCAGCGGAATAGAGGCTCTAGTCAGTTGAGGCCACCTTATCCTCGGTGCTCTCAGTGTGGTAAGTTTCATATTGGGGAATGTCGTTCGACCACAGGTGCTTGCTTCTCTTGCGGCCGTCAGGGCCATATGATGAAAGAGTGTCCCAACATGGGTGGTTCAGGTGGGATGGCTCGGCCTACGGGGTCGGGTGCTGGTTCGTCATCATCTATAGCTATGCGCCCCACCGGGCAGGGTATTCAGACACCAGCAGGCCGTGGCAGAGGTCATGGCAGAGTTTCTAGTTCCGGCGGTCCTTCGAACCGTATGTATGCTTTGGCCAGTAGACGTGATCAGGAGGTATCACCAGATGTTGTTATAGGTATACTATCGGTCTTTTTCTGTAATGTATATGCTTTGATAGATCCAGATTCCACCTTGTCCTACATATCCCCTCTTGTTGCTAATAGAATAGGGATAGAACCTGAGCCGATAGAACCATTCGAGGTAGCTACACCGGTAGGAGATTCG
This sequence comes from Anisodus tanguticus, assembly GCA_034509755.1. Classification (NCBI taxonomy): domain Eukaryota; kingdom Viridiplantae; phylum Streptophyta; class Magnoliopsida; order Solanales; family Solanaceae; genus Anisodus; species Anisodus tanguticus. Next base: position 31,894,384 of record CM067544.1, on the reverse strand, counting down.
GTTATAGCTGAGCGTGTGTATAAAAATTGTTCGATGGTGATAAATAACCGTCATACCTTAGCAGATTTGATAGAGTTGGATATGGCCGACTTTGATGTCATTATGGGCATGGATTGGTTGGTTTCTTGTTTTGCCAACGTTGATTGTACAGAGAAGTTGGTTCGATTTCAGTTCCCAGGCGAGTCATTTATAGAATGGAAAGGGAATGCAGCATCGCCGAGGGGTAAGTTTATTTCATACCTCATGGCAAGGAAGATGGTCAGAAAAGGTTGTATCTATCATTTGGTTCGGGTGTATGATACAGAAGTGGAGGTACCGGCTCTTCAGTCAGTCCCGGTAGTTAGTGAGTTTCCGGATGTATTCCCAGATGATCTTTCAGGTCTTCCTCCAGAGCGGGAGATAGATTTCAGTGTAGATGTATTTCCAGGTACCCAACCTATATCCATTCCTCCTTATAGAATGGCACCTGCAGAGATGAAGGAGTTGAAGGAGCAGCTGAGAGACTTGTTGGAGAAAAGGCTTTATTAGGCCGAGTACATCTCCATGGGGAGCACCAGTGTTATTTGTGAGAAAGAAAGATGGTTCGCTACGGATGTGTATTGATTATAGGCAGCTGAACAAGGTAACCATCAAGAACAGGTACCCTCTTCCCATGATTGACGATTTATTTGACCAGTTGCAAGGTGCTTTTCAAAGATAGACTTGCGGTCAGGTTATCATCAGGTGAGGGTAAAGGAGGCAGATATTCCAAAGACAGCATTCAGAACCCGATATGGACATTATGAGTTTAGGGTGATGTCTTTTGGACTGACCAATGCTCCAGCAGTGTTTATGGATTTGATGAACCGGGTATTCAGGCCGTTCTTAGACATGTTCATCATTGTATTCATTGATGATATCCTGGTTTATTCCCGTTCAGAGCAGGAGCATGCAGACCATTTGAGGACGGTACTTAGGGTCCTCCAGCACCAACATTGTATGCCAAGTTTTCCAAGTGTGAGTTCTGGTTGACTTCAGTGGCATTCTTGGGGCATATTATCGGGGCTGATGGTATACGGGTGGATACACAAAAGATTGAGGCGGTGAATACTTGGCCCAGACCTACGACACCTACTGAGGTACGCAGTTTTCTAGGGCTAGCAGGGTATTTCAGAAGGTTTGTGGAGAAGTTTGCTTCGATCTCAGCGCCTTTGACTAGGCTAACCCAGAAGGCAGCTAAGTTTCAGTGGACGGATGCTTGTGAGCACAGTTTCTAGTTGTTGAAGAATAAGTTGACTACGGCTCCAATTCTGACTCTTCCCGAGGGACCGGATGGTTATGTCATCTATTGTGATGCTTCAGGTATTGGGCTAGTTTATGTGTTGATGCAGCATGGCAAAGTTATAGCTCATGCCTCCCGACAGCTCAGGAAGCATGAAAAGAATTATCCAACTCATGATTTGGAGCTAGCAGCGGTTATTCATGCCCTGAAGATTTGGAGACATTATTTGTATGGGATTCATGTTGATATTTATACGGATCACAAGAGTCTCCAATATATCTTTAAGCAGAAGGAATTGAACCTACGACAGAGGCGGTGGTTAGAGTTGCTAAAGGACTATGATGTTGATATCTTGTACCACCCGGGAAAAGCCAATGTTGTGGCAGATGCTCTTAGCCGTAGATCCATGGGTAGCTTAACGGATGTGCAGCCAGACAGAAGGAAGATGGTTCGTGAGATACATAGGCTAGCGAGTCTTAGAGTTCGATTGGCGGATTCGAGAGATAGCGGGGTTCTTATTCGGGATGTTGCAGAGTCCTCTATCGTGGAAGAGGTAAAGAGACGTCAGTTTGAGGATCCTGTTCTGGCCCGGTATGGAGATGCAACTCTCCGAAAGGGAAAGACTTTATTTGAGGTTACACCTGATGATGTGCCGAGGTATGAGGGCAGATTATGTGTACCGATGTTACAGGGCTACGACAAGCCAGGTTATGGGAGAGGCACACAATGCCCGTTATTCCAGTCATCCAGGGTCGACGAAGATGTACCATGACCTTAGATGCTTGTATTGGTGGGATGGCATGAAAAGAGACATCGCAGAATTTGTTGCCCAAAGGCCCGAATTGTCGGCGAGTTAAGGTTGAGCATCAGAAGCCTGGTGGATTATTACAGGAGATTGAGATCCCGACTTGGAAGTCGGAAGTGATCAATATGGACTTCATTACAGGCTTACCTCGCACTCAGCGGAAGTGTGATTCCATATGGGTTATCGTGGATAGGCTGACGAAATCAACCCATTTTCTTCCAGTGAGGACTACTTACTCAGTTGAGGACTATGCTAGGCTGTACATCAGGGAGATAGTGAGACTGCATGGAGTTCCCACATATATTATATCAGACCGAGGAGCTCAGTTTACAGCTAACTTCTGGAGATCATTCTAGAAGGGATTGGGGACACAGTGAGTCTCAGCACAACATTTCACCCTCAGACGGACGGGCAGGCAGAGCGTACTATCCAGACATTAGAGGATATACTGAGGGCCTGTATTATTGACTTCAGAGGTAGTTGGGATGACCATTTACCACTCATTGAGTTTGCTTATAACAACAGCTACCATTCTAGCATCCAGATAGCACCGTATGAGGCTTTATATGGGAGGAAATGCATGTCACCTATTGGTTGGTTTGATGTAGGTGAGACTAAGTTGATTGGCCCAAACATGGTTCAGCAAGCTGTTGATAAGGTGAAACTCATTCAGGAGAGGTTATTAGCAGCACAGAGTCGACAGAAGTCATATGCTGATAATCGACGTCGACACTTAGAGTTTCAGGTTGATGATTGGGTGTTCCTAAAGGTGTCACCCATGAAGGGTGTGATGAGGTTTGGCAAGAAAGGGAAGCTTATCCCAAGGTACATCGGGCCTTACCAGATCATTCGTAGGATAGGCAAGGCTGCCTATGAGTTGGATCTCTTTGCACGATTTGGAAGCAAGTACATCCAGTCTTCCATGTATCTATGCTGCGTAAGTGTATTGGTGATCCTTCCAGAGTCTTCCCAGTAGATGACGTCCAGGTGATAGAGGAGCTGTCCTATGAGGAAAGCCCCGTAGCCATACTTGATCGCCAGGTCAGAAGATTACGGACGAATGATGTGGCTTCCGTCAAGGTATTGTGGAGGAACAACAATAGGGAGGAAATGACTTGGGAGGCAGAGGATGAGATGAAGAAGAAGTATCCTTATTTGTTCCATATGCCTCCAGGTAATTCAATTCAACTCCCCATTTGATTATTGTAATTGGTGAATTGCATATGTGTGATATATTGTGGCCTTGTGTGGCATCTGTTGGTTTGCTGAATATAGGCGGATATGCATAGTTATAAAGGAGACTCTGCCGAAAATTTTCTAGCATAAGACTTATTATGAACATTCGAGGATGAATGTTTTCGAGGGGGGGGGAATGTTACACCTCGTAAGATTAAGACGATAATTAAGAACGTCATTAAGGAAGTAAGATTCAGATATTGAATATAAGGAACGCTTACATATGTTAATACGAAAAATTAGAGTATAAACGGATGTTATCCCGGAATAGTTTTTCTTTAGTGCTATACATGTGACGACGAGAATTAATCCTAGTAGTTGAATTTATTCCTGGGAGTTATGGAATAGTATTGTATTAAAATTGTGACATTGAGGATACGAGGCTTTATGAAATTCTCGGGAATTAAAAGAAGTGGGTTTAAAATTTATTAATTGAAGAACTTGGGGGGCCAAAGTGTGATAAGGAAATTCAGATTTTTTATATACCTACACTCACCTCTTCAACTTCATTCTAAACTTAACCAAAAACCTCACCTCTCTTCTCCAAACCCATCCCCCTGCTGGCCGAAAATCACCCCAACCCCATACCCAATTTAAGATTTTTATCTTCTCTTCCTAGACTACATTTTCACCAAAAATTAGAAGCAAAACAACACCAAAAACAGTGGCAAAAACAACCACTGCTGGCCGAGACTCTAGCCCAGAATTTTCATAATTTTGGATGAAATTTTGGAAGAAAAACGTGTAGGGATGATGGCTTAACATTGTAGAACACTTGCATGTCAATTGGAGTTGAAGAAGTGAACAAAAAAGGGAAAGAAATACGAAAACAGTGGGGATTTTCGGACAAGCAGTGGGCAGAAAATTATGGACTGTTTTGGGGTGAATTTGAGGTATAAAATTCTTCTTTCTATGATATAATTGAAATACATGTTGTTAGAATTAAGGTAATGGATTTGTGTTAAGGAGAAATTGGAATTTAAGCGTTGCATGTGACAATTTTGGGCTAGTTGCCAATTTGGGACAGATTTTGGTGTTATTGAATTTGTTGGTTATTGTTGTTATTATTGTCACTAATTGCATGATGAAATTGAAAGGAAACATTGATATTTAATTGGAATTAGTTATATGGAAGTATTGAAATACGAAATTGGATTTTACGAGTTAAGATAAGAGTTATGGAATTATGACATGTTGTGGCCAAGAACTTGCATGAAATTGTTGGACATGTTGTGATGTATATGGACTGTTTTAGGAACTGTTTTGTAGTGTTATAATGCTAAAAAATTAGTTACCATTATGCATGTTTAAGTGTGGTAATTGCTAATGTAAGTCCTAAAGGAATAAGGGTGTAGAAAGGTGTAGAAAGGCTTCACATTCTACCCTCGTTGTTGTTGGAACATGGACTATTTTGTGGGCTGTTTTTAAGGTGGATTAAGAGGCTAAATTTACATGAGAAGTGGGTGTGTAAATTCCCTTTATTGTTGTTTTGGTTGTGCCCTTAATTGGTGCTTGGTTATTGATGTTATTAGCCTCGTTTGGAAGTTGTGGAAACATGTATAAATAGGGGAAGTGCTGCCCGAATTTTTATAGAATAGGAAGTCGTTATTCGATATAAAGTATGCTCGTAATCATAGAATTAACGAACGTATTACCATTATTATAGGTTGAAGTTCTATAACGAGACATATTCTAATATTGGGTGGATTAGTTCGTCTAAAAGGTATGTGAAACACTTACTTCTTTCTTTTGGCATGATTTAATGAAAGTACGGCGGACGTACTTGATTCTTATACAATTTAATTCCTAAAGAGGATTGGTATGAGAAGTGCCTATGATTTTTCAGCAAAGAGTTTATTATGACATTATTATAATGATTTTATTGAGTGTCAAATGATAATTTTTACTTGCATATGGTTACTCATGATATCTACTCGTGCTAAGTGTTACTACTTCACCTCACCGAGTCCCGTGCCGGGTTACGTTCGTGCACAACCTTGCATTTTTCACCGAGACCCTCACTAGAGGGCCGAGTTACGTAGGATGGATCCATAGATGAGATATGACTTACCGAGTCCCAGCATGGGCCGGGTTACGATATGACTTTACCGAGTTCCAACATGGGCCGGGTTACGATATGACTTCACTGAGTCCAAGCATGGGCCGAGTTATGATATGATTCCACCGAGTCCCGCACTAGTGGGTCGGGTTACGTTACAGATATATATATATATGTATATAGACAAGCACTCATGTTTTCTTAACTTGACTCTCATTTTTATAAGGCAACTGACTTTTATTGTTTATGGCACAGTTGGATTTGGATCCTGATTTTTATACTGATCTCATGTTTTCTGTTGGCTACTTATGATCTCTTTTACAGCTTCATGTTTTACATACTCAGTACATTATTACGTACTGACCCCCTTTTCCTCGGGGGGTTGCGTTTCATGCCCGCAGGTACAGGTTTTTAGTTTGGTGAACCTCAGGCCTAGGTTCCTACTCAGCAGGTTGGGAAGCTCCTTTGATTTAGAGCTTTGTCATTTTGGGTACAGAACCCTATTATTTTGACTTTTGTATATTTAGGGGCACGACGGGGCCCTGTCCCGTCATATGTCGTTATCCTTCTTGTAGAGGTCTGTAGATAGTTGTGGGTTACACTGTTGTAAGGGTCAGAAATCTATTTCGGTCAGCCATATCATTGTACTCTATGTTGGGGGTGTTCCCGTGTATAGGTGATATTATCTGTTGGCAGTCTTGTCGGTTTGACTGTTAGATTATCTGTTGGCAGCCTTGTCGGCTTGCCTATTATATTATCTGTTGGCAGCCTTGTCGGCTTGCCTGTTATATTGTGTTGGCTAGTTGTGACTCCTCAGGAGGCAGGTACATTCGGGGGTAAAGACAGCCTTGTCGGCTTGCCTACCCTGCCATATGTTGTTATTGCAGCGTTATGCTGCTGGATTTCAGATTCATTAAGTGTTAGTTGGATTATGTGTGACAGGTTAGTATAATGACGTCATTAGGGCGGTTAGTCGCGGCCCATCGGGTCGGGTCGTGACACGGTAGCTTCCCAAGAGGTAAATGAGTTGAATTCCATCAAATGCTCTGTGTAGCCCTGGTAGAGCCAAATCGGGTGTAGAGATCTCTAAAAGCTACGGTTGGGCCAAATATCCAATTGGCGATAGCTAAGTACAACATCTTAAGAATCTCGCTGAGAGTTGGCTTATGGGGGTATTAGAAGGTTATGGTCGGGTTTCTTCTTTTCCCTTAAATAGGTTCCAACACTGTCCATGTAGTCTCCAATTTCTTCTAAGATCGAGGTCATTTCAAAATCTCTGAACCTAAAGACCATTCTGATGCAAGAAAGACCATGGAATTGAACTCCCAACTTGAGTCATTTAGTAGCTTACCAACGATGCCAACAATTCACCATCTACCTATGGATAAATGTCTCAAATGGGATGAAATGTGGAGTAGAATGAACGTCATCACGTGAAGGCTTAAGAAGGAAACATTTTATTTCAGCTTTGTATGTAGGTCTTGGCCGAAGACCATGTTTTCTTTTAGCTTGTCTTTATTTCTTAGCTTAGCTTTTAGCTCTTAGCTTAAGACATAATATGCCATGTAATAACTACCTTAGGATACAATTAATAGGCCATGTAAAGGGTGACAAGGCCGAGAGTCTTCCAATAAGGTAACTAAGCCAAAAGGTCTTCCAAAGGGATGACTAGGCCGTAAGTTGGAGGACAAAGTGGAAAGGACAAGAGACATCTAGAAGATGTGGCTTTCAATGAAGAATTTATGAACTAACAAGTTCTGGAATTAGATATATTGAAGACTTCAAGGTCGGCCAAAGGGAGAGAAAGAGTTGGCCGAAATGGTTCATCAAATAAGTGCAAGGAATGGAAGCTTCTAAACACATTCCAAGAAGATGAGATAGTTGGAAGAATCAAGTTCATGCATTCTTCCACTTGGAATCCACGAAGGGATGTGAAAGTGATTGAGTTCACTTTTGTCTCCAAGTAAAGACCTTTCCCATTGCCTTGATTTGGCCGAAACATCCTTGGCCACCAACTAAACCCTAACCCGTCCACACTTGGCCGAAAGTGTACTTGTAGTTTGTGTCTCTTGATTTGTCTTTTAGAATGGTCCATTCTCTAATATAAATAGGACCCTTAGGACTTATAAATATTCAGAGTTGATTGAGATATAAACTTGAGTTTTACTCATTTTCTAAGTTATTCAACTTGTGTGTTGTTTATCTTAGTTGGTTCTGTGTGAGCCAAACCCCTTGGTGTAAGTTGAAGCTAGGACTGTGTGACCTAGTTAAACCCAAGCTAAGGTTTCCCTTTGGTGTAAGTCTTGGTTAGGACTATGTGACCTAATCAATTCCCAAGTTCGAGGAACCCCCATTAGTGGTAAGCGAACATTGGAACTGCGTAGACCAATCTAGCCTAAGCTTCGGTTACTAAAAGGGCTTCCGATCACCTTCACTTGGCTATTTCACGGGCATTGCACTTAGCAAACCCCGGTCTTGACCTTGTGGAATTGGTCACCTTATCCTTTGTGTCGACTCGGGAAGTAAAACCCCCGTGTCTCTATCCTTGGGCTCATCGACCGCAATCCACTACAACCACAACAACCGAAACAACACTTAACCAAATCAACCATCCTTCACTTGAGCTTGCATCTTGCAACTCCTGTTCAATCCTTATCCAACTCACTATATACTGACCCTCCTCAACCCCCACAATACTTCCCAAACATCCCCTCTAAAGGTTGTTAACCAAAACCACTCGTAAACAACCGTCCAATCCCGACTACATCAAACAGTGCACTACAAACACCAATCGAGAACCTCACTATTGCAGATTGTTCCCGTGACCTTGCCATCATCAAACCACCAAACCTCGAATACCATAGCCACCATCAACGTACCCACAACAACCCCACAAAACTCATGCGTCGAATTCCACCTACAACTACCCAAACAACACAACCAACCACAGTGACGCCTCTACCAAGCTCCATCACCGGACCTCACTGTTTCAGTATATTTCCACCACTTTGACACCGCCAAACCGCCATGTCCCGATCATCAATATCACCCTCAATACACTCGTGACATCTCTATAAAACTTCTTAACCCAACTCTTTCTAAATCCACTCGAAATAGCCACCAAACATTATATTGTCCAGCCAAACCGAGAACCCGAGACCCCTACTTTGGCATTCATTTTCGGGTCAACCCGTACATCACCAACACCCGACTCACTTACACAACATCACCCCTCCTTACTTGCATCAGATTGGTATCAGATTAAGGCGCTCCCATCCCACGGCTTGACGGATATCCATAAGAAAATGTCACATACAAACAAAGAAGAACTTCAGAAACTCGTTAGTGACATGTTTGCGAAACATGCGCCCATCTTGAGAAGAGAATGTGATCTTCCAACCTTTGATGGAGATAGGAACCTAAAAGAGTTCCTTGAATGATTAAAGACCATTGAGGGATTTTTCAAGTACCAGCAATATGACGATCATGAGTGCTTAAAAGTTGCCAAATCAAGAATCAAATCATTTGCTTCCAATTGGCAAGAAAATCTAAGAACCAATCGAAAAAGAAGTAGCAAGACCAAGATTGACTCCTGGAAGAAATTAAAGAAGCATATGATGAGGAAATGTTTTCCAAGGGAACATGAACAAATTCTATACTCCCGACTCTCCACTCGTCGTCAAGAAAAGGTTGAAGTTGCGTCATGCCGCACCTTCGGAGGCATGGTTGAGAAACCATAAATGAGAAGTTCCCCAAAGCCTTATGTAAGGCCCACCAATGTTAAGAAAATGGGCAGTACCTTTTTTGGTAACCCTTTGTATCGTCACAAAATTGAAGATCAAAGGGTCAAATAGGGTAATACTTCTTTTACTAATTCATTGTATGATCAAGGAGTTGTAGAGGTCACAACGGGAATAGAAAAAGAGAGAAAAAGGTGTTTCTAATGTCGAGAATCGGGACACTTTGCCAAAGAATGTTCTAACCCCCGATTAGTGACAAATGAAGATGGTGGGAACTCCTTTAAGGAACCCGAGGCCAAGGAAAGTTCCGAGACCCCCTTACTTGATGCATAAAATATAGACAAGGAATTTAAAAAGGGGAGTGGCTATAGTTGCCGACATGAAGGAACTTACAAATGATCTTGCAACCGGGCCATCACCGATGGAAAGTAGTGAACACTCTCTTGGTTTATTTTCAAGAAGTTCATTATCCAACCCTCAAGCATATGCACACAATCCGGCCAAGAAGATGATCTTGATGGAGTCAAAAGAAGATGAAACTTGACCTACGTGTGATGACGGACGAGAGAACGACAAATTCATCATAGGGAACAAATTTCCTATGCCGAGGTTGAAAGGCCTTTTTGATGAATTAAGTAGAGCCAAATTGTTCGTCAAGATAGAATTGAATAGTGGCTACCATCAAGTGGAAATCCGAAGAGAATGTGAATGGAAGACGGTCATGAAGGTCAGCTATGGTTTGGTGCCATTCAGATTGTGCAACTTTCCAAGTCCCCTCATGAGTTCCATACATAAGGTGCTACAACCATATATGGTTTGCACCACATCATCCGACGGCGTGGGTGATAATTCCACCACGATGGAATCTTTCCAAAGATGGTCCGATTCTCCGAGGGCCATTGCGGTAAATAGTGTCTTTGGTTTGGCCTTTTTCTTTCATCATGTCGTGTGACATTATTGCGACCTTTCTGCCCCTACCAACGAGATAATAAGAAAATATGAGTGTGAATGGTTCCGAGGAGCAACAACAGTTTTTGAAGCCTTGAAGATTTGGGAAGCCCCGGTCCTATATGTGCCAAACTGTGAAGGACCATTGAACGTCACACATGAAACAAGAGTTTGTGCCATCTTTTTCCCTAGCACAAGATTGAATGGTGCACAATGCCATTATGCTACCTATTGCAAGACATTACACCTTATTGGATTCGTGGCACAATACAAACATCATTCTAAGTAAAAGTCGTTTGACTTATATTCAGATCCATATTTTGCAAGTTTTGAGGAAGGCGCCCACAAGATGAAATTTCTGGACTTATCTAATGGTTGAAGTATTAGATCAACACTTGTTGTTGAAAAATTACTTCCCCATTTAGACGACATGAATTCAAGGACAAATTCTTTTGAAGAAGGGGAGATTGATGCAAGAAAAATCATGGACTTGAACTCCCAACTTGAGCCATTAAGTAGCTTACAAAGGATGCCAACAATTCACCATCTACCTATGGATAAATGCCTCAAATAAGATGAAATATGGAGTAGAATGAACGACATCACGTAAAGTCTTAAGAAGGAAACATTTTATTTCGACTTTGTATGTAGGTCTTGGCCGAAGAACATGTTTTCTTTTAGCTTGTCTTTATTTTTTAGCTTAGCTTTTAGCTCTTAGATTAAGACATAGTATGCCATGTAATAACTACCTTAGGACATAATTAATATGCCATGTAAAGGGTGGCAAGGCCGAGAGTCTTCCAATAAGGTGACTAAGTCAAAAGGTCTTCCAAAGGGATGACTAGGCCGTAAGTTGGAGGACAAAGTGGAAAGGACAAAAGACATCTAGAAGATGGGGCTTTCAATGAAGAATTTATGAACTAACAAGTTCATGAATTGGCTATATTGAAGACTTCAAGGTCGGCCAAAGGGAGAGGAAGAGTTGGCCGAAATGGTTCATCAAATAAGTGCAAGTAATGGAAGCTTCTAAACACATTTCAATAAGATGAGATTGTTGGAAGAATCAAGTTCATGCATTCTTCCACTTGGACTTCAAGAAGGGATGTGAAAGTGATTGAGTTCACTTTTGTCTCCAAGTAAAGACCTTTCCCATTGCCTTGATTTGGTCGAAACATCCTTGGCCACCAACTAAACCCTAACCCATCCACACTTGGCCGAAAGTGTACTTGTAGTTTGTGTCTCTTGATTTGTCTTTTAGAATGGTCCATTCTCTAATATAAATAGGACCCTTAGGACTTATAAATATTCAGAGTTGATTAAGATATAAACTTGAGTTTTACTCATTTTCTAAGTTATTCAACTTGTGTGTTGTTTATCTTAGTTGGTTTTGTGTAAGCCAAACCCCTTGGTGTAAGTTGAAGCTAGGACTGTGTGACCTAGTTAAACCCAAGCTAAGATTTCCCTTTGGTGTAAGTCTTGGTTAGGACTATGTGACCTAATCAACACCCAAGTTCGAGGAACCCCCTTAGTGGTAAGCGAATGTTGGAGCTGTGTGGACCAACCTAGCCTAATCTTCGGTTACTAAAAGGGCTTCCGATCACCCTCACTTGGCTATTTCACAGGCATTGCACTTAGAAATCCCCGGTATTGACCTTGTGAACTTGGTCAACTTATCCTTGGTGTCGACTCGGGAAGTAAAACCCCCGTGCCTCTATCCTTAGGCTCATCGACCGCACTTCACTACAATCACAACAACAAAAACAACATTTTACCAAATCAACCATCATTCACTCGAGCTTGCATCTTGCTACTCGTGTTCAATCCTTATCCAACCCACTATATACTGACCATCCTCAACCCCCACAGTACTTCCCAAACATCCCCTCTAAAGGTTGTTAACCAAAATCACTCGTAAACAACCATCCAATCCCGACTACATCAAACAGTCCACTACAAACACCAATCGAGAACCTCACTATTTCAGATTGTTCCCGTGACCTTGCCATCATTAAACCACCAAACCTCGAATACCATAGCCACCATCAACGTACCCACAACAACCCCACAAAACTCATACGTCGAATTCCACCTACAACTACCCAAACAACACAACCAACCACAGTGACGCCTCTACCAAGCTCCATCATCGGACCTCACTGTTTCAGTATATTTCCACCACCTTGACACTGCCAAAACGCCATGTCCCGATCATCAACATCACCCTTAATACACCTGTGACAGCCCTATAAAACGTCTTAACCCAACTCTTTCTAAATCCACCCGAAATAGCCACCAAACACTATACTGTCCAGCCAAACCGAGAACTCGAGACCCCTACTTTGGCATTCATTTTCGGGTCAACTCGAACATCACCAACACCCGACCCACTTACACAACATCACCCCTCCTTACTTGCATCACATTCTTTTGTTATCCCAATACCCGATAAAGACTTCTAATAGGTCAGGGTTGTCTTTCATAGTCATGAGTGAGGGAAGATGTCCTAGTCAGTTCGTTACTTCTTTTTGGTTTTCGGTACTCATCCATGCCCACCAAACTTTCAACATCTCCGATGCTTCTACAACCATGTCGAAATCCCCCTTCCCAATGAACAATGGTTCATCACATAAGGTACACAAATTCTTCCATGTAGCAAGTAGTTGGATGCAGTTCTTTCGAGTCAGAGACCATTAGAGCACGAGGGAGTCATCTTGTCAGGTCCAGGTAGGTCTGAGACACCCGAACCTGTCTAAGTCAACATGCGTTAATATAAGGGATTTGGCGGTACTCCATCCTAGTTGTACTAGAGTGGTTCAACGGATGACATAGGGAACCCGATCGGACAACCCGGGGTGAACCATTATATGCACGGGTAATTTAACCAACTTAATTTTCGGACCAAGAACACTCAAACGTGAGTTTGAGTAGAACTCCACATTTAGTCCAATTGAATTGATTAATTTTCACACTTGCATCTTTTACTTTAAAAATCTTTTTTCATGTTTTAAAAATGGTATAGTTCTACTAAAATAGCAAGTTTTGGTTTTGGAAAAGATATGGTAAAGAAAAATTTATTTTATTTCTTTTTGCATGCAATTTCTCCCAAGTTCAACTTGTATTCTAACATCCAGAATTCCTTAACTCAAACTCAAGTCCAAGACAAGGTTTTAGGTCCAAAATACTTATTGGGCTTACCCCATTTTCTAACTTTAAATGTCCATTTTCAGTCCAAGTCCAGACCTAAGTTCAGCAATCCATTTACATATTTTTAGTCACTCAGGCCCATTATACGGGTCCCTCAATATCAGTCCAACTCTGTTCCAAGACCCAAATTGTTTTAAGTCACTCTGGCCCAATATATGGATCCAAATATCAGTCCATTTCTATTTAAAAAAAAACCCAAGTCATAATTTCTCAAAGTCCAAACCAATTATTTTAAAGAAAACATTCTATTTATTTCCAAATTTTAATGTTTGAAATCAGTTCATTTTATTTCTTGTTTCCAATTTTTACGAGTCTTAAAACAACTTAGGCGATCTAAGTGACATACGTATCATTTTGTCTATCCTAGTTTCCAACCATAATAAAGTTCCAATATTATCAAAGTAATTTATTACAATACATACTCATATACAAATAATATATTATATGATTGAAAAGGAGATAAAGTTTAGGCTGGTGGGCCTATCGAAGCCCGCCAGTTAGTTATTTTTACCCATAGCGGGGCCTTCTATGCAAATGTTAGATTCCCTTGCTTTCTTTATTTTTTATCTCGGTCAGAACATGTATGATTGGGCCTCAGCCCAATCGGCAACATGAAGGGAAGACAGACTCGATCAATGCTGAAATGATGGGCCCAGTGAGGGACCATCTCGTGGTGATGCAACATGGGAACAAACAAGGGGAAAAAGAGAGTCCCAGTTAGAAAGTATCTAGACTTATCATTCAATCGACTCATAAAATAAACAAAGTAAACATCCCACAATAAAGAGAATTTAATTCAAGCAATTGGGTTGGGCCCAAACCAACAACGATATATAAAGAGAAGGGGAGAAGGCAAACAATAGGCCAGGACCAATGCTCGGTCATGAAGAAAGAAAATAGAAAGGCTAGCTTAAATGGGCTAAGCCCAAAAGTGCATTTGAAAGAGTTTCAAATAGTGTACAAGGGAGATATATCAAGCATATACACTCAGTTTATAGAATATACTTTCATATACAACTTGCATACCTCTATGTATATCACATATACATCATAAGCAAATACTTGACAATCTAAATACTCAAGATAGGACATATATATACACAGCACGACAACCTCTCAAGTATCTTAATACCTCTTGTATGAACTAGTGATAAACAAGATAGATAGACAAACACAAAGTTCTCTATAGTTTCAGGATCAACAACACCTATCTAAGAATACAAGGGGAGTAGTATCTAGCATGTATCTCATTATAGCAACATGAGTTAAAACAACAAACTTAAGGACTCATACACACAGAGACTCAAACTAAAGCAGTGTCAACATTGGCTCAGGCAATATCAATGAGGTTGGACTAATCTCGGGGGCTAACAATAGATGGAAAAATCTGGCCTAATGTCTTACTCATATATTAATGTCAATAGGGATCATACATTGAACTGAGCAAACAGACAAGTTCACTTCTTTATCTTTTCTTTCTTTTAAAATCAAATAGATCTAATGTCATTCTAATATTAACTAAATAGGATTGGATATATAACATTAAGCTAAGATAGTTGCACCAACATAAGCAGGAACACAAACAAACAGTTATACTAGGTGCAAAGCTATCCTTGCTAAGACAAGATAGAGTTGTTCTAAATAAATGTAAGCAGCTGCATATGGGACCATTTAGAAACTACTTGGAGACATGCCAAGGGTAGGGGACAACTAGGGTACTTGAGGATATGCAATCAAGTTGTGGTAAGGTAAACATGATACAATTTTGGCTATTTATGACTAAGAAGGCTATCTAAACCGAACTCTTATCATGTCAAGTTATTTTAAACCTAAGCAGAAACCAAGTTGACACAATATGGGTATTCACAATATATCTTAACTAGATATGACCTTCAAAAACCAACACATACCTTATGCAAGCCTGACTATCCCCAACAGTTCATTCTAGACTTCAACAAACTCAAAATGACATGCAGACTAGATTGAACAGAACATGTGACACCAAGTAAGCTCCCAAGTTATCATTTTAAACATGGTACTAACTTAAACATGATACACATTCATTTCAGAGTCAACAGATGATCCTAATATGATTGTAACTATATTTGTCTCACTAAGTCTTGGTTACTTAGTTTAAATGAACAACTAAACAAACATCAAGCATTAGCAGGTCATTTTTAGCCTAAACAGAGACTAACTATTATACTACAACATTTGACAGTTCATTTTTAGCTTAAGATAATGTTGAAAGACACAACAAACACAGAGAGGTATGGAATAATTAAATAGTCTCTAAAGGGGTTGAACATGTTTCTTATACTAACACAACAACAACAACATACCAGTGAAATCCACACCGTGATGTCTGGGGAGGGTAGAGTGTACACAGACCTTACACCTTGGTAGGTAGAGCGACTATTTCCGGGAGACCCTCAAGACAAAGCATAATCACAAGTAATGCAATCAAAATAAAGCAAGAGTAAAGAAAGAGTAAAGCAAGAGAAACGTTCAGACTAAGATAAGGAATTAAAGCAGTATAAAGTGCATTTGAACAAAAGGGAGTAGTAGCTAACACAACTAAATAAGCTAAACAAAATACATTAAAGAACACATAGCAGCAGAAATCAAACTACAGTGGATTATAAAGCAATAATATGCCTATAGGTGTGATAGGCTAATCGGACATATGGTAATAACACTACAACTATCAATTTGTAAGCATAAGTAGGACTACGCTAGACTACCTACTACTCTTCTACCCTAATCCATGTCCTCCACAACCCCTATCTAAGGTCATGTCCTCAGTAAGTTGCACCTGAGCCATATCCCATCTAATCACCTCTCCCCAATACTCTTCGGCCTACCTATACCCCTTCTAAACCCGTCCATAGCCAACCTCTCACACCTCCATGCTGGGGCATCTGTGTCTCTTCTATGCACTTGACCGAACCATCTCAACATCGTTTCCCGCATATTATCATCCACCGAGGACACTCCCACTTTCTCCTGGATATCATCATTTCTAATCCTATCTCTCCTTGTATGCCCACACATCCATCTCAACATCCTCATCTCTGCAACTTTCATCTTTTGTATGTGTGAAGTCTTAACTGGCCAACACTCCGCCCTATACAATATAGTCGGTCTAATCACCACCCTATAGAACTTGCCTTTAAGTTTTGGTGGAAATTTTTTGTCTCACAAGACTCCAAATGCGAGCCTTCATTTCATTCACCCTGCCCCAATATGATGTATGACATCATTATCAATCTCTACATTTCCTTGGATAATAGATCCTAGGTACTTGAAGCTTCCTTTCTTTGGAATGACCTGAGTACCAAGCCTCACATCCACGCCTGTCTCAAGGTCGCTCCAGTTATTGAACTTACATTCCAAGTATTATGTCTTGGTCCTACTCAACCTGAACCCTTTAGACTCCAGAGTCTGTCTCCAAACCTCCAGCTTAGCGTTCACTCTGCTGCGAGTCTCATCAATCAGGACTATGTCGTCTGCGAATAACATACACCATGGTACCTCCCCTTGGATTTGTCGCATCAGTCCGTCCATCACTAAGCAAAATAGAAATGTGCTAATAGCTGATCCCTGGTGCAACCCCATCATCACTGGAAATGAGTCTCCTCCTACTGTCCGTACTCTAGTATTAGCTCCATCATACATATCCTTGGTCGCCCTAGTGTACAATGATTCCCTTGTACGATTAGCAAGTTCCAGACTCAACACTTTTAACATCACATCAACCAATAACTTGAGATTTGGTCAAAACAGACTATATCTAATATATTAATCCCTCTAAAGTCATTTTAATAGGTCACACAACTAGATATTAAACCAACTAGGTGATTTATATATGTATAAGACCAGTTTCAAACTATCATGTTAGAAACTTGAACTTATCTATTCACACTAACAGCCAACAAGCAATGAACATAGCTAACTAAACCTACTAAATTAAACCATGAGAAGCCTAGTTATGAGTTCTACCACTTTAAGTGTGCATACATGACTAATCCAACTTCAAACCAACCTGATAAATACTTAACACACAAATAATCATTGTTATGAAGCTCTGACTGTGTCTAATACTAACCAAACATGCTGGATGTCCATTTAAGGAGCTCAAACAACCATAATGACAAACACCAAGAGTTATCTTAACTGATTAAACATACTAATTCATGATCAAATGAACACAAGCAAACACATAAGAAATACATGTTTAATATGGATTTTAAAAGTTTAAATAGTCATTATCCTAATAAATCATGCTTATAATATCACATAACAAGTACCAAAAGTGGCCTAAACATGTTAACTGATTTAACTAGGAATACTAACAGCCACCAATCCAACCAGACATGCTTAATAACCTTATACAGTACCTAATATGCTTAATAACTATCCTAGTAAATATGAGCAGTACCTAACTTAATCAAGCATGCTTAATAACTAATCCACCGGCCATAAATAACTAAACATATTAATAACCTAGAAATCAAACTAACAGTCATTAATCATGATTAATCGATACTCAAACACATAATATAGATCATAAAGCCTAAATTAAATAGAAAATTAAAAAGAGAAAGGAATACCCTTGTGTGGAGGCAGCCTAAAGGTCGATATTGAGTTTGGTTTCACTCCGACGACCTCAATAGCTCGCAAATACACGAAAAGAAAAGTTTCAGTTGTAATGATCCAATTTAAACAAGTTAGGGTTCCACTAAAGGGCTTGGATCCCAATTATGCCTAAACTAAATCGTATTTAAACTCAAAAATAGATTTCAACCAATGTGCATGCCTAAAATTGAGTTTCGGTCCTTTGAATTTGTGGGACAAGGCTCAATATTTATAGGATTCGCAGTAAACCCTAGCCAAGACCCTCAACCGATGTGGGAGAACCAAATTGGGGGAAAACTTCCCTCCAATTCTATTCTCAACCAATAGAAATTGAGAATTTAAAATGTAATGAGACAAGAATCATTAAGAATGACTGAAAAAGTAAGGTACAAGAGAGGGGCAACCTCACTTAGGGTTGGGCGTGGGTTTACGGTGGTGCTCCCGTGCAAAGGGGAAAGAGCATTACTTGCTCTTGCTATTTTTTACCACATCAAGCATGTAACAAAGCTCATACACTGTGACATTGCCATTTCTGGCGAAGAGGACGAAGCAACGGCTCCTAGGGTTCCCTTGATACCAAGTCGTAAAAGTAAAGGGAGAAATGGCTTTGCCCTCCTTTACGCCTAAGTCACATGGACTTGGGTCGAGTCCTGGGCCATATAGCCTTGGGCTCAACCAATCCTCTATTTTTTTTTAAATGTTCAATGCTCTTTTGAACTATTTTAATCAATTGTGACCATATTTTGAAAATGTGGCCACGTTTTAAATTAAGAAATGGTTAAATAAAATCGTAAATAGTCTAATTAAATCAATAACATTGTTTTAAGTCCAAATTTGACACTAATCTGGATTAAAATTGTGCAAAATCTTTTAAATTTAAAACATGACTTGAAATTGAGATGCATTTCTATTATTGTATTTAATTAAACAATTTCCCAACTTTGACGGAGCGAAACATTAATTCTTTAATTTTGAAAATTCTTTTAGACAATAACATTTATAATTGTCGGTTAGGATTCAAAAATCATATTAGTGATCAAATTGTGTGAAAATAAGACATGATATACAATATATTTACCAAAATGAAATGACAAAATACTCCCGGAACAATTTCATAAAATCATTTTCACTTTATAAAATGTATATTTGACTTGAAAACTCTGAATAATTAAATAAAATTATTGAAGGGTAAAAATTAGTAGTCAACATCTGGCGCAGTTGGTTTAAATCCTAGAAAGCACCTCTGCAGTAATGATAAATAAAGTAGGGGATAAAGGATCTCTTTGCTTTACTCCCCTATAAGATTGAAAGAAATCATGTTGCTGACCATTTATGAGGATTGGGTACCAATTATTACTTATGATTCTGAATACCATATCCACCACCATATGTGAGTAGCCCAACTGTCTCATGACTTTTGTCAAAAATAACCAAGTCACCCTATCATAAGCCTTTGCCATGTCCATCTTCATAACCACATTTGCAGTCTTAGTTTTCAGCCTTATGTGTGTAATAATTTCTTTTGTCAATGATACATTTTCCACTATACTTCTTCCCTTGACAAAACCTGCTTGGTTAAGAGATATCATATTCTGCAAACCCTCAGCTAGTTTCTCATGTATCAGTCTTGAAAAGATTTTATTACTGAAATTACTCAAATTGAAAGGTCTCATATCAAAAAAAGTATTTATGACATCTTTTTTTGGTAGTAAGACCAAATTTGTATAAGTGACAAACTTTGGTAGCTCTGATCTACAAAAAAAAACTTTTCACTATGTTAGTAACATCCCTTCCAATAATGTTCCAACAGGATTGATAAAACAACCCAGTGAAACCATCAGGTCCTCCTGCACTTTCACCTTTCAACTTAAGCACAATCTCATTCACTTCTGTGATTCTACTATTTTGATCTTCTGTGGCCATTTTGGAAACATGATCAAGAATCTCAAATTTAGTAGGGTCTGGTTCCTTTGTAAATTGATCCTTGAAAAATCTGATGGCTTCTTTTTCTATATCTTTCTTTTCTTCCAACCATGTCCTACTCTGATCTTGTATTATCTTCAGTTGTAGTCTTTTCCTTTTACTCTGTACATAAGTATGAAAGAATTTTGTATTTATGTCTCCATCATCAAACCATTGCATTCCTATTTTTTGTTTCCAGAAAGGCTCCCCTGGGTGTAAATATCTATTCAACTCTTCCTGGACCTTTGTAGCTTCTCCCTATTATGAGGGAAAGGGTTTAATTCAAACTGGACTTCATGTACCTTAATGACATCTTACAAGGACTCACTCTTGAAAAATATTCCCATATATATTTTTGCTCCATGTCATCAAAGCAGCCTTAACCTTCTTCAGCTTATAATGGAATAAATTGAAAGGATTAACCATAAAATTTGCTTTCCAATTCCCCTTCATAGTATCTAGAAAAGTTTCATGTTTTACCCAAAAGTTAAGGAACTTGAAAGATTTCTTGATTGGATATGAATTCCCAGAGTATGAGATTAGGAGAGCAGCATGATCAGACCCTGTTCTGATCAAGTGTTGAATCACAATGCTTGGATATAAATTTTGAATCAACTAGTTTCCCAAGCACATGTCTAATCTTTTGAAAATATAATCACTCTCACTCTGTCCATTTCACCAAGTATACTTACTCCCTTTTAAGCATAAATCATACCTCCCACAGTTTTGTCTAATGATTTGAAATCCTGTGTCGCATGTAAGCTGACTGGAAGTCCTCCATACTTCTCTTCCTCTTATGTAATCACATTAAAATCCCCTCCTATCATCCATGGAAAATTTAAGTTATCTTCTATGTCCTTCAAGATTTCTTATATTTTCGTCCTATCTACCTATGCACACTTACATATACCACAGTGATGAGCAACACATCTTGCATTCCATGAGTTTTGAGATTAAGAGTAATGTGTTGTATATGATCCAGCACTACCTCTACTTCAAATATTTCATCAACAAAAACTCATATCTTGGTAGACACATTTGCAATAGCAGTATGCATATTTAGTTTCCTTCTATACTCTTTAATTTTTTCAGCCTCCTGAAATGGTTCCATTAGCCCAATAAAACCAAACTGATACTTAAAATGCATTTTTATTAGCCTAGAAAAGGCTTCCATGGTATCCACTAATCTAATATTCTATAGAATTGCATTCATCAGTTAAACATTAGATTTATTTAGTGCACCTCTAGTTTGATATACAGTTCTAGGTGGGACACTGGTGTCTCTTTGTGGTTTCTTTTTGCCTCTTCTTGCTCCTTTGAGACATTTTGGGGATCTATCCCCCTGTCTTAAGGCCTCATGGTACTATTTCTCCAGTGACCATTCATATATTTCATTCCTTTTGAACTTTGATCTCTTGACTCTGTTTTTCTTTTATCTGAGTAACCAATTGCATATTTTTGTTGTTGCTCCCCTCCTTGTTTTTGTTGTTGTGACTTCTTACTGTTGCTATTTTATCTTTGTTGTTGTGCATGTTTCTTTGTCCTCTCATTCTCTTGTCCAATATCCCATTTCATAGTATTGTCATCTCTTAGAGTTTCATGATCATTACTTCTTTTAATTGGACTACAAGTATGCTGATCTATTTATTTTTCTTGCACCTCTATAACTTGGCTATTACTTAAAGGTGTACTGTCATCCTTCCTCATTGTGGATATCTCTTGTGCTAAAATTGTTTATATGCTTGCATATTTTTCCCTTGTTTGGTCACTTCAAACTTCTTTTAATGGACTTCCTCTTTCAGTTGTATCTGCTCCTTTCTCTACTTCCTCCCCTTCTGTAACTTTTGTCCCCTCTCCTACACTATCTTGTTATTTGATGTTGTGCTCTTCTTGTCCCCTATTGCTTTTCTCCTTCTCTAAATTGTGTTTGCGTTGGTCAGTAGGTAACATGTTTGTATGTTGAGTCTTTTGTGCGTGAAAATTGTTCTTTATCCACTCTCTTGTGCTTACTATTATTTCTTCTTGTTTATCTTTTGTACCTTCATCCTCTTTTTTGAATTATCTGAAACATTTGCTACTGTAAGTTATTATTCCTCTTCATCTAGTACAACAAAAACATTACTTGTCCTCGTTGTATCCCCTTCCTGAGTTGTGTTTTTATTTCCTACTTCTGTAATTATCACCCCAGATTTGTCCTTGACATATTTGTTGTTTCTCCTTAGCATCCATTCTTGTTTGCCCTAATAGTTCCATCCTTTTTTATTATTCCCCTTTTTTGTTGAATTGATACATCTTCTTCTGCTTGAGCAATTCTTATCTCTTCTCTATGTTTCTTCTGCAGTTCTGGGTTCAAAGTCCTGCACTCAGCCTCTCCATGTCCTTGTAATTTGCTGTGCTTGCAGTACTTTAGCAGGTAATCATAATTGATCTTGATCCACTTTAATTTTCTTATTCTCGTCTTCTCATCTACTTTTGCTATATTGATTCTGCTAGGATGCTCTACTAATAGATCAATTTGAACCTTTATTTTTGCACAACTAGGCACAACTAGGTCTGGTCCTATTTGCAGTTTCTAGATCCACTGTCAGTGGTTTCCCTACTTTAGTTGCCATTGAGAACACAACCTCTCTTGCAAAAAAAGAATTGAAAGTAACTCTGTAAAACTTATCTAAGCTATTGCTACAGGTGTTTCCTCCTCAGGTTTGAACCATGGATCCCAGATCAAAGGTCTCAGCTGACAATATCTATCATGAACTTTCATGTAATAGGCTGGAGTGGATAACATTCTCACATAGTCCTCAAATAGAGACAATCGAATCAGAATATATATTTCATCAATAAGTCGAATGGTGGATCTTTCTTTGATTTCACATTGTATTGGTATAATATTTCTTAGTTCTTTAATATCTATAATATCATATGAGAAATTTCCCAGAACAACATATTATAAATCTTCTTTAATTATCATCTGTTGTACTTCAGTAGAATTCCAAGCTATGTATAGTTCACCATCCACACACGTAACAGTTTTGGATGAGATAGTTATCTGTTGTGTATTTTAGCATGTTGTTGGAGGCTTTAAGAGATTGGCATACTTTGGTTTTTTTGCTTCCTCGCAAGGCAAATTTATAGACATGGTTGGGGCTTGTGAACTTGTTGTAGCTGTCATATGAGGTTTGTTTGTTGGTGGTGATAAAGGTGAGAAATTGGATTCATATGAAGGTGGTTGGGATATAGAAGGAAGTATTGATGGAACAGCTCTGATGGAGGTTGTCCACCGACCGAGGTGGCCATGTGGTCGGTGGCGATGGTGCTTTTTGTGTAGGGATTAGGGTTTAGGCTTAGGGTTTTAGATAGCGTTTTCTGATTTGTTCAACAATGTGATAAGTGTCAAAGAAGTAAAATAGATTTGGCAGCTTACCCTGGGCCATTGCAGCCTTTTCCTATCCCCGATATGGTGTGGTCTTTATATAAGTATGGACTTTATTGATAGATTGCCTAAGTCCAAATATTATGAAGTTATTTTGGTTGTTGTTGATAGATCAAATATGCTCATTTCATGGCTCACAAATACCCGTATACTCACAATCTGTGGCCAAAGTTTTCCTTGATGAAGTGGTGAGATTGCATGGATTGCCAAATAGAATCACAAGTGATAGCTATGCAGTTTTTCTCAGTTCTTTTTGGAAAAAGTTGTTCACCTTGCACGGGTCCAATTGAACACATCTACAACATATCACCCTCAGTTTAATGGAAAAATTGAGGTGGTGAATAGATACTTATAGACTTACTTAAGGTGTTTCTGTAATGAGAATTCTACAGACTAGCAGTCTTGTTTGTTTATGGTTGAATACTAGTACAATACTTCATACCATTTAGCTATCCAAACCACTCCTTATGAAGCTTTGTATGGCAGACCACCTCCTCTACATTTACCTTATTTTCCCAGAGAATCAACTTCTGCTGAAGTTGATAATACACTCATTCAGAGGAAGTTGAAGTTTCAGCTACTCAAAAATCATCTTATCAGGGCTCAAGTAAGGATGAAACAACATGTGGATGCTCATAGGAGTGATAGGAACTTTACAATAAGTGATTGGATTTATCTGAAGGTCCAGCCTTACAGGAAAACTACACTATTTTCTCTGACTTTCCACAAATTAGCTGCAAAATATTATGGTCCCTTTCAGGAGGTCAAGAGAATTGGACTTATTGCCTACACATTACTCTTTCCTCACTCAGTCAAAATCCATCCCACAATTCATGTATCTCTTTTGAAGAAGTATCATGTAGTACCTGATGAAATTGCCTATCCTACTACCACTAATATTGCTAATCCTCATTGTCCTAATACTGAAGTGATTATGTAGAGAAAAATTGTGAAAAAGGGCAATAAGGGAGTTACTCAAGTCTTAAAGTGGACTGGTTTGTCAGTTGATCATGCTACATGGGAGTATTTTAATATTCTCAAGACAAGGTTTCCTCAATTTAATCCTTGAGGTCAAGGATCTTTACTGGGAGGGGAGTATTGATACATGTATTTCAATTGCTTTATTGTAAATCATAGTCAACAGTTAGTTACTGTAGCTTTCGAATGTATGTTAGTTTGTTAGAAAGCAGTTATTGCCAATTAGCTCAACAAGGACCTATATATCTCGTACGTGATTCATTTATAATCATCAATGAAAGTATTATAATTTCCTATCTCTACATGTCTTCTGTTGCTCTCATATATATGCTTTTAAGTTCAGATATCGTACCCACATGGACTTGTGATTAACTGTTAACTAAATTAAACTAATTCTTATTATCTAAACAAGAGATGAAATTCGAGGGTTATATTATAAACTATCTAAAAATGAAAAGAAAATAAATAATAAACTTTAACTAAGAAAGAGCGTGTTTTTATGTTATCAATGATATGAATGTTCCAGAGTTGCAGTTGGTTAACAAATCCTATTGATTCCTCAAACTATTTTCCTTAATTCAAATTATTGATGATTGCTAATTAACCGGATTATTAATCTCATAGTATTCTCCTGAACCACTACTCGCCGATTCAAATCAGTTCGCCGCCTATATTCCTATGGTATTGACCCGTTAAGAACACAATTCATCCACGGTATTTAATTAAATGCGGTGTCTAGGTATATTCCTATCCTAGCCACAAATTCTAGCCCAACTGTAGGAATAATCAGATTACGATCTCTTTAACCCTTCTCTAATCTAACAACATCTTTCCCAAGTATGTATATTAGATAGTCGATTGAACTTAACTGTTGGCCAAACAATCAAGAAATTATACACGGAATTGAAGAAACAATCAAAATCAATAACTCATATTAAGATAGAAATAATCGTCAAACATCAATATTCATGGTTTACCACAACCCTAGAACGCGAATTTTAATTCCACATAGACATGAAAGAAAAACAACAATTCATACAAAGAAACATAGAAACTAGTAGTAAGGAGAAGAAAATGTAAACCAAATAACTCCGGCCTCCATGGCTCCAAGCTCTGTTTCGGTCAAAAGTTCTGAATTCAGGATCACAAGTTATCCCAAAATTGAATAAAATTCTATCTTATGGACTATTTATAAGTGAAGGGAAAAAATCCAAATAAAATAACTGGAGGTCCTAAACGAATTTGAACAATTTTTATTTTCGGAAATGGTGGACTTCGCCAAGCGAGACCCACAGTAAGGTCATACCTCGCTGTGGACTTTGCCAAGCGAAGGTATGCTGCCACGAACAACAAATTGCTTGTTTTTTTTTCCTGCCAGTCACTTCCATTTTGCCTTTCACTATGATTTCTTATCAATGTTCCAATTCATTCCATCATTTCTTTAATGATTACCAATCATTGGCTCACTAGAAAATGTCCCTTATTTCTTTCACCATTTCTTTTTCTTCCACATTTTATTTAACTTGATTTTAGACACGTGCGTGTAGGCCTGATTGATGTTAGACAATTTACTACTTAAAATAATTATTTAATGCATATATATTTTTAATACATTTAGGAGTTATAAAATAGAATCAAAGAAAACGCGAATTTAACAGGATGCTGCATTATTGTTTTTAAAAATTTAGCCGTATGGTATTCGTGTGAAAGAGGCCGAGATAGAAGATACGGACCATCGTACATATAATGGAATTAAAATCTGCACTTTAGTTGGCATATAGTGGAATAGGAAAACTGAAAAGTAATTTGTCAAAAAGTGATTTATTATACATCTTCACTCAATATATAAACACAAATATTGTTGCTTGTTCAGTCCAGATTTTACTGTAAGGAATCTCGCAACCTAAAGGCTAGAACTTCTAAGGAAAGAAAAATGATACTTTTTTTATATATCAAGAGATGAAATCTCTTTTCAAATAATAAGCAGTGCAATTATCTCCAGGTGGGGTTTCTGTGCCGTAGAATCAAGTAGGGGTTGTATCAAGATTATGAATTATCAAATACTATATAGATAAAATTTAATCATGAAATAACATACACAAAAAAAAATTATTAATGAGAAATGAAATTTAATTCCAAATTTCCAACCAACTCACCCATAACCATGATGACAATTAAGAGCCATCTTGTTGGGGGATACGATCCATTATTCTGCCTCCTATGTCAGTTTTGTTGTTGTTGATGTTCATTACCACGGACTCAACATGGACCCTGTCAATGTTACTTCTGCATTCTCTATTTCTGCAAAACAAAACATGAAGTAACTCTATTTATTAGGTTAATAGATGATCTAAATTGCAACAAACGACTTGTTTTCCACACCACAAACACATATATAGCTAGTAATTTATTTTTGCTGGTGAGGAGGACTCATCCTGCTCCGATGTAGAAAACATTTTTTACTTTTGAGATTATGTATAGAATAGATAGAAGTTGAAAGAGGTGCCCTCAATTATTTCACACTTTATCCGTGCAAATGTAATTTCAATCCTATAACTTATGACATTTCTTTCTTAAATGCATCATTAGATAAAAAAAATTGAAGAATGACCATTCAGAAAGTTAAATGAATTGGATACGTTGAACTTTGTTTTCAACTCTTCAAATTCTCTTCAGAGCGATGAATTGGGTAATACGTGGCTGGCTTCTCATTTTATTGTTTCATTTATCATTTTTGGACAGTAAACTTATATTAAATTCTCTTGGACAAAAAACGGATGTCAATTTAAGAGTAATGACTCTTGACTTCTATTTTTCATTTAAGAGTAATGACTATACTTCTCTTTTACCGGATGTCACAACCCGTCTCACCACGTTATCTATTGCTAATTAGATTTTGATTTACTATATTACAATATTATTTTATTAGACACTTAATAAGATTTTAATTTACTAAGGGGCAAAATGGTAATCCAACTTTTCACTAAAGAGCTTTCCACTTTTAATATAATATGATTTTCTCCAAAACTCTTCATCTTTACACCACTTTATTCTTCTTTGCATGTATACTTGGCTTTTTGAACCATGAACTTATCTCCGATTGAATTTTGGGCCGGCCTTCTACTCAGATTTCAAAGTTCTCCAACCTTCATCTTTCGCTCATTCTACTCCGGAAACGAGACATTTTCAATTATAAAGCATCTAGATTCAACAACAACACACATATTAGTTCGACATCACAAAGTCAATATATGTTAGGTGTATTGAATGCACAAGGTAGAAACATGGGTAAAATACAGCGAAAAGACGTATAAATACACCTATGTCATGACCCCTTTTCAAAAATCGTGGTGGCACCTACCAATGAACATGTAGGCGAACCACTCCCAAATCTCTAATATATAACATAAGTAAAAGCGGAAGATAACGAGATAATATATAAGTTGTCTCATACTATAAACACGAAAATAGAAATATGTCTGATACATCATAAATATCCCCACGAATCTAGTCTATAGATACAAGAGCACTAATAAATAAGGAACAAGTCTGAGAATGTGGACACACAGGCCGAAACAGCAAACATAGTCTGAATGTGTCTCTCAAATAGGAACAAAAGACCATAAATGAAGGAGGGTATCCAAGGGTATGCCAGAAGAAGCATCCTCACCCTGTATACGGAAGGTCACAGCTCTAACTCAGCCACGCGGTACTGCGGAGGTGGAAGGTACTGAATCTGCATCCACAAAAAATGCAACAAGTGTAGCATAAGTACAACGTACCTCCGTAGACATCATAGGCCGACAACGACGGAAGATACATAATCAAAGATAAATATCAACCAAGTACCAAATAATCCTATTCTAGTAATTCAATAATCAGATATATCACATAATCACCAAGATGTTGATCGAGTTCAATAATATTTCAAGTATCAAGTAGCATGAATAGTCCCTTTCAAGTCACAATCCAATCAAGTATATCGACGTCACTCAATAGCCATTTCCAATCACAGTTATCCAAAGTAAAGCATGAATATGTATGTTATGAATGTGATGCATATGCAAGGTACCTCTCTCAACCGGGTATACAGTACGTCAAAGATTTATCAATCGTACACTCATAGGGGACCCGCGTCGTCCATATACCCCTAAAAATGTCCCATCGAAGTCCAACTCTTGGCTGAATAATATCATATTACAGCGCGTGCAACTCCATTCCCCTCGTATCAATATCATCTCAAGTGCCATAATCACATATTACTCTTACCTTTCCAGTCTCTTTGATCACAGCATATCCATACTACTCTCACATCAAGTAATAGAACGATGAGTGTATGAATGCAATGACACATAAGGCAAAATATCATGGTATAAGAGATGTCATCAAGTATAGAGATGATATACAGATGCTTTCAACAATTTAACAACACATAGGCAATTCCAAATGTAATCAGGATATCATATAGAAAACATGTATGATGAGTAAATAAATAATAGCAAACATGGCGACAAGCCCACATATGGCGACAAGCCCAAATAATCAGCAGTCGAAACCAACACAAGGATGGTTCCCAAAATTTACCCATCATCACAATTTAATACTAGTACCCACTCAAACGTTCATCACAACCGGCTGAGTGGGACCTCCAAACACGCCTAATATTCCTCAATATTTATAACCAATTATGTACTTCTATTAGAGTCTTGAAAAACTAAATCGTAGCCTATCTCAAAACCAAGAGGGAGCGCTATCAAAATCAAGCCTCGATGACAGCCTTGACCTTCCTTCTTGCCTCGTAATGATTGAAGTCTATTCACGTGTATTACATAGTCAATATAAGGATTAACGCAATAAAAACAAGACTTTAAATATCTATCCCGGGCCACTTTACCAAGACTTGAACTTTAATACACCAAACCCAAGATTATATGCTAGGTAGTCATATCTTTAAGTTAATTGAAAATCTATACATATTTTGATCCCTCAATTGATCAATAACCAAAAAGCCTCAATTTGAAACCCTAGAATTTCCCCCAATTGAAGACATGCTTTTAATACCAAATAAAGACTTGTAACATGATAATCTAACGTAATCACCTAATTCATGATACTAACATCATTTAATACATAAACCCTCAATAAAATTAATCATACAACTCTCTTATTCTCACCATATGCATAACCCATCTTCCCCAATTTAAATGCTACACTAAGCCACCATTAAAAGACCTTAATATCATAACTTAATCCATAAAAGGGAAGGAATTCATTACCTCAAGGTGAAAAATGTTCCTTATGCTCTGATTATACCTCTGTGCGGCATTGGTTTCGAGGACACTCTATCTTGGAAAAGAAAATCTGACCTAATCACTTAAATAGGACATCTGAACAGTGATCCGATCCGGAGGAATTGACTCTGCTGGAGTGGACCTGCTACAATGAAAAACCCTTCGCCCTAGCGAAAGTCACTTGACACCTCAGACTCTACCATAGCGGACCCGATTCTGCCGCGGCAAAAATGCCTATTTCTCCAGCTTTCGCATTGGTGAGCCAACTTTCTGCCAAGGCAGACCTATCGAAGCGGATACTGGTTCTGCCGTAGCGGACACCAGACACCAGCAATTTCCAAAACATGCCAAATCCCACGTTGAACATCCAAAACACTCCCGGGATCCTCCAGACACAAACCAAATATGCTCGTCTATGGTAAATAGTGTTACGAACTTGTTCGTACCCTCGTATTTCAAAAATAACCGAGCCAAGGCATATTTTTCTAAAGAATCATTCGGGACAAAATAAAAATCCATACTTTACAAATATAACCACAAAATACATCTTATTGCTTCGAGAAGCGAACCAATAACTCGACTAAGTTATAAATGACCCTCCAGAATTATCGGAAGTGACGGAACCCAGAAACGAACCCATCTAGCCAAAAGTCATCTTTGAGTCAAACTATCCAACTCTAAGTTCCTAGTTTTTGGTTTTTCATCAGATTCTCATATAAATGGACCTCGGGATTTGTGCCACCCATTCTCGTGCATCACAAATCCCACATAAAGTCTACAGAAAGGATCAAATAAGAAAATATGGGTCTATACCAAGAAACGACCAAATGGGTCGTTACAACTTAACATCATCTTTTTCATCTTTTCCTTATCTTTGACTAAACTCTCGAGCTTCCTCTATAGAGCTCCTGAACTGGCTTCTGATTTCTCGGATTAATTCAAATCCCTGGAATCTTGTTAACAAAGTTATACTCAGTTACATGCATCTTCTTAAAGTCCTATATTTCTAACGAAAGAAAGTACAGACATCTATTCATTGGTGGTGAACGAGAGAAAACTATCTTGTAAGATGTTAAGAGTGTGCACGAGAGAACTTAACAAAATGTATATTTCTCCTCATACTTTTGTTTGTAGGGAATTTAAGGATTTGGAGAGGAATTTGTCTGTGTTAACCGTAGAAGGACAAAAACAAGCAGCTCGATTTCATCACAACATTTCAAATTTAATGGTTGCATATGTTGGAGTTTTATGAATTGGTGTGAATGAGAAATGAATCATTGCACCTTTTCATGGAAAATGTTTCTTACATTTTCACTCCTCCATCTTGTAGGCTATAAATATTGTATTATTCAGATTTTTTTTCTTATGAAAAATTCTGCAAACCTCTCATCTTTCTGCATCATATTTTCTGCACAAAACAGAAAACTTCTAAGTGTGATTCGGTTATTTCTTTGAGTTCGCAGCACACCAGCGTTTGAGGTACCGCTACACCGGCGACGATAATCCGTTCTATCCTGGGAGGAAATAATCCATAACCTCAGGTACTTGGGGTATTAAGTTCCTTAAGGAAACACTGTGAATTCAGTGGGCTCGTATTTGTTCATCATTGTTTTGCTTCTTCTCCATTTCTATTTTATTTTGGTTGATTACTTTTCTGAATTATATTTTCGAATACAGAATAACAACAACTTAAGGAACTTAATCATATTTATATTCTATATTTTGTTAATTTTCAGAGAATAAAGTTACTTGTTTTATGAAAATAAAGTACTGTATTCATAAGAGAAAGTTACTTGTTTTCAGAAAATAAAGTATTATTTTCAGAAGTTAAAAGTACTTTTTTCCAGAAGTTAAAAGTATTCTTTTTAGAAGTAAAAAGTATTTTGTTCAGAAGTTTTAAGTACTTTTTCCAGAAGTAAAAAAATACTTTTTCATAAGTAAAAAGTAATTTTTTCAGTAAAAATTAGCATTTTAATAACAAAAGGGGGAAAAAAGAAGAAGAAACTCTTTTTGGAGACTAAAATCTTTGGATTTTCTACTTCGATTTTGAGTTTAAAATTTTCATAACCTTCTACTCATTTGGTTACTCGATTTGAAGATATAAAATCTTCATCGAGTAAATAACATTTGGTTTTCAGTTTGAAGAAATAAAATCTTCATTGGATCTCATTGTTGTTCATTAAGTTTAAAAAAATTAAAACTTTATCGAATTGGTGATTTTTGACTGGTTTGAAGATATAAAATCTGCATTGGTTCTCATTGTTGTTTATTCGGTTTGAAGATATAAAAACTTCAATGATTTATTAATTCTGTTAGTGTTTGTCGAACATAAATGAGAGATCCAATTGAATATGTTACTGCTACTAGTTCTGGCACAACAACCCCTCATTATCTCTACGAGCAATGTTGCTTCATCAAGTCGTTCTGCACTAGCCCCGGCCCGGCAAAAAAGCCCATAAAGTTTTCTGGAATTGATTTTAAGTGATGGCAACATAAAATATTTTTCTATTTGACTACTTTAAGTTTATAAAAATTCATTAAGAAGGACATTCCGATTCTGTCGGAATCAACTCCGGAGAATGAACGTTTTGTTGTGATAGAGGCATGGAAGCACTCAGATTTCTTGTGCAAGAACTATATACTTAGAGGACATGAGGATGGTCTGTACGATGCCTATAGTAATGTGTAGACATCGAAAGAACTTTGGAATGCATTGGAAAAGAAATACAAAATAGAAGATGTCGGGTTGAAAACATTTAACAACATACTAGTGAAATCCTACAACGTGGGGTCTGGAGAGGGTAGAGTGTATGCAGACCTTACCTCTACCTTGGTAGGTAGAGCGGTTGTTTTCTGAAAAAGTTTATAGCCGCAAAATTCCTGGACTACCAAATGGTAGAAAGGAAGTCTGCCATTACCTAAGTCCATGAATTGCAAGTTATTATCCACAATCTCCTTGCTGAAGGTATATATAGAATTAATACTTTTTTAAAAAGTATTAAGTGTCTTATCACTTACATAATTTTTATTGTAGGTTTGGTTATTAGTGACGCATTTCAAGTTGCGGCATTAATTGAGAAGTTACCTCCTTTGTCGAAGGACTTGAAAAATTATTTAAAACGCAAATGAAAGGAGATGACGCTCGAGGATCTCATAGTTTGTTTGAGGATCGAGGAGGATAATAAAACGGCTGAAAAAAAGGCTAGAGGAAATTCAATAATTATGGGAGAAAATATTGTTGAAGATGCTCCAAATAATTCGAAAAGAGGAAGAAGCCTTCTGGATCGAAGAATTATCCCAAGAAGAAGTTCAAGGGAAATTGCTACAATTGTGGAAAAGGTGGACATAAGTCTGCAGATGTCGGGCTCCAAGGAAGAATATGAAAAAGGGGCAAGCAAACATGGTCGAAACAAATGAGGATATGAATGACTTGCGTACCATGTTGTCTGAATATAATTTGGTGGGAAATCCCAAAGTTTGGTGGTGGATTGACTCTGGAGCCACTCACCATGTTTGTGCGATTAGAGAAGCGCTTGTCTCATATGCTCCCGCATTAAATGAAGAAACGCTCTCAATAGGAAATTCTGCAACGACCAAGATTGAAGGCTTTGGGAAGATACAATTGAAGATGACTTTCGACAAGGTGATGATGACTTTGAACAACGTGTTGCATGTTCATGAAATAAAGAAAAAATTAGTCTCTATTGCACTTCTCGTCAAGAACGGGTTTATGTACTTTTTGTATCTGACAAAGTTGTAATAAGTAAGAACGAAATGTTTGTAAAAAAAAGGCTACCTTACATAGGGTCTTTTCAAACTTAATGTAATGGTCGTCGTCAACAATAATAAAAGTTTTGTTTCTTCTTACTTGAGTCAAATGATTTATGGTATGAACTTTTGAGACATATAAATTACAAAGCCTTGCGAAAAATGATTAATTTGGAAGTTTGGCCTAAGTTTGAATGCAATAAATCTAAGTGCAAAATATGTGTTGAGTCAAAGTTCACTGAACATCCTTACAAACCAGTTGAAATGAGTTCTGAACCTTTAGACTTAATACATACTGATATATGTGATATGAAGTCAATACCATCTCACGGTGGAAAGAAGTATTTCATTATTTTTATTGACGATAACACTTGATATTGCAATGTTTACTTAACAAAAATATCAAAATGATAAGAAGTGATAGGGGTGGTGAATACGAATCTCCTTTTGAACAAATATATTTAGAATCTGGCATTATTCATCAAACAACCGCTCCATACACGCCCAATCCAATGGGATTGCATAAAGTAAGAATCGATCTTTAAATGAGATGATGAATGCTTTGTTAATAAGTTCGGGTGTACCTCAGAACTTGTAGGGGAAGAGATCCTTACAGCTAATCGAATATCAAATCGAGTTCCCCATAGTAAAACACACTTCATTCCATATGAGAAATGGAAAAGAAGAAAACTCAACTTGAATTACTTCAAATGTGGGGGATTTGGCAAAAGTGCAGGTTCCTAAACCCAAAAGGGTAAAGATAGGACCAAAGACATTTGATTGTGTCTTCATTGGATATGCTACCAATAGTAAAGCATATCGATTTCTGGTTTATAAATCAGTAAATCTTGATATTCATGTTAATATGGTAGTTTGAATCAGATAGTACTAAATTCTTTGAAAATATATATCCGTATAAAATTGAATATGAGTCGATTGACAAATGATTCAAATGACCTCGGGATAGAATGTAAGAAAACACATATAGTGAAGAAGATCCAAGACGTAGTAAATGTCAAAGGACTTCGACTTCATTTGGACCAGATTTTATGACTTTCTTGTTAGAAAATGAGCCTCGAACATTCAAAGAAGCTATGTCTTTTTTAGAATCACTATTATGAAAATAGGCGGTCAATAGTGAAATAGAATCCATATTGAATAACCATACATGGGAATTGGTTTATTTTCCTCCCGGGAATAAACCATTAGGCTCCAAATATATTTTTAAAAGGAAAATGAAAGATGATGGCACTATTGACAAGTATAAGGAAAGACTTATTGTCAAAGGTGTAATGACCCATTCGATCGTTAGGTGTGTTTTGACTATTTTGTCCCTGTTGACCAAATTCTCGAAGTTATCGAGCGATCCTAGTGAAAATTGAAAGAATTAGAACCTTTAAGTGCAAGCATTTGACCAATAGTTAAATTTTGAGTAAACATACCTTTTTCAGAATTTTGTCATTTCCGTGAGGTTTGGAGGATCGTATGTGACTTGGTGGGATAATTGGCTCATGTCCCGAGGCTCTCAAGAGCATTTTGGGCTATTGGTTGGAAAGTTGGTTTTAGACCGTTGGGGGTTGAGCCGATAAAATAGACCTCCGAAGGAAATTTCGAGACCTCAAGCCTGTAGTGTGTTTTTACGTGTGTGTGCATGTCTAGTTTGTGTCAGGGAGGTCTCGGAAAATTGTCGGATTTTGGAATTTTCCTGGGTCTGTTACTCGCTGGGGTGAGCTGTAGTGCGTTGTAGCGGATAGAGAGGTTTTAGGAAAGACCGTCGTAGCACGAAGTGGGCCGCTACGACAGGTGTTGGAATTTCATGCAGCGCCGCCGTAGCGAGCAGTGAGCCGCTATGGCAGAGTGTTGGGTTCTCGTAGGAAGTCACAGGTGTGGGAGAGTGGTCGCTGGCACATGCCCTCTACAACGGACCAGTGACCGCTGCAGTGGATGACGGGGAACGAGAAACCCTTTTTAAGTGATAAATTAAATCCTTCATTTTCCATTCCCAAATTTATTCCTCCAAATCATCTCTAGGGCAATTTCAAGTGTTTCTAGGTGGATTCTTCTTGCGGTAAGTCTTCTTAACCTTGTATTCCTTTATTTACCTTTCTTAAGTTTAAATCAATGATGGAAAAACCTAGAAAACTAGTTAAAGAGGATTAGTTATACCTAAATAGTGTTAATAGAGTATTAAGCCTAAATATGAGATTAATTGATGGGTTTGACTAATCTAAGCATGGATTTTATTAATTAGTAACCAATAGGTTTGAATCTTCTATTCTAGTTGAGAAATTGAATATGGAGAAGTTTGCCTTGGAGTAACTGGTAAAGTTACTGCCATGTTACCAAGAGGACATGGGTTCAAGCTGTGAAAATAGTCTCTTGTAGAAATGCAAGGTAAGGTTGCGTAGAATAGACCCTTGTCGTCCGACCCTTCTCTGGACCCCACGCATAGCAAAAACTTAGTGCATCGGGCTACCCTTTAGGGTTTATGCCTAATTTGGGGGTTTTGCCTTGAATAATGAAATTGACCTATTATTGAACTAATTTAGTGAATGGAGAGTAGATTTTAACTTCTAGCATGTTGGGTAACCGATTTCACTCACAAATTACTATTTTTCCCTTGTGGGCTCGTGTTCCCATTTTTCATAGTTGATTTTGGATTCAAAGAATAGGCTAGTGATAAGGGTATTGTTAGTTTCTATTTTTAACTTAGATTTCAATAATGACTACACTATGAGCATAACCGAGACCCGCAGAAAGACAAGGCTCCGGTGTGATCATTTATGGCTCTCGCTCGGATTCCAGGTAGGTTACGACTTACCTTTTTAGTTAGACTCCGGTTAGCGAAGCAAAGATAGGGTTAGTAATTGTTGGATAAAGCATGTACACCTTCGGGTATGAAGTTGGTATGGAATATTAGGTTGGTACTGTTGTTGATTGTGATTGTTGCCTTATTTGATTTAGTGGCTCGTTGCCACGTGCATGATACTAGATTTGATGTATGTAGATGAAGATTGATTCACTCTTGACATGATGATTATGTGTCCATGTATGGCACGATTGACTTGAGATATTCTCTTTGGCATTTGATATCATTCATACATACATAATCATGCATTTAGATCGGGTAGTGCGCCGCATATATATATATATATATATATATATATATATATATATATATATTAGATTGGGTTGCGCATTCCACAATATATACTTATATTAGATCGGGTTGCGCGTTCCCCAACATATACTTATATTGGATCGGGTTGCGTATTACGCAACATATACTTATATTGGATTGGGTTGCGTGTTCCGCAACATATATTTATATTGGATCGGGTTGGGCGTTCCGCAACATGGGTACATGGACTTTACAGGTCCCTCATGGGTCATAACTGTCGGTATGTAGAGGTATTCTGCTCAAAGCATGTATGTATCATTGCATTGCATATGCATTCTTATTCTCATAATCATACATATTGGACTTGGACTTGGTATTTGAACATGTGATGCTATTCTTAGAGTGTGAAATGTTTATATCTAATTGTGAGCATGCCTATCTTTCAGTCTCTTTCCTTGTATATGTTAACTAATTGTTGTCAGCCTATGATACTTACCGATACATAGTGTTTGTATAGATACTACCTTGTTGCATTTTTTTGTGAGTGCAGAGTTTGTGACAGTGTCTACGTCCTCTTCTTGTAACTGATTCTCGTGGCCTTGCTGATGAACTTCTAGGGTGAGCACATAGACGGATGCGCAGTCGGGGTGCCTCTTTTATTTACTTGTCTTATTTCCTATTCCAAGGTAGTACTGTGCTTGCAAACTATGTATTCATACTCAGACGTG
Organism: Anisodus tanguticus; assembly: GCA_034509755.1. Lineage (NCBI taxonomy): Eukaryota > Viridiplantae > Streptophyta > Magnoliopsida > Solanales > Solanaceae > Anisodus > Anisodus tanguticus. Next base: position 31,857,215 of record CM067544.1, on the reverse strand, counting down.
TATCTTATATAGTAGTGGCTCTTGTACGGCCTATTCCTCAGGTTGGTTGTATTACTTCCGCCTCATTTAATTATTTATCCTAGAGTTATTATTTATTTTAATGGTTGAGTTTTATTTTTATCTTTAATGTAGTTCAGATTAAGGGACGGGTTTGCCTACTAGGTGGGAAAAGGGTATGTGCCCGCGCGTTCCCTAATATGGGAAGTGACAAGTTGGTATCAGAGCCCTAAGGTTACCCGGTCTATAAGTACAAGAGCAATGTCTAGTAGAGTCCTACTTATGGATATGTTGTGTGACACACTTATAATTGGGAGGCTATAGGACATCTAGGAAATTCCTATTCTTTTATTCCTTTCATGCTACTTCATTCAAATTGGTATCTGGTCGATTCCAATTATTATCTGAAATGTCTTCACCTTTTCTGTCCTTAATGGGGGAGATTGTTTGATCGACATGTCTTCAATGATTGGTTGCTCAAAAATAGGGGATGTGTAATTATGTCTTTTACAAGAAGGGTTGCTCGAGGTGTGGTTGGAGTGGAAACGTTTCAACATCGTCAAGGTTTACTATGATAGTTTTGTGGCATAAGTGTATCAATGGCAAGTCAATATTTAGCATTGGAAGAGTATATATGTCGATATCTTAAGACAAGTGTAATCTTGGAAAAGATCATTTGATTTGACAAAGAGGACAGTGATCGTTCTAAGACCGTGAAGAGAAGTTGGGAATATAGACTTTAAGGGCGACCTCTTGGTGATAAGATGTAAGAAAGTAAGACTTCTTAGGGTTGGATGGTAGGTGTACCTATTTGTCCTATGGGACGGAGGCGTAAGGAAGTGAATTTGGATGGATCAATCTCCGCTATAAGAATGGAACAATTGGTATCTGCCATTTTATTGGGATACGTTGCAAAGTGTACGCGAGCGGGTGTCGTATAGGCTATGAAATATTGAGTTGGCTTCGATTTGACAGTATTGTGATAGCAAAGTAGAATTAGTGGTTGTAAGTTCTTTTAGGGAATGGTTTTCTGATCGAAATCATCTGGTAGTGTTACTTGTGAGGAGTGAAGCTTAGTGGAATAGATAGTCGCGTTGCTTCACTTAAAAAATATGTTCGTGGGTTCACTTGGCATTTTCAAGATTAGTGATGATAAGGGATTGTTGAAACCAAGAGATTGTTGATTTGTGAGTATTTTGCAGTTGTTTAAGCATTGAGTGAGTGTGCTAATTCTGTTAATTCATGCGAGTACAAAAAGCAAAGTGGAGTTCGATCGAATGGCGTTGCGGCGGTGGAGTAAAATGAGTGGTATGTGAACTCTCTACGTAAATGGCTAATGAGGAGGGATCTAGCGATGTACAAGAGTGAATATGTATTACTTAAGGAGTTACCGGTAGCTACACTTAATTATGGACAAGGAACATGGGCATTGTACTTATCGCTTAGGGCTATGCAAGTTTTCACAGATGATAGTGATGCGATTATTCAAAATTGATGAAATGAGGAGGATAACTACACGCTTTATTAGAGGCATTCTAATTTGACGAGATAAGGAGAGAGATGATTCTTCTTGGGCAGGCATCGGTTAAGGACCCATGAGTGAGGTGTCAGTCGATAGGGATATTTAAAGTGGTAGATCAATGGTGGATAAGAACTGACTTGAGTTTTGAAGTACATTTCGGAAATTGAAGTAAACATCAATGATAACGATTGAAACCAAGGACACTGAATTCACTGTAGTACTTTGTGTATTGGTATCTGGTTGATGGACTTGTAAGCCAAGGTAGGAGAAAGATTCTCCAGTTAAGTGATATTAGGCAAGGATGCTAGTATGGAACCGTACGAGAGCGTTAGTAGCATTTTTAAATGATAAGTGAGATTGCCCTACATGTTATGGACCTGCAGTGACGGTTTGAAATATTACATCGCCAATAATGGATCTTGTTGGGTAACAGAGGTTGATCAGTATTTCTGGTGGGAGAAGGTTTCATGAAGGATTGTTCATATGATGCGTCTGATTAGATAAGTATCCAGTTTTGAGATTCGAGTGAGTCAAGGAATACTTTCTATTGTTCAAATTTGTGGTTTACTACTATCTCTAGGATTTACTCAGCTATTTTGCAAGATTTATGATAGATCAATACAATCTCGAGTTGGTTTGAGTAGGTTCCGATCGATAGTGGTGAATGTGATTTTGGATAGAACATGGAAATTGAGAATTAAGATAAGGACATGTTTGGTTCGAATCAACAGGATTATTTGAGTCAAGTATGAATTATGATAGGATGATATCACATCGTGCAAATGGGAGGTAATTATTAGGTATGCTTGAATGAATTCTACAAAATTTGACTAAGTGTTATGGCGAAGTGCCATGGGGGTTTGCGATTGACGACTATGAGGTACGAGTTTCAGATAACCGACGTGATAAGGTTGATGGAAAGAGAACTTACGTAGTACCAATGTGGTTAGTTTCGTATCATTCTTGAATCCATGAACTAGAGTTGATTGATAAGAGGGAAACTTGAAATCTCTTAGGGGTGAAGGTTGAAGTCATATTTTAAAGCGAAATTGTGTTTGTGATAGTAGATTATGTCGAAGCGATACGGTTGGATAGCATGGATCATGTAGTAGATGCGTTAGGAATTGGTTAGGCACGAGGGTTGTGGGATTTGATGCCTACTAGAGACTCGATGGTGGAGGTGTAGTAAATAAGGCCTCATGCTTTGCATCAAAATGTTCAAAGTTGTTGGCGAGTTAAGAGAAAGTACAAGAGGATTTGTTGTATTTAGAGATCATGGGGTCCTATCAGACTTGCGTATCCGGTGGAAGTTGAGAAAAATGAAGTTTACAATCAAATGTACATGTATTCGGTACTGAGTTGATGAATTGAATGTAATCCATCCTTTGGAGTCGTGGGTGATGGCACGTGATTGATTACTCATTAGAAAAGGGACAGAATAGGTCACTGCATGCTTATGGGAAGCCTATCAATTATGTATGGAACCAATTCGGATGACTATCAATGATTTAGAGATTTGGCATTTTATTCTGAGTCGGGTTTGTTCATTTAAGGTTAGGTCGCCCGTGTTTATATTGCCTGAAGAACTTATAGTATTCTAGTAAACCACCGACAAGGGTTCAATGAATTTCAATTCGGAATAGAGGTATGACAATGTTATCGGTTCTCATTGGAGCTTGCAAGTAGAATTCATGATATTTTTCGGATTGTAATGAATCAGACAGTTCTAATGTTTTACATGGGTACTTGGCGATGTATTGAGGAGGTACAAATAGTTATGGGAAGTCTGTAGAGTGATCAGTTAATTTTCTACGGATCTGACACAACAAGGTAATTAGTAGGTGTGCTTATAGTATGATGATTTGGAGATTCGAGGAAATTTGGACTTATGACGTGTGTGTATGTGTTTCTAAGGGATTTTGTGCAATGACGGCCTTGATAGTTGAGAAGGAAAACTAGTAGAATCAGACTATGATATCAAGTACATGTTGGATTTTAGTTGTGGCTACAACTAAAATATGATGGTGATAATTATGGACTCAATCGAACGCGTAAAGAAGTACAATGGTGATTAAATCAGGGAATTCAAGCAGAGCTATGAATCGTCGGTTGAAGAAATTTTGGGTATGAAAGGTGGAAATTTGATTCATTGAGTTAAGTTAGAGGAAGTTTTGACTGATAACGTAAACAAACAGTACTATCGAAGTATTTCTTGCCCGTGGAGGCTTTCATGAGGTTTATAATGGATATTCCTTGGTTGCCGTCAGCGTACATACTCTTCTTTATAGTTCGAGGATGAATGATTATTTAATTAGTATCTAATGTAGCAACCCATTCGGTCGTTAGGTACGTTTTGACAATTTTGCCCATGTTGACCCAATTCCCGAAGTTATCAGGTGATCCTAGTAAAAATCAAAAGAATTAGAACATTTAAGTAACAAGTGTTTGACCAATAGTTGACTTTTGAGTGAACAAACTTTTTTCGAAATTTGTCGATTCCGTGAGATCTGAAGGGTCGTATGTGACTTGATGGGATAGTTAGTTCGAGTCAAGAGGCTCTCGAGAGCATTTTGGGCTATTGATTGGATAGTTGGTTTTAGCCCATTGGGGGTTGACCCGATAAAATAGACTTTCGATTGGAAATTCCAAGACCACGAGTGAGTTTGTAGCGTGTTTTTACGTATGTGCATGTCTGATTTATGCCAGGGAGGTCTCTGGTGATTGTCGGATTTTGGGATTGTGTTTTGGAATTTTCCTGGGGTTTGATACTCGCTGGGGCAGCTATAGTGCGCTGTAGAGGATGGGGAGGTTTTGGGAGAGGTCATTAGCGGACAGTGGGCCGCTACGACAGGTGTTGGAATTTCATGCAGGGCCGCCGTAGTGGGCAGTGATCTGCTACCGTGGAATGTTGGGTTCTCGTAGGAAGTCGCGGGTGCGGGCGAGTGGCCGCTGGTGCAGGCCAGCTGCAGCGGACCAGTGATCACTGCAGCGGATGACGGGGAACCAGAAACCTTTTTAAGTGATAAATTAAACCGTTCATTTCCCATTCCCAAATTTATTCCTCCGAAGCATCTCTAGGGCGATTTCAAGTGTTTCTAGGTGGATTATTCTTGGGGTAATTCTCCTTAACCCTGTGTTTCTTTATTTACCTTTTTAAAGTTTAAATCAATGATGAAAAAATCTAGAAAACTAGTTAAAGAGGATGAGTTCTACCTAAATAGTGTTAATCGAGTGTTAAGCCTAAATGTGTGATTAATTGATGGGTTTGACTAATCTAAGCATGAATTTCATTAATTAGTAACCAATATGTTTGAATCTTCCATTCTAGTTGAGAAATTGAATACGGAGAAGTTAGGGTTTATGCCTAATTTTGGGGTTTTGCCTTGAATGATGAAATTGACCTATTATTAAACTAATTTAGTAATGGAGATTAGATTTTAACTTTTAGCACGTTGGGTTATCGATTTCACTCTCAAATTACTATTACATTTTCTCCTTTTTCCATAGTTGGTTTTGGATTCAAAGAATAGTCTAGTGATATAGGTATTGTTAGTTTCCGTTTCTAACTTAGATTTCAATAATAACTAGACTACGAGTATAACCGAGACCCACAGAAAGGAAAGACTCATGTGTGATCGTTTGTGGCTCCCGCTCGGCATCTAGGTAGGTTACGACTTACCTTTTTTGTTAGACTCCAGTTAGCGAAGCATATGTAGGATTAGTAATTATTGGAGAAAGCATGTACACCTTCGGGTATGAAGTTGGTATGGAATATTAGGTTGGTACTATTGTTGATTGTGATTGTTGCCTTATTTGATTTAGTGGCTCGTTGCCACGTGCATGATACTAGATTTGATGTATGTAGATGAAGATTGATTCACTCTTGACATGATGATTCTGTGTCCATGTATGGCACGATTGACTTGATATATTCTCTTTGGCATTTGATATCAATCATACATACATAATCATGCATTTGGATTGGGTTGTGCGTCGTAACATATATATATATATATATATTGGATTGGGTTGTGCGTTCCACAACATATACTTATATTGGATCATGTTGCGCGTTCCACAACATATACTTATATTGGATCGGGTTGTGCGTTCCTCAACATATATTTATATTGGATCGAGTTGCACATTCTATAACATAGGTACATGGACTTCACGGGTCCCCCATAGGTCATGACTGTTGGGATGTAGAGGTATTCTGCTCGGAGCATGTATGTATCATTGCATTGCATATGCATTTATTCTCATATTCATACATATTGAACTTGGACTTGGTATTTGAACATGTGATGCTATTCTTGGACTGTGAAATATTTATATTTGATTGTGAGTATGCCTATCTTTCTGTCTCTTTCCTTATATATGTTAACTAACTGTTGTTGGCCTATGATACTTACCGTTATATAGTGTTTGTACTGATACTACCTTGCTATATTTTTTTATGAGTGCAGAGTTCATGATAGTGTCTACTTCCTCTTCTCGTGACTGATTCCCATGGCCTTGCTGACGAACATCTAGGGTGAGCACATGGACAGATGTGCAACCGTGGTGCCTCTTTTATTTACTTGTCTTGTTTACTATTTCGAGGCAGTACTATGCTTGCAAACTATGTATTCATACTCAGACTTGTATCTTATATAGTAGTGGCTCTTGTACGGCCTATTCCTCGGGTTGGTTATATTACTTCCGCATTATTTCAATATTTATCCTAGAGTTATTGTTTATTTTGATTGTTGGGTTTTATTTTATCTTTGATGTAGTTCAAATTAAGGGACGAGTTCGCCTACTAGGTGGGAAAAGGGTATGTGTCCGTGCGTTCTCCGATTTGGGACGTGACAAAAGGTTATAGACAGCGAGAAGGCCTTGACTATTTTGACACATACTCACGAGTTACGAGAATTACGTCTATACTGATGTTAGTCGCATTAGCTGTTGTGTATGGTTTTTAAATCCACCGAATAGATGTTAAGACGACTTTCTTAAATGGATATTTGGAGGAAGAAATTTACATGTAACAACCCAAAATGGTTTGCGGTTCCAGGAAAAGAAAAGAAGGTATGCAGACTTGTTAAGTCTCTTTATGGACTAAAACAAGCACCGAAATAATAGCATGCAAAATTTGACCATACAATGTTGTCAAATGGTTTTCAGATTAATGAATGTGATAAATGTGTATACATTAAAATATGCCAAATTACATAGTCGTTGTTTGCTTATATGTGGATGATATGCTGATAATAAGTAATGACATTGCCAACATAAATGCTACTAAGCGTATGCTAACTAGCAAGTTTGATATGAAAGACTTAGCAGTTGCCGATTTAGTCTTGGGCATTAAAATCCATAAGACTCCTTAAGGTTTGGCACTGTCACAATCTCACTACATCAAAACAGTACTCGATAAGTTTAAGTACTTGGATTTCAAAGTTGCAAAGACTCCAATTGATATAAATCTTACATTTGCAAAAAATAAAGGTCAAAGCATATCTCAATTGGATTATGCACGGGTATTGGGATGTTTAATGTATATCATGAATTGTACACGACCTGACATAGCTTATGCTATATAAGAAAATTTAGTCGGTACACGAGCAATCCAGGCCAATCACATGGATATCAATGAAACGAGTTTTGGGATATTAAAACACACCCCAGACTTTGCTTTGCACTACACTAAGTATCCTGCACTTATTGAGGGATATTGTGATGCAAACTGAATCACCGATTCAACTGATTCTAAATCCACAAGTGGATACGTATTCACAATTGGTGGTGGAGCGGTGTCTTGAAAATCGTCCAAATAAACTTGCATTGCCCGCTCTACAATGGAGGCTGAATTCATAGCCTTAGATAAAGCCAGTGAAGAAGCTAAATGGCTTCGGAATTTCATGAAAGATATTCCATTTGGCCCAAACCGTTAGCACCAATATGCATACATTGCGATAGTCAAGCGACAATTGAAAGGGCTTGAAGCGTTATGTATAATGGTAAATCTCGTCATATATGACGGACACATAAAACCAGTTGACAGCTACTCTCTGGGGGAATTATTAGAATTGACTACATGAAGTCAAGTGATAATGTATAGGATTCACTTACAAAAGGCCTAACTAGAAAGGTAGTTGAGAAATCATCGAGGAGAATGGGACTATGGCCGAGGACAAGTCATCATGGCGGTAACTCTACCTAGAAGATTGGAAATCCCAAGATCTAGGTTTCAATGAGATCAAACAAAGTTATGAATGACGGTTCAACATTGTCAAGACAATGTTTTGGTCCATTCTCGTAATGCGACAATGTTCAGTACCAAGGATAAGGCACTGAAGTCTTTTAATGGTTTCTAAGTTTGATACGGGATATATCAAATCGTGTATCTACGGGATAATACGTTTAGGAATCATCTATGTAAGTGTGAAGTGTTAGCTGCTTCAAAGAGGATTTTGTAAGGTCAATTTTCTACGCACTTATGAAACCAGGCGGTGTTCATAGCTGAAACGAACACAACAATGAGAACCAAAGACGATTAAGGGTTAATTGTGTGACGCATGTTGTCTAGATATACACTAAAGCTCGACGGTTTCAAAGATATCAAATCTATCGATTGACCGAGTATATCTGATATGAGTTTACTACGGAAAGTTTCAAAGGGAAACCTTAACCTACTTATCCAGATGTGATTAAGCCTTACTTGCGAATCACACAATTTTTCATGCATGTTTCCATTCCCCATTCATGTAGGGGTTGTTTGGGTTTTATGAATTGGTGTAAATGGGAAATGAACCATTGCACTTGCACCTTTTCATGGAAAATATTTCAAACCTTTTCACTCCTCCACCCTGTAGACTATAAATATTGTATTCTTCAGATTTTTTCCTTATGAAAATTTTTGCAAACCTCTCATCTTTGTGCATCATATTTTCTGCACAAAACAGAAAACTTCTAAGTGTAATTCAGCTATTTCTTTGAGTTCGCAGCACACCGGCGTTTGATGTACCGCTACTCTGGTGACGATAATCCGTTCTAGAGGAAATAATCCATAACCTCGGGTACTTGGGGGATTAAGTTCCTTAAGGAAACACTGTGAATTCAATGAGCTCGGATTTGTTCATCATTTTCTTGCTTCTTCTCCATTTCTATTTTACTTTGGTTGATTCAGCATGCATAAGCACAAAATCCAAACAACTAGATTTTTTTTCCTTTTGCCATTGTTGCTCTTAGAAAATGAAATATGGTAAAATCCAAAAGTTGCCCAGGATTGAGGAATATTCAGAACCTAAAATCTCTCGGCTATGGTAGTGCTTACCTGCTTTGAACTTGCATTCCCAATTTACTCCAATCTGCATTTTCATTTTAATTAACAAGACCTTACAGCAAAGATTTAATGTACATATTATTACCAAAATGGTTGCTTGTCTTACATGTACATAAAAAAGAATCTTTAAAATGACATGCTAAAGTCACGAAAAATAAATGCTTAGATCAATGTCACAAAGTAACAGACCATTATTTCCAAATGCGAGATCATTAGTATCAGCAAAAGAGCAATTCAATCAGATATTTCCTTTGTAAAGCCAACAGGGACAGCCAAAAGATTAGCAATGTCTTGGGAGAAGACAATGAACCAATCTCCTTCTACCGTTAATAGACTCCATTATTCTTCTGAAGATGCCAACTGATCCATGAAATCTGGACTGGTTAAGTAGAAATCCTTTGATTTTCTGTCATTTCTCCTGTTCAATGAATTTCTTCAGTTACACCAATGAAATAAGAAAACAGGAGAAGATTGAGCAGAATACATGTGATGCACACACCTGGTTTCTCTTTGTCTAGTGAGGAGAACTAATATACCAAACCCAACAATTAATGCAATTTTTATCACCTGAAAAACGTGAACAATAGCAAGTATTAGTCACCTTTGAAACTGTTCATGTTCTTTTGTGATCAAAGCAAAAGAGCATAGTTGATATTCATGGTCAAGGAATGGACTACTGATAGTAGGTTCTGTTAATGATTGTCTGAAGCATTATATATCCATGGTTTTTTTTTGTGAAAACCCTGATGTCCAGGCGAGGTTGCGCGCACCTCGACAATATACATGATTTTCTTCAAAAGAATATTTCTTATATTTACATAAAATTGAAGCAAAGATAAAGGATAGAGTAGAATTTCAATTTTTGTACCAATATATGAAGAGAATGAGATGTATGGTTCAATATTAAAGGTAAAGAGGCACTACTAAATATTCAGATCAAACCATCTAAATGTTGCAGGAGGCTGTGCTTCCCAAAGATTACAGTTAGATCGCACACATCCTGTAAAGAATGGATCTTGGGCCTAACTCAACCCCAAAAGCTAGCTTATAGGGTGAGGATTGTCCAAGTCCATATAAGGAGTCCATGTTCCCATTTCATATCCGATGGGGACTCTTAACACTCCCCCGCACGCCCCGACCTTGTTAACTGGGGCGTGAATAATATAATTTGGGGGTCCAACATCGGTGAACAAAGAATTGGAATAGGCCTGCTCTGATACCATGTAAAGAATTGATCTTGAATCTAACTCAACTCCAAACGCTAACTTGTAGGGTGAGGATTGTCCAAGTCCATATAAGGAGTCCATGTTGCCATTCCATACATCCAAGTGACAGTAATATATAAATGTATGAATCAAAACTAGATGCATGTATGACCTGTCTAACAGGTCCAGAAGAGCCATTTTCTCCAGAGTTGTCAGACTGATTTCTTGGCTTTTGTGGCTTCTCTCTTCCTTTCTTTGTCATGGAGTCACTTAAATGGAAAAAACCACACTGCTTCCATGAAAACAATAAAACAGTTACCTTTGCAGAAACTTGTACAAGTAAACAAAAATCATCTTCCTAGAGGACCAAATGTTCTAGCAGTTAACGTTATCACACAATGTGACATGATCAGTATGAGGAATTGGTAGTAACCTGTTGGTCAAACAGATATGTATGACAAAAAGACATGCAGAGTTTTCCATCAAATTTAACACTAAGAATAGTGGACTAACTTCTGGAATACTATTGAACATTTAAAAGAGATCAACAAGGATACTTAGTACCTTTCCTGTAATTTCTTGCACAGAAGGTCTCTTATTTCTTTGATGATCATCTACTTCAATGCGGCTATCCTCTGATAAATGGACTCCGTTTTTGCCTGCAGTTGTCACACATAGTCGCTTTTTGTTATCCAGAAATATCCATGCACCAGAATTTTCAGAGTCATAAAGCTCATTTTCGCAGTATGCTACTAATTTTGATTTCACATTTAAAGCCCTTTCAAAATGTACTTCTGATGAAGTCTCTGATCTAATTTCTCTGTTTCGCTTCTCTGCAACTGAAAGATCATTAAAACGATCTTGATCAGCAACTAAATCATTGGATTTCAGCATATCTGAATGAGCCACGTTAGTTGTTTGGGAACTAATAGCTGTTTCCAGGTTCGATAATCTTATCAAATCTACAGGCGGAACAGCTACAGTTTTTGACTCATTTTTAGAAGATCTGAAGGTCTCCTGATGACTTGAGCCTGCTTCGTTAAATGGGACAATGTGCATATTGGACTGCTTCAGCTGTTCACGGAACACGGGCTGTCCGGCACCAACAATAGCTTGCTCACGAGAACTACTTTCTCCTCTCATCCTATATACAGGTGAAGTAGCTTCAGTACTAGATTCCTTTTTAGCAGATCTTAAGGTCTCCTGCTGACTTGAGTCTGTTTCATTAAATGGGGCAATGTGTACATTTGACTGCTTCAATTGTTCATTAAACAAGGGTCGTTCCGTGCCAACAACATCTTGCGCTGGAAAACTACTTTCTCCTCTTTTGCCAATGTTTATTTGAGGCTCTGGCAAGTCAACAGTATTAAGAGGTCTTTCTAGTCTTAGTACACTCATCTTATTAGGCCTTGCAGTGTCTTTTGGATCCAGATCGTTTAGGGAGCCTCCGATTCCAACTAAATTTGGTTGGGATTTTGATGCTCGATTTCTTGTAAGAGATCTTCTCCCCTTCTTCTGATGTATGCAGGCAGTTCAATATTTTCCAAGTTTTATGTAAACAAAAGAAATAAGGTTATCAGCTTAAGAAGTCCTACATGACAAACTTAACCCTACAATAAGCTGGAGAGTAGAAGTACCTGAGTAAGACCAGTTTCAAAGGCACTTATCATTTTCCTGACACTGCTAGGAGTTTTCTCCAATACTCGTTGATCCTCAGGTTCATTAGACAAATCAACAATTTTCTTTTGGTAAACAGACTCTTTCTTGGCAGCAACATCCATCTTCAACATAGACTGTGCATCTTGATCCTCAGATTTATTAGACGGATCAAAATTCTTTTTTTGGGATATGGACTCTTTCTTGGAAGCAACATCCATCTTTAACATAGACTGAGCATCTTGATCCTCAGATTTAGTGGACGGATCAACATTCTTCTTTTGGGATATGGACTCTTTCTTTGCAGCAACTTCCATCTTTAACATAGACTGTGCACTTTGATCCTCAAGTTTATTAGATGAATCAACAATCTTCTTTTCGGACACAGGCTCTTTCTTCGCAGCCACATCCATCTTTAACATAGACTGAACAATTTGACCCTCAGGTTTATTAGATGAATCAACAATCTTCTTTTGGAATACAGGCTCTTTCTTTGCAGCAACATCCATCTTTAACATAGACTTTGCACTTTGATCCTCAGGTTTATTAGATGGATCAACAATCTCCTCATGGGACACAAACTCTTTCTTTGCAGCATCCGTCTTCAACAAAGACTGAGTACTTTCATCCTCAGGTTTATTAGATGCATCCACAATCTTCTTTTGGGACACGGACTGTTTCTTTGCAGTTACATCCATCTTGAAGATGGACTGAGCATCTTGCTCATAGACAGGTTTTACAGAAATATAATCATGTATTAGCTGAGATTGAAGCTTCTTAGCTGATGGTCTGTCAGGTTCAGAATACTGTATTTCAACCCCTTCTTTCACAGGTGAAGATGAGTTTGCTTCACTTCTATCTGTAGCATTCTAAACAGGCAGATTTGCTATCAAAACTCTTAGCAATTTACTCAGTTATAATTCTTTACCTAAAAGCAAATCTTGACCTCATCAAGCTACTAAGCATCCTCTATGTGGTCACCACAGTGTTTATTCGTTCATCTTCTACCTTACGTTAAGCTGCAAATCCCTAATAGAATTCTCCCACTTTTGAATTACTATAATAAATCTAGGTCAAATCTAATAAATCAAACGTCACCCAAAAATCTTTTTCAAGAAAAACTGGACCAGGAAACACAAAACAATACTTTCCTAAACTTTATTCCTGTCTTTCTTCCGTTAATATAGTTCTTAGAATGTGTGATCAAACCTGAAAACTCCCTTCTGATGGGCAGAGGAGAAGATGCAAATGTATCTCGCACAGGGATTGCAGTTCCTTTGTATTCAACATTTGTTGCAGGAACTTTGTCTAGTTTCTTCCTCATAGCAGATTCTCTCTACCAAATCAATCGAAATATCATTATACATAAGCTGATAGCATCGTCAAGGATAACACAAATGTAAAGCATAGAAGAAACAAAAACCTTATGGACTACTAAAATCCTTTTAGAAACTCACTGTACCAGCAGGGTGGGAACATGTTTGAGGTTAGGTATCTATCTATATCAGTCAATATGATTTCTGAATAAAATTAGTGAGGAACAGTATGATACCACATTGCGTATTCGGTTGCGCTCATCTTCACTTAGAATGAATTGCAACTTCATATGGACATAATCACCTCCTTCAAGTTGGAAAAAATCATCCCAATAGCCCTTCTCAACTATTGATAAGGTCTGAATTTCTGTCAAATACAAACTTATTGTCACGAACCTTTATAAACATTACATTAGCATCAATCTTGGAAGGCAAAGATGATATACCTGTACGTGATATCTCATTTCCCTCAGCATCCTGAAGTCTAACAACCAAGTTTTCGCGAAATGTCGTTAATGGGCTGCAAAAGAACAATTAAAGTTCCCAAATTCATTTAACATATTTTATATGGAGAATAAAGATAGTCAGGTGATTGAATCATTACAAAGAGAAATCTCCCTTGTCCCACGTTTGGTATGCTCTCTTTCCCATGGAAACTACAAGAAAGCATATTAAACCCCACATTAATTCAATATGCAACTATACAACACTAAATAAAATAACAAACGAAAGAAGAAATTAAAATACTAACCCCATAAGCAAATTGAGGAAGATGGTGCTGATGATGAGATATTCTTGAAATCAAGCACTGTGTTGAACAAATAATGCCAAACTGAGTTAGAAAACGAAAATCATTTCACTAATTTGGAATGCAAATATTAAAAGAGGCAAACTTTTAGTACCTGAAACTTGGATTGTTCCTGGCATTTGAGAGAATTAGATACTCAAACTATGTTGGACAAATAAAATATTATCCCTTCAAGAGTACTACATAATTCGGAGGTACTTTATTTTTTGGAAGTGACAGTGTAAACTAAGAAGCATGAGTTTGTGTTGGATAGAAGAGAAATTTTGGTTGGACAGCAAAATGCGGATGTGGATGAGCTAAGAAAGATGATTGGATCCATTAAATTCTATTAAAACTATTAAACACCTCAAAGTCTTCTAACCAAAATCTGTATTTTTGTCTCATCTAAATCACCTTAGGGTACAGAGTGTGTTCAATTTTCTCAGGTTGTGTTGGTTAATATTTTTTAAAATTATTTTATTTTGAAATCAAATTTTTTTTTAAAAAAAAATCCTAACGAAAATAGAAAAAACAATTCTCACAAATGTCATGTCATATTAATTGTCTCCTCCCCTCCCTTCAACTGACCCCAATCCAAACACCATTTAACCGCACCCCAACCACCCACCCTCACCCCCACCACCTGCCACCTCATCATTACTACCCTCATCCTTTAAATTTCTATTTCATATATTTTATTTTACTTTATAAAAAAATTATAAAAAATTAAACGAAATTTCTTACCTCCCTACCAACCCCCCCCCCCCCTTTTTGAATTTTTTATATCACATATTTTATTTCAGTTTTATAAATATTTTATGACAAATGGAAAAAAATTCTTATCCCCGACCAATCCACCCTCCTCCTCTGAATTTTCTATTACATATATTTTATTTTACTTCTATAAAAAATAGAATTTTCTTTTCTTAAAAAAATAGATTTTCTATTTCATATATTTTATTTTATTTTTCTGAAAATTTTAAGAAATAGGAAATTTTATCTTATCCCACTCCCACCCTTGGTGGAGGGGGTCGGTGGTTTTGGTGGGGATGTGGATGGTGGTGGGGGTGTTGTGGTTTGTGGGTGGTGGGTGATGGAGTGGATGGATATTTTTCGAAAAGAATTTTTTACTAATCAACTAAACGTGAGAAAATAAGTAAAAAATACACTTATTTTTTAAAAACACATTTTTCATGAAAACATTTTACTTCATACCAAACACACCCTTAATCAAATAACCTTTACGAAAAGCATAAATTGGTACCAAATAAAACGGGAGAAATTGAACTATAGAAGAAAGGCTTATTCTCCTTGAGTCTCAATTTTGGTGAGAAAATAGGTGAACATAGTGTATTATATAATAAAGAATTGTAAATGAAAATATTTAGATTTGTAATCCAATAATCTATATAATCAATTCGTACGCATAAATGTGAAGAATCGTCTCTTATATCTCGGATCAACTTACAAATGAATTCATTTTGTCAATTTGTTGATTTTATTTCGTAAATTCATTGATAAGCATGATCATTTATTCGAAAGTGAGCAAGTGAAACATGGATACAAAGTGAGGGACAGAGAAAGATGGACAAATAACTCAGATTAAGATAGTATGACAAGTATCAAATGATTGATGTCAACATAGCAGACATTCATTAGCTTAGTATTATTAAATGAAGGCTAGCACTTTCCTTAATAAACGTCTTGGTTAGCCAGGGTACTTTACTACCCTGTTATTTAACTCCCTAGGAACAAATAAAAATATAAAACTGCATATATAGAGAGAGAGCTTATGGATAAACATTGAAAAGCTAAAACCATATTAACAGAAGATAATTCTATGCTACACGTTGAAATACCAGAATATTTTGGGTGACATGTGAACTAAGCATTTTTTACCGAAAACATCTCTCTAAGTGTCAAAAGATTAAGAAACATAATCCTTAACAATACTAAATAGCCCGTGCCTTGAGGCATATTAAGAATCAGCAGATCAACACCAAATATAGCTTACAACAAACTAGACAATTAGAGAGACAGTATTAGATGGAAATCCATATACTTGCCAAGAAAGACAAATGCCTAACTGAATTATCATTAAGCAGCATTACAAAGAACCATTGAGCTCTGACAGAAGCTGCTCTAAATTCTATCTTTTTCCTTCCCTGCTAAACCTCCAAAAAAGTAGAAATGAAAAGGCGCAAATTTAAAGGGAAATATGTCATACATATAATATATTTCACAGGTCGTTATCATCCTCTTCCGCTCCACTTCCCTCTTCTTCATCAATCTCGGACCTTGACTCGTCAGATTCCTCTTCTTCTGTAACTGCAACAGCCACACGCCTATTATAAGCATTCATTATCTTTTCATATTCCAACTTCCTTTTCTCTTCCTCTGCTATATAAGGAGCTTTCTCAGCGTCTGACATCTGATTCCACTTGCGTCCACCAGCTATCCCGAGAGTGACAATAGATTCGATTCTTGGATTCATCTCAGGAAACTGCTTACTGAACTCATCCATGAAAATGAAGAAAGTGTTGGGTTTGAATGATAGATTGAATGGAAAATGAAGCATTTGTCTCACATCGGTAGTGGAAAGAAAAGTGGGAGTTCCCTCTTGCTTTATAAAATAAGCATTTGTCCCACATCGGTAGTGGAAAGAAAATTTCTTCTACTTATAAGTAGAAGTAATCCTTCCTGTTGCTAAAGGGTTAAGAAGAGGGTCTCCCCTCGCGCCGTCGTCGTCGCTCGGCTTCGGCTTCGGTCAAATGATCTGATTGATTGTTTTCTTTAATTTTAATTATTTAATTAAATTAATTAACTTATCCAATCCAACCCGTTAGTGACCCGGATCCGCGTGTCTGACCCGCGATCCGGTTTCTTTCCCACCAGTTTTTTGTGGCTGTTCAGAAGAGTTGCAAACCTTCAGAAACAGTACTTCCATGGCTATAAATTCGTTTGATTCCTCAGAAGTTTACTTACGAAATTTCTGAAACTACAAACTTCTTCTTCTTATGCACGAATAAATTATGTGTGTTATACTACTGTTGAGTGGTTCGCCGCTACCGGAATTTGGAGTACTACTATTCTGGTAAGATAATCGTTCTATCCTGGGAGGGGATATTCCATCAACCTCGAGTACTGTGAGGGGAATAATTTCTTTAAGGACACACTTTGAACTAAGTGGGCTCGATTATATTCTGAAAAATATTTATATTTTTCAACACTGATTCTGTTCATTTTTCAGTTGTTATTGTTTACTGGTTTTTTGGAATACAGATTAATAACAATCTTAAGGAATTTTTTTTTAGATTAATCTGTATTCTGTTTTGGAGACTAAAACCTGTGTGGTTTTCTACTCCGTATGAAATTTCATATTCTGACTTGAAGACATAAAAACTTCGTTGGAATATTAAAGTTCATACTTGTACAACGATTTGAAGAACATAAAAACTTCATCGTTGTTGTATTCTGGTTTGGAGATTAAAACTTGTGGAGTTTTTCTACTCCATATGAATATTAGTATTCGACTCGAAGATATAAAAACTTCGTTGGAATACTAAAGTTTCATAATTATACTGCGATTTGAAGAAATAAAATATTCATCGTTTAAGTCTGTGATTGAATTACTATTCTGTGACAAACGAATAATGGCAATTGAGATTGGAACTACCTTTGCGAATACTGCACCAGCGGTTACTCCTACAACCCGTACCGCTGTGCCACCGGCTGAGAAACCTGCAAAGTTCACCGGTGCCAACTTTAAAGGATGGCAGCAAAGAATGTTCTTTTGGCTTACCACCCTTGGTATGCAAAAGTTCACCAGTGAGGACCCTCCCGTGACTGCCGCCGACATGCCTGACAACCAACAGTTCATGGTTACTGAGGCTTGGAAACAGGCTGATTTTTTGTGCAAAGGCTACATTTTAAGTGCCTTAGAAGATGACTTGTACAACATCTACGGTGCGATCTGAGACTTCCAAAGAACTATGGAGTGCACTTGAAAAGAAGTACAAAACCGAAGATGCTTGCTTGAAGAAGTTTGTGGTTGCCAAATTCCTAGACTACAAAATGGTGGATGGAAAAACCGTTGGAACCTAAGTTCAAGAGCTTCAACTTATCTTCCATGACCTTATTGTTGAAGGTGTGGTAGTAAATAAAGCGTTCCAAGTGGCTGCAATGATTGAGAAGTTGCCGCCCTCATGGAAAGATTTCAAGAATTATCTTAAGCACAAAAGAAAGGAAATGAAGTTGGAAGATCTTGTGATTCGTCTCAAGATCGAGGAAGATAACAAAATCGCTGAGAAGATGTACCGTAAGACTTCACCAATTGAAGGGGCAAACATCGTTGAAGATGCTGCTCCGAAAAAGAACAAGAAAAGGAAGAGGCCTTCTGGAAAGGAGAAGGATTCCAACAAGAAAAAGTTCAAGGGCAACTGCTTTAATTGTGGGAAAGCTGGCCACAAAGCCCCAGATTGTCGTCTCCTGCAAAACAACAAGGGAAAAGGACAAGCCAATATGGTGGAAAAGAATGATGATATGGATGATCTGTGTGAAATTTGGTTGGAAACCCAAAGGAGTGGTGGCTTGATTCTGGTGCCACTCGATATGTTTGCGCTACAAAAGAAGCATTTGCAACCTATGCTCCCGCTGGACCCGAAGAGGTACTGTTTATGGGAAATACCGCAACAGCCAAGGTTGAAGGATATGGGAAGATACTTCTGAAGATGACTTCCGGCAAGGTCCTGACTCTCAACAATGTTATGCACGTTCCAACAATTCGGAAGAATTTAGTTTCAGCCGGACTACTCGTCAAAAACGGGTTTAAGTGCGTGTTAGTTAGTGAAAAAATTGTAATAAGTAAGAATGATTTGTTCATAGGAAAGGGCTACCTCACCGAGGGCCTTTTCAAACTCAATGTAATGGTTGTTGACAGTATTAATGAAAATTCAGCTTCGTCTTACTTATTGGAGTCAAATGATTTATGGCATGTTCATTTAGGACATGTCAACTACAAAACCTTGCGAAAATTGATTAATTTAGAAGTATTGCCTAAATTCGAGTGTAAGAAATCTAAATGTGAAATCTGTGTTGAATCTAAGTTTGTTAAACATCCATATAAGTCTATTGATAGGAATTCAAATCCTTTAGACTTAATTCACACAGATATATGTGATATGAAGTCAATACCATCTCGCGGTGGGAAAAAATATTTTATAACTTTTATTGACGATTGCACTCGATATTGTTATGTGTATTTGCTTAATAGTAAGGATGAAACAATTGATGCATTTAAGCAATACAAGAACGAAGTGGAAAATCAATTGAATAAAAAGATAAAAATGATTAGAAGTGATAGGGGTGGAGAGTACGAATCTCCTTTTGCATAGATATGTTTAGAATATGGAATTATTCATCAAACTACTGCCCCTTACACACCACAATCAAATGGAATTGCGGAAAGAAAAAACTGAACATTAAAGGAAATGATGAATGCCTTACTAATAAGTTTCGGTTTACCGCAAAGCTTGTGGGGGGAAGCTATCCTTACGCCTAACCGAATACTCAACGGGGTGCCCCACAGCAAAACACAATCTATTCCATATGAACTATGAAAAGGAAGAAAACCCAACTTGAAATATTTCAAAGTGTGGGGGTGTTTAGCAAAGGTCCAAGTTCCTTTGCCCAAAAGGGTAAAAATCGAACCAAAAACTGTGGATTGTGTTTTTATTGGCTATGCTAAAAACAGCAAAGCTTGTCGGTTTTTGGTTCACAAATTGGATAATCCCGAAATTCATATTAATACGGTAATTGAATCAGATAATGCTGAATTCTTTGAAAACATTTATCCGTATAAAACTGAATGTGAGTCGTCAAGCGAAAGATCTAAACGACTGCGGGAAGAACCAAAGGAAAATACAACAAGTAAAGAGAATGCAAGGCGTAGCAAACGTCAAAGGACATCTACTTCCTTTGGACCAGATTTTGTGACATTCTTGCTTGAAAATGAGCCTCAAACATTTAAAGCAGCGATGTCTTCTTCTGATTCAACATTTTGGAAAGAGGCAGTCAATAGTGAGATTGAATCAATTTTGAACAACCATACATGGGAATTGGTTGATCTTCCTCCTGGAAATAAACCTTTAGGATCAAAATGGATTTTCAAAAGGAAAATGAAAGCTGATGGCACTATTGACAAATATAAGGCAAGACTTGTGGTCAAAGGTTATAGACAAAAAGAAGGCCTTGATTACTTTGACACATACTCACCAGTAACAAGAATAACATCTATTTGGATATTAGTGGCACTGTCGGCTGTATATGGTCTTGAAATCCATAAAATGGATGTCAAGACAGCTTTCTTAAATGGAGAATTAGAGGAAGAAATTTACATGAAACAACCTGAGGGTTTTGTGGTTCCTGGTAAAGAAAGGAAAGTGTGCAAACTTGTTAAGTCACTTTATGGACTTAAACAAGCACCCAAACAATGGCATGCGAAATTTGACCAAACAATGTTGGCAAATGGATTTAAGATTAATGAGTGTGACAAATGTGTTTACATTAAAAATACTCCAAATCATGAAGTCATTGTTTGTTTATATGTTGATGACATGTTGATAATGAGTAGAGATATTACCGATGTAAATGCTACGAAGCGTATCTTTGGCTAGCAAATTTGATATGAAGGACTTAGGAGTTTTTGATTTGATCTTAGGTATCGAATTCATAAAACTCCACAAGGTCTAGCATTATCGCATCTCATTATATTGAAAGAGTACTTGACAAGTTTAAGTATTTAAATTTCAATGTTGCAAAGACTCCAATTGATGTAAGTTTTGCACTTCAAAAGAATAAAGGTGAAAGTGACTCACAATTGGACTATGCACGAGTTTTGGGAAGTTTGATGTATATTATGAATTATACACGACCAGATATAGCATGTGCTATAAGCAAGCTGAGTCGATTCACGAGTAATCCCAATCAAACTCATTGGATGGCAATGAAACGAGTCTTGGGGTATTTAAAACACACCCAAACCTATGATTTGCATTATAATAAATATCCCGCAGTAATTGAGGGATACAGTGATGCAAACTGGATCACCGGATCATCTGAAGTTAAATCCACGAGTGGATATATTTTCACCGTTGGTGGAGGAGCAGTGTCTTGGAAATCATCAAAACAGACATGCATCGCCCGCTCTACAATGGAATCTGAATTTATAGCTTTAGATAAGGCCGGTGAAGAAGCTGAATGGCTCCGGAATTTCTTAGAAGATATTCCATTCTAGCCCAAACCTTTGGCTCCTATATGTATACATTGTGACAGTCAAGCAGCAATAGGTAGGGCAGGGAGCGTATTGTACAACGGAAAATCTCATCACATACGACGAAGACACAATACCGTTAGACAACTCCTCTTTAGTGGCGTTATCACGATTGACTATGTAAAGTCAAGAGATAATGTGGCGAATCCGCTTACAAAAGGCTTATCTAAAGAGGGAGTTAGTAGATCAGGCCGCTGGTCAGTCGCCTCCGATGGCTAACCAGCCTTTGGCTCCTACATCATCAACATAATTCCCACCGCTTCCTTCAATGATTGATACCACTAACAATATCCCACTGGAGACTACTACCAATAACCAGTCCAATAACTTTGCACAGGTTCTTTTGAGTAATTCCGTTGATAATGGCAAAAAAACATGCGATCCAATCCCCATCAAGATGATTTCATATGTTGATGGGATTACTTATGTAAAGTGGACCACAACGAAAATATCTCGAATGGAAATCATAGAGAACCTGCAATATGCTATTGTAGGTAAGTTTTCTCAAGGTTGGCCTACTTCGGAAGAACTAAGGACTATTATTCCTTTACAGTGTGGTGCTAAAGAAGAATGCAAAGTAGGTCTCTTTAGATATAAACATATATTGATTAGGTGTTTTTATTGAAGGATTATATTAATATTATGTCGAAGGGTGATTATTATTTGATGTCGGCAGATGGATTCACATATCAGATGAGGCCTCATATTTATGATTCCAAATTTAAGATTGGTGAAGAAACTTCGATGGCTAGGGCTTGGATTTCATTTCCAAACCTATTGCCAACTTTTTCGTCAAAGAATCTCTCTTTACTTTGACATCAACAGTTGGGAAACAGTTACAGTTGGATTTAGATACTATAAACAAAATGAGGACATGTTGTGCTAGGGTTAAAGTATAACTTGGTTTATTGTGAAATCTTCCTAAGGCTGTGGTAATGGAGATAGAAGATCACAAAGGAGACTAGGATGATGAATGTGAAAATTCAGTATGATTATTTACCTATATATTGTACTGGATGCAAGTTACAAGGACACTCAATGGAGGAGTGCAGAGTTCTTCATCCTGAATTATCGAAAGAGGTGGAGGAAGTTCCAAAGTACTGAGGAGATGAAAGACAAGAATGTTGACAATGAGAAGAAAGATAGGCACAAAAGGTATTATGGGAGTCAACACACTATTCAGAAGAACTTGCCTAAGGTGTTATCAAGTGGAAAGGTTATTACTTATCCAGGTAACAACAACAAGTCAAAACAAGATGGAAATGGGGTAATAATAAGGCAGCAGTGACAAGAGGTTCATGACAAGTGGTGCATACTCGAAATAAATTTGATGCCTTAACCTGTAATGGTGAAAATGATACTAC
Organism: Anisodus tanguticus; assembly: GCA_034509755.1. Taxonomy (NCBI): domain Eukaryota; kingdom Viridiplantae; phylum Streptophyta; class Magnoliopsida; order Solanales; family Solanaceae; genus Anisodus; species Anisodus tanguticus. Next base: position 31,834,708 of record CM067544.1, on the reverse strand, counting down.
TAATACATCAAGGGACAACAATGATAATGGTGTTGCTCAACCAGGTAGAGACGGTGCTACAACTACAAAGGAATGGGTAGAAGATGCTTTTGGAGAGGACAAGGTGCAGAGTCCTTTAAAATAGACCACTGGTGATATTGTTGGAGATTAAAGGTGAAAAAGTGCAAAGTTTGGAAATTAATAAAGAAATATCATAGTTAAGGGAAGAGGTGGATGAGGTAGGGATTGAGGTAGCTGAAAATATGAAGAATCTGTGCAATCTGTATCTAATGGCGAGGAGTCTTCACAGCAGCAGTCTTCACAATAGCAGAGAGTGACATTTACAGAAAGAAGTAGTGTTAATCACTCAAGTGAGAATAGGCAACAACAAGATGAAGTTGAAGATAAGCTGAGTATCAGTGGCACTTCATCTCAATATCAGGAAGGTCAAAATGTTAATGTAGCTTCAGGTGGTATGCTCAAGATGTTGAGTGTAGTTTACAACATAAGGATGACACATCAGAAGAGAGGTATGCCACCATACAGAAGGATATTGATAAAACAATGATAGAGAGCAGTGATGGGAAGCAAAATTCTGATATGGAGGGAGAATCTAAAGAGGTTGAAGGGAGTTATGGGCACAACATTGATATAGATCAATTGAATGAAAATGATATTTATGATAGATGTCAAATTAAGCAATTGATGAATGTGGTTATTATGGAAGAGGGGCAAAAAGAAAATATACCAAAAGAAGAGGCCATCATTGGGGATCAACAGAGTGATTTTTCTGTCATTAGGAAGAATTCTCCTAATAAGGTGTTGCATGACATTGTATCTCATAATAGTTCAATTCTAAATGAGATTGTGAACCAGGAGACAAGTATGACAAAGAGTGCTAAGGGAGGAAAGGTCAAGCACAACAGTGATATACAAATTGAAAAGTCTCCAAAAGTTTATATGTCTCCAAAAGCATCTACAAAAAATAAAAAGAAAGAGAAGAAACAAGGAGCACGTGAAACTGTTCAACCCACCAGGGTTGTTCCAAAGAGGATTGCTACAAAGAGTTCTAGTAAATGATGATCAAGTCATTTATCTGGAATATTAGATTAGTAAAGACACAATAAGCCTTTCATAGGATGCAAATGTTACATAGACACCATCAGTTCAAGTTTATTGCATTACTTGAACCATGTAAACATGTTAGGTGCATTTAGAGATATAGGAGAAAGTTGAACATGCCAGTAGTAGTTGCTAATTGTAATGGTAAAATATGGTACTTTTTTATTAAAGCTATTAATGTGGAAGTACTGTTGGATACCACTCAATAAATCACTCTTAAACTTCATCTTCAGGACCTCAATAAATCTATGATCATAACTCTTATGTATGTTAAGTATGATGGTATTGAGAGGTTAGAATTGTGGGATAATATGTATTATATGGCTGACCAAATGAATCTTCCTTAGCTTGTGGGAGGAGACTTTAATGTGGTATTAAATGAGGAGGTGAAAATAGGAGAAGTTCCTATTATCCCCCAGATTATGAAGATTTTGCAAGCTGCATTGAATTATGTGAACTATTAGAAGTTAGATTTAATGGTAGTCCCTTTACCTGGTGAAATGGAAGGGCTGGAGATGATTGTATATTTGAGAGACTAGATAGAATTATTATCAATCATCAAATGCATAATTGGTTTAGTAGTTTGGAGGTTGAGCATTTAGCTAGAACTGGTTCTAACCATGCTCATTTTCTTATTATCTATGGCGTTCTAGCACAACAAGTTTCTAAGCCTTTTAGATTCCTAAAGTTCTAGACAGATCATGAATCATTCAGAGAGGTGGTGTTACAGCACTGGAGATCTCCTGAAACTGGAAATTCATTTTTAGAAAACTAAAAATGAAGAATCTCAAATTAGCTTTGAAGCATTGGAGTAAGGACACTTTTGGAGATGTCTTAAAACAATTGATAATCAGGGGGGATATTATGAAAATTAAGGAGCAACTATTTGAATAATCACCTACTGAGATTAATAGAATGGTGCTACATCAGGAACAAGCAAAACATAAGAGGTATTTGCATTTTTAAGAAGAGTAGTAGAGGAAAAAGGTTGGTGCTACTTGATTTGATGAAGGGGAAAGAAATACCAGATTCCTTCATAATTTAGTGAATGGAAGAAGGAGGAGACTGCAACTGAAAAATATTCGGAATGAACAAGGTATTTTGCTAGAGAAAGAGGAGATATAGCAAATGAAGCAATCAAATTTTTTCAACATATTCTCACAAGAAGCTGGAGATATAGATTTGTCTTTAATACAACACATTCCTGATTTAATCTCTGAATAGGAAAATTTAAAGATGTGTGCAGCTCCTACACTAGAGGAGGTGAAGAAGGTAATTTTTAAATTGAATAAAGAGGGTGTTTGTGGACCAGATGGATTTACAGATCATTTTTTCCAATTTTGTTGGGATATAGTATGTTTTGATTTACTAAAGATCACACAGGCTTTATTTGATGGCCATACTCTTCCTAAGTCAGTAACTTACAATAACTTGGTTCTTCTTCCAAAGAAAAATGAACTCACTTATTCTAATATGAGGCCCATAAGTTTGAGTAATTTTATTAATAAGATGTTGTCAAGGGTTGTTCATGATAGTCTAGAAGTTGTGTTACCATCACTTATATTTACAAACTAGTCTGGTTTTATAAAGGGAAGGAATATCATAGATAATGTGTTGTTTACACAGGAAATAGTTACTGACATTAGGAAAAGGGACAAACCAGTAAATGTCATAATTAAACTTGACATGACAAAGGCCTATGATAGAGTATCTTGGTATTTTCTCATATCAGTTTTAAAGAAAATGGGATTTTCTGAAGTTTTGTTGACATGGTATGGGGATTACTAGCTAAAAATTGGTATTCCATTTTGATCAATGGTAAGGCACATAGTTTCATTCATTCCACTAGGGGTGAAACAAGGGTACCATATGTCACCTGTACTATTCATTTTATCAGCAGAAGTTTTATCAAGAGCTTTGAATTCGTTGTTTGATAATGATCTATATACAGGCTTTGGAATGAAAAAGTGGAGTGTCAACTTGAACCACCTTGCATATGCAGATGATACTATAATCTTCACATTAGCAAATCAAGGCTCTTTGGATATAATAATGCAAACTTTACAGGAGTATGAACAACAATCAAGTCAGAAGATTAACAAATAGAAGAGTGCCTTCTATATGCACAGAAATGTATCTGATGAGTTGGTGCAAATGGTTCAACAAAGGACTGGTATGACAAGAGGATAGTTTCCATTTATATATTTAGGTTGTCCAATAACTAATGCTATAAAGAGGAGAATATACTATTCTGAGATCATCAAGAAGGTGAAGGACAAGTTACAAGCATGGAAGGGCAGAACACTTTCTTATGAGGGAAATCAGTGTTAATTTCATCAGTTCTGCAAGCATGTGGTCAATGAAATACATAAAGTTTTTGCCAAATTATTTTGGAGCAATAAAAAAGAAGGTAAAAGTAGGCATTGGTTATCTTGGCCAAATATGTGTTTACCTAAGCAAGAAGAAGGTCTATGATTTAGAACCATGTTTGATGTATTCAAAGCCATGTTTGTCAAACTATGGTGGAAATTCAAGACTGAAAAATCATTATGGACTAACTTTATGTGGAACAAATATTGCAAAGAGTAAATTTCATCATTGGTTTAACGGAGAGGTGGTTCTCAGGTGTGGAAGATGATGTTGGAAAATAGAGAACTGGTTGAGAAATAAATATGGTGGGAACCTAGAAATGGTGATGCTAGTTTGTGGTATGATAATTGGTCTTGACTAGGGCCATTGTATCTTCAAGATGATATGCAAGTCATTAATGCAGATGCTGAAGTTCATGATGTCTTGGTAAAAGGAAATTGGAATTATGGTCTAATGCAACATCTATTTCCTAATAATCTGGTGGAATATGTTCAACAACACCTGTCTAAACCTATTATGAATGAAGAATGTGATAACCCTTGGTGGTTGATGTCATCTACTGGGAAGTTCACAGTTAGTAGTTCATGGGAGCTATTGAGAGCTAGACAACAAGTTGAGCAGCATTTTAATCACATATGGGTGACAGAGCTTCCTTTCAAGATAGCTCTTTTTCTATGGAGGTTATGAAAAGATAAGCTGCCTATAGATGAAGTATTAGCAAAATGTGGAATAAGTATTGTATCTAGATGTTTATGTTGTGATGCACCTCAATTAGAAACATTGGATCACTTATTCCTTACTAGGGAATTTGCTAAGAAGGTTTGGAAGTATTTCAAATCAGTTGCATGTATCCAGGGCCCCTTCATTCAAGTGAAGCAAACTATCTACAAATGGTGGGACGTTAAGAGAAATGAGCAGGTGAAGGTAATGTATTAGGTAGCACCAACAATGATATTGTGTTTTATTTGGAAGAGGAGGAATGTAGTATTGTATGGTCGATCTGTAGGATTTTATTGGGTACAAATCACATAAGTAAGGCATAGCGGAAGTTTTAGAATATTTATTTCTTACTTACCCCAACAATAATTCTGGTATGGATATACAACAATAGAACTTGTAACAAAAAACTATATACGTACAAGTTACAATAATCTGGATTCTTTATCTACTGTGAGGTGCAGACGCGGTTGCCATTCCGATTGCAAGCTTCAATGTATTTCTCCTTCGGAAAGCTAGGAAATTCGGCAGAGGTTTGAGAGAATATTTTGTTCTAAGTCTCTAAGGCTTAGAATGTTATTTTCAAAAATTAGTATTAAATAATGAGGTGAATGCCTCTATTTATAGTTGAAAAATATGTCAAAACCGGATTAGGGTTTGACCTTGGGCCTGACCCAAAAATTGAGGCACATGAGTCGCGGCCCTAGGGTATGGGCGCCGCAGCGCTTGGCATAAGCCTGCATTGTGCCGCGGCGCTCGACTTCATTTTTTGTGCATTCTTAATTAAATCCAAAATCCAATTTTGACTTAATTAATGTAATCATTATTCATTTAAATGTCTCGATTTCAAATCAAACATTTTAATTACTCTCTCAATATATTCTTAGATCGAAACGGATAATCGACATAGTGTGACCCTACAAGCCTTCTCATATTGACATTAATCAAATTAAGGTCTACGCAGAACTCCTAGACGGCGCCGGAAGACGAACTCAATATGTGAAGTACGTTTACGCGAATCTAGTAAACTTAACCTTTCTGTGGTAAAATAAAATCCTTTTATTCACGACACACCCGATCGAGCTTAGGATTTGTCAAGTGTCTATCCAAATGGCTTAATCATTGTCTCTCATCTATATTAGTCGACGACTAGACCACATTCTAAATATGTCTATTGTGTTGGCCAACGACTTAGTCAACCTAATATCACTGAGAATATGAGTGTTCTTTCGAACATACATTCGAGGAATGAATCCTAATCTTGTCTCAAATACCACCTTCAATCCACATCATAATGTACCCAATATAAGTCGTATCTCAACCTAGAAGGCATTTGAGCTTAGGACGGGAACAAAGTACATTACTTTGTAGATAAGGCGTGTATTGACCTCAAGTCTAAGGACTTCTATATCCTACACGCTGATCATACGTTAGACAAGTATAACAAACAGTATATCAGCAGGGTATACCAATACTTCCAAAGTATCCATGTGTCCATCACGAGTAACCATTACTCATAGCAGGTGAGACATACTACATCCTATAATGATGTGATGCAGACCACATGCCGACTTATAATATATCATCGATATCCCATTCTCGATGATCATTAGTCAAGGCTACTTTAAGAGTTACGTTCTATCATAAAATATCTCACTCTATTAATGACAACGTAAGCTCAAGGGATGCACATTAATAAATAATCACAAACAATCAAATAATAATTCAATAATTGCAAATGTCAAAATATTAATCTCCATTAATAATAATATGAATGTGTATAAAGTACATTTGTCCTAATACAGAGTGTCTCTAGGACATAAATATACTTTCAATCTCCCACTTGGCCTAGAGCCAATCTCCAACATATCTAATGCCCATATTCTCAAAATGACAATTATGCTTGACTAAGCTTAATAGTTTAGTGAATAGGTCAGCTAGATTATCATCTGTGGGAACATAGTCTAATCTAATCTCTTCAGTCTCCACCATCTCCCTGAGTATGTGGTACTTTCTTGGTACATGCTTGTTTCTGTTGGTTGATCTTGGTTCCTTAGCTTGCGCAATCGCACCAGTGTTGTCACAATAAACCGTTATTGGACAAGTGGCACTTGGAACAACCCCTAGTTCCTTCAGGAACTCAGATATCGCGACAACTTCTTTACCAGCTTCCGATCCAGCAATGTACTCAGCTTCTGTTGTCGAGTCGGCAGTTGTAGCTTGTTTGTAACTTTTTCAGCTCACTGCTCCACCATTGAAAATGTATGTGTAACCTGATTGAGATTTGTAGTCATCAATATCTCTCTGGAAGCTAGCATCAGTGTACCCAGCACATACTAGCTTCTCTTGTCCACCATAGACTAAGAAATATTCTTTAGTTCGTCTAAGATACTTAAGAATACTCTTGACTGCTTTCCAGTGTTCTTCCCCAGATTCGCTTTGGAACTTGCAAGTCATACTAAGTGCAAAGGCCACATCCGTCCTAGTACTGGTCATGGCATACATGATCGATCCTATAGCCGAAGCATATGGGATCTTTTTCATGCGTTCAAGTTCTATAGAATTAGAAGGACTATCCTGCTTAGATAACTTGATGCCTTGTCCCATAGGTAGACCGCCTTTCTTGGAATTTTCCATAGAAAAACGTCTAAGCACTTTGTCTATGTAGACTGACTGTGACAGCCCCAACAATCTGTTAGGTCTATCTCTATAGATCCTAATCCCCATAATGTAGCAGGCTTCACCCAAATCCTTCATCATGAAGGTACTGGACAACCACTCTTTTACTGACTGCATGAGAGTCTTATTGTCTCCCATTATTAATATGTCATCTACATATATGATAATGAAGGCAATACTCTCATCCTTACATTTACTATAAACACATGGATCTTCTTTGCTTCTGACAAAATCAAACGATTTGATAGCCTTGTCAAAGTAGATGTTCCAACTCCTCGAGGCTTGCTTAAGCCAATAAATAGACTTTTGTAGCTTGCATACGGCATTTGGATTGGATTCAATTGAAAAACCCTCAAGTTGTTTCATATACACTTCCTCAACTAGATTACCATTGAGGAATGCAGTTTTGACGTCCATCTGCCAAATGTCATAGTCATAATATGCAGCTATTGTAAGCAAAATCCGAATGGACTTAATCTTATCAACGGGTGAAAATGTTTCATCATAATCGACCCCAGGCCGTTGATTATAACCTTTAGCCACCAGTCTTGCTTTATAAGTTTATACCTTGCCATATGCATCAATCTTCTTCTTGAAGACCCATTTGCATCCTATGGGTTTAACCCCTGTTGGCAAATCAACCAAGTTCCAAACTTGATTTATGTACATCGAGTCCATCTTAGATTTCATGGCTTCCTGCCATTTTTGCGAATCAATGTCTAACATAGCTTCATTGTAGGTTCATCGTCATCAGGAATATCTATCTCATTGTGTGTTTCAACAAGGAGATTAAGTCTTTTAGGTGGACGATGAGTCCTAGTGGACCTACGGAGTTGAGTATTCTACGTTTCAGTGTTTGTTGCATTCTGATTGTGAGAATTTCTTTGTGTGTTGGACAATCCATCACCTTGAGAGTTTTCAGGAATGTCATTTTCATGTATTTCCTGAATGGGATGATGTACAACCATTGTATCATCTTCCATTGGTTGTGTATGAAAGCCTTGTATTTCTGCACTATCTCTCACAACACTCCCACTGGCTGAAGGGCGTACTCTAAGTACCCAATCTTCACCAGATACTCCTATTGAATATTCGTTTAGGTCATTCGACAAGGGTTCATTTTCTGTGTTATCTTGTGGTTCTTGAATTTCTTCAAGTTCTATCTCTATGCAGCTATGTTCCTTGTAGACATATTCTTCTTCAAGGAAAGTTGTGTTCCTGGAAACAATGACCTTATGTTCTCCAGGAAGATAGAAGTAGTATCCCTTAGTTTCCTTTGGATACCCCACGAAGTAACATTTCTCACTTTTAGATTCCAACTTGTCAGTGAGCATCTTCTTGACATATGCAGGGCACCCCCAGGGTCTCATATATTTAAGAGCTGGCTTCTTGCCACACCATATATGATAGGGTGTCTTTTCTACTGACTTGGAGGGAACTCTGTTCAGAATGTATATAGAAGTTTGTATAGCATATCCCCAAAGGTACAGGTAGAGCTGAGAAGCTCATCATGGATCAAACCATATCCAATAAGGTTCTGTTTCTCCTTTCGGCAACACCATTCATCTGTGGCGTTCCTGGAGGTGTCCATTCAAATTGGACTCCATGTAGCTTTAAGTAATCTAGAAAATCCTTGCTCAAGTACTCACCTCCTCGATCCGATCGAAGGGTTTTGATACTTGTTGCAAGTTGCTTTTCTACTTCCAATTTGTACTCCTTGAACTTCTCAAAGGCCTCGGATTTATATCTCATAAGATACACATACTCATACCTTGTGAAGTCGTCAGTAAAAGTGATGAAGTATGGGAAGCCTCATTTAGCTTGAGTCGAGAATGGCCCACATACATCAGTATGGACCAACTCAAGCACCTCCTTAGCTCGCACACCTTTCCCAGAAAGTGGTTTATTGGTTATCTTTCCTCTCAAGCAAGATTCGCAGTTACCAAAAGACTCCAAGTCAAATGGTTCGAGGTAGTCTAGCTTCCTCAATCTTGATTCGTTGATATGACCAAGTCTACAGTGCCATAGGTAGTTAGAGTTTCTATTACTTGTCTTGGCTCGTTTATTTTGTACATTGAAAATCTCTCGACTACAGTTCAGTGTATATAATCCATCCACAAGAGGAACAGTTCCATATATAACATTATTAAAAGACAGTACGTGACTGCCATTAAAATATACGAGGAAAAGGCCGCCATGTCCAACACTGGGATAGAAATAATATTCCTCGTTAACGAGGGAACATAAAAACAATCATTCAACACTAAACAATAGTCGGAAGGTAAATTTAATCTATAAGTCCCTACGCGCTCAACATCTACTCATGCTCCATTTCCAACGCGTAGGTCTACCTCTCTTGGTCCAACCTTCCTGCTATCAGTTAGCCCCTGCACATTTGTACAAATATGTGAGCCACAAGCGGTATCCAATACCCAGGAATAAGAGTTGTTTATAGACATATTTATTTCAATGACGTACATACCTTGTCCACCAAAGGCAGGAACACCTGGTGCTTTTCCTCCTCCTGGTGTCGTTCAGTCCTTTTTCCAATGCCCCTTCCTATGGCAGTTGAGGCATTCATCCTTTGCCGCGTTCACCTTCTTCTTCACACCTCCCCTGGGCTTCATAGCTGCGGGCGCAGCGATTGCCTTGCCCTTCTTCTTCTGCCAATCCATGCCTTTCGGCTTGGGTCGGCTAGAAGAGTTCACCATGAGCACAACTTTGCCTTTGGAAGTGGAGGACTCAAAGGTCTTGAGCATGTTGTGCAGCTCCGGCAAGGTCTCCTTCGTTCCATTCATGTTGAAGTTAACTATGAAGTTCTCAAAGGAACGAGGGAGAGAGTTTAGGATGAGTGTGGTAGTGACATTCTTTTCAAGCTTCGTTCCAATCGAAGCAAGCCTCTCTATCAGCCCTATCATCTTTAGCACATGTTGTGAGACCAGACTCCCTTCATTGAGCTTACACTTGAAGAGTTCTATTAATAACTCATATTCTATTGTCTGGGATTGAGAGTCATAGAGGCTCTTCAGGTGTTCGATCATCTCATTGGCCCCATGTTCTCATGTTGTCTCTGAAGTTCCATAGACATGGAAGACAGCATCACGCATTGTGCTGAAGTGGCATCATCTAGATGTTTCTGGTAAGCATCTTTGTCAAATGAGGCATATTCTTCAGAATCTGTCGCAGGGACCGTTCGAAACACTGTGTCCAACACGTATTCAATTTTCTCCTGTCTCAACACTATTTGCAAATTCCTTAACCAGTCAAGGTAGTTCGGTCCAGTAAGTTTATTCATCTCAATCAACATTTTCAACGACAAGATCGACATCTTTTATAATCTGAAGAATTAGATAAACCGGAAATCAAATTCAAAATCTATTTCCTATTATACACATTCATTTAGGCTAATCAACAAGGCCTTTGTTTAATTAGCTCCCATTATTTTAACATACTTCTAAGACCCCATGGTAGAATACGAACCTACATTATTTTAGGTCATAATGGGTCAAGATCCAAGCCTATGTTATCTCCGCGTTTGCTTTGTCTGATAACTTCAACAACATATTTTGGTAGGTTCTAAACCAATTGCAAAACTTATTCGCAACTCTTGGTTGATCAAATTATTACATTTAATCTTGCGTCCTTAGATTAGTCCGACACTTTGGCGCCAAGATTTGTCTAAGCAAGTCAACCCCATTACACGATTGTGTTTATGTATCTAAGCAAACTTGGCCTTTGTGAGCAAACACTTTGGTGTAAATACCCACAAAAATTTATCATTTGCTTTTACGTTAAAACACATCTATGAAAGAGTCTGGGTCCTCGTAGACTTAGAGCAAATACTTTGGCATAAATACTCGTATCGCCGAAGAGGATTTTACACTCTAACAATTATAATGGACGATGCGTTTAAGTTAGACTTGTATTTAATGTTTTGGGGAACATTTTAATTCAGGGTTCAAACCAAGATCAACACTTTAATGCCACATTCAATATGACATTTTAACATCATGCAAAACTAATAACACATATAGTTTGGGAACCGTCAACCCAATATGCATGATAGAAGAAGGTTTAATCAAACACTGGGCGCCGCCTGCCCAGATTATAGCGGACACTATTCTAGAAATGTAAATGACAAACATTTCTGACATTTAGCACATAAATAGTATACTTATCAAATAATATACTGTATAATAATAATCTTGGGTTAAACATTCTTAACTCAATTTTTTTTTGTTTCTGGACAGGTGGGGCCGCGGTGCTATTGATTAGCGCCGCGGCGCCACTGAGGCAGTAGCCTTTCGGCTTCTGGAAATTTGCATTAGCGTCGCGGCATTGCAGAGGCAGAAACATTTCTGCTTCTGCAAATGCAATAGCGCCGCAGCGCCTGTTGTCCAGTGAGTTCATATTTTCCAAAATGACGTATCAGCGACGCTCCACTATGAAGCCGCGGCGCCGCCTTGAAACCCTAGCCAGCGCCACGGCGCCGACGTCCTAACAAACGTTTCTGTGTTGATTTTCAAAAAATCATTCAACCCCTAAATCTAATTTAGGGATCAATTCACAGGTCCTTAATCATCATCCACCATTATCAATAACGCTCATTAGACCATCATCCGTTCTTACTCGTTCTTAGCCGTGCACCGTGCAACGCACTTTGGCTTAGTTCGAGTTAGATTGGAAGGACTTCCTCGAGTTAGCGTAGGAGATAATTTAGGGTAACATCAAAAAGGTCAACATTTGTTCAAGATACGTAGGATTTCAAGGAACCTCATTTTAATCCAATTTTATGTTCAACCCATATTATTATTTTATTCAATTGTTATATAACCATTAAATCAGCTTGGACTCTGATACCACTGTAGGGTTTTGTTGGGTACAAATCACATAAGTAAGGCACAACGGAAGTTTTAAAATATTTATTTCTTACTTACCCCAACAATAATTCTGGTATGGATATACAATAATAGAACTTGTAACATAAAACCATTTACTTACAAGTTACAATAATCTGGAGTCTTTATCTACTGTGAGGTGCACACGCGGTTGCCCTTCCGATTGCAAGCTCCAAGCTTTAATGTATTTCTCATTCGGAAAGCTATGAAATCCGGCAGAGGTTCGAGAGAATATTTTGTTCTAAGTCTCTAAGGCTTAGAATGTTATTCTGAAAATTAGTATTGAATAATGAGATGAATGCCTCTATTTATAGTTGAAAAATAGGTCAAAATCGGATTAGGGTTTGACCTTGGGCCTGGCCCAAAAATCGAGGCACAGGCACCGCGACCCTAGGGTATGGGCGCTGCGGCGCTTGGCATAAGCCTTCACTGCGCCGCGGCCGTAGGGTATGGGCGCCGCGGCGCTCGACTTCATTTTTCGTGCATTCTTAATTAAATCCAAAATCCAATTTTTACTTAATTAATGTAATCATTATTCATTTAAATATCTCGATTCCAAATCAAACATTTTAATTACTCTCTCAATACATCCTTAGATCGAAACGGACATTCGACATAGTGTGACCCTACAGGCCTTCTCATATTGATATTAATCAAATTAAGGTCTACGCGGAACTCCTAGACGGCACCGGAAGACGAACTCAATATGTAAAGTACGTTTACGCGAATCCAGTAAACTTAACCTTTATGTGGTAAGATAAAATCCTTTCATTCACGACACACCTAATCAAGCTTAGGATTTGTCAAGTGTCTATCCAAATGGCTTAATCATTATATCTCATCTATATTAGTCGACGACTAGACCATATTCTAAATATGTCTATTGCGTTGGCCAACGACTTTGTCAACCTAATATCACTGAGAATTCGAGTGTTCTCTCGAACATACATTCGAGGAATGAATCCTAATCTTGGCTCAACTACCACCTTCAATCCACATCGTAATGTACCCAATACAAACCGTATCTCAACCTACAAGGCATTTGAGCTTAGGACGGGAACAAAGTACATTACTTTGTAGATAAGGCGCGTATTGACCTCAAGTCTAAGGACTTCTATCTCCTACACGCTGATCATACGTCAGACAAGTATAACAAACAGTATATCAGCAGGGTATACCAATACTTCCAAAGTATCCATGTGTCCATCACGAGTAACCATTACTCGTAGCAGGTGAGACATATTACATCCTCTAAGGATGTGATGCAGACCACGTGTCGACTTATCGTATATCATCGATATCCCATTCTCGATGATCATTAGTCGAGGCTACTTTAAGATTTACGTTCTATCATAAAATATCTCACTCTATTAATGACAACGTAAGCTTAAGGGATGCACATTAATGAATAATCACAAACAATCAAATAATAATTCAATAATTGCAAATGCCAAAATATTAATCTCCATTAATAATAATATGAATGTGTATAAAGTACATTTGTCCTAATACAGATTGTCTCTAGGACATAAATATACTTTCAAGATCATATTTCTACTATAGAGTAATTCATGACATAAATCAGACAATGTTCGTATTGATAAAGTATATATTTTCATGGATAAAACATATGCCAGTTTTATGGCCTTTGATGGTTCAATGTTTGGAAAGTTATAGACAACAAATTGTCTATAAAGTGGTTCAGTGGCATACTCCACCTGCAGGATGGTACAAATGTAATACAGATGAGGCTTCTAGAGGAAATTCAGGTTTGTCTTCAGCTACATTTTGTATTATAGATCAGGAGGGAAATTTGATATTTGCAAATAGTAGAAGGTTGCCTAATACAACCAATATGGTTGCTGAAGCAGTAGCAATAAAAGAAGGATTGAAATTTTGCATTCATAGACAGTTACTTCCACTCATTTTGGAGACAGATTCACTAGCCGTGAAGAGCATATTGGATGGTATTTGGAAGGTGCCATGGCATGTAGCAATGGAGACAAAGGCAATCAATAGATTGAGAGTGAAAGAAATAATCTCCTTCATTATTTTCATTAATTGAAAGTCTATATATACAAGTTACATATTTCCATAATAGGAGAATCATATTCCTATTCTATTTCTAATCCTTATTCTACCATAATTCTAACTATACAATTATGGTAAGTGTATATTCTAATTATGGTAAGTGTATATCCTAATCTAGGTAACAAATACACTACAATATACACACAATATTATTTCCTTAATATACAAAATTTCGCCTTTCGCTTTGCTTGCCCAAAGCCATGATGCGCCTCGGTGATTTGGGCCACCGCCCACAACTTGCCGGGCTGCCCATCGCTTTGTATACCCGTGATATATACTATCGTATATTCAGTGTATATCACAGGTATATTACCTTTGTTTAACACACCCCCGCAGTCATAGCAGGCGGTCTTCGAACGCTGAGACTGTCCCTAAAATTTTCAAAGAGAACCGCTGGTAGACCCTTTGTAAAGATGTCTGCAATTTGATAACGGGACGGGACATGGCATATGCGAACGTGACCTTTCGCAACCTTTTCACGGACAAAGTGAATATCCATTTCGATATGCTTAGTGTGTTGGTGTTGAACTGGGTTACCTGAAAGGTAGATGGCACTAATGTTATCGCAATATACCAAGGTTGCCTTCTGAATGGGACAATGAAGCTCCAAAAGCAAATTACGTAGCCAACATGATTCGAAAACCACATTCGCTACCCCTCGATATTCTGCCTCTGCACTCGAGCGTGATAGAGTTGCCTGACGCTTTGCCGACCAGGAGACCAAGTTGTTGCCAAGGAACATACAGTAGCCAGAAGTCGACCGTCTGGTGTCGGGACAACCACCCCAATCAGCATCCGTGTAAGAGACAAGTGTGGATGTAGATGAAGGATACAAATGCAACCCATAGTCCAGTATCCCCTGAATATACCGAATGATGCGTTTGATTGCATTCATGTGCTCAACTCTGGGATCATGCATGAATAAACACACCTGCTGAACCACATATGTAATATCCGATCTGGTAAAGGTAAGATACTGGAGGGCCCCTGCCAGACTGCGATAGCGGGTCGGGTCCTCTCTATGATCTCAGCAGCATACTTCCGTTGAGATAAAAACAAGCCACCTGAATGACGTTTGACGGCAATCCCCAAAAAATAACTCAAAGGCCCTAAGTCTTTCATAGCAAACTCAGAACTAAGCATGGTCATGATAGACTGGCGCAAGACATCGAAAGAGGCAGTCAAGATGATATCATCCACATACAACAGAATGTAGGCCAAGGACGAACCATTGTGGTAGATGAACAAGGAATTATTTGACCTTCTGTGAGTGAACCCAATAGTGGAAACAAAGTCAGCAAACCTCGTGTACCAGGCCCTTGGAGACTGCTTAAGCCCATATTAGGACTTTTTCAACAAACATACATGATGAGGACGGTTTGGATCCCTGAAACCCAACGGCTGATGCATATAGACTGTTTCCTTGAGGTCATCATGTAGGAAAGCATTCTTGACATCCAATTGATGAATAGGCCAAGTCTTTGAAAAAGCCAAGCTAAGCACAGTGCGAATAGTAACCGGCTTGACTACCGGGCTAAACGTCTCCTCACAATCTATCCCAACCTGTTAAGTCTTACCATCACCCACAAGCCGCGCCTTATGTCGAGCAAAAGAACCATCTGAATTTTCCTTATGAGCAAAAATCCACATAGACCTGATAACATTAATACCATATGGACGGGGCACCAACTCTCACGTCTTATTATAAGTAAGAGCATTATATTCATCAGTCATAGCAATTTTCCAATTAGGGTCATTTAAGGCGGACACAGGGTTACGGGGTAAGGGGGATTTAGAGACATCAGAATGTAAATTAAAATGTCTTTTAGGTGCAAATATGCCCCGCTGACTACAAGTGACCGGTCTATGACTCGAGAAAGAATTGAGGGAATTTTGGGAATTTTCTGGGGTCGGGACGGACTGGCCAGCAGGCAGTGGGCCTGCTGGCCTAAATCGGAAAACTATGTCATCGATCTGGACCGGCCCCAGAATTGGGTGGACCGGGCCAATTGCTTGGGACCGATCCGAATCGGAGCACGGAGAGCGGCGCGATCGTGGGTCCGGCGGGCGGTGGGCCCATTTGGAGGATTTTGGGTGCGGGAGATGTCTGAAAAATTCTGAATAATATACGGGGATATTTGGTCATCCAAAAAATTATACGACTTAGGGTCGAGAGTATGAACTTTCGTAAAAGGGAATTGGGTTTCATCAAAAATGACATGATGATTAATTATGATTTTCTTGGAGGATAAATCAAAACACTTATAACCACGATGATTCAACGGATAACCCAAAAATACACCGAGCCTGAAGTTTGTTAATTGTGGTGGATGGGAATAACGGATAACACAAGTATCCAAAAATTCTAAGGTGAGAATAAGAAGGGTTCTTATTATATAGGATTTTGAGGGGGGAAGAATATGTCAGACCTTTAGACGGAATTATGTTAAGAAGATATGTGGCCATTTGTAGAGCATGATGCCAAAAATATGGAGGTATGGAGGCGTGAATTAAGAGAGTTCGGACAATGTTATTAATGGAACGAATTTTGCGTTCGGCCTTTCCATTTTGTGGAGATGTATGAGGACACGAAAACCTAAAATTGATCCCATTAGTAGAACAGAATTCCCGAAACTCCCTATTGTCATATTCTTTCCCATTATCACATTGAATATTTTTTATGTCTCTTTCGAATTGAGTACGAATGAACGCTCTAAATTTGATGAAGACGGAAAACACTTGTGATTTATTTGCAATTGGAAACGTCCACAAAAATCTAGAATAATCATCTAAAAAGAGAACAGAATATCGATGACCCACTGAACTAAGAACAGGAGACGTCCATAAGTCGCTATGAATAATGTCAAATGGCATAGAAGTATGAGAATTGGAGTCTACAAATGGCAACTTAACAATTTTTCCTAATGAACAAGACTGACAAATTGGAGTACGACTCGTACCCTTACAAGAAATAAAGCTATCTTATCTAAAACTGATAAAATAGAAGATCCCGGATGACCCAGGCGAGCATGCCACATGGAAGGAGAGATGGCTGCAAAAGCTGACGGCGGCACGGCTGGACTCGATGGACTGAATCCGGGCATGATAGAATACAGATCCCCCCTACTATCACACCTCATGAGATGACTCCCCGTCTTGAAATCCTTCACAGAGAAACCGAAAGAATCAAATTCAACAGAAACAGAATTGTCATTTGTGAACTTTCGGATAGACACTAAATTTTTAATCAATTTAGGAGCATGTAAAGTATTTTTCAATAGGAGTGGTGGATTGGGGGGAGACACCATTTTCTAATCATACCCTAGAATTGGAATAGAACTGCCATTACCAACAATTATCCCCCGAGGGGTGCTCAAATTGGAATAAGATAAGAGAGTACATGATTCGGAAGTCATGTGAGTAGTGGCACCGGTGTCCATATACCAATTTGGGTCCGATTGAGATAACCCCAGTGTGTGCATCGCAGCCTCGATATCTGTTTGATTGGGGCCTGCTGCAAGATGGGCTTGCGGAGGTCGGGGCCCGAGAATACCAGACCGTGATGGAGCTGGGTCGTAGCTGATGTTCCCGCTGCTGCTGGGCCACTGGCCAGTGGGCCGCCACTGCTGGGTGTTGGGCCTGGACTGTTGGCCAGCCCACTAGGCGCTGGAACTTGCTGCTGGATGGTAAGGGTTGTTGGCCCACGGCCCACTGCCCCAACCCTACTGCCATGGGCCCCACTGCTGGGCCCAGGGGGTGGTGGGCCACTGTTCCCTGGATGGGACCCACCGCCTGCTTGTTGACCACCGCCACCAGAACCACCGCGTTTGCCCTTGCGGTTTTTGTTATTATTCTTGCGATTATTCTTGCCGCCACCATTATTATGGTTTTGGCCCGAATTATTCACAAAACCCGAAGAACTAGGAGAGGACGCCACCATGACGACGGGGCTTGCTCCGGTAGCCGCCTTTTTAGCCAAACTCGCTTCTTCCAAAGTAAGCATGGAGCGGGCTTGATAGAAGTCAGGGAGAGGGTTGCTTTGGCGAAGGAGAGTTCCAACCCCATTATAGGCCTCCGAAAGATCGGCAACCAACTGTAGAACTAGACGATTATTCGTTATAGGTGCGCCAACATTACGGAGTTGATCCACCAACTCCTTTAGTTTCTTGCAATATGCAGAAACGTTCGGAAATTCGTCCATTCGAACGAGAGAGAATTCCTGTTCGAGTATGACGACACGTGAATGTTGGTTGTCTTGGAATATGTCACGTAATCTATTCCATGCAGCCATAGTCGTGGTATCCGGCTCAATAATCGTATGTAGAAGGTCCACCGAAATAGTGGCGTAGATCCACCGGAGAACGGTAGCATCAAGTGTAATCCATAACTCAGGATCCTCCGCATGAAGGGGTCTAGCGGGAGGAATGATGTGATGAAGAACTTGATAAGAGATAGCGTGAATTTTAAACAACTCCGCCCACGTCGCATATTGGACGTTTTCCATCTCAAGGACAATAGGGATACAACTCTTGACATTGGAAACTGTGAGGGCAGGGTGATAATTGTTCTTAGACATATTGAAAGAACAAAGAAGGAAGAAAAATTTAAGAGAGGTTTTGGAGAGCGGAAGACAAATATTGGAAGAGAAACCCGAGGGGGGTGGGGTGTCTCGGCCAACACAAAGAGAGGACAAAAGTTGGGAGAGAAAAACTTTTGTTTTAGACCTAGGCTTTGATACCATGAAAGAAATAATCTCCTTCATTATTTTTATTAATTGAAAGGCTATATATACAAGTTACATATTTCCATAATAGGAGAATCATATTCCTATTCTATTTCTAAATCCTTATTCTACCATAATTCTAACTATACAATTATGGTAAGTGTATATTCTAATTATGGTAAGTGTATATCCTAATCTAGGTAACAAATACACTACAATATACACACAATATTCTTTCCTTAATATACAAAATCCGCCCACTGCTTTGCTGCCCAAAGCCGTGATGGGCCTCAGTGATTTGGGCCACTGCCCACAGCTTTGCTGGGCTGCCCACAGCTTTGCTGGGCTGCCCACAGCTTTGCTGGGCTTCCCACAGCTTTGCTGGGCTTCCCACAGCTTTGCTGGGCTGCCCACAGCTTTGCTGGGCTGCCCACAGCTTTGCTGGGCTGCCCACTGCTTTGCTGGGCTGCCCACTGCTTTGTATACCTGTGATATATACTGCTGTATATTCAGTGTATATCACAGGTATATTACCTTTGTTTAACAGAGAGAAGGATATGCAGTTCAAATCAATCATGTACTGAGAGAGGGTAACACCTTGGTAGACTATTTTACTAACCTGGTTTCTGATTTTGCAGGTACATGTCAGTTTAACAATTTTTATGAACTCCCTACTGCAGCTAAGAAAATCCTAAATCAGGATAAACAACAAGTTCCCAACATTAGGAGATTAGTTCTTAACAAAGGTGCTCCTGGTTAAGCAGCACAACACTCCTTTACAATAGTGGATATATGATGATTTATGTGTAACTAGTTTAGTTATGTGTTGAGGATCTAGCTATGGGATTGCGCTAATGGTGGTATCAACATTTCTATGTTCATTCCATTAGAATAATACTGTGGCAGATGATCATGACATATACTAACTAGGTTAATCATAAGATTCATAACAATCACAAGAAGCTATAGTTTGAAGATTGCTAATAGGTAATTGATTGCTTGAAGAAAATTCAGTTGGAATTGATAACATTGCACTTGGTGAGAGCTTTGAGGTGTACAAACATGGCATCAAGACTATTTGGCATGAACACTCTACTGCTTCCAAGGCTTAATCGTTGCTTGCTTTCCTGTTTTCTATTGTTTGTTTTAGAAGTTTTTGATTCAGATTAGTTACCTGCACATTTTTCCTTTGTTGATTTTTTCCTTCCTATTGTACAACTATTCTATTGTTTTATGGAATAAGCCACTATGGATGTTGGCACTTTAACAAAAAAACAATATATTATCCTTTTAGACAGTTGTTTAAATTTGTGGTTAAAATTGGAAAACACAATTTGACTTTGAGCTTGGAAAAAAGTTTGTTGTGTTTGGATGTAGTTTATGAAACCACGTTTGTTGAATTTGAATATTTATCCGAGACAGTTAAACATTGGAAAACTTTCACTTGAAATACGAGATCACAACCTTAGTTTCAAATAAAACATTAAAGTTCAAATGCGAATTGGTTGTCAATATCAGAAACAAGTAAATCAATCCGTCTCATATTACTTGGCTACTTTCCCTTTTACACGCATTTTAAAAATCATAAATAAGAAGCGTATTTACTACATTACCCTTATCTCTTTTCATTAATTACATTCTAATCAATATTGGTTACTTTAAAAAGCAATTAATGTCAATGGCAAAATAGAAAGAACTTAATTAATTCTATCTCATTTTTAAAAAGTAGCCAAGTAATTTGGGACATATATTTTTAATAATGTTGCCAAGTAATATGGGACACAGGCAGTAACTTACAAGTTGAAATCTCTTTATTTGCAAGTGAAATCTACAAACAAACGCCATAGAAAGAAATATTAACAAATAAACCTTTGCATAATTTTCTCAGAATTAGACTTGAAAGCATGTATTTCAGACGGTAAAATAAATGGAGACATTAGGACCTTCAGCCCTGTTGAAATTTCAGACGGTAAAATAAATCATAAATAGGTCGGGCAGGCAGTTAAAAAAGTTTAAATGGCTAATTAAATTTATTTGAAAAAAATATATATAAGAAAATTTAGGTAGGGACATTGGATTTAACAATAAGTGA
This sequence comes from Anisodus tanguticus, assembly GCA_034509755.1. Taxonomy (NCBI): domain Eukaryota; kingdom Viridiplantae; phylum Streptophyta; class Magnoliopsida; order Solanales; family Solanaceae; genus Anisodus; species Anisodus tanguticus. The sequence continues at coordinate 31,814,037 of CM067544.1, read as the reverse complement.
TAAATATGGCCTAAGGTTGGATAATAAGGATAAATATGAGCCTAAAGTTGTTAAAAACAAATCTATATATATCTATCTATATTATTTTAAAAGCATGAATATAAATGTTGGTTGATCAAAATACTCTTCAAATATTGAACGACTTTTATACTCTTAAAATTTTAAGTTTCGTCGGGATAAAATTATAATCATCTTTAATATATTAAATTATTTAGGATTTTGAATCCAATTATAAATCCTAATGTTTAAAAAATTAACCAATATTTAAGACTTTTAATTCAACTAAAAGATTATTATTCGACTACAATGTCAAAGTAGAATCCTAAAACCAATATGCTAAAACTTTCTCACGGGCCAACGTGGCAATTCTCAAATATAAAATATAAACTCAATATGGTTTCTAATTGACATTGGGATACTTAATTAAAGGTAAACCTAATTTAATTTATTTGTTGGTAGACCCTTTTAACTGTTTAGTCTCTTTTTCTTGTTATTATTAATATGAATATAAATGTTGGTTGATCGAAATAATTTTAAAATATTAAACGTCTTTTATAATCTTAATAAGCTCTACTCCTATTTAATTTGTAACATACTTCTTAAACCTATGAACCTAAAAACATGTTAGAAATAATTCTTTTGGGAGATACTTAATAATAATATAGATATAAATTATTATGAAGAAGAGTTGATGAAAGATTTGTCTAAGAAACGTGAAATGGAGTTGGAGAAGGAGTTTAACCTGACCAAAGAACTTGGTATTATACGGAACGTTCAGCTATTTTAATCACAAATGAATATCTAATAAAAAAAATGGGAGACTTCAGACTAGCCTAATTATATATTGTGAAGTCAAAATCGAATTATTCCTTATCAGGGTGATAAACTATAAGAGTTATTTACTTGGTTCAGTATTAAGTGATTAAATAAATTGAGTTATTCATTTTATTTGGTATTAAGTGATTAACAAATATATAATTGTAGGAGAAGCAGGAGATTGACATTTGTGAAACCAAATAGAGATATAATAAGGGCTTGAGAAATAACTAAAATAGCCATCATAAAGTTAATTAATTATGGGTTGCAAGTTGGTGGATATAAAATTTTATGCTGAAATAAAATAAAATAGTTAAAAATAAATCTAATGTTTATATTAAATTTCATTATGTAAAACTATCATGAAATCAGGAAAACAAATTAACAGAGATAGGAGGACATGATTTTTTTAAATATTTTCCTATCTTTTTATCAACTTAATCTGGAAACCTTTTTTGAATATTCTTATGCCTAAAAACCGACTGATATTCTTTTAATTTAATTTTGCTTTTATAATGAATTCTTATGAGATTTATATTTGAAAGTGACAATAACAAATATAGTGGTACTTAAGACCTAATCTTTTATTTAGAAATAATAAATATATGGATACACACTCTTATATTGTACTAAAAGTTTTGTACCCTAGAAAAAATAAAATATAATTAAAAGTAATATTGCTTAATATTTTCTTGCAATGATTCAGACAGGGAATAACGTGTCGTGCATGTTCATAGATATTGGTTATATTAAAAAATGGACTCTTAAACTTAAAAGTTAAAATTATTATAATACCCTTATAAATAAATTAAATAACTTATTTAGATAAAAGATGAACCTATTTTTTTATGACAAAGTGTTATCAATCTTAAAAAGTGTATTCATACTAAAGGGTACATCTATTTTTGAGAAGGTACATTTATTATTTGTTAAATCTCTATAAATATCTATCATTCTTCACAGAAAATTACACCAAAAATTTTAATTTTGTCATTCCACATAATGCAAATCATAAACATTTGCGATAGCTCGTGCAATGTCACCAAAATATATACAATTAGTGAATCTAATTGCAATGACACTATCTATTTTGGAAGATTGCATCTACTCTTTTCTCTATTTCGGAGAATTTCCCTGACACCATTTGAAGAAATTTTTTTATCACTAGCATTTTAAATTAATTCCAACTTCATTTTTTTAAATATCAATAGTCACTTGACCAATTCATTAGGCAATGACTCTTTGTATAATATTTTCTACACATAGACTTGAATGTGGCCAAATATGACTATTATAATTCTAAAATATCATACTTAATTATCCCAAGAGTCCTCAAAATCATTAAAATACTAGTAAGTTCACAATCTCACGTACGTAATTGGTTAATTTTTGAAATTTGTGATTTTTTTTCTCCTTTCTTTCACATAAAATGATTTTAACATTTGATGTCTTCGTCATACTTTTAAGTTATTATCATAACTGATTAGATAAATTACTATGAATATCAAGAAAGTTAAGAGAATGAGATTATGTACTCAAGTATTTAATTATTTATAATATGAGTGATTTTGAATATAAATCATAGATACTATTTGCATCCATGCAATGTCAGATAATAGAACACTGTATCAATATTTTTTACAAGTCAATGCAACAAATCAATATTTGAATAGTAAGAATTCTTATAACATTATGGATAACAAATATTTTTATTTGTTAGATTTGTTTTGTGCGTGTTTGTCATAATTTGATATGTTTAATATTTTTACATTAGATGCAGCATAATCTTCCATCTTTCAGATATCGTGTATAATTTTTCTTATCCTATATAAACAAAATAGCATGATCAATAAAAATATTTAAAAAATTGAAAATACAAATAATTATTTTTGACATTCATACCTCAACTTGACTTTTGTTAATTGAAAAAATATCACACGTCATATTACATAACTACGGATAGCAATAGTTAATATATAAATCAATATAAATAATATTTTTTTTACTAAATAGATAATAATAAAAAAGCCAATTCGATGTACAAAATATCTCGAGTTAGCTGGGTTCGGGGAAGAGCCATATTAATAGTTATTATCTATTAACTAAATAGATAATAGCATAGAATTAACTAAAAACACGTAGCAGGATTCTCGAAAGGGATGAACTGAAGTACCACCAAACTTTACTAATTAGAGATCTTATGACGAAGGTAGTGTGATAACAATAAGTTGCCCAATAATCTGAGAAGTACAATAACTTTTTTTATTATCTTACTCTCATCGTGATTATTTTTTATGTACTTAATGTAAAGGTAGCGAAGAGAATAAATTTGGAATGATTTTAGCAACTTATGCATATATCTCGTTGATAAAACAAAAATTATGTATTACGTAATTTAAATTATATATGCCGTGCACGTGCCGGGAGACTAATATATCAAAAAAGTATAAAAATGATAAATAAAACTTATTTGTGAGAGTAGACAGATAAATTTGGCCCTTTTCCCGGAACAAAAAAGTGAAAGCGTCCAATGTTGGAGTAGAAAATAGAAAGACACCAATTGGAAGGAAATCAAAAAGGAAGGATGGATCCTCCTGGTTCGCAAACAAGACAGTTACTGAATAGCTACCGTGGTGCCAAATTTATTTGGCGTGCTGTTCTCATCTTTAATCTCGGCCTCGGAGGTAAAACAATACCCCTCCCTAAACCCCACCATTTCTTATTATTGATTCATAAGTTACCTGCCTTTCTCTTTGAATGTTGGAATTGGGCTTTGGATTATAACTTAGGCTTTTAACGTTTCTTGACAGAAAAATATTCTTCGCCACTTGATATTGTTATGTACTGTGCAAAAGGTGTACGTGGATGGATTACTTGTGTCCTTCAGTATGTTCTTTTTTTTCCGACTTAATACACAGATATCCGCTTGAACTTGCCAGTAAATTTCATTTAGACACTCTAACTACAACTTGTTTTAATTGAGCACCTGGACACATATGATAAAGTGTACTTATTAGACACATTGTTCAAATTTTGAAAAAACTTTTGTACTTGTTCTCATTTGCACATTACGTAAATAACTTAACCACTTAAAATATTTCACCTTCTTTAATTATACGCATTTGACTCAGTAAGCCGTAAAAACTCAGGCTTGTTTCAATTGAGGTTGACTCTTGAGAGTACACACAATTTTTTTTCCACAATTTGAATAGAAAGTGTGCAATAGAAACACTATCATGTGTTCAGGTGTTCAATTGAAACAATCCGTAGTTTGAGTGTTTAAATGAAATTCACTGGCAAGTTTAAGGAGTTCTGTATGTATTAAGCCTTTTTTCCAGACATTGTTTCTTGTTGGGTTTAGTGGGAGTAATAATTTTGGCAGTGTTCTAAGAGCTTAAATGCTTTTGTCTGATATGTGCCTAATCTGCTTGTTTACATGAAAATGACAGAATTTGAGTTGAGTTCTGGGTTGCATTTTGTTATGCATATCATGTATTGGAGGATAAATAAATGTGGTAGTATTTGATTTTTGTGAAGATTCTTGTCTTGTGGACATCCAATGTTTTATGACTTACGAGAGTGAAAGTTAACAAGCCCCAAGTGTTACTTTTTTTTAGTTAATTGATGATCCTCTCCCTACCTCCCAAGGTAGGGTAGGGGTAAGGTCTGCGTACACTCCACCCTCCTCAGACCCCACTTTGTGGGATTTCACTTGTTATGTTGTTGTGTTGATGATCCTTTGTTTGCAAATACCGATTCTTGCTTCTCGCTATCCATTCCAATATACGCTAGTCTAGTATGGATTAACTATGTTTAGATCCTTACTTGATTACAGAAAGAATTTGGGCCATTTTTTTTTTTTGGGGATGTCAAGTTAAACTTCATCTTCCATCAGTCATTTAGTCTAGAAGATAAAAGGAAATTCACTTCACTTTAAGTTCTCCTTTGTGCTTGTCTATGTTTAAGTTCTGCGAGGTGAGTGTTGCAGATTTTTTATCTCTCTATAACCTGGAGTTGGACCTGTGTTTGCTAGGTATATCGTCTTCAATTCTTTGAGTTTCCCTTTCTTGTCTCTTTATAAACAGTTGTTTCATTGGATACTTGGTTCAATTATCAGAATTGGTAGGCTCTGCTCCTATTATTATTGATGCAAATTAGGTCTTGCCTAGTACTGCGTAAAAGTGCATACATACGTTTAATCAAGGAAGAGGAGGCAATTGGCATTAACTATAATAAAAATATTTGCAACGGATAAAATGGACATGTGTACTTATTGGTTGTTCTTGCCATTAGGCAACGGGTTACCAAGCATCAGTCTGAACATAAAGGTGGATCCACTTCTCCACATGACCTTATCTTAATGTATGATGTAGATACTTTGCTTAATTACTATTTTTATGTGGGAAAAGCATTTTGTTTGACTTAATCTTTGTATTACTTTCTGCAAATGCTATTTTTCCCCACTGAAGTGTATCAATATAGTACTAATCATAAAGTATGGAGTCATCTTTGACCCAAAAAAAAGTATGGAGTCATCTTTTGACCAAAAAAAAAGTATGGAGTCATCCTCCTGTTCAAAAACAAAAGGTATGGAGCCATCAATTCATCCTCCTGTTCGAAAACAAAAGGTATGGAGCTATCTATATAAAATGCTCCATATCAAGTACGTCATGGACTTGTGTTCCAATTCTGGCTAGCATTTTACGTAAAGTTGTCATTCTTTAAATGTTCTAATAGCTCGGATTCTGTGACTTCCTAACAAATTGACAAATATTTCTACTTTTGCAGCTTTCCTCTTTACAAGGCCTGCTAAGAAGGAAAAAAATGCTACCACTAGACAACCCATTACTCCAGCTGAGACTACCACTCCCACTCCACCTGCTCAAAAATTTGAACCCGTCTTTTCTCCTATTCCAGAGCTTGTGAAGTTGCCGGAGCCCCTTTCTATAGAGCAGCTTTTTGAATTGAGGTTAGAAGAGAAAGAGGAAGGTCAAACCTCAAAACCGAGAACAGAAGAGAATCAATGAAGAAAAAGCTCTACTGAAGCAGTTCATGCGAGCAGATTACATCCTGAAGATCTGATATAACGTAGAGGTTTTTCGATTCAAAATTTTCTTAGGCGGAGCTGAGTTACTGAATCATCATTTACAACTGAACATTCTTTTTAGATCAGTTCACCTTCAGTCTAATTGATACTACTGTTTTTTGAGTAGGCAATTTAGATAATAGATGATTTGGTATAGTAGACATTTTTATTGCTAGTGGAGGAAACTAATGGAGCTAATGGAGTTACACTACTGTTTCGTTTATCTAAATGAGCTTTTTCTCACTGCACTTCATAAGATGGTCATTTGTGTTGGCTATTTCATGAGTTGTTTATTCTTGATAGTTCATAGTTGTAAAATGTAACTGTTTTTTCTTTACCTATTAGTTACCAAATAGCAGATACACACCAAATATGCACTTTCCATGTCAAATTTTGTCTTCAACCAGGAAGGAACAAACCCAATCTCCTTCAAACCCCTACCGTCCAGAAAAAATGAACATAGCATAAATATTATGCATCAATGTTTGCCACTTGCCAATCTAAGATTCCAAGCACTTTTTTATACTGATTCAGTTTTTCTCATTATGCATCAATGTTTTCCACTTGCCAATCTAAGATTCCAAGCACTTTTTTATACTGATTCAGTTTTTCTCAATTCTCATATTCCTTCAGTAAAAGCGTTTTGCATTCTCAGTGTATTGCAGTTTTGGCAGTTTGAACGCTGACCTTTTTCTAATTGTTATTTTTGTTTAATGATTTGCTACCTAAATCTTGCTTTTGTCACATAATCATCAAAAAGCACCCATGTGACACTCTTGTCCATTTTTCAGAAAGGGATGTCTCAACTTTAAATTCCCAAACCCCACTGCCCGGATGAGAATAAAAAGTATTTGCATATGGCAATATTAATTCATAAGTTCATGGCTTGTGTGGATATTGGAACTGGGTTTTGGATAATAATTTAGTGCATTGCCATTTCATTGACAAAGGCGGATCCAGGATTTGAACATTATGGGTTCGAGTTCGGACTTGTACTGCGACCATACGATTTACTGTATTCGAAATCTACTATTTGTACTAGTTTAGTGAATTATTTAACACTCAGGTTCTGAGCCAAAGTTACAGGATTTGGATGAACCGATTACTAATGCACTACATACCCTTTGTTCTTGGATTTCTGTGCAGAATGTTTTGCTGCCTGACATTGTTATGTAATGTGGATGTGGATGGTACCTGTGTGTAGATGGATGGTGATGTTTACTGTCGATACTTGGGTCAGCCACCTTGACGTTTTTGGACATTATTCTTATCCGGTGTAGTAGGAGTAAGAAGTTTAGCACAGTTATCTAAGAGCTTTAATGCTGTCCTTTGGTAATGGTACTTTCCCAGTCTATTCATTTGGATGAGAATGAAACAAATTCAGTAGTATTTTGTGTACCATTGCCAAGGTGCATTTTATAGTTCATTCCATGTATCGGAGGATGAATAAATATAGTAGTAGTTGATTTGAGTGATAGAATCTTGCCTTGTGGAGATCCAATCTTTTGTGATTAATGGAACTGAAAATTGACAAGGCCCGTGTTTTGCTGATTTCAGATGATTTTTTTATCCTTTTTATACAGATTTGGATAGAGCAGTTTGAATAGTGTAGTTGCTTCTTGCTATCCATTCAGAAACATGAAAGTCTAGTATAACTATGTTTAGATTTTCTTGATTAAGGAATTTGGGCCTTTAATTTAGGGGATTTCAAGTTGACCTTCATCTTCTGAGCAGTCATTCAGTTCCTCTTTCTGCTTGTCATCATGGAATATGAATGAATTCTTCACGATGAATATTGCAAATTTAGAAAACTGGTGGTGTTTCTGTTATATTTTTACCTTACTATGCTGAAGTTTTATTTAATCTGGATTGGAGTGAACAAGGGATTTGCCAGACATATTGTCTCCAGTTCTCTGTGTAAACATGTTGTTTCATTGGGTTATTTGATTCAATGATCACGGTGAACACATAGTTGTTCTCTTATCTTAGAGCCCGTTTGGATGGGCTTGTGGCTTTTGACTTATAAGCCAAAAGCCATAAGTTAGGAATTTTAGCTTATGGCTATTGATACAAGTGCTTATGTGGATGTGGATGGTACCTGTATGTGGATGGATCGTGATGTTTACTGTCGATACTTGGGTCAGCCACCTTGACATTTTCGGACATTATTCTTATCGGGTGTAGTAAGAGTAAGAAGTTTAGCACAGTTATCTAAGAGCTTTAATGCTATCTGTCCTTTGGTAATGGTACCTTCCCAGTCTGTTCATTTGGACGCGAATGAAAGAAATGCAGTAGTATTTTGTGCATCATTGCCAAAGTGCATTTCATAGTTCATACCATGTATTGGAGGATGAATAAATATAGTAGTAGTTGATTTGACTGATAGATTCTTGCCTTATGGAGGTCCAATGTTTTATGATTTATGGGACTAAAAACTGACAAGGCTCATGTTTTGCTGATTTCAGATGATTCATGATCCTTTTTCTACAGATTTGGATGGAATAGTTTGGACAGTATAGTTGCTTCTTGCTATCAATTCAGAAACATGCAAGTCTAGTATAACTATGTTTATATTTTCTTGATTACAGAAGGAATTTTGGCCTTTAATTTAGGGGATTTCAAGTTGAACTTCATCTTCTGAGCGGTCATTCAGTCTAGAAAATATAAGCCTCTTTCTGCTTGTCATCATGGAATATGAATGAGTTCATGATGAATATTGCAAATTTAGAAAACTGGTGCTGTTTCTGTTATATTTCTATCTACTATGCTGAAGTTTTATTTTAATCTGGATTGGAATTAATCAGTGATTTGCCAGACATGCTGTCTCCAGTTCTGTGTATATATCTTTCTTATCTCTGTATAAACATGTTTCATTGGGTTATTTGATTCAGTAATCACGGTGAACACATACTCGTTCATATGGTCTTATCTTAGTTTATAATGCATAATGCAATACTAACTACCACTTACATCTTTGTTGTACTTGCTTCAAATGCTAGTTTTTCCTCACTAGATATGTTACTGTATAGTCCTACTGATAAGAATATGGAGCCATCTACTTAATAAAATTCTGTATCGAGTACATTTCATGGAGGGTGACAATGAATTTGTTTACCGACTTCTGCCTAGCAATTTATATTTTAATTGCTCAGCTTATGTGACCAACGTTTCCTACTTATGCAGCTTACCTCTTTGCAACGCCTTCTTAGAAGGAAAGAAAAGTTGCGCCATTATTATGAAAAAAAGAAGAGGATTAATGAAGAAAAAAAAACGCTCTACTGAAGTTCATACGACCAGATTCTATGATAAAGATCTGATACAACGTGGACCCATATAGTTGGCTGTCATTGTCAATTATATCTCTAGTACAATGACTGCCAACACAAGAAATGAACACAGTTAACATCATCTTGGCCCAGTACTAAAACAAACAGTGATTTTCGACCAAATATTTCGATCACACGCGGTTAAAAAAGCCATTATTTCGACTACAGGCCTTGATCGTTTTTCAACCACATGACATCAAAAAATAATTTCGACCAAAATTAAAAAGGAAAACTTTTCGACCACACGGGGTCAAAAAATTATTTTTTATTTAATTTTCATTTAAAAATTTCGACCACATGTGATCGAAATCTGGGAACATTTATATATATATAAAATATTTTTACAATTTCTACCGCATGTGGTCGAAATTTAGCAATATTATTGCTTAATTTTTTCTTAATTTCGACCACGTATGGTCGATAATGAAAATACTGCCCAGAATTGACTTCATGTAGTTGAAATCTGGCAAGATTATTGCTAAATTTTGACTACATGCGGTCAACTTTTTGTTTTTCATTTGGGCATTTTCAGCCACACGCGGTCGAAAATTTGGAAAACATTTCACAGCATTTGGCTGCTAAGAGCAGCCCATCGGCCAAATCAACAATGCAACAAATCCAATTCCACCTACAACATTCTACAACACAACCATAAACTACAATATTCTACAACACAACCATAAACTACAACATTCTAGAATTAAATTCCCCCTTAAAAGTACTTCAAAATCGAATTAAAGTACAACCAAACACTTAAACATCATGAACTTAAACATCCACTACATTATACAATCCAATTGATCTTCAAAGTACTAATTCGAAATAAAACTACATTCAAACACTTAAATATCATAAACATATCCAACAAAACATAGCAAAATTAGAATCCAAAAATATACGAATCAAAAAGTTCGTCGTTGGGTGTTAGACACATGATTTGTATCCTTCCCACTAGACTCATCGACAAGAGCATGTTCTACGTTATTAGGTGACCTACGGCGTCTACCTTGGGAAGGTTGGGGTGGTGGTGGGAGGGTTGTGACCTACGAGAATCCCTAGGACACGGGGGATCGGAAACGCCCCCAAATTGAGTAAGTTGTTTATTTGAGCCTGGTGGGCATTAAGTGTGGTTGTCAGTTGAGAAATTTGTTGCCTCATTGCTTGGTATTCCTTAGGATCCACCGCCCCCTCATTAGTAGCACCAATTCCTTGAACGGAAGATGGAAATTGACTAAAGGCCCGATTAGTCATTCCATAAACCGTCCCATACCTTGTCGAGGAGGAACCTTCTCCATCCACTGCTGCTCTACTATCTCTAGGATTATCGGTGTGCTGATTGCTTGAGTGGCATGAAACTCCTCAATGCGTTCTTGAATTGCGTTCTGAAGTTGAAGGACACACTGTTAGTAGATAAATTTAGTAAAAGACACTAGTTATTATTGTTTATTAGTGACTTCCAAAGGTTTGCTCAGCCCCTGGCTCAACCCATCGGTCTGTACCATCGGCGTTCTTCTCCTTCCTCGTGTGATTAATCTTGAAGATCTCATCTTGAGGTACTAACTGGCCCCTCGTGAGCTCCTTCAAACAAATCAATATTAACAACTAAAAAAGTAAGCAAAAAGAAAAGACCAACTTAATTATCAAAAAAAATTCTAAGAACAGATAAAGCATAAAAAAGAAGTCGACATACCAGTTTCTTCTGCACATCCACTTGTCTCGTGTCCCATTAGTGTATAGTGATCCACCCTTTTCTGAGGCTATGGCAGCCTTCGCATTAGCACAATGTTTCAAAAACTTCTGATCAGTCGCCCAGTAGTGCAGTAGCTCCTTCCAGAAGTCATCACAGATCCACCTAGCCTGAAGTTAAGAAAAGGAGCTCTACGTAACACATGCTTAAGTATATTTCCTACCTTTTTCTTGAAATTTTGTGCTACCAATGCCTCATATTCCGGCTTCCACCAACACTTTGTCTGCAAAAAAATTAACATGATATCATTAATATATAAGAAATATTCCATAAACAATCAAGAAATAGTTATATTATTTTACTACAAGTAATAAATACCCTGTACTCTAAAAACACCTGTCTTTACAAATCCATTGGCACCTTGCCCCAAGACGCAATGGGGCCTCTATATAGTCCTTTGATTATATTTGAAATCCTTTTAGTTGTTTTTCCCGGAAAGAAGATGCATCAGAACAATAAAATAATTAGATGTTTTAAAAGAAAGTAAACATGCAAATTGAATATACTTACGTGAATTCAACTGGCTCGATTATAAGACGACCATACTCATCATAAGTCTTAAGCTGTGGAGGGCCTCCTTGACGGGGAGGTTCTGACGATCAGAGCTACTTTCTTCATGCCCTGACGTCCCAACTAGTGGGGTAGATGATGCCGATGGACATGACATAGTCGGGCTGGGAGTAGCTGTAGGAGTACCGCTCATAGTAGCTCGTTGTGATACATGATAAAACTCATGGAGACCATTTGGGATCCTACTAGGAGTGTCAGGGGAATGATAGGACTGAGAGGGGAGGGGTGTTGCGCTTCTGTTTGACCGTGGGGCCAAAGATAAGGTCGAGACTAAATATGGCCAGTCGGCTGACTAAAAGCCAATCCACCTACGAGAGAATCATGCGTTAATGGAGGGTCACGCGGTGGGAGATTGGCGAAGTGTGTCTCTCTCTAATCCGTAATGGCCCTTGCACTACACCCTCTGGCGGTATTAATAAACCCTTCTTCTTTGACTTTTTTGTTTCTTTAGAAACAGCCTTACCCTTCCGTTTATCACATGCCATCTAATAATTACAACAAATTGTTGAAAATAATCTTAAATTAAATTCACATATACAAATCAAATAATTTTAGATTAAATTCACACAGACAAAGCAAATAATGAAGCTTAAGCATTTTGGATACTTATAAGTCTTACAATTAAATAAATAAAACTACACATATTTAATAGTTCTAAAATTTAATACATGCTAATAACGAAGCTTAAGTATTTTAGATACTTACAAGTCTTTCAATCAAATAAATAAAACTACACATATTTAATAGTTCTAAAATTTAATACATGCTAATTTTCATCATTTTCTTTTGACCATTCTTCCTCATCGCTTGTTTTTATTTTCATCATTTTCTTCTACTTCTTCAATAACTTCTTCTATAGCGACTTCTTCTAATATATGTTCTGGATGTTCCAGTTCAGTTTCTAATTCACGGTCGACTTCGTTAACATGTGATATGTCATCATTTTGAAAGGCAGCAAGTTGTTCATTCTCAACCTCCACACGACCAACATGCTTGGTTTTAATTACCACCCACCAATCATACTTATCCGGTCTCAATGGATAAGGGACATAGTACACCTGCTTAAAGTTGTGCAATGACGAAAGGATCATAAGCAACATACCTCCGTGTGTGTTTTACTTCAATGATATTGTACTCCTACAATACCCTCGTATCTCTTCTTGGGTTGGATCAAACCAGTTGCACCGGAAAAGAACAATTTTTTTGATAGGCAAAAATTTGATGCATGCCCATCTGGCATCTTCAAGTTCTGGAGCCACTCACAAATCTTTCGCTTCTGATCCATTGTGAAAGAATAGCTAGCCTTCGGCTTGAAGACCCTATTATGTTTCTGCTGCAACCGTAACTCTTCTCGTCCACAATACTCGAGCAAGTTCATTCTATCTTTGGTCTTTCTCTTCACATCCATCACAGTGTTAAACAAATTATCAAAGTAATTTTTTTCAATGTGCATGACATCAAGATTATGGCGTAGAAGATTATCCTTCCAATAAGGCAACTCCTAAAATATACTCTGCTTTGTCCAGTTATGGTAAACCCCATACCCATCGAATCTATATGGTTCTTCTTCGGCAACCTTTGGAAGGTGTTGAACCCTCTCCCAAATATCCTCACCAAACAACATTGGAGGTGGATAGTCTTGTTCAATTGTATTATTCTTGAATTCATTTTTCACTCTCCTAAAGGGATGATCCATCGGCAAGAACCGACGGTGACAATCAAACCATGATTTTTTTTTTTACCGTTTTCTAAAGTGAAGGACTTAGTATTTTTCATGCAGTGAGGACATGCTAACTTCCCGTCTGTCATCCACATAGACAACATCTTGTACGTAGGAAAACTATTAATAGTCCACATTAAAGGGCCCTCAAATTAAAATTCTGCTTGCGCGAAATGTCATATGTCTCAACCCCTTCAACTCACAACTATTTCAGCTCATCAATCAAAGGTTGTAAGTACACATCGATCAAAACTTTTGGATTACGCGAGCTAGGAATAATGCAATTAAGGAATATATATGGACTAGTCATACACATCTCAGGGGGGAAGATTGTATGGGGTTATGAACACAGGCCAACAAGAATATGACGCAGCAAAAACAGAATGTGGAGTGAATCCATCCGAAAATAAACCCAACCTAATGTTACGTGGTTCAGCTGCAAAGTCTGGATAGGTTATATCAAAATGCTTTAAGGCCTCACCATCCTATGGATGACACATAACACCTGATGGCCTTTTATTTTCACTGTGCCATCTCATACGAGAAGCAGAGCTATTAGATGCATACACTATTTAACCTTGGTATTAGAGGTAAATAATGCATCGCCTTAATAACAACTCTCTTCCCACTATGAGTATCCTTAAACTGATCACTACCACAAAACATACAAGATTTTAGACCGACGTCATCATTATAGTATAACATGCATCCATTTTCACAACAATCAATTCACACCGATGAAAGTCCCAACTTAGACACCTATCTCTTTGTCTTATAGTAATTATCGAGTATCTCTAGAGTCGGGTCAACCAATTCATGCATGTTACATTCCGTATTTTCGTATGTTAAGTTTCATCGTAAGTTAGCCGACGTAAGCTCAAGAACGTGTTACACCTCATACTTTTATGCTATGATTTGAACCACTCGACGTATGTAGGTAGATTTAAGCGCCGGAAAATTTTGATCATATATTAGTATGCGGATTAAGAGCTCCGTGTATAAAGGAGGAAGTCCCAACATGATTTAGGACTTAAATGCATGTCAATGATGATTAGAAATTATATTTTTTGTGTGCCAAATAAAAGGTTGTGGACTAGTTCTATATTACATGATCAAGATAATGAGTATATAGAGTGAGATAAAAAATGATTAAAATTTAAATGAGTTGGAACAAGGAATTAAGTAGCCATTATAGAGGGAGACAAGGATGTAATTAAGGGAAATTAGTGGGAGACAATTGTATTAATTGTGGAATCCACATGGCACTACTAGAATCAACAAATATATGTAGTGTTTGTGGCTTCATTATAGCCAAGTCTTTCCTTAAATAGATGACGACTAGGTAGGCCCCACAATCCAATAAATAAGTAGCATTACATACGAGATTTCATTTTTTTGTATTGTGATTTTCCTTGTAAAAAACCGTATCAGCAAATTGGATCTTTAATTTGGCTCAAGATAAGCAAAAAATGCAGCAACCATTTCATATTCATGGAAATTGAATTGAAGGAAGCTAGAAATATTTCTATAGCAATAAGTTACTTTGGGGAGATTATTTGGATAATAAAAAATCTTCAAGACATATAACTACAAATTTTGAGTAATTCATTTGAGGAGCTAAGTTATAAACAACAATGTAAATTCAAGGCCGGGAACCCCGTGGTGCTAGTAGATCGTAATGTTTTCTTGTGTTGTTGATTTGAGAGTTCTTCGAAGTGAAGCAAGCTCAGGTTTAGAGCTATTTTTGGTGATTTAAGACAGATTGTGAGGAGGCGGATTTCATCGTCGTCATTGGAGATTCCATTTCAAGGTATGTAAGGGCTATCTTTCTTTCTTTCCGACATGGATCCGTAAATACGTCCTCTTTATTAGAAGTCTAAGGAAGAGCTAGTTTGCGCGTAGGTTCCTTGTTGGTGGATTAAGTCCGTCTAAGAATTTCTAAATTGATCTTAAGTAAGTCTTCTATATACATTCTATAACCAATAGCGCTTTCAAGATATTGACAAGTTATACGTAAGCTAGAGTTCCTAATAGATTGAGTAATACGAATGAACGAGCTAATGAACTAATAGACGAGGCGTAAGTAAAGGAAGGTGAGGTTGGGCAGTTACTACCGGTTGGACAGTTATGTATCGTTATTTACCACCGGTTGGGCAGACACGTATTTACCACCGAATTATGGCCGGTTGGGCAGTTACCACCGGTTAGGCAGTTATGTATTGTTATTTACCACGCTACGGTCGGTTGGGCAGTTACCACCAGTTTGGAAGTTATGTATCGTTATTTACCACTGATCGAGCAGACACATATTCACCATCGAGCTATGGCCACCACTGATCAGTTGGGCAGTCGAACAGTTAGATTTACAACGTTGATATAGTAGCATAAAATAAGGTTATAAGATAAGAATGATCATTATGTATGTTGTGGCCCTCAATGGCATTTCAGAGGTTCAAGTTGATTCATATCCCTCTCTTTTATGATTATATACTATTGTGTTTTATTTCTGCCTTACATATTCAGTACATTACTCGGACTGACGTCCCTTTAACTGGGGGCACTGCGTTTCATGCCACACAGGTTTAGGTAGGCGAGAGGAGGAACCTCCATTGTAGAGCACCTCCAAATATCAACTTTATTGGTGAGCTCCATCTCTTCTTGGAGTCTTGCGGAGTCAGGGTCATTTTTATATCCTTTTGGTATCTTGGGTATGTCGGGGGCCCTATGCCAACTTATGTATTATATCGATTTCCTTTTTAGAGGCTTTGTAGACATGTCCTGTGTTATGCAATTTGTTTAGTACGACCTTGTAGACCTGGTGTTGGTTAGATATTATGTTGGCATTGTCGGCCTTGATATGTATATATGTATAGGTTGGGTTCTTCTGTTTGTAGGATGTTATGTCGTGTTATTTTACAGTTATCATTCTGAGGCTGTCGGTCCAGACAATCATAAGTTCGCTTCATGATATTCAGGTGGTATGCTCAGGCCATCCAGGCACTGGGTGCCACTCCCCCTCAAGGTTGGGGTGTGACAATGCATGAGGTCAATCATAGAATCTATTGCCCCTTGGGGAACATTGTAATCTGCTTTGATACTAAATAATCTAACAACTATAGATAATTGAGAGTGGGTACAACCATCATGTAAGGCCCGACTAGCTTGCTTTAACTTTTCATAAAAAACGCCTGGCCTCTTCATTAGGAGGTTCTTCAACATGACCACTGGAATCAAAGTCCGAATGCATGCTGTAAGCATCCCGGACCATGTCGTGCATTCTAGAATTCTGGACATTAGGTTCTACCGCCCTACTACTTTCACCAACAACAAAATTCTGAAATCCATCCGAAATGTTAAACGTTTCTCCATGACTAGTCCAAACTGTATAATTACTTTTAAAACCTAGCTCAAATAGATGTAGCCTAACAATCTATAGGGTCTCGAAATTCATATATTCACATTTTGAACAAGGACACTTAACCACGTCGTGAACTTTAAAATCCTCAAGTGTTTTAGCATAGTCAACAAAATGATAAACATCGGCTACAAATTCATCCCTCAACCCAAATCGACAAGGATTAGTTCTATCGTACATCCAACTACGAGATTCCATCTATACAAATAACACAAGATATGAAAATGGTTAAACAAAAAATCTCACTTAACACAAAATCACATACCCAAAAAATTAATGAATCAATCTTTTAGTTATAAATATTGTGATCTTGGCCTGAAAATTAAACATAACGACTATAGTCTTTCATATGTCTGAGGTTTCATAACTTTCTTTTCTACCTGTTAGTATGTTAGGTGGAAATTCAAAAATGTATGAACTGTCAGCATTTTCTTATACCTGCTTACTTTAGGTAGGTTCAAGTTCCGTTTTACATGACTTACCAGCATCAAACTCAAACCACAACTTTTTCATATACAGAATACTTTAATCTCTTTCTTTTTGGTAATGAAATATTATAAATTGGTTATACTATATTATCCTCTCTGGAAGAAAGTCATCATTAATGGCATTTTATCATTTATGTCTTCAGCAAAATATGTGAAAATTCAGATGCTGTAGCATCTCCATTTAGCTGACTCAGTGTTAAAACCATGACAGTGGTGGTACCAATTTCCCAACTATCCTAATTCACATAAGGTTAGGAATGAAACTAAGAAACAGAATCTTGTAATTCTCACAATCAATTAACCAATTCTCACTATGAAGTTTATGCTCAATTTTCCTTCTCCCCAATTCTCAATTTTCCATCCCCCCAATTCTCAATGTACCTCCCCAATTCTAAATACATAGTTCAACAATTTCAATTTCAATACTTTCATTCAATATTTCAATTCAATTCAGTACAACAACAACAACAACATTCAATTTCAATTCAAAACCCTAAAAAAAGTTAACATACTATAAATTCTAAAACAACACTAAATAAAGTTAACAAACCTACCCAATATACAAGGTAATGCAACTAATAACATGAGATTGAAATACATGTTTGAGAACAAATTCAATTTGGGGCAAACGTTGATGAGATTGGGAAAAAAAAAATACCTGGGAATGCAGAGGCGCCTCCAGTGGCCTGGTGATCGGAAACGGCGGTGGGGTGGTGGGATGGGTCGGTCGCCGGTGGAGATTTCGACCTAGAGAGAAAGAGAGGATAGAGAGTGATTTTGACCTAGAGAAGAGGGAAAAGAAAAAAAGACCCGATGGAGTCTAAAATCTAATTTTTTTTTGACAGCATGTGATCGAAATTTAAGTTTTTTTATTAATTATTTTATATTTATATAATTAGATTTTATATAAAATAATTATTTTTCCATTTATTATTTTTAGAAAAAATAATTTCGATCACATGCGGTCGAAATTATATTCTTCCGCTTAAACAATCGACCGCGTGAGGTCAAAATCGTAAAAAATTTGACCGCATGAGGTTGATTTTTTTCAGACCAAAAGTGAGGTCAAAATATATTGGTCGAAAAATCACTAATTTTTTAGTAGTGCTATAAGTAAAAGATTTCATGTATTTAGGTGTTCACCAGTGCTCAAGGGGTTCTTACAAGTGCTTGTTTTTTTTTTTTGAAGTAGAGTAGAAAAAATAACTACTTCCTGATTAAATTTACATTCAGAATCTGCTTTGTGTTAAGAGCTTCTTACATTCTTACATCTCTTGTCACGTTAATGTAAAGAGTAGATGAAGAGTTAGATTCATAATCAAACATACATTCAGAATCAGAGTTGTCCCATTTGCTTCTATCCTTCATAATTTGAAATGCTTCATCTTCACTAACAGTTTCAGGCACATTTGCTTTGTGCAAGTACTTCTTTTTCATGGTAGACTTGGACTGGGTTCTTGTGGAACTATCTTTTTGTGCAGTTTAGCACTCAGAATCTGCAGATAGCATTATTTCTCAAGTTTAAAATAAAATCGCACATATTATATTGTGAAAATAAAATCTGCATAAGAACAATATATAAATAAAAGTTTTTACATTAAAAGATGGGGTCTGATGTTAGGTGCATTTATACGTCTAACCGCCGACTTTTACTCATGTTTCTACCTTATTTTGAAAGCTACTCGCACTAAATACACGTAACTAATATTGATTCTTGCGTTACGAGCTAATATGTGCGTTATTGTTGCATTTAGGTACTTTGCATGGGAAATACGACATTTCGAAGAATGAAAGCTCAAAATGCTAAGTATGGAATGAAGAAGTACCTCGCCAAGCGAGGTCCAAAGCGAGACGAATCTTTGCCTTAGAGCTCGCTCAGCGAGCGGTTGAAGTTGGAAACGTTTGGCTAAGTATTAGTGGCCATGAAGACCTCGTTGGGCTAAGCCCAAAGTGAGTGAAACTCTCGCCTTGAGGCTCGCTCAGCAAGCAGAAGTGGAACTTGGAAAACATTTATGAGGTATGAAAGCAGCATGAGCTTGCTAAACGTGCCAGCTTCTCGCCCTACTGCCACTATTAAAAATAAAGGTTTTTCCTATCGATATTCAGCGGGTAATTTATGCTAAATATGATTTTCCACCTCTTTCCCATAAATCACTAGGAAAACGCTATTGCCTCGAAAACCGTGTCACATATCCCCGCAAGTCAAAAACATCATTTTAAAGCTACGGAATGGGTCATCTAGGTAAAAAAGGGACCTAAAACTCAAAGTCGTTACACTATCTCCTTCAACAAAACAGGTTAAATCTGCCTTTTGTCTCCAAAACTCTTTCTCATAGTGAAGATATTTCTTCATCTCTACCTTTGCCCCTCTGCAATACCATTCTATTTATTTTTGATGGATCTTCTACAAACAGCTTTTCTTTAATTCTGATAATATCCTCTTTCACTACAAGAAAAGTGCTAATTACATGGAGATTTATCTGGGAATTATACAGGCAAATCGGTAGGTAACTTAATATCCTAGTGATTTCCTACCAAAACAATTCAATGAAAAAACCTTCGAGGGTAATTATTACCTGCGAATTTTAAAATTTCGCAGATAAATTATTTGGGCATTTTTATTCTATAGGTAAGTTATCTCATTTTTTTTCCTGGAAGAAGTAATTTTCTTAGGATTTTTTTCACAAGTAACTCCCCTGGAAAAAATCTATGTAAATTTGTAAGAATGTTATGGCAAATATTTGTGGAAAAAATTTAATCATTTTAATCGTTATATCTTTACTTTTTCTTCTTGACTGCACAGCTTATTATTTATTTATTTATTATTATTATTAGCTGAGTTTAAGTACTTTAATTGTAATTTATTTACAATTCTCCCAATTTAATCATCTTATCTTATTTTACTACAAATATTTTCACATACACCCTACTCATACAAATATAATTACACAAACACTCACTTAGTTGCCAAATCTTAACTTAATCTTGCTAGACACACGCACTGCTGCTTGACTACTTTCTATAAGCGAAATCTGCTGATATAAACGCCTAGATTCTCAGCCGGTGTGGGTCAAGCCAAATGACATCCCCTTCCTCTCAATAATCCCTTACAGCAAAATCAAGATGTAAGAATATTTTTTTTTTTTTTGTTTGAAGATAAATGTAGTGACTAGGGATTTCAAGTTTAAAGCTGATTTTTTCTCAAATATAACCAAATGTTAAAATTACGTCTGTTTCTTCAATGTTTAATGGACTATTCATCCAATGTGCCTTTGTTTCTTTCATGTAAAAAATAAGAATATATTTTTGGGTATTAGATAAGTTTGATTAAAAGAAGGGAAAGAATTGATAAAAAAACATTTGTAACTATACTTTGAGTAAGGGATTACTATTTTTTATATTGTAATTGCTCTAAACACGAATTAATGGTGCATGGTTAAGTAATTGACAAAATCATTTCACCAATTCTAACAACGAACACAAGATCCAGTTACTTCAATAATATTAAATAAGAGGAAATATTAATTAAGAGGAAGTTTTAAAATAAAATTGGAAGATCATTCGATACTTAAGTCTCACTTATAATATTTAAAAATAATATACTTTATTTAATACTATAATTAAATTACATCCGTAACTTTAATACACGGTGCACTAAGCTCCCGCTATGCACATGGTCCGCGGAAGGGCCGGACAACAAGGGTTTATTGTACGCAGCCTTACCTTGCATTTCTGCAAGATGTTGTTTCCACGGCTTGAACACATGACCTCCTGGTCACATGACAACAATTTTAGTACATGTAAAATAAAATAATATAATTAGGATATATATTTTTTAAAGATTGTTGTAATACAAATCTATCTATGAAGACAATTAAACTTCACGATAATGATAAATATAAATGAATTTTCTTTACTTAAAAATTATTCTTAATTATTAGTAAGAAACAATTTATTACATTTTTAATGATATTATTTCAAGATTATCAAATTAATAATAATTATTTTGTTATTGGATTAGTAACTAGCAATGCCATACTTAATGATTTGTAATATTCAACCGAAAATGATATCACATCCGTGACATTTATATGAGATTAAACTTTAACGACATTTAACTTTAAATAAATTGATAAATATGTAGGACTTTCCATCAATAAATAAATTAACTAAATAATGATTAACAACAACAAACAACAACATACCTAGTGTAGTCCCACAAAGTGGGGTCTTCGGAGGGTAGGATGTACGCAAATACCTCGACCTTTATGGGGTAGAGAGATTGTATCCGATAGACACTCGGCTCAAAAAGAAAGTAGTAGATGCAGTACTGCAAGAAAATAAGACAACAAAATATTCAGATATAAAGCAAATGGAGCAACACATAGTAATACACACATAAAGAGTGAGAATCTATGCGATACCTAAACAATACGACTAAGAAAAAAAGAATAGGAGAAGAAGAGGCTAACCCCTACCTCTCCCATACACTACGACAAAAACTCAACTTCCACTAACCTTCTACCCTAATTTTCGACCTCCAAATCTTCCTATCTAAGCTCATGTCCTCGGTCAGCTGGAGCCGTGCCATGTTGTGTCTAATCACCTCCCCAATTCTTCTTCGGACTACCTCTATGAACTCCTGCTACCACCAATCTCTCACACCTCCTGACTGGCGCATCCTCGCACCTCCTCTTCACATTCCGAACCGTCTCAGCCTCGCTTCCCTTATTTTATCCTCCACGAAGGCAACTCCTACCTTGTCCCGTATAACTTTATTCCTAATCATATCTCTCTTAGTATGACCACACATCCATCTCAACATCCTCATCTCAGCTACCTTCATCTTCTGAACATGGACGTTCTTGACTGCCCACCATTCTGCCCCATACAACAATGTTGGTCTAACCACCACTCTGTAGGACTTGCCTTTCAACCTTGGCGACACCTTCTTATCGCAAAGCACCTAGAGGCGAGCCTCAATTTTATCCATCATGCTCCAATACGGTGTGCGATATCATCATCAATCTCCCCGTCTCCTTGAATTATAGATCCAAGATTCTTGATGTGTTCTCTTTTAGGTATAGCTTGTGCCTCAATCTTTACTTCCACGTCTGCCTCATACCTCACGTCACTGAACTTGCACTCCATGTCTCCTTCTTCGTACTGCTTAACCTAAAACCTTTAGAATCTAAGATCGTCCTTCAAACATCCAGCCTATCATTAACTCCACTACGTGTCTCATCAATCAAAACTATGTCGTCTGCGAGTAACATACACCACGACACCTCCTCTTGAATATGTCGTGTCAATTAATTCATCCATCACTAGTTCAAATAGAAACATGTTAATGGTGGATCCTTGATACAACCCCATCACGATCGAAAAATGTTCTGGATCGCCTCCGACTGTCCTAACCTTGGTCTTGGCACCCTCGTACATGTCCTTAATCGCCCTGATATATGCCACTGACACACTTCTAAACCCCAAACATCTCCAAAGAACCTCCAAAGGGACTTTATCATACGCTTTCTCAAGATCAATGAACACTATGTGAAAGTCTCTCTTTTTGTTCCAACAATCTCCTGACAAGATGAATCGCTTCTGAAATAATAATGTCGATGGGAACCGAACCTAGGACGTTAGAGACAATTTTGAATACCCTAGACCACTTGAGCTAACATTTTTGCAGTTAAACTGAATAATGATTCTATTAATAATTTTTTTCAAGTAAATCCACAGAATGTGCTAACTAAATCCGCAACAAAAAAGATTCAAGTAATTTCTAGGTAAAAATCATCAAGTAATGGAAAATCCCCAAGTAAATCCTCAGAAAAAAAAATCCACAATTGATTCCGCAACAACAAAATCCTCAAGTAATTTCACAGGTACAAAATTCCCAAGGTAAATTTACATGAAATAAATCCCCGGCTAAATTCGCAGAATTAAAATCCCAGGTAATTCCCAACTAATACAAATTCCCAGATATATATGCCCAGCTAAGTCTGCAGGTAACTTTACCTAGGGATATCACTGGAAAAAAAATAAAGAAATTTATTTTTATTCATTTACTTGTGAATTTATCAAGGAAATTATTACCTGCAGATTATTTTTCCAACTAATTCCCCAGGTAATATTTTGGCGTGAAAGGGCGCCAAATTTATCTGCGATTTTTTCTAGAAAAACAGTTTTCGCAGGTAAATATTTTAGAATTTAGGAATTTTAAGTTTCTGTATGAAAATTAGTAAAAGAATTCTTCGAAAATAATCCCCCAGAGAAATTTTCATATAATTTGCAATTTTCTAGTAATGTTTAATAGTAATTAGCTGCTTGAATATATCACCAAAGTGCTCCGCTTAGCTAAAGGAGCTTTTTCATTCTTCACCTTCTGCTTTTATTATTTTTCTAATCAAAGAAATGAATAAATTCTTTTGTTAAATATTTTATATTCATTTTAAAATTTCACAAAAGCAGCTCCGAAAAAACGTCTTTTTAATAGTTTAGTTTGTGTTTTTATAATTATATTATGATGTATTAATTACAAATATATATCATGTGTAAGTGTAGGATTTTTATAATACACAGGGTGTAGTCTATGGTTTTTCATAATACACGGGGTGTAATATTTAATTTTAAAATACAGAGTTCTACCAAAATTAAGCCATAGTACACGAGTGTTTAGTGTAGTTAACCCTTAATTTTAAACTCAACGGATTTAAAGTTTCATGTGAAATGGAAAGTTAATTACACCTTCTTCTTGGGTTTTGTAGCCCTGGAGTAAGTGGGTTTTTTTTTGGGTGGGGTGGGGGGGGGGGGGGGTTGACAATGGAGAACAATAATTCAGATGCTTTTCTTTCTCTTTTCAGACAAAACAGTACGTAGTCTCCAGTCTCCTGTAAACTTCTGTGAACACCAAAAGCTGTTGTTTGTAATGAATAATCACAATCATGGTTCAACGATATGAACCATTCATGCCAGCGGTGCATCTACAGACACTACAGATTGTAAATGTCTTTCATTTTTTTGTTAAAAAACCCTTTGTTTTTTCATAAGCTAGTCCAAACCCTAGCTAGTACTAGTATGTAGTACTCTTTCATACACCCCAATTAATTAAATATTCCCACATATATTTGTCAACCGGTTCATTTTACTGGCTGTGGTTTCCTTTTACAAAAATAAGAAACCATAATACTCTTTAATCTAATTGTTTCTTTATTATCTTCTATAAAATAATTAAATTAATAGATAGATACATGAAGGAGGGCATATATCCATACCTCCTCTATGAGCGAACGCAACTACGCGAGTGGTAATTATATCTACTTTCTCACATGATATTCTCACGTTTGTCTTATAGAATGCCATTTATGATAATGAGATCCATACTTAGTCTTACGATTCGCCGGGTGGGTGAGCAACTTATATCGGAATTATAAAATCGGGATTAAATGTTGGGAGTTTTGCTCTATGGTACTTTATAAAGCAGTACGAGAAGTATTTAACTATTACAAGTATTCGAAAGGATAAACAAATATTTCAATAATTCAACATGGAATCTGAAATTACAATCGTTACATAAGTAAAAACTGAAAATTCCAGTTTTGTAGAAGACGGAAAAATGTAAATTGTTTTTGCTGAGTCGAGTGTAGCACTCTGTCCTTAAGACAATATTGCCCCGTATGTATCCTTTATACGTCCTGGACAATTTGTCTCCCAAGATAAAACAGCAATGGAACCCTTGAGCAAAGGAAACTCAAGAGCTACCGTGAAGAATATTGAGTAACGAAATGATGCTTGGAAGTTGTAGGAAGAAAACTATTTTCGGTTGTGTATTTTCGTGCACTGTTTTTGGTGTTCTCCTTGGTCATTCTTAGTGCTCAATAATGGTGTAAGGGGGTGTTTATATAGGTGAGGGAGGGGCTGAAAAATTGCCTCCATAATAGCCAAATAATAGCCATTATGGAGGTAGTAAAGCCACCAACATAAATGGTGAAAGACCAACGGATTTGGCCATTATAGGAGGAGTAATTCAGCCAAAATAAATGGCTGAATTGAGTGCTTGGCAATCGCTTTGACGTCCAGATTCGGAAACTTGAGGGACCAAACCGCACATCTTGAAACTTCGGGGACCAAACTGTACATCCGAAAGAATTCTGGTCCGAACTGTACATCTGGAAACTTCTAGGATCAAACTGTACTTCTGGCAAAGTTTTCTGGCCCAAAAAGATAATATCAGAAGACCCACAACCCACAACCCACGACCCGTGACCCGTGACCCGTGACCCGAGAACCCGGAACCCGGAACTCGGAACCGGACGGGACGGGACGGGCGGGCGGCGGCGGCGCGCGTGTGGTCTTTCCTCGAACCGAAGCACATCTAGGTCCTCCCTCCTTTAAACACATGGGATACCCCTTGGGGTCCCAAACCCCAAACCAATTTCGAATCTTATATACACAACACTTCTTTCTTCCTCTACCGATGAGGGAGAATTACACACAATACCACACTTTCCATGCTTCAAACACCTTACTTCGTGAACCAATATCTCTTTCATTTCTCAATGAAATTTGACGATTCTTGGCCCTACGGTTATCTACGTACTTAGTAGATCATGCATGTGTGAAGAACCGGATTCTCCAACATACGTTACACCAGTGTTTAAGCCGTTAAAGTTGGTCGGTCGCAACTCCCGCCAAAGGCAAATTTCCAACAATCCCCTCTTGAAAGAGATTTTGGCGCACTCACATGGTGTCTTTTCATTTCCAAAGCAATATTTCGGCGGACCGATGTTGCATAAGGAGAGGTAGCCTCACTTTGAACCTTCCATAGTTGAATACCATCGGACTTACTTACCGCGCGGTGAACGTGATGTCTTGAATCGTCGTGTTTAGTGTAAGCCAAGACAACGGTACCAACACAACAAATTCCCTTACTCTCTTCTTCGTAATGTTTTGTCCGTTTTGGCCATGGACAACGTCTTGGATTCTTAAGTGCGTTCAATTTGAGGCGGCTCGTCCTCGCACTTAAATAGGTGGTCTCCTACAAGGTATCCCTGCTATACCCCACTTCACAAGTGTTAGGAACCATTAAAAGTTTCCCAAAGACCTAACCTCAATCGTTGAGGATCATTACGAGTTCGAAAACTTAACCTTTACCCATACCGCAGATAGCACTTAACGTCTATCGCGGGAACGGCTTTGGATTTGGTGTTTCTTTTCGAAAGCACTATCCGAAGTGCTCATGCTTCCACCGAAGCGATCAACCGAACCTTTACAACTTAGTTTTCCCATTGAACCAAATTACCGGGATCTCTAGTTCGTAAGGTTGGGTTTCCACCATTGTATTGGTCCGTATATTTTGGGTTTTAAACCCATTCCCCTAGACAGCAGAACACTTGATCTCCGGGTAGTCCCTTAGTTTGTAAACAAGGAAGTGACACCCGTGATGATCAACCGCCATACGTCTTATGTCTCCGACAGATCCCGACAGATATGTCCAGACGCCGTCATCCGTGTCCTTCCTAAAGCCGACCGGCTAGCCACAAGTGTAGAACCGCCGAAGGCACGGGTTTCTCCCAATAAGGGACGTCCTCTAATGAGTCGTGAAGTTACTCAACTTCTTTCATGCTTTGTATAAAGCGATAAACTCCGATACCATCATGAATCGGTCGATGCAAGTTTGCTTAGAGGATTTTCCAAGACCCACCATACACATTTACTTGTGACTTTGGTGTTCTTCGATCCGATGTCCAGTTTGTATCACCGTGTTCTCTCGTAACATTGGACATCGAGAATACTATAATCCGTAGATAAGCGAATAATTCGATATCGTCATATCCGACTTAACGCCTTCTATTGATCATGTATTAAGATCATCGTGAACCTTAGTTCAACTAATATGTTTGTAGGACGATACCTGTGTCGGTTGTAGTGTGTACAATACATTGAACTACACGTGACCCGTGCATATCGCTCCTTGTCTATGGGTGCACCATGATTCCAATCAGTTCTATGATTCATATCCATTGGTGGCTTCAACGAGACTCGTCAACTATTGACCGATCCGTTAGATGTCTTAGAAATCCAATTCCTAAGAAGTCATCCGTGATACACATATCTTTCATATCGAGACTTTGTTTCAATATGATTTTCACTCTCGACCGTTGGTTTTCCAACCGTTGGCTTTCTAACTTCGAGCCAATGTTTCGTGGTCGATTCATTGTTTCGTTTTATCCGAGACTTTCAGACTAAAATGTAAACATTTTAGGGACCAAACTGAAAGTTCAGGAAGAAGCCCAACAGTTCAGCAAATCAATTCTGATCCTCTTCTTCCAACTCTCCGGTTGGGAAGGTTGTTTCAACACCCATGCCATGTAAGACTACAATGGCCCTGGATGTGAAGCTACTCTTAGGGGAGCACTTTTTACAACCCAAAGGTTCTTTTTCCGGAGGAAGATCAACCATTACACACGTATGGTTCCATATGATGGAATCTATTTCTCTCTTTAGCTTCTTTCCAAAGCAGTGCTTTTGGAGATGACAATTCTTTGTCAATTGTCCATGGTTCATTCTCAACCATACAAGCTAGAAGGTGTGGAACAAGTCTTTGTCTCCTCTTTGCTCCTTCTTGGTTCAACATCTAGAATCCCTGAGTTCTGCAGATCTGGAATATTAAGTTCCGGATATCCAGCAACTTTCGAGTCTTGTAGATACGGAACGTCTAGTTCCGGACAGTCAGGCCCTCGCGGGTTCTTGTTAACCTTGAGCAATTACTCATTTTTCCTATTTCAAGGAAAGTTATCTTCAAGGAATTCAGCATTCTTTTACGCCAAGAGGCGATCAGCACTACCGTTATTTGCAGATCTAGTGGATATGCAATCTACAGCTTTAGGTACGAAACCACCTCACATCACAACATTTGTATGTGAGATCCTTTCCATGTCTCACACGGAGGGTTATCCTTATCCTTATGCGGAGTTCTGTTGAG
The DNA here is from genome assembly GCA_034509755.1 of Anisodus tanguticus. Taxonomy (NCBI): domain Eukaryota; kingdom Viridiplantae; phylum Streptophyta; class Magnoliopsida; order Solanales; family Solanaceae; genus Anisodus; species Anisodus tanguticus. The sequence continues at coordinate 31,785,882 of CM067544.1, read as the reverse complement.
AATCACATTAGCGGTAAGGATCGCCTTGCCCCACATAATTTGGGCGTACGGGTTTGCGCTTGGCTAACACCGTTAGACTGAGGTGAGTAATGAGCAGTCGTTTAATAAACGATGCTTCACATTCTCCCCCTCTATCACTACGAATTTCTCAATCCGTGGGCTCAGTTGATTTTCAACTTCTGCTTTGTAGCGCTTATCCGCTTCAATAACTTCATCTTTGCTTTTTAACAAACAAAGGATTCCATACGTTGTACCATCATTAATGAAGATCACAACGTACTTGTCTCCCCCCTCTATTTTGTATAAACTTCAAATCACCCAAGTAGGTGTGACTAAGTTCTAGAGGAGCAGTTTTCTTTCGCTATTCCCTTGACGGAATTTGGAAAGGTGATTTTGCCTCTTCATCTACCTCACATTTATTTTGAGGGTTTATGTCGTCAGAAGGCAACAATCTCAACATCGTTAGCTTTTGAATGACTTGCTATTTAACGTGTCTTAATCTATGATGGCATAGATGCACGGATTACAAATATATCATTCATTTGGCTACAGACATACTGCACCATTCTTAGTTATTACAGACCTGTTGGACTAGTCTCAAACCAGCTTGACCAACAGCGTCCCTTAAACCAAGTTAGGGACATGTATCACATCATCTTAGAGTGATCTCATTCCCTGAAGTCCTATTGAGGGCAACCTCCCCAACCCCTTCTACTTTAGAGGTGGTGTTGCTTCACATGAACAACCTGCTTGCCGTGGTTAGGCGTAACCGGATCATATGTGATCCAGATACTGTTCCACTCCAGGTGCTTTGGCAGACCGAGTGTCCAATTTCTTTTCTGCCTTTCTTTAGGCCTTCAGATCATTTAAGACATGGAAACTGTGGCCCACCTTACTAGGTGTCCATTACTTTTCCTATGAAATGAATTCTGGCACCACTCCAGTCGCCCGGAGGCTTTGTATGACTGAGTGTCCAATATCATCATATCAAAGGAATTTTGGCCCACTCCAGTCGCCCGGAGGCTTTTTATGACTGAGTGTCCAATATCATCCTATGAAGGATCTTCTGCCAAGTATGACAGGCTCAACGTCTTTAGCTTTTAAACTCCTTCCGTTAAGATTGGTGCCCAGATAATTCTTGGCGCTTACTTAAAAGTGGTAACAGTTTTCGCACAGTTAGTGGATCTTTCTCCATCGTATGTGCGAACATACTTTCCACACTTTAATGATTACACTTAAAAGAACGGATCTTCTTAAGTCATTTACAAAATCCAATCTTTAAACGGAAAAGAAGATGAGATTAAACTTCTGATTTGTTAAAGCGTAAGGAATATAAATTATTTTCATATTCCTCCTTACTTTAATCCATTTTTAATCAGACATCATTTAATCTTTATTTTTGACAAGTAAGAAACATACTTATCATTTAATCTTTATTCTTGACAAGTAAGAAAAATACTTATCCCAATTTCGGATTCTGGCTCACTTCAGTCACTTCATTAGACTGAGTGTCCATTTCCTTCTCACCATTATTCGGTTCTTTTGTCTGGGACAGATATAGGCCTTCTGCTACAAGATAGAATAACATCTTCAGTCTTCTCCTCTTGTCCCAGTTGACATCCTCAGGCTATCGTGAGCGCTTGTTCCCACCAGTCTTGGTAGCGGTGACACCATGAACACGTTCATCATCATCACTCTCTTCTACCAGAAAACCATTTCCATATCCAGATTTGGTGACACAACTTTTGACCGACATCTTTCGAACACTAATAGTAATACTATACAAATATTGTCTTAAGTTGTTGGGAGTTTTGCTCTATGGTACTTTATAAAGCAGTACGGGAAGTATTTAACTATTACAAGTATTCGAAAGGATAAACAAAGATTTCAATAATTCAACATGGAATCTGAAATTACAATCGTTACATAAGTAAAAACTGAAAATTCCAGTTTTGTAGAAGACGGAAAAATGTAAATTGTTTTTGCTGAGTCGAGTGTAGCACTCTGTCCTTAAGACAATATTGCCCCGTATGTATCCTTTATACGTCCTGGACAATTTGTCTCCCAAGATAAAACAGCAATGGAACCCTTGAGCAAAGGAAACTCAAGAGCTACCGTGAAGAATATTGAGTAACGAAATGATGCTTGGAAGTTGTAGGAAGAAAACTATTTTCGGTTGTGTATTTTCGTGCACTGTTTTTGGTGTTCTCCTTGGTCATTCTTAGTGCTCAATAATGGTGTAAGGGGGTGTTTATATAGGTGAGGGAGGGGCTGAAAATCGCCTCCATAATAGCCAAATAATGGCCATTATGGAGGTAGTAAAGCCACCAACATAAATGGTGAAAGACCAACGGATTTGGCCATTATAGGAGGAGTAATTCAGCCAAAATAAATGGCTGAATTGAGTGCTTGGCAACGCTTTGACTGTCCGATTCTCGGAAACTTGAGGGACCAAAGCGCACATCTTGAAACTTCAGGGACCAAAAACTGTACATCCGAAAGAATTCTGGTCCGAACTGTACACCTGGAAACTTCTGGGATCAAACTGTACTTCTGGCAAAGTCTGGCCCAAAAAGATAATATCAGAAGACCCACAACCCACAACCCACAACCCGCGACCCGTGACCCGTGACCCGTGACCCGTGACCCGAGAACCCGGAACTCGGAACCGGAATCGGACGGGACGGGCGCGCGGCGGCGCGCGTGTGGTCTTTCCTCGAACCGAAGCACATCTAGGTCCTCCCTCCTTTAAACACATGGGATACCCCTTGGGGTCCCAAACCCCAAACCAATTTCGAATCTTATATACACAACACTTCTTTCTTCTTCTACCGATGAGGGAGAATTACACACAATACCACACTTTCCTTGCTTCAAACACCTTACTTCGTGAACCAATATCTCTTTCATTTCTCAATGAAATTTGACGATTCTTGGCCCTACGGTTATCTACGTACTTAGTAGATCATGCATGTGTGAAGAACCGGATTCTCCAACATACGTTACACTAGTGTTTAAGCCGTTAAAGCCGTTAAAGCTGCTTGACGATTCTTTTGGAACTGTGAGACAATCTAATGAGACACTCACTAACAGTGAGTCCTATTTATGTAAAAGTTAAGCATTACATACAAAAATGTTGAACATAAGAATCTTATAAAAGTACATTCTAATATACGTACTTGATGCATAAGAAAAAGAAGCACTTTCACATAATCCCAAAAGAATAAATTATAGGTATAATATGTTGCAAGAAAATGAGTTTATAAAATTTTAACTTTAATCTTGTATATTCATCAAGCTTCCGGATGCAAGATGAGACTTGTTCGCTCTTAATATAAGCAATTATGGGCCTAATATCATTATTAGAAAATCATAGTAACAATTAACTCTAGTTTCCTAAAGTAATTCTTAAGGGAACAAATTTACTTCCTTAAGGGAATTGTGTAAATGAGCTGTTGTTTTTGTAGTATCTTAACATTTTTAAGCTACAATCATACAAGGTAATTCTTCCTAATCTTCATTGTCTGTGCAATAATGTTTCCATTTTTCTTCTTTTTCTCACCCTAAGGGATAAAACGAAACTCTCCACTTACTAACTCGGACTTCAACCAATCGGTCACAAGTAGTTTGGCTTTGTCTCAGTTGGCAAAATCAAGAAGCACATGCACTGTATATTGTTTCCAGATAAAGAAGAAATTAAACAGAAAAAAGAGTTGCTGATAAGATCTATGAATCAGTAAGACGAGAAATTTAGCACTTTCGCTGAGGAAGTGTTCAATACTATATATTAGTAGTAACCTCACAACTAGATTGATGAACAAGTGAGTCAAGTGACCAATTTTCTTGTTTTCACCTTGGTCAAATCTATATCATTATCATTATGATCTTACAATGGACAATCACCACACAAAATCATATATAAATTTATTACTCCTAGTATTTCTTATTAAAAATTCCGTGACTCAACTTACTTTCACTCTTGCTAAAACACATATAACTATTACTCTTTCTAGTAATTATAATCTCAAACAAAAACTCACACTATTGATTTAGTGCTACTCCCATCTAAGTAGGCTAGCTAAGAAATTCGAAATGACCTTAATTTGAAGTGCTCACATGGAAAAGGGCTAATTAATGGAGACAATAATTAGCCATGAACAAGGCCATCAGACAGTGCCATTAGGAGGATTCCTGCTTCCTTCTCATCTTGTGGGAAAATAAACAGCCAAAGAAAAAAACTGTCCTCATATATGTTTAATTTCAGTACGAATTTTAATAAGCACAAGAAAAAAAGGACTTTCGTATATGTTAAATTGTGTGACAATCTCATCTAGAAGCTTAAACTATTAAAAAATATTTTATTTCTTCGTTTTAACACGCTCTCACAAGAGCGAGCATGATTCTTTTTTCATAGGCCAAAAATATGAAATATATATTTTTTGCTTTTTAGGGGGAAGCGGTGAGATTTGAACCTAGAATACACATTCATTTGACATGTATAATTGGAGTAAAAAGAAAGAGAAATATTACCTTAGGTCCTTTGGAACCACTTCTCCAAAGAGGGGTCTTAGTAGTTGTTCTCGCCCCGAATTCTGCTTTCTGCCATTTTATCGGCTGATGAAATCGGGAGACAAATTGATTCCTTAACTTAAACGATTTGGGCTAGAAACGGAACTCTAATTTCCAGCAATGGGTTCCCCAACTACTCCAGAAAGCATTAGGACGGTAGTGTGAGTAAACTAAGAGGTAAGACGCATGAATACAACCGAGTAAAGTAAAAGTAAAGGATAAAGTAAGGGATAAAAGATAAAGATAGATAAAATTTGAGTTGTTTGATTGATTGTGTGTTTCGTATATACAAAGAATGAGTATTTATAGTACAAAAAGGAATAAAAACTGTACAAACGTGCCCCCCCCCCCCATGTCGGCCATCAAGTAACCCACTAAGCTCAAAGGCTGACTATGGGGGAGGTGGTGCCAATTTTCTCACCCTCTACTACTCTTGTTCGGATAATGGCCCTTTCTTTTAGCTGTTGTTGGCCGTTATCGCTTATAGGGGTCGGGCAACCCTTTTGACTTGGTTGTTGAGGCATCTGCAGTCGTACCTCTAACTAACAACTTCAGCTAAGATGCCTTAGTAGCCGATGAAGTTCTTGTAGTCAAAGGCTACGAGTAAATTCAGCTCCGGAATAGTTCGGCTGTCACTGAATTCGGCTAAACACTTAGCTATTTTTTAGTGTTAACAATTGCCCCCTACATTAACTCAAGTGTGACTGTTGAGTTGATGTATCCGAAAGTAGCCGTCGTTTCAGTCTGATAGCCGCGCATGTCACTTCAATCGTCTTGTCTCCAGGGCATGCAATGATGATTACTTTTTGAGATGTGTTTCCCCTCTAACCGAGGCGTCTTCATTACCACAAGTTGGCTCTGATGATTTTTGACTGTGATTTTGAAAATAATAAACTAAACTCAGCCGTGCCACTGAAGGTTATTTAAGGAAAGGTATCCCCCATTGGTTTCTCACCTAATCTTTGGCCCCTTTCTTAGCCGAAAACTATGGCTTCATCCGTTTTATCTCGGAGATCAGGAAAAATTATTCTAGCCGACAGTGACCTGACCCTCGCCTTGGCCTTCGTTGATGAACATCTGGTTCTAACTCCGTATGGTGGACCAGAACAAGGTAATTCTCTCTTGTTTCAGCACCTCATCCTGATAAACCACGACTTTCTTTCTACTTGTGACTGGTTCACCGGCGGCCGCTGTTCGGCTAACCTTTGTACTTGGCCAACCAAGGTTGCTCATTATTCGGGTTGGTTGGAACGAGCGAAGTAGTCACAGGAGCCGAATGGAGGCGTTTGAGTCCTTCTGATGCCCCCGTACTGTCAGAATTTAATTTCCGCTATAATGCCGGGTCCGGGTATGCGCGGCGTCTCTATTTTTGTGTTTGGTTTACCTGGATGTGAGAATCCATATCCCACCCTTTAACTTCAGCATTGCTTTCGGCATTCTTGAGAAAATTTAGAGTAAACCTCGCAGATTTTATGGGCCATTATCTTTGACCACTTGGGATAACGTTTCTTCGGATGAGCAGTGCGACCAACCTTACGACACAGATGTGTGAAAGACATGGCTTTATAGTTTGTTACCAGGCAACCGATCTGTGGCTGTCATTTAGCCATACATCTCCCATCGGAGGGAATTAGCTTATATTGTGCGACTAGGCAGCCAGTCTGTGGCTGTCGTTTATTAATGCATGCCCCAAATAGAATGATAGTACTTTTTCAGATACTTGCCTTTTATATTCTGGTCTATTTCTTCGTCATGCATGTTTATTAGTCGATATGCGTTGCCATCGGTCCATTGGCTTACTACGAAGGGTCCTTCCCAATTTGGTGACCAGTTGCCGAATTTACGATCTTTTATCCCAATCGGTAACACGGTTTTTCAAACTAAGTCTTCTTCGGTAAACCTCTTAGGCTTAATATGTTTGTTGTATGCTTTAGCCATTTTACGTTTACCGACTTTGATTTTCTCTAGGGCCATCAATCAATCTTCGTCTAGCTGGTCGAGCTCCATTAGCATGGCCTGTTGATACTCCTCTAAACTTATAGAGTTCTGCTTGGCCACCCGTAAGGATTTGACATTAATTTTCAATGGCAACACTGCATCTTGGCCATAGGTTAGCTGATAAGGTGTCATCCCGGTAGCTGTAGATTTAGAATTCCTGATTGCCCAAATGACTTCATCCAGAGTGAGATGCCACATTCCTGGTTTATCCTCTACGTTCTTACTAATTGTGTTCATAATAAGTTTGTTGGCTACCTCGACTTGCCCATTCTCCTGTGCGTAATAAGGCGAATATGTAATCATTTTGATCCCGAATTTCTGAGCAAAGGCTGCCACTCTAGAACCAGTGAATACCGTCCCTTGATCAATTGTAATCGTCTCAGGGATACCATATCTATATATGATCTGGTGTTGGATAAATTGAATGATATATGTCTGATAAACCCTCTTCATCGGCTGGGCCTCCACCCATTTAGTGAAGTAATCGGTAGCCACGATAATGAAATTATGGGTTTTAGCTCATTGTGGGTGAATCTTGCTGATGAGATCCATAGCCCATCCTCTGAAGAGCCAAGGTTTTATGACTGGGTGCAGCAACTCGGCTGGTACCCGTTGGATTGGTCTGTGTCTCTGACATTCTTCGCATCCTTTGTCATACTAGATGCAGTCAAGTGTGATAGTAGGCCAATAATAGCCTTGGCGGTAGATCAACCACTTCATCGCCGACCCCGCTCTATGTGATCCGCATACTCCTTCATGGACCTCTCCCATGACCCTCAAGGCCTCTTCTTTGGCAATGCACTTGAGTAGTACTCCATTCACGCTCCTTTTATAGAGGTCATAGTCAATAAGCATATATTTCAAAGCTTTTCTTTTAACCTTGAGGTCATTGCAACTGGAGGGATCATTGCACAAAGACCCTCTGTTTGGTTTTAGGGAGTGGTTCCTCATCTATTCAAGGCATGCTCGGCTGCCGATTAGTTGGCATCCGTACTTGCCCCCCAGGCCTATGCCTAGCGTCGATAGGGACCTTTCTGAACCTCATGGTTTGTTCCTGAAGTTCTGGTTTGATTTCCCTCGAGTATTTAGGGCGGCCATGATAACTGCTCCTAGCTGGCTGCCTATCATGACGAATGTCATGTAGGCTCTCTAACCGGTTGAACACAGAGGTCCTTGTGGCCTTCTCTCATTCGGTAGGTTTCTTTGGGACCCACACCCTTTTCATCGGCTGTTTCCCTTTGGTGTCCCTTGACTCACCGGGCTTAGCAAAAGATACCATAGATATTAATACCATGGGAAAGGGGTCGGTATCAATGGACATTTCAGCCATACTCTTGTCGGCTAGTTTGAACCACCCCTCCTTGATGCCCTTTTGGATCGCTTTTCTGAAGATCACACAATTAGAAGTAGAGTTACTTTATGAATTATGCCACTTACAGTACTTTTTATCTTTGAGTTTCTCGGCAGACGGAATCTTATGACCATCAAGCAGCCGAATCTGCTTATCTTTGAGCAGATGATCAAAGATTTGATCTTTTTTTGTGATGTCAAATGTGTAACCGACCCTGTCATCGGATGAACTCATCTCTTTGCCTTTGATGGCTTTTAAGGCTGGGCAAGAGTAAACCTTACCCCTAACAATCTCGGCCATTATTGTATCTACCGTGCAGTCGACTGACTCTGAGTCGGACTCATCCTCTTCAATGATGGATACCAAGTGGGGGCCTCAATTTTGGCTGGCTCTTCTCCGCTCCTTCTCCTGGACATACTGCTCTATTTGGCTAGCCTTTTCGGCTAACTGGATCAGGTCAGAGTAGGATTGTCCTACAAACTTCTCCTTTAACTGAGGGTGACTGTTGTTGATTATCATGTGGGCACACTCAGACTAGGGGAAGTGTACGGTGCATTTCCCAACCTTCTTTCTGAATATCTTGATAAAATCAGCAACCGATTCATCGACCTGCTGCTTGAGATTCATTAGATCAGTCATGGTAACCTGAGGTTGGGGCCAATAGAACCTATTATGAAAGCAACCCTTTATGTCAGCCCAGCTTTCCATAGAATCAGGAGGAGTACCATGCAAAGGTTGTTCCCGTCAGAGAGAGAGGGAATAGATACAACTTGTGATACTCATTCTGGCCAGCTTCATCGCATTGGGCAGTAAATCTACCGATGTGCTCGATAGTGGATTTGCCATTGTCGCCAGAGAAGATGATAAATTCAGGTATTTTGAAGCCCCTCGGCAAATGTGCTATCCGATCTTCCCAATCGCGGTAGGGCTTCTTATAAACAGGCATGTCCAAAGGTTTCAGTTGGATGCCAAAGTACCTCTGTATGGTATTAGCAATAATTTCCGGGTTTATCAGTTGTGACGTCCTCTGCCGATTCTCGACTGGTAGGCGTTCTGCACTGGCGGCCTCCATTTTGTACTTTGGTAGATAGGGTTTTGAAAGTTATAGGTGGTCTGCTGGCCATTACCAATAGGTGGGGTAATGCCCCATGGCTGCTGTTGGGTATAGCCACCAAAGCCTGTAACCTGAGCTCTTAGAACGACTAACATAGTCTGAGGATAAGGTGGAACGGTGTTCCATGGCTGCTCTTCTCGGACGTCGGCCGTTCTTAGAATGTTTATGCTTCTTGGAAGGTATGGATTGGGTACTGGCAATGACTGCTGGAATGGTATTCCGCTGTCAACAGCGTCACCAGATAACCGAGCTAAGTCATAGCTAGGGGCCATCGGCTACCAATTTGGCTGGCCAACATAGTTCGCCTGCATCGTAGGGCCGTTCGTAGAAACGTACGGCGTAATAGATGGCAATCCAAAGTGTCCTGGAGCCTGAACTGGTCTCCGAGCCATGTTGATCTGCCCATACTGCAGACTCGCTTGGTTAAGTGGCATATTTTGTCCTCCAAGGTTCGGCGGTGACCATGCAGTGTGCTGGTTGCCAGGCAATATGGCTTGTGTTCCTAGGTGTTCTATCGGCTGCGCCTGAGTGGGCATTTGTTGATACACATGCGGCTGAGGAACAACATCGGGAGTCACGATCTCATGCTGAACAACACCGCTCGTCAGAGGGATGGCAGAACTAGCTGAACATTCACCTGGGTACATTCGGTTGGTTTCCATCTCCTTCACTTGCTGAACCTCATTATGTACCATCGACTTCACAATGTCAGCCAACTATTTAGAAACTGGATACATAATGTCGTGGATGCCGAAGTCGATCTGTTATCTAATAAAAGACGCGGTCATTATGGTTGGACCTTCAGATTGGCTAGATTCTTCCATGACTTGGGTTAATGGAGGAAGTGGAGGTGTATCCACCGATGTAGGCATACCCGCGGAGGATGCTGTTTCGTTGTTCCTTCTAGGAGGATTTTATTTAGGAAGTGGACTGGACTCGAGGTTCATTTTCTTACCGGACCTTAGGCGCATATGCCAAGAATGATCCTAACCTGGAGAATGAAACTTTGCTATTAATTCACCTATGGTCCCACAGGGCGTGCCAAATTTGTTCTCGCCCCGAATTCTGCCTTCTACCATTTTATCGGCTGATGAAATTGGGAGACAAATTAATTCCTTAACTTAAGCGATTTGGGCTGGAAACAAAACTCTAATTTCCAGCAATGGGTTCCCCAACTACTCCAGAAAGCGTTAGGACGGTGGTGTGAGTAAACGAAGAGGTAAGAAACATGAATACAACCGAGTAAAGTAAAAGTAAAGGATAAAGTAAGGGATAAAAGATAAAGATAGATAAAATTTGAGTTGTTTGATTGATTGTGTGTTTCTTATATACAAAGAATGAGTATTTATAGTACAAAAAGGAAGAAAACCTGTACAAACGTTCCCCCCCCATGTCGGCCATCAAGTAACCCACTAAGCTCAACGACTGACTATGGGGGAGGTGGTGCCGATTTTCTCTGGAGCGATCAAATTCTTATACCATGTCAGAAATAAAGAAACAAATGAGGGAGAAACAAGGTATTACTAGTACTCCCAGAGATTTGGAAAAAGAGATTAATAATCTCAAGCAAGAGATATTGGCATTAAAGAAGAGTGCCATAACAAACGGAAGTGATCACTGAGAGGTACCAAAAAGAGGTACCAAAAGAGGTATTATTTACGGGTTGACAGGCCTGATAGGGCCGTCTTGACTCAGAACAGATCCAAAAACTCCCTAACACCACCATGGCTTAGCGGTCTACAACAGGATCATCAGCATGAGTTTCAGACATTCCGCCTGGGCTGTCCTCTACCCAACCTTAGCACCTTCTCACATGAATCATTAGCTATATCATAGCATTAGTACCATGATTCCAAGTAGTCTAGTGCAACATAGGTTCAACACAAGGGAATTAGCCGATCATGGGCTAATCCAAAATATATAATAAAAATAAAATTAAAATATAAAAATTTAAATTACCTAAGATGAAGAGGCTGTGCTCAGTAGAAGAGGATGTAAAGCAAAACTTATGCTTTTATTGTAGAGAGTTTTTACAAAGAGAAGAGAGAGTCGTTGGCGAAAAGCCTACCTTCTCCCTTCAACTTATGGATCCTTTTATAATGAATCCTTACAAATAAAGTCACCTAATATGTGGCCGACAAACTTAAAAGATAAAAAGTGACCTAACAAGTGGCCGACAAACCTAAAAGATAAAAAGTAATAAAGTAGAATCGGCCAAAACTTACGGGCCCTACTATAGTACAATAATTCATCTACTTTATTAAAGTAGATTCCATCTGTTCGGTGGCTTTTATGATGGGTCCACCGACTGCTTTCCTGTGTATCACACTTTTTCTTTCCCTTTGTCTTTTCCTATATTGGAGGATGCCTCCATCTTATCTTGAAACTTTGAAACATACTCGTGGATGTCAAAGTCTGCATCATAGGGGTCTTGGGAGTCATGAATATCTTCCTCCTCTATATGAATGGATGCCATAGAAGTATCTGAGGGGAATTCCTCATCCATATTTTTTATAATCTTTTTTTACTTCTACCATATAAGATGCTATAATTTCTACTTTTGATATTACCCACTTTTTAAGTTGGAGTTTTCTGGAAATATGCTGAAATGGACTATTAATCTCTGACTGAGGTTGATCCTCTTTCAATTTGGTATAACCTTCAATTGCCGAGGTTATCTGGTCTATGAGTTCTTGTCCATTCAAAACACCTTCTTTGTTCTTTTGTAATAACTTCTTCCAGAACCTTATATAATAGGTTCGTTGTAAACAAGGAATTTGTTCTGGGGTATAACCCACTTCTACTGACCATCGCATGATCCATGGAATGGAAAATTCGATGTAGAAATGCATATTAGTAATGCCATTTATAATAGTATTATGATTCTCTAATTCTTTGATCCTAGGAAAAACATCAATCCATTCGATATATAAACCTTTGAATGTTTGTGGCAGGATATTAATAGATGGACCATAAATTATCCACCAATGCCAAAGCCGAATTGGGTATGTTCTGTTTATAAACATGAGAACATATTTTTATAAACCACGAATGCTTTTTGTTAGGGTTTTCATATAAAAAAGTTTTATAAAAACTATATATATAATCCCAATAATTAAATTTTACCTGAATTCTTTGTTCAGGATGGAAATATTCCCGTTCTTTTAAAGTGCTAAACCCCAGTCTTCTGGAGTAAATATCTTTTTTATAATGATCTTGGAGAAGTTATAAACTTTCTTAGTATACATAATGAAATAGTGTTGGATTTCAACTGATCCCGTGGTTGAGAGTATGTCTCATAATGCATTCTTGACTTATAAGTCAAGATGGGATATGACCTAGTTTCCAATACCTTTCTATGAGCTTCCATGGCTCATCTTTCCATTGCAGATCTTTATAATCGAGAAGAAGTATGACATCTTTCTTCTCATGTTTTTCATAACCCTCATTATCATGTTTCTTTTCATGAGCAACTTCTGCATATGATGGTTATGTATTATTGTATTCTTTGGATTTTATAAAATCCATGAACTGTTGGTATAACAAACTTTCTTTATCAATGGCTGAAGTCCTTGTCTGCCCTTGTGCTTTAAGCTTTTTGTTTCCATGTTGGACAATAATATTACCTCGTCCAGTTCCTCTACCTCTTCCGCCACGACCTCTATAATTGGGATCGCCACCCTGCCAATTAGGCCTTATCATCCTGTATGACAAAATTATTAATTTATGAACTTAAATATTCTCTAGTCAAGAAATCAGGCAGACTATTATCTTTCCCTTTTTTATAATGAATCTCAAAATCAAATGGTGCCAATAAAGCTTGCCACATTGCAAACATTTGTTTAGAAACATCATGTTTGCAGTCTTTGTTAAACATGAATTTGGCCGATTGACAATCAATATTTATAATAAAATTCTGATTGTATAAGTCCCCTTGAAATTTTAAAACACTTTTTACAATTGCTAGAATTTCTTTTGCAGCTGTAGAATAATTTTTGGCTAGGATTCCATTTGCCATAGTAGAATTGTATTAAATACTCTTGTTTATCAACTGGAGAGTGTTTCTTCAGTATACCCCCATATCCGATATCTGAAGCATCTGTCTCTATAATCTTTGGCCAAGTAGGATTGGGTAAGGTGAGGCAAGGAAGGTTATGAACCTTAACCTTAATTCTTTTGACAGCTTGAGTATGATCCTCTGTCCAAGGTGTAGGAACTTTTTTCAGCAGTTCATATAAGATAGTTGTATCTTTTGCCAAATCCTTTATAAAAGGACTGATATAGTTTAGACTGCCCAAAAATCTCTGGAGTTGAGTCTTATCGGTTATAATATCCGGGAATTTTGATACAAATTTAATGCTTCAATTAATAGGAATGATTTTTCCTTTTTCAATGTTATGACCCAAAAATCTTATTTTTGTTTGAAAAAGGGCCATTTTTGGTTTTGATATGACTAAACCATTCCGTATGATGATCTTTTTAAATAACTCAAGATATTTGAAATGAGTTTCAATATTATTAGAAAATACAAAAAATAACATCTATATAGACGATGATGAAATTTCTATGAGGCATAAAAATATCATTCATAATATTTTGAAATTCAGAAGGGGCATTTTTAATCCGAATGACATTACATTCCACTCGAATTGTCCCATAGGAACATTAAAAGCATTTTTGTATCTATCTGCTTCCTTAATCTGAATCTGCCAGTATCCAAATTTTAAATCGAATTTAGAAAATATAATGACGCTATTAAGCCTATCAAGTAAATCTTTTTTGTTAGGAATAGGATACCTAATCCACTTTAGAGCTTTATTAAGCGGTTTATAATTAATAACAATTCGGGGAACTCCTCTTTCTTGCTCAGCATGTTTATTGACATAAAAGGCCGTACAAGACCATGGGATTTTTTTTCAAACCCTAAACCCCACTTTTCGCCCAACACGCTACGGAAATTTTCTCTCTAGGAGAGGCGATTTCCAGCGTGTCCTCAACACAAATCCCGAGACCAATTTTCGGTTACCCTGGCCGTTCTACCTAGTGGGCGGCCTCCTCCCGAGGTCACCCAGCCTTCGGCGACCCTACCCCCACCCCTCACCTACTCTAACGTCGTCACCAACACGACCCCCCACCCACAAAACCCAACTGCTGCTACTGTTTACGGCGTCATTGTTTTGCCGAAACTTCAATTGGCCGAAACCCTACTTTCTCAATCCCACAAAACCAATCACATACTTACATAGAGAACCAACAATTCGGTTTAGTTCACAAGAAGTTGCAACGTTAATCGAGCAACAAGATTTGAAGTATGCCGTGGTTGGTAAGTTCAGTCATGGAATGCCCGCAATCAATTTCTTGAGGACGGCAATTCCAAAATAATGTGACTTGAAAGCGGAAGTGAGAATTGGGCTTCTTCACAATAGGCATGTCTTGATTTGATGCTCAATCGAAGAAGATTATGTCACGTTGATGTCGAGGCCTAGCTTTTGGATTAATGAGAAAAGCAAATCCTTTTTTATAAGAACTTTCAAATGGGACATGTGGTTTACTCCGGAGGAGGAGACAAGTATGGCGGTGATATGGCTTTCTTTTCCAAATTTACCTCCCAAATTCTATTGTCAATCAACTTTGTTTTCAATAGCCTCATCGGTGGGGAAACCTATTGCAATAGATGCGGCTACTTTGAACAAAACAAGACCTAGTTGTGCTAGGGTAAAAGTGGATGCCGATTTGCTTGAGGAGCACCCACAAAAATACAACATCCAAGTTGAGAAAGGGGAAGAGATTCATACAATTTCATACAAAATTCATTATGATTTCTTGCCAAAATATTGTAGTAGTTGTAAATTGCAAGGACATGATCTACAAGGGTGTTGGAAGATCAACACGGCGTTAAGGCTGGAAAAGGACAAGGGCAGTGGCGGCGACAGTGGTTGGCCAAGGTAAGGCTCTAAACCTTCACGCATCTTCCGATTCTCCTCCCATTACCAACTCACACCAATCCTAGTGGCAATTAGTCAAAAACCACCAGAAAAATAATGGTAAAACCCATAAAACCCTATCCGAAATCAAGTTGACAACAATACCGACGCCGGTACCCTACTGCCGACATCAAAACCTATCCGATACAGTGTTGGTGGTGGAGCTCATCCGCCGTCACCAAACCCTAACCTTACCATTGACGGCCCAAACCTAGAAAACCCTAACCCTAATCCCTCAAGCCCTAAACCGCTTCAGCCGCAAACCACTATCCCTAACCCTAATACCTTATTGCCGCAAACCACCCACAAAAACCCTAAACCATCATCCACCAACTTAACTGGATTGACGGAAAACCCATCGGAAATTGACTCTGGAAACCCCACTGATTTGCCGGCATCCCCACCGGAAACTACTATCAGAAACCCCACTGGTTTACCGGAAACCCAACACCCTAATACATTCCTGCCGCCAAACCCTAGCCAAATCCCTAACTCTAATCGAGAAAAACCTACTCGAGAATAAGCCCAACTCGGAAACCCAAACTCGCAAACCTGACCCGACCCGGAAGCCCACTCATCTACATCATTGACCCCACTGCCCAACCCGCAAACCGCCCCACAAACCTTACCTGACCCGGGAGCCCAAAAGTCTAGCCTACCGTACCCCCCAACCCAAAGCCTCTTTTGAGCCCAAATCACTCTAGCCCTAACCCGAATTTGGTTACTATAAACCAAGCATACGATGCCATTCAATCCTCGAGTAGTGAGAGGAGTGGCTCAGAAGAGGAGGATGGAGAGGATTTTTTTGACACAGACCCAGCGGAACAATCAACTGATGATGACTCAGATGTAGAAATGGATGATGATATGGATGAGGTTCCAGAAGACGCGGAAGAACGACTGTATGTGCAATATACTACTCCTGAGTACCGTGAGCTCATCCAACAATATACTGAGGATAACAACAAACATGTGTCAGTGTACGAACTAACCAGAGTTCAAAGGACGGGAAGACGACCCCGCCCTAGAAAACCCAAGAAATGATCCAATACCATGAAAGCTTGGAGGATGAGAAAGAAAAGATACACCATATTGAAGACTTTATAAGGCCAGAGGTAGCTTGCAACTTTGTTCTTATATATTTCTTTCATTATGTTAGTATCATGTTATGTAATATCATCATAGAGTGTGTTATCAATTCTATGATGATCATAGAAACTTGATTTTAGCTAGTTCATTCTTCTTACATTATGGTTAGGTCGAGGCGTGCTTCAATAGGAGTTGTCTTGTACTTCCCCTTTGGGGCCCCATTTCCTTTTTCGTTATTAATAAAATACCACTAGCTGAGAGGCTGTGGCTTATATAAAAAAAAGACCATGGGGATTTTGAGGGTTTTATCAAACCTTTCTGTAATAAAACAGTAATCTCTTTTTTGCATAATTCCAGGTATTCAGAATTTATCTGGCATGGCCTAGCTTTTGTATGTATATTACCCTATTTGAAATCATCCTCATAAGGGAGGGAGACAATATGTTTTTTCCTAGCCCAAAAGGCATTGGGAAGGTCACTGCAAACCTGTATTGAAAGCTGAGTTTGTATAAGATCATTTTTTTTGTCGTAGCTTGGGATTTTCCAACAGTTATTCAATATTGGAAATATAAATTTCTTGTTTTAAGAAATTGATTTGTTGGTGTTTATGAACCAATCGATGTTTGAGCTCATTTAACACCCTTGAAAAAGGTTCAGTTATAAACTGGAAAGTAATGGGTTTTCCGTAAAAGGTTCGTATAATACCTTTTTTTTTAATCAATTTTAGTAATTGGAAAAAGCTTTTGTATGAAAGGTGTGCCTAAAATAATTTTGCTGGAAATATCTTTTACCAAAATAAAACTTTCTGCTATACAAGTTTTATTATTGCAAATATAAGCTTTTGGTAATTTAAAAGTAATTTGTAATTTCTTCCCATTAGCAGATCGAACACTAAGAGTGGTTTTATGAAAATAAGTAAAAGGAATAAGACCTTCCTGTATACAATTTACATTTGCTCCGCTGAGGAGTGGGCCTAGGATAGTAGTACATCCTTTGTACTGGTTTCCTAGTATATTTTTCTAGGTTATTAATTTCGTCAGACATCTTCTGTTTATAATCATCTCCAGATAGGTCCAACTCATAATATTTTGTTAAAGGGCTGATTCGCAAACCTTTAAACTTGTCATCTAGTAACTGTTCAAATTCTGAGTATGCTCTTAACTTGAAATTTTTAATCTCAAGTGGAGGCTGCACACTAGGAGTAGCTGCAGAAGTATGATGACTAGAAGAATAAGGGACTAACCTCATGATTTCCGATGTCAACTTCTCTACTCTATTATGTAACAGAACAATTTGTTCACCCAAAACATTCATATAAACATTGGAGTAATTATTTTGTTTAAGCATGATATTAATATGTGATGTTGTAACTAAAGCAGTATTATTTTCAATAAGATTTGAAAAGGCAGCAAAATCAAGAACTTTATTATCCTTTTCAATCTGGAAAGGTTGTTGAAGAGGGAAAACAATATGAGCAACTTCTCCGCTAGAAAGTTTCTATTCTCTTTCAAGAACAGAGATATAATCTCCCACATATCTAACCATAAACCAAGGAACAAAAGATATTATTTTGTTAGCTCCAGAAATATCTTTATAAAATTCCTCTTGCAGCGCTATACGCCCACTGTTATCAAAAGTATTAAAAACCATTTTTAAAAGGTTCTCATCTGGGTCTATAAGTCTGTACTGATTTTTTATTGTGCGGTTGATCCCCGGTTAAAATCAATTTTTGGACTTTGTTCCGTTAAATATTTGGATAACCCATGTCCGACTCAGTTATTTCTGGGTCTTCATTAACACCTCTGGCAATATTATCATTACTAATTATAATTCTATTGATTATATTACTATCAGTATTATCAGACACATGAGGATGTATAAAATCCTGAATATGAGAAGTAGAAGCTCGTGAAGGAGATTTAACAGTATAATCAGTTGGTGAGATATAAAAATGATTTGAAACATCAGATCTCGTAGATCTGGAACCCAAATCATTTGTCAAGTAGGTTGGTTTAGAAAACTTCAACTTGACCGTCCCATAAGGGGTTTGTTCATTATGAGTAATATCAGTATTACAATTACTCTTGGGAGGTGCAGCTCCCTCTATGACTCTTCCGTGAGAAAATCAATTCATCCCATTTAATAGGCCTTCTGGTGGTAATATTTTATTTACCGAAATTAGTTTCTATTAAAATAGTTTCGTTTTTAAAATCCACGATCTTACGCATTGGATTCATAGTGTATAAAGGTTTGAAATAGATTCTGTAACAAGTACAAATAACTTTAGTTCCAGGCATATAATCATAATCATGCAACTTAATGCTTAGTATTAAAGCATTAAAAGAATTTTCATCTTGCAAAGACACCTGCAAGTTAGGATAAGTATTAAAATAAACAGGGTCATACGTCAAACTGGTCTGTACTGTCCCTATAAGGGATTTTTCCAGTAAAAAAAGGAATATGATATACCCCAACACTTATATCTGCTTAATCAGTGGACTATTCCAAAAATCCAACCCAAGTTGATATACCATATGGGTACTTTTGAAAATAAGAATTTAAACAAGTAGTCAAAACTACTGAGGAAACAATCAATGTAGATAGCGATCATGATACTTTTAAATTATTCAATGGCAGTGATATTGCCCCTTCTTCTAGTCCTCATACTTCTGCAACTATTCCTAGTGTGCAGCCTCCACCTGAGATTAAGGGGTAATATCACTGTCATTGAATAATTTAAAAGTAGCATGATCGCTATCTACAATTATTGTTTCCTCAGTAGTTTTGACTACTTGTTTAAATCCTTAGTTTTCAAAAGTACCCATATGGTATATCAACTTGGGTTGAATTTTTGGAATAGTCCACTGATTAAGTATATCTAAGTGTTGGGGTATATCATATTCCTTTTTTTTACTGGAAAAAATCCCGTATAGGGACAGTACAGACCAGTTTGACGTATGACCCTATTTATTTTAATGCTTATCCTAACTTGCAGGTATCTTTGCAAGATGAAAATTCTTTTAATGCTTTAATACTAAGCATTAAGTTGCATGATTATGATTATATGCCTGGAACTAAAGTTATTTGTATTTGTTACAGAATCTATTTCAAACCTTTATACACTATGAATCCAATGTGTAAGATCATGGATTTTAAAAACGAAACTATTTTAATAGAAACTAATTTCGGTAAATAAAATATTACCACCAGAAGGCCTATTAAATGGGATGAATTGATTTTCTCACGGAAGAGTCATAGAGGGAGCTGCACCTCCCAAGAGTAATTGTAATACTGATATTACTCATAATGAACAAACCCCTGATGGGACGGTCAAGTTGAAGTTTTCTAAACCAACCTACTTGACAAATGATTTGGGTTCCAGATCTACGAGATCTGATGTTTCAAATCATTTTTATATCTCACCAACTGATTATACTGTTAAATCTCCTTCACGAGCTTCTACTTCTCGTATTCAGGATTTTATACATCCTCATGTGTCTGATAATACTGATAGTAATATAATCAATAGAATTATAATTAGTAATGATAATATTGCCAGAGGTGTTAATGAAGACCCGTAAATAACTCGAGTCGATACATGGGTTATCCAAATATTTAACGGAACAAAGTCCAAAAATTGATTTTAACCGGGGATCAACCGCACAATAAAAAAAATCAGATGTACTTATAGACCCAGATGAGAACCTTTTAAAAATGGTTTTTAATACTTTTGATAACAGTGGGCGTATAGCGCTGCAAGAGGAATTTTATAAAGATATTTCTGGAGCTAACAAAATAATATCTTTTGTTCCTTGGTTTATGGTTAGATATGTGGGAGATTATATCTCTGTTCTTGAAAGAGAATAGAAACTTTCTAGCGGAGAAGTTGCTCATAATGTTTTCCCTCTTCAACAACCTTTCCAGATTGAAAAGGATAATAAAGTTCTTAATTTTGCTGCCTTTTCAAATCTTATTGAAAATAATACTGCTTTAGTTACAACTTCACATATTAATATCATGCTTAAACAAAATAATTACTCCAATGTTTATATGAATGTTTTGGGTGAACAAATTGTTCTGTTACATAATAGAGTAGAGAAGTTGACTTCGAAAATCATGAGGTCAGTCCCTTCTTCTTCTAGTCTTCATACTTCTGCAGCTACTCCTAGTGTGCAGCCTCCACTTGAGATTAAAAATTTCAAGTTAAGAGCATACTCAGAATTTGAACAGTTACTAGATGACAAGTTTAAAGGTTTGCGAATCAGCCCTTTAACAAAATATTATGAGTTGGACCTATCTGGAGATGATTATAAACAGAAGATGTCTGACGAAATTAATAACCTAGAAAAATATACTAGGAAACCAGTACAAAGGATGTACTACTATCCTAGGCCCACTCCTCAGGATGTCTTGTTTTAGGAGCAAGAGATTGTTGATAACAATAGCTATAGTGGGAAGAGTATCTATGAATGGAATATAGATGGTTATACAGAAAGACAGATTTATACAATAGTTCATAGAATGCTTATGTATAGCACAACCTGCAAAGCTAATAGTAACACAGACAAAACTATTGCAGAAATGATTATATCAGGATTCACTGGCCAGTTGAAAGGTTGGTGGGATATTTATTTAACCCAGGAACAACGTAATAGTATTATTGGGGATGTTAAAACCGAAGCAGGGGTAGAACCTACACAGAATGCGGTTTATATCTTAGGAATTAATATTATAGAGCACTTTACTGGAAGATGGTCAGATGATTCTGAGAATATCAGAACCTTACTCTAGAACTTAATATGAAAAACCCTCACCTCATTTAGGTGGTATAAGGTTGTTTTTCTTAGCAGAGTCATGGAACTTCCGGAGTGTAATAGTTCTCACTGGAAGTCCAAATTTATAGATGGATTACCAGCCCTTTTTGCGGTAAGAGTTAGAAAATCTCTTAGAAAAGGGGGAATCACAATCAATTATGATATTTATACATATGGTAGCCTAATAGGGACCTGCATACAAGAATGGTTAGCTTTATGTAATGAGATCAAGCTGAACCAACAAATAAAAAGTCAGAACCTCAATGAGAGACAACAATTGGGAGAGTTCTGTGGTCAATTTGGAATGGATATTCCCAAAGCCAAGGTATCTCATAGACGAAAAGCTAAGAACCAGGAAAGTTTCCAAAAATGGATAACGAAACGCCTGGATAAAAAGGTGAGAAGAAAGAAAGAGTTTAAAACTAGCAAGAATTTTATAAGTTCTAAGAACCCCAAAGCATGTTGGAAATGTGGCAGGACATGCCACTATTATAAGGATTGTAAAGTTAAGGAAAAAATTAAAGCCCTTAACATTGGAGATGATTTAAAAGAGTCGTTATCCAAGCTTTTACTCAATTCAGAACCAGAAGACTCAGGTTTCGAAACAGATGTAGCAAAGGATTCCTCCTCAGATGAGTAAATTCGAGTTCTTAACAAATAAGATTATATTCCTTCAGAAGAAGAATGCCTACCCTATCAAATCGGACAACCTTGTTCTAGTAAACAAAATAAGGAGGATGATGAGTTCTATAATATTTTTGCACAATTTCAGGACATGAACATTAATGTTCTCAAAGGAGATAACCTTTTTGAATTTTTAAAATTAATTAAATATCCAAATATGAGATCACAGATTATAGATCAACTCCAGGATACTCCAGAATCTTCACAAGGATGGAAAACTCTGGAACGATCAAATGCTTATACCATGTCAGAATTAAAGAAACAAATGAGGGAGAAACAAGGTATTACTAGTACTCCCAAAGATTTGGAAAAAGAGATTAATAATCTCAAGCAAGAGATATTGGCATTAAAGAAGAGTAATGATATGCTCGATGCTCGAATTACCAGTATTGAAGGTAAAGGAAAAGACAAGATTATAGATTTAGCAACAGTGGATGATATCTCTGACTTAGACAATCTTCTTATAACAAGTCCTAGTGATGAAACATGGAACTTTTTACAAACCCAAGAGTTAATCACTTCACAAAAGTTTTATATAAAGATTAGTCTTTTAATTGATTATAATTTCAAAAAAGATTTCACTGCTCTTGTTGATAGCGGGGCAAATGTAAATTGTATACATGAAGGTCTTATTCCTTCTACTTATTTTCATAAAACCACTTATAGTGTTCGATCTACTAATGGGCAGAAATTACAAATTACTTTTAAATTACCAAAAGCTTATATTTGCAATAATAAAACTTGTACAGCAGAAAATTTTATTTTGGTAAAAGATATTTCCGGCCAAATTATTTTAGGCACTCCTTTCATACAAAAGCTTTTTCCAATTACTAAAATTGATAAATAAGATATTATAGGAACCTTTGACGGAAAACCCATTACTTTCCAGTTTATAACTGAACCATTTTCAAGGGTGTTAAATGTGCTCAAACATCGATTGGTTCATAAACACCAACAAATCAATTTCTTAAAACAAGAAATTTATATTTCCAATATTGAAGAACTGTTGGAAAATCCCAAGCTACGACAAAAAAATGATCTTATACAAACTCAGTTTTCAATACAGGTTTGCAGTGACCTTCCCAATGCTTTTTGGGATAGGAAAAAACTTATCGTCTCCCTCCCTTATGAGGATGATTTCAAAGAGGGTAATATTCCTACAAAATCTAGTCCATGCCAGATGAATTCTGAATACCTGGAATTATGCAAAAAAGAGATTACTTCTTTATTACAGAAAGGTTTGATAAAACCCTCAAAATCCTCATGGTCTTGTACGGCCTTTTATGTCAATAAACATGCTGAGCAGGAAAGGGGTGTTCCCCGACTTGTTATTAATTATAAACCGCTTAATAAAGCTCTAAAGTGGATTAGGTATCCTATTCCTAACAAAAAAATTACTTGATAGGCTTAATAGCACCATTATAATTTCTAAATTCGATTTAAAATCTGGATACTGACAGCTTTAGATTAAGGAAGCAAATAGATACAAAACTGCTTTTAATGTTCCTATGGGACAATTCGAGTGTAATGTAATGCCATACGGATTAAAAAATGCCCCTTCTGAATTTCAAAATATTATAAATGATATTTTTATGCCTCATAGCAATTTCATCATCGTCTATATAGATGATATTTTAGTATTTCCTAATAATATTAAAACTCATTTAAAACATCTTGAGTTATTTAAAAAGATCATCATACAGAATGGTTTAGTCATACCAAAACCAAAAATGGCCCTTTTTCAAACAAAAATAAGATTTTTGGGTCATGACATTGAAAAAGGAAAAATCATTCCTATTAATAGAAGTATTGAATTTGCATCAAAATTCCTGGTTATTATAACCGATAAGACCCAACTCCAGAAATTTTTGGGCAGTCTAAATTATATCAGTCCTTTTATAAGGGATTTGGCAAAAGATATAACCATCTTATATGAACGGCTGAAAAAAGTTCCTACACCTTGGATAGAAGATCATACTCAAGCTGTCAAAAGAATTAAGGTTAAGGTTCATAACCTTCCTTGTCTCACCTTAGCCAATCCTACTTGGCCAAAGATTATAGAGACAGATGCTTCAGATATCGGATATGGGGGTACACTGAAGCAACACTCTCCAGTTGATAAACAGGAGTATTTAATACAATTCTACTCTGGCAAATAGAATCCTAGCCAGAAAAATTATTCTACAGTTGCAAAAGAAATTCTAGCAATTGTAAAAAGTGTTCTAAAATTTCAAGGGGACTTATACAATAAGAAGTTTATTATAAATACTGATTGTCAATCGGCCAAATTCATGTTTAACAATGACTGCAAACATGATATTTCTAAACAAATGTTTGCAAGGTGGCAAGCTTTATTGGCACCATTTGATTTTGAGATTCATTATAAAAAAGGGACAGATAATAGTCTGCCTGATTTCTTCACTAAAGAATATTTAAGTTCATAAAATAATAATTTTGTCATACAGGATGATGAGGCCTAATTGGCAGGGCAGAGATCCCAATTATGGAGGTCGTGGTGGAAGAGGCAGAGGAACTGGACGAGGTAATACTATTGTCCAGGATGGAAACAAAAATCTTATAGGACAAGGGCAGACAGAGACTTCAGCCATTGATAAAGAAAGTCCGTTATACCAACAGTTCATGGATTTTATAAAATCCAAAGAAAATAATGATACACAACCGTCATATGCAGAAGTTGCTCATGAAGAGCAAGATGATAATGAGGGTTATGAAAAACACGAGAAGAAAGATGTCATACATCTTCTCGATTATAAAGATATGCCATGGAAAGATGAGCCATGGAGGCTCATGGAAAGGTATTTGGAAACTGGGTCATATCCCATCTTGAATTATAAGTGAAGAATGCATTATGAGACCATACTCCCAACCACGTGATCAGCTGAAATCCAATACTATTTCCCTATGCATACTAAGAAAGTTTATAACTTCTCCAAGATCATTATAAAAAAGATCTTTACTCTAGAAGACTGGGGGTTTAGCACTTTAAAAGAACGGGAATATTTCTATCCTGAACAAAGAATTCAGGTAAAGTTTAATTATTGGGATTATATAGATAGTTTTTATAAAACATTTTTATATGAAAACCCTAACAAAATGCATTCGTGGTTTATAAAAGTATGTTCTCATGTTTATAAACAGAACATACCCAATTGGTTTTGGCATTGGTGGATAAATTATGGTCCATCTGTTAATATCCTGCCACAAACATTCAAAGGTTTATTTACCGAATGGATTGATGTTTCTCCTAGGATCATAGAATTAGAGAATCATAATACTATTATAAATGGCATTGCTAATATGCATTTCTTCATCGAATTTTCCATTCCATGGATCATGCGATGGCCAGTAGAAGTGGGTTATACCCCATAACAAATTTCTTGTTTACAACGAACCTATTATATAAGGTTCTGGAAGAAGTTATTACAAAAGACCAAAGAAGGTGTTTTGAATGGACAAGAACTCATAGACCAGATAACATCGGCAATTGAAGGTTATACCAAATTGAAAGAGGATCATTCTCAGTCAGAGATTAATAGTCCATTTCAGCATATTGTCAGAAAACTCCAACTTAAAAAGGGGGTAATATCAAAAGTTGAAATTATAGCATCTTATATGGCAGAAGTAAAAAAGGATTTAATAAAAATCTGGATGAGAAATTCCCCTCAGATACTTCTATAGAATCCATTCATACAGAGGAGGAAGATATTCATGACTCCCAAGACCCCTATGATGCAGACTTTGACATCCACGAGTATGTTTCAAAGTTTCAAGATATTATGGAGGCATCGTCCAACATAGTAAAAGACAAAGGGAAAGAAAAAGTGTGATACATAGGAAAGCACTCGGTGGACCCATCATAAAAGCCACCAAACAGATGGAATCTACTTTAATAAAGTAGATGAATTATTTTACTATAGTAGGGCCCATAAGTTTTGGCCGATTCTACTTTATTACTTTTTATCTTTTAGGTTTGTCGGCCACTTGTTAGGTCACTTTTTATCTTTTAAGTTTGTTGGCCACATATTAGGCGACTTTATTTGTAAGGATTCATTATAAAAGGATCCATAAGTTGAAGGAAGAAGGCATGCTTTTCACCAACGACTCTCTCTTCTATTTGTAAAAACTCTCTATAATAAAAGCATAAGTTTTGCTTTACATCCTCCTATAATGAGCACAATCTCTTCATCTTAGGTAATTCAAATTTTTGTATTTTAATTTTATTGTTATTATATATTTTGGATTAACCCATGATCGACTAATTTCCTTGTGTTGAACCTATGTTGCACTAGACTACTTGGAATCATGGTACTAATCTATGATATAGCTAATGATTCATGTGAGAAGGTGCTAAGGTTGGGCAGAGGATAGCCCAGGAGGAATGTTTGAAACTCAAGCTGATGATCCTATTGTAGCCTGCTGAGCCATGATGGCGTTAGGGTGTTTTTGGATCCGTTCTGAGTCAAGACGGCCCTGCCAGGTCTGTCAACCCATAAATAATACATCTTTTGGTACCTCTCAGTGATCACTTCTGTTTGTAATGAAATCAAAGCCATGGTTATGATTATATGCCTGAAACTGAAGTTATTTGTATTTGTTATAGAATCTATTTCAAACCTTTATGAATCCAACGTGTAAGATCATGGATTTTAAAAATAAAACTATTTTAATAAAAACTAATTTTGGTAAATCTAAAATTACCACCAGAAGGCCTATTAAATGGGATGAAATTGATTTTCCCACGGAATGGGTCATAGAGGGAGTTGCACCTCCCAAGAGTAATTGTAATACTCATATTACTCATATTAAACAAACCCCTAATGGGACGGTCAAGTTGAAGTTTTCTAAACTAACCTACTTGACAAATGATTTGGGTTCCAGATCTACGAGATCTGATGTTTCAAATCATTTTTATATATCACCAGCTGATTATACTGTTAAATCTCCTTCACGAGCTTCTACTTCTCGTATTCAGTATTTTATATATCCTCATGTGTCTGATAATACTGATAGTAATAGAGTCGATATAATTATAATTGGTAATGATAATATTGCCAGAGGTGTTAATGAAGACCCAGAAATAACTGAGTCGGACATGGGTTATCCAAGTATTAATGGATCAAAGTCCAAAAATAGATTTTAGCCGGGGATCACCTGCACGAGAAAAAACCAGTAAAGACTTTTATAAATCCAGATGAGAACATTTTAAAAAATGGGTTTTTAATACTTTTGATAACAATGAGCGTATAGCGCTACAAGAGAAATTTTATAAAGATATTTCTCGAGCTAACAAAATAATATCTTTTGTTCATTGGTTTATGGTTAGATATGTGGGAGATTGTGCTATATATGAGCATTCTATGAACTGCTATATAAATCTGTCTTTCTATATAATCATCTATTTTCCATTCATAGATACTCTTCACACTATAACTATTGTTATCAACAATCTCTTGCTCCTCAAACAAGACATCCTGAGGAGTGGGCCTAGGATAGTACTACATCATTTGTACTGGTTTCCTAGCATATTTTTCTAGGTTATTAATTTCGTCAGACATCTTCTGTTTATAATCATCTCCAGATAGGTCCAACTCATAATCTTTTGTTAAAGGGCTGATTCGCAAACCTTTAAACTTGTCATCTAGTAACTGTTCAAGTTTTGAGTATGCTCTTAACTTGAATCTTTAATCTCAGGTGGAGGCTGCCCACTAGGAGTAGCTACAGAAGTATGAAGACTAGAAGAAGAAGGGAGTGACCTCATGATTTCCGAAGTCAACTTCTCTACTCTATTATGTAACAGAACAATTTATTCACCCAAAACATTCATATAAACATTGGTGTAATTATTCTGTTTAAGCATGATATTAATATGTGAAGTTGTAACTAAAGCAGTATTATTTTCAATAAGATTTGAAAAGGCAGCATAATCAAGAACTTTATTATCCTTTTCAATCAGGAAAGGTTGTTGAGGAGGGAAAACAGTATGAGAAACTTCTCCGCTAAAATGTTTGTATACTCTTTCTAGAACAGAGATATAATCTCCCACATATCTAACCATAAACCAAGGAACAAAAGATATTAGTTTGTTAGCTCGACAAATATCTTTTTAAAATTCCTCTTGCAGCGCTATACACTCACTGTTATCAAAAGTATTAAAAAACCATTTTTTAAAAGGTTCCCATCTGGGTTTATAAAAGTCTTTACTGATTTTTTTCTCGTGCAGGTGATCTCCGACTAAAATAAAATTTTGAACTTTGATCCATTAAATACTTGGATAACCCATGTCCGACTCAGTTATTTCTGGATCTTCATTAACACCTCTGGCAATATTATCATTACCAATTATAATTCTATCGACTCTATTACTATCAGTATTATCAGACACATGAGGATGTATAAAATCCTGAATACGAGATGTAGAGGCTCGTGAAGGAGATTTAACAGTATAATCAGCTGGTGAGATATAAGAACGATTTGAAACATCAGATCTCGTAGATCTGGAACCCAAATCATTTGTCAAGTAGGTTGGTTTAGAAAGCTTCAACTTGACCATCCCATCAGGGGTTTGTTCAATATGAGTAATATCAGTATTATAATTACTCTTGGAAGGTGCAGCTCCCTCTATGACCCATTCCGTGGGAAAATCAATTTCATCCCATTTAATAGGCCTTCTGGTTGTAATTTTCGATTTATCAAAATTAGTTTCTATTAAAATAGTTTCATTTTTAAAATCCATGATCTTACACATTAGATTCATAGTGTATAAAGGTTTGAAATAGATTCTATAACAAATACAAATAACTTCAGTTCCAGGCATATAATCATAACCATGCAACTTAATGCTTAGTATTAAAGCATTCAAAGAATTTTCATCTTGCAAAGATACCTGTAAGTTAGGATAAGCATTAAAATAAACAGGGCCATACGCCAAATTGGTCTGCACTGTCCCTATAAGAGATTTTTTCTAGTTATGATTTCTAATTCTTTTATAAATAATTTAATTATGTAAATATTTCACATATTCACCGTCAGTGTATAGAATTGAACTCTATCTTTGCTAGCTGGTAGCGTCATATTTTCAAATGACGTCTGCTGATATTTCTCTTCATTCTTAAGGTTTCCCTCATGTTGGAAATTAATTAAATGGGTTAATTGTTGACAAAAATATTACTTATTTACTAATGGGTTGTTTGGTTGCTGCCTTGCTAGTTAGAATTATGCGGGTATTAGCAATACGTGAATTAATAATGCAAGGTTTAGTTCATCACGTATTAGTTGTTTCATCTTCTACCATACATAAAACTAATACTCCCTCAGTACCAATTTATGTGGGACAATAGAAATTTGGAGATTCAAATTTCTAAACTTTGACCGTGAATTCGGGCATAGAAATTTTAATTTGAGAATAAAATTTATATATTTGGAAACCGCGTACAATATTAATGACTTATCGTTCATGGAGAACCTCAAGTAACATGGAAGTCGTCATAAGTCAAGAAACATATTGTTCAGAAAAACTTGCAATACGCAATTCTTGAGAAGTTTTCGTATGGTAAGACTGACGTGAAGGAGTTTCGCAAAATCATCCCTATCCAGTACAAGATAAAGGGCCCTTGCAACAATATTGTCTTAATTGAAAATATGCTTCTTCTCATTCATCTCTCATTTTTAGAATATTATGTACAAATTATGTGTACTCCAGCATATTATTTGAAGATTGAGGATGCGTACTGGTAGATAAGGCATTTGAAGTGGGATATGTGGTTTGTTCTTAATGACAAATAGTCAATTACGGTTGCATGGGTAAATTTTCCAGATTTACCGCCTGATTGTTTTGCGAAAGAATCAATTGTGGAGACACCATTGATTATAGACATGGAGACATACAACAAAACAAGGTCAAGTTATGTAAAAGTGAAGGTAAAAGTATATTTAGTAGAACAACATCGATAAAGGATTAAGATTAACACGACCCCTTTTCAGGAATCGTGATGGCACCTACGTAATTCTATCGGTAGGCGAATCACTCCCAATCATTCACATGATATGACTGTGAGTTACAACAATTGCAGGAAACGGGAAGTAAGTAAATATTACAAATTTGCTAGAAAGTATAAACTAAGGATTACAACAAAACTGGAATCAAGAACGTTACAAACTGCTTGTGATTTGCTGAGTTAAGTGATGACACTCTTTAAGACAAAATTGCCCCGTATATATCCTTTTACGTTGTCGGGCAATAGTCTCCCAAGATACAACAACAACTTAACAAATGAGCAAAGGAAACTCAAGTGTTACTCTTGAAGAACTTTGAGTATAGTAAACTTGCTAGAGAGAAAGAATAAGATTTTCAGAAAATTCTCTAAGTGTTTTCTTAGTGTTGAACAATTGAGCCAAAGGCCTCAATTTTTAGTGTAATGAGATGACCCCTTAACTAGCCAACTAATGACCTTCAATAGCCATGTAATGACACTTATTGAGGGGTTACATTAAGCCAAATAATGGCTGAATTCATGTGCCAAATAATAGAGATTCAATGCTCCAAAACCAGCCCAAAAATTAGAACTTTCCATCTTTCCGTCACAGCTTTCTGCCTTCGAAGCGCCGCGGCGCTGTAGCTCCAGTGACTGAACACCCAATTAGTGCCGCGGCGCTGCCTGAGAGGCGCCTCGGCTCCAACGGGGATGTGCCGTGGCCCTTCGCGGCTCCGCGGCAATTTTCGACTCGTGTCATCATACACTTCGTACACTTCTTCCTTTGTTTACCAATGTGGAATACTTTGTCACTTGGCCAATAACCGTCCATCATTCTATGTCTCAAACGTATTACGTACGTACCAATATCACTTTCACTAATGAAATTTGCGATACTTGGCACTATGTGTGCACGTGTGTGGAAATGACATTTTCGATGTGCGGGACCCCAATTATTTGAGTCAATGGGATAAACTTAATTTCACATTAGTAAATTTCCAATAATCCCCTCTTGAAAGAGATTTTAGCGCACTCACATGGCGCCTATTTCCAGCAATCTTTCAGCGGACAAATATTGTATCTGGATAGGTAGCTTCCGCTTTCAACCTTCCATAGTTGAATACCATCAGATTTACTTACTGCACGGTGAACGTGATGACTTGAACCATCAGTGTTTAGTGTAAGCCAAGTCAACGGTACCAACACAACAACTTCCCTTACTTTGTTCTTCATAATGTTTTGTCCGTTGTGGCCGTGGACACTTCTTGGATTCTTAAGTGCGTTTATTTGAGGCGGCCTATCCTCGCACTTAAATAGATGGTCTTCTACAAGGTACCCTACTATACCCCACTTTACAAGTGTTAGGAACCATTAAAAGTTTTCTCCAAACCTAACCTCAACCTTTGAGGATCATTAAAGGTTTTGGAAACTTAACCTTTACCCATACTACAGATAACACTTAATGTCTATCACGGGAACGACTTTGGATTGATGTTTCTTTACAGAAATTACTATCCGAAGTGCTCATGCTTCCACCGAAGTGCTCAACTGAACCTTTACAGCTTAGTTTTCCCATTGAACCTAATTCTTGGGATCTCCAGTCAGTAAGGTTGGGTTACCACCGTATTGGTCCTTATAGCTTGGGTTTTAAGCCCATTCCCCTAGACAAGCAGAATATCTGATATTTGGGTAGTCCCTTTGTCAGTGGGTCCGCTATATTACCCTTTGATTTTATGTAATCAATAGATATTATACCCGTGGTGATCAACTGCTTAATGGTCTTATGTCTCCGTCGGATATGACGAGACTTGCCATTGTACATGGAATTCCGTGCCCTTCTTAGAGCCGACTGACTGTCGCAGTGGATCATTACCGAAGGTACGGGTTTATCCCAACAAGGGACATCTTTTAAAAAGTCGTGAAGCCGCTCAGCTTCTTCTCCTGCTTTGTCTAAAATGATAAACTCCGATTCCATCGTGGATCGGGCGATGCAAGTTTGCTTAGAATTATGGGTAAACCTAGCCAACTTGTTGACTACATAAGCAATATTAGGTCGGGTACAGTTTGTTATATGCATCAAACTCCCAATCACATGTGCATATTGCTCTTGGCATATGGGTGCACCACGATTTTTATCAAGCTTTTGATTTCTATCCAGTGGTGACTTCATGGGCGAACTGTCAAATATATCGAACTTTCTGAACACATCCTCGATGTAGTGAGACTGAGATAAGACCAGTCCGTTAGACGCCTTAGAGATCTTTATCCCTAAGATGACATTTGTGATACCCATATCCTTCATGTCGAAGCATTGTTTCAACATGTTCTTAGTGTCTAGGATCAAGCTAGGACTGCTCCCTGTGATCAACATGTCATCTACGTACAAGCATATCATGACGAATGAGTCAGGGTTACCTTTCATGTAGACACATTTGTCACAC
The DNA here is from genome assembly GCA_034509755.1 of Anisodus tanguticus. NCBI lineage: Eukaryota > Viridiplantae > Streptophyta > Magnoliopsida > Solanales > Solanaceae > Anisodus > Anisodus tanguticus. Next base: position 31,753,847 of record CM067544.1, on the reverse strand, counting down.
TCATTAATGGAGAAACCCTTCGATAGTAGAGTACTATCAAATTTTTCGTGCCATTGCTTCGGAGCTTGTTTCAGCCCGTACAGAGATTTGACAAGTCGACATACTTTCTTCTCTTGCCTGGAACCACATACCCCTCGGGTTGTTCCATATAGATTTCTTCTTCCAAATCACCATTTAGGAAGGCTGTCTTGACATCCATTTGATGTATCTCAAGGTCACGCAACACTGCGATCGCAATGAATACTCGTATGGATGTCATCCTAGACACAGGGGAGTATGTGTCAAAATAGTCAAGGCCTTCTTTCTGCCGATAGCCCTTGACTACCAACCTGGCCTTGTACTTATCTATAGACCCATCTGCTTTATACTTCCGTTTGAGTATCTATTTACAACCCAACGGTTTATTCCCTGGAGGAAGATCAACCAACTCCCAAGTATTGTTATGTAGGATGAAGTCTATTTCATTCTCAATAGCTTCTTTCCAGAGCGGTGTCTCTGGAGTTGACAATGCTTCAACAATTGTCCTTGGTTCATGATTAACCATATAAGCTACAAAGTTAGGACCGAAGGATTTATCCTTCCTGGTCCTTTTACTTTGCCTTGGTTCCATCTCTGGAGTCTGCAAGTTCTGAGAATCTAGAATACTAGATTCTGGATATTCAGCCACTTCGAAGTCCACTAGATCTGAACCATCTAGATCCGGGCAGTCAACGACTCTCTGTTCCTGAGAGCTTTGTTCATAACTTTGTTTGCGAGAGGTTATGTATTTTTCCCTTCTAGGAAAAGTATCCTCAAAGAATTGAGCATTCCTTGATTCTATGATTGTACCCCCGTGGATATTTGGAATATCTGACTTTATGCACTAAGAAGAGATAAGCACTGCTTTTATTTGCATATCCGATGAAAATGCAATTTAGAGTCTTAGGCCCAATCTTGACCTGCTTTGGCTTAGGTACTTCGACCTTTGCCAAATAACCCCACACCTTTAAATATTTATAGGTGGGTTTCTTTCCCTTCCATGATTCATATGGAGTTTTTTCCTTACCCTTATGTGGGACTCTGTTAAGAATCGTATTAGCAGTAAGGACGACTTCTCCCCACATATTTTGGGGAAGACCGAAATTGATGAGTAAGACATTCATCATTTCCTTCAATGTGCGGTTCTTGCGTTCTGTAACACCGTTCGACTGAGGTGAGTATGGAGCCATCGTTTGATGAACAATGCCCGATTCGACATAATATTCCTCAAATGGCGCTACGTATTCTCCCCCTCTATCGCTACGAATGGATTTAATCCGCATGCTTAGTTGTTTTTCAACTTCTGTTTTGTAACGTCGGAACGCTTCAAAGGCTTCATCTTTACTTTTCAATAAGTAAAGGTAACAATACCTTGTGCTATCATCAATGAATGTCACAAAGTACTTGTTTCCCCATAGTTCATGCAAACTTCAAATCACATATATCTGTGTGAATAAGTTCTAGAGGAGCGGTATTCCTTTCGACGGATCGAAAATGAAGCTTTGTGAGTTTTTCCTCTACGCACACCTTACACTTATGTTGAGGGTTTACATTGATAGACAGCAATAACTCCAACTTAACCAATCTTTGGATGGACTTATAGTTAACATGTCCTAATCTATGATGCCATAAATTAGAGGACTCAAGCAAGTAAGAAGAATCTTCAATATTATTGCTTTCACGTATTACAGACATGGCATTAACTTTGAAGAGGCCTTCACAAACGAAGCCTCTTCCCAGAAAAGTTCCATTCTTGGTGATTACAAACTTATTGGACTCAAATACTAGCCTAAAGCCAGCATTAAACAATAAATGACCTGAAATTGAATTCCTCTTAATCTCAGGAACATGCATCACCTCCTTCAGAGTGAGCTCCTTTCCAGAAGTTATCTTCAGGACTACCTTTCCTACCCACAGCACGTCAGAGGAAGCGTTGTTACCCATGAACAACTTCTTGTTTGTAACTAGTGTATATGTGGAGAAGGCATCTCTATTGGAATAGATGTGTTTGGTAGAACCCGTGTCCATCCACCATTGCATGTGATTCTCAACAAGGTTTGCTTCAAGCATCACCGCCGAGAACTCCTCAATCATGTCATCAAGAAGCCTGTATTTGATGATGTTAGCCTGTGCCTTTCCTTTAGCCTTAGCCTTATCTTATTGATCAGCCTTGAGCTTGCGGCAATCCTTGATCATGTGACCAGGTTTCCCACAGTGGTGACAGTTCCCCTTGAACTTCTCCGCCGCCTGGGTCTTGCCGTCTTTCTGGAACTTGCGCTTCTTGCTTGGGTTCCCTTTAGCCTCAGCCAGATTTTCCTTTGCCTCAGCGGGTTGTTTTTCCCTTAGGCAAGGCCCTCTTATTATCTTCCTAAATCTGGAGTTTGATAATAAGTTCCTCAAAGGTCATTTCCTTTGTTTGAGTTTTAAGTAACTCATAAACCTATTCCATGAGGGGGGTAACTTCTCAATCAGTGATGCAACCAAAAATAGCTCATTTGTTCTCATACCTTCCAAATCCAGGTGATGTAGAATCATTTGGAATTCCTGGACTTGGGACATCACTGTTTTACTATCCATCATTTGAAATTTCAGAAATTTCCCAACGATGAATTTCTTTGTACCAGCATCTTGTGCGTTGTACTTCTTCTGCAGTGTTTCCCATAACTCTTTGGCGGTGCCTATGGTGCAATACACCGTGTAGAGTGGGTCTGACAGGTAGTTCAAAATATAGTTCTTACACATGGAATCACTATGACTCCATGCATCAAGAATCATCTTCATGCCATTAATGACATGGATACATTGGCCCCCTTCAGCCGTTTCAATAGGCGAAGGGTCCACTTCATCTCTAGCTTGTGAAGGATCATCTGTTAGGAAATGAGTCATTCCCATAACAGTCAGATAAAATAACATCTTCTGCTGCCATCTCTTGAAGTTGGAGCCCATAAACGTTTCAGGGCGTTCATGATGGAATCCGACGGGTGGAGGAACTGTAACGTTCCCTTGAGCAGCAGGAAAGGCGTTGGATGAGCCTTGACCAGTAGTCAAGGCATTAGGTGTGTCTTGAGCAACAGTGGGGAAGGCATAGGGGTTACCTTGAGTAGCAGTAGCAGTAGAATCAGAAGCGAGTTGTTCTCTTCCAGTCATCCTTCAAAGTACTTACAACAATCTTGTCTTAAAATTATGGGTTACAATAATTGCATGAAACGGGAAGTAAGTAAATATTACAAATTTGCTAGAAAGGATAAACTAAGGATTAAAACAAAACTGGAATCAAGAACGTTACAAACTGCTTGTGATATGCCGAGTCGAGTGATGGAACTCTGTCTTTAAGACAAGATTGCCCCGTATATATTCTTTTACGTTGTTGGGCAATAGTCTCCCATGATATATAACAACTTAACAAATAAGCAAAGGAAACTCAAGTGTTACTCTTGAAGAACTTTGAGTATAGTAAACTTGCTAGAGGGGAAGAAGAAGATTTTCAGAAAATTCTCTAAGTATTTTCTTAGTGTTGAACAATTGAGCCAAATGCCTCAATTTATAGTGTAATGAGATGACCCCTCAACTAGCCAACTAATGGCCTTCAATAGCCATGTAATGACACTTATTAAGGGGTTATATTCAACCAAATAATGGCTGAATTCATGTGCCAAATAATGGAGATTCAATGCTCCAAAACCAGCCCAAAAGTCAGAACTTTCCATCTTTCCGTCGTAACTTTCTGCCTCCGAAGCACCGCGGCTCTGCGAATTAGCATCGTGGCTCCAGTGACTGAGCACCCAATTAGCGCCGCGGTGCTGCCTGAGAGGCGCCACGGCGCTCCAGCGCCTCCACTCCGAGGGGTTGCGCCGTGGCCTTTCGCGGCGATTTCTGACTCGTGTCATCATACACTTCTTCCTTCGTTTACCAACATGGAATACTTTGTCATTTGGCCAATAACCGTCCATCATTCTATGTCTCAAACGTATTACGTACGTACTAATATCTCTTTCACTAACAAAATTTGCAATACTTGACACTACGTGTGCACGTGTGTGGAAACGACGTTTCCGACGTGCGAGCCCCAATTGTTCTAGTCATAAATAATGGGATAAACTTAATTCCACATTAGTAAATTTCCAACAATGACTACAGTAAAAGCGTAAGAATACAAGTACTGCATAAGTTGTCTCATAATATAAATGCAGAAGAAAATAATAAGTCTGATACAACCATAACATCCCCAAGTGATCTAGTCTGTGGATACAAGAGCACTAAAATACGATACAAGTTTGAAATTGGCAACAAAGTGCCAAAACTGAATATATAGTCTGAATATGTCTCTCAAATGCGAATAAAAGACTGTAATAGAGAAGGAGCATCCAAGGGTGTGCTGGAGATAAAATCCTCACACTGAAATATTGAAGGTCAGCAGCCCGAACTCAGCCACGTGGTCCTGCGGAGGTGGAAGGTACTGAATCTACATCAAAAAAGAATGCAACAAGCGTAGCATGAGTACACAACGTACCCCCGTAGACGTCATAGGCCGACAACGACTGAAGAGATAAATACCAAGTTGACACCAAATAATCCTACACTAACAGCCTATAATCCAAGTAAAGTCACATTTCCCATAGGATGGTTCATAGAGTTCACATGATAATCCAATTGATAAGTAGCAAGTATAATCGTTCCATGTTCAGAAACTAGTCAAGTCATCAACAATCACTCCAAATACAGGTCCATCAATAATTTATCAATGAAGTGGCATAAATGTATGATATGAATGCAACGCATATGATAGGTACCTTTCTCAATCCAATATACAATACGTTAATGTTTTATTATGATCCGTACACCCACGGGGAACCCGCAAAGTCCATATACCCCTCCAGAATATCCCACCGGAGACTAGCTCTAAGATGAATAATATCATATTGTAGGCATGCAACTCCATTCCCCGCGTATAAATATCAGCTCAATCTTGTCATAATCTCACAGTATTCTTACCTTTCTGGCCTCTTGGACCCATAACATACCCATACCACTCTGATATCAATATCACAGAACCATGAGTGTATGATTGAAAATGACAATACAAGGCAAGATATCATGATATAATGAGATGCAATCAAGTATAGAGATGACATATCACATGCTTTCAAGATTCAATAATACACCTATACAATCCAAATAAAAAACATGATATCATATCGAAAGCATGTGTGATGAGTAAACAAACAATAACAAGGATGGCGACAAGCCCAAATAAGCATAGCAGTCGGAACCAACACAAGACTGATTCCCTAAATCACTCATCATCACAGTTCAACACCGATACCCACTCAAACGTTCATCACAAGCGGCTGAGTAGGACCCCCAAACACATCCAATACCCGCAATATTTATAACTAATTACGCACTTCTATTGAAGTCTCGAAAAACTAAACCTTAACCTACCTCTGGGCTGAGTAGTTTGTCACGACCCAAACCGTAGGGCCATGATGGGCACCCAAACCCTACCTACCGGTCACCATTAATATCATATTTAGCATAAATCCGTAATTTCGCATGGCCCATGAGGCCACTACGAGATACCTTGCTGATGTATGAAAATTAGTAAACTGAAATAGCTATGCAAAATCTTACAACCAGAAGGACCCAACCTATATACATATACGTACCAAGGCCGACAAGGACATACATGACTACTATACACAGGACATTTGTCTAAAAGACAATAAAAGGGTAGGTAACATCATAAGGTTGGGACAGGACGCCGTCGTACCCATATGTAAATCAAGGATATCGTACCACGACTAGACTGCAACTCTGAAACAAATAGAGTGCTTCAATATCAGCTGAATCAGCAACCTACTAGTGCAGACCGTCATCCTCTTTACCTGAGCCTATGGGCATGAAACGTAGCGTCCCCAGACAAAAGGGACATCAATACGGATAATGTACCGACTATGTCGGACATGAAAAATAGCATAATAGACACTTGGAAATAACATGAGACAAGAAACAACCAACCAGGAGAAGATGCCTCTGAGGGCCATAATATGCCTAAGTACCATGTCTGTGCAGAATGCCTCTAAGGGCCATAATATGCATAAGTATCATGTCTGTGTAGAATACCTTTGAGGGCCATAATATGCCTAAATGCCATGCACAATGCGGTCATGCACATATGCATATATAACACCATCAAGCCTTTGTGGGCATCCCATCATATCATATCGACCTCTGTGGGCATAATCATTTTTCGTGTATATCTGTACCAGTTGCAGGTGGTGTGCGTATATAATGCCGTATCCCTTTTATCATGCCCCATACATATATAATGCATACATATAGTAGAGTATATAACTCCTTTGAGGTTAAGGTATGTACATGAATGTAATCCATGAATGATATGATAATATGACACTATAAATTTGTCGGAGTGATGTAATATCGCTTTATCTCCGATTAACATTCCCATATAGCTCAATAGGGATATAGGAACATATTTAGACATGCTTTGACAATAGGAATATATAACATGAACATTCCTAACTACTAAGAGTAGAATAATTTATGGGACAATATTACATTTACGTTACATACTTAAAACATGCCAAAATAAGAAATTATTTGCCTTAACATACCTTTAAACGGGCCGAAACCATCCTATCGCCCCAAGCATTCAAGAAATACGCACTTAAAATAAAATACATGTTGATGCACCTATGTTGTTGTCCGTCAATTCGTTGTTGCCTTGGATTAATAAAGGATTCATCTAATCTAGGAGATTTTGGTCTATAAACTTCCTAATTCACCAAGTTATCCTTGTACATTTTTTTGTTAGCTTTGGGTAAATGTTTTGGATGCCTCACATAGTAATGAGCTACCAATTGATCAACATACCAATTTTCTAAATATAGTGAAATATAAGCAGTATAGATGGCAATGTTAGGTAGAGATCCACTTCTTGGATGGTGGGGTTCACCCTTTTCTATTACCTTTAACAATTTAGTAGTAACGATGCCACATCTACCAAACAAAATGAATAGTCACTACTTTTCATTTTAATGTAAGTTGTAAAGATGCCACATTTAACCAACAACATGAATAAGCACTATTTGCCCTTCTTCCATGGCTGTCATGTGTTAGTGCGTAGTTCACAATTATCCACTACATTCGACATCTAATCAAATACCCACGTAATTAATCTACTGATTTCAATTCACTTAAATAATAGATCATTTTGACATACCTCATATACGAGTATATTCCTTATAATGATCATGCAATATGATACTAGTCTGTAACCTCTTTTGGCACACACAAAAATATAATATTCAATCACCGTCGCCCCACTCGTTAAGTTCAAAATTATTTTGGGACTTCATCATTTTATACATTAAGCTCTTGATGTGCATACCCTAATATAACAAAATTTCCTCGGTCTTAAGTCTACTTTCATACGTCTAGTTGTTAAAATCACCTTTTAAAAGTACGGGATGTTACATCCTTTCCCCCTTAGAAACATTCGTCCTTGAATGTTGGGGTGATATATCTAATCCTCGTCACGTAGCCAGAAAACACAACTACCTTTTCGTGGAGCCATATAATATAACATACATCATTACATCAGACCTCACATGGTCTTTAAGCATTAATTATAATAATATGAAACATAACTCACCGTATGCTTCTCTCGGCACCTCGGTGTTGGTCTGAAATAGGTAGGTGTATTTGTGTTTCATCTCCTCTTCCGCCTCCCATGTTATTTTTTCTACACTCTTATTCCGCCAAAGAACTTTAATGGAGGCTATTTCTTTAGTCCTCAACTTGCGGACTTGTCGATCTAAGATAGCAATAGGAACCTCTTCATATGACAGATCCTCCATAATCTTCACATCGTCAATTCGTATAATCCGGGAAGGATCTCCAATACACGCTCTCAACATAGAAACATAGAAGACCTTATTCACCTACTTCGAACCATCCGATATGAGATTTACATTTTCATCCATACAAAGCCTCATATGGAGCCATTTTGATACTATCATGATAATTGCTATTGTACACAAATTCAATAAGGGATAGATGATCATCCCAACCTCTCTTGAAGTCCAATATGCAAGCTCGTAGCATGTGTTCGAGCGTTTGAACCGTACGCTCGGCCTGTTCGTCTATCTGAGGGTGGAAAGCTGTGCTAAGATTAACTTAAGTGTCCAAACCTTTTTGAAATGATCTCCAGAAATTATGCTTCTGTGAATTACGCACCTCGATCAGATATAATAGAAATAGGCATACCATGAAGGCGAACAATCTCCTTAATGTATAACTTTACGTAGTCCTCGGTTGTGTAGGTAGTTTTGACCGCCAGGAATTGAGCTGATTTTATCAGTCTATCAACAATAATAACCTGAATAGAATCAAACTTAATGATAAGGGCGAGGTAAACCCATAATAAAGTCCATATTAATCATTTCCCATTTTTACCTTGGAATCTCAATGTTCTGAGTCAAGCCACCGGGCGTTTGGTTCTCCGCATGTACTTGCTAATAACTAGGACACCGAGCTACAAACTCCACAATGTTCCTCTTTATGTCGTTCCACCAATACATACCTTTGACATCATGATACATATTAGTAGATCCAGGGTGAATGGAATATCGTGAGCAATGGACCTCTGTCATAATCTTGTCTCGTAATTCTGCTACATTGGGAATACACGAATGGACCTTCCACCTGGGGTCCCTCTCCTATTATACTTGACGGTTGCGGTTCTCTTTTGTTAATTATCTTTCCCAATCTTCCCTAAAAATGGGATCTTCATCATAGCGTTCATTTACTTCCCGTATGAGGGATGCTCCTGTTGTATTCCGAGTCATAGGGCTATCACTATATAAATCCTCCAATCGGACTCCCACTTAGCTAACTGATGTGTTCCCTCGGATCAACTTCTTGCCCTAGTCCTCACGTTAGTCAAGCCACTTTTAGGTGAATGATCATATTGTCAACTTAGCTTTGTTTACTAACTGGTGTGTTGAAAACTCTTATATTTGTAGTATCTCAATCATGAACACCTTATGGATAATGTCATTGAATCTGAAGTGCACGTATTATCATAGTTAACTCTCATTCATGGTCTGAAAGGGAATTTTTTTCGTACTTTCTCACTACTCGTAATTATAAACAACTTCCCTTCTTTACGTCTTTTGACACTTGTTCACTCATTTTCTTACTTGTCGTACTCATCTTAATTCTAAAATATTCTGGTATACATACGTACTCTCAAACATTTCTCCTGATTCCAATCCTTGGCGTTACTACCCCTTAAAGGATGCATTGTTAACTTATTCCCTTATTCTATACGTGGAATATTTTGATGAATTTTACATTACATGACGTTGGCCTACTATATCCAAACATGGTCTTTATACTTAGATTCGAATTCCTTCACTTGCCTCATGGCTAAGACTTTCTATCAATGGCGCTTTGGGAAAAGATTTCCTCGATATGATTAAGCTGTAAACCCATTACTTTATCTATCTCGTAGAACCTTTGGTCAGTTCAATAATGCTCATAGACATCTGTATTTTCCTGACATTTCATCTTCATTGTAATGTCATTATCTCTTTACATATATCTTTAATATCTACATTGTATCCATAAGCGTCATTGTCCATTTTCACCTGGTTAGGTGCTAATCTCGAGCTTTACCCACTATTACTTCCGTTTACATACTTTCTGAGATGTATGACTGCATATGTTGTGGAACCGATGCTTCGTAGTTTAGATTCCATTCACGGTGTTACATGATCCATGACTTGTCAAGCTTTCTTGTCTTATCGTTATTAGCTCTCCCATCGATCGAGTGCTCATTCGTCTTACCTTTACATTTCCATTTCAAGTTGCCTTGGGGGGGTCTCTTATCTTAAAGTATTTATCATACTATCTTCTTGGACATCAGTGGTTCGTCACCTTTGACCGAATAGTTCTTACTGTCACTCCTCTACCATTGGTCCCTACGCTGTTCTGGAGTAATCATATCTTTATGAAACTATAATCTCACCCACCTTTATCCTTCTTGTCGTAATCCTCCCTTCTACTCGTCATTAAATGAAAACATCTTTGTCTTGATACTTGATCATACCATCCCATTCATACTTATCAACTGTCTTTAAATTTCTTACAACCATTCTTCGATTGTTCCATAGTTCCCGTCCTTAATTGCCCCTAACAAGCTATTGTTATCTAGATGTTATTTAGAATTGTAACATGCTGCACAATGAAGCCGAAGACCTTACCAGTCCAATACCTATAGCATGCCTTAGCTTACTAACATTAATACATGTAATTCTCAATAATTTGTGCTATGGCCCTTTACGCACGGACGAGAGGCTTATGTCCCCTTCCATTACCGTGGATAACTCGATCCTTATATATGACTTGGGCTCACTATTTTGTGTACCTCACTTTTACGCGATCTTCTCAAATTTACTGATGGTCACTCTTCACACGATTCGATTGTGGCAATCCATTTTCATTAATGATATCTTGGGTTAATTCCCAATCTATTCTAGGTAAGACATTTACAATTTAGATCAACACGTACATAACGTATTCCCTCATTCTAATCAGCAAGAGTCATTGTAAAAAATGTGTAGATTTTCATAACCTACTAAACCTTCCCATAATGTCTTTCGCTTTTCATCTGTACAACTCATAATCATCTTATCCTTACCTTTGCGCATCCACTTGGGACACTTCAGAACGTTGTGGCCATGGCTGCCATACTAAACCAACCCACTATACCTTTGCGGCATAATCCGACATGCGCTCGACCATACTGACTACAAGATGGTCGGGCAGTCTCACTCGACCTTTACAAATTTGACCATGAGATATTGACATCTTTAAAACCTTTAAATATCGGCGATCCCTGACTAATAAACTCCCTAGGTTATAAGCTCCCTGACCCTTTAAGAGGCTTATCTCTATCAGATGCTCTAGGCTGAACTCGTGACTGAGAAGCAACCAATTGATTCAATACCTGCACCACTTTCCTTACATCCTTATCAAATGGAGCCGGTGGTAGGACTGATAGTACGAGAGCTTCCCTCAACTCCCCTGGTACTGCTAGATTCGTCGGTACCTGGGAAAGCAACTTACTCATACCCTCTGATGGATCTGTTTTAATAGAGAGTATAAGACTTGCATTTACACTCAATCCATTCTTAATCTTTAATCTCCCTACTAATCATAGCCCCATTGGAATAAGGCATTGATGTAATCATAAACACGATAAGGTTTACAGAGAGAATTCTTACAACTCAGCTCTATAGCACGATTCTAGATTAAGAAGGAAGGTAACCATCATTCTGAATGCCCTGTAGCCTCCTGTCTATAAGTGTGGTGCACAACACACCCATAAACAAGACTACTAGACACGACTTGTAGACACCTTAGGACAGACCTGCTCTGATACCAGGTTTGTCACGGCCCAAATCGAAGGGCCATGACGGGCACCCAGACCCTACCAATCGGGCATCATTAATATCATATTTAGCATATATTCGTAATTTTGCATGGCCCATGAGGCCGTCACGAAATACCCTGCTGACGTATGAAAAATGGTAAACTGGAAAGAGCTATGTAACATCTTACAACCAGAAGAACCCAACCTATATACATATACGTACCAAGGCCGACAAGGCCATACATGATTACTATACACATGACATCTATCTACAAGCCTCTAAAGAATACGTAATATCATAAGGTCGGGACAGGACCCCACCGTACCCATATGCATATTAGAAAATCGTACCACGACTAGACTGCAACTCTGAAACAAATAAAGTGCTCCAATATCAGCTGAATCAACAACCTACTAGTGCGGACCATCATCCTCTTTACCTGAGACTAAGGGCATGAAATTCAGTGTCCCCAGACAAAAGGGATGTCAGTACAGATAATGTACCGAGTATGTCAGACATGAAAAATAGCATAACAGAGACCTGGAAGTTACATGAGACAAGAAACAACCAACTAGTAGAGGATGCCTCTGAGGGCCATAATATGCCTAAGTACCATGTCTGTGCAGAATGCCTCTGAGGGCCATAATATGCATAAGTATCATATATATGTAGAATACCTCTGAGGGCCATAATATGCGTAAATTCCATGCACAACGCGGTCATACACATATTCGTATATAACGCCATCAAGCCTCTGTGGGCATCCCATCATATCATATCGGCCTCTGTGGGCATAATCATTTTTCGTGTATATCTGTACCAGCTGCAGATGGTGTGCGTATATAACGCCGTATCCCTTTTCCCTTGGCCCATACATATATAATACATATATATAGTAGAGTATATAACTCCTTTCAGGTAAAGGCATGTACATAAATGTAGTGCATGAATGATATGATAATATGACACTATAAGTTTGTCAGAGTGATATAATATCGCTTTACCTCCGATTAACATTATGAATACTAACATCTTTTCCATATAGCTCAATAGGGATTTATGAACATATTTAGACATGCTTTGACAATAGGAATGAATAACATGAACATTTCTAACTACTAAGAGTAGAATAATTTATGGGACAATAATACGTTTACATTACGTACTTAGAACATGGCAAAAGAAGAAATGATTTGCCTTAACATACCTTTAAATGGGCCGAAACCATCCTATCGCCCCAAGCATTCAAGAAATACGCACTTAAAATAAAATACATGTTGATGCACCCATGTTGTTATCTGTCAATTCACTGTTGCCTTGGATTAATAAAGGATTCATCTAATCTAGGAGATTTTGGTCTATAAACTTCCTAATTCACCAAGTTATCCTTGTACGTTTTTTTTGTTAGCTTTGGGTAAATGTTTTGGATGCCTCACATAGTGATGAGTTACCAATTGATCAACATAACAACTTGCTAAGTAGAGTGAAATATAAGCAGTATAGATGACAAGGTAGGTAGAGATCCACTTCTTGGATGGTGGGGTCCACCTCTTTCTATTACCTTTAACAATTTAGTAGTAAAGATGCCACATCTACCAAACAAAATGAATAGTCACTACTTTCCATTTTAGTGTAAGTTGTAAAATGCCACATTTACCCAACAACATGAATAAGCACTATTTGCCCTTCTTCCATGGCTGTCACGTGGTAGTGCGTAGTTCACAATTATCCACTACATCCAACATCTAATCAAATACCCACGTAATTAATCTCCTGATCTCAATTCACTTAAATAATAGATCATTTTTGACACATCTCATATATGAGTATATTCCTTATAACGATCATGCAATATGATACCAGTCCGTAACCTCTTTTGGCACACACAAAAATATAATATTCAATCACCGTCGCCCCACTCGTTAAATTCAAGATTATTTTGGGACTTCATCATTTTATACACTAAGCTTTTGATGTGCATACCCTAATATAACAAAATTTCCTCGGTCTTAGGTCTACTTGCATACGTCTAGCTATTAAAATCACCTTCCTAAAGTACGTGATGTTACACAGGTGCACTAACAAGTCAAGCCTCCGTGGTCGCCTTGCCCTTCCATTGCACTTTGTGATAATCGAAGTCTATCCATGTACATTCTATTCGTTAATATAAAGTTTACACAACATAAAGCAAGACTTTAAATACCAATCCCGAGCCAACGCTACCAAGATGTGAACTTTCATATTCAATTACCAAGAACACATACTTAGTCATATCCTTAAGTTAGTTGGAAATCTATACATATATGAACGCTTAATTGAGCAATATACAAAAAGTCCCAATTTGAAACCCTAGAAATTTTCCCTAATTGGAATAGGTTGCTACATTCAAATTAAGCCTTATAACATGATCGTCTAACAATATCCATCACTAATTCCCATTAATATAAGTAAACTAATCAATAAACCCTTCATTAATCATTCATTTAACTCTTTTATTCTCACAAGAATCCATAAGTCATCTTCCCCAACTTATAATCATGCTAAACCACCATTAAAGAACTTAGAACTACAAAATGAAATCATAAAGGATGAAATTGTTACCTGAAAGATGGATTCCTCTTCTAAAACTCTGGAAATGCTCTCTGGCGGCTCTAGGTTTGAGATATACTATTTTGAGAAAAGAATTCTGACCTAGAAAATTAAATAGGACACCTGATATAGTGATTCCGCCCCGGCAGAATCGACTTCGCTGGAGTGGACCCGCTACATTGGATAAGACCCCGCTGAGGCAGTGTCACTTGACACCTCGCCTCAGCGCCAGATGAACACGACTCCGCGGAGGCGTACTCGCCCCGATGAACAGACCTTCTGCCTTGGCGAAAACCCACCATCTCTAAACTCCCGCTTCGGCGAGCCAACCTCTCGTAAAGGCGGACACACCGAAGTGAACACTGGTACCGCCGAGGCAGACACCAGACACCAACAATGGGGAAAATAACCCAAACTCCTCTTTAACACCTTAAATACTCCTGAGACCTCCTAGACACAAACCAAACATGCTCATCTAAGGTAAATAATGTTATGAACTCGCAAGTACCCTCGAATATCCCATTTAGCCAAAATAAGGCAACTTTTCTGAAGAATCATCCGGGAGAAATCATAATTCCAACTTTACAAATAAGGCCACAAAATACATTCGATTGCCTCAGGAAGCGAACTAGTGACTCGATTCCGTCATAAATGACTCTCCAGAACTACCGGAAGCGATGAACCCAGAAATGAACCCATTTATCCAAAAGTCAACTTTGAGTCAACCTATCCAACTCTAAGTTGTTAGTTTTGGATTTTTATTCCGAAATGCATATAAATAGACCTCAGAATCCATGCCACCCATCCCCGTGCATCACAAATCCTACATAAAGTCTACGGGAAGGGTCAAACTAGCAAATAAGGATCTTTAGATAAAAAAACTGGACGGGTCGTTATATCAGATACCAATTAAAATAATGTTCATCCTCAAACAGAGAGAAACAAACATAGTAAAATTACCTGAAGTAGTGAACAAGCCAAGATTTCTACTCCACATATCAGACTCAGTCTCTCAATTCGCCTCCACAATAGGACGATGCCACCACATAACCTTCACCGAAGCTATCTCATTCGATCTCAACTTTCTCACCTGCTTGTACAAATAGCCACAGGCTCCTCTTCGAACTCCAAATTCTGATTAAGCAATACGCAGTCCTGCTAAATGGTAAAAGAACCATCAACATGATACTTCTTCAGCATGGACACATGGAAAACTAGATGGACGCCTGAAAGACCTGGTTGCAGAGCCAACTCATATGTCACCTCCATAATTCTCTAAAGAATCTCAAAAGTTCTGATGTACCTCAGACTCAACTTCCCTCTCTTGCCGAACCTCATCACACCCTTTATGGGTGAGACCTTCAAAAGAACTTTGTCACCAACCATGAACTCCAAATCAAGGACCTTCCAGTCCGCATACTACTTCTGCCTGCTTTGAGCTGCCAGGAGCTACTGGATAATCTTCACATTTTCCAAGGAATCCCTCAATAAATCAGTATCTCAAGGTCGAATCTTGAATGCATCAAACTATTCAATTGGAGATCGAAATCTCCTACCATATAAGCCTCGAATGGTGCCATATAAATACTAGAGTGATAACTGTTATTGTACGCAAACTTTGCCAAAGGTAATAACTAATCCTAGTGACCATCGAAATCAATCATGCAGGCTCGTAACATGTCCTCCAATACCTGAATAGTTCGCTCAGACTGACCTTCGGTCTGAGGTTGAAATGCTATACTAAGATCCAAGCGAGTACCCATCTTATTTTGCAAAGTACGCTAGAAATGCAAAGTAAACTAAGTACCCCAATCCGAGATGATAGAAATAGGAACCCCATGAAGATGAAAAATCTCACGGATGTAGATCTTGGCCAACTTCTCTGTATTATAAGTCATCTGGACCGGAATGAAATGTGCAGACGTGGTTAATCTATCAATAATGACCCAAATAACATCAAACTTACCCAAATTCTTGGGCAACCCAATAACGAAATCAATGGCAATCCTTTCCAACTTCCACTCAGGAATGAGCATCTTCTAAGACACACCACTAGGTCATTGGTACTCATACTTGACCTGTTGACAACACCGACATCGAGGCACAAAATCAACCATGTCTCTTTTCATCCTAACCCACTAATAGTGCTGCCTCAAATCACGGTACATCTTAGTAACACCTGGGTAAATCAAATACCTAGAGTTGTGGGCCTCCTTCAAAATCAATCTGGTCAAATCACCCACATGAGGCACACATAATGTACCCTTGATCCTCAAAATACCCTTACTATAAATCATGGCTTCCTTAGCCTCACCATTCATATCCTTATCTCTGATTTTGCACAACTTCACATCATCATACTGGTGAGTCCAAATTTGATCCAAAAGAGATGACATCGCCTCCACACGAGCTAGGATCCTACTCGAATTCGAAATATCAAGCCTCACAAAATAGTTGGCTAGAGACTGGACCTCCAATGCCAAATGATGCTCAGAAATAGTCAAACTAGCTAGACTCCCAATGCCGACCGCCTATCGGCTCAAGGCATTCACCACCACATTGGCCTTGCCTGGATGGTACAAAATGGTCATGTCATAATCCTTTAACAACTCCATCCACCGACGCTGCCTAAGCTCAAATCCCTCTGATTAAACATGTGTTGAAGTCTGCGGTGGTCAGTATACACCTCACAATGAATGGCATACAAGTAATGCCTCCAAATCTTCAAGGCAAACACAACAGCAGCCAACACCAAATCATGAACATGGTAGTTCTTCTCATGCACCTTCAACTGCCTCAATGCATAAGTAATAACCTTACCCTTCTGCATCAACACACCGCCCAACCCAATCATAGAAGCATCAAAGTACATAGTAAAGTCCTTTCCCTCTACCAGAAGATGAGGGGAGGGGGGGGTGAAATCGGGATGTGGTCAAAAGAGTCTTGAGCTTCTGAAAACTCTTCTCACACTGATCAGACCACTGAAATGACACTTCCTTCTGAGTTAAATATGTTAGATGTGAAGCGATAGAAGAGAATCCTTTGATAAATCGAAGATAATAGCTAGCAAAACCCCAAAAACTCTGAATATCCATCACAAAAGTCAATCTAGGATAGTCCCTGACTGTCTCTATCTTTTTTAGGTTAACCATGATCCCATTGTTGGACACCACGTGCCCCAAGAATGCTACAGAACTCAATTAAAACTCACACTTTAAATACTTGGTGTATAACTTCTTCTCCTTCAATAAACCAAGAACTACTCTCAGATGACGCTCATGGTCCTCCTAACTCTTCGAATATATCAGTATGTCGTCAATGGACACAATTACAAAAAAATCCAAGTATGGCTTGAATATCCCATTTATCAAGTCCATGAATGCTGCGGGGGCATTAGTAAGCCCAACGCGACATCACCAAGAACTCATAATGCCCATAACAAGTCCGGAAAGCCATCTTGGGAACATCCGCAACCCAGTATTTAGCTGATGATACCCAAACCTCAAGTTAATCTTTGAAAACGCAGAAACACCCTAAAGCTGATCGAACATGTCATCAATACATAGAATCGGATATTTGTTTATATGGTGACCTTGTTGAACTGTCTATAATCAATGCACATACACATAATGCCATCTTTCCTCTTCACGAACAACACAGAAGCACCCCATGGAGATACACTCGGTCGAATGAAGCCCTTACTCAACAAATCCTGAAGCTTTTTCTTCAACTCTCTCAATTCGGCTGAAGCCATACGGTACAGAGCAATAGAAATGGGACGAGTACCCGACTCATGATCAATACAGAAATCAATATCCCTATCTGGCGGCATACCTGGTAAGTTTGAAGGAAAGACCTCGACAAAATCACTAACTATCGAAACTGACTCAAGAGAAGGAGTCTCCGCACTAATATCTAGAATATGTGCAAGATAAGCCAAACAACCTCGGTCCTCTAACTTCCTAGCCCGAATGAAAGAAATCACTTTCCTAGGAGTAGGGCTGGGAGCGCCTCTCCACTCTAACCTCGGAAGACCAGGCATAGCTAGCATGACCGTTTTACAATAACAGTCTAGAATTACATGATATGGTGATAGCCAATCCATACCTAATATAACATCGAAATCCACAATATCTAAGACGACCAGATTTATCCAAGTGTAGTAACCCATGAAAGTAACTATACATATGAGATAAAATATATCTACAATCACAGAATCATGGACTGATGTAGACACACGAATAGGAACATCAAGTATATCACACCATATCTCTAATTTAACAAAAAAATAGGTAGAAATATAAGAGAATATAGACCCGAGATCAATCAACACAGAAGTAGACCAATGATCGACTGAGATGATACTTATGATGATTGCGTTCTATGCCTCAGCCTGAACCCTGCTAAGGAATGCATAGAAACAAATGCGTCCTACCTCAGACAGAGTACCCTGGTGGCCACCTCAGCCTGGACGAGCTCTATCTCTCCCCGAATGGGATCCACCATGACCAGACTTATAATATCCCGTACTTTTGGGTCACGGTTTAACGCGCTAGGCATATGTAAAATCGCTAAGCATTTGTATATAGACCCGAGCGTTGAGAAAATTTATGTTAGTTACGTATGCTAATAAAGAGATTAGTATAGGAGGATTCCTGTGTGGACATTAGTATACCGCATTTGCATTATGCATACATTCATTAATCATTACATGATATTATGCCCACCGAGGCCGACATGAAATGATGCCCACAGAGGCTATTATGGTAAGGAAGATGCCCGATGAGGCTGATATATATAGAAACTGCATTGTGCATAACATTTAGGCATATGTATTAGGGCCCTCAAAGGCATTTAGTGCTGGTCAACTGTTTCGGTCTCAGTTGTTGTTATATCCCTGTTATACTATTGTTCATGCCTGACATACTCAGTACATCAATCGTACTGATGTCCCTTTTGTCGGGGGACGATGCGTTTCATGCCCGCAGGTTCAACCAAGGAAGGTGGCGGTTCACATTAGTTGATTTAGGGTTCAGCAGATTTTTGGAGCACTCCCCTTGTTCGGAGTGTTGGTCTAATTTTGGTATGGTACTTTTGGTTGTATATATGGGTATGTGGGGCCCTGTCCTGACCTTTGATATTGCTACTCCTAGAGGCTTATAGATAGGTGTCCTGTGCGTAGTCATCTTGTATGGCCTTGTCGGCCTTGGTACATGTATATATATAAGTTGGTTACCTGGTTGTCCATAATTTTCTTTCAGCTTAGTCCGTAAATAATTATGATTAGATGTTCATGGTAAGAATGGCGGTACCCGACGGGTGGGATCCGGGTGCCCGTCGCGGCCCTCCGGTTTGGGTCGTGACAAACATGGTATCAGAGTATGTCTGTCCTAGAGAGTCTATAAGTCGTGTCTTGTTTATGGGTATGTCGTGCACCATACTTATAAATAGGAGGCTGCCTGACATTTAGTAATGGTTTCCATTCTTTCATCTCATAAATCATGCAATAGAGCTGAGTTATAAGTATTTTCTTCCTAATCCATTTCGTATTAATAACTCCAGCGATGCCTACAACAAGTAAGAAGTTCAAGATTATGAGGACATTAGGTATGGCGGCGGGCTAAGGTACCAGCCGATTGCCACTCGTTAGCGAGGGCAAGAGTGAGACCCTTAGTACGACTCCTTCGTATGGTTCTCCCGGTACATCACCATCAGAGGAGATTAGTGGAGCTGTAGCACCCCTAGTTCCTCCACATGATACTCCATACATGGATCTTACTATGCGAAGTGCGGTTCAATTATTGACACTATTGGTGGCCGCTCAGGCCTAACGTCAGGTTTCTAGTCCTTCTGATAGAGCTGCTAGCGTAAGAGCTCGGGATTTCATCAATCTAGACCCTCCGGTTTTCACAGGAACAGACTTGAACGCGAACCCATATAATTTTCTGGATCAGGTACATCTAACTTTGCGGGTAATGGATGCTACCGATACCGAGTTGGTAAAGTTTGCTTCGTATAGACTGCGGGATGTCGCGGTAACCTGGTATAATACATGGAAACAATCTAGGGGACCTCATGCTTTACCGACTAGATGGAGAGAATTTTCATAGACCTTTTTACAACATTTTTTGCCAGTCGAACTTCGACGGGCCAGGCATGACAGGTTCCTACATCTTGAGCAGGGTGACCTGAGTGTTCAAGAATATAGTTTTGCAATTTAATTCGTTGGCCCGATATGCTTCTACGATTGTAGCAGAGATGAGTGACCGGGTATATAGGTTTGTTACCGGCTTAGGGTCGCACTTGATTAAAAAGTGTACTATGGCTTCTTTGAATCCGAGTATGGATATCGCTCATATTCAGGCTTATGCACAGAACTTGGAAGGTCGTAAGAAGCAACAACGGAAAGATCGAGAACGTGATAAGGGCCAACATAAGAGGGCTCGATCCATTGGTGACGTAGGAGATTTCGGAGATGAGCCCATGCCACCACCTTATGAACGCCCATCCTACCCGGTGGCCAACACATCATTACCATCTACAAGGTCGAGGGCTGATCGGTTTATTCAATCGGAACCAGGTCAGAATTCACAAGCGTCAAGGCTTTATTATAGAAGGGATGCTATCCAGATGAGACCGCCATTGGCTCGATGCGGGCAGTGTGGTAGGACCCATATAGGGTCGTGCTAGCAGGGAGTGAGGGTGTGTTCCTCTTATGGTGAACCTGGTCATTTTATGCGGGATTGTCCGACAGGAGGCGAAGGTGTTAGAGTTCAACCGGTCGGATCTGCGACAGGAATCCTCACTTGATGTCGTTACAGGTACATTATCGATCTTTTTACATAATATGGATGTGTTGTAAATACGGATCTATAGAAATTGTGCAATATTAGTTTGCAGCCATTGGACCCTAGAAGATTTGGTGGAACTAAGAACAATTGTGTTTCTGGGCTACGTAATGGGGATTAGATACGTACCCCAACATTCGAGGATGAATATTTCTAAGGGAGGAAGGATATAATATCCCATACTTTCGGGTCACGATTTAACGCTCTAGCCGTATGTAAAATCGCTAAGCGTTTGTAAATAGACCCGAGCGTTGGGAAAATTTATGTTATTTACGTATGCTAATAAAGAGATTAGTATATAATCGGATTAAACCTCGAAATAATTTTGGACGTAACAAGTGTGATGACGGGAAGCGGAAATAATTTGGTTTGTGCATGAAGAGGTTATGGACTAGTGTCATACTAGGAAATTATGGCATTGAGTATATGAAGATCATATAAGTTATTAAGATTTAAGTGAATTGGGATCACGAAATTAATTATGTGTGTGATTGATAAATCATACGGAGGCAGATCACTTAATTAATTAAGTGACCATGCATGTTAAGGGGTATGTGTCGACCACCAATGCTCCCCACCGCCAATAAATAGGCCGGTGGGAGACACCATTATGGGAATCATTTGGTTTTCATGATTTGGGGGGGGGGGATTATATTTATAATTTGGTATTGAGGAATTCGTTGAAGACAGAATGATTCAGCAACGTGTAACTTTACTTTGGAGAAAATTTTCATTTAAGGAGCAGTTGGTTATGATAAAGAAATGAGACCAAAATGAGACTTCAACAATTATTTCATTTAGAAGCAATTCACGTTAGTATTAGGAATTTGAGTGAGAAAAATCGTGCAAGTGCAGCAACAATATATTTCTTCCAGTTTAGCGAAACGAGGTATGTTATGGCAAATTATTTCTTTCATTTGGCATGTTCCACGTAATGAAATATAACAGTGATATTATTTATTCTACTCCTAGTAGTTAAGAATATTCATGTTATTGATTCCTGTGCTAAAAGCATGTCTAAATATATTTCTAAGTCCTTATTAAGACATACAGAAAGGATGTTGATGTTCCTAATGTTAGCCAAAAGTATAAAGGTATTATGTCATCCGTTAAGATTGGAATATTGTGTTATCATTCATGCATTTTTATTTGCATTGCATTCATATATTACCTTGGACCACTTGTGCTATGCACACTACTATATGGTAAATATATATATATATATGTACGGGGAATGGGAAAATGGAAAGGCGTTATATACGCACACCACCTGCAGCTGGTACAGACTATTACGAAAGAGCCTGAAGAGGCCAATATGATGTGATGATGTGATGCCTTTGTGTGGCGATATAACCTGATGTCCACAGAGGCGGTTATGGGAGTATTCCTGTGTGGACATTAGTATACCACATTTGCATTATGCATACATTCATTAATCATTACATGATATTATGCCCACCAAGACCGATATGAAATGATGCCCACAGAGGCTGTTATGGTAAGGAAGATGCCCGATGAGGCTGATGTATATGGAAACTGCATTGTGCATAACATTTAGGCATATGTATTAGGGCCCTCAGAGGCATTTACTGCTGGTCAGCTGTTTCGGTCTCAGTTGTTGTTATATCCCTGTTATACTATTATTCATGCCTGACATACTCAGTACATCAGTCGTACTGACGTCCCTTTTGTCGGGGGACACTGCATTTCATGCCCGCAGGTTCAATCAAGGAAGGTGACGGTTCAAGTTTGTTGATTTCGGGTTCAGCGGATTCTTGGAGCACTCCCCTTGTTCGGAGTGTTGGTCTAATTTTGGTACAATAGTTTTGCTTGTATATATGGGTATGGCGGGGCCCTATCCTGACCTTTGATGTTGCTACTCCTAGAGGCTTGTAGATAGGTGTCCTATGCGTAGTAGTCTTGTATGGCCTTGTCGGCCTTGGTACATGTATATATATAAGTTGGTTACCTGGTTGTTCATAATTTTCTTTCAGCTTAGTCCATAATTAATTATGATTATATGTTTATGGTAAGAATGGCGGTACCGACGGTGGGATCTGAGTGCCCATCGCGGCCCTCCGGTTTAGGTCGTGACAAGACTGATGGCCACCAGGGCCTGATTGAGATCCTCATCGGCTAGTCTGACTACCACCTCTAGATGTATGTGCTGGGGTCCTAAGTGCACGAGAGGCACTCAAAAACTGTCTGGGAAATCCTTCTTGAAGTGCCCAACCTCTCCACAACTTAAACAAGTCCTGGCCACTAGGGGCTGCTGGATGGAGATAAAGAACCCGCACCACCATGGTCTAAATATCTAGATTGAGAACCCCTCGAAGAATGGCCCCCACCATCGATAATCCGGAGAGTTACCTGAACCGGTCGACTAGGCTGTGACTACTGATATCTACCCTGATACCTATAACCACGGGAAGTAGAACCATTGAACTGTCCATGTCACGTCGCCCTCTTGTCGGGCTTATCCCTATACATCTTGCCCCTCACAGACTCCACCAATCTAGCATGCTCATCTATAATCTCAAAAGTAGCTCCGAAGGCCACTAACTGCAGTGTTTCCAACTGGAGTGGAATAGCCAATCCTCAAAGAAAACATCTCACTCGCTCCGCCTCACTATGTAACAACGGTGTTGTATAATAGGATAAGGCATGGAAGCAAGTCTCATATTATGCAATTGTAGAATTGCCCTGCGCAATCTTCTAGAAATTATCACGCTTGACGAGATGCAAGTTCAATGGCACATAATTCTCAAGGAACACTCGATAGAACCTAACCCATGTCAATAGAGGTGACCCTGCGAAATTAACTCTGGGTATGCCCTCCACCACTATTTCGCGTCTCCCAAAATCTGAAGGGCCACGAAACTAACTCTATCCGACTCAACTATACCCAGAGTATGCAACTTCTCATGGTTGCTCATAATGAACTCATACGCATCCTCATCGGGCTGTTCATAAAATATCGAAGGCTTCATGTTCGAAAAGTGCTCCTAAATATTTCGCTCATCGTGGATCATAGTTGTCCCTCTAATAGGACAGGGACCAAACTCCAGAGTATGAACCTCCTCAATACGGTGTGCTAACATCGCCGCTGGCTGAACCTTAGGAGTATGAAACTTAGGGGTATAAGTCTATCCCTCTCCCACACGGGTCTGAGAACCACCCGGATTAGTAGGATGCACGACTTTCTGAGCAAAACTATTAAGAACACTAAATAACTTGACCAGTATGTCCTGTAGAACCGGAGTAGAAATAAATCCAGGCTGATCCTAGGCTGGCCCCATCTCCTCCTCTAGCATATTATACTGAGGCTCAATAACTGGCTTAGGGGAAACAAATTTAGCATGAGCCTTCTGGCCGGCTCTCTGTGCTTTGCCCCGAGCTGGTGCTGCCACTTTAGCTCTAACTCAGTCCCGAGCACTTTCTCTACCACGACCGCGCACTACCGGAGCCAGTGCGGGTGCATCCCCCCTCACCGCATCGGCATGAGTCCTCACCATATGAGAGAGAATAAAAAAAAAGGTCAGATACCAATTTGATATAACTTAGTACAAAAGGAATGAAGAAAGTGAAATTTTCTAAATATCCTATAGCCTCTCGAAGATAAGTACAGACGTCTCCGCACCGATCCACAAGATTCTACTAGACATTGCTCTTGTATTTAAGACCATTTAACCTAGGGCACTAATACTAACTTTCTTACAACCCTTTTTAGGGATCGTGGTGGCACCTACGTAATCCCATTGGTAGGCAAACCCCTCTCAATCATTCACATGATATGATTAAAGTAAAAGCGGAAGAATATAAGTACTATATAAGCTGTCTCATAATATAAATACATAGGAAAATAATAAGTCTGATACAACCATAACACCCCCCAAGTGATCTAGTCTGTGGATATAAGAGCACTAAAATACAATACAAGTCTGAAATGGTTAACGAAGTGCCAAAACTGAATACATAGTCTGAACATGTCTCTCAAATGCAAATAAAATACTATAATAGAGAAGGAGCATCCAAAGGTATGCTGGAGATAACATCCTCACCCAGAATATTGAAGGTCAGCTGCTCGAACTCAGCCACGTGGTACTTCGAAGGTGGAAGGTACTGAATTTGTATCCAAAAAAAATACAGCTAGCGTAGCATAAGTACACAATCTACCTCGTAGACATCATAGGCCGACAACGACGAAAGATACATAATCAAAGATAATTACTAAGTTGACACCAAATAATCCTACACTAATAGTCCATAATCCAAGTAAATTCACATAGCCCACATAATGGTTCATAGAGTTCACACGATAATCCAATCGGTAAGTAGCAAGTAATATCCTTCTATGTTCAGAAACTAGTCAAGTCATCAACAATTTATCAATGAAATGGCATAAATGCATGATATGAATGCAATGCTTATAATAGGTACCTTTCTCAATCCGGTATACAGTACATCAAGGTTTTATTATAATCCGTACATCTATGGTGGACCCGCAAAGTCCATATACCTCTCCGGAATGTCCCATCAGAGGCCATCTCTAAGCTGAATAATATCATGTTGCAGGCGTGCAACTCCATTCCCTGCATATCAATATCGTCTCAATGTTGCCATAATCTTATAGTATTCCTATCTTTCTAGCCTCTCTGACCCAAAACATAGCCATACAACTCTCATACCAATATCACAGAACCATGGGTGTATGAATGCAAATGACAATACAAGGCAAGACATGATATAATGAGACACAATCAAGCATAGAGATGATATGTCACACGCTTTCAAGATTCAATAGCACACCTATACAATCCAAATCAGAATCAAGATATCATATCGAAAGCATGTGTGATGAGTAAACAAACTATAGCAAGCATGGCGACAAGCCCACATATGGCGACAAGCCCAATTAAGCACAAATCAGAACCAACACAAGGCTAATTCTCCAAATCACCCATCATCACAGTTCAACATCGGTACCCACTCAAACATTCATCATAATCGACTGAGTGGGATCTCCAAACACGCCCAATATTTCTAAATATGTATAACTAATTATGCACTTCTATTGAAGTCTCGAAAAACTAAATTGTACCCTACCCTCGAGCAGGTGTGATAACAAGTCAAGCCTCGGTGATTGCCTTGCCCTTCCATTACGCCTCATAATAATCGAAGTGTATCCACGTACATTCTATTCTTTAATATAAAGCTTACACAACATAAAACAAGACTTTAAATACCAATCCTGGGCCCACACTACCAAGAATTGAACATTAAAACTCAATTACCAAGAACACATACTAAGTAGTCATATTCTGAAGTTAATTGGAAATCTATACAAATTTGAACTCTCAATTGAGCAATATACAAAAATCCCCAATTTAAAATCCTGCAAATTTCCCTCCAATTGAAATAGGTTTATACATTCAAATTATGCCTTATAACATGATCATCTAACAATATCCATCACTAATTCCCATTAATATAAGTAAACTAATCCATAAACCCTTCATTAATCATTGATTTAACTCTCTTATTCTCACAAGAAAGTATAACTCATCTTCCCTAACTTATAATCATGCTAAACCACCATTAAAGAACTTAGAACCACAAAATGAAATCATAAAGGATGAAATTGTTACCTCAAAGATGGATTCCTATTCTAAACCTCTGAAAATGCTTTCTAGCAGCTCTAGGTTCGAGATATACTATTTTGAGAAAAGAATTCTGACATAGAAAATTAAATAGGGCACCTGATACAATGATTCCGCCCCAGTGGAATCGACTCCACTAGAGTGGACCCACTACATTTGATAAGACCATGCTGAGGAGGTGTCACTTGACACCTCGTCTCAGTGCCATGGTGAACACGACTTTGCGGAGGTGAACTCGCCCTAATGGATACCCACTATTTCTAAACTCCCGCTTCGGTGAGCCAACTTCTCGCTGAGGCAGACACGACAGAGCGAACACTCGTGCCGCCGAGGCGGACACCAGACATCAGTAATGGGGAAAACAACCCAAACTCTTATCCAACACCCGAAACACTCCAGAGACCGCCCAGTCACAGACCAGACATGCTCGCCTATGGTAAACAGTGTTATGAACTCGCTCGTACCCTTAAATTTCCCATTTAGCCAAGCTAAGGCAACTTTTCTGAAGAATCATCCGAGGGAAATCAAAATTAAAACTTTACAAATAAGGCCACAAAATATATTCAATTGCCTTGAGAAGCGAAGCAGGACTCGACAAAGTCATAAATGACCTCTGGAACTACCGGAAGCGACGGAACCCGGAAACAAACCCATTTAGCCAAAAGTCAACTTTGAGTCAAACTATTCAACTCTAAGTTTCTAATTTTGGGTTTTTAATTCGAAATGCATATAAATGGACCTCGGAATCCATGCCACCCATCCCCGCGCATCACAAATCCCACATAAAGTCTACGAGAATGGTCAAACTAGCAAATAAGGGTCTTTAGCTAAAAATGATCGGACGAGTCATTACAAAGATATATAGCTAAAGAATATTATGTTACATGGGAGAAAAAATCTAAATCTATCACGATTTAATACAGCTACCTACCTAAGTAGATTATGTTAATTAGGAGATAATCTCTAAATCGATAAAAATTCAATACGACTACCTACCTAAGTACCGCAGACATTGTAAGTTACAGGGTCATCATGAAGTGGAATGCAGAACAATTAAGAGAAGAAGCAAAGAAGGTTCATAATAAAAGTGGGACTACAGCAAATCATACCAAACTACTTAGTAGTGAGAAGAATGTACAGAAAAAGCAAAAATGGACTCAAAGAAGAAGTACGTATATGAATGACAAAAGGAACAAATGAATACATCCAGATTCAACAAGAAATGATGCAGACAACTCTAAAAAGGGGATATAATAGAGACACAAAATATGTTTACAATTTTGGAGAATGATAAGAATTTAGGAGAAAATTCCAAACCATGTAACATAAAAGAAGTAGAGAAGGACAATATCAGAAAAATATGTTGTAAAAGACAAAGACACATATTAATACAAAATAATGGATGGAGGAAAAATTTCATAGAAACAAGGAAGTTCAAAACAATCATCAAGTAGAAGAGCAGGTAAGTCTTGCACACAAACAAGGATCATAGAGACAAGAGAAGAATACTAATCCAAATAGTGAAGACACCAGTGAAAAAGAGGAAAATAAGGGGACAAACCTAAATACTAATAAGAAAAAAACTCCCTCTCCTAACTTCCATGCAAACCCTAATCCTAGAATAACCTAACTATGGCCAGTCCGGCTACTGGCCAACCATCAACAGCGGTTGACCAACCTTTGCCTCTAACATCTACCACCAAATTTCTACTGCTTCCTAACACGAAAATACCCACCACCACCCATATAGTCTAGAAAAATTCCACGTACCCTAACCCTCCAAATGTTTCTCAAACCCTACCAAAATAATGAGTTCATGCAAAATTTGAACCTATTCACATTAAAGCTATTACTTATGTCGATGAAGTTCCTATGTTGAAGTGGACTGCATCAGAAGAGAAGAGAATGGAAATTATGGAAAATATTCAATAGACAACCATTGGTAAGTTCTCTCATGGTTGAACTGAATTAGATTAGTTGAGGAAGCTTATTCCTCAACAATATGGAGTAAAATGGGATTATCATGTTGGTTTCTTCCATAACAGACATGTCTTGATTAGGTTTAGGCTTATGGAAGATTTTATTAATATCTCATCAAAGGGTGTTCATTGTTTAAAATCTAAAGATGGTTGTACATATAAGATGATACCTCTTATTTACAACTCCATGTTCATAGTTGATAACTATGTCCTGGATCTCTTTCCGAAATCTCTTGCCTACTTTTTTTGTCGAGGAGTCATTGTTTACATTGGCTTCAGCTGTTGGGAAGCCTTTAGAACTTGATGTGTCCACCAATAACAAGACAATAACTAGTTGTTCTAGGGTGAAAGTGTAGGTTAACCTACTTTCTAATTTTCCTATGTCTATTACAATGGAAATTGAAGTTAAAGTTACAAAATAAATTAAATTGGAGAAAGTGAGAACCCAGTATGATGTTCTTCTAAAGTATTGTATTGAATACATGTTGCAAGACAATGCAACTGATGAATGAAAAATTTGGCATCCGAAGTTGAAGAAACAATCAGAAGAAGGTTTATCAGGTGTAGCAGAAGGAGAAGATAATGATAAATCATAAACAGAAGGGGCCAAACGAACAAAAGATCACCTGATAGGACATATCCTAATATAAATTATCATGTTAAGAGGTTTATGCCTTATGTTTCGTCAAGTGGTAAGGTCGTTACATATTATAGAAATGTTAATATGGCGTAGAATCATAAGTAACTAGATACAAACTCTGGTGATCAAACACAAGATAAGATTGAAAAACATTAGGTGCTGATGTTTAACAATGTTATAACTAAGAATAAATTTGATGCCTTGAACAATGTTGTTGATTATATGGATAATATTTTGAATAGAGAAGATAGATGAGGAAGCAACTGCTGTTGTTGAGAAGGTAGTTATTGCTAATCAAGAAGATAATACTCAGAATACTGATAAGGTAGATGAGGAAATAATTGTTAATAATGATCAGAGTGATGAAAATGTAGTTGAAGATACATCTGCTCACAATGATATGGAAATTAACTTGAGTAACAATGGTGATAAAGAGGTGGGGGAAAAGAGTGTTGGCACAAATCTTGTGGTGTATACTAACTCTAATGTACCACAAGGTGTGTAGGAGAATGTAGTTGATGAAGAACATGCAATAGATTTTATTTTTAGGGTAAATAAGACTGGAGAATACTCAACTCACGCCTGCTACTGAAGAATTCTTAGTATCACATGAGGTTATAATTGATCAGCCTAGAGATCCTAAGCATGTGGAACAACAATCTCTGGCCACTGAAATTAGTTATGTTGTTGAATGTATAACTTGTGTGGAGGGGGATCGTCGCACCACAACCTTAGGGGCGTGGACGACACTCGACACCCTAATGTTACACCCCGTACTTTGTACATTGTTTTCATCGTGGGTTAACCAACATAATATTAGTAAGGTTAAGATCCCTTCATAGGGTTAATGAAGGTTTATATGGGTGTTAAGTATATTTCATAAGATTTTGGGGTTAAACGAATCAAAGGAAGTATGTTCATTGAAATTCGAGGAGAAATAGGCAGAATTCTGGACAGAATGATGGCCCAAATCATTAGGAGTATATCTCTTAGTATATAATGAATTATAGAGTCCATGACCTATCTAAATTTAAGGTCAGTGGGTTTACTTTCCAACTCAACAAATCGTTTGTCAATCGGAGCTCTGTACAAAAGGTTATGTACATTTTAAGAAAACACATTTCGGCGAATGTAGAATACGGACGCAAACTGAGTTTGCGACACCACATTTAGGTTAAAATTTTGACATTTTTGAGCTGCCCACTGCCTAGAGATATGAGAGACTTGCGGTGTAGCATGTGATGACTTGCGGTCACAAATGCCACCATAAACTCAAAGCGGTGGGGCAGTTTTATGACTTTATAACTCAATTAAAGGCTCATTTTCACTCCTAACACCCCAAATCACACCTACCACCTTCCTAAAATCTCCCTTGAGGTTCCTACATTATGAAGAACAAGTCTTGATGTATCTAAGGTGATTTCCTCTTTCAAAGACCAAGAACACCTTAAAATCCTCATTTGTTGACATGGCAAAGTTGTGAGCTTCTTGAGGTTGAGTTGAAGCTTGTTGTGGGAGACTTCTTGGCCGGATAAGGTAAAGTTTCGTCACTTTTATGTATCCTTCAGTTCCTATTAGTTTAGATTGGATTATTGGTGGAGATAACTTGTGAATTATGGAATTATTGTAAGTGTGATCTTGAAGAAACACCTATTATGGTATCAAATCATGTAACCTTGTTGTTTGGAGTTGTTGATTGAGATTGAGAGTAAATATAAGTTTTCAATCACATTGATGAGGTTGTGAAGTTAGTTAAAAGAGTTATGGAAGATGGATTTGTTAATTTGAGTATGAATCCATGATAAAATTACTCAAAAACTCTCCGTACACAAGTTGTTTGACGAATTGTAAAATCTCTCATTTAATGTAGATAATCATCCACAACACGTGTGAGGCTCAGCGAGATGTAGCTAGCTTTCTTAACAAGGTATGTTAAGGCTCACTTTTTTTTTGGCATGATCTACAAATGAACGTAACCATAATGATGCCCCTTCAAAAAGGAACTCTATTCTTGAAGACAAAAATGATGAACATCCTTGTTTCGTATTGACATGTATTCCATGATTCGTATTTTTGTTCTTTGTCGGAAAAAATTACCGCTTTGATAGTATCTTGAAGCTTATGGCTTTTTATGATCCTTATTGATTCTTAGCTGGTTGATAAAGACAAAGTACATAACGATAATCGAAGGATAATGACCTCGAGTCACTCCGATCAAATTCATGTCCCTTTTGAGTCATTCCTTGCATTGCACTTATATATATGTATCTATTTTCTTACCGAGCTGTGCTATAGTCGGCTGGGTACGACACCTATTTATGCACACCACTGTAGTTTGTTTTGATATTACCGAGTCCCACATTTAGGCTGGGTATGACCGAGTCCTCATTGAGGCCGAGTACGATATATATGTATCATGATATGATTCGCCCCACAATAGGCTGGATATTACATTATATGGCCCTACTGAGCATCTTGATTTTTACAGACATGCATATATTTTCATGATTATGATAGGTAGGCCCTCAGAGGCTTGTTATGAGTTTTAGGTTGACTTTTGTACCCTTATCTATTATTTTATACCTTATGTGTACGTTTATTATCTACCTTATATATTTAATACATCTTTCATACTGATTTCCCTTTCCGAGGGCACTACGTTTCATGGCCATAGATACAAATAGAGATGCAGATGATTCCTCACCATAGGTGACTCAACTCAACTGAAGGTTGTCACACTCCTTTCTTCTGAAGCGGTCTAGTAAGATGATAGGTATGATGAGTGTGTATATATGTATATAGTCAGGTATGGCGGGGACTTGTCCCCACCAAATGTTGTTGTTATACTCTTTAGAGGCTTGTAGATAGTCATGTGGTGTATTATAGTCTTGTGTATAGCCTTGTCAGCCTCTTCAGTAGACTTGTTACATTCATGTCGGCCTTGTTGTATAAATATATGTATAAGTTGGGCGTTTTCTACGTATAGGCGATCGATTCTTGATTCAGATAATTATTTATCCGAGGCCTTGTCGGCTATGTGTTGTTGCATATGTTACAGGTATCACGATTGGTGCGCTAGGACCTTAGGGCACCGGGTTCCGGGCACACCCCCATGGTTAGGATGTGACAAACTTGGAATCAGAGCAGGTCAGTCCTAGGGATGTCTACAAGCTGTGTCTTACTTATGGGTGTGTTGCGCACCATACTTAAATAGGAGGCTATAGGACATTTAGGATGTCACCTTGCTTTGAAATCCTGATCGTGCACTAGAGCGTAGTTCTAAGTATTTGAATTCCTAACTCTCAGCTTGATTCTCTTTTTCAATAATGGCAAGATCAAAGGAAAGTTTCGTTAGTAGGAATATGGTTAGAAATACGAGGGAAGGTACCGATTGCCACATGGTAATATGGATTTGAGGGCTATGAGGACACCAGGAAGAACTGTGAGTTATTTTATGGAAGAAGATCCATCTATGGAAGAGTATCTATCTATGGAAGAAATCACATCTAAAGATTTATCAATGGAGAATGATCCATTTGAGGCCCCAGAAGAATTGCCCTTCCGAGTACCATCAATTCTAGTGGTGTTGCCCGATTATAGGAAGGCCCACACAATACAGAAGGCATCAGCACAATGATCATTTCCAGTTGGTTTAGGTATGAGTGCTACCATGCACGCAATAGCACCCCAGTTATAGTTACAAAGCAGGGTTATTTTTAGATACCCCCACAGGTTATGCCTTTTGAGAGGCCAATGAGTCCATTATCATGGAATTTGGTTAATCAAGGTTAACCATGAATGAGTAAAGGCGAGGAAAAAGTAACCAGTAGAAAGACTGGAAGGTTTGGAATAGAGATAGGTAATGCAAGATTAGTGTTGCGATATGTGTTAGACCGAAGATCCCTAGTAGAAATCAGACAAGTACAAGGAGATATTTAGAGCAGTAGACCACACTGCCAGTAATGTGGAGGGAGGAATGATGGAGCATGTGCACAAAATACCTAGTTACGTTCTAGATGCAGAGCCTTGGGCAATAGGGCCAGAGAGTGCCCCCAGTTATTTCAGTCGTTGTGCCATCAATGTGGACAAGTGCATTATGAGAAATGTCTGGGGGATATTGCAGAGTGCTACTGATGTGGAAGAAGAAGTCATAGAGTATATAGATGTTAGAGGTTGAGTCAGGGGGAATAACATGTTCCAACGTTACTCAGAGTTATGCAACTAATCATGTATGTTGATAATTTTATTAAGAATAGTTATGCTTATGATTATGATAGATTTGTTATCACTGATATGGAGAGAATGTTGTACAGCCGCATAAACCGTAAATGGATTATGAAAGTGGGAGGTGGTAAGTGAAACCATAATTATGTCCAAGTTTTAAGTAAAATGACTCAAGAACCAACCTTTTCTTAAGACATACGCATACCCAACACTCTTAGGTTTTATAGTGCTTGTGATATTGAGACATGTAAGGTAAATAAAAACACGATTTGAGGAGGTACGCACGAGTTCGAAGAGTTAAATAAATCCCAGAGAATTGGCAAGGAAAATGGAATTTTCGGAAGTTAAGTTACCTGAAGCCTTGTTCAGAAAACATTTAAAGGAAAGGAACGCGAAATGTCATATTTAAACTAGTAACCCCAATTCCTCTACAAGGACTAAATCCTCTAGGATCATCGTGAAATAGGATGAGTTTTGTCAATTAGAGGCAAACGATGTACCTTCCTTACTGTAGCAGTTCGTGCGTGGATGGTAGTAAAAGATAGCAGGATTTTTGATATTAAGTGATGAGAGTTTTGAAATTTTGTGGTGTAGTTATAAGCCGATCGGGTCAGGATGTTTGATTGAATATAATTTGCGATAAAGGCTTGATTTTGTTTAAAAGTGATGATAAATTAAGAATGGATGTTTGGTAAAGATGAGTGAGAGTGTTATGATAGAATAATGAGGCCGAAGGATTTTCTTAAATTGATAGACCGGTGGAAGAACGAAAATGATAAGAACATTGATAATGAGACTAGTGTGGTACTCAAAGCAATATGATTACCATTAAAAGATAAGGATATCAATAAATAAGTGGTATTTGAACTTTTCTAGCCAAGAATGTGATACCTGACATCCATAAATGATAGTACATGGAGTACGCTAGGAAAAGGAATCCTTGAAGGAACTCAAGTCGGTAACTTATAAGTTGGTTGACTAAATGACAGGTGACGAAAAGCTCTAGTACCAATTAAGGGGCAAGAATTAGTGGTAGACTGAATCCAGTTATGATTTGAATTTGAATACGTCAAGCATTAATTCCACCAAAATACCGACAAGACATTTAAAGATATGTAAGTGGGAGTAAGGTCGAATGAAGCTGATGTAAGCATATGATAGAATAGTAAAGAAACAGTCTAAGATAGACAATTAGGAAAAGTGCTAAGGAATAAGGGAAAAGGAACAAGAGAGGAGTAATCGAGTAGTGGTAAATTATGATATGCCGGATGAACTAGACATTCCACGGGAAGGATAACGCAATGGTCATAAGGTTAGAGATATTGGTTGTAAAGGAAGATGGAGTTAGAAAATAAAGGGGCAGAAGTGTTAACTCAAGTACGGTGACTTCGAGGGGATCAGGAAGATCAATGCCTTGCAAAGGTAAATCCTTCGATGAACAAGGATATAGGATAAATCCTAGTATAAGAAATACTGAGGAATAACTTGAGTATATCAAACAATTCTTTTGAAAAAATGGTACAAGAGATACCCAGCGAACGGAGGACCAAATGTAATGTGTAAAGGAATTTTGTAGTTTCAAGAGTCAAGTGTTGTGCTCTTAGTATGAAGTAAGTATTGTTCTCAGAGAAGCACCAGTATGAAGTTGGTAAAAATAATAGACGCATAAGAAATAAGGCCAACAAAAAGGGAAAGAACATCGAAGGTGAGATAATGTTTTTTTCCAATAACTATTGAAAAAGGGAAATTAAAGTAAATAGGAAGGGGATGATGCAAATGGAGAAAGAGTACTTGAGCAAAGGTGGGGTACAATTAAGGAATGATGAACCTATCCTGGAATGCGTAGCATCGCCTATAAAGTATGCAATTTAGAGACATTGAAAGAAATGAGTTATGACATAATAAATAGGGAGACAATGGACAATAGGGTCATGGACTGTTGAGGAAGAGGGTTATTATGGAAGCTACATGAAAGAATTAACCTAGAGAGATAATAGATGTTAGCCGTAATAGAAACCTGACAATAATAATTCTATGAAAAATAAGGCAAATAAAGTTTTCCTTATATGGGAGATTAGAGGAGCATTGAGGCAAAGAACCTCGTCTAGGGTCTATTGGAAGGTATCGTGATATGGAGTAAAGGTAATGTCAGAAACCTTATCAAATCTAAGAATTAAGCATACTCATTAACAACACCCAATGGGTGCACCTTGAAGTTGAGACATTTCATACGAATTTTTAATGGGTCAGAGGATCATTGTGGGCCATCCACTAATAGTGGAAACTATTATGGTTTGGAAGAATTAATGTCCAATTGACTCGTCAACTTGCGCCGTGATAACTGAGAAGACCTATAAAATCAAAGTTTGACTGACAAGCTATCTCAAGCCGTTATACAATCACCCTTTATGATAAACAACTGTTGAAGGAACCAGTCGAAAGAGGCTCAGGATGTTCAGGATTACCCACTCCTCGTCCTAAGGGAGCCAATTAAAACTAAGGTACAAATCACCGGATACTGGTAGTAAGTGAATGCATGACACTTGGAAGAAAATTTGAATAGTCATCTGAGGGTCACTAACTATTAAACAACATATTACCAGATTGATTAATAAGAAGTTATACACGGCAAAGAAGTAGGACCCAAGGAGAAAAGACTCGAAGTAGCAATATCGGATATGATGTAGCAAGTTTTAAGAAAAATACTTGGATTAATGAGGAGACGATTTAAGAGATCTGGTACTAGGAGCAGGATATAACTTGATAATAAAAGATAAACTTCATATAAAATGCTAGAAATTATGATACCAGACTTGGTTGAGGAATGCAGTAACCGACAAGTAAAGCATAATCCCAACTATGGATGTTTATCGGACGTTCACTTCAAGTATTGTCAAAATGAAGGTGTAAAGGTGAAAATGGATCTATTGAAGAAAGAAAATCCAAGACCAATGGCTTACGTCTTTAGGAAGGTATTATAAGGATATTACAGAGAATGAAAAGGAAGAACAGAGGAAGAAATGAATTCAGATAACCCTATTATTTTTAAATTCTTAACTTTGACGATCGTCATGTCATAACATTGTAGCCTCTCATCATAATCTTATCTATATTTCATGGTTGCGAGATCTGATTCCTAACACCATTATGAAATAAGGATTGTAGCAAAGAAAAGAAAGAGACAGTCCAGACATCAGGATTCAACGATTCGAATGAATTATGGTTTATTATCTGATTGTGTGACAGGTTGAGATGGGCCCTTATACAAAAGAACTCTGCCAGAATTGTCAAAGAATATAGGGATTGCTAAACTTGGATGTTTCAAACCTCAGCTTCATGTTAATATTCATGTGATATAATCCTTCTATTCCTATTCCATTTACCGAAGATGATCCTTTTACCTTACTTAGACGGTTTCATTGAAACAAGTGTATCTGATGTAGCTCAGATATTAGCAGGAAAATGTTAAAATAACTTATGGCTAAACTTTATCTGGTTATTATAAGTATACGCGGTCGTGTGAGGCCGATTTGATGTTGTCTCGTTATTATATTGCCTGTGTGGTATCTGTATTTAGGCTACTTAACAAGTTTTGGATAGCCCAATTTACAAGGGAAACAATGCTGAAATTTCTGAAAAACCTAAAAGTTAGAATATTTGCAAAATTCACGGATAAATGTTTCTAAGGAGGGAAGGATGTTACACCCCGTACTTTGTACGCCATTTTCATCGTAGGTTAACCAACATAAGTTTAGTAAGGTTGATATCCCTTCACAAGGTTAAAAAATGTTTATATGGGTGTTAAGTATGTTTCATAAGAGTTCGGGGCTAAACGAATCGAAGGAAGTAATTTCATTGAAATCCGGGGAGAGAGAGGCAGAATTCTAGACAGAATGATGGCCCAAATCACTGGGAGTATATCTCTTTGTATATAAAGAATTATGGAGTCCATAATCTATCTAAATTCAAGTTTAGAGAGTATACTTTCTAACTTAACAAATGGTTCATCAATCGGAGCTCTATACAAAAGGTTATGTACGTAATAAGAAAACACATTTCGGCGAATGTAGAATGCGGCCGCAGACTGAGTTTGCGGCACTGCATTTAGGTTGCATTTTGGACGTTTTTGATCTTCCCACTACCTAGAGATGTGATGGACTTGAGGCGCAGCATGTGGTGACTTGCTGTCGCAAGTGCCACCGCAAACTCAAAGCGGTGGGGCGGTTCTATGTCTTTATAACTCAATTAAAGGCTCACTTTCACTTCCAACACCCCAAATCATACCTACCACCTTCCTAAAATCTCCATAGAGGTTCCTACATCATTGAAGAACAAATATTGATGTATCTAAGGTGATTTCCTCTTTCAAATACCAAGAACACCTTGAAATCCTCTTTTGTTGACATAGAAAATTTGTGAGCTTCTTGAGGTTGCGTTGAAGCTTATTGTGAGAGACTTGTTGGCCGGATACGGTAAGGTTTCATCACTCTTATGTATCCTTTAGTTCCTCTTAGTTTATCTTGGATGGTTGGTGGAGATAACTTGTGAATTATGGAATTATTGTAAGTGTGATCTTGAAGAAACACCTCTTTTGGTATCAAATCATGTAACCTTGTTGTTTGAAGTTGTTGAATTTAGATTGAGAGTAACTATAAGTGTTGAATGACATTGATGAGGTTTTGAATCTAGTGAAAAGAGTTATGGGAGATGGAGGTGTTAATTTGAGTATGAATCCATTATAGAATAACTCTAAAACTCCCCATTTACAGACATGCTTATATTTTCATGACTCTGATAGGTAGGCCCTCAGAGGCTTGTTATGAGTTTCAGGTTGACTTATGTACCCTTATCTCTTATGTTATACCTTCTGTCTACGTTTATTACTTGTTTTACATATTCAGTATATCTTTCGTACTGATGTACTTTTCTGAGGACACTGCATTTCATGCCCGCAGTTACAGATAGAGATGCAGATAACTCCTCACCGTAGGTGACTCGACTCAGTTGAAGGTTATCACACTCCTTTGTTCTAAGCGGTCTAGTGAGCTAATATGTATGATGTGTGTGTATATATATGTATATAGTTGGGTACGACAGGGCCTTGTCCCGACCAGATGTTGTTATTATACTCTTTAGAGGCTTGTGGATAGTCGTGTGGTGTATTATAGTCTTGTGTGTGGCCTTATCAGCCTCTTCAGTAGAATTATTGTGTTCATGTCAGCCTTGTCGGCCTTGTTATATAAATATATGTATAAGTTGGGCCTTTTCAGCGTACAGGTGATCGAGTCTTGATTTAGATATTTATTTATCAGAGGCCTTATCGGCTTATGTGTTGTTGCATATGTTACATATATCAGGATTGGTATGCTCGGGCCTTAGGGCACCAGGTGCCAGCCACACCCCCCACGGTTGGGATACAACACCTAAGGCTCGAGTGAACCAACTACAGTACCCAAATTTCCTAACACAAAACCTGGGCCGACAAGACCTCTAAATGACCAGCATATGATAGAAAGCAACAATAATCTACATGCAGAAAAGGCCAAACACACATATTTATATATAAATAAGCTGAGGCCGACAAGGCCATCATAAGTGTATCAACAACTGACAAGAGCCGACAAGGCCACATAAAACATATGCACAATAACCTCTAATCTGCAAGCCTCTAGGAGTACTAACATGTGTCATCAAATTGGGATAGGGCCCCAACATACCCAATGAAATCATATACATACGCAACAATGCCTACCAACTCTATGTAGAAACTCCGTAGAAGTGGAGCGCAATTACCAATAGCTGGGAGCGGATATCCTACCGTGGAGGTGAGTCGATCTATCTACCTATACATCCGGGCATGAAACGCAGCGCCCCAGAAGGGACGTCAGTACGGGAGATGTACTAAATATGTAAGACATGTAAATAAGAGATGTAGTACTAGGGAATGGTATAGAAATTAACCCGAAACTCAGAAAAGGTCCGTTAAGGGCATGACATAACCATGAATATATGCAATGCATGTAAGTAAAGTCAGGCCACTATATGGGGCCATATAGTATAGTATAAAGTCCCTATTTGGGGTAAACTTATCATAAACTTCCCGGCCATATAGGATGCAGTAATATCTACCCATTTGATTAGTGGTAAATATATAAGTGCCTGCCCGGCCGACTATAGTGCGACACAATAGGATACAAATGACTCGTATACATACAGTACACAAATCCATGAGTGATTATCTAAAGTATACGAATGATTCATATCAACGATGAATTCATATTTCATGAGAAAACTCATTCAAACATTTCATTGAACACCTAGCGTGCATAGCATTTACATCATCTTCTACATGGAGATTTATGCATATCCACACAACTCAATCCTTCCATTCCTCCTCCATAATCTCCATAACACCATTTACACTGTAGCAACTCCATGGCATACTCACAATTTATACAAAACAGACTAACAACACTCAATAATAAGATTCAATATTCCAAGAACTTGTGCGACATGATTTCTAAACAATCATCCTCCTACTACTTTTATAAACTCAAGAACAAGAAGAAGGAGATGTAACTTACCTCCAATCACTAGGATTCACTTCAATTTCGAGATTACTTTACACCCAAGGTGTCTCTATGTTCAGCACAACGAAGAGGAGAAAGATCTAATGTTAAGCATGGGTTTCCTTACATTGAATTCACTTGATTTGCCCTTGAATTTAACCTTGGAATCATAATAGATCTTATACAAAGTGTTTGGTAGCTTATTAGGTCTGAAAATGTCAAGAAATAAAGTGAAATTCGACCCAGGGGATTATATATAGAGGTTACGATAAGTTTGCACCAACATAGTACATGGAGGGGTCTGTGAATCAGAGACATTGCCTGCGAACTGCAGGTTGTGTAGAAGACC
Source organism: Anisodus tanguticus (assembly GCA_034509755.1). Classification (NCBI taxonomy): domain Eukaryota; kingdom Viridiplantae; phylum Streptophyta; class Magnoliopsida; order Solanales; family Solanaceae; genus Anisodus; species Anisodus tanguticus. Next base: position 31,713,509 of record CM067544.1, on the reverse strand, counting down.
TTGCCAGGATTCCTCCATACATGTCTGCCCTGCAACGCTTTCTTAAAACGTTCATAACGTTTTGTACAGAGCTGGGATTGATGAATGGTTTATTGCATTGGAAAGTAGACTCCCTGAGCATGCAAGTAGAAAGGTTATGTATTCATTAATCCTTATATATGTGGATATATTCCCTTTCCAAGTTGGGTAAAAAATCCTATCCAAATTCTACTTGCCTTTTCTGAATTTCGATGAACTTAATTTCTTTGATTCGTTTGACCTCAAAACCTTTTGGAACTCTCATAACACTTGATAACAACCATAATTAACCTCATAAGGGTATCATGACCTTTTTGTCTTACATTATCTAACTTACAACGACGTTGGCATACAAAGTGCGGCGTGTAACATCATTCCCCCCCTTAAGAACATTCGTCCTTGAATGTGGAAGTACTATTACTGAAGATTCAAACTCTTAGATTTCTCTAAAAAATTTGTTAGAGTTTCTTCTATAAATAGGACTATCCAAAACCTATCATGCAGTCGAAAACATATATCTAATTTTATACAGGGCCACAACCAACTAAAAGATAGTATTACTGGCCTCTCACGACTATTCATCGCAATTTTTGGAACCCTTGGCTATATATACCATATTTGTATCGATATCATCACCTATATAAGCACGTAAGATAAGTTTGATATGTAAAGAATAAGGGAATCACATCATACGAATGATAGCATGAACTTGTTATCTGAAACAAGCATGGATATTTGAATTTCACGTCTTTCCATATTATTACTTTTACTACAACACTTGTAGTTTTTGGCCTAAATCTTCTAGATTTAACGAGTCAATATAGTAAATGAGATTCCTCCGTACAACGAGTTTTTTGTAATTCAAACGTCCTCTACAAGGGTAATGCGAGAAATGTTCCTTATGCATTCCTGAAGCGGCAGGCTTATAAAACACTTGATGAGTTGTTCTAAATCTCGGAGCTATTTTAAGTTTATAGGTCACATGGCTAGTCCTTTGAGTAATCTCATCTAGTCCAATGTACTGGAGACTAGGCTTGCTTTTCCTTTCAATTCTCATCACGACCCTCTTGGATAACACTTACATGAATCACTAATATGAAATTCTAGGTACATTCGCTATTATTCAGAAGGCAATTTACTATTGATTCTAGGTAGTCAATATCCTTTGTCAAGAGATTCTATATTATTTGTGACCTAATACCTTAAATCAAGTCTCATTGGCTTTGGTTCACTTACTTTTATCCGTTTGATAGGGGTCCAACATCTTCACTCATTCAGAACATATGGTATTATTTTGATGCTCAACATGACAGCCATTGTGGCATGCAATATACCAAGAGATAAGTGGTTTTCAAGATTTCCTTTAACGTACCTTCAATCATATGAATCATATGCTCAATCTACATATTTATCTGAGGGTAGGGCTAACCGGAGTTCCCTGAAGTCCTTCCAAACATTTTTTTGAAGATAGTCGTAGATTAAGTACCCTTGCCAAAAGTCATACAACCCAAGATACTGTGGAGATGAACCATCTTCTCAATTATACCATCTTGTGTAGTCCTCAGTCGTTTTGGTAGTTTTGATTGACCAAAAAATGAGCTGGATAACCGACTTATTAGCAATCACTTGGACGATTCAACTCGTGATGTTGGCGAGATAAATCCTTAGATAAATTCATATTTAATTATCTTCCAGCTTTCTCGGGTGTCTAATGTTATGAATTTATCCATTGACTTCTGGTGCGCAATCTTTTTCCTGCTGACCATTAACATATTGTCTATAACCCCTATGAGAGTTCCTTTTTCATGTCATTCCACTAATACATCCCTATAACATTGTGGTATTCCTTAATATATCCTCTCTGAATACTAGTGTAATGATTAAGGGGCTTCTGTAGTGATCTTGTTTCGTAGTTATCATTAGGTTCAGAGCACACAATGGTCATGGTACCTGAGGATCTTCGGTTAAGCTCTAAGGTTGCGATTTTTCATTTGGTAAAATACCCCTTTCAAATCATGCAGATAGAATCTTTATCTTGACGTTTCTTATCTTCCCATATGAATGGCTACTTTATTGAGATCTGCATCTTAAAAAAATGATGTCTTTCGAATTCATTGATCGAACTCCCATTCGATTCGCTGATACATTCCTTAGACCAATCCCCTTCCTTTAACTTCCACATTAATTTGTCCGTTTGCAATTATACGACGGGTACCATACTACGTAATTCCAACGATAGGATTACCAATACATAAGACCCTTTTAAAGTTCATTAAGCTCTCATTTCCCCCCTAAACTTAGCCTCACTCAACGGTCGGTGTATTGAATTCTTATGGTTTACATTATCTCAACTAGGAATACCCCATAAATAACATCATTGAAACTTTCATTCACGATATGGAAGAAAAATCTTATCGTATTTTCTCATTACCCGGCTATAAACAACTTTCTCTCCTTACTAATTAGTACGTTACTTGCTAGATATAAGTTAGTCAGAGTCCCTAATAACTATCGAACGAACCTCCGGATCACCAAACAAGCCCTATCTTATCCTATAATGCAAAATAGACATCATCTCTCAAGCTCACAGTCTAGATTCATAGACAGTAATTATAAGTTGGTGATCAAGAAATCAAATAATTAAGTGTAAGATAAATAAACAAACTATATATATATATATCAACGGTAACCAAGTGTATGATTATATCAATGTAACTACCCAAACCGGAGGGCCATGACGGGCACCCGGACCTTACTTCACAAGCACCACTAGACATACATTCACCACATAATCATAAATTAGCTGATGGATATAAGGAGAGGGTTGGATGGATAAGTGGGTCGGGTGTTGAGGACAATCGGGTTTACCCGAAAGGAGAGTGCAGGGAGGGTTGTTTTGGTTCTCGGTTTAGTGGGACAGTGGGGGTATTTGAGAGCTATTTCGGGTGAGTCTATAGGGAGTCGGGATTAGGCATTTTGAGGGATTTATACGGGTTGGTTAAGGGTCAGACATATGCTTGGGAAGTGATGGTGAGGTGGTGGCAAGGCCACGGAATAAACCTGAAACACTGAGGTGCTCGGTTGGTTGTTACGGACTGATAGTGTAGTGTTTGGAGTGGGTTTCGGGAAGATATAGTAAGCACCGGGTTAAGGACTTTTGTGGGGTGATAGTGGATAAGTTGAGGGTCAAGTAAATGTTTGGGACTTGGCGTTTGGATGTACTTAGAGTTGTAGAATGGAATTGAGGCAGTGGAGTTTCGGCTAGTGACTAAAGTGGTAGGTTGTTGTTTTGTTGGTCTTGGAGGGATCCTTGAGGATGTTTTCTGTTGATGGCGTTTCAAAGTGATTGTCCAGGGAGTGTTCTGGAGTGTTTGGGTCGAGGGGTTGAGGTTATTTTATGGGGGTTAGTATTCGGAATGTCGGGCACAAGGTTTGGATGAAGGATTGTTATTTGAGGGAAATGTGGTTTCGGTTTTTGGTGGTGTATTTGTTTAGTGACTTGGTGAGACGAAGTAGGAATGTCCAAGGATAGAGATACAGGGGTTTTACTGCCCATATCATCACCAAGGAAGCGAATGATCAATGTCACAAGGTCGAGACCGGGGTTGCTAGTCGCAAAGCCCGTGAACAAGCCAAGTGAGGGTGATCTATGCACTTGTTGCTCCCAAGGTTTAGACTAAGTCAATTCACACAAGAATCAACCTTCGTTTACCACCAAGGGTGTTCTTCAAGCTTGGGTAAAGGCTAGGTCACACAAGTCCTAGTCTATATGTAACACTCCGTACTTCAGGGCAATAATTTGAGCCCATATGTAGGCAAGTGGACCTGACCCCGGGAAGTTTATGTTGTACTTGCGTATACTAATAAGGAAATTAGTACATAAAATAATTTTTGGGTTTTACACGCATGGCGACGGGGATTAATAATAATAATTGTGTATCCCCAAAAAGAGGTTATGGACTAGTGTCATATTACAAGAATTATGACATTAGGTATAAGAGCATTTTATAAGTCGCCGGGATTTAAGTGAATCAGGATCGAGAATTTAGCTGCGTGTATAATTCATTAATTATGGGATTAATTAAATATAAGCGAAGAACCGTCTCAGTGGAATATTAGGTGTTTTTTATCAGTCAGCGGTGCACTGACTCAGTTGGAGAAAAGGATCGCTGGCAGCATGAAAGCTTCACCAGAATCCACATGCCCTCTTCTCTTCTACAAATTGGGGATTTCCGTAAGCTTCTACAGAAGTAATTCAGAGACCTTTTTGAACCTTAAATCGAGTCCTTAAACAAGCCTAGCGACTCATAAACCAAGCCGAAGATCTTGGGTCTAAGGAGTTGTGGCTTAAGTCGATTTTTGGGTCCTGTTTCTGCGGTTTCTGCTTGTCGAAAAATGTTTTGGGCAAAAGGTTTTCCGACGATTCTCATCGCTATGTCTAATAGAGGTAATCTTCCTTGTTCCTAAAGTTTTTACAATTTCAGAAGATGATTCCTGCCATTAGCTCTAAAATAATTATAAAAAATGCTAAGTTTGAATTGGGTATTGTCGGGACTGCCGTAATTGTAAGGTTTTGGGGTCGCATATGAAATTGTTGTACTATTTTGGACATTGTAGCAGTAAGAGAAGGATTAGGAGGGCTGGGTGTTTCGCTACATACATAGGTTCCGATATAGAAGGAATTTAGGTTCTACGCGTTCAAGGTGCTCGCTAAAATGTCTCAATGAATATGTTTCTGGTATGTTGGTTCGATTATGATTTAAATCGTCCGTATGATGTAGATAATCATTCATAGAGCTTACAAGGATCCGCAGAACTTAGATAATTTCGACAACAAGGTATGCAAGGCTCTTCCCTTCTTTTGGCATATTCTACGTACAAACATAACCGGAATATTGTTCCATAAAGTACTCTACTCTTAGTAGTTAAGAATGATCATGTTATTAACTCCTATGTTAAAAGCCTGTTTTAAGTATGTTTCTAAGTCATTTTTTAGGCAAACCGAAAATATGTTGATATTCACAACATTAGCCAAATGTACAAGGATATTAGGCCAGGATGTATTATTGTCATTCGTGCATTTTCATTTGCATTACATTCATATACTACCCTGGACCACTTGTGATATTCACACTACTAGATGGTGAACATTTTATATATGTAGGACAAATGGGGAAAGGGAAAGGCGTTATATACGCACACCACCTGCAGCTGGTATAGACTATCATAAAAGAGCCCTAAGAGGCCAATATGATGTGATGATGTGATGTGATGTGATGATGTGACGCTTGTGTGGCTTATTGGGATGAGTTGCACGATCCACAACATTAACATATATTAGGACGGGTTGCACAATCCGCAACACTAACACACATATATATATATATACCGCACTTGCATCATGTACACTTTCATTTACAAATATATGCTATGATGCCCACAGAGGATGTTATGGTGAGGAAGATGCCCAAAGAGGTTGATATATATATGTAAACTGCATTGTGCATAATATTTAGGCATTTGTATTAGGGCCCTCAGAGGCATTTACTGATGTTCAGCTGTTTCTGTTTCAGACTATGATATATCTCTGCTATGTTATTTCTTATGCCTGACATACTCAGTACATCAGTCGTACTGACGTCCCTTTTGTTGGGGACCCTGCATTTTATGCCCGTAGGTTCATATTGAGAGGGTGACGGTTCACACTAGTAGGTTGCTGGTTCAGCTGGTATTCGGAGCACTCTATTTGTTTCGGAGTCGCGTTCAGTTCGTGATATGTTCTACTCTTTAGAGGCTTGTAGATAGGTGTCCTGTGGTTAGTGGTCATGTAAGGCCTTGTCGGCCTTGATATACAAATGGATAAGTTGAGGCTTTTGGGTTGAAACTTAATATAATTTATCACGGCTTAGTCCGTGTTTAAATATGATTAAGGGTGGAATGTACATGTGGTGCCCGGCGGGTAGGACTCGGGTGCCCATCGCGGCCCTCCGGTTTTGGGTCGTGACAACTTGGTAACAGAGCACATCTGTCCTAGGAAGTCTACAAGCCGTGTCTAGTAGAGTCTTGGTTATGGGTATGTCGCGCGCCACACTTATAAATAGGAGGCTACAGGGCATTTAAGAATGTCCCCATCTTTCATAATCTAGATCGTTCGATAGAGCAGAGTCGTAAGAGTACTGGTTCCTAATCAAATTTTCTCATTTGAAACTGCAGCAGCATCCACAATGAGAAACACCTCGTATACTAAGACTGCGGGTACTGTCGCAAGCCAAGATGCTAGACAAGTACCACCCGCTGGCACGGGTCGGAGGGTTACAGAAATTAGAAGAAGAGAGGTGAGTTATACTATGGACTCAGATCCATCAAAAATCATAGAGTCTATAGAGTAGGATCCATCTGAAGATCCTTATGAGTCACCTGCTCGAACATCCTCGGTTCTTCCGGCTGGCAGTGAGGTGAGGTAGAGGTCAAGGTAGAGCTTCCAATTTAAATGATAGTTATGATTGCACTTATGCTCTAGCGGATCAATAGGACTTTGAGACTTCACCTGATGTGGTGATAGATATATACTATCTATTTTCCCCCTCCTAATATTAATGCTAGTTAGCTCCAGGACCTACATTATCGCATGTTACCCCATTGGTTGCATGAAAGTTCAGATGGTTAGTTCCAAGCTTTTACAGAGTCATGACAAAGATAAGCTACAAGGGCAGGGTGCGGGGAGCATCATTGGAAAGTTTCACAGTCTATGGAAATGTACCAATTTTTTTAAAGAAACCACCCAAGCTGGTGGGTTATTCAAATAGAAAAAAATCTATACAAAATCTAACCAATTGGTTAGCAAAAAAATTAGAAATAAATCCATAAAAAAAAGGAAAGAAAAACAAAATACAATTATAGTATCTAATGATCACAAGAAGAACTTGAAATCCTAGAAACTTGACTGTCTTCCATCTTTCACACCTCTAAGCTCTAACCAGGTGGTATGGATTCCAGTCTATGAATTTTCTTCAGTATTCTAGGTTTGTACTCTTCAATGATGTCATATGCTACTATCAGTGATCCATTAAGCATGTATCCAATGTGCCATATTCTGCAAATGCTTCAACAACATGTCTATCCAAGTTAATGTCCTCCTGATTAGGAATGAGCATGTAATCACTCTAATTTCACTCTTTCAAAAGTATATCAACCCATTAGAGAGTCATTGAAGTCAAGTTCTGAAATGGCTTAGTATCTCATCAGGTGTTTCCTCAGAAATTTTTCACTACTTTTATTGTATCTTGTCTCTAGTGTATCTGATTCTCAATTTAGGAATATGATCTTTGTCAATGTTGATCAATATTCTAGCCATGCTAGGTAACTCTTGAAAGTGATGGAACTGCTATGTACGTGCCAAATCAAAAATATAGTTAGCTAAAATATATGCTACTACATTGCCTTCTATGAGTATGTGTTCCACTTGTATTATATGACACCTTCTTAATCTGTTGATCTCATTCACAATTATTACAATGCACTAAGTACCTACCACCTTCCTATAAGAAACATTTTTATAGCCAACGAGTTTGTCTCCATCAAAACTGGAACTAGCTGATGTGTTATGCAGTATGCAATACTATTCTTAATGGCTATAGCCTCAGCAATAATACTATTGCCATATTCAATTGTTTCTCCTTCTGCATACACTACATCACCATACTCATTCCTTATACAATAAACAACTACACTTGGTATTGAATTTCCTCTTGATGCTCCATCACTATTACATTTAAACCATCATCTTGTTAGAAAGTCTCATTTCACAGTGGTGAGTGTAAGGCATGGCTTAAATCTTTCAAAATAGTCAATAATATCAGGCAATTTATGTGGAATATTCTGCCGGGCAGGAAACTTCACTCTGCAAAACATGTGAATGTTTAGTTGAATCTCATGTAACACCTTGTACAATGATAAAGAGCCTAAAGTACCGTGTTCCTCCATTTCCAAATTTACCACAATATCATAGCTGGTACTGCCTTAAACACCTACTTCAGCTTGTAATGGCATGTAATGTTTCACCATATTTGCACTGCTTGCTTAACATGATGACAAGTCATGTTTTTACCTGCTGCATTGTTAAAGTAACTCAACACTAACTTTGTAAAATCCCCTGTGAGAAACAAATGATCTATTGTTTCTTACCGAAAGTCTGAACAACAACAAGATCTTGATACCACATTAATTTCAATGCTTGTCAACACTTCATCTACTTGGATTTTAAACCTCCACATCCTCCATAAAAAAGAAACATATTTTGAATGAAACCCATTTTATCCACATAGCTTTATAGACAACAGAATGGACTGCTTTTTGTCTCAATAAATCCCATGCACTAGACACAGTAAATTTACCAGAACTTGTCATCATCCACCAAGGCTTATCCCACACAGTAGAAATTTGCTTAATAATGAATTCTGTAGTGACATGTGATACAATATACTCTGGTAAGAATTTCTATAGTTTTGCTAAATCCCATCCATCCATAGATAGCGATTCTTTGACATCTTCTACACTTTCTTCAATATAAAACTCAAGAGGTAGTACATAATGCAAAACTCCTAATTTTTTCCAGTTATCAAACCAAATATTAGCCGTCCCACTCTTGGTTTCCTACCATATTTCATGCTCAATACTATCCATTGCCTTTAGAACCATTTTCCAAACCTGAGAGCCATTTTTCCATTGAACATATTGTGGATACTATTTCTTACAATACTTGTTCCATAGAAAGTTAGCCCAAAAAAAGTTTGTAGTTCTAACTCTCCACCATAGCTTAGGACATAGTGCTTTTGATATATCAAAAAGAAATCAAAACCCCCTTTTCCGGCAAATACATTTTTAGACCACCTAGCTTTAACATCCTCTTTGCTACACCAGAAACATTTTGCAAATATTTGGTGTATCTCTTTGATCACACATTTTAGAGATTTTATAGTAAACAATATATGTATAGGGACACTTTGTAACACACTAGAAATCAGAACTACTTTCCCACCAGGTGATAACAGCTTCCCTTCAAATCTTGTAGCTCATCCTTAATCTTCTGGATTAATTCAGCATAATCTATTTTCCTCTTTCTTGCATGTCATATTGGGCATCCCAGGTACATGAATGGAAAAGCTCCCTTTCAAAATCCAGTAATACTTCTACTTGTTGGATCAAACTGTTAGGAGTCTTGGAGTGCATGTAAAAGAAACTTTTTCTCTTATTGATTAGTTGGCCAGAAATTTCCTCATACTCCTTCAAAGTATACATGATTAACTGTAAGGATTTGATGTCTACAGATGAAAAATAATGGTATCATCTGCATATTCCAGATGGTTAAGATTCGGACTCCACTTAGGCATCCCATAACCTTTGAAATCTTGGTTATCAAACAGTGAATTGAGGTCCTCTGGTAGTACTTCTGCAGATAATATGAAGAGAGTAGGTAATAAAGGGTCTCCTTGTTTAACCCCTCAAGTAGAATGAAAGAATCCATGTGCCTGACCATTCACCAATACAAAATACCAGTTATTTGCAAGTAGTCTCCAAATTAAATCAATACATTCCTCTGCAAATCTTATTTTCCTCAGCACCTTTGTTAGAAAAAACCATGAGACTCTATCATAGGCCTTAGTCATATCAAGTTTTATGACTACATTTGTTGGTTTTCCCCTAAACCTAATGCCAAATACAATTTCTTGAGTTAATAAGACATTCTCAATAATATTTCTCCCTTTAAAAAATCCAGACTGATTGGCAGATATCAGTCCAAATAGTATTTTCTCCATATTATACACCACTCTAGATATAACCTTGCTGATAAAATTGCTAAGGTTGATAGGCTTCATGTCTGAAAATGTTTCCACTTCATTCTTCTTTGGCAGCAACACTAGGTTGGTGTGAGTTATGGATTAAGAAAAAGTTTGACCTTCAAATAAAACATTCACCATATTAAAGACATCTAAACCCACAGTATCCCAACATGTTTGATAGAAAATGCCTATTAGCCCATGAAGACCACTTGCATTGTCTCCTAAAATCTCAAATACTGCCTGTTTAACCTCCTCCATTATTGGAATAGCAAAAATGCATTCATTATACTCTTGATAAATCAGCTCAGGAACATGATCTAATATAGAAAAATCAGCCTATTGTTCATGTTCCACCTCTTGAGTGAATTGCCTCTGATAAAAGAAATTTCTTCATTGGCAATATCATCAACCCCTTATATCCAGTTTTCCACTGTATTTTGGATCATCTTCATCTTAGTTCTCTTCCTTATACCATTCACAATATTATGAAAAATCCTGGTATTTCTATCACCCTCAATAAAATAGTCAAAACCAGATTTTTGTCTCCAAAATTCCTCCTCATAATGCAAATACTTCTTGAGCTCAGCCTGTGCCCTTTGTGGAATCATTCAGGGTTAAATCGAATCAAAAAAATTAAGTTTGTCAAAATTTGGGGAAAATTTAGCAGAGTTCTGGATAGACTTTCGGCCCAACTTGATGGCGGTATATCTCCTAATGTATAATGAATTATGGGATAGATAATCTATGTAACCTCATGTTTCGCAAATCTACTTTCCACCGTAATAAATTATTCGTTAATCAGAGCCCTGTACAAGATGTTATGTACATTTTAAGAACATTCTGCAGAACTAACTGTAAAATAAATTTTAGACCGTCAAATATTCGATGGATGAATAGTACCACCATAAAATATTTGATAGATGAACCGTACCACCATCAATAATTCGATGGGTGAATAGTACCACCGTCAAAGTGAGGCGGTGATAGCTTTTTAAGTGCGGGAGTCCTGATTTTTTCATTCATTTCTCACTTTCAACGACCCTGAGTAGCTCCAAATTCTCTATCAAAGTTCTCCCATGGTTTCCTAACCATCCAAGCTATGTTTAAGAAGTAATTAACACAAAGCTTTCACCGGTGAATTCGTGGGTTAGTCTTCTTCTTCTCCTACCTCTTGTTGTTGAGTTGGAGACTTGGTTGATGCAGTTTAATTGTGCTAAAGAGCTGGATTTTCATATTTGACGTATGTTCTACCTTCTCCTTCACGTATATCAATTTATACAAGTTATAGGTATATTGTTGAGAAGACCTAACAAGGCGTTGACAAGAAATTGTAGAGTTGTGTTGTATGGACTGATTTTTATGAAATTTAAGCTATTAAATGAAATTGTAAATACATGGATAGCATCATGGTGATGAGTAGATGTGATTATGAAGGTTGTTGTTCTAAGATACATTGAATTTGAACCATGAATGACCCTATGAAGTTGCATACATAAGTTGTTCGATAAAATGCCTAAATAAATTTCCCTATAGGATACGAATTTGATATTGATATCAACCCTTTTTGTGATATAGATAATCATTTGTAGGAGTTATGCGGACTCATGGGACATTTGTAGCTTTGTAAATAAGTTACGTAAGGCTTAACTTTCCTTCTTCGCATTATTTGACGTAAAATGTTCTTTGAATAGAGTTTCATCTTGTGAAATAAAATAACGATATTCCTTTCTTTACGAATTGATCATAATTCTTGTGTATTTATTATCCATAGCATCTCTCGGATTCTATATGTCCCAAAATATTTGTATTGAGATTCAAGAACGTAGCGCCAATAACAATAGCCAGAGGATAACGACGATAGGTCACTCCGACACTCCTTGTGATGTCATTTGAGGTATGTCTGGCATTGCACTTATATATATGTATCTATTTTCTTATTGAGATGAGCTATAGTCAGTCGGGTACGACACCTATTTGTGCACATTGATATTACTGAGTCCTATTCAGGCCGGGTACGATGAAGTCCTCTTCGAGGATGGATACAATATAATATGATATGATTTTCCCCATAGAGTGGCTAGATACTACATTATATGGCTCCATTGAGTGGCTTGATTTTTACAGACATGCATATATATTCATGATTGTGACAGGTTATGCCCTTAGAGGCTTGTTATCAGTTTCAGATTGACTTTTGTACCCTTCTCTTGTATTACATTCTTATACATGATTACCTGCCTTACATATTCATTACATCTTTAGTACTGATGTCCCTTTTATCAGGGGGACACTGTGTTTCATTCCCGCTAGTATAGATAGATGATCTGACGAGCCCCTTAGTAAGATTACTATTTATCTTGAGTTGGAGCACTCCTCCTATTCAAAAGTTGTTTTATGAGTTTTGAGTATGCATTCATGTACATATTATGGGTATGACAAGGCCCTATCTCAACCTGGTTGTTTGTTATATGACTCTTAAAGACTTGTAGACTAGTGAGTTATGTATTGTTATTTGGTATGGCCTGGTCGGCCTTCTTGTTAGTCTGATAGTCCTATTGTTATAGCCTTGCCATTCTTATGGTAGTTGTGGTCTTGTCGTTCTTACGAGATATGTACACATGTTGATTTTGTTGTCACTTGTTCAGGTTACTATTTCTAGTTTCTATTATGATTGTTATTCTGAGGCCTTCTCGGCCCAAGCAGTTATATGTTCACGCTATAATATTTAGGTGGTCCGCTTGGGCCATTCAGGCGCTGAGTGCCGGCCACCCCTACCGAAGCGGGGGTGTGACAAACTTGGTATCAGAGCAGGTCAGTCCTAGGGAGTCTACAAGCCGTGTCTAGTAGAGTCTTTCTTATGAGTGTGTTGTGCACCATACTTATAAACATGAGGCTATAGGGAATTTATGGATGGTTTATTTTCTTTCATCTCATAGATCGTGCAGTAGAGCTGAGTTATAAGAATTCAAGTCAAACTCGTGCTTTATACAGTTCCAGTAATTTCAGTTATTAGAAAGACTTCGACAATCTGTATTCTTGATATATAAATAAAAAACTTTCCCCTAGAAGGTTATTAATATTCCATAGATGCGAGTGTTATACTAAAGTCTCAATGTATGAGCATTTGAGATACAGAGGAAATAATGAATTCCTAGAAAGGAAAGGTGTTGATTTTTGGATGAAAGAAAAGTGAGGAGAAGGATGTGCAAAATACCTGAATATCGGAGGTTATAAGGAAATTGATATTTCGATGGGGTGAAGTAACTATTGTTACCCCATTTTCCATAATGGCAGAACTGCAATGAGAAGAACCTATAGAGGTCTCGGGACATAGTAGAGGTTAGAATGACCCTTAATGTGGACAGTATGAGAAGATAGTATATACGTGTCAAAGTCACTCCTTTGCATCATGTATACTTGACGTACCCCAAAATTGTGAAACGAATATTACTTTTAAATAATATTGACGCTCCGAGGGCCAAGTATTGAATTCCTGGTGTGCAAGGTAATTGCTCTCCTCAGAAAGGCTTTTGTCTGAAGTAAGCAGAGATATTAAGTGCCTAGGAGATAAGGCAAATTAAAGAAGAGAAAGTTATAAGCAAGGGATTGTTTATTTGAACTAAGATAAGAATTGAGATGGATAGCCAAGAGACAGTACCAACATAGGTGGGACACCTGCGTAAGTATGAAAAGCGACTGAGAGTCATACAATAAAGCATGTTAATGTGACATAGTTCATTGTCAAGTAAACCAGATGACAAGGAGAAGTAAATGCTAAGTTGTCAAAATGAATGTGCTATGAGACTAAGTACCTACTATGAGATTCGAACAACCACATGTTAGCGAAATATATTGATCAAACGATCTAGCCTCATAAATTAGAGAGTATCGATATTGGGAAAGTTTCCTTGGTTAAGTGGAATACGAGTCATAGATTTGAAATTCACAAGGTATGTTTTTGGACAGTAAAAAGTATAAACAACAAAAAGGGTGATCTTCAATATTAAGAAAGAAGCCCCTAAAGACTAATGTGGTTGGAAGATAAATATAGGTCTTTTTGAGAATCGAGTATGTCAATTATAAAAACTTAACCTTCTATACTTGTAAATGATTCAATAGTTCCTAGTAAGGATAAATTGTGCTAGAACTAATGGTAAGTTGTTAAAAGATCGCAGAATTGTGGAAGGTGTTGAGGTGACAATGTGACTATCCAGAAAGAAGAACCTCTGATCCTAAATGAGTAGCCCTCCTCCCATAAGGGAGATGATGTGACAAAAAAATTGACATAGGCACGCATGGTGGTTTAGTAAGTGGGTAGAGGAGTTACAGTGAAGAACTTCCAGACAAATAAGATTCTATTATTCAGATTTCTGCAGATATGTTAATATTATCAAATGATATATAAGTATCGACATTAAAGAGGGAATGGTAGCGACCTTTTGGTTAAAGGAATTAAGTAACGACAAGAGTCACCGGACCTATGGGATTCAAAAAAGAAAGTATAAGGAATAAAAAACGATGGGGCATATACATGCCCAAGAGGAGTTGTTCAAGTAATAAAAGAATAATTTGGGTTACATCAAGATATGATGTATATAAGCCTAGAAGAAAGACAGCTTAAGAGCCGAGTGATCTATCAATCGACATAACATTTCACAGGATATAATGATTTTTGAGCTTGAAGTCCTAACTTTTACAAAAGAGTGATCACAGTTCTCGAAAGTGTTCCAAATAAAGGGGTAATGGCACCAGGGATGAGTATAAAACAGATTAAAAGCTAAAGGGATATGAAGCCCAAAAGTAAAGGTGAGTAGTTAAAGATGTTACTCAGAGTTAGTACTATCAGAATGGAAACAGGAATGAGAGTAAGAAGGATAACTGCAGATAATTAAAGGTACCCAAAACCCTATGTGGACATAACAATGAGACTATGATTTATTGTATGCGGTTTTTACTAAGAGATAAGGGAGGAAAATTCACTCCAAATTATAGTGATTTAGTATATATTACAGAGAGATTGACCAATAATGCAAATTCCTTCAGAATATGGGTATGTATTCAATGGGGAAATACATCGGCAACTTATTGTTGATTGTGCTGGCTAACTAAAGACTTAAGGTTGAAATAGGGAGCAAAATATAAAGCCAGATACATAAGAAACTCCAAAATGATGATGATTGAGATATGCCAATGCATTGTAATGTATATGTTCAACATGGATATGGGAATGAAGTCATTTACGTGTAAGAGCGGTTGGGAAAGCCAAAGAGGATTCCTAACCTATGACTTTCAAGTGAGCACGCATTAGGAGTATAATGTGATATCCTTAATAAGCATAAGAACCTTCTGAATACTTTTGGACTGCAGTAGCTAAAATTTGAATATGTGCTCCTCTTATTAACAATAAAATCATTATCTAGAACGAGTCATTGTAATGCAAGAATGTAAGAGTCTTCGTAACAAAAATAACAATTTTTGGGGTTAAAAAGGTGAATAAAGGCGAGCTTAGATAATATAATGAAAGGGTGGTCCTTCTTGAGAGAGAAATGGTTTAGAAGCTAGACTACCATTAATGGAGATCTCAATGATGACACCTTTAGCAATCTAAATATTATAGTTTAAAAAAAAGTTCAAACATGACAATCTTCAGGGCAGAGCAAGATGAGATATATATAGAGTTTAATCTAGGTAGAGGTCAAGGGAAAGAGAGAAAACTAGCCAAAGCATTTCATCAACCAACAAGTTTCAGGGTCCAATTTCAAGACTCTAGTGGTAGTAATGAAATAACGTAGAAGGTATTAGCGCCACCCCGTGGAAAGGTAAAAGAGTATTAATTGTAATCCCTGACATGGATGGTCTCCGGAGCAGTATTTGAATAAATATATTATGCTACTTAAGGCAAGTAATATTATAACAATATGAAAGAGAGCATTGCCGAGTTTGTATGATGACCCAATGCTCAACTAATAAGACTAAGAGCATCAGAGGTTTAGAAGGACTAATATAGGGGATGAAGAAACCTGACTAGAATGGAATAGTTATTCAAGGGTATGGAATTGCTCCATCATTATTAAACATATAATATTGTAAATTGTTCATAATTGAAAAAATTACAAGGTTTTCCATAGGATCGATCATACACGGAAAATAATGGGAAGACCGTATGATTTTAGAACATATTAATGACTATCACCTCAAATAGAGAGGCTTCGTTACAACAACTAATGGAGATTCGTCCAACAAGAATTGGGAGGACATGGAACTCTTTTATGATTTTATACAAAGTAGATGCAGACCTTATATGGTTAGGAATACATAATTTCTATCGGTTCGTTCAACGTTAAGAGAAAAGAGTTGACTGGACCAATGTTAGTCTACCAGGCTATGAAAGCATTAAAGATAGTAAATAACCAAAAGTTAAGCCGATTAAGGAAGGGAGGAACTAAAAGCGAAAAAAAGTCTTGTAAAGTTCTCCCAAATGAGGTGAGATGGTGAAGTTAACAAAAGATTGATAGAATAAGTAAAATATCAAGAGCAAATATGAGATATGACTAAATTTTGTAAAGCTGAGTATAATAATTATAGCTAGGTAGAAAAAAAGGAATACATGTATATTTGTACTTCAGAATTTCCAGAGGTTATATGCTAATGTCTTACGCGAATTTGAAATTCACCATTTAGTACTCTGGAAGGTTTTGCTCTTAAGAATGTAAGGAGAGTTGATTGTAATAACTATTTAGCCCCAGGTATATTGAACCGTATGGAATTATTCAGATACTAGGAGGGTGACCTGTGAGTTTAAGACATTTCCAAGGTTAAATAGAGTTCATTCAACTATCCATGTAGAGATAATATTGAAATATATATAATAGTGTCCTCTCGTATGTCACTAATCAAAAATATTTGGGTTGTAGAGACTTTCACGAAGGTAATTCAGTTGATATCCTAGATTCAGGTCCGAGAGTTGTGCATTAAAGTTATAACCTTTAACTAAGGTATTGTGGAAAGGAGACAAAGATAAAAGGGATCATTTGGAAAGTAAAAGAAAATATGAAATCTAGACGCACTCATTCAGATAGAAAGTTTATACTAATATTTGTGCGATAAGATTTTCCTATTTCTCTCTTATATATCTTGAGTACCTTGTATAGTAAATGTTGTTGATACATATACACTGGATACAGTCCAGATTTGGGCATTTGACAGTTGAGGTATGTTATGGCTAAACCTTGTGATTCTAGATTGATAAACGATTGTGTGGGGCCGATATCGTATTTTGATTGTTTGTGGCCCCGTGTGGCATTAGATATATGTTTTGGGTTGTTTGGTAGGTTTTGGATAGTCCTATTTACAGAGGAAACTCTGTCAAAATTTTTTAAAAATCCTGAAAGTTAGAATATTTTCTCAACATTTAAGGATGAATGTTCTTAAGGATGGAAGGATGTTACACCACGTACTTTGTACGTCGTTTCCATTGTAGGTTAACTAATGCAAGGTTGGTGAGGATGAGATACCTCCACTAGATTAAGAAAGGTTTTGGGGGATGTTATGTATATTTTGTAAGAGTTCGGGGTTAAATCTAATCAAAGAAATTAAGTTCGTCAAAATTCGGGAAATATTTGGCAAACTTCTGGACAGACTTTCAGCCCAACTTGACAGGGGTATATCTCCTAGTGTATAATGAATTATGGGATAGATAAACTATTTATCCTCAAGTTCATCGAATCTACTTTTCAAACCAACAAACCGTTCATTAATCAGAGCTCTGTAAGAACATTCTGTAGAACTGATCGTAAAAAAAAAAATTGGACCATCAAACATTCGACGGATGAATAGTACCACAGTTAATGCGGCGAAAACTTTTTAACTGTGAGAGTCCCGATTTTCTAATTCATATCTTACTTTCAAGGACCCTAGGCAGCTCAAAATTCTCACTCAAAGTTCTTCCATTGTTTCCTAACCATCCAAGCAATGTTTTGGAAGTAATTAACACAAATATTTCACGGGTGAATTTGTGGGTTAGTCATCTTCTTCTCCTACCTCTTGTTGTTGAGTTGGAGACTTGGTTGATGAAGTTTAAATGCTAAAGAGTTTGATTTTTGTATTTGAGGTAAGTTCTACCCTATCTTTCACGTATATGAACTTATACAAGTTATGAGTATGTTGAGAAGACCTAATAAGGCATTGATTAGAAATTGTAGAGTTGTGTTGTGTGGGCTGATTTTTATGAAATTTAAGCTATTAAATAAAATTGTAAATACATGGATATCATCATGGTGATGAGTAGAGGTGATGATGAAGGTTGTTGTTATAAGATAAATGGACTTGAACCGTGAATGACCCTATAAAGTTGCATACATAAGTTGTTCGATAAAAAGCTTAAATAAATTTCCCTATAGGATACAAATTTGATATTGATATCAACCCTTTTTGTGATATAGATAATCATCCGTAGGAGGTACGAGGACTCATGGGACACTTGTAGCTTTGTAAATAAGGTATGTAAGGCTTAACTTTCCTTCTTGGCAGTACTTGACGTAAACGCTTCTTTGAATAGAGTTTCATCTTGTCAAATAAAATAACGATATGCCTTTCTTTACGAATTGAACATAATTCTTGTGTATTTATTATCCATAGCATCTCCCGGATTCTATATGTCCCAGAATATTTGTATTGAGATTCAAGAACGTAGCGCCAATAACAATAGCCAGAGGATAACGACGATAGGTCACTCCGACACTGCTTGTGATGTCATTTGAGGTATGTCTGGCATTGCACTTATATATATGTCTCTATTTTCTTATTGAGATGCGCTATAGTCAGTCGGGTACGACACCTATTTGTGCACATTGATATTACCGAGTCCTATTCAGGCCGGGTACGATGAAGTCCTCTTCGAGGATGGATACAATATAATATGATATGATTTTCCCCATAGAGTGGCTAGATACTACATTATATAGCTCCATTGAGTGGCTTGATTTTTATAGACATGCATATATATTCATGATTGTGACAGGTTATGCCCTCAGAGGCTTGTTATCAGTTTCAGATTGACTTTTGTACCCTTCTCTTGTATTACATTCTTATACATGATAACCTACCTTATATATTTAATACATCTTTCGTACTGATGTCCCTTTTGTCGGGGGACACTGTGTTTCATGCCTCTAGGTGTAGATAGACGATCTGATGAGACCCTTAGTAGGATCATTATTCAACTTGAGTTGGAGCACTCCTCCTTTTTGGGAGTTGCTGTTTGAGTTTTGAGTATGCATTCATGTACATATTATGGGTATGGTGAGGCCCTGTCCTAACCTGGTTGTTTATATATGATTATTAGAGGATTGTAGACTAGTGAGTTATGTATTATCATTTGGTATGGTCTGGTTGGCCTTCTTGTCAGTTTGATAGTACTATTTTTATTGCCTTGCCGGTCATCTAAGGTAGTTGTGGCCTTGTCGGCCTTACGAGATATGTACATAGGTTGATTTTATTAGCACTTATTCAGGTTACTATTTTCAGTTTCTCTTATGATTGTCATTCTAAGGCCTTGTCGACCGAGACAGTTATATGTTCATGCTATGATACTCAGGTAGTTCGCCCTGGCCGTTCAGGCTCCCGATGCAAGTCACCCCCTTGAAGCTGGGGTGTGACACCAAACCAGTTCTGAAAAAACAAATCATTAGTAAGCATTATGTCTAATCTTTTGAAAATACATTCCCTATCAGTTATTCCATTCCACCATGTCAAGGGATCATTGACACCTAATTTTTATCCTCTAATAATTTTATTTAATTACCAGCGTTCTCGAATCACAAACGGAATAAAATATACTTTTTACAAAGAATATTTTGTCATTTTGTCATTTCATTTGATGAAATATCACTTGGTATGCATATTGTATATCATATCCTAATCTTACATAATTTTGATCATTAATTATTGATTTTGGAATTTTAACAAACAATTATAAACGTAATTGTCTTAAAGTGTTTTCAAATTAAGGAATTAATGTTCCTCTCTGTTGAATTAGGGAAATTGTTAATTAAATACGATAATAAAATTACGTCCCAATTTGAAATCATGTCTTAATTTTAAGTCATTTGCATTGTTTTTAATTTCTTAATTTGGAATTAGTGTCGAATGTAGGCTCAAATTGATAGTATCGATTTAATTCGGTCATAATAAAGTTTGTTTGGGTCATAAGTGTATTTAAAAAGTGGTCACATTTGCAAACTGTGGCCAAGAGTCATTTAATTCACAAATACATCAGGCTACCTATTTTTTTGTCCAAGTTACAACCAGGCCCAAGCCCCAGAGGCTCAAGCCCAGTCCATTTCACGGCGCCTAAGGCGTAAAAACGCCCCAAGCTTCTCATTTGACATTTTGGCGTTGTGAAAACCCTAGTCGCATCTCCTTCATTGCCATAGATGGCAACTGTGGTTTGCACGGCTCCCTTTGTAGGCGATGCTTGTCTAAATGGGGTAAGGGAATTAATAGCCCTTACCCTTATCCTCTAGCACGCCACCAGACCCCCGTACCATCAAACAGGTAAGGTTACTCCTCTTTTACTTTTTCTGCGATCTCTTAATGATATTTGTCTCATACACAATTCAAAGCTCGAATTCTCATTGGTTAAGAACCCTCTTGGAGGGAATTTCCACCAAAAATGGAGTCCTCTCACATCGATTGGTAGAGGTCTGTTACGGTTTCATGTTTTCTTATAAATACAAATCTTCATTCTCATTGTTAGAGGTCCGAAATTTGATTCTTGAGGCATTCACGTTCATTGAAAGCCTTAATCGAATTAAATTTGTTAATTACACTTAAGTTGGGATCCAAACCTTTGGTGGAATCCAAAATTAGTTTAATTAGTCTTCACAAACTAAACTCTTTGTGTTTTCGTGTGATTGTGAGTGTTCGAGGCCCCCGGAGTGAAGACAAGCCCATCCTCGACCTTTCGACTGCCTCCACACAAGGTAAACAAAATCCTTTTTAATTTTCTATTTAATTAGTCTTGTATGTTTAGTGTTATATGTTTATGTGATTGCTAAAACATGTTTTAGTTTTAGTTTGTTGTTTAAGTCTTTTTAGTATGTTGTTGGGATTATGACTGTTTGTTTAATATGAACATTAACTCTTGAGAGTCATGTTTAGTTTGAATTAGTGTCAATACCTATCTTGTCATCTAAAACTAGTTTAAATTTAAGAATGAACTAAAATATATGATGTAGTAGTATGTTCATGTTGGTTGGAAGTGTTATGATGATTAAGAACTATCAAAACTAGCATATTTAGTTTAATAGGATGTCTAATGAGTTAGTTAGAAGCCTATTTAGTTATATGTAGGCTGTTTAAGTTAATGTAACGGCTAAATGTACTAGTCTGAAGTTTGTTTTGGCGTATCTCCTAAATGATTAAGGAGTAGTATTCAGTTAGTTTTGTTAACCTCTCATGTTTATCATACTTTCAGTGCCAGTTTGAACCTATAAACAACTTTGGAAATCTTGAAGATTGATTCAGCTAGCTAATTTAATTGAGATTAGTCACAGTCTAGTGTTAGAACACTGTTGTAATCACATAAGAATCATTGGATGATCTAAAAATGGAAGAAAATGCCTTGTTTTAAAGCTTTACGTATCTGATTGCTTTGGATGGATATGACTGCTAGTTTACTTGTCTGTAGAAGTTAACATGGAGATATAAGATCCAAAATTAGTAGAAATACAGTCTTTATAAGGATTTAAGATGAATTGAAATGATTAAATGGGCTGCTGCCACACTTAGGTGTCTAAACCGTTGATACAAGAGAAGCTTTTTTAGGGTTGGTTTGAAGTGAATTCAAGGTTGCTTAGGCTAAAAAGTATGTCTTGACTTAATATTATGAATGTGTCTGTACTCTGCCTTCTTTTTCATAAGTATGAATTTGACTCCATTTGGCTTAAGAGATGTTACTATGTACTGCTCTCTGAAATAAGAATATGTTTTGAGCCTGCCTACTGATATGCTTTCAGGTTATATGGTATTATTTCTATGGATAAGAAAGAGCCTGGAGTTAAATGATTGTATGATCTAAGTGAGTTATACCTATATGCTTGGATGTTGTTGTTGCCTAATCTTGTTGAGAACTGGGTGTGTTTTAATATTAACTGACCCTCAGAGTTCTTTAGTATGATTCTACTACTATCACTGTGAGTTTGTTTGTTGAGCTGGAATCTTGTATAAGATTATCTTATACATTCTTGTCAGTCTTGAGTCTCAAAAATGAAGTTTTTTTAGTTTTTTGTGTGGGCTGATAAACCCCCTACCCATGACATGACCCCAGTAGCCTTGTGAATACCCTGACCTGACATGTCTCTGTCACCACCTTAATTATTTGAGGATATTTGTATTTTTCTTAGTTCTAAGTGTCATACCATGCTTATTTGTACCCAGACTTAGTTCATAGGAATGTTAATTTTGATAACCTCAAATGATGTGAAATGGTGCCATAAGTATTATAACATGCATTTGATTGGCAACATATCGTCATATATCCGTGTCGTAATTGCCAGTATAGGGTTCGAACCACTTAGCTTGGGAACCTATTTAGAAAAGAAACTTGAAATTCTAAGTTGATTAAGCTTTGTGCCTTGTTAAGAAAAGAAACACAACTAATCTCTGAAGCATGACTCTCCATTTGTGAACTAAAGGAAAAAGTTCAAAACCCTGCATATTGTCTTTGCGTATTTTGGATGCCAACATGTTTTTCTTGCTCAAGTCATGTACACTCTTTCAAGTAGGTAATTATATGCACCATGCGTAGATTAGTCATGAGTGTTGTCTTTGTTTGAACCTAAAAGCATGTTATCATGAGTTACTACTTTAGTTCAGCTAATATTGGTCTTTCGAGTGTATATCTAGAAGTTGTAATATGCATACATTTTCTAAATACTATGTATATAATTTTAAATGATGAGTTAAATGAAAATATGATCATAATAGTTGAAGTGATTCCTTTAGAGTGGTTAAATGCTTATCTTAAAATATAATCAGGAGTGGCATGACTGTTAGGCTTAGGATTAGCCTGCTAAGTGTCAAAAATGAATGAGCCTATGTGTGAAATGACATGCCCTCTCACTGGATGAACACCCTACATATTGATGATTAACTTGGCTATTATATCTTTCTCTAACATGTCTAGCATCTGGTTTTGCTTCTCTTATGATCCTGTTGCTTTTGATATGTCAACTTAGTCAGAGTGTTGTAGTTTGATACTTAAAATTACCTTAGCTAATCATAGACCACATGTGTGAACCTGTGGCTACTTTCCTCTTATTTATGCGTAGTCTCTAATAAAATGAAGTGGCAAGTGATGTTAGACACGTACGATAAAAAATGTGAATATCTCTACTTGAAAGTAAGAGCCAAAAGGCCTATTTGCATTGCATTGAAACCTCAATTGTTGGCCTCTTGTTTGTTATAATTTGAGTACTCTTGCAATATACAAGCGATATATATATATATTGGTATCATATCAGGGTATATTGAGGACACCATGTATACTGGCCGAATACACCCCAACATATATTACCCAAGTTCAATTAATTTTATAATTCTGGGTTGTGATAGTGATGCTCTTCTCTTCTTGCATTCTTTGGTTTGGGCTTGGCCCACTTATGTGATTTTAGTTTCTATTTCTCTCTTTTGTTTGAAGACTTGTTACTGGGATAAGCACATTTGCCCATTTTTCCTCATTATACTGTTTTGTTTGGGCTGTGTTTTGTCTGGTTAGCTTAGTTTTGGGTTATTGATTTTTTTTTTCCTGTTTTCATGTGTTTAAATTATTTCCACATAAATAGTTCCTAGATGCTTTCTAATTGATTTCTCGCTTTTCCCCTCATCTCTCCACTGCTATGGTACACCATGACAGCCTTATTGGGCCTACCATTTCCTCGTTCAGCCAGTTGAGCCGAGGCCCAATGAAAAGACGTCTTTGATTGAGTCCGTGAAAGTAAAGCTAACATTTGCGTTAAAGACCCAGCTATGGGTAAAAATAGTCAACTGGTGGGCTTAGGTAGGCCCACCAGCCTAAACTCAATGATGGAAAAATCCCCATGAGCTCAAGGTGTCCATTTGATTCTCGAGGTGGTAAGCTTGGCGTTCCAAGGAAGGTAGATCTTTCGAAGATAATATGCCTCAAATGGCATGGGAAATGGAGTGGAATTGGACTTATTACATGAAGTTGCAATTCCATGATTTATTCGGTTTTGTATGTAGGTCTTGGCCGAGATCATATTTTCTTTTAGCGTGTTATTTTTTTTTATTTCTTAGCTTAACTTTTACCTCTTAAGATTAGGACATGATATAACATATAAATAACCCTTAGCTTCCCTTAGGACACAATTAAGAAACTATGCAATAAGAAAGAGGGAGACAAAATCGAGAAGACCAAAATCGTGTGAAGGTTGTCCAAGCCAAGTTGGCAAAGACAAAAGATGATTGGGTCGATACCATGGCAAGGGCAATAGACATCTAGAAGATGGAGACTTCAAGGACTAAATTTTAAGACAAGAAAGTCGTCCAAAGAGAAGGCCAAGAGTTGGCCGAAATGACTTGTCGACCAAGCACAAAGAATGGAAGCTTCCAAACAAGTTTCAAGAAGATGAAGTCTTGAAAGGACGAATCCATCCCCTCTTCGACTTGGACTCCACAAAGAAGTGTGAAATAGTTTGAGCTCAACTTTGTCTTCAAGAAAAGCCAAACCTTTTCCCATTGATCACACCAAAGTCGAGAAGCCTCTTGGCCAACAAGAAAACCCAAACCCTTTCCCCACTTGGCCGAAATTGTACTAGTAGTTTGTGTCATTAGTTTGTCTTGTTGAAGGGTCCATTAACTACTATAAATAGGACCCTTAGGACTTGTAAATAATTAGAGTTGATTGATATATAAAAGTGAGTTTTACTCAAAGATAATTGTATTCACTTGTGTGTGTTTACTTTTAGTTGGTTCTTGTGTGAACCAAACTCTCATTCGGTGCAAGTATTGATTAGGACTTGTGTGACCTAGTCTATACCCAAGCTTGAAGAACACCCTTGGTGGTAAACGAAGGTTGTTACTTGCGTGGACCAACTTAGTCTAAGCCTTGGGAGCAACAAGGGCATCGATCACCCTCATTTGGCTTGTTCACGGGCATTACGACTAGCAAACCTCGGTGTCAACCTTGTGGCATTGATCACCAAATCCTTGGTGTTGGTTCAGGAAATTAACTCCCCGTTCCTCTATCATTGGGCATATCATCCCTTCCCCTCAAGTTACTAACACAACCCAACCGAAACCACCAAAGCAACCCTTATCCACAATCATCAAACACTCAACCGAGTTAAGCCCACAACACTTGGTGTGCATCCGGACTTGCATCTTGCATTCCGAGTGCGTCCCTCGGCCAAACTACCTTAACCATTACACCAACACACTCCCCAACAACTCCGTAACATACACTCCAAAGGTCTACAACCAAAACCCAATAAATATTACTATCCATACCCGACAACACTAAACTGTCCGAATAGCATACTTAACTGAAACCTTACTGTTTCAGTTTTGTTCCATCACCTTACCACCATCTAACCATCGAACCCCGATCATCAAGAAAATTCTAAACTTGTATAGAACATCCCCATAAAACTCCTAGACCCAATTCGTTGTATAAATACCCGAGACAGCCTCTACATCCCCACTGCCCGATAGTAGTCGGTAAACCAAGAACCTCATTGTTTCAGGTTCTATCCCGCGGCCTTTCCACGACCAAACCCCAAGCATATTACTTACCCTCATTCCGTCCGTAACCTTCCCTCCAAACACCTTAAGCCGATTCCCTCTCTAACCTCCCGAAACTGTCCCCATACACCACCCACACAACCAAACCGAGAACCCAAAACATCCCTCTTTGTGCTCTCTTTTCGGGTCAACTCGATTGTCCACAACACCCGACTCACTTACCCAACATCACCCCTCCTTATATCCATCACTCAACCTCTTTCAAATTCGTATTTGTATGATGCATATATGCCCTTCCTTATTGGAAGGAAATATTTCTGGATGGTCTGCCCAAATCACTCCGAGATTTAGTCAAAGAAGAACTCCAAAATCAATACTCTAGTAGTATTGTCCCGTTTGAACAAATATCTTATGGACAGCTTACCAGTCTTATCTAACAAGTTTCTCATCTTATAAGTATAACTTCGAAGAGATTTAAATGATTAATTTAGTTTTCATAAAGTGGTGGTTATAGATTCAGATATGTGATATAGCTCTAACTTTTCTATATAGCATTAACTTAGAAACATAAATATTTTTCCTTATGGATCCCAATGGTCTCTTGAGCCAAGAAAATGAAGCTTTTACATCATTATTGTTATCAAAAATGGCTTTTCTCCATCCTTTCTCATCAAAAAGCTCATTTTCCTTCTTCATCCTCTTCAATTTCATCATCCTCCAATTCAAAACTAAAAGAAATAATTAGTTTTTCAGATTCGCAATAATCAATTGATGAGTGAAAGATTCCTAAGCATCCCCAGTCTGCTATTTCCAAATCCTCAAAGTGGTCCTTAACTAGTGATTATCACATCTCAACCATTGAGCAAACTATTTCCCTTGAAACTGACTATGTTGATATCAAGCTCCTAAACAAAAAGACTATTGAAAAATATAGTAAAAAGTACAACTATCTCCATTTTGGCCTTGTTCAAATTGCTGCTAGACCTCTCCTCAGAGAAGGACTAGACACATCTCTACTTTTGTGCCTTAGAGATTCCAAATTTTTAGATTTTAACGATTCCCTCTTGGGAATGGTGTAAACCAGCCTTTGTAGCGGTCCAATTTATTTTGACTGTTTTTCCAATTTTACTATATCCCTCAATGATAAAAACATCTTGGATTCCTTGACGCTCAATGTCAAGACAACAAATTATAAAACAAAAACTGGATCTATACCAGTTGCCATAATTTACAGTGTACAGTACAAAGCCATGAGTTCAACTTTTAATACTGGAGCTTTAAAAACTTTCCATAAGGGAGAAATTGTCCTTTTCCAAACAGATCTACAGAGATCTCATCTCAATTGCTTGGAGTCAAGTTTCTTTACCATAGAACTGGCAATTGGAAGATGTTACTCCTGCTTAGAAACCAAAAAATACTTCGGTCTCTCAGATCCAACAATATACTAGTGGAGCTGTAGCCATCAATTTTCAGAGATCTTTTAGCCAAAGAATTTTAGATCCAAAATATTCCGTAGACTCTCCCAGGACGTTTGAATTACAACGTAGGATCTCCAAAATCGAAAATACTCTCTTTCAGGTTGTGGCAGATACCTCCACTAGAGAACAAACATCAGCAGCCTTTATAGTACATGTACTTGAAGAAGCTATCATAGATAATGAGACTGATTCACACTCCTATCAGTCTAGACCCCGTCCTCATCTTAAGATTTCCCTAATTAAGAATGATTTCCCAAATTGGCGTAAACCTCCAAAACACTATTATCCCAGAGCTACTCATCCAGATATATCCTTGGAATAAAAACCAAATGTCATGCAAAAAATTACAACGCCAACAACATCTATGAATGGAATATAGATGGTTGCTCAGAATATAATATTTTGTCCAAATTACAACAAATGACTATGGTAGCTACGACGAATATATATATATATATATATATATATATATATATATATATATATATACACACACACACACTTATGATATTATTGGAACTTATTTATTGTTGTGATCTAGGATAGGCAAACAATGCGTATGTCGTTTAGTTCGCCTAAGAGGTTTCTGGATTTGTTTAAAATGGAAAGATGGAAAATTACTAGATTGTTTTGATAAGGAACCATTTTGGGTATTTAAATCTGGAAATAGAGATACATTGCAAAGCTAAGTATTAAAAACAGTTGGGCTTTAGATCTGAATCAGAAATGGATGATTTGAGGACCCGAGTAATGGTCCTAGGTGATTTAAAGTTAAAAAATAAACTGAATTGGACTAATTTAAGGACCCAAAGGTTGGGTTGAGTGACATAAAAACAAACGAATTGCTGAATTAAAATTGGGCCTAAATACAATCATCCTTTAAATTATAGTCTGGACTGAGCTCAATAGGATAGATGATTTTGTACATATAAAAACATATCTTGGACTTGAATTAAGTTGAGGATTTTGGAAAGTAGGATATAATGTTGACTATGGGACTGTATCATGCTAAATAATAAAAGAATTAAACAAAAGGTGCAATTGTTACAATAACCAATATAGTTGGACTAAATGTGGAGTTCTACTCAAATTCACATTTGAGTGTTCTTAGTCTGAAAACTAAATTGATTAAATATCTTGTGCATAACATTTTTGGCGGAAGTTTTAACTCTGTGTTATAAATAAAACCTAGGGTTTGGAATACATGAAAATGACAAGTATTTTGCGAATTTTAAACCTTAAACAATTTAATCATTTTCAATAGCATACTATAGAGCCGGTAGATCAATCATATTCTATGGATCCTTAATACCGGGGTACTAATATTTTCCCTGAGAGATCAGCAGAGCCCTTACCTTGACTCTAGTTTAGATAGGATTTTTCAAACTCTTTGAATAAACCCTTTCATACTATTTTTCCTAATTTACCTATAAATTAAGTGACAAGTCTAAAATACATTATCCAATTTAGAGCACCATCCAAATTCTTAGTAGCTCTTTATGCGCTTACCTGTATAAAAAAGTGAACCGTAACAGATGGAGACTCTGTTGGAGATAAACCTAGGTTTTAACAATAAGGGTTCCAATGCAACATATTTTTTGAAAATAATATAAATTGTTTATGTGTTTAAATACCGCAATTATAATTGTCATTCATGCATTTTTCTCATGCCAATTAGCACGCACATACACTTGCATCTGTGCACAAAGGTGATTATGTAGATTTCGCAGTCACTCTCTAATATAAAACCAAAAACATTTCCTTAGAACACTTTGAAGACAGAGTTGGTACAAGGTTGTTCCAACAATCGACAATGGTTCACCCTGGGTTGCCCGCTCGGGTCCCTATGTCATTTGCTAAACGACTCTAGTACAACTAGGATAGAGCAAAGCAAAATCTCTTAAATTAGCGCATACTAACTTAGACAGGTTCGGATTTTTCACACCCTCTTAGACCTGACAGGTTGACTCCCTCGTGTCCTAACAGTCTCTAACCCGAAGGCACCGCATCTAACTACTTGCTATGTGGAAGTATTTTATGTGATGAACCATTTCTCCTTGGGGAGGGGGAGAGGAAATTAACTATTTTTGTTTTGTAGATGGCTCCCAATTTGAAATTTGACATGGTCATAAAAGCACCCGAGATGTTGAAAATCTTGTGGACCTGGCTAAGCGCCACACAACAAAGGGAAGTAACGAACTATCATGGACACCTTCCCTCCCTTATGAATATGAAAGAAAACCCCAACCCCCTAAAAGTCCTTATCGGGTATTGGGATAATGAGTTAACGGTATTTAGGTTCAGAGATTTTGAGATAACCCTGACCTTAAAAGAGATCCGAGATGGGATAGACAGTGTAGGTACCTGTATGAGGCGGAGAAATAAACCGGATCGTAACCTGCTATTACTCCATAAGCTAACTCGTGGTGAGATTCTTAAGATGATATCTCTAGCTAGTGCCAATTGGATATTTGGCGCGATCGTAGACTTTAGGGATCTCCATACCCGGTTTGGGTCTTCCCAGGGTTACGTAGAGCATTTCATAGAATTCCACTACTTTGCCACTTGGGAATCAACCCGGCCTTTAGCCTTCGACATATCCCTCCTATGAACCATGGTATTTCCCAAAGACCGTCACCAGGCTATAGATGATCGGATCATCTTTGCCACCCATGCTATCTTTAGTGGCATAACCACCAATAGGGAAACCAAATATTATGACTTAGTCCCAGTCATCCTGTTCGAGATTTACCAAGCCTTAGGTTAATGTAGAGACCTACGTGGGTATTTCCAAGATTGTAACCTCCTAGTCCAATGGTGGATCATTAAACACCTCCAAAAAAGTGAGGCTTTATCATAGCGAGACCCTGAGCATAGAAAAGACAACCTTCTAGTCACTTATCCAAACTTCGAGACCCAATCCAAAGAGGGGTGGGCTTTCATCTTTTCTAGGCTCCGAGAGGATATCATCCAGTGGAGATTTCCTGAATTATACTCCGAGACCATATCTGTAAGAGGCCGAAAATACCCTTTCCTACCACTTATGGGGATCTGGGGAATCCGACCCTATGCACATCTTAGGGTTCTACGACAGTTATGAAGGGAACAGGTAATCCCCCAAATAGGGAACATGGGAGAATATGTTCTTGACTATGAGGGCGACAAGATCATAGGAGTTGCTGACATTATCTGAGAGTGGAATGGCTGAGTCAGATGGGGTCCAAAGACTTTAGCCGATGATCCTCTTTACCCAGGTCATGATAAAGACTATGGGGATTAGTTGAGAGCACATTTACAAGGTACCCTCACACCGGGGACCAATCTCTACAAGTCCAAACAAGATAGGGATTCAAAGGCCGAGATCAAATCTTGTCGCATTCAGAGACATGCGGATGATCGGGATGCCAAGTACCAAGAGAAGATACATCATGATTAGTTTTTCATAGCCAGGTTGATCGAGGAGGTCGACTTCACTAACGAGTGTCTTGGGGATTTAGACTCTCATATAAAGGAGGCTATGAAAGATGCCACACCGATGACCCCAATAGAGAGGAGTCGATGGGTTAGGTTAGTTCTGATATCTACTAATCTTCGGATACTGGACACCCTTCGAAGAGCCAAGAAAGCTCGGACTAACAGAGCTTCATCATCATCTACTGGAGGAGACTTTTTTAGATTTTACTGCTTTATTCATGTTTTGTAATCCCCTCGGGGAAGATATTATTGCTTTTAATGAAATGATTATGGGGGCAATGTTTTGATTAACATATGGCACATTTATGCTTCAAATGATTAGAAAGTCTTATAATAACGAGGTATCGGAACGTGAATATTACAACTGCTTATGTGCTTCTATGATATAAACTGCTTATCTGTACTTATGTGCTTTCATGTGTTCCATATTTAACTCTTTATTTGTCCCACATTCTGAACACCAACCCAAAAGAAAAACAAAATAAAATACCAAAAGCTAACTAAATTGACCTCATCTTAAAGGTTGATTTGCTACTGATGGAGACACCAGACAGTCAAAGCGCCACATCACCAGTCATCAACCTAATCAATGACGAAGAGACCGAAGAGTCACTTCAGGCCACAATCTACTAAATTGATTTGAAGATTGAGTTGGCAAGAGTTAGCCCTCTTGTTTTCCCTTTCGCCTTG
Organism: Anisodus tanguticus; assembly: GCA_034509755.1. Lineage (NCBI taxonomy): Eukaryota > Viridiplantae > Streptophyta > Magnoliopsida > Solanales > Solanaceae > Anisodus > Anisodus tanguticus. The sequence continues at coordinate 31,682,248 of CM067544.1, read as the reverse complement.
TAAATGTTTGAGGATGACCATTTTTTTTAATTAATATCTGATGTAACGTCATGTTTTGTCATTTTGCCCTTTTGCCTTGTTCCAAGAAGTTTTTGGCTTCTATCAACTACAAATTTACCATCGAAAATGTTTTAGGATGGACGAAACATCCTGGTACTGCATCGTAAGTTCTTATCATTTGGCGATTATTAGATAGGGAGAATTTTTTATTGTAAGTATGTGCTAAATGGTAAATAAGATGGTCCAACGAGTCATAATATGGCTATGATCTACATCTAGGTAGTTGGGAGAATACGTTACGGGTTTGGGAAAATCTACTTGGGTGAATGATCATCAGCACCTGCAGGGCCGTCTCGGCAAGGTCAGCCCGCAAATGCGGTTTTATAGGAAGTCATGTAGGTCTGCTTTGGCGGAGTTTTCATGTACGTGCCGAAGCGCTCCTGCAACCTTCCCCTTGAACCTGCGCGGGGTTGTAGGGTTTAATGAAGCTGCACTGGCGGACATATTTCCGCCAAGACAGGGTAACTTCGGCGGAAGATGGTCCAAAGTGGCAGCCACAATAGTTTTAGATTCTATTAAAACCCACTTTTCCGTATTTCGAAGCTCTCATTTGGCAAGTGAACTATGGGAGCTAAGAGCGGGATAGAGACCTCATTTTGAGTGGTCCAATCCTCCTACACCCTTGGGTAATTTCTAAACCCATTATTAGAGATTGGTAGTTGATTAATACTTCCTTGTCAAGCTTTACAATTTGTTCTTGGGGCAGGACCATGATTAGGGCTTGTAAATGTTTCAATATGTATTATTGCATAAAAACTTATCAATATAGAGACTTTCTAGTTACGTATGACTTGTTAAGGAATTTTATCTACTAAAATTATAGTTTGAAGGATGAACCCTCTAACTGTATCACTATCTACTAGTTGACGAAGTGAAAAATTTATGGTAAAAGAAGCCCATTTTGCATGAAATTTATCAGCTACAAACCATGACAAATAGATTACCCATGATTTAAAATAAAATACCTTTTTGACCTTGTGGAACGATTTCTTAACTAAATCTTCTTTTACCCTTGAGGGACCGGGGTCGTGTAGCGGTTCCTCCTATGTAAATGTTCTTTATGTGTTGATTGTATGAATGGTAAATTAGGAAATTTATGTGCTTGTGTGAGTTACAACCATCCGATACTGATCGGAAGGACATTGTGGATTAGGAGTCTGTGGCACCCGCTCGGCAGTGAGGTAGGATGCGGTTTCTTCTTATTAGACAATGATAGAAGTACGTTATTAGTTATCAATATTGAGGGGTATTGAGCATGTTTGGGGGTCCCACCCAAGTGATTGGGTAGGTACCGGAGTAGAACTGTGATGGTGGGTGATTTAGGGAATTAACCCTAAGCTGATTCTGACTGCTATTGATTGGGTTTGTCGCCATTATGTGGACTCGTCGCCATATGTTCTATTATTGTATTTATTAAGCACACATGCTTTCAATATAATATCCTAATTGTATGTGGATTACGTGATATTGATTTCATGAAAACATGTGGTATTCATCTCTTATACTTGGTTGCATCTCATTACATCCCGATTTCATGCCTTGTATTGTCATTTGCATTCATACACCTATGGTTCTGATGATATTGATATGAGAATGGTATGTAAATAATATGGGTCCAAGAGACCGGAAAGGTAAGAATATTATGAAATTATTAGCAACATTGAGATGATGATGATACGCGGGGAAAAGGGTGGCACGCCTACAACAGTTATTATTCAGCCAAGAGATGGACTCCGTTGAGAAATTCTGGAGGAGTACATGGACTTCGCGGGTCCCTCATAGGTGTGCAATTCATAGAGTTTGAATGCATATATACTATAGATAAAAGGTAATTGGCATTGCATTACATTCATATCATATATACATCATTTTATCTATTATCTGTTGATTGTAAGGTCTTTGGAATGATTATTTGAATTTGGTTGATTATTGTGATGGAATAGCCTGGATGATTATGATTGATTTTATTAGACTGCGTCAGTTGCCATGCTTGGCTTGATTCTTCATATGTTTGGTTATGTGATTGCAACTTGTGAGTCCAAGGAATCGTTGTCACTTTGTTGCCTATACTTAGGATGCTTAATTGCCAGTTAAAGGACTTAAGTGTGCATATGTGTTATTTATGGTTAACTAACTTATTTGATAAAGGGGTGTAGTAAGGGATACTTCTGGTATGGTTTGTTGAGTAGTGTTTGTCTTGTATGCCTTGGGTGTGTAGGGTTTCTTCCTTGATAAAAAGGGAGTATAGTGAAGGTAATCACTTGGAGTATAATGGGGAAGATTAAAAAACCATTGTGTGCCTTGTGTGAGATTTTATGGAGTCGTAATTGAGGTCTAAAGGCCAAAGAAAATTGAAGAGTCAAATGTTCTAAGGTCCAATCTAATCATATTGTTTGAGGGGTGTTATTAATAGATGTATGTAGTATGCGACAACACATCTATAGGATTGTTAAATATTGTATGTAGAGTCAATTATGCTACTTGATCTAGGACTTAGCTTATGGTTGATAACCTTCATTTAATTTTGGTGATTGTTAGGATTGATAATCTTTATGTGAATTTGGGTGATTTATATGAGTGGTAACCCTTATGTTATTTAGGTGAACTATGTGAATTCATGGATCCTTATGTGAGTATGTGACCTATGTGTCTACTTGAACTGTCTAGAATAGGACATTATGTGAGAGTTAACTTGATATTTATCTCTATTTACTTTCACTCGATGTTGTCCTATGATGCCTATGGGGGTATGATGTGTACTCATGCTACACTTTCTGTATTTTTTACGTGAATGCATGTATTAGGTCTATTCAGATTGCAGTTTGGAGCACGGGAAGATTGATGCAGACCATTCATTCTGGTGGCCTTAGTTTTTATCTCAGATAGATTGTCCCTATTTATTCGGGGCAGCATTGTTCTATTTTCAATCATTTGCTGTATTTTAGAATCCTTGTATAAGTTAGACCAGATTTGGAAAAAAGGAATGTTTGTAAAGATTTATTGGATGGTTTATACTAAATAAAGAGTAATTATGTTTTGCACTTTTCCTTCACTTCCGCATTAATTGCTAAGTGGATGTAAAACTATTTTGGGGATTGGTACTCCTACATGGGGTTAGTGTAGGTGTCACCATAACGTCGTGATTTGGGTTGCGATATTACTACATAAATTAAATTGTGTGATGGCTTTTGGGTGACGGATAACATGTTTAAGAATTCCGCTTAAGGTGATTTACCCAAGATAGTGATTTCAAGTCATTTAGAAGGATATGATCATGCTCTAGTAGGAATTGACATAGGCCTCCATCCATTCATGATAATATCTTACTACCAGATATTCCGAGGGTTATATGTATTGTGCTCTAGGAAGTTATGCTATAGGCATTAGGTTGATAAAACCTTTGGGTTCTTTATGCGACATGTTATAGTTCGAAAATACCTTCCACACTGGGGTATTTCATCAACTCGCGTGTTCTTGTAAATGGATGTTGTTTTACCAAGTCCCATCTACAGTACCATAAGATGATTATAATTTTTCATTCGGGATAAGTGATAGCAAGAACTTCTAGGATATTTGAAGTTTGGTTTTAAAGGACACATGAATAACTACCAAGTCTTTGTGTAATGAACCATTCGGTCATTTTTAGCAAAAGACCTTAATTTAACCAAATTACCCTTTACGTAGACTCTATATGGGGTTTGTGACATGCGGGGATGGGTATCAGGATTGTCGAGGTGTTTGTGGATGTGATTCGGAAGAAAAACCCAAGTTTGATAGTTTTGAATTGAACTAGTTGACCGAAAGTTGACTTTTGAGTATATGGGTTCGTTTCTAAATTTTTTCACTTTCGATAAGTACAAAACGTCATTTATGACTTAGTCAAGTCCTTGGTTCACTTCCTAAGGTGTTCAGATGTATTTTGTGTAACAATTTGCAAAATTGTGAAGTTTGGATATTTTGGATGGTTTCGTAGAAAAGTGGGCCTTATCTTGGTCTTGTGAGAAATCTGTGTGCATGAGCGAGTTTGTAATGTCGTTTACACTGGTTAGCATGTTTGTTTTGTATCCAGGAGGTCTCGGGAGTGTTTCGACTGTTTGGTGGAAAGTTGGAAATTTAGCATAATTGCTGGTTTATGGTGTGTCGCACCAGTGGCCGCTTCCGCGGAGCCGTCTCTGCGGAGGTTGGTCCGCACATGCGAGCCTTGTCAAGGTTCAAGAAGTCCATTCCTGCAACCATTGTTGCGCAGAGGCGATCCTCCTCTGCGATATTTTCTCCACTTTTGCATTTCCTGGGTGCATTATGTTGGGCCGCTTATGTGGCAGTTTTTCTGCATAAATGAGCTGTTTCGGAGGTTGATTTCGCCAAAGCGGGATCGCTATTTCCAAAACTAAAATTAAAACCCCATTTCGAAAATACTTTCCCTATTCCGATATTTTTCGACCTAAGCTCAATGGGAAGGTGATTATTGAAGGAATACATCATTATTTCACTTTGGGGTAAGTTTCTCATCTATATCCATCAGTTAATATTGGTTATGTATTTTAATCTAGGTTCTATTCCTTTTTTGGGGCAGACTAAACCTAGGGTTCGTGTTAGATATTAACAGGCTTAAAACCCTGAAATTGGAGGTTAAGATTTGATCTATATGCTTGGATATTGTAAGTAAGTGTTGGGTAATGATAGTATGATATATTATAATGTTTAATTTGGTAATTTGATTCCATTTAAAATTAGGAGAAAATATAGGGTTCCTAATTAGGGATTTTGACTAGTTTATACAATTGAAAGCCTAAGAGTGCTTAGTTTCTGAATTAACTTAAGGATATGATTCATTAGAACGTTTTCATGATTCTAGACTACAAAAGTTCTGGCTATTACCCTTGTGGGCCCGGGGTCGATTAGGGGTTGGAATTTTGGTTGCTTTAAAAGGATATGCAGGTATGTGTAGTACAATACCTTATTAATGTAGAATTTATATGTTAGACTACAATTATTCGAAGGCACTTCCCAAGGGAAAGGCCTTGGTAGATGATTCAGGTTCGTGACACCTGTTCGGCTCCAAGGTAGGCTAAGGTTTAATAGGATTAGACTCCGATAGAAGTATGTAGTTGTTATAAATATTGACGGGTATTTGGCTTGTTGGGGGTCCCACCTTAGAGGTTGTAATGAGCGCTTGGGTTGTTGAACTATTTTGATGGGTAATTTTGGGGAATCAGCCTTAGGGTTTACTCATCACATATGCTTCTAATATGAAAAACTGGTTATATGGAATTATGTGTTATTGATATTTCTGAAGCATATGTATTTCATCTCTTGAATTGATTGCACCCTATACACCATGACTACTTGTCTTATTATTGTTGTATTCATACACTAATGATTATGGTGATATTGAAAATGGAGTGATATGAAAATGTTGTGGGTCCAATGAGATTGGAAAGGAAAGGTAAGAATACTATTATGAGATGGCTTGGAAACAGTGAGATGCTGATGATGATTTGATATGTCTCGACAAATAAGTCTTGGGTTCTAGACAGATCGAGGTATTTCTAGCTGGCTAGGAGTGGTATGTGGATGGAACGGGTCCCCCATGAATCACTTATATATGGTAAAGACCTATAAGTGTGTATACCAGTTAACGGAAAGGTACCCCGCATTGCATTTATATCATTCATTTATATAGATTGAATACTTGAGATTTGTACTTGATTCGGATTGGTGAACATGACAAGGTGAATTTGTATTGACTGTACTTGCATGATTTCTGAGTTTTTTAAATGTTGAATCATCTATGTGGTTGAAGGTGACTTATATGAATTTTCAAGCAGTGTAGATTAGGATTATCTGTGAGTCTACTTGCTATTAATATTAGTGACATGTATTTTGTTGTCGACCTATGATGCTTACGAGGGTACTTTGTGTACTCATATTACACTTGCAGTATTCTTTTTGGATGCAGATACATCATCATCGATCAGTTCCAAACCACGTGGCTGAGTCCAAATTTGGTAGATTGGAGTGTTTGGGGTGAGACTGCATCTTTACAGCATGCGTTGAATACTTACTCTTTACTGTCTTTTTATTTTGTTCATGACACAGTTTCATACTATTCAAAATCCTTTTATTCAGCATTAGCACTCTTGTACTGACTGATTAGATTTTGGGAATGTAATAATTAGATATTCAGATTTGGATACTTATTTATATTATGGCAAGAAAAATTTATTAACCATTCTTCTATTTTCTTCTTTATTATCTTTTATGTTAAATGATTTTGGAAGTGGTTCGCTTATCGGTGGAAAAAGTGTAGGCGCCATCGCGATGCTCGAAAAGGGTCGTGATACTTTGTCGAGGGGTATGGTTTTGTTTTAGGTTGTAATGGATGATATAGGATAATATAAGGGGAACGATATAAAATAACGTCAAGTGAGCATTGAAGGGCTTCAAATTTTATCAAGGTAAACATTACCGTTAGATTTTGTGGCTTTCTTAGGCCACAATGTCTTACTCATAGGTTTAAAGGTTGACACTCGGAAGATTGAGACTGTCAAGGCATCGATTAAACTCATAACAATGACAGAGGTTAATAGTTTTTGGGCCTAGCAAGCTATTACAGGAGATTTGGAGAAGCTGTTGCTTCTATCTCCTCCTAGTAACCAAGCTCTCGCAACGGATGACTAAGTTTTAGTGGTCGATTGCATGTGACAGAGTTTCTGAGAAATTGATAGATATATTGACATCAGCCCTAGTGTTGGAACTTTCAGACTGCAGAGAAAGCTACACAGTGTGTCGTAACGCTTCAGGTGTCAAGTTAGAATGTGTGCTCATGTAACAGGGCAAGGTGATTGCTTATATTTCAAGGAAGCTTAAAAATCACGAGAAGAATTATTCGACCCCCAACTTAGAATTAGCGGCAGTGACTTGTTCACTTAAGGTGTGGCAGCATTATTCTTATGCTGCTCATCTCAGTATAATTACAGATCACAAAGCCTCTAACATATATTTAAGTACAAGAAGTTGAACCTCCGATAAAGCTGATCGCTAGAGTTATTAAAATATTATGACGTTGATATTCTATACCATCCAGATAAGGTTAAGGTTGTAGCTGGTGCACTCAGCTGTGGATCTAAGGGCAGCTTGACTGGTTGGGAACAAATGATAGAAAATTGGCTTGAGAGATACATCAGTTGGGCAGTTTGGGGTCCATTTGTTAGACTTAGATGACATCGGGATTATTATTCAGAACACATGAGAGTCATCCTTAGTAGCAGAACTTATAGAACGACAAGGTAAAGATCCTACCTTAGTATAGTTCAAGTAGGAAGTGTAACTGAAGTAAGTAACATCCTTTGAGGTAAGTAAAAGTGGGGACTTGAGGCATCAAGGGAGATTAAGGGTTTCATATGTTGCGGGACTCCAGCATCAAATTATGATAGAGACACATCATTCGCGCAATTCTACCTACCTAGGGTCAACTATGATATATCATGACAGGGGAAAGTTTATGGGTGGAATAATATGAAAAAGAATATTGCTGAGTTCATAGCACTGTATCCAATTGTCAGCAAGGGAAGATAGAGTATCAGAAGCCCGGTGGGTTAACACGAAATATTGAGATTCTGACGCGAAAATGGGAAGCGAGTAATATGAATTTCATTACAGTTTTTCCCCATTCCTATTGAAATTTGGATGCTCTTTTAGTATCGTTGTTAGATTGAAAAAAATCAGCTCGATTCTTGTTGATTAAAACCACTTATTCAGTAAAAGATGACGAGAAACTATACACCAAGGGATAGTTCGGCTCCATGGCATTCCATTGTCTTTTATATCAGACGGAGGAGCATAGTTTACAGTGATTTTTTTTAAATCCCTGCAGAAGATCTTCGTGATACATGTAAATCTTAGCACAACCTTTCATCCACACACAAATGTCCAAGACAAGTGCCTGATTTAGACGCTCGAGGATATGTTACGGGCGTGTGTGTGAGATATCAAAGGTATTTGGGATGAACACTTACTGCTCATTGAGTTTGCATATAATAACAAGTACCATTCTAGCATTTAAGATGGCTTCTTACGAGGCTTTGTATAGACGCAACTGTAGGTCCCCTTATTGGATGGTTCGAGGTAAATGAACCAGAGCTACTTGGACCTGGTTTGATTCACCAAGCCGTAGAGAAAGCAAAGCTCATTTAGGGGAAATTGTTGATAGCCCATAGTCTATAGAAATCATATGCCAATGTGTGAAGACGAGATTTAGAGTTCCATGTTAATGATTAGGTCTTCCTGAAGATATTTACAATGAAAGTCGTGATAAGATTTTGTGTGAAGGGAAAGCTTATCCCAAGATACATTGGGCCTTACAGAATCATTCAGAAGATAGGCCGAGTGGCCTACAAGGTAGATTTGCCTTCAGAGCTAGAATCCGTTCATCCAGTATTTCATGTATCTATGTTAGGGAAATGGATCTGAGACCCTTCTCGAGTTATCCCAGTAGATAATGATCAGATTATAGAAGACTTGTCCTACAAGGATGTTACAGTGGCTATCTTAGATCGACAAATTCGTAAGCTGAGAAACAAAGATATAGCTTCCGTAAAAGTGTTGTAGATGAAAAAGAACATCAAGGAGATGACGTAGAAAGTCTAGGAAGAGGTGAAATCTAGATATGCTCAATTTCTAGATGACTGCTGTTATGGATCACTTTTACGCGGAGGCATAATAGCTACTAAGAGGTTGTTGGTGCTTTAATTTGGATAATATAGTTTTAGAGTCGCCACCTAATTTATAGGTAAATTAGGAAACCATGTTAAAAGTGTTTATTAAGAAAATCCATGAATAAATATTTTAAACCAGAGTCGAGGTAAGGGTTCTGGTGATCCTCGGGAAGGTGCTAAACACCTCAGTATTAAAGATCCGTAAAATACAGCTGACCTTTGAATTCCATAGCATGCTTATTGTTATAAATTTCTTAAAAGTGTTTATTTCCCGCGAAAGAAAACATGTCATTCATTTATTCCAAACTCACAAAGGGCTTTTGAATACCACAGAGTTAAACTTCGCTTAAAATGGATAGTATATGGGTAATTTCATTTTAAAAAAAAACTTTAAACATGGTATTTCAAATAAATTAAACTCCTTTATTTTAAAGATTTAAAAAAATCGTATAACAAATATTTGTACAATTTACTTTTAGACTAAAGTACACCCAAGATTTATTTTGAGTAGAACTCCACTTGTTTAGTCTAGTAAATTGTACAAATATTTGTTATACGACTTTTTTAAATCTTTAAAATAAAGGAGTATAATTTATTTGAAATACCATGTTTAAAGTTTTTTTAAAAATAGAATACAATTTTTTCCCATTTTTATGCCATGCTGAAGATCAACTCAAATTCTTGTTCCCAAATCCAATTTTTTCATTAAGGCCTTTTCATTCTAGAAATCAATTTGGTTAGGTCTGGCCCAAAAATAGTTCTTTAAAGGTTTTTGTAGAACTCAACCAAGTATCCGTTTTTTAAACCAACAGATGTTTCAGAAGTGCAAACAATCAAATTTAATAAAAAAAACAATCTTGTTCTCAACCAAATTCAGTCTAAGTTAAACCTTTGAAATCATTTCATCTTAAAAAACGTACAAGTTCTTTTTAATTCATTTGAAATCAATCTTATGGCGATGCTAAATGAAACGATGTACGTATCGTTTTTGCTATCCTAGGCCGTAACTATAAGGATTCCAATACTATCAAAGTATATTTATCCAAGTATTATACAATATATACAAATATATTAAAATGAAAGAGAATAGTTTAGGTTAGTAGGCCTACCGAAACCCACTAGTTGGTTATTTTCATCTATAGTTGGACCTTCAATGCACTGCTACAACAGACTCAATGAATGATATTAGTTGGGCCTTTGTCCCAACTGGCTAAAGAAATGTAGAGGCTCAAAGGGGCCTGTCTCAATGCACATAGAAGGAGAGAGGAAGGGAAAAAACTGGAAGTTAGAGGGCATCTACACTTATCTAAATCTAATGCAAGTGATTTAAACTAAACACATGCATATCAACTGTAAGTTAATGAAAGACATAAATTAGATTATAAATCAGCCTAAGGTCAGGTAAACAAGTAATTGGGCACAACCCAAACTTTGATGAATTTCAAAAAAGTAACGTAAACTGGGCTCAGCCCATTTAGAACTCAGTAGTAGCACATCCAAGGCAAGAAACGGGGTTGGGCTTGACCCAATCTTCACAATCAAGGAATGAGACAGAAGTGTGGGACACGAATGGGCCAGGCCCAACAATTAATTGCATATGGATTTCCCTAAGTGATATACATATGGAAATATTTGCCTTATATATCCGATATACATAGGTTGTATACACTCATGTATACTCACCATATCTATTCCTAATCCCATACAAAAACACAATCAAAGTACATAGCACTTATAACTAGGGATGGCAACGGATAGGATCTGGACCGGATCCTACTAGATCCAGATCCAGATCCATTTTTCATACCTGAATCTAGATCCGTCGGGTCCATAAAAATCATATCCAAATCCGGATCCATCGGATCCACCAGGTCCACGGATCGGATCTGGATCCACATGTAAAAATTTTTGCCTTGCTAAGAATGTAATCTTGCTAAGAATTTTTTTTTGAACTGACAAACAATTTTTACTTAGCTAACAGTTTACTGTTTTCAATTTTTCATATGAGATATTTTGTTCGTTGTCTCGTTTTGATTGTGAGCTATTAAGTGAAAATGTTGGACAATGACAATAGTTATGGAAAACGCTGACTAGTATTTCTACAATGCATAACTTGCATGTGCTTGGAATCTTCACAAATGAAGTGAATATAATTTTAACTAATTGTCTATGGAGATGTTAGTCATTCACTAATATAACATTGATTTTATTATCGAAGTTACCTCTTTATTTTTTGGTTTTTGAGTTAACGCGGGGATAAATTAAACTTGTTTTGAGAATTAAACTTGCAAGGATGTGCTTAGCAATTTTAAGAAAATACTTACAAAATTACATTCTAGGTTATGAATATATTTAAATAAAAACGGATCCACGGGTCGGATCTGGACCGGATACGGATCTCAAATACAAAATCCAGATCCAGATCCGATCCGTCATAAATGGATCCGGGTCCGATCCGGATCCGTCGGGTCCAAATTTTGAAGATCCATATCCTATAAAACGGATCTGGATCCATCGGATCCGGACCGGGTCCAAGATCCACTGCCATCTCTACTTATAACTCAGACACATAGCAAGTCAACAATATGCAATCTGGTAACCTATAAACTTAAACTTAAAACTTAAACACAAGAAAGTAGGCAAAGTATGCAGGGTCTTCATATTCATGCCAAATCAAGGAACACAAGAAACAATATAGGAGATTGAGACTGGTCTACTATGCAACAAGACATGTCCAACTACATCAAGCTTTTCAAATTCATTTAGCCACTAGAAATAGGACATTAGCTTCTTTTCCTATCTATCATGCCCCTGGCTATGTTCATCCAACACTAAGTCATTTACTTTCCTTATTTGGGCTTAGCCTCACTATTTGGAAATAGACAAGCAAACACATATCACACAGTGGCAAAAATTAGATGAATTAGGATTAAATGTTTTGTTGCAGATCTAATGACATAACAATCTCATATGGTGTCATAAAGCAACAGATGCATGAGAGGAAAATAGGATGTAGGCTTCATGTTTTTAAATATCAAATCATTTCAAATATGATTCACTAGCATGTATTTTTATGTTAAGTAGACAGGAAACCATTCAAATTAAGAAAACTCAGGGTTTTCAAACACAGATAAGTCTCAACAGTGCATAACCATAGGACTATTGAGGACATTAGTCAGGCTTTTCCTTTTAAAAATCAAGTAATTGTGGCCATGTTAACAGTCACAACACATATGTATTGAAATAAGATTATGTAGCACACAAGGCTCAGATAGGCAGTGAATCAGTTTATAACAAGGTCAAATTCAAACAAGAATCATTCAAGGCAACTAGTCACACCTTTACTTAGGCACCTAGACTGAGTAGGATTATAAGAAGATTACGCACATGCTAAATCAAACTATTGGCATCATGCAGTAACTCAAGTTTTTAAAACATTCAGGTTTTAGTTTAAAATAGTTGACATTAAGCACTCTAAAAAGAAAATAAACTTCAAGCATGGCACATGAGCATGGTGGAGAAACCAAACATAGGCTGAACAAACTAGACACCTAGAATTATCATTTAGCATATAACTTTTCATATTTCAATTCTCATTTTGTACTTGAATGTTTAGTTAGGTGGTCTAGACTTAAGAAATTTAGTATGAATATATAACAGGAGGGACTGCCATTTACCCAACACATAAACATCACGCTATCATATAAGGCCTTAAACGCAGATTACGGTGTAGACCTATTGTTCAGCCGACCATAAATCCACAGGAGTAGAGGCATGGCATGACAATATGATACAATGACCAAACATGATACCCAAGACATGAAACATGACTGATAAAGGCATAACAGTATCTTAATTGGCATGCAAGATTGTTTTAGTTTAAAACTACCAGCTACAAATCCTAAACAAACATGGGTGAATTAAAAATAGGCCTCAGTGTGTAGTCACTCATGAATCATGACAAATGCATACACTCATGTTTATGAGAAACTAAAAAGAATAGTATACAAACCCAGACACTTTCATGCATCAAAGCTAGAACAACCTAGAAAGGTCATTTTATCCATATTTCTTAGTCTAAGATAAATAAGATGGACATGTCAAACTATAGCATAAACCAAACAGATATTAGGGCATATTGTACCTCATTCCAGAGCTAGATAGGTCATACTAGTCACAAAATAGACACATTATGAATCATAATAAACATATTTACACAGGACAACATCTTGAGTTCATACTGACTCTTTTATATCTGAAAATAATATGAAATTACTAAGGTGGCTTAGACAAATTCCCTAAGCCCATCTTTTGACATACCCTTTCCTATTAACCAAGCATGGCCATCAACCAGGGCCTAAATGGAATTGTTATCCATCAAGAAATCATTAAACACAAGTGTTCTAAGAATTCTTTAACCTGTTCATATTTTAGCTAATCCTACATGACATCTAGAAGTTCCAACAGCTTAATATAGGATCCCACAAGTCTTTGAACTATCTCAACATTCATTTGTTATTCTTAAGCTCATTTTAGCACACATTTATAGTCATATCTAACCCTACATACCCAAATTCATCCTAAAATAAACACACAAAAGCACATAAAGGAAACAAGCTTCATGTTCTTAACCACACAAGCTATCAAATATGTATTATAGGTGAAAAATAGATCATTTTGAAGTTTATACTAACACTAAATCATTCCTAAGCTAGTTAATAAGCATACAAACCTTAACAAATTACCAAATTAAATATGCTTGATAAATCACCATGATATGCTTGTAATCAGATGCTATAATAAAGATGCTTCAACTATTAGCGTGCAAGGTACACACACTGATTCCGAGTGGTCTAAACTCATTCATAATCAAATTAACATGCTAATATGAATACATTAGAACCTACTTAGGACTACATCTACCATGACTATTTTTCAGGAATCGTGGTGGCACCTACACTTCTTATCTGTAGGTGAACCACTTTCCATACAACAGTCCTAATAATTAAAGAATAATGCGGAAATAACAAAATACTTATAAAATTGTCTATCATAATATAAACATGCGGAACATAAGTCTTAAAGTCAATGAAACCCCTAAACAGATCTGGTCAATAATACAAGAGCCCTAAATCAAATACAAAGTCTGATAAAAGGAAAGTAGCATAGTCTAAGTGTCTGATATATCTCTCAAATACAATAAAAGATGAATAAAAGATAGAGCATCCCGGGGCATGCCAAAGGTAGCATCCTCACCCTGAATGCTATATATCACCTGCTTGGACTCAGCCACGCGGGTCCAAACTGGTAAATAGAGTTGTATCTGCAACCAAATAGAATGCATCAAGTGTAGTATGACTACACAACGTACCCCCGTAGGCATCATAGGTCGACAACGATGGAAGATACGCAAAAAGAGATAAATATTAAGTTAACACCACATATCCTATACTAGAAAGTCCTATAACCAAAATAAGTCACAAGTTCATGTACAAGTTTCACTAAGGTAAACAAACATTTATTCACAAAAGACTTCATATTCATAAGATTTATCCAATTTCAAGAGAGTTTAATAACAGTGTTCAAGTACTTAATGATCAGTTCTAAATCCTCAGTTATCCATAAATTAATCAAGTCATCAATTACTAAAATAACACTTATATCCAACAGATAATCAATTTAATGAAGTATGTATGATATGAATGCAATGCAAATGACAGGTACCTTTCATGTTTTGTATACATACACTCAAATTCTATGAGTTGCACACCCATGGGGACCCGTGAAGTCCATATACCCTCTGGAATTTCTCAACGGAGACTAGCCCTTAGCTGTAATAACTTGTTGCAGGCGTGCAACTTGTACCCCGCATATCATCATCATCTCAATGTTGCCATAATATCATAAGTGTTCTTACCATTTCCGGTCTCTTGGACCCATAACATATTTCATCCCACTCTAATATCAATATCACATAACCATGAGTGTATGAATGTAAATGACAGTATAAGGCAAGAAATCATGATGTAATGAGATGCAACCAAGTATAGAGATGAATAACACATGCTTTTCAAAAACTCAATAACATATTATTCAAGTACAAGTCAGGATAGCATATCGAAAGCATGTGTGATGAATAAACATATCAATAGCAAATATGGAGACAAGCCCACATAATGGCGACATGCCCAATCAATCAGCAGTCGGAACCAGCATAAGGTTGATTCCCTAAATCACTCATCATTACAGTTCAACACCGGTACCAACTCTAACGTTTGTCACAACCGTTTAAGTGGGATACCCAAACACTCCAATACCCCTCAATATTTATAACTATTTATGTACTTATATCGGAGTCTAATGAATGTAAACCGTAGACTACCTCTGGGCCAAATAGAAGCCTCGAAAAATCAAATCTTTACACTTGTCTTTCCCTTCTGAAGCGCCTCGTGGTAATGAAAGTCTAACATGTATACACTATTCCTTAATATAAAGCTTACACAAGATACAAGTAAAGTCCTTAAACAAATTAAGACTTCCAAAAACCAACCCCGAGCCTAAGTCATCAAGACTCAAACTTTATTACCCAATACCCATGAACACATACTAGGTAGTAATATCCTTAAGTTAATTAGAAATCTAAGCTCATTTGGACGTTCAATTGAACAATATACGAAAAGCTCAAATTCATAACCCTATAATTTTCCCCAATCTCAAAAGGGTTTCTATAATCAAATTAAATGCTGCAACATGATAATCTAGCATATTTCATCACTAATTCACAATATTAAAGTAAACTAATCAATAAAATACCACTAAATCAAGGATTCAACTCTCATAATCTCATATGAAAGTCATAACACATCTTCATCAATTCATATACACACTATACCACAATTAAAGACTTAGAAATAGGAACTATAATCACAAAGGATGGAAACCTTACCTCAAACGGAGAATTCACTCTAAATCTTCAGAATTTCTATTATGGCAGCTCTAGGTTCGAGGAAAGAATGTGTTGGGTATGGGATTTGACCTAGGGAATTAAATAGGTTACCTCATTAAGCGATTCTTCCCAAGTGGAATCGACTCCACTAGCGTGGTCTTGCTCCCGCGGAAAATGACCTCGCTGGGGCGCAGTCACTTGACAGTCGCCCCAGCACCAAAGCAAACCCGACCCCATAGAGGCAACTGCCCCTGCGTGAAAACCCTCCACCAAGGTGAAAACTCTCCACCGAGGCGAAAACTTAACAATTACCCACTCCTCGCTTCTAAGAGCCAACCTCCTCAGAGGTGGACATGTAGGAGCGAACACTAGTGTTGTCGGGACGGACACCAGACACCAGCAAAAATGGAAACCAACACAATCTTCTACCAAACACTCAAAACACTCCCAAGACCCTCCCGACACAAACCAAAAATTCTCTCATAAGGTAAACAGTGATATGTACTCACTTGCGCCCTCGGATTTTCCATTTAACCTAGCTAAGACATATTTTTCTAAAGAATCACCCAATATAAATTAATAGCCAAATTTTACAAATAGTACCATAAAATACATCTGATTTCCTTCAGAAGTGAACCAAGGACTCGACTAAGTCATAAACGACCCTTTAAAACTACCGAAAGTGACGGAACTAAAAAACAAACGCATCTACTCAAAATTCAACCTTGAGTCAAACTATCCAACTCTAAGGTTCTAGTTTTGGGGTTTTCATCCAAAACTCATATAAATGGACCTCGGGAATCATGCCACCCATCCCTGCATATCACAAACCCCACACGGGAAGGGTCAAATAAGAAAACAAGGGTTTTTAGCTAAAAATGACCGGACATGTCATTACATCAGATACCTATTAAAATAACATTAATCCTCGAACGGAGAGAAATTAACATAGGAAACGTACCGGAAGTAGTGAACAAGCCAGGATATCTACTCCATATATCAAACCCGTTCTCCTTAGTCGCCTTCTCAATAGGACGGTGCCTCTATTGAACCTTCACCGAAGCTATATCCTTCAATCTCAACTTCCTCACCTACATGTCCAAAATAGCCACAAGCTTCTCCTCGAACTCCAAATTCTGATCAAGAAATGCAGAGTCCCACTGAATGATATAAAAACCGTCGGCATGATACTTCTTAGCAAGACACATAGAAAACTGGACGTACATCTGAAAGACCTGGTGGCAGAGCCAAGTCATATGCCATCTCTCCAAACCTCTGAAGAATCTCAAAAGGTCTGATATACCTCAGACTCAACTTTCCTCTCATGTTGAAACTCATCACACCCTTCATAGGTGAGACCTTCAGAAGAACTTTGTCACCAACCATAAACTCCATATCTCGGACCTTCCGGTCCTCAAACTCCTTCTACTTACTCTATGCTGCCAGGTGCTTGTCCTGAATCACCTTCACCTTCTCTAAGGAATCCCTCAAAAAAATAGTACCCCAAGGATGAACTCAAACACATCAAACTATCCAATCGGAGATCGACATCTCCTACCATATAAAGCCTCAAATGACACCATATCAATATTGTTGTGATAGTTATTGTTGTACGACAACTCCGCCAAGGGTCAGAACTGGTCCCAATGACCACTAAAATCAATCACGCAGGTTCGTAACATATCCTCTACTACTTGAATAGTCCACTTGGATTGACCATCGGTCTGAGGGTAAACTGATGTACTAAGATCCAAGTGCGTACCTAACTCATTTTGCAAAGTCTGCACAAAAGCGAAGTAAACTCAGTTCCCCTATCTGATATGATAGAAATAGGAACACCATGAAGATGACCAATATGACAAGTGTAGATCTTAGCTAACTTCTCTGGATTATAATTCATCTGGACTGGAATGAAATGTGCGGACTTGGTCAACCTATCAACGATGACCCAAATAGAATCAAACTTGCCCAAAGTCTTGGGAAACCCAACAACAAAATCATTTCACTAAGGAATGGGCATCCTCTGAGAAACACCACCGGCTCACTAGTGCTCATACTTGACCTGCTGACAATTCTGACACCGAGACATGAACTTCACGATGTCTCTCTTCATCCTACCTCACCTCTAGTGCCGCTTCAAATCCTGATACATCTTAGTAGCACCTAGATGAATTGAATACCTAGAGCTATGGTCCTCCTCCATAATCAATCTAGTCTAATCACCAACTCGAGGAACACACACTCTACCCTTGATCCTCCCTCTCACTATCAATCATAACCTCATTGGCCTCTCCACTCATCACCTTATCTCTTATATTGCATAACTTCTCATCATCATACTAGTGAGTCCGAATCTGCTCTAAAAGAGATGACTTTGCCTCAACACAAGCCAGAGTCTTACCCGAATTTGAAATATCAAGCCTCATGAAATGGTTGGCTAACCAAATGAGCTAAACTCCCCATGTTGACTATTTTTCGGCTAAAGGCATCCGTCGCCACATTGGACTTGTCTGGATGGTACAAAATGTTCATATCATAATCTTTCAACATCTCCATCCACCGATGCTTCCAATAATTCAAATCTCTTTGGTTGAACACGTGCTGAAGACTGTAGTGGTCGGTATACACCTCACAATGAACACCAACACCATACAAGTATTGTGTCAAAATCTTCAAAGCAAACACAATGGTAGCCATCTCTAAATATGAACAGGGTAACTCTTATCGTGCACCTTCAACTGCCTCAATGCATAAGCTATAACCTTACCCTCATGCATCAACACATAACCCAACCCAATCCTCGAAGCGTCACAATACCCAGTAAAGTCCTCCCCCTATACCGGAAGGGATAAAATTAGGGTTGTGGTCAAAAGGGAATTAAGCTTTTGAAAGCTCTCCTCACACTCATTAAACCACTGAAATGACACCTACTTCTGAGTAAAACGCGTCAGATGAGAAGAAATAGAAGAGAATCCCTTGACGAACCAGTGATATTAGCTAGCAAGACCTACAAAACTCTGAATCTCTATTACAGAAGTCGGTCTAGGCCAGTTCCTGACTGCCTCTATCTTTTATGGGTCAACCATAATCCCATCCTTGGACACCACATATCCCAAGAATGCCACAAAAGTCAACCAATACTCATATTTCAAGAACTAAGCTTACAACTTCTTCTCTTTAAATAACCTAAGGACCACTCTCAGATGCTGCTCATGATCCTCCCGACACTTTGAATAGATCAAGATGTCATCGATGAATACTATCACAAAAGAATCCAAATACGACTTGAATATCCCATTTATCAAATCCATGAACATTGTGGGGGCATTGGTAAGCCCAAAGGACATCACCAAGAACTCATAATGACTATAATGAGTTTGAAAAGTCTTCTTGCAAACATCCTCGACCAGGATCTTCAACTGATGATACTCGGACCTCAAGTCAATCTTAGAAAACATAGAAGCACCTTGACGTTGGTCAAATATGTCATCAATACGAGGAATTGGATACTTATTTCTGATGGTGACCTTATTCAACTGCCTATAATCAATGTACATACGCATAGTGCCATCCTTCTTCTTCACAAATAGTATAGGATGCACCCCATGGAGACACACTTAGTCAAATAAACCTCTTACTCAGCAAGTACTGAAGTTATTCCTTCAACTCTCTCAGTTCCATTGGAGCCATAGGATACGGAGGAATAGAAATGGGTCAAGTATCCGGTTCGAGATCAGAATTAGTTTATGGACACACAACTGACGGAGCCATCAGAAAAGAAATAAGTCATAAATGATCCTCTAGAACTACTGGAAGAGACGGAACTCGGAAATGAACCCATCTACTCATAAGTCAACCTTGAGTTAAACTATCCAACTCTAAGGTTCTATGTTTGGGTTTTTCATCCAAAACTCATCTAAATGGACCTCGTGATCATGCCACCCATCCCCACACATCAGAAACCCCACATATAGTCTACATGTAAAATCATCAATTAGAGGTCTTTAGCTAAAAATGGTCGAACGGGTCGTTACAACATTCCATACTCAGATCTTCTTAGCATTATCAAATAAGTTTAAATATCATTTTGTTTTCTTTTAAAATGACTATAGTTGATCTAATATACTAGCTTAAATTATTTTAACTAATCAGAATTAGTTTACGGACACATAACTGACCAAACATACTTGGAAAACTACAAATTATGTTTAAGTCTCCCTAAAAATATAAATACCATCTTAGGCTGATTAAACTAGATCATGATACTAGTTAGATCCAATTATGCTACCTATAGGCAATTTATGAACACACATAATCAGTAAATTAAAAAATAGGCTGGTATTTCTCCAATACAAATAGAACAGATCATATTGACAGAATTTAAGAAAAAGAAATAAAAGGGGAGTGGTTTACCTTGTTTGGAGGAAGCCTAGGGTCAAAGGAAAGGCTTGATTCTTCAACTTCGAACCACTAAATCTCACAAACACAAAAAGGGGAAAAGTTTCAGTTGTGAATGACCAAAAGCTATGTATGGGTTCTACCGAAGGGCTTGGATCCTAAATTAAGCAAGAACTAATCAAAATTTAACTTAAAAGTGGCGCTTAAAAATATAAAATCCAGAAATTCAAGTTGTGCCCCATTATAATGAGAAAAGTGGGTCAATTTATTAGTATTTCGAAGTTCTAGCAGACCAAGTCAAGATCGATGTGGGAGAACATGTTTTGGGGGGAACTTTACTCCAAAAAGGGTTCTCAACCAATAGAAGAACTCAATTCGAAATCACATGAAACAAAATCAATTAAGAATGCAACAAAAAAAGAGCAAAAGAGGTGACCTCACGTTGGGGGGTTGGGGTTGGGTTTGTAGAGGTGGGATAAGGGCAAGAGCATTACCCAAATTGGATGGGAAACCATCTGTAGAAGGCAAGGAGTACAAGGCCTTGCCATTTCCAGAAGGGAATCGAAGAGAGAGACGAGAGCTTTAGTGATTTCATCTGGTGCGGAACAGAAAGGGGAAATGGGGTTAAGGATTTCACGCTTATTAAATGAGGATTGCTCCGAGTCGTGGTTTGTTTTGGGTCGGCCCTGGCCGACTCTTAAAAAAATAAGAAGGTCCGAATTGTCCAATTAGATAATTATAAAAGGTGGTCACATTTTGCAAATATGACCACTTTTTACATTAACATATGACTCCGAAAATTTCAATAATAGCCAAATTCCCCTTCGTTGTTCAGGGATGGCAGGACCATCCCTAAGTAGCGAATTTGACAAACCTAGTTTTTAACGGACCAATGATAAAATGCTTCTCGTTTTTATGCAATTTTTTAAAATTATGGTCGGACCCTGGTCTCTGGGATTCCTACATATCTCAAGTTGTATGAGAATTCAGGCAACTTGTAGTTCGACTCAATTAGACTTCTAAAAAGCGATACAACAAAGTAAATTCCAGAATTAAAAGTCTGGAAACAATTTCATTGGAATGTGACCGATCCTCGGGTATTGAGTTCGCCTACATATCCCCGGTATTCAGGAATTAGGTCACTTGTAGTTCAACTTGATAGGTTGAAAAGGGTATCCCTTATGGGGAAGTGTCTTTAACGGTTTTGAAAAAACTTTCCGGTATGTGTCCGACCGGTCGCGGATGTTCAAAAGGAAAAATATTCCTGGGTTTTTTTGTGAGTGAGTATGGTGCGGAGTGGTATTCAAGCCCATGTATAGAGAGCTTGACTCTCGTTGGTACATTATTTCAATCGGCTGCCCAAGAACAAGTTCCATGTTTGCTTCGAATGCGTTTGAATCTAGTCTGCTTGCTTCCCTTCTCTAGTAGCTTCCGATCTGTTTCTGCTACTGCGATATTGATGTGTTGATTATTTTCTTTATTCCATTCTTACGTGGCTTTATTTTTTATGTGCCCTCTTGGGTGACTATTCTAAGTGAGTGATACCTCCGACACCTTCTGGATCGTATGAATGTATTTGTTTGAGCGGATGCCTCTTTCCATACTGTCTGGCTCATATAATTTGTTGTTTGAGAGGATGCCTCCTCCGATATCGCCTGGCTCATATGACTATATTCGTTTGAGTGGATTCCTACTCTGACACCATATGGCTTGTGTGACTGTATTTGTTTGAGTGGATGCCTCCTCCGACACCATATAGCTCATATGACTTGTTGAATGCATTTGTTTGAGCAGATTCCTCCTCCGACATCATATGGCACGTATGATTTGTATTTTTTTGAGCGAATGCCTCCTCCGAAACTGTCTGGCTCATATGATTTGTATTTGTTTGAGCGGATGCCTCCTCCGACACCATCTGGCTCATATGAATTGTATTTTTTAAGCGTGTGCCTCATCCGAAATTGTCTGGCTCATATGATTTGTATTTGTTTGAGCGGATGCCTCCTCTAACACCGTCTGGCTCATATGAATTTGAATATGAGTAATGGACCTCTCGGCATGCTTGTTCAAATGAATGGCCCTCTCAGCATGTAGTTTGTATGAATGACCCTCTCGGCAATGTTGTATGAATTTCCCTCTCAACATGCATGTCACGACCCCTCAATATTTATAA
This sequence comes from Anisodus tanguticus, assembly GCA_034509755.1. NCBI lineage: Eukaryota > Viridiplantae > Streptophyta > Magnoliopsida > Solanales > Solanaceae > Anisodus > Anisodus tanguticus. The sequence continues at coordinate 31,659,954 of CM067544.1, read as the reverse complement.
CTAATTACGCATTTCTATCGAAGTCTCAAAAAACTAAAATGTAGCCTACCTCTAGGCCGAGTAGGTGCGCTAACAAGTCAAGCCTCGGAGATCACCTTTCCCTTCCGCTCCGCCTTGTGACAATCAAAGTCTATCCACGTACATTATATTCGTTATATAAAGCATAGACAACATAAAGCAATACTTTAAATACTAATACCCGGCCCATGCTACCAATACTCAAACTTTAATACTCAATTACCAAGAACACATACTAAGTAGTCATATACTTAAGTTAATTGGAAATTTGTATACACTTGAACCCTTAATTGAGCAATATACAAAAAGCCCCAATTTGAAACCATAGAAAATTCGCCCCAATTGGAATAGGTTTCTACATTCAAATTAAGCCTTATAACATGATCATCTCACAATATCCATCACTAATTCCCATTAATATAAGTAAACTAATCCATAAACCCTTCGTTAATCATTGATTTAACTCTCTTATTCTCAGAAGAATGCATAACTCATCTTTCCCAACTTATAATCATGCTAAACCATCATTAAAGAACTTAGAACCACAAAATGAATTCATAAAGGATGAAATTGTTACCTTAAAGATGGATTCCTCTTCTAAACCTCTGGAAATGCTCTATGGCGGCTCTATGTTCGATATATACTATTTTGGGAAAATAATTCTGACCTAGGGAATTAAATAGGACACCTGATATAGTGACTCCGCCCTAGCAGAATCAACTCTGCTTGAGCCGACCTGCTATGGTGGACAAGACCCTACTAAGGCGGTGTCACTTGGCAGCTCACCTCAGTGCCACGGCGAACAAGACTCTGCAGCAGCGAACTGGCCCCGGTGGACAGACTATCCACCCAGCCGGAAACCCACCATTTCTAAACTCCCACTTCTGTGAGTCAACCTCTCACCTAGGTGGAAATGTCGTAGCGAACACTAGTGTCGTCGAGGCGGACACTAGACACCAGCAATGGGGAAAACAACCCAAACTCATTTCCAACACTTGAAACACTCCCAATATTCCTCGGACACAAAACATACATGATCGTTTAAGATAAGCAGTGTTACGAACTCGCATGTACCCTCGGATTTTCCATTTAGCCAAGCTAAGGCATACTTTTCTAAAGGATCGTCCTAGAGAAATCAAAATCCAAACATTACAAATAAGGTCACAAAATACATATGATTGCCCCGAGTAGCGAACTAGTGACTTGACTAAGTCATAAATGACCCTCCGAAAATATCAAAAGCGATAGAACGCGGAAACGGACCCATTTAGTCAAAAGTCAACTTTGAGTCAAACTATCCAACTCTAAGTTACTAGTTTTGGGATTTTCATCCAAAACATATATAAATGGACCTCGGGAATTGTGCCACCCATCCTCGAGCATCACAAACCCCACATAGGGTCTACGGGAAGGGTCAACTAAGAAAATAAGGTTCTTTAGCTTAAAACGACGGGATGGGTCATTACATCAGTTACCAATTAAAACAACATTCGTCCTCGAATGGAGAGAAACGAACATAGAAAACGTACCGGAAGTAGTAAACAAGACAGGTTATGTACTTCGCATATTAGACTCATTCTTCAGCATAGACACATGGAAAAATAAATGGACCTCGGGATCCATGTCACTCATCCCCGCTCATCACAAACCCCACATAGGGTCTACGGGAAGGGTCAAATAAGAAAATAAGGTTCTTTAGCTAAAAACGACCGGATGGGTCATTACATCAGATACCAATTAAAATAACATTCATCCTCGAATGGAGAGAAACGAACATAGGAAACGTTCCGGAAGTAGTGAACAAGCCAGGATATCTACTCTGCATATTAGACTTGTTCTTCAGCATAGACACATGGAAACTTGGATGGACGCCTGAAAGACCAGGTGGCAGAGCCAACTCATATACCACCTCTCCAACTCTCTGAAGAATCTCAAAAGGTCTGATGTACCTCAGACTCAACTTCCCTCTCCTACCAAACCTTATTACACCTTTCATGGGTGAGACTTTCAGATGAACCCGTCACCAAACTATGAGTTCCAAATCTCGAACCTTCTAGTCTGCATAATCTTTTTTCCTGCTCTGAGCTGCTAAGAGCTTATCCTGTATCATTTTCACCTTTCTCAAATAATCCCTTAATAAATTGGTACCCCAAGGACGAATCTCAAACACATCAAACCAACCAATCGGAGATCGACATCTCCTACTATATAAAGCCTCGAACGGTGCCATATCAATACTGGAATGATAGTTGTTGTTGTACGAAAACTCTGCCCAAGGTAAGAACTGGTCCCAATGACTACTAATCAATCACGCGAACTCGTAACATGTCCTCCAATACCTTAATAGTCCACTCGGACTGATTGTTGGTCTGAGGATGAAATACTATACTAAGATCCAAGTGAGTACCTATCTTCTTTTGTAATGTCGGCTAGAAATGCAAAGTAAACTAAGTACCCCAATCCGAGATGATAGAAATATGAACCCCATAAAGATGAACAATCTCATGTATGTAAATCTTGGCTAACTTCTCTGCATTATAAGTCGTCTGGACCGGAATGAAATGTGCGGACATGGTCAATCTATCAACAATGACATAAATAACATCAAACTTGCCCAAAGTCTTGGGCAACCCAACAATAAAATCCATGGAAATCCACTCCCACTTCCACTCGGGAATACGCATCCTCTGAGACACACCACCAGGTCGCTGGTGCTCATACTTGACCTGCTGACAATTCTGACATCGAGAGACAAAATCAACTATGTCTCTCTTCATCCTACCCCACCATTAGTTTCGCGTCAAATCGTGGTACATCTTATTTGCACCTGGATGAATCAAATACCTAGAGTTATGGGCCTCCTCCATAGTCAATCTGGTCAAATCACCAACACGAAGCACACATACTTTATCCTTGATCCTCAAAACACCCTCACTATCAATTATGCCCTCATTGACCTCACCACTCATCACCTTATCTTTGATTTTGCATAATTTCACATCATCATACTAGTGAGTCCGAATTTAATCCAAAAGAGATGACCTCGCCTCTACACAAGCTACAATCCTGCCTGGATTCAAAATATCAAGTCTCATAAAATGGTTGGCTAGAGATTGGACCTCAAATGCCAAAGAACGCTCAGAAATAGTCAAACTAGCTAGACTCCCCATGTTTACTGCCTTTCGGCTCAAGGCATCTGCCACCACATTGCACTTGCCTAGATGGTACAAAATGGTCATGTCATAATCCTTCAAGAACTCCATCCACCAATATTTCCTAGAGTTCAAATCCCTCTGATTAAATACGTGTTAAAAACTGCGGTGCTCGGTATACACCTCACAATGAATGCCATACAAGTAATGCCTCTAAATCTTCAAGGAAAACACAATAGCAGCCAACTCCAAATCATGAACACGGTACTTCTTCTCATGCACCGTCAAATGCCTCGATGCATAAGCAATAACCTTACCCTCCTGCATCAACACATAGCCCAACCCAATCGTAGAAGTATCACAGTACATAGTAAAATCCTTCCCCTCCATCGGAACGGACAAATTTGGGGTTGTGGTCAAAAGAGTATTGAGATTTTAAAAGCTCTCCTCACACTCATCGAGCCACTGAAATGACACTTACTTCTGAGTCTAACGCGTCAAATGCGAAGTGATATAAGATAATCCCTTGAAAAATCAGTGGTAATTGCTAGAAAGACCCACAAAACTCCAAATATTTGTCACAAAAGTCGATCTAGGCCAGTCCATAACTGCTTCTATCTTTTTTGGGTCAACCATGATCCCATCCTTGGACACCACATGCCCCAAGAATGCTAAAAACTCACACTTCGAAAACTTGGCGTATAGCTTCTTCTCCTTCAATAAACCAAGAACCACTCTCAGATGACACTCATGGTCCTCCTGACTCTTCGAATATATCACGATGTCGTCAATGAACACAATCACAAAAGAATCTGAGTATGGCTTGAATATCCTATTTATCAAGTACATGAACGATGTGGGGGCATTGGTAAGCCCAAATGACATCACCAAGAACTCATAATGCCCATAACAAGTCCGGAAAGCTATCTTGAGAACATCCTCGGCCCGGATCTTCAGCTGATGATACCCAGACCTCAAGTCAATCTCTAAAAACATAAAAGCACCCTGAAGCTGATCGAACATGTCATCAATATGCAGAATCGGATACTTGTTTCTGAGATGACCTTGTTCAACTGTCTATAATCAATGCACATAAGTATAGTGACATCCTTCTTCTTTACAGACAAGACATGAGCACCCAATGGAGATACACTCGATCAAATGAAACCCTTACTCAACAAATCCTAAAGCTACTTCTTCAACTCACTCAACTCAGCAGGAGCCATACAGTATGGAGTAATAGAAATGGGTTGAGTACCCGACTCAAGATCAAAATAGAAGTTGATATCCCTATCTGGCGGCAAAGACCTCAACGAACTCATTAACTACCGGAACTAACTCAAGAGAAGGAGTCTCCGCACTAGTATCCCGAATATGTACAAAATAAGCCAAACAACCCCGGTCCACTAACTTCTTATCCCGAATAAAATAAATCACTTTCATAGGAACAGGGCTGGAAGTGCCTCTCCACTCTAACGTCGGAAGACCAGGCATAACTAGCATGTTCATCTTGGAAGAATAGTCCATAATCGCATGATATGGTGATATCCAATCCATACCCAATATAACATCGAAATCCACTATATCTAAGATAACCAGATCTACCCAAGTGTCATAACCCATGAAAGTAACTACACATATGTAATAAACTCTATCTACAATCACAGAATCACCGACTGGTGTAGACACACAAACCGGAACATCAAACATATCACACCACATCTCCAATTTATTAGAAAAATAGATAGACATATAGAAAATATAGACCCCTGATCAAATAACACAGTAGCAGATCGATAATCCACTGATATAATACTTGTGATGATTGTGTTTGATGCCTCAGCCTCAACCTTGTCAGGGAATGCATAACAATGAGTGTGTTCAACCTCGAACTGAATACCATGCTAGCCATCTCGACCTGAACGAGCTCCAACTTTCCCCGACTAGGATCCACCAAGACCAGACTGATGGCCACCACAGCCTGACTGAGTTCCTCCATGGCTAGTCTGACTACCACCTCTAAATGTTTATGCTAGGGTCTTAGGTGCACTAAAGGTACTCAAAAATTGTCTGGGACAATCCCTCTTGAAGTGCCCAACCTCTCCACAACTGAAATAAGTCCTAGATACTAAGGGATGGTGAATGGAGATAGAAGAACCCGAAACACCATGGTCTGAATATCTATAATGAGAACCCCTTAAAGACTACTCCCATCGATAATCTAGGGAGCTACCTGTACCAGTCGACCAGGCTGCGACTGCTAATATCTACCCTAATACCTATAACCATGGGAAGTAGAACCATTGAACTGTCTATGTTGCTTCGCGTTCTTATTGAGCCCATGCTTATACATCTTGCCCCTCACAGACTCCACTATCCTAGCATACTAAACTATAGTGTCAAAAGAAGCTCCAGAGGCCACTAACTACAGCGTAGCCAAATAGAGTGGAATGGTCAATCCTTGAACAAAACATCTCACTCACACTGCCTCAGTAGGTAATAGCGGTGCTGTATAATGGGATAAGGCATGGAAGTGAGTCTCATACTGTGCAACTGTGCTCTGTCCAGAGCTGGTGTTACCGCTTTGGCTCTACCACCCGAGCCGGTGCCGGTACATCCTCAATAACTGGCTCAGAGGAAATAGATCTAGCACGAGCTTGGTTAGCTCTCTGTGCTCTACCACGAGCTGGTGTTGTCGCTTTTTCTCTACCACTCGAGCCGGTGCCAGTGTATCCTCCCTCACCTCGTTAGCACGAGTCCTTACTATCTATGAGAGAATAGAAACAAAGGTCGTGTACTAATATGATTTCACTTAGAACGAAAAGAATAAAGAAAGTGAAATTTTCTAAATGTCCCATAACCTCTCGAAGATAAGTACGGACGTCTCTGAATCAATCCAAAAGACTCTACTATACATTGCTATTGTATTTAAGACCATTTAACCTAGGGCTCTAATACCAACTGTGTCATGACCCCTCAATATTTATAACTAATTACCCACTTCTATCAAAGTCTCGAAAAACTAAACCATAGCCTACCCCTGGGCCGAGAAGGTGCGCTAACAAGTCAAGCCTCGGTGATCGCCTTGCCCTTCCACTACACCTCATGATAATTGAAGTTTATCCACGTACATTCTATTCTTTAATATAAAGCTTACACAACATAAAGAAAATCTATACACATTTGAACCCTCAATTGAGTAATATACAAAAAGCCCCAATTTGAAACCATAGAAAATTCGCCCCAATTGGAATAGGTTTCTACATTCAAATTAAGCCTTATAACATGATCATCTAACAATATCCATCACTAATTCCCATAAATATAAGTAAACTAATCCATAAACCCTTCATTAATCATTGATTTAACTCTCTTATTCTCACAAGAATGCATAACTCATCTTCCCCAACGTATAATCATGCTAAACCACCATTAAAGAACTTAGAACCACAAAATGAAATCATAAAGAATGAAATTGTTACCTCAAAGATGGATTCTTCTTCTAAAACTCTAGAAATGCTCTTTGGCGGATCTAGGTTCAAGATATACTATTTTGCGAAAAGAGTTCTGACCTAGGTTATTAAATATGACACCTAATATAGTAATTCTGCCCTGGCAGAATTGGCTTCACTGGAGCAGACCCGCTATGGTAGATAAGACCCCGATAAGGCACTGTCACTTGACACCTCAACTCAGCGTCATGGCGAACACGACTCCGCGGCGGCGGACTCGCCCTGGCAGATAGGCCCTCCGCCCAAGCGAAAACCCACCATTTCCAAACTCCTGATTTAGCAAGCCAACCTCTCGTTGAAGTAGACATGCTGGAGCAAACACTGGTGCCGTCGAGGTGGATACCAGACACCAGCAATGGGGAAAACAACCCAAACTTCTATCCAACACCCGAAACAGTCCCAATACCCCCCAGAAACAAACCAACATGCTCGTCTAAGGTAAATAGTGTTACGCACTCGCTTGTATCCTTGGATGTCCCATTTACCTGAGCTAAGGCATGCTTTTTTAAAGAATCATCTGAGATAAATCAAAATCCAAACTTTATATGTAAGGCCACAAAATACATTCGATTTCCTCGAGAAGTGAACCAGAGACTCGACTAAGTCATAAACGACCCTCCAGAACAACCGAAAGTGATAGAACCCGTAAACAAACCCATTTAGCTAGTTTCTAGTTTTGGGTTTTTCATTTGAAATACATATAAATGTACCTCGGGATCTATGACACCCATCCCCGCATGTCAAAAACCCCACATAGAGTATACAGGAAGAGTCAAACAAGCAAATAAGGGTCTTTAGCTAAAAACTAGCGGATTGTTCATTATAATGCAACTTGTATGAATGGCCCTCTCGGTATTATTTGTATGAATATCCCTCTTGGCAGTATTTATATGAATAACCCTCTTGGCAATGTTTATATGGATGGACCTCTTGGTAGTGTTGGTATAAATGGCCCTATTGGCATGCAGTTTGTATGAATTGTCCTCTCGGTAGTGTTTGTATGAATAGTCCTCTCGGCAGTGTTTATGAATGGCCCTGTTAGCAGTGTTGGTATGCATGGCCCTCTCGGTATGTAGTTTTTATAAATGACCTCTAGGCAATGTTTGTATGAATGGCCCTCCCGACATGCAGTTTGTATGCATGTCCCTCTTGGTTTGTATGAATGACCCTCTTAGTAGTGTTTGTTATAACATCGTGTACCTTAGTGTTAGGATGCGTTATAGTAAAATCATATGAGTTGTAACAGATTAAGGTCATATACGAGGTAATAGATGTAAGACCCCATAAGTTTGATAAATTTTAAAAAAATTATATTTAGCCTTTATATTGTATTTTCTTTTAAGTGAAATCTTTTAGTAAAATATCGGTAAGTATGATTTTAAATAGTCATTATTGCAAACTATTTCTTGGATACGTCTTAAGTTATATGTACGATATGAGAAAGTTTATAAATGAGATTTTATTTATTATCAAAATAGAAAACATTTTCTCATAAAAAAGAAAGTTATCTTTTTACCATTTTGAGAATTAATAGTACAAATATTTGTACTTATGTTAGTAGGTTGAAAAAAATTGAATTTGATAAAATGAATTTTATAGATATCACATTATTTGAGAAATGTTATTATATGTCTTGTCTTAATTTTATATGAATTGGTAGTATTTTAACAATGTAATGAATTGAAGTGGTAAATTGGATAAGTGTTTTGATGGATAGCCTTCCATGTGACAACATGCATAGAGAAAATTAGGTGACTACTATCTTGTATACATATTTATGGTTGCATGGAAGGATAAGTGTCTTTATTTAGACTAAGGGATAATAGGTTGGACTTCACACTTACAAATAAAATTATCCACCATCCCTTTTAGTAGACATAATTCTTAAAGTATAGGACAAAACTCCACATTTCATTTAACAAGGTCTCCATAACATGTTCCTATTGATAAGAAAATACCAATCTCTATGCTGCATCAAGAAGAGAAATATCGACTTAATTGTTATGTCCATGTCGGCTACGTGATCCTAATGCTGATAACCTCTGGTACATATTAAATTAAAGATTTATTCATTGTAAAGTAAGGTGTCGAGAAGCTTTAAAGGAGGCTACCCAAGTTTGATCTATTGTCTACGAGCTCATATGAGTGTCAAAGGTATGTTAAGGCTAACATTTCTTCTTTTGGCATGACCCGAATAGAAACAAACGTCCCTCCAAAATGACTTTATTCTTAAAGTTAGAATTGTTAATGTCTTTTATTTCATTGAAATGTTATTGAATCTTGTTTGTCCCTTGTCGGGATTACTTTTTCCGCATTTTATATTATCTCAATATATTATATTTTATGCTCCTTATTGATTCCACGACAGTTGATATACAGAGTTACATAATGATAGGCGGAGGATAATGACCTTTATGTCACTCTGACCATGTTCATGATGTTCTTCTAAGGTCCTGCATGCATTATATATATGTATCTATTTTATAACACTGAGTTGAGCTATAGTTGGTCCAGTATGACACTTATATGTGCACACCACTGCAGGAAGGTATGATAACATCGAGACTTATTATGGATGGGTATAATAACACCGAGCCTTATTATAGACGGGTACAATAACATCGAGCCTTATTATGGTCGAGTATGATATGATGATGTTGTTATCCCAAAAGATCGGCTTGATATATAAATGAGGATACTAGTATGTATATATAACGTATATAAGTATAAGCATGCATATCCTACGCCCTAGTGGAATTTAGAGTTTCAGGTTTATTCCTCATCTTCTCTCTTTACGTTGATATCTTTACATATGGTTCATATCTGCCTTACATACTCGGTACATTCATTCGTACTGACGTCCTTTTGTTGGGGTCATTGATAGTTATTTCATCCTTTTATGGCTCTCATGGCCGGATTATCTTTCTTTGTCATTTTATGGCTCTCATGATCGGATTGTGCTACCCTTATGGCACTTTGCTCTTTCTATGGCTCTTAGAGCCAGATTGTGCTATCTCCCGGTGTGAGACATTTTCTTCTTTGTATACATGTTTCATCATGAACAAACAAGTTAGTGAAATAGACCACCATTGATGTATATAAGAAGGGGATTGTATGGTTAGGTGGGTCGGAGTTGGATTGGAACCGGATGGACACGAAAGTGGGGGTCAAGTAGAGGTTGACGGGTTTTCGGGCAGTATTTGTTTAGTGAGAGGTGTGTCGGTACCTTTGGGTAGAATCAGACTAAGGCGTTTGGAAGAGTTGATTTAGACACGTTGTGGGTTATGTTGGTGGTTGGATGATGGTAAGGTGGCAAAAACTGATCCGGATAGTAAGGTTGGCGGTTTAGGGACTCGATATGGATGGTGGGAAATTGGTTTCGGGGGTTTGTGGGAGGAATCAGCTGACGACCTTTTGGTTGTCAGTTGGGGGGTGTTGTGGTTTATTGTGGTGAAAGGAATCAGGTAGTTTGGACAATGATGGATCACGAAATTGATAGACAAATTCGTGTGCGGATAAGGTGATGAAAGCCGAGAAGACCTTCAATGTATCTGTAACAAGTAATCAGATAGAACCTTGGGTTAGGTATAGTTAGATCACAAAAGTTCTAACTAGACTTACACCGAGGGTTTGGACCACAAAAGGACCAAGGGGTGGCCCACAAAAGGACCGGGTTTTGGACCACAAGAGGACCGAGGTTTGGCCCATAAAAGGACCAACTAAGGATAACAACACAAGTTTAAATACTTAGCAAAGTTTGAGAAAACTCAAATATATTTCACATAACTTCAATATCTTTTTATATCAACTACATGCCCTATTTATACTTAGTTCTAAACCTTCTAGAAGAGCAACTAAATAGACATCATACATGACACTCTGCCGAATGGGAAAGGGAGAGCCTTTGGCCGACTTGGGGAAGGGAAAAGAATCAACCCTTCATGTTCTCTAGACCACCCTTTTGTGTCATCCATGTAGATAAGTGCATGAACTATCTAGTTTATGAACTACCTCCTTAGGGCATATTTGGAAGCTTCTCCTTCTAGATGATTCTCGGCCTAGTCATCTCATCGTATTACATGGTCGGCTTAGTCATCACATCCTATTACACGGCCTATTAATTAAGCTATAAGGAATTTAAGCTAGGAATTTAAAATAAGCTAAAAGTTGGTCTCAATCAAGACCAACATAAAAGCCAAAAATTAATGTCACTTGGCTTGGATCTTCAAGTCTTTTCTTCAATTCCACTCCATACTCTATTCCACGTTAGGCATGTCACCATAGGATGGTTAGCAATGTTCGGCACTCCTAGCAAATCACCTCGCGACTCATGTTGGAAACTTAAGTTCACGACCTTCTTTTGATCATACTCCCCTTCTTTACCAGAATTTTCTCTCAAATCCTCGTCATCTAAGTATGGTGATAAGTTTCCAACATTAAACGTTAAACTAATACCTTCATATTCGTTCGGAAGTTCTACCTTGTAGGAGCTTTCCCCGAACCTTGCCAATATCTTGAAAGGACCATCCGCCCTTGGCATTAGCTTATTCTTCCTCATGTTAGGAAATCTTTCCTTCCTTAGGTGTAGCCAAACCAAATATTCGGGCTGGAATTATGGTTGAGTCTTTGACTTGTTCGCATCCATTTTGTACTTGGCGTTGGCCTTCTGAATTTGTGCTCAGATTTGATCATGTAACTTCTTGAAGGCCTCAATGTGACCTTTAGCCGTGAAGCTAACGATTTCTTTCTTTGGGATCAGAACTAGATCAATAGGTAAAGACGGGTTACTGCCATAAACAGTTTCAAATGGAGCTTTACCCGTTATACGAGATTGACTCCGATTATAAGAAAATTCTGTGTGTGCCAACTTGATATCTCAATCCTTGGTGGTCTTTCTCACCAATCCTCTCAATAGTGTGCCAATATTTCTATTAGTCACTTCCGTTTGGCTATCCGTTTAAGGATGATGGGAGGTACTAAATAGCAACTTGGTACCAAGAAGTCTCCATAGTGTTTTCCAGAAATAACTTAGGAACTTCACATTCCTATCAGATACAATAGTCTTAGGAACACCATGCAATATTACCACTTCTTTCAAATATATGTCCGCAATATGTGTTCCATCATCGGTTATGTGACAGGCAATGAAGTGATCCATCTTCAAGGATCTATCCACAACCACCATGATAGAGTCTTTGCCCCGTTGTGTTTTTGGTAAGCCAAGGATGAAATCTAGGCTCACACCTTACCATGGTCGCTTCTGAACCAGTAAAGGAGTATATAATCCTTTGTGGAAGAAACTTTTAGCCTTTTGACAAGTGGAACACCTACTTACCACTCAATTTACATCTTTATCCATCCGTGGCCAGATAAAAGTGTTATTGTAGAATTTCCAAAGTCTTCACTACCTCCAAAATGTCCAGCTAGTCCACCCGAATGCACTTCATGTACAAGTAATTCTCTTATAGAACATTTGGGCACACAAAATTTGTTTCTTTTGAAAAGGAAACCTTATACTATGGAATAAGAACCATGAACTCCATTATTACATTCTATCAATATGTCCTTGAACTCGGGATCTCGTTCATAGAATTCCTTTAGCACTTCAAATCCCATAAGTTTTTGTTCAAGCACGGTCAATATTACGTGCCTCCGGGAAAGTGTATCCGCCACTATGTTGGACTTGCCATCTTTGTGCCTTGTAGATAATGTAAACGTTTGCAAGTACGCCACCCATTTAGTATGCCTTGGATTCAACTTTTTTTGCCCATGTAAATACATCAAGGATTCATGATCCGAATATAAGACAAAAAGTTTTGGCCTCAAATAATGTTCCCATTGGATCAAGGATCTCATAATAGCATAAAATTCCTTGTCATACGTAGAATAATTGAGTCGTGCACCACTAAATTTTTCACTAAAGAAAGCAATAGGTCGCTTATCTTGAATCAAGATGGCACCAACACCAACTCCACTAGCATCACATTCAACCTCAAATAGTTTTTCAAAGTTCGAAATAGCTAGAACTGGTGCTTCACACAACCTTCCCTTCAAGGTTTCAAAAGCTCTTTGTGCTCCTTGGGACTATTTAGACTCACCCTTCTTCATTAGATCAGTGATAGGGGAAGCAAGGGTACTAAAATCTCGAATGAAACGATGACAGAGAGACGCCAAACCATGGAAACTTCTTACCTCACTTAAATTTGTAGGCTCGGGCCAACTCCGGATAGCTTCTACTTTGGATGGGTCCACATGAATGCCCTCGGATGATACTATGTACCCTAAGAATGGGACACTAGTAATCATAAAAACACACTTCTCTAACTTGCCATACAACTTTACTTCTCTTAACTTCTCAAATATAACTTCTAGATGTGACAAGTGGGATTCCCTATTTTGACTATAAATCAAGATATCATCTAATTAAACCACAATGAATTTACCCTTAGACAGTTGTAGCACCTCATGCCTGATCCTCATGAAAGAGCTAGGAGCATTACACAATCCAAATAGCATCACAAGCTACTCGTACAAGTCATACTTGGTTTTGAAAGTCATTTTCCATTCATCTCCTTCTCGTATCCTCATTTGATGGTAGACAGTCCTCAAATCTATCTTGGAGAATAACTTGACCCCACTCAATTCATCCAATCTCAGCATAGGAAACCTATACTTCACGGTGATGTTATTGACATATCGGCTATCGATACACATGCTCCAAGTTCCATCTTTCTTTGGCACCAACAGGGCGGGTATCGTACATGGACTAAGGCTTTCTCAGACAAAGCCTTTGTCTAATAATTCTTGCACTTGTCTTTGCAATTCCTTAGCCTCTTCCGGATTGCATCCATAGGCTGGATGATTAGGTAATGAACTTCCCAGAATAAAATCAATAGCGTATTCAATACCTCTTTATTGATGGTAATCATGGTGCAAGGTCATCCGAAAATACATCTTCAAATTTCTTCAAGAGTTCTTTCAAGTCGGCATCCTAAACCGCATCTCCCACAAGACTCTTATTATCCTTGCACTTCAATGCATATATGGGACTCCCCTTCTTTAACTCCTCTTCGATCTCCCGCGCATTAAGCAAGAGGGTCTCGGATTTATCCTTGCGGTTCTTGGCAATTTGAATCTTCATTTCCTTCACCTCACTAGGTGACAATGGTACCAACCGGATCTTCTTACCATCCTTTTGAAAAGAATAGACATTTTTTCCTCCATCATGTTGCACTTTCCTATCAAATTGCCATGGCCGACCTAATAAAATATGACAAGCATCCATAGGTATGATGTCAGATCATATCTCATCTTCATACTCACCAACCTAAAAACTAACAAGAGCTTGTTTCATTACCTTTAGCCCTTAGTCTTCGTTCACCCATTGGAGAGCATATGGTTTAGGATGGTTGCGGGTAGGCAATTTCAATTTGTCCACTATTTCTACAGAGGCCATGTTTGCACAACTTCCTCCATCAACGATCATATTACATGTCTTGTCTTTTACCTTGCATCGAGTGTAAAATAGTTGCTCTCTGTGTGTCTCCTCATGTTCTTCAAGTTGAACAGTCAACACACATCGGAGTACTAAACTTCCACCCACCTTCGCAAAATCAACATCTTCCTTTAGGGCCTCTTTGACTTCGGGTTCCTCAATAACAAATGAATCCCTACACTCTTGATATTATTCACTTTTATGCCTTGGGCTGTTTTGTACAACCCGAACTCGGCATTATTTCTTGTGGAACATCCCGCAAATTCTTTTCTTAAGATTTGCGCTTGTTCCGCAAATAGGTCGTGATCCTCCGTGGTTCTTCCTTAATGTTAGCCATAGCGTTAAGGCGTGGGATGGGAAATCCTTGCTCTGATACCAAACTGATGTATATAAGGAGGGGATTGTATGGTTAGGTGGGTCGGAGTTGGATTGGAACCGGATGCACACAAAAGTGGGGGTCAAGTGGAGGTTTAATGGGTTTTGAGGCAGTGTATGTTTGGTGGAAGGTGTTCGGGTACCTTCGGGTGGAATCGGACAAAGGCGTTTGTAGGGGTTGATATACACACATTGTGGGTTATGTTAGTGGTTGGATGATGATAAGGTGGCAGAAATAGATCGAGACAGTAAGGTTGGCAGTTAGGGACTTGATAGGGATGGTAGGAAACTGGTTGGGGTTTCGGGGGATGGTGGGAGGAATCGACTGACGACCTTTTAGGTGTAGGTTGGGGAGGTGTTGTGGTGTATTTTGGTGAAAGGAATCAGGTAGTTTGGAAAAATATGGATCACGAAATTGATAGACAAATTCATATGCGGATAAGGTGATGAAAGCCGATAAGACCTTCAATGTATTTGTAACAAGTAACCGGATAGAACATTGGCTTGGGTATAGTTAGATCACAAAAGTTCTAACTAGACGTACATCGAGGGTTTGGACCACAAAAGGACCAAGATTTGGCCCACAAAAGGACCAACTAAGGATAAAAACACAAAAGTTTAAATACTTAGCAAAGTTTGAGAAAACTCAAATATATTTCATATAACTTCAATGTCTCTTTACATAAACTACATGCCCTATTTATACTTAGTTCTAAACATTCTAGAGAAGAAACTAGATAAACATCAGACATGGCACTCATCCGAATGGGAAAGGGAGGGGCTTCGGCCGACTTTAGGAAGGGAAAAGAACCAACCCTTCATGTTTTTTAGGACAACCTTTTGTGTCATCCATGTAGATAAATGCATGAACTAGCTAGTTCATGATCTACCTCCTTGAGGCACGTTTAGAAGCTTCTCCTTCTAGATGATTCTCGGCCTAGTCATCTTATCTTATTACATGGCTAGCTTAGTCATCTCATCCTATTACATGGCCTATTAATTAAGCTATAAGGACTTTAAAATAAGCTAAAAGTTGGTCTCGGCCAAGACCTACATAAGAGCCAAAAATTAATGTCACTTCGCTTGGATCTTCAAGTCTTTTCTTCAACTCCACTCCATACTCCATTCCACATTAGGCATATCACCATAGGATGGTTAGCAATCGTCAGCACTCCTAGCAAATCACCTCGTAGCTCATATTGGAAACATAAGTTAACGACCTTCTTTTCATCAACCGTCCTCCTGACGACATTTAAGGATTCTTCAATCACATAAATATTATTAATTATTTATGCAGTCGACCCGTGTCGTCGACTCCTACTATATCATTCCTCTACTTTCTGATACCGACCCTCTGGAGTCAGTATTATGAGATATGAATTTAAATAATGATACGGAAAGAAATTTGAAAACAATGGTCATAAATTTTAAACAAATCAGACTAAAATGTTCTGTTTTATTAAAAATTATTATCTCACTGTCATGATGTATACGCTTTGAGAGAGATTCTTTGACCATCCTTGGCACTCTGGGCGTGCTCCTTGTTTATCTTGGTTATAATTTCGAGACCCCACTCAAAATATTTGCCTCATTTGAAGGTTGTCTTGTAGCGAACTCTCATGCTGAATAGTCGTGAAGGAATTTTTGAGGTCCTCTCAAATATTCTGTCTCAGTTGAAAGTTTAAGACTGGAAAACTCTTGTGCCGAATTGTCTTGAGAGAAATTTTGAAAGCCTCTCAAAACTTCTGCTCAATTGAAAGTTTAAGAACGGCAGACTCTTATGCTGAATTTATGATGGTCTCAAAAATTCTGCCTCAGTTGCAAGTTTGGGGATCTAGGGACTTTGTGAGGTGAATCTTGAAATATTCATGTCTTAGAGGCTTTCTATGAGTTTCTTAATTTTTTGTTTGGTGCGACAGAGCTCAAAGAGAGGCTACGTATCTCATCGTAGTAGGAATCAGGTCAAACGTAGTTCGGAACAAAATGGTTGATTTTTATAATAATGTGAACAAGTCCTAAACAGATTGCCTACGTATTCACCTCGAGAAATCAGGTCATCACGTAGTTCATATTACAAGGAAATGTCATTTGATTTTTCTATTATAGAAGAAGAATACCAAAAATTTGATTAGGATTTTTCTACGTATCTCTGTCATAAGAGATAGGTCTTGTGTAGTGATTACAAGTAAAGAATGTGATTACAAATTGAAAGAGTGTACATTCACGCGTAGTATCTCTTGATTGCATCTGAGTTAATTGATTTGGGCCACTCTTGGTCGTCCATCTCTGTCGTCCTTTACTAGTATAGTTAACCATGACATACGACGATCATTCATGTATCATCCATTAGAGCCAGTTGCTCATATCACTTCCGGACCCACTTTGCATTGTCCAGCTCTGCCTCTTGTATGATTTTGAGTGACATTATTTCTACCTTAGCTGGTATCACTGCTTTAGTACGGGAGACAAGAAAATATGGAGTTACTTCTGTTGAGGTCCAAGTTGTTGTTTGGTATACGTAGGGAAATGTTTCGTGGTAACACTTGTAATTGTCCGTCGTTTTCCTCAAAATCCTCTTGATGTTCTTATTTGCTGCCTCTACGGCTCCATTCATTTGTGTCTTGTAGGCAGTGGAATTTTGATGAGTTATGCAGAACTGTTCAGAAATATCCTTCATCAGATGACTATTCAGATTTTCTCCTTTATCAGTTATGATCGACTCTGGGATACCGAATCGGCATATGATGTTCTTTCGCACAAAATCCGTCACTACCTTCTTTATCACCAACTTGTGAGAAGTAGCTTCGACCCATTGGTGAAGTAGTCTATGGCGACTAGGATGAATCATTGTCCGTTAGATGTGGATGTCTCTATTGGCATAATAACGTCCATACCACAGGCTACAAATGGCCACGATGAGCTCATGACGTAGAGTTCACTCGGCAAGACTCTGATTAGATCTCCGTGAATCTGACAAGGATGGAATATTTGTAAAAACCTACTACAATTAATTTCCATGGTCATCCAAAATAGCCTGCTTTTAGGATTTTCTTGGCTAAGACGAACACATTCATATGTGGACCACAAGTCTGGCATGTACCTCTTTTAACAAGTTTGTATTATGGTTTTCTTTTAGTTGCTTGTGATGTTTTCGGAATACTCTCCCTTCTATAGATATGTGCTTATGTCGATGTACCGCGATTTACCGTCTAGTTCTGCTTCTACATGGTAACAATAAGCATGTTCTTCCCTGATGTTGATCTTCAGCTGGTCAATGTGACTACTTTTAGGATGTTATATTGTGGATGATATGGTTGCAAGAGCATCAACAAATTTATTTTGAGCTCTCGGCATGTGCCAGAAGTCTATTTTTTTAACATTTTGCATAATCTTTATGCGAGATTTACATTTGGCAGGATCTTCTGGAAGTTGAGCTTTGTTACCATCGGGTAATGTTGACCCATTTTTTAGACTAAAATCGCTCCAATTCCTGAACCCTTATAATTGACTACACCATCGAAGAACATTCTCTATCCCAAATAGGTTTCGATCGTGTCTCCCTCTATTGCCATCACTTTCTCATCCAGGAAATATGTCCTCAATGGTTCGAATTCCTCGTCGATCAGACATTCTACAATCAAACCGGCCAACACTTGTCCCTTGACAGCATTCTGGACCATGTATGTAGTGTCGAATTCGCTTAGAAGCATTTTCCACTTGACCAATTTCCCTATAGGAATGGGATGGCAAAATATGTACTTCAAAAGATCCACTTTGAAGATTAGATGGGTAGTGTAGGGCGAGAAGTAGTGTCTCTACTTCTTGGCTACCCATGTCAAAGCATAACATTTTTTCTCTACCAACATGTATCTAGACTCGCAGGCGGTGAATATCTTATAGAGATAGTATATGGCTGGCTATTTTTTCCTAGTTTAATCATGTTGCGCCAACATGCATCCAAAAGCATTATCTTATACCGACAAATATAGCAACAATAGGCTCATTGGTCTGGGAGGGACCAAGACTGGTGGATTAGAGAGATATCTTTAGATAGTGTCGAAGGATTTCTAGTACCTGTCCATCCAATTAGTGGGTGCATCTTTTTTCAACAGCTTGAGGACAGTTTCCACAATTATCGTCGACTGTTCTATGAAGCGTCCAATGTAGTTCAACCTTCCTAGAAAACTGATGATATCTTTTTTACTCTCTGGTGGTGGAAATTCTTGGATGGCTTTGATCTAGTTCTATGCCTCTGAGGCTTTAATCTAATTCTATGCTCCTATGGCTGAATATGAACCCCAAAAATATCCCGACGGGCACTCCAAATGTACACTTGGCCGGATTCAGCTTCAAATTAAACTTTCGAAGCTGTCGAAGAACTTTCACAGGTGCACGATGTGATCTGAGCTTTCTCGTGACTTAATTATGACGTTGTCCATGTAGACCTCTATCTCCTTGTGCATCATGTCATGGAAGATAGTGTTCATTTCTCTCATGTAAGTTGAGCTGGCGTTCTTGAGGTCGAATGGCATTACACGATAATGGTAAACTCCCTATGGAGTAATGAAGGTTGTCTTTTGTGCATCTTCCTTGCTTATCAGAATTTGATGGTAACCAGAGAAGTAATCCACGAAAGATTGTAACTCATGCTTCGTGCAGTTATTAATGAGTATGTAGATGTTCGGAAGTGGAAAATTTGTCCTTGGGACTAGCTCTGTTGAGATCACAGTAGTCCACACAAATTCAATTTTTTTTGTCTTTCTTTAGTACAGGAACGATGTTGTCCCACCATGTTGTGTACGAGGTTACTTCCACTACCCCTAATTTGATATGTTTTTCTACTTCATCTTTGATTCAGATGCTTAGATCTGGCTTGAACTGTTAGATATTTTGCTTGACCGGGGTGAAACCCTCATTGATGGGCAACCTGTGGGGCACTATGTATGTGCTCAACCCAATCATATCCGCATAAGACC
Source organism: Anisodus tanguticus (assembly GCA_034509755.1). Classification (NCBI taxonomy): domain Eukaryota; kingdom Viridiplantae; phylum Streptophyta; class Magnoliopsida; order Solanales; family Solanaceae; genus Anisodus; species Anisodus tanguticus. Next base: position 31,640,426 of record CM067544.1, on the reverse strand, counting down.
ACGCGAAGATGTCGATGTACTCTCTTAGAAAATTTATCTATTCTTCTTTCTTGGTGCTTCCAAGTGCGTGCTTATCCTAGTTGCTTTAACTATTTCCTCGTCTTTGAGAATGATCATTTCGGTCTCATCCAGGTTAGGCTATTGCCTATTCTCATATTGATCTTCTTCATCGATGAGATCCTCAGGTAACTCGGTCTCCTCATTGTATTCCTCATACTTTCCTTCCTCTTTATCACTCGACTCACTCGTCTCGTGACATGTCATGACATTATGAGTTGTTTTATTATTATTACTGAAAAACAAGGTAAAGCACGGTTAGTGTATAAAAACATATAATAGAAATGAAAACACTATTTTTCACGTAAACTGAGCCTTTCATTAATTTTACCATTCATTAATTTGATAAAATTAGTACAAATTGTGGTCCTCGGATCAACATCGAGTCATTTCAATTTTTTAATATTACGAGGAAAATAAGTTTACAAATGGTGAACATTCGGGCCTCAGTCGACCTTCACTGATTTTTGAAAGCAAGATAAATTCATCATCTCTATTGTGGATCCAAGAGTGGAGTAGAGGTCCAATTGGACAATTGCTCACCCAGATCAGCATTGCGGATGGTGGGCGCTTCAAAGAATTCTTCTACTATCATAGCACAATCTTCCTCTTGGAACGACATCCATAACCTTTTGTCTGCATCTTTGTCGTTAGACATAGGCATTCAGACTAGGATTGACTAGTACAGATTTGAAAATGGCTTATGTAACTGTGGAGGACCCCTCTTCTTCTGGTTAGCTTCGGCAGCTTCTTCGGAGTCTGGGATGTACCCTAGGCTGAAACAGTTTTCTGGGATTGATACCGGTTCTTTTACACCTTGCTGCTTTATGTCTAAACCTTTCACAAGTTCAAACCCGCTCTGAAGCATGGTGGTTGCAATCATTTTATAAACTGGTGGTATAGGACCATGCTCATCATATCCTTTGTGGGCGGCTCCCACTAGTTCCACCATATAGAAATCTGTGTCCTGGGGACTTTTTTAATCACCGGCCAAATTATTAAGGTAGTTATGGATTGATGCAGAGAAGACAGTACTGTGCTGGCCATATGAATCTAGGGCCTACCCAACAACACATTGTAATTGGCAGTGATTGCCATGACCTAAAACTCGGTAGTGATTGCCATGACCTAATAGGACCACATTGAGCTCCATCTAAGGCTTTTACATTTGTACGACTCTTGCGTATATTCCCAACATCATAACCCAGCTACTTGAGTGTAGATTTGGGGCATATATTGAGACTGGCCCTATTGTCGACCAATACTCAAGCTATGACTTTGTCTCTACATTTGACAATGATGTAGAGAGCTTTGTTGTGGGTTGTTTCTTCTTTTGGTAACTCATCTGGAGTGAAGGAAATATGATGGGGCCCAATGATGTGGCCTACCATGTCAGCCAAAGTTTCACTACTTATGCCTGCGGGGATGTGTACTTCATCCAACACTCTCATCAGAGCCTGTTGTTGTTTTGATGAACTTAGTAGTAGTGTCATTACCGATATCTGGGCTGGCATTTTCTTCATGTGCTCGACAATAGAGTATTTTTTGGCTGCATTTTTGCTAAAAGTCGTTGGCTTCTCCTTCAGTGATGGTCCTTCTTTTATTCCCTTCCTTTTGGGGCGCTCCCTACGCTAGTTCTTCGGGATTATAGCACCTCCCAGATTTTGTCATTCCATGAGTTATCACTACTTAGCCAACAAATTCTTTCCTTAGGCTCGAACTATCTTTTACGATACCTAAGCTACGATGGGTGATAGGATAAACACTTTGAATTGCGGCCGTTCTTGTAGAGTAAGAGAGGCGACCATTTGTTCCAAGCTTTCAATAGACCCTTGGATCAACGGTTGGCAGACAACCCACTTTTTTTCTCTCTCAATTATATGAATGTGATTAATGTCGTGATTAGGTAGAGGATTGGTGTTCATGTTTGGAGTTATTGTCTGCACGTGATCTCTCTTTTATCTATCATATAATGTATCATATGTTTCAGGTTAATACAGTCTTCAGTGTTGTGCCCACTCCCTCCTGAGTGGTATGCACAAGTTTGGTCAGCTCAAAAAAAGCCACTGCCAGGATTGGCGGGTTTGGGTGTAACTGTTCGAATAATTCTGGAAGACTCATTCTTTCGAACAACTTAGTTTGATTCTCGAGAAGTGGAGTGAATACCCATGGAGGCTTCATTAAAGTTCAGATGTGGAAATTCATATGTAGCCGGAGGTGGCTGGATTCGACAAATTTGGTGGTTCTGAGGTGATTGTTAAGCGGGTGCGGACATTTTATAGTTTGGTTATGGATCTTGATAAGTAGGTATAGGTGTTTGGTAGTTTAGTTATGGAGCTTGGTATGTTGGAGCCGATGTTTGATAGTTAGACTAGGCATAGAAAACTGGCACAGGGCTCTATGAGGAGGTTATGTAGTTGCTTGGTGGTAGAGACTGATATATGTTGAAAGATTGTGATCCTTCCTTCTTTCGGCTTCTCGGGCTAGGTGTATGGGAAATGTTTACCAGTCTTCTTTTTTCTTCCATAAAGCCCCGGTAGTGCTTTATTGGCTAGCCTTGTTAGCTACACTGATAATTCATCCCGATTTGAGGTTGTCTTCTATTGCCTTTCCCATTTTTACCAACTTAGAGAATGACCTCCCGGCCATAGATAGCATACGGTCATAGAAATTCGATTCTTGTGATCGGATAAAAATGGAGACCAATTCTTCCTCGCTCATCAACGGTTGCACTCGGGCGGCTTCAGCCCTCCATCTACTCGCATACTCGCGGTAGTTCTCAATAGACTTCTACTTGACCTTTTCCAAGTAGTAATGGCCGTTCACAGTCTCTACATTAAAACTAAATCTTTCCATGAAAGCCCTTGTCATATCTTCTCAGGTGTCCCAGCGGCGTATGTTATATGTTGTAAACCATTCTGAGGCTTCTCCCGTGAGGCTCTGGCTTAACAGTCTCATGATTAGAGCATGGTTTCTAAATTTGGTCGCATTATGATCTTAAATGGACTTTGGGCTTCTCGGTCCCGTTAAACAATTCAAACTTCAGCACCTTGAAGCCTTCAGGCAAGTCCATGTCCGGATGCATGCAAAGATCATGGTAGCTTAGGCATGTCGCCTTCCGAGAGACTTTGTTGGACATCTCGAGTAGGTCCATCATTTTATGTTCCATTTCTTTATCCCTTCTGTCATGTTTGACTCTGCATGCCTTTTCCATTTCTTCATAATGAGCAAGATATTGCAGATAAATTACATAAAAAGCACATAGAATCATGCGTTTGATTTGAACATTTGATCAATTTTTCATTCCTGGGTTAGTTTTGTCATTTAGTCCATTTTTTGTTTTGAGGATTTTGGTTTAAAGTCTATGGTTAATTTTCTACCATGATGTCGTCGAAACCAAACCTCTTCTAAATTGGGGGGAAATTATAATTTATATCAGATAGGGGTCGAGTATTATGTAGACTGCCTGTGTATCCCTATGTGAGAAATCAGGCCCTTCCGTAGTACGGGTTACATAGAAATAATCCCAAATTTCATTCTACCCGAATCATTTTCTAGACCAGGCCTGATAAGGTCTTCCTACGTTTTCCCTTTGGGACATCAGGTCGGACGTAGTTTCTTTTACAAAATATAGGAAAGGTATAACATTTGTTTGAAGATAAAGGGGACGCCTAATTTTACCCAAAAGATGACTTCTCTCTGAAGCCATGGCAGGTCGTCGTCCTTACGACCGCGCATTCTCTCGGCGGCTTTTTCATTAGCGGCAGGGTAGAACTACTTAGATCTGGCCAGTATTGACCACATGTTCCAGCTCTAACTTGAAGGCCTCGCATTCTTCAATATCGTGTCTCGGTGCCCCTGAGTGGGACAAGCCAATCTTCCTCCTTTCTGAGGTACTGACGGAGGATTTCCATGTAGTCTAGGAAAGTATTAGCTTACCTCAAAGTTGAGCAAACAAACTCACAAAGTCGTCTTCCCTTTCCAGAGTCTCATCGAACGATCCCAATCAATCAAATACGAAATCTATATGAGTATATGAGTTTGTAGACACCCATGTCGATATAGTATAATTCAGGCCCATATCATCAACCCAAAAGTCAATCACGACCCCTAAAGTTCAAAATTGTAATTTTATCAAATAATTGGTTTACCCTAAGCTCATATGTCATTTATCTTAAATTCATCTAGTTCTAACAAAAAAAACACTCCAATAATAAATTTACCACTACTAACTTTCTAAGAAAAATCCCCAATTTGCCCTAATCATACCTGGACTAATCAACCAAAAGTCCCCAGATTCTATGATCAAATGAAAATAGGAGAGTTAGATTCTTACCCTCATGAACAAATCTGGAAAACATCTCTAAAATCACGCAAAATTAAGGTCTCTAGCTCCCAAAATCAAGTTGAGAAATAAACAATCTATTGCGGTAAAAGGGGTTATAATCTATACAGGAATCTAGCAGGTGCAGGAAATGCCCCCGCTTCTGCGACGTCGCATCTCCGGATAAAATTTCAGAAATGCAGAACTCACTTAAACGCCTCAACTCTGCAGGTGTTGACTCCCCTTCACAGGTGCAACGTCGCATCTGCGGAAAAGACCTCGCAGATGCAGAAACAACTAACCCCACCACACTTTGCACCTTTGGACTACTTTGCGCATGTGCACACCGCAGGTTTAGAACCCATCACAAAAGTGTGATTTCACCAGACATCAGCTGAATACAAATTCTCTTCAAAATCTCCATTAATAATTTAAACACTCGGAACCCATGCAGAATACCCAGGACACAAATCAAATATGTAAATCAATCAGAAATGTCTCGACCCAAAATTCTATTTGTGTCTTGAGGGGAACCTTAAACTCGTATGCGAACCCCAAACCAATCAAGTCTCAATCTAAAATTATAAGTGCAGAAAAGTAACAAAAATAACTCAACGTACTAAATATGCCTTAATAACTTAAATATGAACAAGTCTAAGTCAATCACCTTCCCAAGACCTAGAAGTCGTAAGTACAAGAGCTACTAATCTAGAATACAAGTCTTAAATTACTACATGACACTGTCTGAAATGGAGAAAGACAGAAAATAAGGATAGGAAGAAGTCTGGTAATGTAGGACCATCATTAGCTCGACCTACACTCCAAAGTATGCCTCAGCATTCAACATAATATCGTCCTCTACTTGTACTTGCATCCGAACCTGCACACAAAAGGTGTATCAAGTGTAGAGTAAGTACGGGAAGCACGTGTACCCAGCATCATCGTTTACCGACCCTAAACTATAGAAATGACGAGGGTTCGTACTTCTGATGCTCCTCTTCTTGCTTAGTTAGTTCTAATTATACATTTTATAAGCATCCAAACAATCTAAGTAAAGATTCTACAATAAAACCATGTCATAAAGTTCATTACTTTTCACATATATGCATAAAATTTCCACCTTTACATTAATTTGGACAAATATGATGATAAAGATCTAATATTTATCTCATTTCGGACAAGAACAATCACAAAGATTCCACCTTTTTAGTTTTTTAGAGCAATTATAGTGATAAAGACTCAACCTTTTTACCAATTAAGGCTCATGTACCCATAAAGACTCAACCTTTTTATCAAGTAAGGCTCATGTACCCATAAAGATTCAACCTTTTCGTCGATTAAGACAAGTTTTGTCATAAATGCACGGCCTTAACATTATTTAGGGCATTATATTAGTAAAGATTTCATTATTTCCATCCATAAGGACAAGTGTTATCATAAAGGTTCAACCTTTTCCACTTTTTAAGTCGATGAAAGCTATAAAGGTTATATCTTTCTTTCATTTGAAGCGATTATAAATATAAAGATCCCATGTTTATAGCCTCTAAGGCACATATGGCAAGAAATCAAACCAACAAGTACAAATGCAAGTGAAAGGTATGCTATGTTATGGTCATATATACCGGTATACACACGCTCCTGCAGTAGGTTTCACGTGACCTATGGGGGACTCATAAGATCCATATACCCACCCGAAATACCAGATCCTCCAAATCACAATCACATCAGATACCAGCCCTTAGGCAATAATATCATCATCATAACGACTCTTGTGCATGTACCATATCCAAATCCATCCACTCCGTGCCCTTTCCTCATATCCAATCAATATAGATGTCAATAATATAATAAATTAATGTAACGGATATGCGTACACCATGCAAATGCATAATACTAATTCAAATTTTCAAGAATAATTCTTTCATAGTTTAGACGAGATGTGGAGTGATGAATGCATGACATGTCAATAATCATGAAATCAATCAATCATGGCTAACATAGCCCAAATAAATAACAGTCATACCAGCCTAAATAGATTTATGCCTTCCGAGCAAAAAATAAGCCTTTCGAAAGCTCTACCGCGTCCAAATATGCCAAACAAGTTCAATCTAATAAAATTATTAATCTATGAAGTTAGATGAGTTCAAAAATACCTGTACTATTTTACTTTATTTCGGAACCAGAATATGAACCCAAAAAGCTAATCCCGAGCCCCAAGGTCTAAACTATAATTTCGCTGTAAAATCGAGTTCTCATATCCCATAGGTTCTAAATCCATAAAATCAACCAACTTCATTCGCGAATTGTCCCTCAAATCAAGGATTTATCATTTCCCAACTTTAGAGCCCAAATCCCTCAATATTTACAATCCAAACACGGATAAAATTGATACCCGCGAAAATAATTATGGGAAAACACCAAAATAATGGTTTGATGCTTATCCCTATTCGAAGACGAAAATTTAACCACTAAACTCACCTTAAACCAAGCTTTATACCTCAAAATATGCCCAAAATACTCAAAATCCCGATCTGGTTTTTAAAACACTATCCAAACATTTTTCTTCATGATCGTGAAGGATATTTTTTCCCAAAAAATTTCTTCATCGCTATCGCGAAGTACAAACTCGCACCAAAAATCAGAAATTCCTAATTTTGCTTCCGATCTTCGATTCAACATCTGTAACCTTCCAAACACAAACCAAATATGCATTTCAGTCATAAAACACATTTCGGACCTCCTCGCGTACTCGAAACACTCATAAAATGTCGCCTTGACCCAATATTGACCGATGTCAACTCCAAATCTTCAAATTAGTTAGTTTCTCAACCAAGGACTCAAATCACACCCGAACCCACCAGGATCCAAACCAATGACTCGACTAAGTCATAAATCACATTTCAGACCTAATGAAATCAACGAAACTTCAAAAAAGATGCGTTTACTCAAAAGTCAACTCTTGGTCAAACTTCTCAAACTTAGAACTTCAAACTTTCAAAACTTGGATTTTCTTCCATCTTTTTATCCGACTGCATCGGGAATTGAACCACCCATTCCTGCAAGTCATAAATACCGAGATGAAGCTATGGAAGGATATTCTAGGGAAAACAAGTCCAAAAGCTCAAAACAATCAAACGGGTAGTTATATCATCTACCGCTTAAATACACGTTCATCCTCAAACGGTGAAGAGAAGCACCAAAGTTGTCAAGTAGCCGAAGAGTCTCTGTCACAAACTTCATGAAAACCTTCACATACAAGAATGACATTGATAGCACCACTTGTCCATCTTACCAATCAGAACTTTCTTTAACTTAGCTCAAAAACCCAAATCTTCATTTTCTATATATGAAACTTCTCTCACACCTGATTCTCTTATATTTGAACCGACTCCGATCGAATTCCCTGATTTGATTACATTCGCATCTTGAAATGGAATTAAGTGATTCCACAAATACCATTATAGCCATCATAACCCCTTTTATTGTGGCCACATTCCATTGCCGAACCTATACGGGTAAAATATTCCAATTTTACTTATCTTTCATTCGCACCATCCAAAATCATGTTTAGTTCCAAGAATCCATAGCAAACATGTCGTCACATGCCAAGAGTCTAATTCATGACTCTCTCTCGCCAGAAAGAATATGTGCTTGCTCTAAACCAATCCAAGACTTTCTTTCAAAAATTGACCTTATCCAAGGCTAATTGCGCTAATTCCAAATCAGGTAGTTTCGTTTCATCGAGTTGAAACTACTGAGTCAACTCTCATCATCCAATTTCTCTTAAACCTCCAAATATTATACTATACACAGCAACCTACTGATTATCTTGACTTGCCAAATCTGTAGAATATCATCTAATCATCCAAAGGCTTCCCATATCCATTTGTACCTCCTCAATACATCACCAAGTACCGGCGTAAACCATTAGAATTGTCCAAGTACCTGCCATCAGTAAAATACAATCAAGTCCACTTGAAACTACAATAAAGCTCTGTAGCTACCATACCTCTGTTTTGAATTGTAAATCTATCAAATCTTAAAAAATAGATTACTAGAATAACCATAAATTTTCATGACAACATATCCATAAGCCATTTGCTATTACATGAATGTTTCTGAACCGGTGAAAAGATCACAACTCCTTGAATGTCAGCAATAGTCACTCGAACTGACTCCAAACCCTCACAAAACCAATTATAGAACTTTCATAATTATGTGGGTGTGCCCACGAAACTCAACCCCGCAATACGATCCCCGAGATCAAAAGCTAAATTTACCCAAGTCAGTAACTTAATACCGAGTAACTATACCTTATGCCTTAAATCTTCATGTTTCCCAATTCACACCCACTACCCAAATTTGATAGAACTCTATAGGATCTAAGTACATCGAATCTTCCTTCTTGCACTTTCACGTAACTCATACACCACTCCAAATACCTCGACGCAAGGCCTGAAGCCTCGTAATCTCTCTTCATAACCATTGAATCTATGATTGTAATACCCTTTTTAAGCCTTTAGCAAATCCAAAAGTATCAATTCTTGCAATCCATGTGCCTTACCAAGCACAACTAGTCTCAAGTCATTAATACTTAATGTACTCAACCATGCTATCCAGCCAGTAATGCTTTGACATAGTCTATTATCAGGAACACAGTTTCACCTCGAAAATATGGCTTTAACTTTCAAACTGGAAAGATTTTATTTTTTCCTCTTATTAATCAACTTTATCCCATTCATGAAAGGATGCTATGAAATTATCCATCTTGGTACAACGCAAGTCGTCTTTCCATCAATCTTATCACGTCAGCCATCTAAAATTTGCATCTCACAGTCGCCAATCGCAAAATGCCATGACACTTCTTCATAACACTTAGTCAAATTCCATAGACTTTCTTCTTCAAGCATACTTAACAATTCCACCCTATCTGAAATGATGTAAGATAATGCCACCATAATTCATACCTAATTCAAGTAATTTCATTGCTTCGAATTCAAATCCTTTCCTTTTCTGAAGATGTACCTTATACCTTCTGATTCAAGGTCCAACATGTTTTTATCTTAATTCTTTAGTTTCCATAAAACAGTCACCGCTATTGATTGAGAATCACTCAAACTCTCTTGAAAGTGTAGCGAAAGATCATAGATCTTGAAAATAGTTGAGTCAATTTTGGAGATAGTAGTAAGCCACAAACTCAAACAACGGAAGGTTTTCCTTGCCTCACATAAATCTCAAAACCTGATACTTATCTAAATCAAGCACATTATATAAGTAATCCTTCACGAAGCCTTTCCACCAGAAAGTATCGACCAACCTTTGTTACTTCAATAAAGTCATTCTATTATTGTCAATGTAATATTCCAAACCACCACTACATTGGTCAATAATCTGTAGGGCGATCTTACTTACTATTCACACAATACTACTAGATTCTCATACGATTCCATACAAGTATCCTTAACTGAAGAATCGTTCTTACATCTTGGCTTATGAGTCCACTAACCCAATATCAATACACAAGGTACCATAGTGAAGTCGCTTCTCTTGGTTTCAACCGGTATCATTAATCCTTACCTTAATTTTTGAAATGCACTTCAAAACTTGAGTTAGTTAACATCTACCATTGATCTACCACTTTAAATGTCCTTTTTGACTAACGCCTCACTCGAGGGTCCTAAGCGATACTTTCCCAAGAAGAACCATATCTTGCCTTGTCTTACCAAACTAGAATGCCTCCAACAAATCATGTGATTATTCATCTAAGTTCGTCAATTCCACCGTGTCAAATCATCAGTAATTGCAAAAACATGTCAATCCTTGTACAACAGATACAGTGCCCACATCCCTTATCCAAACTTAAGTGCAACAATCGATAACTCCCTAAGTGACACATCTTCACCATTTTCTGTTGCTAGATCTATCCTCAATAGTCGATCACTGTACTCCTGGTAGCTTACGACATAGTTGAACTCGCCCACCAATTCATCTTCTTTTAATTCACTTCATAAATAGAGTAGCCTCGTCTCCTGACAACATAATCAATTTATACCACTTATGACACCATAACCCTTAGAAGATGTCTGCTAGTACCACCCATCATCCTTGCTCCTCAAACAATTGTCGCGTATATCACAAATTAACAAGCTCTTATCATAGAATGATCCCTTTTATTGCTAACATCAAAATATAAAGCGGACTTACGAACCGTCCCTTTACTGAAAGATCACAATGGCCTATTCTCATAATGGTTCAATCACCATAGGTAACTTTCCCCACTTATCAACCCACAAACCACTCATCCTTACTCTACCACCACAATTCCATCCTATCAAAACTCTGCTTAGCCTTTCATACTCCCATACATTACCAGATCTAATACAGCTCGGGCTCTCATCAGATGTACTCCCATACATTACCAGATCTAATACAACTCGAGCTCCCATCAGATGAACACTTACCATTGGGACTGTTGTGTCACCAAACTGGAACTATTTGATTTCTTTTCATCATACCTCAACTCCATTCGAAAGAAATATCTCACATAAACCCTAAAAACGTCCTACCACCTCTGACCCCGCCATTAAAAATCACCTTTCATGCCTTTGTCTTCTCTCAACTTCTCTTCCTAGTCTTAACGTGGTTGTTATCCTCTCAAGTTTAAACTTGTCTTTAAGGTACCAACATATGTACCATTCTGTTACTGTATTTTTGACTTGAAGTTTATACACCAACATCGCATGTCTGTCGTAATAAATCTGAACGATGTTGAAGCATTCCTACACCAATCACATCCCAAGTGAGTCTTCCATAATATGTCAAACCTCCTCAAGTGCAGTCTTTGGAGTCACAACGGTTATTACATAGTTATTTGGCTGACCATCCCAATTCAAATTGCCAACTATTTTTCCAGCACCGGTTATACCATAAATGCACTTCCTTAACTTTTGAGAAACCAATCGTTGAAGACATGGTGATCATGCAGTACTTCGTAACATCACTCCCATTCCCTAGAGACATCACCAAACTAAAGAGTCTGAATCACCACCCCACTCGACTGAGTCTTTGATACATAGCTGCAATCTAAACATGGTCTTGTATCCTTATCATGGTGACACATCTCGTACCATACCGTGTAGTGCCACATCCAACCGTTCATGTGTGAATCTGAGAACGTGTCCTCACGATTAGTGAGAGATTAAAACAAAATAGTTTAGATCTCGAACTTAATCACATGCACACCATAAGGAATGAAAGATGGAAAGTTTCTTAAATATCTTATAGCCTTTCAAAGATAGATACAGAGTTCTTCGTACCGATCCGCAAGACTTTATTAGACATCTCTCTTGTACTCATGGGACCAATAAACCTAGTGATCTGATACTACATTGTCACAACCCAAAATCTCATTTGTACCATGAACGCATCTACCCTAAACTTGTAGGCAAACCCTAAACGAATCAAGTCTCAAACTAAAAATTTAAGTGCGAAAAAGTAAAGGAAAATAACTCAACATACTAAATATGTCTTAATAACTTAAATATGAACAAGTGTAAATCAAACACCTTCCCAAGACCTTGAAGTCATAAGTACAAGATCTACTAATCCATAATACAAGTCTTAAATTACAACATGACACTGCGTGAAATGGAGAAAGACATAAAATAAGGATACGAAGAAGTTTGGTGTTTTGGACCATCATCAACTCAACCTAAACTCCAAAGTATTCCTCAGCGATCAACAAAATATCGACCTCTACTCGTACTTAGATCCGAACTTGCACACAAAAGGTGCAACAAGTGTAGAGTGAGTATGGAAAGCACGTGTACTCATCCTCATCATTCACTGACCCTAAACTATAGCGATGATGAGGGTTGGTACTTCTGATTCTCCCTTTCTTGCTTAATTAGTTATAATTATACTGTTTATAAGCATTTAAGAAATTTAAGTAAAGATTATACAACTAAACCAAGTCCTACATTTTATTACTTTTCACGTATAGGCATAAAGTTTCCACATTTAGATTAATTAGGAAAACATTTGGGTAATGACAAACTTTTATTAGAAAAGAATTTATGAAAAATCTTTTAGAGAAAGAGCTTCATTTTCTTGGTGTCAAACTAGGACATGCGGTAGGAAAATGGATGATCTATTCTCTTTTTCTTTTTCAAAAAAATCATCTTGGAGATTATGTAATGCTTACTCTCAAACTCTTCATTTACACACTAGTGACTTTTTTGTTTCTCTCTTCATCTTTGGATTTCTATCTAATGATCGAGGACGTAATTATGGACGTGAAGAATAAAATACAAAAAGGGTTTTCCTTAGTTGATTTTAAAATTTTCTTAGGATTTGGACTATTCCACACATTTAACTAAGAAATTTTTATCCCATTTCAGACAAGAACAACCATAAAGATTTCACCTTTTAGTTATTTAGAGCAGCTATACTGATAAAGACTCAACATTTCCTTCAATTAAGGCCCATGTACCCAATTCAACCTTTTCATCCATTAAGACAAGTTTAGACATAAAGACTCGACCTTTACATTAGTTAGGGAATTATATTGATAAAGATTCGATCATTTCATCCTTTAGAACAAGTATTATCATAATGGTTCAACTTTTACACCTTTTTAAGTCAAGAAAAGCCATAAAGGTTCTATCTTTCTTTCATTTAACGCGATTATAACTATAAAGATCTCGTCTTTTTATCATCTAATGCACATATGGCATGAAATCAAACCAACAAGTATGAATGACATGAATACAAGTGAAATGTATGCTATGCAATGGCTATATGCAAGGTATAAACACGCTCCTGCAGTAGGTTTCACGTGACTCATTGGGGACTCATGACGTCCACATACCCACCGAGAATACCAGATCACATTGGGTATCATCCCTTAAGCTATAATATCATCATCATTATCACTCCTGTCCATGTACTATATCCTAATCCAGCCTCTTCAGGCCCTTTCCTCATATCCCATCAATGTAGATGTCAATAATATAATGAATAAATGTAACGGATATGCGTACACCATGCAACTATATAATATTAATTCAATTTCTCAAGGATAACTCTTTTTTCATAGTACGAGATGTGGAGTGATGAATGCATGACAAGTCAATAATTATGAAATCAATCAATCATGGCGAATATAACCAAAATAAACAGCGGTCATACTACCTATGTGGATATATGAACCACTTCTAGGGACCGAAGGCTGAACAACGTCTCCATCACAAGTGTAATTACTTTGTAATTTAGTTACCCATACAGATACATCGGTACCCGCATAAGTGCTCGTCACCTCATGAGTATGGAACCCCAAATTCGCCATTACGCTTTTTAATTAATTAAACCAACACAAACACTACATAAAGGGTATAGTAAGTCTAAACTTGCCTTTTATTTGAAGTCCCAAGCTCACGAGCGAATTGCCCTTCATCAACGCCTCCAATCGATCTCAATCTTAAACTGAGTAAAGACTAAGCCTTTTGAAAGCTCTACCATTTCTAAATTTACCGAACGAGTTCAATCTTGTCAAAATAGTAATCTACAGAGTTAGACGAGACCAATGAAACTCATATTGTTATACTTTATTTTGAAATCTAAAAAGCTAATCTCGAGCCCCGAATGTCAAACTGTAATTTTGTTACACAATCGAGTTACCCATAGCCCATAGGTTCTAAAATTAACCAATTTAATCCATGAATAGTCTTTCAAATCAAGAAGTTATCATTTCCCAATTTTATGACTCAAAAACCCCAATTTCTACAATCCTAACATGGATAAAATTGATAGCCCTCAAAAATAATTATAGGAAAATACCAAAATAAAGATTGGATCCTTAAACTCATTCGAATATGAGAATTTATCTACCAAAATCATCTCAAACCGAGCTCCGGAACTACGAATATTCCCAAAATACTCAAAATCCCGATCTATTTTTTAAAACACTATCAAGGCATTTTTCTTCATCGCGATCGTGACCATCCGCGTAATGATCCCGAAGGCAAAAAAAATATCCCGAAAATATTTCTTCATTGCGAAGCACAAACTCACACCAGAAACCAAAACCAAAAGTAACAAATTTTGCTTCCGATCTTCGAACACCCGAAACTCATCCGGCACCTCTCGAACACAAACCAAACATGCATTTTAGTCATAAAACACGTTCCGGACTTAATCGTGCACTCGAAACACCTGAGAAAAAAATTCTTGACCCGATGTTGGCCGATGTCAACTCCAAACCTTCAAATTAGCTAGTTTCTCAATCAAGGACCCAAATCACACCCCAACCCCTCGGGATTCAAACCACTGACTCGACTAGGTCATTGATCACATTCTAGACCTAATGGAATCGATGAAACTTCAAAAAAGATGCATTTATTTAAAATTCAACTTTTGGTCAAACTTCTCAAACTTGGAAATTCAAATTTTCAAAACATAGATTTTCTTCCGTATTTTTCATATGATTGCCTCAGGAATCGCGCCACTCATCCCCTCAAGTCATAAATATCGAGATAAAGCTAGGGGAAGGTATTCTGGGAAAATAAGTTCAAAAGCTCAAAACGACCAAACGGGTTGTTATAATGAAACATGCTACGAACCTCCTGGAACGCTCAAAACACTGAATCTGGGGTCGTCTTGATCTGATGTTGACTTTGGTCAAACTTTTTCCTTATTTCAACTAGAGAACTTTCAATTCTAGATTTTATTCTCCGATACTCACACGATTATCTCGGAAATTATGTCATCCATTCATGCGAGTCAAAAATAACATTTTAAAGCTATGTGAAGGGTCATTTAAGAAAAAGAAGTTTTAATGCTCAAACCGACCTAACAAATCGTTACATTATGTCAGACATTGTTGACTTAATTTAATTCATTAATGTATGTTTTTATTGTTGTTGCAATTTGTTGATGATGTTTTAGCCGATCACTATTGAGTTTATTCATGGTTCAATTCTATATATACTATGCTGCTTTTTACTAGAATGCCGAACTTTCTTGAAGCCCCTTCATGTATTGTATTTAGGTACGAAGATTTGTGCATTTTTCTTGCTTTATCATCTTTTTTGGTGTTTAGAAAGATTAATAAGCCTTAGGGTGTGTTTGGTATGGAGGAAAGCATTTTCTCTCATGTTTGGTTGGCCAAAAATTTTAGAAAATATTTTCTCTAGAAAAATAAATTTCTTAAAAATGAAGAAAATGACTTTCTTAATGGAAGTAAGGAAAACAAATTACATAAGTGAAATTCCAAATTCATTGTCTCATCCCCACCCACTCAACGCCCTCAAGCCCCACCCTTTGACCAACCCACCCCCGTCACCCCCAAACCCTCGCTCTATGCTCCATCCCACCCATAGTGTTTTACTATATTGCATACAGATACTCTTGGGATAATGCATTTTTTCTTCCTTACCAAACACTAAATACACCCTTAGTTTAATTTTTGTTTGCACTTTAGTTATTTGTGATTTTTTCTTGGTTTGAAACGTAATGATATTCTATTTTAAGCAAAACAAAAGACTATTAATGATTATTGAAGTATTAAATTATTAAAAAGGGATGTTTTTATTAATTAAATTTCTGAAATACTTAAATTGCTATCATTATATTGTTATTTCTAATTCTAATACCTTTTTTTGTTTTCCAATCTGACAACGCTTCAGTCTTCCACGTCCACGAGGCTTTCAACACTATCAAGACTTTTGAAAATTATATTTAGAATTTGTGTAATATGACAAACATTTTTCACATCAATAGAATTTCTTTTCACTCGTAGAATAGTCGAGGGAAAAATTGAAATAATTTTTCCAGAAAACTTAAGTGACAACTAAGAACAACTTTATATATTTTCTTAATGAAGTAACCATCTTGTTTTTAATAAGGAAGAAAAGCTTCTTCTTTTTTTGTTTTCCTATAGACCTAAGAAGAAGCTACGACGCCTTCTTGTAATATTGTTCCCTCAACTAAGAATAGAGTTTATTGGCATAATCCTTAGAAGATTCAAGATGGTTAACTATATTTCTGAATAACATTCAAATAGGAAAGAAGGACGAGAAGACCTTTTAATAGACAATTTTATTTATTCGAATTTGTGTTTCTATTTCATTTTTCCTGATGCAGTTTTTCCTTATACATTTAACTTTATTTTTTTTGCATATTTTTCTAAAATCAAATAATTTTTTATATCTTTTGTACTATAAAACTTTTTGTCTTTTTTATATCAATTAAATTTATGAAATGAAATGTCTTCCGCACAAACCGTGCTCCGGTCAATTAACTAGTTTGGTCTATATCCAATTGTTGAACCGATCTAAAAGAATTAGTTTTTTTTCGTTTTGATATTTCGATATTCCGTGCAATATTTGATAAATTTTGATATTCGTTATGGTATTTAGTATTTAAAAAGTATTAAAACATAAATTTACTGTTTTTACACTTATTTTCTAAGGTTAATTAACTTCTAACTGAAATGCATACTTAAATACAATATACACATACATAAGATTAGAGCATACACATAAAAGGTGTAATTTAATGTTTTTGCCCTTATTTTCTAAGGTTAATTATGTTAAACAACCATGTACTATGATTCAATTACAAATACACTCTCTGTATTTTAAAATCAAACACTTACATACTATACATTATGAAAATCGCCCACTTACGGTGAGATACATTCGTAACTAAATATACTATATATAATTACTAATAATTAAAATTACAAGTAAAAAGCTTTGATAATTACTTTGTGAAATTTTAAAATATAAAATCTTTATTCACACCTTTGAATAAGAAATTCTTTTTAATTTGTTTTCGTATTAATAGAAAATGAGCCCAAATTTCTTAATAAAAGAATTTTTGCGTATTTGAAAAAAACTCATTATCTTTCAAAACTTTTAAATATAATGAGATAATTATATATTCTTATTTTTCTAAAAATATTTAAACATCTTATATAATGGAGTTCCTATATAAATGAGACTTTATCTAACTAAGTAAATTTAAGATAATTTTGAAGTGGAAGAATAAATAAACAAACTAAAATACAAATGAGAAATTCCTAGTTAATAAAATAATATATTAAAGGAAAAAATAACTTACATATTTAAGGTGTAAAAAGTTATTATTAATAATTGGTATATCATATTAAGTAATTTATGTTCATTTCCCATTTATGAGTTTCAAACAACACATGTTTTGACAATTATTTAGTGTATTTTTTAATTAAAGACATGATTACGTTTTTTAATAAAAACATTTATCTTTTTTCTTATATTTCATAAATAACTCTGTTAAAATATTACTTATAAATTTAAGTTGTCTTGTAATAATTATATTAATTTAACTTGTGTCTTGAACTTCGATAGTCGTATGGTTTGGTGGTAGTTACATTATTATTACTTTTTCAGACTGCTTTACCATGCTTTATTTAGTATTTTTCCTTAATGTCTTTACTTTTATTACTTCATTTTTTGAATTGCTTTGGGTTGCTTTCTCGGAGCCGAGGGTCTATCGGAAATAACCTCTCTACTTCTCATGATAAGATATGATTTGCGTACACTCTACTCTCCCTAGACCCCACTTGTGGGATTACACTTGGTATGTTGTTATTGTTGTTGTTGTAAGGGGTGTAGGCATTGGATTTGATAGGGAGTGTAAGTTTTTTATTTTAATACAACAGGTGTACTCGTAACTAGGGCTGGCCAGTGGGCCGGGACAGCCCGACCCCGACCCGAGCCCGTCCCGAGCCCGCCCCGGTCCCGCCCCGACCCCGCCAAAAAAAAATAAAAAAAATTACGGGGGCGAGACTCGAACTCGGGACGGGACGATGTCTCGTCCCGCGAGACCCGAGCCCGCCCCAGGCCCGCGAGACCCGACCCCGCCCCGACCCTTTGCAAAAATGGCCGTTGCACCAACGGCCATTTTAGATTATGGCCGTTGACCAACGGCCATTTTAGCCCCCCCCCTCCCCCAACCCCCTACCCCTTAATATTAATTTTTAACCCATAAGTTATTATATTTACACTTTAACCCAATTTTTCAACTATAAATAACTCATTTTCTCTTCATCTTTCTCACAAATCTTCCTACAATCTCTCTAATTTCTCAATATATCTCTCTACAAGTCTACATTGTTTGCTAAATATTCAATTTTATTTATTCATTTGGGAATTCGTAGTGAAGTTGGCAACTAGCTTGAGGATCTTCCATCGAGCAAAGTTTCAATTTTCAACCTCTCGATTACACGTCGACGTTACGTCGGCGTTTGGTACATTCGTTCCTTCATTAAATTATTATTGTCTGTTTATTTAGTTTAGATCACTTAATTTTATTGTCTTTAATTATTTATTTATTTATTTATTATCATAATTAAAATGGAAGGATTAAAAGGTATGTTTAAGGGTAAGGGTAAGGGTGCTTCTTCTAGTAGGGGCAACCAGGGCAAGGGTACTTCTTCTAGTCATCTTATTCCTACACAGGATGATTTTGTTGATACTCAACATTTTTCTACAATACCATTAGATTTAGACCAGGAGCTATTTTCTGGAACTCAAGAAGACTTTAATTTAGACGATGATCTAGATGATATACCCACTAATGTTGATGACAACACACCCACTAGTGCACCTTCAACTGAAATACCTCCTATTCCCCCTAGTATGAGACGAGGTCCAGTAAAACGACCATTAAAATCAGATGCATGGACATTTTTTGATAGGGACGTAGAGAATCAAGTAGCCATATGTAAAATTTGTAAAAATGTTTTAAAATTTAAAAGCTGGAAAAGGTCACGGTGGGACGGGGGTTTAATTAGACACGTAGTAAGTGCTCATCCAGCTAGGTATGCCCAATACCAGGCTTCAAAACCGGGTGCGCAAACGCCCGCTCCATCGGACAAGGTTCACATACCGATACGTCCCGGACCAAGTATGTGGTCAAATTAACCCTATGACGGGGGGAATTGTAGGCTCTAAATACAATAAACATAGAGATAGGGAAGCAATATCAAAATTAGTTGTTGTGGAGGGTTTGCCTTTTTCATTTCCTTCATCTCCCGGTTTTATTCATTACATTAGAGATATATATAATCCTCGCTTTTAACGGTTTTCCTAGATCAACCTGTTAAGAGAGATATATTTAAATTCGCGCATGAATATCAACAATATTTACATTTTTCATTATATCATTTTAATGGCAAAGTATCCATCACGTCTGATATAGGTCGTAGTACTAACGGCCATGATTATTTAATCGTAACTTGTCATTGGATAGATTATAAATGGTCTATGCAAAAACGTATTTTAGCGTATAGATATATAGATGATAGGCACACTGGTACTTTTATTGCAGAAAATATTTATCAAGTGTGCGATTATTACGGAATTACCGATAAAATTATGACTATTACATTAGATAACACTTCTAATAACAATTACGCAATTACAATTTTAAAAAATAGTTTAACTCCTTCTTTTCCAGACCATTTTCATATAAAATGTGCGTGCCATATATATAACTTAATTGTAAAGGATGGTCTATCACTTTTTGAAGACATTCTTAGTAAAATACAATTTGCTATAAACTTTATTTTTAAAAGTAATAAAGTACAACGTAGAAAAGAATATAAAAAAATTTGTCATGATTGTGGACTACCTTTTAGAAAAATTCCACAAGAAGTATCCACTAGGTGGAATTCTTTATACGAGCAACTACTTGTTGCTTATGACTATAAATTACCTATAACTTTATTTTTTAACTCTCATAATAAAAAGCCGGTGATATGATTTTAGATAGTGATTGGGAAAAAATCTCCGAACTTATTGTATTTTTAGAGAAATTTTTTCAAGCAACAAAAGAATTTTCCGGTATATATTATCCTACTATTTCAACTATGTTATTTTATATAACTCTAATATTTTTATTACTTAGTGAATATATGGAAAAACCAAACTTATAAGGCAGCTATTAAAAAAATGTTTCTCAAAATAAAAAAATATTTTATTCCTATTCCCACTATTTATATTATTGGTTCTCGTATTAAATCCTACTATTAAAATAGACGGTACTAAATCACTAATTGAAACTATTTACGATTGTATAGAAGTACTACCACCTCCAAGTCCCAAAAATCTAAATCACCCACCACCTATTGAACAAACTAAAGAAGAAGTATTGTCTAGCGTAGAACACCAATGCAAAAATATATATAGATTTTATCAACAAGAAAATGCTAGTAACTTACCAAACTTCCATACCATCTTCTTCATCTTCAACACAACCTCACAAAAGACATCTTGTTTCGCGGCTAGTATTGAAAGCCTCGAAATAGAATGTGCGGTCGTACCTCTACTACTAACCAAATTAGCGAGTTGGATATTTTTGTTTTTTACGGGGTTTCGTACCGTATCAAGAAGTTATCAATGAAGATGGACATGAAGACTTTTGAAATCGGAGGGGGAATGAGAAGACCTTTCCGACACTTTCATTGATGGCTCGAGATGTTTTGAACATTCAAGCGTCGTCAACCGCTGCGTCGAAAGCGCTTTTTCGCAGCAGATATCAAATAGGAGACCACGAGACACTCATTAGCCGGAGACGAGCTTGGAAATTGCGGTATTATTCGAGAGATTGGATACGAGCGGAGCGGAGAAGGTGCGGTCAACCGGAGATCAACGAAGAAGATGATGAAAACTACAACGAAATCTTAACCGAAGGTAGTGGAAGCGACGTGGATCAATTTGACCAACAAATACCAATTCCAACCGAAGAACCACATGAAATCATCAAGCAATTAGAACAGGTTTTTTTGAGAATATAATTTTTTTAATTGTAATTTTATTATGTAATTTGTAACTTTTGGACAACACCACAAAGTTGCAATTTAGATTTTAGACAATTGTATTTGTATTACAAAAAAATCATATGTCTATTAAATAATATAAGAGGCACAAAAACAAACCTTGGGATGTTTTTATTACACTATCTTATTTTGTTTATTGAGTTTTTTTTATACATATGTTATAAAAAAAAAAAAAATGAAAACCCGCCGTATCCCGCCCCGAGCCCGACCCCGCCCAGACCCGAGCCCGACGGGATCGGGATCGGGACGGGACTTGCTCCAGTCCCGCCAGACCCGACCCCGCTAGAGCCCGCCAGACCCGACCCCGCCCCTTCTCCCGTCCCGCCCCGACCCCGACCCCGCCAGACCCGAGCCCGGCCCACTGGCCACTCCTACTCGTAACTGAGTCATATTAATGGATGTTTAGTGTACTTAACTCTATTTTTCATTGCTATCCCATTTGATTACGTTCATAGTTCATACTATATTAAAATATACCAGTAAGGATTGTGGTGGGATGGATGGTACCTCTCTACCTTAACTAGATGCCTTATGTTCAAGCCTGGGTATGAAAAATGGGTCATTCGCACTTTTACTCCTATTTTGTGTCGGGATGTAACTTTTACCCCTCATAATAAATATTTTTTGCAGGACATAAATTTATATTTTTGCATAATATAGCAAATTGGATTGATGAAATAGAACTCTGGGAGAAGGGAAACAGGTGACATACACTCACATACTCAGGGATGAAAATCAATTAGCTAATGCATTAGCTAAAAGAGCCCTTAACAAGGGAGCAGTCGACTATGAGCAATTCATGGACATGGAAGTGGGACAAAAAAGGATCTTAAACAGTGACAAATCGCAAATTTCATACTTGAGAGTTCAGATTAAATAACAACATAGCAAGAGCAGGCACACAACAAATGGATCTCGAAACAGAGCAAAGAGTACGAGGGATTTATACAGATTCTATTCAGATTTTTCACACGAAGATATCAGAAAAACACATCAAAGAACATATGAGTGAACAGGTTGAAGACACATACCTGAGAGCGAAGATGGGAGCTGATTTTCTAGTATAAGGGCGAGAATTCACATCCTCAACCATCATCATCAACGGATTCAACACATACATGAGAAAATCAGGAGTTTTAGTAGCTGAATATGCAGGAGATTGGAAGATACCACAAAAATAAAGATGCCAGATTTTTATTTGGACAAATAGAAGTAAAAATTGGAGAAATGAGTCAGAAGGCATCCATGGTGTTTCAAACTCCAATATTGGCCTTTACATCATCTTCGTTTTTGTGTAGACCTTCAAAGATACAGAGAGATCGGATCATGGAGACAGACGGCGACATAGGGCAACAAAAGGAAATGAAACAACTTTCCTAATCTTTACACATTCTAATTTTTTTTGTTTTAATTTTTTTTGGACTGGGCTGTGTCTTTTGGGCCTAGTCGTTTGTTTTAGTTTTTGAACGATTTCAATAAATAAAAATCCCTTTTGGGAATAATTAATTAAATAAAATATTACACAAATCATGTCTCACATGACTTTTGCCCTTCAGAAATTGAGTCTCTTGCATTTTGTACCTTTAATGTATGTTGTCTTTTGTGATTTTGATACAATATTAAATGTGGAATTGAAAGAAAATAAGAAGATAAGAGGTAATCACAAGAAAAGGAATCAAAAGCAACCCAAAGTATATGAAACTAAGGACCTCAATTGATTAACCAAAAATAAGAAACTAGCCTATTAAGAAGATCTTAAGGAAATTGCAAGTAACCCGTTTCCTAAACAAAGATCAACATAGCTTACCAAGCTCACTTTGTTTCCAAACTCTCAAAAACTCTAACAAGAGTATTCAATATCATTATTCAACAATAACTACTTTAACAAAATAACAAGTCTAGTATTTATACTAACTAGGATAGGAAGACTAAGCTAGTTATTACAAAACTACCCTTAATGAAAAAATGGTCTTCTTAAGCCTTTCTTTGGAGATGATGGCTTGTATTTATGGAATAGCCTCTTTGCATGCATAACCATCTTCTTTTCTATTTTAGCCACCTCGATGCTCTCCCCTCTCCGCCTCATTTTCCCATGCAATCATCCACACTCGGAATCTCAGGGATTGCACTAAAGTATGCTCTCGGATGTCCATCTCCATTTACAACACTTGTGAAGCTTGGAGTTTTAGCCTTGACTCCTTATAAACTATTTTGATACAACTAGGATTGTATCATTCTTCCCTTGTTGAAAAGGATTCATCCACGAATCTAGTCTTTGTAAGACCATAAGAAAGACAAACAACAAGAAGGTCCTCAAAGAATGACGGTTAGTGTAAGAGTAGACTAATGTACCAACATGCCAAGTATGTACAAATTTGTGATATAACCAAGTATCTACTACTCTCACAAAGAAAAAGCTCTCAAATAGAGCACTAAGAACTTGGCTATACCAATCACAAGTATGAGTGTCATCATAAACAAACAAGCAATAGAGGAAAGTCCCCCTTAATATAAAATCATGTATAAAGTCTTTAGGGAACACATATGCCTCCTTACACCAATGTGAGACCTCACAAAAATATAATTGAATGAGGAAAGTATCTACTGAAACAATATCACCAATGTAACCCAAGTCATCAAAATCACTCACAACATCAAGGTCAAACTCAAGTATTGACTTAGGGCTACTTAAAGATGGTAACATACTCATAGTACCAAGATAACTATCCTCACTAGCATTCCCATCGAATAATGGATTAGATCCATAAAGGTCACTTGAATCAAACCTAACATTGATATCAATATCATAGATCGGTGGAGAATCATACAAAGGCTCACAATTAAGTCCATTAGAGTAAGGTTAATGACTAGTTGGATTCTTCAAACAATCAAGCAAGTCAATTCCCCCCTCAACTACAGATTTCTGTTCTTCCGACACTTTAAGAACATCAAAATAGTCCACCCCTGCAATTGAATTACAATCCCTCAAGACTAGGCTCCTGTCAAAGGGAAGGGTGTCAATATCCCATAGTAGGTTCCCATAGATCTTGTAGCCCCCAAAAGTGGCTACATTTCCCATATTACCATTCAAGTCACTATGCACATCATTGTTGATAGTCATGTCATCATCAAATAATACATTATCTTTAAAAATAAGGCAATCAACCAATGATAAAGATTTGAAACATCCAAGACCTTTATCCTCAACACAAACGTGTTTCTCATCATATAACACAAATAGTAAAGAAAGGTGTCACTTAGAATAAATTTGTCTATGGTGTCCATACATGTAGCATTTATATTAGGTTCAATGACACAATCAAGTATATTATAAAGGTTTGGAACACTCAAGAAGGAAATAGCAATTTGAAAACAAGCATCACCTTCTATTTCAAAATATGTCTCCACATGAGGTTCTACATGACATACATCACTAACACATTTTTGGACCTCATGACTTGACAAAAATACAAGACCAAGAGACTCATTGTTACTTTTATCAAATAAGGGTGGGGTGTCACACTCATTCAAATGATCAACTACATCCATATCATCACTAACGGAGGTTCATTAAGTACATCATAAGATATCTCGACTAGTGGATTAAAAATACACTCAAATTGATCATTTGTATCACATGATAATGTACAATCATTCAAATCACAAGTGCCAACACTAGGTGGAGAAGAATCGACCTTACAAGAAAAATCGATTCGGTTATCAATAGGATCAACTAGTGTAGGAACACTCCCAATAATGACATTATCATTACATGAAAGAGAATCATTAAGCTCACACAAAGACAAGCTATCACTCATACTCACATCCCAAACTTGTTCATTCAAGGAGCTTGAAGTGTTGAGTTTATCTATTGTACATTTGAAGTTCACACGAAGAATCTTCTTTAACTTGAGTTACCAATGGTAAGATCACTTGACCAATAAAAGTGATGGTTTTATCCTCCATTCCCCCTTTCAAGCACTGGAGTTCTTCAAGTGAAGATTCATTTAGAAATTCGCTTACTTGAGTACTTACAAAAGATCCTTCACCGCGAGATAAAGAAGTTGAAAGGTTAGATTGAATTTGTGGCAACTCCCTCACATCACTCCACACATTCTATATTATTTCTACTCTTGAGTTGCCACTTTCAACTCACTTACTCCTCTCAATATTTTGCCTCTAAAGATCATTAGACCTCTTGGTGACATAAGAAATCTTTTTCTTTTTCACCATATGGAAGGTTACGATAATCTCCACTTCTTGTGAAAAGTTTCGAATGGCCTATCAAGGAGAGTCTTTCTTTCCCTTCTTCGAGGGTTTAGGAGAACCTTCACTCCAAATTTTAATGTAGCTTCATGAGCTTCGCGAGGGGTGTCATCTCTCTTCTCTTTGGGTGGCAAGGTTTTCATGGAAGGATATTTTTGTAATCTTATATCACTTGTCTCTTGTTGAAATGGCATGGATGGAAAGAGAAGTCCCTCATACGTATACACGACGTACTTGTGCCACTCTATTTCATAGTCTAACCTGTGACTTTCAGACCAATCAAGCCCCAAAAAAAAGTCACAACCTTCCAAATGGACCACATCACACAAAACTTCCTCTTTATAGTCTCTAAACGAGAATAGTACCTTCACCTCTTTATCAGCTCAATTTCCTTTTTGATTCTAATAGGGGTGTTTCCTCTCCGAGCAAGATAATCCCAACCAATTAACCACATTAGAAGCAATGAAGTTATTGAGATAGGAAGCATCAATCACAAGACAGAACCCCACAACACCACATACCCCTATGAGAATTCAGCTACATCTCCTTTCAAGCTCTCTTTGTTGTTCCATCTTACTTTTCGCAGCTTCCAAATTACTATCCAAGGATGCTATCATATTCATCAATTCATAAATCGTTGGTTTCCCCGTGGGAACTCGTGTTTCATCGCCTTGATTCACCATAGTACATGTTTGAAGACATTCACCAAAACAAGCAAACACGTTAAGTTAGCAAAAATAAACTCACAAACACTCTTATTACACACCTTTTTTAATTGCCTCACAATTTGGATCGACTGATGTTAACCCACACTTAGGCTAAAGTGTCGCAAAGGTGCACAATTGTTATAGTTGGTCAGAATGGATTCCTGTTAATTTGAAGAATGGATGACTCGATAAAAACTAACTGACTTGAATCAAGAAGTTATCGACGAAGTAAAAAGAGAAAAGAACGAAATGAATTGGTATGAAATGAAAGACAGACTCAAGAACTAGTTAACAACCATGCTACACTTGCTGCATTCTTTTCGATGCAGATTCAATACCTTCCACCTCCGCAACACCACGTGACTAAGAGTTCGAGTTGTTGATTCCAGGCATTCAGGGTGAGATGCTATCTTCAGCATACCCTTGGATACCATTCCTCTATTTATTGTCTTTTGTTTCATATTTTAGATACATATTCAGACTATGTATTCAGTTTTGGCTTGCGTGCCCATTCTTAGACTTGTTTCTTATTTGTTAGTACTCTTGTATCTACAAACTAGATCTTTTGGGGGTATTTGTTGATGTATCAGACTTATTACTTATTCTTCATATATAGTATGAAACAACTTATGTATTATTTTGTTATCTTCTACTTTGCCTCGTGATAATCAAAGTTTATTCACGCATATTACATAGTTAATATAAGCTTAACACAACAAAAGCAAGACTTTAAATACCCATCCTGAGCCCACGTTACCAAGACTCAAACTTTATTACACAAAATCCAATATTACATAGTAGATAGTCATATCCTTAAGTTAATTGAAAATCTATCCACATTTGATCCCTCAATTGGACAACAATAAAAAACCCCAATTTGAAATCCTAGAAATTTCCCCTAATTGAAAACATGCTTCTATAACCAAATTAAGACTTGTAACATGATAATTTAACATAATCCAATCTTAATTCGTGATACTAACACCATATAATCCATAAATCCTCACTAAAATCAATCATATAACTCTTTTTTTCTCACCACATGCATAACTCATATTTCCCAACTCAATTAATATATTAAACCACCATTAATAAACTTAGAATCATAAACTTAAACAATAAAAGGAAGGAAACTATTACCCAAGGGTTGAGTTTGAACAATGATTCTGCCCCAGCGGAATCGACTCTGTTGGAGTGGACCCATTGCGGCAGAAAAAAGGTTCGATGCGGCGAGAGTCACTTGATACCTCACCCCTTGCCATGGCGGACCCAACTTCGCTGTGGCGAAAACCCCCCAGTCCCCCTATTCTGCTTCAGGCGAGCCAACTTTCCACCGAGGTAGCCCGCTGGCCCCGATGCTGGTGCCTCCACGGCGGACACCAGACACCAGCTGATGCAAAATATCCTAAAACTTCCATCCAACACCTGAAACACTCCCGGAACCCCCTGGATACAAATCAAACATGCTCATCTATGATAAACAGTGCTACAAACTCGCTCGTACCCTCGGATTTCACAACTAACCGAGTCAAGGCATACGTTTCTAAAGAATCATTCGGGTCAAAACCAAAATCCAATCTTTACAAATAAGGTCACAATATACATCCAATTGCCTTGGGAAGCGACCCAATGATTCAACTAAGTCATAAATGACCCTCCGGAACTACCGAAAGCGATGGAACCCAAAAATGAAATCATCTAGCCAAAAGTCAACTTTTAATCAAACTAACCAACTCTAAGTTCTAATTTTGGGTTTTTTATCTGAAACTCATACAAATAGACCTCGGGATCCGTTCTACCCATCTTCGCGCATCACAAACCCCACATAGAGTCTACGGGAAGGATCAAACAAGAAAATAAAGATTTTTAGCAAGAAATGACCAAACAGGTCGTTACAGATATACATGGGAAGATCAGTCTACGATGGATGCACTTCGTGGGCCCATCGTGCACATGTCCGTTGCCTTCTTCTCGAACTTTGGGTTGGATTTTCTAATTTCGATGACTTGTTTTGGGTCCACACAATTTAGTATTTTCTCTTTTAGGCCAGACAAACACCTTTTTACAACTTGACCTTGGGATTTTCGGTCAAACACTCCTTTTGGGTCACCTTCTTCCTATGAAGATATGAAGATCTTCAAGAGCACCAAGAACATTGAAAATTTCATCTATGTCCAAATCAAATCTGAATTGCTTTAAAATTTAGATCTAGGCTCTCCTTGGTGTAGAGAAGAAAACCCAATAATTTCATAATCAAATGAACACAAAATCTATGAAGCCCATTTGGTGTACTTGAAAAACTTGAAGGTCCTTCAATGATGGATGACCCAAAACAACCCCAAATCCTCCCAAATTTTGAATTCTTGATCTTCTTCACTAGGAGAACAAAATCCAATAGGTTTCAAGCTCCAATTTCTTCTTCTTCTACAAAGACCCACTTTCAAGTACTTCAACCTTCAAGCTCCATTAATGGTGAATGACTCAAATGACTTGAAACTTTGGATTTATACTCTACTAACACTGGGGAACTCAAATCTAGTGTTAGATTCAACAAACATACACAATGTTTTTGGGGGATTTGATTTTTGACTCAATTTTTTTGTTGTAACTAACCCAATACTAGATTTGTTGGAATAAACCTATACCTAGCTAGGATACCAATTGATACAATATTAAATGCGGAATTGAAAGAAATCGGGAAGATAAAGAGGTAGACAAAAGAAATGGAATCAAAAGCAACCCAAAGTATATGAAACTAAGGACCTCAATTGATTAATCAAAAACAAACAACTAACTTATGAAGAAGACCTCAAGGGAATTACAAGCAATCCCAAGAAACCTCATTTTCCTAAACGAAGATCAACATAGCTTACCAAGCTAATTTGGTTTCCACGCTCTCAAAAACTCTCACAAGAGTATTTAATATCGATATTCAACAATAACTACTTTAATGAAATAACAAGTCTAGTATTTGTACTAACTAGGATAGGAAGACTAAACTAGCTATTACAAAACTACTCTTAATGAAATAAGGGTCTTCTTAAGTCTTCATTTGGAGATGATGGCTTGTATTTATGGAATAGCCTATTTGCACGCACACTCATCATCTTCTCTATTTTGGCCACCTCGATGCTCTCCCTTCTCTGCCTCATCTTTTCATGCAATCATCCACACTCGAAATCCCCGGGATTGTACTAAATATGCTCTCGGACGTCCACATTCATTTACAATCCTTATGAAACTTGGAGTTCATAGCCTTGACTCCTGATCAATAGTTTTGATGCAACTAGGATTCTATCCCATCCTATTTTGTTTATGATTTATCCTCTAACCTCTTTATTTTCTTGCAAAATAATGAAATCGTTCTTTTTGAAAAATTTCATTAGGAAAAAATTGGAATATAAATAATAAGACATGACACAAAATTTGAAGAAAAAAAAAACTCAATAGCAGAGCTCCGTTTTATCATATCTACAATAAATAATATTTGCTCCTCAATCCTCATCTGTGAGTATATTCTACATATTTAATGTATCAGTTGATTAAGGCCGACTTTATGCTTGTATTTGTATAACATCAAAGTAGTCTTATTTCTAATGAGAAATCCATTATGGATATCCTTTCTGTCTGGGATCTCTTGATCTTCAGTTAGTTCTCAATTTAATTAGTTTTCTGTTTCTTTTTTCTTTAATCGGAAGCATTCAATTAAAAGTTTCAATTCATTCCATAAATTTGAAAATATAGCCATCTTGTAAAAATGCATGGATTTTTCTTGTTGTTCTTACTCTGTCCAATCAAAGTGACGATTAACGAAATTTGGAATAGGTTGTAATTACAAGTGCATGGATTTATCTCCGAACAAGATAACAGTTAAGAATTTTGATATGAATTGTAATTACAGGAGATGTGAAATTGTTCGACTTTAGGCCTTAAATTGGACAACCGAACGCAAAGGAAGAACATAAAATAATGGATTGAACTTAGAAGTTGCAAAATTAATTTTGTATTTCAAGTAATGCAATAAGAGGGTAAATTTGGAATATCATAAATATATTATTATGCAATAAATAAAAGTTACAAAAAGTTTGAAATAGGAGAGGTGGACGTAATATCACAAACTAAAAGGGATGTAATTGTAATAAAGTCAAAACTGAAGGAAGGTCTCTGAATGTAATTAAACCTTTTTAATTTTATATCATTTTTTCATATTATTACTATTTTAATTTTGTTCTTGCAGATTTTTTTTTTTAAAATGTGGTTTTATTAATTTGTAATAAAATTAGTGGTTAGGTGTGAATTATAAAATAATAAAATAGAACGGAGTACAAATCACTAAAGAGGATATATGTCAGTAGTGCAAAACGCAACAGACTTATAAAGAACTTATGCCAGGACTAGACATAAGTTCGATTGCAAAAGACAAAAATTAGGCCGATTGAAGGGTAAAAATTAAGGACCAGCTCATTTTAAGGGAATTTCGTGTGATT
Source organism: Anisodus tanguticus (assembly GCA_034509755.1). Classification (NCBI taxonomy): domain Eukaryota; kingdom Viridiplantae; phylum Streptophyta; class Magnoliopsida; order Solanales; family Solanaceae; genus Anisodus; species Anisodus tanguticus. Next base: position 31,609,703 of record CM067544.1, on the reverse strand, counting down.
TCATCTTGAAAACTATTTTTTTTAGGGAGCGTTTCTCCCTTAATGGGCCTGACACAGCATATCCAAATTATCAAACATCTGACATGAAATTAAAAAATGCAGAGTCTCACAACATATTTTAGAAATGAAGAATTATGATGTTTTATGTGCTTTGAAGTTATGTTTATAATTAAGTATAAACAAAACTGTGCTTTATCGATAAACATTTCCTCTGAATAAAAAAAAGATAAATATTTCGGAGTTATATATACTTTTTGTTATGTATCTCAAATAAGTAAAGATTTTTATAATTTCTTTTGGTTCTGCCATCCGACCAATCCTTAAAGACAAAAAAGTTTATAATTCTTCATTCAAGCCGACAAAACGAAGTTAGTAAACTGAATAAACCAAAATGAAAAGAAAAAAAAACCCAGATCATGCAAATTGTTCGGTGTTAATATAATATGTGGATACAACAATTTCAGGGAACGGAAAGTAAGTAAATATTACAATTGCTAGAAAGGATAAACTAAAGATTACAACAAAAAACTGGAAATCAAGAATGAAACAAACTTCTTGTGTGATTTGCTGAGTTGAGTGATGTCACTCTGTCTTTAAGACAAGATTGCCCCATATATCTCCTTTTACGTTGTCGGGCAATAGTCTCCCAAGATACAACATCAACTTAACAATTAAGCAAAGGAAACTCATGTTTTACTCTTGAAGAACTTTGAGTATAGTAAACTTGCTAGAGAGGAAGAAGATGAAATTAGAAATTCTGTAGTATTTTTCTAAGTGTAGTGAACAATTGAGCCAAATGCCTCAATTTATAGTGTAAGGAGATGACCCCTCAACTAGCCAACTAATGACCTTCAATAACCTTGTAATGACACTTATTGAGGGGTTACATTCAGCCAAATAATGGCTGAATTCATGTGCCAAGTAATAGAGATTCAATGCTCCAAAACCAGCCCAAAGGTCAGAACTTTCCAACTTCCCGTCGCAGCATTCTGCCTCCGAAGCGCCGCGGCTCCGACGGTGTTGCGTCGCGTCGCGGCCTTTCACGGCTACGCGACGATTTCCGACTCGTTTCATCTTACACTTCGTGCACTTTTTCCTTTGTTTACCCACGTGGAATACTTTGTCATTTGATCAATAACCGTCCATCATTCTATTCTCAAACGTATTACATACGTACCAATATCTCTTTCACTAATGAAATTTGCGATATTTGGCACTACGTGTGTACGTGTGTGGAAATGACGTTTCCGACGTGCGGGGCCCCAATTGTTTGAGTCATAAATAATGGGATATACTTAATTCCACATTAGTAAATTTCCAACATAATATTAAAAAGGGAAAAGGTGAAAATATACCCCTCAACTTTGACATTTAGAGCAGATATACTCCCCATTATAAAAGTGGTGGATATATATCTTTGTCGTTACCAAACGGTGCAAATATACTTTTTTGCTGACAATTTTTTTTTTAAAAATCATTTATCTTATTTTTGAAATAACAAAAATACCCGGGAGCTTTAAAAAAAGTCTACTCATTTTTTTGAGTAGATATATTTCTCTAAAGTCACATGGTAATTTTTTCTCTGGTGGGTCGGGTCTGATACATTTAAAAAAATGGGTAGACTTATTTTTTAAAATTCACGGAGATATATTTTTACACAAATCAGACCTGATCCACCAGAAAAAAAATTATCATATGACTTTAGAGAATATGTCTCCTAAGAAAATGGGCAGACTTCTTTTTAAAGCCCGGTGATATTTTTTTTAATTAAAAATAAGATTAATAATTTTTTTTAAAAAATTCCATCAGCGAAAAAGATATATTTGCACCATTTGTATAACGACATGTGTATATTTACACCATTTTGTAACGGCAGGGGTGCCACTTTTATAACGGGAGATATATATACTCTAAATCGCAAAGTTAAGAGATATATTTAGAACTTTACCTTTTTGGATTAGATGAATTCATACCTACTACATAAACCCAGATCATGCAAACTGTCCGAGTTAACAGGGTTCTCAGACCGCAAAGAGTGTAATATTGATATAAAATTATTTTGAAAAATTGAATATCAAAACTACAGAACAAAATATTTTAAAACCGTACAGAACCGACTAATGAACACCCCTCAGTCAAATGAAAAATTGAATATAAAAAAAACCGAACAAAATATTTTAAAACCGTACAGAATCGACTGATGAACACCTCTCAGTCAAATTCAGGTCATTTTAAAAGTTTATGAAATGATGAGTGTTTCTTCATTTGTGTATGCAGCATACTTCAAGCATATTGGTTTTGATGTTGATTGTATTCTTAGCCATCTGAGTCCCTACAGATGACTTGGTACCACGTTCTTGAATTATAGTAGCTAGTACTCCATTATTTTAGCGCTTGTAAGCGCTTGTAAGGTAAAGCAATAAATGGTTGTTGTCTTTATACTATATCAAAGGTTAATTGGAGCATTTTGTAGATGAGAAGAAATGGGTTACATTGATTTTCATGTCAAAATGTTGATTGCCACATTAGTATTGCCAAATGTTTCATTCAATGCTTTGCGTGCCAGCTGGCCAACGGGACGGGTTCGGGGCGGGGCGGGTCCCGGCGAGACAGGACCCGATGGGGGGACTGGTACTCGGGCGGGACTGGCGGTGATGGATATAAGGTGCGGGTTGGATAGGTAAGTGGGTCGATGTGGATGATAATCGTGTTGACCCGAAAAGGAAGGCACAAGTAGGGGTTCTCGGGTTCTCGGTTTGGTCGTGTGTATGGTATATGAGAGGCTGTTTCGGGTGGTTGTAGTGGGAATCGGCTTATGGAGTTTTGAGGGGTTGTTTCAGGTGGTTTAAGGGTTAGTAAAATGTTCGGGTATTGGTAGTTTGGTGGTGGCAAGGCCACGGAACAGACTTGAAACAGTGAGGTCCTTGGTTGGCTGGTTACGGTCGGGTGGTGTATTGTTTAGGGACTGTTTCGGGTAGTTGTATAGGTAAATCGGTCAAGGAGTTTTATGGAGGTATTTCGGGTATGTTGTGGGTGAACTTGGTGATAGGGGTTTGATGGATTAGTGGTATCAAGGTGGCGGGAAAAGGCTGAAACAGTGAGACCTCGGGTTTACCTGGTTCAGCCGGCAGTGAGAAGTTTGGTGACTGTTTCGGTTGGTTAGAAGGAGAATTGGGTTGAGGAGATTGGTGGAGTTGTTGTGGACACTTTGAGGGTTGTGGTGGTATTCGGGGTTCAATGTTTAGATGGTGGAGGGTGTCGGAACTGAATTGAGGCAGTGAGGTCTCCGTTGGTGATTGTAGTGGACTGTTTGTGTGTTGTCGGACTTGGATGATTATTGTGGGAGGTTTCGGTTAGTGACGTTTATAGTGAATGTTAAGAGAGTATTCTGTAGTGTGTTGATGTAAGGGTTGAGGTATTTTGATCGAGGGATGCACTCGGAATGCGAGATGCAAGTCCGGACGCAAACCAAGTGTTGTAGGCTTAATTTGGTTGAGTGTTTGATGATTGTGCCTAAGTGTTGCGTTGGTTGTTTCGGCTGGGTTGTTTAGTAACTTGAGGGGAAGTGATGATATGCCCAAGGATAGAGGAACAGAGATTTAATTTCCCGAACCGACACCAAGGATTTGGTGATCAATGCCACAAGGTCGAGACCGGGGTTTGCTAGTCGCAATGCCCATGAACAAGCCAAGTGAGGGTGATCGATGCCCTTGTTGCTCCCAAGGCTTATACTAAGTTGGTCCACACAAGTACCAACCTTCGTTTACCACCAAGGATGTTCTTCAAGCTTGGGTATAGACTAGGTCACACAAGTCCTAATCAATACTTGCACCGAATGAGAGTTTGGTTCACACAAGAACCAACTAAAAGTAAACATACACAAGTGAATACAATTAGCTTTGTGTAAAACTCACTTTTATATATCATTCCACTCTCCTTATTTACAAGTCCTAAGGTTCCTATTTATAGTAAACAAAAGACTATTCTAGAAAGAATATAAAAGGCCACAACTTTGAGGACATTCGACCGAAGTGTGAAAGGGGTTAGATTGGCTTGGGGACGAAGTTGCTTTTCGGCCATTGTGAGTAATGGGAAATGGTTTGGATTTTCTTGGAGACAAGGTTAAGCTCAATCCCTTTCACATCCCTTTGTGGAGTCCAAGTCGAAGAGGGAATGAATTGTGCACTTCAAGGATCACATCTTCTTGGAATGGGTTTGGAAGCTTCCATTCTTTGTTCTTGGTTGACAAGCCATTTCAGCCAACCCTCTTCATCTCCCCTAGGAAGACTTTGAAGACTTCCATTCATGAATTGTTATCTTGGAAGCCTCATCTTCTAGAACATCCTTGTCCTTGCCAACTTGTCCTCCAACTCACGACTTAGTCATCTTCTTCGAAGACCTTTTCGCACAAGGACTCTCGGTTTTGAGATCCCTTACATGACCTATTAATTGTGTCCTAAGGTAGTTATTCCATTTCCTACTATGTCCTAAGCTAAGAGCTAAAAGCTAAGCTAAGAAATAAAAGAAAATAAAAAGCTAAAAGAAAATATGGCCTCGGCCAAGACCAACAAGAAGGCCGAATAAATATCTTCCTTCTTAAAATCTTTAAGTCCAAACTTCAATCCCACTCCATAATCCATGCCAATTTAAGCATATTATCATCGGTTGATCAAACATCTTTGGAACCCCGAGCTTATCACCTCGAGGATCAAATGGGCACCTTGAGCTCACGGGGATTTTTCCATCAGGCGGGCCGGGACTGGCGGGTTCTGCCAGTGTCCCATCCCGGTTCCGACGGAAAAGGGGCCCGGTATTTGTCGGGGCGGGACGGAGTCGGGTCGGGATCGAGTTTTCAGTTTCTTTTTTTTTTTGCACTTAATTTTAAAAAATAATATATATATATATAGAAACACCTCAATAATTGAACAAGATAGTGTAATAAAAATATCTCAAGGCTGTTTTTGTGCCTCTTATTTTATTTAATAGAAATATGATATTTTTTTTGTAATACAATTGTCAAAATTGTAGCATTGTGGTGTTCAAAGTTGCAAATAACATAGTAAAATTGCAGGTAAAAAAATTACATATTTAAAAACACCTTTTCTAGTTTCTTTATAATTTCTTGTGGTTCTTCAGTTGGAATTGATATTTGTTGGTCAAATTGCTCGACGTCGCTTCCACCTCCGTCGGATAAGATGTCGTTATAGTTTTTGTCTTCTTCTTCATTGATATTCGGTTGACCGCACCTTCTCCGCTCCGCTCTTATCCAATCTCTGAATAATACTGCAATCTCTAAGTTGTCTCCCGCTAATGAGTGTATGTGCTCTCCTATTTGAAATCTGCCGGCAGAAAAAGCGCTTTCAGACGCTGTTGATGACACTTGAATGTTCAACACATCTCGGGCCATCTTTGACAGTGTCAAAAATGTCTTCTCATTCTCCCTCTAATATCAGCAAGTCTTCACATCCTTCTTCATTAAGAACTGCTTGGTACGGTGCAACACCCTGCAAAACAAAAATATCGAACTTGCTAACTTGGTTAGTAGTGTTACCACTATACATTCTACTTCTAAGGCTTTCAATACTAGCCGCAGAAACATCATGTCTTTTTGAGGTTTTGTTGAACAAGAAGAAGATGGTATGGAAGTCGGTTGGTTGCTAGCACTTTCTTGTTGGTAATACCTATATATTTTTTTGCATTCATCGTGTATGCTAGACAACACTTCTTCTTTAGTTTGTTCAATAGGTGGTAGGTCATTTGGATTTTTGGGAGTTGGATGAGGTAGTACTGCTATCCAATCATAAATAGTTTCAATAAGTATTTTACAACCGTCTATTTTAATAGTCGGATTTAATACAACACCAATAATATAAATAGTGGGAATAAGAATAAAATATTTTTTATTTTGATAAACACTTTTTTAATAGGTGCCTTATAAGCTGATTTTTCCATATATTCACTAAGTAGTAAAAAATATTAGAGCTATATAAAATAACATAGTTGAAGTAGTAGGATAATATATACCGAAAAAATCTTTTGTTGCTTGAAAAAATTTCTCTAGAAATACAATAAGTTCTGAAATTTTTTCCCAATCGCTATCTACAACCATATCAGTTGGAGTTCGATTATGGGCGTTAAAAAATAAAGTTATAGGTCTTTTATAGTCATAAGCAACAAGTATTTGCTCGTATAAAGAATTCCACCTAGTGGCTACTTCTTCGGCAATTTTTCGATAAGGTAGTCCGCAATCGTGACAAGTTTTTTAAAAATATTTTTTTTCGTTGTATTCTATTACTTTTAAAAATAAAGTTTATAGCAAATTATATTTTATTAAGAATGTCTGCAAAAAGTGTTACACCATCCTCTACAACTAAGTTATATATATATATATATGACACACACATTTTATATGAAAATGATTTGGAAAAGATGGAGTTAAAAGATATCTTTTAAAATTCTAATAGCATAATTATTAGAAGAAGTGTTATCTAATGTAATAGTCATAATTTTATTAGTTATTTCGTAATAATCGCAAACTTGATAAATATTTTCTGAAATAAAAGTACCAGTGTGCCTATCATCTATATATGTATATGCTAAAATTTATTTTTGCATAGACCATTTATAATCAATCCAATGACAGGTTACCGTTAAATAATCATGGTCGTTAGTACTACGGCCTATATCAGACGTGATAGATACTTTACCAGGAAAATGATATAAGGAATAACATAAATACTGTTGATATTCATGTGCAAATTTAAATACATCTCTCTTAACAGTTGATCTGGGAAAACCGTTAAAAGAAGGATTATACATATCTCTAATATAATGAATAAAACCAGGAGAGGAAGGAAATGAAAAAGGCAAACTCTCCACAACAACTAATTTTGTTATTGCTTCCCTTTCTCTATGTTTATCGTATTTAGGGCCTACAATTTCCCCCACCATAGGGTTAATTTGACCATGTACTTGATCCGGGATAGTATGTGAACCTTGTCCCGACTGAGAGGGCATTGGCGCACCCAATTTTTCATCAAGGTGTTGGTTCCACCTAGCTTTGTGAAAGTTTTGTACGTGTCTCAATAAACTCCCCGTCCCACCCTGACCTTTTTCCATTTTAAAGTTAAAAATATTTTTACAAATTTGACATCTAACTACTTGATTCTCTTCGTCCCTATCAAAAAATTTCCATGCATCTGATTTTAATGGTCGTTTTGTTGGGCCTTGTCTCATACTAGGGGGAATAAGAGGCGTTTCAGTTGGAGATGCACTAGTGAGCGTGTCATCTACATTAGTGGGTGTGTCATCTAGATCATCTTCTAAATTAAAGTCTTGTTGAGTTTCAGAAAATATCTAATCGTCTAAATCTAATGGTATTTCAGGAAAAAAATCAATATCAACCAAATCATCCTGTCTAGGAGTAGGATGACTAGAAGAAGTACCATTTCCCTTATTATCCATACTGGAAGAAGCCTGACCTTTACCCTTACCCGTAATCATACGTTTCAATCCTTCCATTTTAATTATACAAATAAATAATTAAAGTAAATAAAATTAAGTGCGCTAAATAAAAGAAAGAAACAATAATAATTAAATGAAGGAACGAATGTACCAAACGCCGACGTAACGTCGACGTGTAATCGAGAGGTTAAAAATTGAAACTTTGCTCGATGGATGATCCTCAAGCTAGTTGCCCACTTCACTCCCAAATGAATAAATAAAATTGAATATTTAGTAGACAATGTAGACTTGTAGAGAGATAGATTAGAGAGATTGTAGGAAGATTTGTGAGAAAGATGAAGAGAAAATGAGGTATTTATAGTTGAGAAATTGGGTTAAAGTGTAAATATAATAATTAGGGGTTAAAAGTAAATATTAAGGGGGTAGGGGGTTGGGAGAGGGGGGGGGGGCAAAAATGGCCGTTGCACAACGGCCAAAATATAAAATGGTTGTTGGTGCAACGGTTATTTTGTGCAAATGGGAGGGGTTGGGCGGGACAGGGGGAGGGACTAGGGCGGGACCTGGGTGGACGGGTCTGGCAGGACTGTGGTGGGCCAAGCCCGGTAAGATGAGCCCAGGTCCCGTCTCGGTTCGAGTCCGATACCAAAATTTTTTTATAACGGGGTAGGGGCGGGACCGGGCCGACCCTTCTGTTGGCCATCCTTACTACACTCCCGTGGTCGACTACATAAGTCTTTATTTTTTAGATTAATCTCCAATTTTATTAATATTATTATTATTATTTAATTTGATATTCAATATTCACATTAGAGTCTCGACTAGTTCAGATTCTCCCTGTATAAGATCCATTTAAGAGGAACCGCTTCTGAACATGATTTTTTCTATACCCAAAACTCGAAGCCAAGACCTCTGATTAAGGGTAGAGGGACCCTATTCGTCCCACCACAAGTCCACAACCCTAATTGATCCAAATTTACAAAACTTTCAAACAGAACTCAATAACTAAGTAAATAAACATAATTTGTAAAAGCGTAAAAACTGAATTTTGTCCCCAAACGCTAGGAGTGTACATGGACCGGGTTAGTTCGGGTTTCTCAAATAACAAACCAAATTAATTGTGTCGGGTTTTTAAATCTATAAACCAAACTAAACCAACACAAGTTGTGTTTTTCAACTTCGGATTTTCTCGGGTTTTTCGATTTTCTCGGGTTGTTTGGATTTTTTTCGGTAAAGTCTTCATACAAAATATATAGTTTGTGCTTCAAATATTTCTTTAGTCCTAGTAAGATTCAACTATCTAATTAAGGTGCTCGTAAGAAAATGACACAATATATAAGATGAGTGATGACATTGTACTAAAATATTCAACAAAAAAGATAATGAAATTGCTAAGCCATAATGATAATGATCATAATGTAAAAGTACTAAAAGAAAAAAAGATAACTAATTATTAAATTACATGACTATATATTAAAGAAAAACTAAATTAAGTTATGTTTTTCCACTGTTTAAATCAATGCAAAACTAATATTACATAGTAATAGATATCCATCATTATTGTTATTCCTAGTGTTAGAGTTGAATTTCTTTTGTTAGCATTAATATTGATTTTAGCTTTATTTAAGTTACTAAATCAATGGACTATAAAACTTATTGGACCATTAAAAATTCTAAGTTCAAGCTTGAAATAAAAAGTTAAAAGACCAAAACTATGAAAAAACTTAATAAATGTTTATAAATTACATTATAAATAAATGTTTTTATGTATAAAATATTTTAAAAATTGTATACATGTAATTTTGGGTTGGTTTGGTTTGACTTTAATTGGTTAAAACCAAACCAAACCAATTATGGTCGGTTTTTTTTCCAATACCAAACCAAATCACTAGTCGGATTTTTTTTCGGTTTGACTCGAATTACCGATTTGGTGCAGTTTGTCGGTTCTTTTTGTACACCCATACCATACGCCATTACTTGAAGTGACATGTGACTTTTTTGTTTGGTTAACAAACGATATATACTTTCTCCGGATAAAAAATAGTATCCACTTAGCCTTTATTTTTTGAGTAAAAAGAGTGTCTACTTATCAAATCAAGAAAAAATTAATTTTATTTTTTCATATTTATCCTTATTAAGTGTTAGGTGATCAAATTCTAATACCTATTTAATTATGAAAATTTTAATCAAATTACGTAGTTTTGCGTAGATTTTAGTATTTTTTAAGGAATATGTATTAACTACACTCTTTTTGATCGGGAGGAAATATTAAGCATTATACTTAACGTGACAAGTGACTTGATATAGCAAAGATTTGCCTAGACGATAGGAATGATCCACCAATAATCAATAGAGTCAAACGGCTTTAGTTTTGGCGTCTGTAAAATCTGAGAGCTACTTGTTGTATTTCAATGCAAGTAGCTCACCTGATGAAACAATCATTTCGTTGCTATTCTGATTGATCCTCAGAATCCACTCTCTTACTCTTCTCCTCTATCCCAACATCAACTATGACTGGCAACTCCAATAGATATAAGGGTTGTCCGGGCAAGACAGGCAGTTATTGATTAATTTAATGAGTACAAACAGGGACGCAAAATTAGCCTCTTAAAATATTATCCATCAATTTTTTTAAAGTTTTGTCGGATTAATGATCCAATTATATTATTTTAGTTTATATTGATCTGATCATATATATTTTATTTAGTCCATCTTGATTCGTCAAATTTATGTCATATGAAAATAGGTTATTTTAGAGTAAACATGTATACCATATTGATTCCTGAAAAAAAATCTATCAAAATATTTAAATAATTTTCTTATCTGATATATTATGAGTATATAACATAGAGAACAAGGGTTGATAGTTAATTAGACAAATTATAAAAATAACAAACGAAAAAATTAAGATTGGGTAATAATTTTGAGTATGATTTATTGTTTAGCATGTAGATCATCGCAGCCCAAGTAACTTGTAGGCATAGTCTGCGAGGAGTCATTTATTATTTGTCATTCTTAAATTCATAAAGTCATGTAATTTTTTTACACTTCGTAATAATATATATACGATAAAGGTTTGTGACCTAGTAATTGTTGAAAATTTATTAATGTGAAATTAAGTTTATTCCATTATTTATGACTCGGACAATTGGGGCCCCGCACGTCGGAAACGTCATTTTCACACACGTGTACACGTAGTGCCAAGTATCGTAAATTTCATTAGTGAAAGAGATATTGGTACATACGTAATACGTTTGAGACATAGAATGATGGACGGTTATTGGCCAAATGACAAGTATTTCACGTTGGTAAACGAAGGAAGAAGTGTACGAAGTGTAAGATGAAACGAGTCGGAAATCGCGGCGGAGCCGTGAAGGGCCACGGCGCAACACAGTCGAAGCTGCGGCGCTAAATGGTGGTTTGGGCTACCGGAGCCGAGGCGCTGCGACGCTAATTCGCAGAGTCGTGGAGCTTCGGAGGCAGAATGCTGTAACGGGAAGATGGAAAGTTCTGACTTTTGGGCTGCTTTTGGAGCATTGAATATCTATTATTTGGCACATGAATTCAACCATTATTTGGCTGAATGTAACCCCTCAATAAGTGTCATTACATGGCCATTGAATGCCATTAGTTGGCTAGTTTAGGGGTCATTTCCTTACACTATAAATTGAGGCCTTTGGCTAAATTGTTCAACACTTAGAAATTTTCTGAAATCTTCTTCTTCCTCTCTAGCAAGTTTTCTATATTCAAAGTTCTTCAAGAGTAACACTTGAGTTTCCTTTGCTCATTTGTTAAGTTTCTATTGTATCTTGGGAGACTATTGCCCGACAACGTAAAATGATATATACGGGGCAATCTTGTCTTAAAGACAAGAGTGTCATCACTCGTCTTAGCAAATCACAAGGAGTTTGTAATCGTTCTTATTTCCAGTTTGTTGTAATCTTAATTTATCCTTTCTAGCATTTGTAATATTTTCTTACTTCCCATTTCCTGCAATTGTTGTAATGCACAATTTAAGACAAGATTGTTGTAAGTGCTTAGAAAGATGACTGGAAGAGAACAACTCGCTTCTGATACTACTGCTGCTACTCAAGGCAACCCCTTTGCCTTCCCCACTGCTGCTCAAGGCACATCCAATGCCTTCATTGCTGCTCAAGCCACACCCAACGCCTTTCCTGTTACTCAAGGGAACGTTACAGTTCCTCCACCCTCTGGATTCCACCATGAACGCCCAGAAAAGTTCATGGGCTCCAACTTCAAGAGATGGTAGCAGAAGATGTTGTTTTATCTGACTGTTATGGGAATGACTCATCTCCTAACAGAAGATCCTCTACAAGCTAGAGATGAAGGCGGCCAAGGTATCCATGTTATTAATGGTATGAAGATGGTGCTTGATGCATGAAGTCATAGTGACTTCATGTGTAAGAACTATATTTTGAACTGTCTGTCAGACCCACTCTACATGGTGTATTGCACACTAGGCACCGCCAAAGAGTTATGGAAAAAACTGCAGAAGAAGTACAACGCACAAGATGTTGCTACGAAGAAATTCATCGTTAGGAAATTATTGAAATTTCAAATGGTGGATAGCAAAACTGTGATGTCCCAAGTCCAGGAATTCCAAATGATTCTACATCACATAGATTTGGAAGGTATGAAACCAAATGAGCAGTTTTTGGTTGCATCACTAATTGAGAAGTTACCTCCCTCGTGGAATGAGTTACTTAAAACTCAAGACAAAGGAAATGACCTTTGAGGAACTTATTATCAAACTCCAGATTCATGAAGATAATAAGAAGGCCTTGCCTAGTGGAAAGCAACCCGCTGAGGCAAAGGCAAATCTGGTTGAGGCCAAAGGGAACCCAAGCAAAAAGCGCAAGTTCCAGAAAGACAGCAAGACCCAGGCGGCAGAGAAGTTCAAGGGGAACTGTCACCACTGTGGGAAATCTGGTCACATGATCAAGGACTGCCACAAGCTCAAGACTGAGTAACAAGTGAAGGCCAAAGGCAAGGCACAAGCTAACATCGTCAAAGACACGCTTTTTGACAACATGATTGAGGAGTTCTCGGCGGTGGTGCTTGAACCAAACCTTGTTGAGAATCCTATGCAATGGTGGATGGACACGGGTGCTACTAGACACATTTGTTCTAATAGAGATGCCTTCTCCACATATACACCAGTTACAGACAAGAAGTTGTTCATTGGTAACAACGCTTCCTCTGATGTGCTGGGGGTAGGAAAGGTAGTCCTGAAGATGACTTCTGGAAAAAAGCTCACTCTGAAGGAGGTGATGCATGTCCCTACGATTAGGAGGAATTTAATTTCAGGTCATTTATTAGTTAATCCTAGTTTTAGGCTAGTATTTGAGTCCAATAAATTTGTAATCACAAAGAATGGAACTTTTGTGGGAAGAGGCTTCGTCTGTGAAGGCCTCTTCAAAGTTAACGCCATGTCTGTAATGCGTCCGAACAAAATAAAATTGAAGTTTCTTCTTAATTGCTTGAGTCTTCTAATTTATGGCATCATAGATTAGGACATGTTAACTACAAGTCCATCCAAAGGTTGGTGAAGTTGGAGTTATTGTCGTCTATCGCCGTAAACCCTCAAAATAAGTGTGAGGTGTGCGTAGAGGCAAAACTCACAAAGATTCATTTTCGATCCATCGAAAGGAATACTGCTCCTCTATAACTTATTCACACAGATATATGTGATTTGAAGTTTGCACAAACTAGGGGTAACAAGTACTTTGTGACATTCATTGATGATAGCACAAGGTATTGTTACCTTTACTTGTTGGAAAGTAAAGATGAAGCCTTTGAAGCGTTCCGACGTTACAAAGCAGAAGTTGAAAACCAACTAAGCATGAAGATTAAATCCATTTGTAGCGATAGAGGGGGAGAATACGTAGCGCCATTTGAGGAATATTGTGTCGAATTAGGCATTGTTCATCAAATGATGGCTCCATACTCACCTCAGTCGAACGGTGTTACTGAACGCAAGAACCTCACATTGAAGGAAATGATGAATACCCTGCTCATCAATTCCGGTCTTTCCCAAAACATGTGGGGAGAAGCCGTCCTTACCGCTAATACAATTCTTAATAGAGTCCCACAAAAGGGTAAGGACAAAACTCCATATGAATCATGGAAGGAAAAGAAACCCACCTATAAATATTTAAAAGTGTGGAGTTGTTTGGCAAAGGTCGAAGTGCCCAAGCCAAAGCAGGTCCAGATTGGGCCTAAGACTGTAGATTGCATTTTCATCGGATATGCAAATAATAGTACTGCTTATTGAGGAATCAAGGATAGCAAGATTGAGGAAGTTAGACTACCTCGAACCATTTGACTTGGAGTCTTATGGTAACTGCGAATCTTGCTTGAGAGGAATGATGGTCAATAAACCACTTTCTGGGAAAGGTGTGTGAGCCAATGAGGTACTTGAGTTGGTCCATACTGATGTATGTGGGCCATTCTCGACTCAAGCTAAAGGAGGCTTCCCATACTTCATCACTTTTACTAACGACTTCACAAGGTATGGGTATGTGTATCTTATGAGACACAAATCCGAGGCTTTTGAGAAGTTCAAGGAGTACAAGTCGGAAGTAGAGAAGCAACTTACAACAAATATCAAGACCCTTCGATCGGATCGAGGAGGTGAATACTTAAGCAAGGATTTGCTATTTTACTTAAAGCTACATGGAGTCCAATCTGAATGGACACCTCCAGGAACACCACAGATGAACGATGTTGCCGAAAGGAGAAACTGAACCTTATTGGACATGGTTCGATCCATGATGAGCTCCTCAGCTCTACCGATATACCTTTGGAGATATGCTATACAAACCTCTATATATATTCTGAACAGGGTTCCTTCCATGTCAGTGGAAAAGACACACTATCAGTTATGGTATGGCAAGAAGCCAACTCTTAAACATATGAGACCCTGGGGGTGCCCTGCATATGTTAAGAAAATGCTCACTGATAAGTTGGAATCTAAAAGTTAGAAATGTTACTTCGTGGGGTATCCAAAGGAAACTAAGGGATACTACTTCTATCTTCCTAGAGAACACAAGGTCATTGTTTCCAGGAACGCAACTTTCCTTGAAGAAGAATATGTCTACAAGGAACATAGATGCACAGAGATAGAACTTGAAGAAATTCAAGAGCCACAAGATAACACAGAAAATGAACCCTTGTCGAATGACCTAAACAAAGATTCAGTGGGAGTATCTGGTGAAGATTGGGTACTTAGAGTACGCCCTTCAGCCAGTGGGAGTGCTGTGAGAGATAGTGCAGAAATGCAAGGCTCTCATACACAACCAATGGTAGATGATACAATAGTTGTACCTCATTCCATTCAGGAAATACATGAAAATGACATTCCTGAAAGCTCTCAAGGTGATGGATTTTCCAACACACAAAGACCTTCTCACAATCAGAATGCAATAAACACTGAAACGCATAGTACTCAACTCCGTAGGACCACTAGGACTCATCGTCCACCTGAAAGACTTAATCTCCTTGTTGAAACACACAATGAGATAGATATTCCTGATGACGATGAACCTACAACCTACATCGAAGCTATGTTAGACATTGATTCGCAGAGATGGCAAGAAGCCATGAAATTTGAGATGGACTCGATGTACGTAAATCAAGTTTGGAACTTGGTTGATTTGCCAATAGGGGTTAGACCCATAGGATGCAAATGGGTCTTCAAGAAGAAGATTGATGCATATGGCAAGGTACAAACTTATAAAGAAAGACTGGTGGCTAAAGGTTATAATCAACGACCTGGGGTCGATTATGATGAAACTTTTTCACTTGTTGCTAAAATCAAGTCCATTCAGATTTTGCTTGCAGTAGCTGCATATTATGACTATGACATTTGGCAGATGGATGTCAAGACTACCTTCCTCAATGGTAATCTAGTTGAGGAAGTGTATATGAAACAACCTAAGGGTTTTTCAATCGAGTCCAAACCAAATGCTATATGCAAGCTACAAAAGTCCATTTATGGGCTTAAGCAAGCCTCAAGGAGTTGGAACATTTGCTTTGACAAGGCTATCAAGTCATTTGATTTTGTCAGAAGCAAAGATGATCCATGTGTTTATAGTAAATGCAAGGATAGGAGTATTGCCTTCATTATCATATATGTAGATGACATATTAATAATGAGAGACAATAAGACTCTCCTGCAGTCAGTCAAGGAGTGGTTGTCCAGTACCTTCATGATGAAGGATTTAGGTGAAGCCTGCTACATTCTGGGAATTAGGATCTATAGATATGACCTAATAGATTGTTGGAGCTGTCACAGTCAGTCTACATAGACAAAGTGCTTAGACATTTTTCTATGGAAAATTCCAAGAAAGGCAGTCTACCTATGGGACAAGGCATCATGTAATCTAAGAAGGATAGTCCTTCTAATACTATAGAACTTGAACGCATGAAAAGGATCTCATATACTTCGGCTATAGGATCGATCATGTATGCCATGACCTGTACTAGGCCAGATGTGGCCTTTGCACTTAGTATGACTTGCAAGTTCCAGTAGAATCCTGGGGAAGAACACTGGAAGACAGTCAAGAGTATTCTTAAGTATCTTAGACGAACTAAAGATTACTTCTTAGTCTATGGTGGGGAAGAGAAGATAATATGTACTGGGTACACTGATGCTAGATTCCAGACATATGTTGATGACTATAAATCTCAATCAGGTTACACATTCATTTTCAATGGTAGAGCAGTAAGCTGGAAAAGTTCCAAACAAGCTACAACTGCTGATTCAACAACAGAAGCTGAGTACATTGCTGGATCGGAAGCTGGTAAGGAAGCTGTCACGATATTTGAGTTTCTGAAGGAACTAGGGGTTGTTCAAAGTGTCACTTGTCCAATAACAGTTTATTGTGATAACACTGGTGCGATTGTTCAAGCTAAGGAACCAAGATCAACCAACAGAAACAAGCATGTACCAATAAAGTACCACATACTCAGGGAGATGGTGGAGACTGAAGAGATTAGATTAGACTATGTTTCGACAGACGATAATCTAGCTGACCCATTCACTAAACCATTAGGCTTAGTCAAGCATAATGGTTATTTTGTGAATATGGACATTAGATATGTTGGAGATTGGCTCTAGGCCAAGTGGGAGATTGAAAGTATATTTATGTCCTAGAGACAATCTGTATTAGGAAAAATATACTTTATGCACATTCATATTATTATTAATGGAAATTAATATTTTGACATTTGCAATTATTGAATTATTATTTGATTGTTTGTAATTATTCATTAATGTGCATCCCTTGAGCTTACGTTGTCATTAATAGAGTGAGTTATTAATGATAGAGCGTAACTCTTAAAATAGTCTCGACTAATGATCATCGAGAATGAGATATCGATGATATGTGATAAGTCGACATGTGGTCTGCATCACATCCTTAGTAGATGTAGTATGTCTCACCTGCTACAAGTAATGGTTACTCGTGATGGACACATGGATACTTTGGAAGTATTAGTATACCCTGCTGATACACTGTTTGTTATACTTGTCTAAAGTATGATCAGCGTGTGGGAGATAGAAGTCCTTAGACTTGAGGTTAATACGCGCCTTGTCTATAAAGTAATGTACTTTGATCCCGTTCTAAGCACAAAATCCTTATAGGTTGAGATACGACTTGTATTGGGTACATTACGATGTGGATTGAAGGTGGTAGTTGAGCCAAGATTAGGATTCATTCCTCGGATGTATATTCGAGAGAACACTCGGATTCTCAGTGATATTAGGTTGACTAAGTCATTGGCCAACGCAATAGACATATTTAGAGTATGGTCTAGTTATCAACTAATATAGATGAGATACAATGATTAAGCCATTTGGATAGACACTTGAAAAATCCTAAGCTTGATCGGGTGTGTCATGAATGAAAGGATTTTATCTTACCACATAAAGGTTAAGTTTATTGGATTCGTGTAAACGTACTTCACATATTGAGTTCGTCTTCCGGCGCCGTCTAGGAGTTCCGTGTAGACCTTAATTCGATTAATGTCGTTATGAGAAGGCATGTAGGGTCACACTATGTCGATTGTACGTTTCGATCTAAGGATGTATTGAGAGAGTAATAAAAATGTTCGATTTAGAATCGAGACATTTAAATGAATAATGATTATTTTAATTAAGTCAAAATTGGATTTTGGATTTAATTAAGAATGCATGAAAAATAAAGTCGAGCGCCGCGACGCCCATACCCTAGGGCCGCGGCGCAGTGCAAGCGCATATCGAGCGACGCGGTGCCCATACCCTAGGGATGCGAGGCAGTACATGCGTATGCCGAGCACCGCGTCGCCCATACACTAGGGCCTCTGCCTCGATTTTTGGGCCAGGCCCAAGGTCAAACCCTAATCCGGTTTTGACCTATTTTTCAACTATAAATAGAGACAATCACCTCATTATTCAACACACCAATTCTGAAAAACATTCTAAGCCTTAGAGACTTAGAATCAAATACTCTCGAACCTCTGCCGGATTTCCTAGCCTTCCGAAAGAGAAGTACATTAAAGATTGGAACTTGCAATCGGAAGGGCAACCGCGTCTGCACCTTATAGTAGATAAAGATTCTAGATTATTATAACTTGTAAGTAAATATTTATGTTACAAGTTCCATTGTTGTATAACCATACCAAAATTATTGTTGGGGTAAGTAAGAAATAAAAACTTTTAAACTTCCGTTGTGCCTTACTTATGTGCTTTGAACCAACAAAAACCTACAAAGAAATCATACAACAACAAAACATACACTAAAAGGGACATAGTACTTTAATTTGGTTTGGTCAATTGACCGACATATGAAAAACTACAAAAGAAATTATAAAAACTATCAAAAGAATATTACTCCCTCTTAACAAGATTTTATTAATGCTTACATAGAGGGTGTTATTGTATGAAAGACAGATCCTCAGTTAATAGAAATAAAAAATCTTCTCCTCTAAAAAATAATTTGTTTTTCTTTTAGAAATAAAATACAATTACGATAAAAAAATCTTAACAAGAAAATCAGGAAAAACTAAGGGATAAACCTCTTGATTAAAATGTTAAGAGTCTCACATCGGATATGGAATGAGAACATGTACTCCTTATATGGACTTGGACAATCCTCACCTTACAAGCTAGCTTCTGGGGTTGAGTTAGATCCAAGATCCATTCTCTTTAACTTGTAAGGTGAGGATTGTCCAAGTCTCATATAAGGAGTCCATGTTTCCATTCCATATCCGATGTGGGACTCTTAACACAAAACACAACAATAAGATAAGCAACTGGGAAGAAGTTCAAAAATGAACTTTTTGTCTTATATTGCAATATGATAATATAGGATCATGAATAGTTTAGAAATTAAATCAAAGAAAATTAATATTACAAAGAAACAATAAAAATTTCATGATGAGAAAAGAGGCTACATAAGAGAGTTAGGAATCACAGCCTGCACAATGGGGGTAGAGGTGGAGACAGAGATAGAGACAAGGGTAAAGAAATTATCATATGGTTTGCTGTCAGTAATATATAATGTCCAAATGCAGGTAGTTTTCATATTGGTGATTGAAAATCCAGAGGGGCCATAGCTTTTCTGCTACATGACATTAGTTTCAGTGTCAACAAAAGGCCCCATTCTCTAATTTCCTCTCCAACACCATCACTTGATAACTTATGGTTGCAGTGGCAGTCAGGGCCGTCTCAAACATTTTGGGGACCCTGTTCTAATTCATAAAAGTGGGCTATTAATATAAGTAAATATACGATTTCAATAATTAGATTGGGTTAAGATCTGCAAATTATGGACCTTTATAGTAAATTCTGGCTAATACTACTTAATAAAAATGAAAAAAGGGACCTCTAAATTTTTTCATTTTTCAGGGGCCCTGTGCGGTAGCACAGCTCGCACGGGCCCAAAACGCCCCCGTGCTACCGCACAGGGCCCAAAACGCCCCTGGTGGCAGTGACAGGGCATCAGTAAAGTCATTGGAAGGGATAATCTTAGCACAAGAGATTATTTTGGTATGGGGTTTTGGACACCAATTAAAAAAACATTTGATGACATTAATCACAAATTCTATTTAATTGAATTTATTCTTATAATTATCTCTTCTTTACAAGAGTGAGTAATGATTTCTTGGTGTAGTAATAAAGCAGTAGAAACAAATGCATTCTTGAATTTTGAAAAATAAAAAGGAAATTGGATTAAATTCCTTTTATGATACCAAATTCCATTAAAATGTATTTGTATTTGTATTGTATATAGTAATAATAGTGTAAGTATTTTTCACATTTGTCACCACCCCAAATTCCATTAGTGTTGTGAGGGCTCCTACCCTAACCCGTAGGCGAACCCAACCAATAGATCATACATATTGCGGAAAGTAATGTGGAAATGTAAGAATTACAAGAAGAAATATTTACGAAGTCTCATAATATAAATACATAGTCTAAAATAAACCCGTAATGATATGGTAGTCATGAGTAACAAGCTCTACAGAGAATATAAGTCTGAAATATGGAGGTAATATAAAATATGTCCGAATATAGAAAAATACATAGTCTATGTGTGGCAAAACACAATAACAAGGGAGAGAGGAGTTCTAGTGCTAGGGAAGAAGTTGTTTCTCACCCTGGACTCCTGAAAATACTCGCGCTGATGAGGGGAAGAATTCAAGTTGCTCCGGCGTCGACCCCTGGCTCAGTACCTGCACATAGAGTGCATCAAGCGTAGAGTGAGTACGGGAAACACGTGTACTCAGCAAGCATCATCGACCGACCCTAAATATAATGGTGGAAAGGGCTGGTACTTTATGATACCTCTCTCTACTAGTTAGTTACATAAATACAAATTAAACAGTTAACCAACCTAAAATCAATCTACAGTTCTACTCATCTTAAGTATGCTCAAGTCACACGTCGCACAAGTCCAACCTAAACCTCATTAGAGCATCTAGATCCCTCGAGTCACTCTACTAAAGTCTTATATAAGGTTAAGAACGAGTTAATGATATTTTGTCTAACAGTTCAAGTACACCGGTAGAATAGAGCTCAAGCCAGGCATATATGTCATAAATCTCATGTCATTATATAAATGTATGCAATGTAGAATGTTATGCATGAATGAAAGTGGCCACAATACTTGGTACACACACGCTGCTCCAGTAGCTGTCACGTGACCCATTAGGGACTCATGAGGTCTATATACGCATTCGATCCCATCGGATACCAATTGTATGGATAAAGTGTCATATCGGTCATCACTCTCTTAAACATGTATCACATCCCTTTGTTCCGACTTCCCAAGTCTTTCTCAGTAACCAATCCCAAGCATATATAATGTATGAATGAGATGGATATAAATACACCATATAGTTGGCATAATCAGTTTATCAATATTTATCAGTCTTAATCAGTTGTTTAGATGAGATGTAGAGTGATGAATACATGACAGTCAACTCAAATAACATAATAATGACTACAAGTCCAAGTAAGCAGCAAACATACCAAACTAAGCGGACTCTTGCACCGCACATTGTGGCCCGAAGGCTACACGCATGATCTACATTAGTTCATTAATTACCCTTTAAGTTCACCCGGTACCTATATCACCTCATTAATATAGGACCCCCAAGTTCCCATTACTCCCCTTTATTCATTAATTATGCATACCAACATATAACGCTATACTAGAGTCTAGGAAAGTGTCAACTTGCCTGAATGAAGCCGAATACTCAAGCAACAACCTTTCCTTTTTCGATTAGCCTCCTCATGAACCCACTTTGATCAAACATATCGAGTATAAATGCGATTACGATCTAAGTTACCCATAATCCCTCAAGCTAGATTACAAAGGAACCCCGGACCCATATTATTAAAATGCTAACTTTTCTACCCAAATAGGACTAAGACACTCTAGATATGCATAATCTCAAGTTAATTGAACAACAAAGCCCTAAAGGATCCTCAATTTCAAGAATTATAGAAAAACCCCAATTCAAACCCTAGAGATAATGTCTCCAAATCTTCAAGGCAAATTTGATCGCCACCAACTCTAAGTCATAGGTGGGATAATTCTTTTCATGAACCTTTAATTGCCTCAAACTATGGCTATGACTTTCCTTTTTTGCATCAACACACACCTAAGACATACTCCATATGCGTCACAATACACAGTGAAGCTCTCTCCCTCGACCGACAATGTTAAAATAAGAGTGATAGTCAATAAGGCCTTGAACTTTTGAAAGCTTTCCTCACAAGCATCAGACCACTCGAAAGGCACATCCTTTTGATTCAATCTGATCAATGGGGCTACAATGGATGAAAACCCCTCCACGAATCTCCGATAATACCATACTAACCCAATAAAACTCTGAACCTCGGTAATGGAAGTAGGTTGCATCCAGTCTCGAACTACTTCAATCTTCTTGGAATCTACCATAATACCATCCTTGGTCACCACGTGACCTAAGAAAGCTATTAAACTAAGACAAAACTTGCACCTTGAAAATTTGGCAGAGTTGTTTTTCCTTTAAAATACCTAGCACGATCCTCAAATGATGCCCGTGCTACTCCCCGTTCTGCGAGTAGATCAATATATCATCAATAAATACAATCACAAAGGAATTCAGGTAGTGTCTAAATACCTCATTCATCAAATTCATAAAAGGCTACATGTGTATTAGTCAACCCAAACGATATCACTAGAAACTCATAATGTCCATATCTTTTCCAGAAGGCTGTCTTAGGAACATACTCAGCCCTAATCTTCAACTGATGGTAGCCATACCTCAAGTCAATCTTTGAAAAAATTGAACCATCTTGTAACTGATTGAATAAGTCATTAATGTGCGATATCAGATACTTGTTCTTGATAGTCAACTTGTTTAGTTGCCTGCAATCAATACACATGCGCATAGACCCGTATTTCTTCTTAACGAACAACACTGGAGCACCTCAAGGCGACACACTAGGCCAAATTAATCCTTTACTCAACAAATCTTGCAATTGTTCATTCAAATCCCTTAACTCGATCGGGGCCATCCGATATAGAGCTATAGAAATGGGTTGAGTGCCCGGCTATATGTCAATACAAAAGTCAATATCATGGTCTGGCGGAATACCGGCAAGGTCTGTAGAAAACACCTCTTAATACTTCCGAAGTACTGGAACTAACACTGAGAAAGGAGTCTCCTCGCTAGTGTCACGACCATAAGCAAAATAAGATAGACACCCTTCTCTACCATCGTTTGATAAGGAGCTAACCAATCCATACACAATATAGCATTAAAGTCAACCATATGCAAGACTTTCAAATCTACCTGAGTATCATAACCCAGCAATGTAACTACACAACCCAAATATGCCTGATCTACCACTACAGAATCCCTAACAGGTGTAGATACATGAATAGGCATGGCTAGAGACTCACACATCAAATCCAAATTCAATGCAAAGTAGGCAGACACATAAGAATAGATAAACCCTTGATCGAACAAAACTGTAGTTGTTCGATGGCTAACTAAAAGAGTACATGTAATCACAACATCAGAGGGCTCTACCTCGGGTCTACTAGGAAAAGCATAGAAATAGCCATGATCACCTCTACGACCACCACCTCGGCCGCACTAAGCACTGCCATGACCTATCATAACACCACCTCTACCGCCATGACCACCACCCCTAGCACCCACATCTAGCCGGCTGCTCCGCTGCTCTAGCTCCAGAACCCTAAGACTATCCACCGCATCTGAGTATGAGGCAATCCCTTTTAAAGTGCCCGAGATCTCCACACTCAAACCAACCCCTCGGAATTGCCGACAATTGAGACGAAGTAGAACTAGCGCCAGAATGACCGCTAAAAACTGAATTCTGATAAAAACTCGATACTAGTTGCCCTGATCCATGAGAAGTACATGCAAACTGGCCTCCCTCTGATATAGGCATGGCAACAATAATAAGTTTAGCACCATGATCGTTATTACCCTCACTATAATAGCCTCAGCCTCCAGACGAGACAACTATATGAGTGGTAAAATGAGGTCTCTGGACCGCTCTCTCCTCCTAATCCACTCTTCGAATGAACTCAGCCTCTCTCACGATATCAACGATCTGCTAGAAGGTGAAACCGAAGACATCCATCTGTGTTGCAATCAACCGTAGAGGAGATATCAAACTATTGGTAAACCTCTTCACCCGCTCAGTCTCATCTGGTAAAATCATCAAGGTATATCAAGACAAGGCATAGAAATACGTCTCATACTTGGTCATAGGCATACGGCTCTGGTGTAACCCCCTCAAATTGAGATTGTCTCCTTTCTCTAACACTACGAGGCATGAACTTCTCCAAGAGGATCTGGGTAAATAAAACTCAGGTCATAGGAGGGGACCCTGCTGCTCTGGACTCAAGATATAACCGACACCACTGCTTGGTTGACCTAACCATCTAAAATACAGTATAATTAACACCGCGAGACTCTACCAGTCCTAGGTTCTACAACCTCTCATGACAGCTAATCAAGAACTCACAAGCATCATCCTCGAGATCCCCATCATATATGGGAGGATCCAACTTCCTGAATCTCTCAAACATATTCTGTTCCTCGATAGACATAGTAGACTATGCAGCTGGAACTGTAATAAGACCAAGAATAGGCACACCAAGAAATTGAGGGACTTTGGCATGAGTAGGACGAACCCCATGTGTCCAAAATCCTAGCATAGTAGTCTGGTCGGGAGTCTGTCCTCTGACCCTAGTATTAGATCCATCACAAGTAACATGAGGGACACCCTGAGCAAAAGACTCTAGAAAACTCATCATCCAAACCAAGGTCTTCTGAAGTACTAGTGTGGAAATGAAACCCGGGGGCATATGATCCATATCTGACCCCAACATCTTAACCCTGCTCATCCTCCTCGATCGGAACCTTTTCATTCTCCGTCATAGCCTCGGGTTTCGGAGACTCCACTCGATCACGATCTTGAGAAAATATAGGAACTCGACCTCAGGCTGCAACTCGAGGCCAACCCCTACATCTACTTCTGCCTCACTCCCTACTCGGAGCACCTCCTCTGATAACGGGTGTGGGTGCAAGTACAGGATCATCATCTCCTCATGCGGCTAATCTAGTCCTCATCATGTGTGAGAAAGAATGAAACAAGAAGTCAATAATTCAATCATAATCGATCGCATGAAAGAATAAAATAATTGAAGTTTTCTAAATGTCATATAGCCCCTCGAAGATAGGTACAGAGCTCTTCGTACCAATCCGCAGGACTATACTAGACATTGCTTGTTCTCATAAGACCCTTGACCTAGTTCTTTGATACAATTTTATCACGACCCCAAATCCCATTAGTGTCATGAGAGCACCTACTCTAAACCGTAGGGAACCCAACTAATAGATCATACATATTGCGGAAAGTAATGTGGAAATGTAAGAATTACAAGAAGAAATATTTACGAAGTCTAATAATGTAAATACATAGTCTAAAATAAACCCGCAATGATCTGATAGTCATGAGTAACAAGCTCTACAGAGAATATAAGTCTGAAATATGGAGATAATATAAAATATGTCATAATATAGCAAAATACACAGTCTATGAGTGGCAAAACACAATAACAAGGGAGAGAGGAGTTCTAGTGCTAGGGAAGAAGTTGTTTCTCACCCTGGACTCCTGAAAATACTCGCGCTGATGAGGAGAAGAAGTCAAGCTACTCCGGCGTCGTCTCCTGGCTTAGTACCTACACATAGAGTGAATCAAGCGTAGAGTGAGTACGGAAACACGTGTACTCACCAAGCATAGTCGATTGAACCTAGATATAACAGTGGCGAGGGCTGGTACTTTATGATACCTCTCTCTACTAGTTAGTTACATAAATAAATATTAAACAGTTAACCAACCTGTAATAAATCTACAGTTCTACTCATCTTAAGTACGCTTAAGTCACACGTCGCACAAGTCCAACCTAAACCTCATTAGAACATCTAGATCCCTCGAGTCACTAAACTAAAGTATTATATAAGATTAAGCATGAGATTATGAAATTCCTTCTAACAGTCCAAGTACACCGATATAATAGAGTTCAAGCCAGTCATATATGTCATAAATCTCATGTCGTGATATAAATGTAGGCAATACAGAATGTTATGCATGAAAGCAAGTGGCCACAATACTTGGTACACACACGTTGCTCCAGTAGTTGTCACGTGACCCATTAGGGACTCATGAGGTCTATATACCCATTCGATCCCATCGGATACTAGTTGTATGGCTAAAGTGTCATATCGGTCATCACTCTCTTAAACATGTATCACATTTAGTCATTCTCAGTATTTATCAGTAACCAATCCCATGTATATATAATGTATGAATGAGATGTATATGAATACACCATGCAATCAGCATAATCAGTTTATCAATATTTATTAGTCTTAATCGGTTGTTTAGACGAGATGTAGAGTGATGAATACATGACAATCAACTCAAATAACATAATAATGACTACAAGTCCAAGTAAGCAGCAAACATACCAAACTAAGCAGACTCTTGCACTGCACATTGTGGCCCGAAGGCTACACGCATGATCTATATTAGTTCATTAATTACCCTTTAAGTTCACCCGGTACCTGTATCACCTCATTAATATAGGACCCCCAAGTTCCCATTACTCCCTTTTATTCATTAATTATGCATACCAACACATAACGCTATACTAGAGTCTAGGAAAGTATCAACTTGCATGAATGAAGTCGAATACTCAAGCAACAACCTTTACTTTTTCGATTAGCCTCCTCATGAACCCACTTTGATCAAACATATCGAGTATAAATGCGATTACGATCTAAGTTACCCATAATCCCTCAAGCTAGATTACAAAGGAACCTCGAACCCATATTATTAATGCTGACTTTTTTACCCAAATAGGACTAAGACACACTAGATATGCATAACATCAAGTTAATTGAACAACAAAGCCCTAAAGGATCCTCAATTTCAAGAATTATAGAAAAACCCCAATTCAAACCCTAGATTTTTCCCAATTCCCAAAAGGGTTTAAACATGAAATTGAATCTTAATCATCATCTACTAGGTGAATATAGCATTGGTTTATAATATCAACAACTACAAACCATTAATCAATCCTAAATCCTCAATTAGAACCCTTTTATTCTCACAACATTTCTATCCCGTTTTCCCTTATTTAATACACATGCTTAAGAAGTAACCATTAATACTCATACCACATTAATACTCATTAATGGAATGAAGGAAGGTTTACCTTAATGGTGAAAAGTATTGATGTTTCCTCTAATTTGCTGCCCAAACTCGAGTCCCAAAGAGGTATCAATATTGGAGAATGAATTAAATGCTAGGTCAAATCACACTACAAAAGCTGCCATTTGTCCACTCCGGAAAAAACCCCGTCCGCTGGGGTGGAACTCACTTAAACCCATACTTCATCTTCGGTAAGCCAAACCCGCCGTGGTGGATGCCTGGTCGCTGGGGCGAACACCAGCAACCAGCAACATCCCAATTAACTCAAGTTCTTCATCAACTACACGAACCACTCCCGGGACCTCCCAGACATAAACCAAATATGCTACCCTATCAAAAAACATATTCCAGACCTGCTCACGCACTCAGATTTCCTAGAAAATGTCTCTAAGTCACGAGTTTGACTAAAGTCAACACTTAAATTCTAATTTCACAAACTAAACCTCAAAACACACCGGACTGCCTCGGGACTCGAACCAAAGGATCGACTAAGTCATAAATATCATTCCGGAGCTAATGGAATCGATGAAACTATGAATGGATCACATTTACCCAAAAGTCAACTATGGATCAAACTCTTCTTTTCTCTTAACTTAAGGTTTCTCAAACTCAACCAAAAGGTTCTGAAACCTATCCAATTGCCTCAGGAACCGTGTTACCCATCCCCGCAATTCATAAGTAAGAAAATAAAGGCTCGGGGAGGGTAGTTTAGGGATTTCTAAGTGAAATAAGTAAAATGACTTTTCGAGTCGTTACATCAGGTACCACTTATATAAACATTCGTCCTCGAACGTTAAAGAAAAGGAAATACCTGGGCTCTCAAATAGCTGGGGGTAGTTAGCCCGCATATCAGACTCGGTCTCCCATGTAGCCTCCTCCACTGGGCGATTCTTCCATTGCACCTTCAGGGAAGCTATCTCTTTGGACCTCAACTTTTTGACATGTTTCTCTAGGATAGCTATAGGCTCCTCCGCATAAGCTAGATCCTAACTCCAACATCACCGAGTCCCAACTAATCACATGAGAATCATCCTGAACATACTTCCTCAGCATCGAAGCATGGAATACTAGATGCACACTAGATAAACCAAGAGGTAAATCCAACTCATAGGCTACTTCACCCACTCTATCTAAAATATGGAAAGGGCCAAGAAACCTCGGGCTAAGCTTGCCTTTATTTCCAAACCTCATCACACCCTTCATGGGTGAAACCTTTAGCAATACCCGCTCACCAACTATAAACTCCAAACGGCGAACTCTCCGGTTAGCATAACTCTTCTGTTGGCTCTAGGCTGTGAGAAGTCAATCCTGAATCAACTTAACTTTGTCTAATGATTCCCTCAAAAGGTCAGTACCCCAAGGTCGAACCTCAAATTCATCAAACCACCTAGTGGGAGAACGATACCTCCTACCGTACAAGGCCTCAAATGGTGCTATTTCGATACTCGAATTGTAACTATTTTTGTAAGCAAACTCCGCCAATGGTAGAAACTTATCTAATGACCCCCGAAATCGACTACACAAGCTCGCAACATGTCCTCAATAACCTGAATAGTCTGCTCAAACTGGCCATCGGTCTGAGGGTGAAATGTTGTGCTAAGGGCCACTCTAGTACCCAACTCCTTCTTCATGGACCTCCCAAAGTGAGAAGTGAACTGTGTAGCCCGGTCAGAAACAATGGAAATGGGCACCCCATGCAATTGAACTATCTCTCGGATGTAGATCTTGGCAAACTTCTCTGAATTATAAGTAGTCTGGACCGAAATGAAATGGGCAAACTTGGTCAACCTGTCCACGATGACCCATATAGAATCAAACTTGCCCAAACTATGGGGAAATCCTACCACAAAATACATGGCAATTTGTTCCCACTTCTACTCAGGAATGGACATCTTCTGAAGCTCACCATCAGGCCTCTGGTGCTTATATTTTATTTGTTGGTAGTTCAAACACCGGAAGACAAACTCCACTATGTCCCTCTTCCTCCTACACCACCAGTAATGATGTCTCAAGTCACAGTACATCTTCGTAGCTCCCGGATGGATGGAATACTTCAAACTATGGGCCTCCTCCATGATCAATCTAGTTGAGTCACCCACCCTAGGAACATAAATCCATCCCTTGATCCTCAAAATACCATCGCTATCAATCACTTCCTTTTTCACCTCTCCCCGCAACACCTTATCATGGATCTTGCCCAACTAAGTATCATCAAACTGCAGGACCAATCTGCTATAATAAAGAAGATCACGCCTTCACACAAGCCAACACCATACCAGGCTCAGAGATATCCAGCCTAACAAATCAATTTTCCAAAGACTTCATCCCTAGCCATATGATGCTCCTCGATCTGTAACATAGCCAAACTACCTATGCTCACCGCCTTGCGGCTTAAGGCATCAGCTACCATATTCACTTTGCTTGGGTGATACAGGATAGTCATATCATAATCCTTTAGAAGCTCCAATCACCGACGCTGCCTCAAATTAAGATCCTTCTGGTTTAACAAGTACTGAAGACTACGATAGTCAGTGTAAACCTCATAACGCATACCATAGAGATAATGTCTCCAAATCTTCAAGGAAAATTTGATCGCCACCAACTCTAAGTCATGGGTGGGATAATTCTTTTCATGAACCTTTAATTGCCTCAAACCATAGGCTATGACTTTCCTTTTTTGCATCAACACACACCTAAGACATACTCCAGATGCATCACAATACACAGTGAAGCTCTCTCCCTCGACCGACAATGTTAAAATAAAAGTGATAGTCAATAACGCCTTGAACTTTTAAAAGCTCTCCTCACAAGCATCAGACCACTCGAAAGGCACATCTTTTTGATTCAATCTGATCAATGGGGCTACAATGGATGAAAACCCCTCCACAAATCTTCGATAATACCATAATAACCCAATAAAACTCTGAACTTCGGTAATGGAAGTAGGCTGCATCCAGTCTCGAACTACTTCAATCTTCTTAGAATCTACCATAATACCATCCTTGGTCACCACGTGACCCAAGAAAGCTATCAAACTAAGCCAAAACTTGCACTTTGAAAATTTTGCAGAGTTGTTTTTCCTTTAAAATACCCAGCACATCCTCAAATGATGCTCGTGATACTCCTCGTTCTGCGAGTAGATCAGTATATCATCAATAAATACAATCACAAAAGAATTCAGGTAGGGTCTAAACACCTCATTTATCAACTCCATAAAAGGCTACATGTGCATTAGTCAACCCGAACGATATCACTAGAAACTCATATTGTCCATATCTGTTCCAGAAGGCTATCTTAGGAACATACACAGCCCTAATCTTCAACTAATGGTAGCAATACCTCAAGTCAATCTTTGAAAAGATTGAACCATCTTGTAACTGATTGAATAAGTCATTAATGTGCGATATCAGATACTTATTCTTGATAGTCACCTTGTTCAGTTGAGTGCAATCAATACACATGCACATAGACCCGTATTTCTTCTTAACGAACAACACTGGAGCACCTCAAGGCGACACGCTAGGTCAAATAAATCCTTTACTCAACAAATCTTGCAATTCTTTATTCAAATCCCTTAACTCGGTCGGGGCCATCCTATATAGAGCGATAGAAATGGGTTGAGTGTCCGGCTCTAGGTCAATACGAAAGTCGATATCATGGTCTGGCATAATACCGGGAAATTCTGTAGGAAACACCTACTGATACTCCCGAAGTACTGGAACTACCACTAAGAAAGGAGTCTCCTCTCTAGTGTCACAAACAAAAGCAAAATAAGATAGACACCCTTCTATACCATCATTTGATAAGGAGCTAACCAATCCATACACAATATAGCATCAAAGTGAACCATATGCAAGACTTTCAAATCTACTTGAGTATCATAACACAACAATGTAACTACACACCCCAAATATGCCTGATCTACCACTACAGAATCCCTAACATGTGTAGATACATAAATAGGCATGGCTAGAGACTCACACATCAAATCCAAATTCAATGCAAAGTAGGCAGACACATAAGAATAGGTAAACCCTGGATCGAACAAAACTGTAGTAGTTCGATGGCTAACTAAAAGAGTAGTTGTAATCACAACATTAGAGGCCTCTGCCCTGGGTCTACTAGGAAAAGCATAGAAATAGCGATGATCACCTCTACGACCACCACCTCGGCCACACTAAGCACCGCCATTACCTATCGTAACACCACCTCTACCACCATGACCTCCACCTCTAGCACCCACATCTAGCCGGCTGCCCTACCGCTCTAGCTCCAGAACCTTGAGACTATCCACCCCGTCTGAGTATGGGGCAATCCCTTTTAAAGTGCCCGAGATCTCCACACTCAAACCAACCCCTCAAAATTACAGACAACTGAGAAAAAGTAAAACTAGCGCCTGAATGACCACTAAAAACTGAAGGCTAATAAAAACTCGATACTAGTTGCCCTGATCCATGAGAAATACATGAAAACTGTCCTCCCTCTTATATAGGCATGGCAGCAACAATAAGTTTAGCACCCTGATGGTTATTACCCTCTCTATAATGGCCTCAGCCTCCAGACGAGACAACTACTTGAGTGGTATAATGAGGTTTCTTGACCGCTCTATCCTCCTAATCCTCTCTTCGAATGAACTCAGCCTCTCTCACGACATCAACGATCTGCTGGAAGGTGAAACCGAAGATGGCCATCTGTGTTGCAATCAACCGTAGAGGAGATATCAAACCATTGGTAAACCTCCTCTCCCGCTCAGTCTCATCTGGTAAAATCATCAAGGTATGTCAAAATAAGGCATAGAAATGCGTCTCATACTTGGTCATAGACATACGCCTCTTGTGTAACCCATCAAACTGAGATTGTCTCATCTCTCTAACACTACGAGGCACGAACTTCTCCAAGAGGATCTGGGTAAATAAAACTCAGGTCATAGGAAGGGACCCTGCTGCTCTGGACTCAAGATATGACCGATACCACTGCTTGGTTGGCCCAACCATCTAAAATGCAGTATAATTAACACCGCGAGACTCTACCAGTCCTAGGTTCTACAACCTCTCATGATAGCTACTAAAGAACTCATAAGCATAATCCTCGAGATCGCCATCATATATAGGAGGATCCAACTTCCTGAATCTCTTAAACATATTCTGCTCCTCGATAGATATAATAGACTATGCAGTTGGAGGTGTAATAAGACCAAGAATAGGCACACCAAGAAATTGAGGGATTTTAGCATGAGTAGGCCGAACCCCATGTGTCCAAAGTCCTAGCATAGTAGTCTGGTCGGGAGTTTGTCCTCTGACCCTAGTATTAGATCCATCACAAGTAACATGGGGGACACCCTGAGCAAAATACTCTAGAAAACTCATCATCCAAACCAAGGTCTCCTGAAGTACTAGTGTGGCAATGAAACCCGGGGACATATGATCCTTATCTGACCCCAACATCTTAACCCTGCTCATCCTCCTCGATCAGAACCTTTTTATTCTCTGGCATAGCCTAGGGTTCTGGAGACTCCACTCGATCACGAGTTTGAGAAAATATAGGTGCTCGACCTCAGGCTGCAACTCGAGGCCAACCCTTACCTCTACTTCTGCCTCACCCCCTACTCCGAGCATCTCCTCTGATAACGGGTGTGGATGCAGGTACGGGATCATCATCTCCTCCTGCGGATGATGTAGTCCTTACCATGTGTGAGAAAGAATAAACCAAGAAGTCAATAATTCATCATAATCGATTGCACGAAAGAATAAAAGAATTGAAGTTTTCTAAATGTCTTATAGCCCCTCGAAGATAGGTACGGAGCTCATCGTACCGATCCGCAAGACTATACTAGACATCGCTTGTTCTTATAAGACCCTTGACCTAGTGCTCGGATACAAATTTATCATGACCCCAAATTCCATTAGTGTCATGAGAGCACCTATTCTAAACCGTAGGGAACCCAACTAATAGATCATACATATTGCGGAAAGTAATGTGGAAATGTAAGAATTACAAGAAGAAATATTTACGAAGTCTCATAATATAAATACATAGTGTAAAATAAACCCGTAATGATATGGTAGTCATGAGTAACAAGCTCTACAGAGAATATAAGTCTGAAATATGGAGGTAATATAAAATATGTCCGAATATAGAAAAATACATAGTCTATGTGTGGCAAAACACAATAACAAGGGAGAGAGGAGTTCTAGTGCTAGGGAAGAAGTTGTTTCTCACCCTGGACTCCTGAAAATACTCGCGCTGATGAGGAGAAGAAGTCAAGCTACTCCGGCGTCGTCTCCTGGCTTAGTACCTACACATAGAGTGAATCAAGCGTAGAGTGAGTGCGAAAAACACGTGTACTCACCAAGCATAGTCGATTGACCCTAGATATAACAGTGGCAAGGGTTGGTACTTTATGATACCACTCTCTACTAGTTAGTTACATAAATAAATATTAAACAGTTAACAAACCTGTAATCAATCTACAGTTCTACTCATCTTAAGTATGCTCAAGTCACACGTCGCACAAGTCTAACCTAAACCCCATTAGGGAGTCTAGACCCCTCGAGTCACTCCACTAAAGTCTTATATAAGATTAAGCATGAGATTATGATATTCCTTCCAATAGTCCAAGTACACCGATATAATAGAGATCAAGTTAGGCATATATGTCATAAATCTCATGTCGTGATATAAATGTATGCAATACAGAATGTTATGCATAAATGCAAGTGGCCACTATACCTGGTACACACACACTGCTGCAGTAGCTTTCACGTGACCCATTGGGGACTCATGAGGTTAATTTACCCATCTGATCCCAACGGATACCAGCTCTATGGTTGAAGTGTTATATCGGTCATCACTCTCTTAAACATGTATCATATCCCTTTGTTCCGACTTCCCAAGTCTTTCTTAGTATTTATCAGTAACCAATTCCAAACATAAATAATGTATGAATGAGATGGATATGAATACACCATATAGTTGGCATAATAAGTTTATCAGTCTTAATTAGTTGTTTAGACGAGATGTAGAGTGATGAATGCATGACAGTTAAGTCAAATAGCATAATAATGACTACAAGTCGAAGTAAGCAGCAAACATACCAAACTAAGCGGACTCCTGCACCGCACATCGTGGCCCAAAGGATAAAACACATAATCTTGTTCACATAATCTACATTAGTTCATTAATTACCCTTTAAGTTCACCTAATACATGTATTAATGCTCGTCACCTCATTAATACAGGAACCTCAAGTTCCCCCTACTCCCCTTAATTTATTAATTAAGCATACCAACACATAACGCTATACTAGAGACTAGGAAAGTCTCAAATTGCCTCAATGAAGTCGAAGACTCTAGCAACAGCCTATCCTTTTGATTAGCCTCCTCACAAACCCACTCTGATCAAACATATCGAGTATAAATGAGATGACGGTCTAAGCTACCCATAATTCCCCAAGCTAGATTACAAAGGAACCCCGGATCCACATTATCAAAATGCTGACTTTTCTACCCAAATAGGACTAAGACGCACTAGATATGCATAATCTTAAGTTAATTGAACAACAAAGCCCTAAAGAATCCTCAATTTCAAGAACTATAGAAAAAACTCAATTCAAACCCTAGATTTTTTCCAATTCCCAAAGTGGTTTAAAGATGAAATTGACTCTTAATCATCATCTACTAGGTGAATATAGCATTAGTTTATAATATCAACAACTACAAACCATTAATCAACCCTAAATCCTCAATTAGAACCCTTTTATTCTCAACAACATTTCTACCCCATTTTCCACCATTTAATATACATGTTTAAGATGTAACCACACTAATACTCATTAATGGAATGAAGGAAGGTTTACCTTAATGGTGAAAACTCTTGATGTTGCCTCTAATTTGTTGCCCAAACTCGAGTCCCAAAGAGGTATCAATATTGGAGAATGAATTAAATGTTAGGTCAGATCACACTACAAAAGCTGCCAGTTGTGCACTTTGGCGAAAACCCCGTCCGCTGGGGCGGAACCCACTTAAACCCATACTTCATCTTCGGTGAGTCAGACCCGCCGTGGCGGATGCCTGGTCGCTGGGGAAAACACCAGCAACCATTAACAGTCCAATTAACTCAAATTCTCTGTCAACTACCTGAACCACTCTCGGGGCCTCCCGAATATTAACCAAAAATGCTACCCTATCAAAAACCACATTGCAGACTTGCTAGCACACTCGGATTTTATGGAAAAGATCTCTAAGTCTCCGGTTTTACTATAGTCAACACTTAAGTTCTAATTTCACAAACTAAACCTAAAAACACCGGGCTATCTCGGGACCCGAACCAAAAGCTGGACTAAGTCATAAATGTCATTTCGAAGCTAATGGAACTGACAAAACTACGAATGAATCACATTTATCTGATGCCAACTATGGGTCAAATTCTTCTTTTCTCTTAAGGGTTCTCAAACTCAACCAAAAGGTTCTGAAACCTACCCAATTACCTCAGGAACCGTGCTACCCATCCCCGTAAGTCATAATTAAGTAAATAAGGACTCGTGGTGGGTAGTTTAGGGATTTTTAAGACAAACAAAAAAAACAACTTTTCGAGTCGTTACAACATTATATTAGATCTAGCGTTGATTTTGTATTGTTACTGTATTATATTTATATGTACAGATAATAGGTTCATTTCTTTGGCAATATAATATATATATTGTATGATTTATATGTTTCTTCTATTGATATTTTTTCTCTACCTATTATACATACATGTTTTTATAAATGAGTATTTATAGATGTGTTTTGTATTTTTAATATATTTTGTTGTGTATTAAACACAAGTGATTACAAAGTTCTATGGAAATACGCATGGAGTTTGTTATTAGAAGGAAGATATTATTAGCAAAAGAAGGTAATTTGTAATAACATATTTTTTTTAAATAATGCACTATTAGGGGTATTCCATTTAAGCTAAAATTCTATCAATCATATTGTAATAACCCATTTGGTCGTTATGATCTCCCCGGCAGAAGTACGTACACACTACATTTTGCACAGGCCACCAGAACCCTAACGTGCCACACACTTCCCGCGATACTATTTCATTCCAGGGAAAAAAGACAACCATGGAAAATGAGCCCTAGTAGCAAGTTCGATTATAAGCAATGAGGACTACCGTGCAAACCAAGAATGATACATTGTAGTCTTAACCTCAAAAATTTACTACATATGCCAGCCATTGTCATATGCAAAGATCCTCCGCGAGTCTACGCACTCGATTCTGCGAAGTACCCTCCA
The DNA here is from genome assembly GCA_034509755.1 of Anisodus tanguticus. NCBI lineage: Eukaryota > Viridiplantae > Streptophyta > Magnoliopsida > Solanales > Solanaceae > Anisodus > Anisodus tanguticus. The sequence continues at coordinate 31,573,650 of CM067544.1, read as the reverse complement.
CCTACTCTCCGTTTGAGGACGAACGTTGGTTTAGTTAGTATTTGATGTAATGACCCATTTGGTCATTATGATTTCTCCGCTCGATTTTTGTTATAACTCTTCTCCCAGTATTCACCAAGGACATTTCTAATATAAAACATGAATTGAGTAACCTTCACAAATGAAAAAGAAGAACACTTGATACATAAAATTTCTGGGAAAGAGTCATCCTCGCCTTACGAACTCATGTACGCCCTAGCAAAGCCCCCCCCCCCCCCGATGTGAATCTGTTCGCCCTGGCGCTAGGCGAGGTGTCAAGTAACTCCGCTTTAGCAGACCCTTTTTTCTCTATGGTGCATCCGCCCCAGCGGAATCGAATCCGCCACGGCAGAAACGCTGGCAGGCCGATATAAATAGTAAGTGACCTAGTAATCTGTCCCATTTTCCATACACATTGTGGCTCGAGATTGAGGCAACTTGGTGAGCCTCCCTAGCATGGTTGACCTAAAGTACCTCCATGAAAGGTAATCCCTTCCTCCCTCCTTGTTATATTTTTAAATACTCTAGTAGTTGGGGGTAGAAGCTTGAAAATGGAGAATAATGTAAGACCTCTTAATGGTAGAATTATTGAGTGATGATTTGGTAATGGAATAGGTAAGGGTTGAATCATGTAAATGAGCTAGAATATGGATAGAACAATCTTGTTCCATGATTTAATAAAGATTAAGCATGTTTTCAATTGGGAAAATTCTAGGATTCTAAATTAGGGCTTTTTTATTTTGGTCTAATTGAGGTATCAAATGGGAATAGATTTTCAATTAACTACAAAATATAACTACCTAGAATATAATCATGGGTGTTATGTATTAAAGCTCGAGTCTTGGTAATGTAGGTTCGGGATGGGTATTTTAAAGTATTGCTTTTATTGTGTTAGATTTGTATTAACTATGTAATGCGCACGATTAGACTCCAATTACCACGTGGCAAGAAGGAAGGGAAAGACTGTCATTGAGGATTGAATTGGTAGCGCTCCCACTTGGCTTTGAGGTAGGCTATGATTTCCCTTGTTATAGACTTCGACAGAGTGCATACTAGTTATAAGTATTAAAGGGGTATTGGACGTGTTGGGGATCCCACTCAGCGGTTATGATGAACGTTTGAGTGGGTACCGGTGTATACTGTGAATATGGGTAGATTTGAGGAATCCACCTTAATTCGATTCCGACTGCTGCTTATTTAGGCTTGTCGCCACTACTTGGACTTACCGCCACTTTTTGCTATTGTTGTGTTTATTCATCACACGCCCCCCCCCCCCTTTCAGGAAGCCTAATACGTATTCAAGACTTATGTGTGTAGACTTGTTGACCATGTCTTCCTGATTATATGTTCCTTACATGGTGTAGGCTTATGGGCATGTAGTTATTATAAGTTTGACTTGGCTTTTCATGCATTCTTCACCCTACACCTCGTATAAATACTTGACTAAGATTGATAAATATTGATAAACTTATCATGCTGATTTCATGGTACATTCATACATTATATGCTTGACATTAGTTACTGATAAAGACTAAGAATGACTTGGGAAGTCGGATCAAAGGAATATGACACATGTTTAAGAAATATATGACAACAATAACAACAACAAACCCAATGAAATCCAACAACGTGGGGTATGGGGAGGGTAAAGTGTACATAGACCTTACCTCTACCTTGGTAGGCAGAGCAACTATTTTCGAGAAACCCTCAGCTCAAGACAGAGCATAAGCACAACAAAGCAACATCAAAAGCAAAGCAAGAGAAACAGTTAGAAAAAATTTAAAATAGTATGAAAATGCTGGTATCAAAAGTGAATAAGTCATGATAACGTATTCTGAAAAAGTAAGCAGTAACTAGAGTAGGTAAATAAGCTAAATAAATTACGCTAACGGGCACATTGCAGCAGAAATAAAACTATAGGGACTATAAAGTAATATTGTGTCTATTAGTATGATAGGCTAAGCGAGCCTACAATAATAACACTACAACTACCAGTTTGCAAGCGTAAGTAAGACTACGCTCGACTACCTACTACCCTTCTACCCTGATCCGTGTCATCCACAACCCATATCTAAGATCATGTCCTCAGTAAGTTGCACCTGTGCCATATCCCATATAATCACCTCTCCCCAATACTTCTTCAGCCTACCTCTACCCATCCTAAACTCATCTATAGCACACGTACACACTGGGGCATTTGTGTCTTTCCTCTGCACATGTACAAACCATCTCAACCTCACTTCCCGCATCTTATCCTCCATCGAGGCCACTCCCACTCTATCCCGGATATCATTATTTCTAATCATATCCCTCCTTGTATTCCTGCACATCTAACTCAGCATCTTCATCTTCACAACTTTCATCTTTTAGATGTACGAAGTCTTGACTGGACAATACTCCGCCCCATACAACATAGTCGATCTAACCACCGCCCAATTGAACTTGCATTTACGTTTTGGTGGCATCTTTTTGTCGCATAAGACTCCAGATGCGAGCCTCTATTTCATCGACCCTGCCCCAATACGATGTGTGACATCATCATCAATCTCTCCATCCCCTTGGATTATAAAACTAAGATACTTGAAACTTCCTTTCTTTGGAATGACCTAAGTACCAAGACTCACCTCCACGCTTGGCTCAAGGTCACTCCCATTACTGAACTTGCACTCCAAGTATTTTGTCTTAGTCCTACTCAGCCTGAACCCTTTAGATTCCAGAATCTGTCTCCAAACCTCCAACTTAGCATTCACTCCGCTGCGAGTCTCATCTATCAGGACTATGTCGTCTATGAATAACACACACCACGGCAACTCCCCTTAGATTTGTCGCGTCAGTCCATCCATCACCAAGGAAAATAAGAATGGGATAAGAATTGATCCCTGGTGTAGCCCTATAATCATTAGAAAGTGCTATAAGTCTCCTCCCACTGTCTGTACCCTGGTCTTGGCTCTATCATACATATCCTTGATCGCGTTAGTGTATGCCACATGTACACCTCTAACCTCCAAACATCTCCATAGAACCTCTTTGGGAACTTTGTCGTATGCCTTCTCGAGGTCGATGAAAACTATATTTAAGTCTCTCTTCCTCTACCTATACTGATTTACCAACCTCCTAATAATAAGAATAGCTTCTGTGGTTGAATGCCCCGACATGAATCCAAACTGGTTCACATAAGTAGACATTTCTCTTCTCAACCTCATCTCCACCATTCTTTCCCAAACTTTCATAGCATGGCTTAGCAGCTTGATACCCCTATAGTTGTTGCAACTCTAGATATCACCTTTGTTCTTGTACAACGGGATCATTGTACTCCACCTCCATTCTTTGAGCATTTTCATCATCTTAAAAATGATGTTAAATAACTCAGTCAGCCACTCTAAACCTACCCTACCTGTGTTCTTCAAAAATTCAACTAGGATCTCATCAGGCCTGATCACTCGTCCCTTGCGCATCCTGCGAACAACACCCTCAACCTTAATGCTTCTGCAATACCCAAAATCCCGGTAACCAGATTGCTCTAGGTCTCCCAGAACAATGTCTTTATCTCATTTTTCATTCAAGAGTTTATGGAAGTAAGACTGCCACCTCCGCCTAATATGCACGTCCTCCACCAGTACTTGTTGTCCTCATCTTTGATGCACCTCACGTGATCCAAGTCATGGGCCCTCCTCTCCCTAGCCTTGGCTAGTCTGTACAACTTTTTATCCCTGTCTTTCTCCTCTAATTCTACATACAGGCGTTCAAAAGCCATCGTTCTCGATGTTATAACAGGAAGCTTTTCCTCCTTCCTCGCCATCTTATACAGTTCCCTATTCATCCACTTCTCTACCTCATCTTTTCTTTCTACCAATTTCGCATACGCCACTTTACTTCATTTCCACCTTCTCTTGAACTTTACCATTCTACCACCAGTCCCATCGATGAACACCACAACTACCCTTCGAGATCCCGAACACTTCTCTAGCTACCTCTCGAATGCAACTGGACATCCTGTCTCACATACCGATCACATCCTCACTACTCCCCCGAGCCCCCTTGGCCATCAACCTCTCCCCCATCTCATTTACACTAGCCATGGTAAAACTCCCCCATTTGATTCTTAACCTGTCATCCACAACCCTCCTCTTTTTCTCCATCTTGATCTCCAAATCCATCACCAAAAGCTTATGTCGAGTTGTAAGATACTCCCTCGGAATAACCTTGCAATCTTTACAAAGACCGTTGTCAACCTTCCTAAGGAGCAAAAAGTCTATCAGAGTCTTAGCCACCGAACTACGGAAAGTCACTAAGTGCTCCTCCTTCTTTAGGAACCTCGAATTGGCTATCATCATCCCAGAAGTTCTAGCGAACTCCAAAAGTAAGATGCCTCCACCATTCCTGTCTCCGATGCCAAAAACTCCATGCACATTGTCATAACCCCCTGAAAGTGACCCGATATGTCCATTGAAATCCCCTCCTATAAATAACTTCTCCGTGTGTGGTATACCACCCACCACCTCATCTAAATCCTCTAAAAATTCCCTTTCTCCTCCTCATCTAAGCTCGTCTGTGGCACGTAAGCACTAATAATATCCATAGTGAAACCTCCAACTACCAAATTAATCGCCATCATCCTGTCATTGACCCTCATAACCTCTACAACCTGATTTATTAGCTCACTGTCTACTAAAATGCCTACCTGAGAACCATAACTTATACGCATCCACATCCTTAGCCTTAGGTCCTACCCATTTGATCTCCTGGACACATGTTATATTAATCCTCCTCTTCTTAAGAATCTTAACTAGCTCTATGGACTTTCCCGTTAAAGTCCCAATGTTCCAAGACCCTATTCTCAGTCTAGCATCTCTCTTACCCATCTAACCCTCACCCCCATCCCCGACCGAGAACATGACCCTAGTCTACCATCAGTTACCAAAGCCACTAAAGCAAATAAAAATAATAGACTACTCAAACGTTTACCCTAAAATAGGAAGGGATCAAAGTGAAAGCACAAGTTAACAAGAATCTAGAGGCAAGTAAAACCACTACTCCAAGAATGCTATAACTAAGGACCAGAAGGGTAAATGCAAGAATCAATACAGCGAAGCAGCAAAATTTAACAATAAGGATAAGGACAAAAAATGGATACGGGCAACCGGAGGTACCAACTCTAGTTGAATCGAACATGTTTGCCAGCGAAATCAGTATTCACCGGCACCGAAAGTACTGTTCACTTGGGTTTTCACCAAAAAATCGAGTACATGTGTAGATCAAGGAGAAAAAAAACAAAAAGAAGAAAGAAGAGAGAAACCAATGAGAGTCGGATGGAGGATTTGAAATTTGGGGATTTTGAGCAAAATCAAGAAGTACCCACAAGTGAAAGATTGGAAATTTTGGAGTTTTGAGCAAAAATAACAAGACCCAGAAGAGAAATATTTAAGAATGAAGGATTTTTGACAGACCCAGATGTGAAAAGCAAAGCTATATTTTGATCTTGACACCTCGAATGACTTTCAGTTCTGTCTTGTTTACCAGAGTATCGAATGTGACGGCAATCTTTGGTTCATAAGAGATACAGACATGTATGAAATAGTATAACTTGTTTCTCCTACAGAAATTACGCCACATAATAAATCTCAAGTTAAACTCTACTTTTCTTTGAATAATAATAATATATTTACACTATAATTGCTGAAAGATCAAATAAAATTAATATTTACACAATATGAAATAACACCCCTCTCAGATATTCATACGAAAACTGTATATCACATATATTAATATGAAAACCAATGGTGAAAGCCACCAGTATAACAACCAGAAAACTGTTAAAAAGAAAATATGACTAATATGATAATTCAACCATAGAGGTTATACCCGATGAGATCGGATGGGTATATGGACATCACGAGTCCTCCATGAGTCACGTGACAACTACTGCAGTAACGTGTGGTTCTAGGTATTCTGGACACTTGCATTCATGCCCATCATTCTACATTGCATTCTTTTATGTCCTGATACATGTTTTTGACATATGTGCCTCAGTTGAACCATATTGTACTTGTAGTCTTAGACTGATTAGAGGGAATATTGTAATTTATTTTCAATCCGGTGTAAGACTCGAGTGAAGTGACTTAAGGGACCTAGATCCCCCAATGGGGTTTAGGTTGGATTTGTACGATGTATGACTCGAGGGTACATATGGAGAGGTGAAATTTAGATTCATGGTCGGTTAGTTAACTAATTCATTCTTTATTAATTAACGGACTAGTAAGCGATTTGGTGATCTTAATGGTTAATTGTGTGTTATTCAAGGGTGACGTCTACCAAGTGGGTTTGTGTGTCTCTTAGGATAAGCTATTAGTGTCGAAGGCTAGCATCGGTATACTTGCTACAAGACTATATGTGGTGTGTTGATTTACGTGTTAACTATTTTGAATACCTAAATGTTACTGTTTAGATGTACCAGAGTTGTACCCTTGGCTTATATAGAGTGAGGTTCCATTAGCGAATATACCATCTAGTATGACTGTAAGTGTAAGGCGTTGTAGTGAAACTAGAAGGTTAGACCAATAATTAGATAACTAGCATGTTAACTGATTTAGTACTTGTGGTGAAGTTAACTTGATAGTTATGCATGTTATGTGACTTCCGTCATTGTCGACCTATGATGATTATGGGGAAATATTGTGTACTTATGTTATGCTTACTGCATCTTTTACATGGATGCAGGTATTTCGGTCTATTCAGGTTGCAACTTAGAGAACGGGAGAGTAAGGCTAACTACCATCTTCAGTAGCCTTGGTCTCCATCCGTTGAGTTTGCCTTTATCATCCAGGGCGGTGTTATTTTTATTCTCTCCTTATTGTAATTTAGAGTCTTTGTACTAGTGACACCAGGTCTTGGAATAGAACTATGGTTTTTCTTTTGGTAAATATTTGTAAACCTTTAAGTTTTTGTGTATAAAATCACTCTCTACTATTCCGCTCTTGATTTTTGTATACTTTATTGGATATGAAGTTATTGGTTTTCCTATGGTTAGTGTAGGTTCCCTCACGACACAAATGGGATTTTGGGTTGTGACAAATTGATATCAGAGCTCTAGGTTCACTAGCCTCACGAACATAAGGACAGTGTGTAATAGAGTCCTGTGGATTGGTACGATGACGTCTGTACCCATCCCCGAGAGGCTATGAAGTATTTAGGAACTATTCTCCTCTTTCACTCCTATCATTCCTACTCTTTTATGTTCTATACTTGGTTGACTCAAATTGGTATCTATATGATTCCAATTGCTATCTGGTTGTATTTGTAAGTTATGTCGAAAACTAACGCGAGGTTTAAGCTACAAAGGCTTGAGTTTCTGTTCTAATTAAGGGATTCTGCCCCGGCGAGGTACTATCTGCCGTGGAGAATCTGATTCTGCATAATGTCTTCCGTTGTAGCAGAATTATGTACTTGTTTGGATAATATGCCCCGACGAGACTTTTCCCGATGAGGTGAGTCCGCTTCGGTGAATACCATTTGTGCTCCGGCGGAATCACTGGCAGAAAACCAGTAGGTTCTGCTTCTATTTTGAGATTTTCACGTGTGCATCATCAAATACATACCAAAGCCAACTATATCAAGCAAGAATCAACAAAGAGATTCCAAATAGCCAAATACACAACATCCGATATTATCCGCCAAACAAAACAAGAGAACTAGCTACGAATATCCAAAAGTATCCAAACATTCATTAAAACAAAGCAAATGAAATAAAGTCAAGCAATCCAAACAAAAATTGTCCAACACATCCAACAAGTACCAGAAAATGAAATAGATTATTTTGAAATTAAGCCCAACACAAGCTAACCATAATACCAATCGGGACCCAATCCTACCTCCTCGTGCCGGCCGCCTCACCCTCAGTGTTGTTGCTGTTGTCCTCTGCCTTGTACAGGAAGGAGTAGTCCTTAGCGTCAGCCTCATCCTCCACAGGTGAGGGTTTTTTGTAGTCCAAATGCTTGAACAAGCCATTAATGTCTCTCCACACATTCACGAGAAGCTTGCCCCGAGACTTACCCCTTTGATTCTCCTTCTTGACCTTTGTTTTGAGCTTGCCATAATCTATGCCCATGCCCTTATATGTCATCCCCAATTCCCCAACCGAGGTCTCAAAAGTCTTGTGCGACTCAAGATACCTTTTTATCTCCTCACGGTAGAAGTAGTCAGTAGCAACACCTGAAGAACTAGCCCCGATCGGAGGTCTAGAAAGTCCAACAACCAAGTCCCTAAGATCCCGTAGCTGAGAACCCATAGCACCAAGTGGTTGCGACTGCGAGTGCGACAACGACCCATCCCCAGTACCCTCACCACTCATATTCAGGTCCAATTTCCTCTTCTTTCTCTTAACTAAGGTACCCACTCCTGACACTCTCGTAGGGTGGAATACACCATCAGGTTTACTCCAGCCATCATCAGTCTTTTCTTCCACCCTCACCCTCCGGCAGAGCTCGGTAATCAAATAGGGGAATTTCATAGTTGTCTCTCCCTTGGCCAAATAATCCTTCCACTCTTGAATGATGAGATAACCCACATATTCACCGGAACCCCATCAAGAATGCAAGCTACCATGAGAGCAGGGATGTAAGCACAATCCAACTTGTTGCTCGAAGGCCTCACCCTACTAACAATGATACTCTTCCACCTCTTCGCCTCAGCTGTGAAGTACTCATTTGTGATTCCTGATTTTTGTGGTTCTAGGGGATCATGTCCCTGTGCTCTTCGACTACAAGTTGTGACACCAGCCACTCCCCATTTCCATAATCTTCTTTCGCCCTCATAAGCTCAGGTGGGTGGTTATGTAGCCCGTAAACATCATTGATCACCTCAACACTAAGAGATATCATCTTGCCCCGAATCCCTATCTCCGGATTAGGCTTAGAATACCTCACCCTCTTCAAGTTTGTGTAAAACTCTCTTACCCAGTCTTCTTTAGTCTTTCAAGAGGGTAGAGTAAAGACCATCTAGCCCGTCTCTCAGAGTCTAGTGTAGAAATCAAGAAGAGACACCTCCACCCTAGTAATATCAACCCCTCTCGCTTTCAGTAATTTTATATTCCTTAAGTCTTCAATGTATCAGCTCTCACAGTCCCTAGACATGAACCGATATGAATCGTAGTTACCCGCGGCTCCGCATTGATAAGTCCATGTTGTTGGGCAAGGTTCTCTATTAAAATTTGATCCATTTTCCAAATACACCTGCAAATGCCAAATATAGGACAACTCATTGATGAGAGTATATACACCATGATATTATGTGTCTATTGAGCTAAAGAAATCGACAAAATTCGACCCAAGTAAGTCTATGTGAAGCTACTATTTTGCCCCAGTCACTGTTTTGTTTTCGCTTCACCAGAAGGTCATTCTGCTGGAGCGAGTCTGCCCTAGTGAGGAGTGTATCCGCTTTGGAAAAAATACCAAGTTTCCCTCCTTTCGCTTCAGCGAGCCATTTATTCGCCACAACGGATACACTCCAGCGGACAAGGTGTCCGCCGGAGCGAGATCGTCATCCCAAGCAACCCACCAGAGAAATTGCAGTGGTTTTTGGCTGGAAAAGTTTATCTTTAGTTGTGGTGTGTGTTTATGTGGTGTGTAAAGTCATATTATGGTTGTATTAAGCTCGATCTGTAAGCTTTTTTGTCGTAACCAACCCCACCCATAATTTTCCATGGTTTGTTTTAATTTCCCCACCCCTTTACCATATTTATACCCTAGAATATGAAGCTTTAAGAATGTAATACAAGGTTTTGAGACTTACAGGAGAGCAAACATAAGTAGTCTGAGTGCGAAACAGTTTCATAGGTTCTGGGAGGCGTTCCGCCATCAGTTGGGTTTCGGCGAGGTGGTGGATGAGCGAGTAGTGAGTAGGGAGAGGTGATGGTATGAGTAAGAAAGTGAGTTATGTGGGTATGGTTCTTGTGGTGTTGTTTTGATATATAGTGGGGAAAGGGAAATGTAGAAAGTGAGTTTGGGAATTTGAGGGAGTTGAGGAAGTGGAAAGGGTGTGGGAGAGCGATCAATTTTTTGGGTAATGTTTCAAAATTTGTGTCTTCCGCTCTAGTGAGCCCTTTCTTCGCCCTAGCGAGTTCGTCGGGAAGGGTCAGTATTCCGCTCCAGTGAAGGTTGTCCCCTTTTTGCCGTCTACTCCAACGAACAAAAATGCTGCCATAGTGAAAGCACCCCAGTGGAGTCCAGTTCTGCCCCGGTGCATACGTCTATATTGGGAAATTCTAGTCATTCACGCACACGTTTCCTTGTGACAATTTACACATATCGGTGTTAGGGTCCTCGATTGAGCGATATTTTACATACATGTCAATTACTCATTGTTTTGCCGCTACATGGGTTGGGAAAATTACACTGAAATCATTTATTTGGGCAAGCAAATAGAACGAAATCCATCAGTTCTGTGCCCAAAGTACATACACACTATATTTTGCATAGGCCACCAGAACCCTAATGTGCCGCACACTTCCCGTGATACTATTTCATTCCAGGGAAAAATACGACTCTGACAAATGAGCCCTAGTAGCAAGTTTGAGTGTGCTCGAGGACTATCGTGCAAACCATAATCGATACTTTGTAGTCTCAACCTTGTAAATTCACTATATATGCCAGCCATTATCATATGCAAATATCCTCCGCGAGTCTACGCACTCAATTCTGTGAAGTACCCTTCACCTACTCTCTGTTCGAGGATGAATATTGGTTTAATTGGTATCTGATGTAACGATCTGTTTGATCGTTATGATCCCTTCGCCTGATTTTTGTTATAACTCTTCTCCCGGTATTCACCAAGGACATTTATAATATAGACCATGAGTTGAGTAACTTTTGCGAATGAAAAAGAAGACCACTTAATATGTAACATTTATGGGAAACAGTCGTCCCCGCCTCAGCGAACTCATGTCTTCCCCAGCGTGAATCTGTTTGCCCCAGAACTGGGCGAGGTGTCATGTAAATCTGCTTTAGCGGACCCTTTATTTGCCACGACGCATCTGCCCTAGCAAAATCGAATCCGCCGAGGCAGAAACGCTGGTAGAGCGATATAAATAGTAAGTGACCTAGTAATATGTCCCACTTTCCATACACGTTGTGGCTCGATATTGAGGCACCTTGAGGACCCTCCCTAGAATGGTTGACCTAAAGTCCCTCCATGAAAAGTATTCCCTTCCTCCCCCTTGTTATGTTTCTTAAATAATCTAGTAGTTGGGGGTAGAAGCTTAAAAATGGAGAATAATGTAAGAACTCTTAATGGTAGAAATATTGAGTGATTATTTGGTAATGGAATGGAATGGGTAAGGGTTGGATTCTTTAAATGAGCTAGAATATGGATAGAACAATCTTGTTTCCTGATTTAATTAAGATTATAGAAGCATGTTTCCAATTGGAAAAATTCTAGGGTTCCAAATTAGGGCTTTTTTTATTTTGGTCCAATTGAGGTATGAAATGAGAATAGATTTTCAATTAACTATGACTACCTAGCATATAATCATAGGTGTTATGTATTGAAGTTCGAGTCTTCATAACGTAGGTTCGGGATGGGTATTTTAAATTCTTGCTTTTATCGTGTTAAATTTGTATTAACTATGTAATGTGCATGATTAGACTCCAATTACCACGTGGTAAGAAGGAAGGGCTAGACTATTATTGAGGATAGAATTGGTAGCGCTCTTGCTTGGCTTTGAGATAGGCTATGATTTCCCTTGTTGTAGACTCCAATAGAAGTGTGTAGTAGTTTTAAGTATTAAGGGATATTTGGCGTGTTGGAGGTCTCACTCAGCCGGTTGTGATGAACGTTTGAGTGGGTACCAGTGTATAACCGTGAATATGGGTAGATTTGAGGAATCGACCTTAATTCGATTCCGACTGCTGCTTATTTAAGCTTGTCGCCACTACTTGGTCTTACCGCTGCATTTTGCTATTGTTGTGTTTATTCATCACACGATCCCCCCCCCCCCCTTTCAGGGAGCCTAATGCATATTCAAGACTTATGTGTGTAGACTTGTTGAATGTGTCTTCCTGATTATATGTTGCTTACATGGTGTGGGCTTATAGCCATGTAGTTATTACAAGTTTGACTTGGATTGTGATGCATTCTTCACCCTACACCTCATATAAATACTTGACTAAGACTGATAAATATTGATAAACTGATCATGCTGATTTCATGGTACATTCATATTCATCTCATTCATACATTATATGATTGGCATTGGTTACTGATAAACAATGAGAATGACTTGGGAAGTCGGATCAAAGGAATATGACACATGTTTAAGAAAGAGATGACTGATATGATAATTCAGCCATAGAGCTGGTATCCGATGGGATCAGATGGATATATGAACCTCATGAGTCCCTCATGGGTCACGTGAAAGCTACAACAGCAACATGTGTATACTAGGTATTATAGCCACTTGCATTCATGCATTCATGTCCATCATTGTGCATTGCATTTCTTTATGTCCTGATATGTGCTTTTGACATGTGTGCCTGAATTGAACCCTATTGTACTTGTACACTTAGACTGATTAGAGGGAATATCGTTCAATCTGGTGTAAGACTAGAGTGGAGTGACTTAAGGGACCTATACGCCCAAATGGGGTTTAGGCTGGACTTGTACAATGTGTGACTCGACGGTACATATGGTGAGTTGAACTGTAGATTCATGGTCGGTTAGTTAACTTATTCATTCTTGATTGATTAACGGACTAGTGGGTGATTTGGTAATCCTAATGGTTAATTGTGTGTTATGCAAGGGTGACGTCTACCAAGTGGGGTTGTGTATCTCTTAGGATAAGATATTAGTGACGAAGGCTACTATTTTGAATACCTAAATGTTACTATCTAGATTTACCAGAGTTGTATCCTTGGCTTGTATAGAGTGAGGTTCCATTAGAGGATTTACCATCTAGCATGACCGTAAGTGTAAGGCATCGTAGTGAAACTATAAGGTTAGACCACTAATTACATAACTAGCATGTTAATTGATTTAGTACTTGCGGTGGAGTTAACTTGATAGTTATGCATATTACGTGACTTTTGTTGTTGTCGACATATGATGCTTATGGGGGTACGTTGTGTACTCATTCTACGCTTGCTGCATCTTTTACGTGGATGCAGGTATTCCAGTCTATTCAGGTTGCAGCTTAGAGCAGGGGAGAGTAAGGCAGACTACCATCTTCAGTAGCCTTGGTCTCCATCCGGTGAGGTCGCCCTTATCATCCTGGGGGTGTTATTTTTATTCTCTCCTTAATGTAATTTAGAGTCCTTGTACTAGTGACACCAAGTCTTGGGATAGAACTATGGTTTTTCTTTTGGTAAATGTTTGTAAACCTTTAAGCTTTCGTGTATAAAAGCACTCTCTACCATTCCGCTCTTGATTTCTTTATACTTTATTGGATTTGAAGTTAGTTGTTCTCCTACGGTTAGTGTAGGTGTCCTCACGGCACATATGAGATTTTGGTTTGTGACACGTCTTTACCTTATTTTGATAATGAACTAGTGTCATCTTCAGTAAATTTTATTTTAATGGTCCTATAGGTAAATAACACTATAATATTACATGTACATGGAATTTTCCCTTACCAATATGTACATCCCAAGTAAACAGTTTACAATGAGCATACCCCAAACACAAATTACATATGATATAGCCAACATATGTTTACATTGAATTTAATGAAGTTAAATCTATATAATTTTTTTACCTTCTTCCCCGAGTTACATAGAACCCTCTTCTTTTTTTATTTTTTATCTTAAAATCGGTATATTATGATGTAATAAAAGTGTATATACACCTTTATACATTACATATATAATCATTATACAATATTATACATGTATACATAATGTTTAGCTTTGTATAACCATGTATAAAATATTGTTTAACTATATAAATATGTATCTGCATTATTTCTACAAATTCCTTATTTGTTGCACTAAATATCATATAAAAATTTGATAATAGTGTTCTTCAAATGGAGTCTCTTTCACTTTCCTATGCAATCACTCCAATTCAATTCCCCTAAGATCAGAAAACCTCGCCAGCAACCTCGAATGACCTCTCGAACCGAAAAGCTTCAACCTTTAATCAAATGATTTAATGGTGGAAAACAAAGTGGTTTAATGGTTGATGGAGTTATTTTATGGCGTTTGCATGGTTTTTGTATAGCTAAAGTTTTTTTGTACTTTAAGAGCTCTAGGATGTGAGTGTTTGTGAGGGATTGGGTGTTGTTAACGATGAAAAAGGATTTCTATTGGGAATTAAAACAATTCACGTGGGGTGAGCAAAAAAGGGGATTGGAAGCAGTTGGATAACACGCCATTTATTAATTAATGTGCCTTAATTATAAATTTTATAGCAACTTGCGCCAAACTGGATAAGTAGGGATGGGAAAAAAAAATCCAGAGAATCGAAAAAACCAAATCGAATTGAATTTCGGTTCAGTTTTTTTTTGGTTTTTTTTTTTAAAATCATTTTTTTGAAAAACCGAATCGAAAAACCTAATTAAATATATATATATATTTTTTTATTATTTATTTTAGGCTACTACTATCTCTTGAATTATAGCCATTGAAGCTAATCTATGAAGCTTTTATGGAAGTCGCATGCGGCATGGACTTGATTAACATATCACGGAAGCATTGACATAAAATGTAGAGAGAAAAAATAGTTGTAAATTGATAAAACTTGAAATGGTCATAACTCTGCGCTCGGATGTCCGTTTTACCTGATTGTTTTTTTGATTTTGCGTATTAAACGTCTGTTTTTCCAATCAATTTGTGTTTTCCCCCAAATCGATTTCTAATTTTCCTTTCTCTTTAGTAAACATCTCACGATACACAATAGATTTCAACGTCGAAATTTCATGATAGTGTAGGTGTGAATGTCAATTTCAGTTTTGGAAATTCAATTTTTTTAAAAAAATTAAAAATTCCCCGACCCGGCCCACTAGAAAAAACCGATATAATAAAAAATTAATTTTTATTCGGTTCAGATTTTTCGGATACAAAACCAAACCGATATACGCTCACCCCTAATTTCAATCATGATCCTTTTCTCATGGTATTATCAAAATGTAGGGTGATGAGTATGAATCCTAATCGAAATTACAAATACAACGTATACTTAAACGTGGCTAAATAACCCACATAACCGTACCAAGCCAGTGGATGTATCACCATCTTCAATGCCTGAAGCCTTACATGCATACACCGATAATAATTATGTTTTATATGTGAATCTTCAATCATTGTCTGAAAATGTATGCCATGACCTACCTCGAAGGCTCAACGACGTGCCACGAACGCCTCAAGCAACCACCTTTCCTTTCCAAAAAGCCTCAGGTGGATCCAAATCTATCACATACGCGTTCTATATAAGTACACCATATTTTCACTCCCTGAAACCCAAAAGTGAATCCATAAATAGGCATATGAAAGTCCACCCTTTTCACCACATCATGAATAGGTAACTTGAACTTCGATGCCCTCTACATGCACAATGAGATTTTAATAGACAAATCCTTTTAATAATGAACATAAATTTCTTTCTTTTCATCTTTGTGCATTATATTTTCTCATGCACCTTTTACTAAGAACTGACCATTTTTCTCGTTCTCACCCGCGTATTGCGCCAAGTCATGAGGTAGATTATCCCTTAATAGCTCTTCATTCCAGGCTCAATGTTTAATAAATTTCGAGACCTCGATTTCCTCATCATCAATGTGCACATCTAGAAGTCCTAATAACTTAGTCCAGTTATCAAACCAAAAATTAAAATAACCTTCTTTAGGTTGCCACCA
The DNA here is from genome assembly GCA_034509755.1 of Anisodus tanguticus. Lineage (NCBI taxonomy): Eukaryota > Viridiplantae > Streptophyta > Magnoliopsida > Solanales > Solanaceae > Anisodus > Anisodus tanguticus. Next base: position 31,557,794 of record CM067544.1, on the reverse strand, counting down.
GGTTTGATGCTGAACAAGTTGCTTAGTTGCCGCCATTTTGATCCAAGCATGTGATACACCCTTGTGTACGGTGTGCTCACACACTCGGATCCTTTGGTGATCAAGCTCAAGGGTATATATGGAGTTATAAATAATGTGTGTACATATATATATATATATATATATATATATATATATTGTAGTTTTGGTTCGATTTTGTTTTTTAATTTTTATTTATTTAAAATCAAAATAAGTCAAATGTTAACGAGTTTTGTAGTTAAATCTTTGATTTGGCGCAATTTTTTGATTTTCTTTTAACACTCCTATGTGAAGTTTTTTTTTACGTGGCAATAATCACTCCTATTTATTTTTTAAAGTAAACTTCTTTTGTAGAAGTATATAGTAAATTAACATATGGAAAAATAAGTAGCTAGGACTTATCATTTACAATTTTGAAAAGTTAAATAAATTGCATAAAAAGAAAAGAGAATTTGAGTTATATGACTGTCTCATGAAATACAAAGCAAATTCGTAACTAAGTTGTATTGGGTGGAAACGCCTCTAGTGGAATTAGTGTATTCGGGAAGCCCAACGGCTCCAAGTCTTTGCACAACTGTCTTCCAGTCCCAACAAACCCCATCACACCAGCCTTCCTAGATCAGAGCATCGCGGCGCACCGTGGGCACAATGATGCCATCCTGCTCACGTCGTCATAACTTTGGAGGGCATAGTAGTCCAGTTTTATCTTACATATGGGAGACTTAGAAGGGAAGGAAGTACACATTGAATTCATAAAGCTTATACTTGTAACCTAGATATTTTTCTAACATATTGAAATGAGCACTTCTCCATTATTTTGAATTATCAGATCTAAATCAAAGCTTGCTTTTTGATATTATTTATTTGTTCTTTCATTATCTTGCACATTTACTTACACATCTGTAATCTATCATTTAATACCGGACTCATCGAGGGATTCAATGAATCGAATATAACTCACTTCTCTTTAAACCCTAAATTACAAATCTCTAATTGTGTTTTTGGTTCGAATTAATTTCACTGAAAAACAGTTTGGCTTCGTCTGTGGGGATAGACAGTTGTGGTGTTGTCTCGATCTATAGCCGATCTCCTTGAAAAAACCAAACGAAATCTCTATACTCAAAAAAATGGGAAGCATGTCGGTACAGAGTAGCATGTAAGAACCTCGGGAGAATGTTCATCACACCTAGTCGAGACTTCCCTTCTGCCTTCATAGGACCAACTTTCACTCTCAGAAGATACAAAAAGGTCCTCAGATGGGGGTCTAACTGGTAGAGTTTTGTGGGTCATGTCATCCATCTTTAAAGTAACATCTAGAGCAGTGTCAACATTAATTGAGCCCTCCCAGACCTCCTGAAAGCCATCCTTCAGTCCTGATACACTGTGTAGGTCTTCTCAAGGATAAAGTCCATCTTCAGTTATTGGACTATTGCATTCGTATCAAATATATGGGTCTTCTGCATGGCCTCACGGAGAGAGGTGTTGCACTCGGAAAGGTCCTTATTAAGCTGGAGTTAGTTTTGGTACCAGGTTGATAAGCTTTTGTACCTCCTCTCTAAGACGCTTAAATCTTTCTCTATCGAAGCCTTGTCTTTCTGACAAGCCTCAAGTTCAATCCCCATAACTCGAATTCACTCTATCAGGATCGTTTCCCTCTGAACCATATTGGCGAAATTCTCCTGATGCTCGACCTACATCTTCTGAAGTTCCAGAAGCTCCTTATGAAACTTGGCAGGCTCCTCCACTGTGAACTTTCATGTCTTTCTCTGACTGGGCCAACTTGGTCTAGATCCTATACAAAAATCAGCTAGCTCTCTAGGGCTAGGTGATGCTCCTGCAACTTCTGATGCTCCAGTGTCCTTTCCCTCTCCTAAAGAAGCTTCCTCTAAAAACCCTTCATGGTAAGGAGGCTCGCCTAAAATAAGGACAGCCAAAGACCACACTTACTGGACTAAATAAAAGAGCAAATTGGGAAGTAAAAGCAATTCCATACCTAGGCAGCCGCATGAGCACCGACATTGAGTAAACAGTCTCAAGAATTGCCCTTCATATTCTCTCTATCTCTCTCACTTGCCAAAGGCTTTAAGTAACTAGCAACCCCTACCGACTGTGAAAGAAAGTTGCATTCTTAGGGAACGGAAAAGTTGACATGTCGGCGAGCCGAAGGATCATGGACTGGTGCCAGAGAAGTGTCTACTAACCATGATCGGAGGGAGCCTCGAGAGCCCTCAGGGTGTGCTCCGATGTTAGGACCCTGAAGATCTTTAGCGTCGGACCCTAAGTCGTGGGAGCCTATATTTGAGGAACGGAAGTAGGGACAACCCACAATTATGATGGAACATAGGGAGTGGATACAGTGCTCGGAGTCATACCTCTGACTCTTAACAGGAGCTAAGGAGAAAGGAGCACAGTAATTCATCTTGTCCGATAATTCCATTTCTATGAAAAGATCGATAGTAACAGCTTCGAATCTGGCAGTTCTCTAGCTAGAAAACCCCGGGGACAAATCCTCATCCTCTTTACTAGAATCATACACTAAGTCGATAGCCATGAAGGGAGCGATTTGAGTAGCCAAGGTTGTCCCGTGACTATCCTACTCCCGAGCATTCAATCTTTTCCTTTTGACCGGAAGAGGGGGAGAAAGAGATAATGGCCGCTTTAATGCAGCCGAAGGAACTACCTCCTGATCCTAGCCTAATTGGGACGCAATCTATAAAACTTGTTATAGAGCAGCATCCAAATCTTGAGGAACCTTCGCTAAAGGCCGAACCGACGCTCTTTTTGGAAGACCATAGTTCTTCCCATTCCAGTTATTCTTCAATGCAATCTCTTTCCATGTTCACAGGGAACAAGGAGCGAAGTCTAGAATATTTAGACCCACTGGGCCAGGATCAACACCAGATTAGGTTTTCATGTTGTATTTAACAGGAGAGGAAAATCAAGATTTAAAACGTCGCTTAGGACCAAAAATGCAGAGCACATAAGATAGATGTATATATAAAATTTACGGTTGAAGTTATATTATTTTGGGATGGTGGCCTCCGGAGGCTTGTTTAGATCTGCAGTCGCGATAATGACATATCTCTCCATCCATCCCCGATCGAAATCATTTTCAAATTAGGAAATGAAAGCATTTTGGCCATGGCGGGTCAATTAGATAACCCCTGCCCTGAAAATTGTGGGGGAATAGAGGCCAATTAAATGGGTGAGGGTGAAGTCCTCCCCCACTTGCAAAGAATAATACCAGATACATGCAACCGTTCTCCACGAGGTCGAACCGATTTGATCCAGGCATACTTTGTAGCTCCGGAAAAATTCCAAAATTATGGGGTCAATAAATTCGCTTACCCTCTCTGGAAAAGGGTAAGTATACACTAAGGAATACCCCTGTCGGTAGGAAGAATGTTTTCTCCTTCCTATGGAAGGAACACCTCTATCTTACTTCATCCGCAATCCACCTTCATACGGGTCAGGTAACGAGCGCTTATAGAGGATTTATATTTGTTAGTCGACCAATCTTGCTCGCAATCAGGAGCTCTGGAAGTATCGCATTTCGTTAGGTCCTTCAAATTGGAATAGTTGCTAGGGATATAGCGTTTGTTTGAAGATTTGAAAAAGAAGATGATGATTTCCTTTTCTTTGAAGTTCTGCTGGCCGACGACCGACAAACTCCAATGGGGACCTGGTGAATAGGGACATCGGAGTCACTACGAGTGAGGATCTGGGCTCGGGTAGTAACGTTACTGATCTCGCCCAAATTACACCTTTAATGGTATAACGCGGACGTTGTCAAATATAGTAACCCAACATAGTTAGGAGTCGAATCCCACAAGGAATATGATGAGAAACTAGTCTATTCATGCGCGTATTATAACTTTACTAATTTCTTTACTTCTAAGGTAACCAAGTTGTTTGTTTGTTTGATTTATGTATCTGCTTCAATTTATCAACTTAAGAGGTGTTTAAATTATCAAGTAATTGGAGTGTTAGGGTTGTGACTCAATTCATGGAAGTAGTGTTGGGTTTAGACTTAAGTAGGTGTATTAGTGTGGAATGGGTAATTGAGACTTGTGTCTAGGTGGGATTTTTCAATTGACCCACTTAATTTCACTTTAGACTTTCTCAAGCTCTAAAGTGTAACATTTATGAACACCCATTTTGTACCCTTAGTGGATTTCATTCGAACTAAAGTTGAGAATCATTAAATGAGGTTTAAAGCGCCAAGTCCTAATCAAAATACTACTTTTCTAGACTTTAGTTTCCTTTCTCATATTTTGACTAGAGACAATAGGCAAGAAAGAGATGTTTGCAACCAACCCTTTAACATTAAATATGAGGGATAGTTGAATCCCACATTAACATATATTTTTCTTTGTTTATTAACTACCTCAACTACTATATTTCATTATTTAATCACAACTCCAACCTAAATCTAGCCACTCATTAAAAATATTAAATACACAACATAATAGTAAATGACACAAGACAAAATGAATATAAAGAGATGCTTACAATGATTAATGATGAAAAATACTTGTTTTTACCCAATGGATTAAGAATCTTGTCTTTCGATTGATTAACTACAAGTTTTGTATAGTAAAATGAGATAAAGAAATATTCAAAGTGGCTAAAAAAGTTTAGATTCTAGGTAGGGAATAATGTGTCCCATCATAAAACCCTAGGTGGATATATATACGGACCCAATTTTTGGACTACAATTATTTACAAAAATGCCATCACACGCCACTCTGCTACCGCAGAACAGGTCTGTGGTCCACAAAGTTGGACCTAGGGTTCGCAGAGTGGATTTTGATTTTGATTGTCTGAAACTTCAGTTGGAAGTGCGGTCCGCATAACTGAATGCGGTACGCATAACTGAATGCGGTACGCATAACTGAATGCGGTCCGCATAACTGAATGCGGTCCGCATAACTGAATGCGGTCCACAGAACTGAACTGCGGTCAGCAGAAGTGCCTTAAATCTTCGCAATCTAAGATGAACTCCAGTTAGAGAAATGATTCACATATCAGATTGTGATCCATAGAAAGGAAGTGCAGATCGCAGTTTGGGTGCTCCATAATTCTTATTTCACTATTGATTTCTGAGGCTCCGATTACCATTCTGTGGTCCGCAGTTTGGTTTTGCAGTCCGCAGTTTGGTTTTGCAGTCCGCAGAAGTCACATTCTCAGAACTTATTCCATTTTTCAGCATTTTTTACTATGTTTCAGCACATTTCCTCATTCTTGGTGTCCTAACATACAAATCCTATAAAAATCAGAATAACATAAGAAAAGACTACGACAAATGCCTAAAGAACAATAATAATCCATGAAAATGGTATCAAATGTGCCATGAAAATGATAGGTAAATTTGATTTTTTTTTAAAAAAAAACAGAAAGAATGAGAAAGCGCCGAAGGTTGGGGGGAAATAAAAGAGAGCCTTTGTGCGAGATGTTTTATGAAGAAAGTAAGGGAAGAGGCAACATTTCATTTAAAAGGAAGCAAATCAAATCATCATTATGACATCAACTCCCGAGGAAAGGATGTGGATAAGCCTACGACGCGTGTAAAGTGAATGCTGCAGGGACGATAGAGCATTTAATGAAAGAGGATGACATGTGGAGAAGGATAATCGATCAGACTGACATACCAATATCAAAAAGCATCGTGGCAAGGTAAAATTGACGGTTGAGAAACTCTTCCACTTCCACTTCCTAAAGTTCACATTTGTAACCTAGATCTTTTTCTAACATATTGAAATGAGCAGTTGTCGTTATTTTCCATTATTAGATCTAAATCGAAGCTTACTTTTTTATATTATTTACTTGTTCTTTCATTAGCTTGCATATTTACTTACGCATCTGTAATCTATCATTCAATACCGGACTCATCGAGGGGTTTTTCGGATCGGATACAACTCATTTGTTTTTAAATCCTACATTATAAATCTCTAACTGTGTTTCTGGTTAGAATTAATTTCACAGGAAAACATATGCTAAGATATCTTCCCATAGTTGCTAGATCATGTTTTTCTCATGGCCTCTCCTAATAATATGAATATCTAAAAATGGTTTGCTTTTGAAAGACTTGTATATTTAAAGCTAGGGAAAGTTTAGAACATGGCTTTACATACATGTGTGTATGTATGCTGGCTAGGTACCCCAAATGTCATGTCACAACTTTATCCATGAATATTTGAACCCCTTTACATGCTCTGTTAACATATTAATCCAAGTAGGTGTATATAAAGCATCATTAAGCTATATATAGTTCATGACTATTGGTTTATAAGTCCTTAGCTTGAAATTTATCATTCTAAACATCTTTGCATGCTTTCATACCTCTTTATTTTGCCCAGGATCCATTTAGATTAAGTACTTTGCATGTCCTGGTTTCAAATGTGAATATTTCCATCAGCATATCCTCACATATTCTTGATTAAACATGTTACCAAGGGCTCAAATGAATCATCGTTGCACTTGAAACCATAGCATCCATGATTCAACACTCAGAAAGCAGTCATATCGACCCCGTGGAAATCAACAACAAAGAAGAATATGCCTACTGCTCCTACGTGGAGGCAGAACCCGACAGCAAAACCATAGTATGTCGGCATAAGCACGTACCTATAGAAGAGAGAGTACCCCGAAAACACCACGGTCAATCAAAAAAATACCATCAGGATAATGGCTTATGGTTTATTCCTAAACAAGGGAATACTTTACAGAAGGATGCCTGATCTACGGTTACTTCGATGTGTTGATGCTACTGAGGCCATAAAGTTGCTCGAAGAGGTATACGTCGGGACTTGCGAACCTCATATCAACAGGTTTATCTTGGCTAAGAAGATTCTGAGGACAAGTTACTACTAGATGACAATGGAAACCGACTGTAGTCTGTTCATGCAAATGTTCCATCAATGCCAGATTCATGAAGATTTGATCAAGGTCCCTCCAAATGAGCTCAATGTCATTAGTTCACCATGGCCATTCGTAGCCTAGGGAATGGATGTTATTGAACCCATAGAGCTGGCAGCCTCAAATGAGCATCGCTTTATTCTGGTATCCATAGACTATTTCACAAAGTGGGTTGAAGTTGTCTCTCATAAGTCGGTAACAAAGAAAGTAGTAGCTAACTTTGTACATCATAACATCATCTACCGAATTGGCATCCTAGAATCAATCATAACAGACGAAAAAGCAAATTTGAACAACGATATGATGAAAGAGAGCTGTGAAAAGTTTTGTATCACTCATCAAAATTTGACAGCATACAGACCACAGATGAATGGAGTTGTTGAGGAAGCGATCAAGAACATCAAAAGAATCCTAAGGAAAATGATCGACAACTATAAAGATTAGCATGAATAGTTGCGCTATTCGTTGCTACGATATCGTACAACCACCAGAACTTCAACCATAGCAACTCCATATTTGCTCGTCTACAACACTAAAGTTGTGATACCAACCGAGGTAGAGATACCCTCACTCAGAATCATATAGGAAGTAGAGTTGGATAATACAAAATGGGTCCACAAAAGATACGAGCAATTGGCTCTAATCGATGAAAAGAGGTTAATCGTCATATGCCACAATCAGTTATATCAACAGAGAATAGCACGTGCCTTTAACAAACGGGTAAGACCCCAGATCTTATAAATTGGACAACTGGTACTCAAACGCGTGTTTCCACACTAAGATGAGTACAAAGGGAAATTCACACCCAACAGGAAAGGGCCCTACATAGTGTGCAAGGTACTGTCAGGAGGAGCTGTTATCCTCCATGAGATGGACGACCAATAGTGGCCCAAAGCAATCAATTCAGACGCAATCAAACAATACTACTCGTGAAGACACATTCTTCAAGGCTTGTAATCACCTTCTACTTGTAATATCATTTATTTTTTTGTAATTACATCTATGTTTTGCTTTTAATCGAACTTATTTTCTTGTAATCGCATTAGAAAACCAAAGCCTTTTAATGTAACGAACTACGCGAGAACCTAATTCCAAATAAAAAGGGGATACATAGGTGTTCATTACGGACTCGGTCTTAACATTACCCAAATGTACCATTTTATGTAATATGAACTACGCGAGGACCTAATTCCCAAAGAGGGATACATATACACTCTCTGAGCTCAGTCGCATTATTATAAAAATCAACCATATTTACTCTGAATTATGCTTTGATCTGATTCCTGAAATGAGATACGTAGGCGCTCTTCGAGCTCGGTTGTGCCAAACAAAACCTCTAAATAACCCCCTAAGGAAACCTCAGAAATATCAAAAAATTGAAGGATCGCCTCACACAACATAAACTAGGGTAGAATTTTTGAGAAGATCTAAAAAATTACATCAACCATCCGACTTAAAGGATCAGTCAGAACTTATAAACTGGGGCAGAATTTTTTAGAAGAGGTTAAAATTCCATCAACAATCCGGCTCAAAGGATCAGCCGGTCAAAGCTTATAAACTGGGGTAGAAGTTTTGAGAGGAACTCAAAAATTCCTTCCAACGCAAATCGGCCCAAGAGTCAGCCGATCCGAGTATGCAACTGGGGAAATTTTTTCGAGAAGGCTCGATAATTTCACCAAGATCAAGACAAAGAAACAAGAACGAAACGCCGAAGACATTCAGAAAACCTCGCTCAAGTGAACAATGTCTTGACATGAGTTGGAAATACTTTTATATATAAAATATTTTAAGGGCATTCTTTTTTCAAAAAATATATTTTTTCAAAAATTACTATTACTAACATTCTCTCTCACTATACCGTGGCTGAAAATGGGTCGAGACTGGTGAAGAGGGAATAAATACACCAGGAGTTAGCACCACAGATTGATCATATAGGAAACTAACAAATCTTTCTATGATTGCAGGTCATCAGAAATGTTATCGAAAAGACGACTAGTTTTTTCTACTAACTTGTTTGCTTATGATTGAAACAGGGAAAACCTAACCTTGATAGCTAAGAGTCAAATGATGTAATTACAGCCTAACAGTTGCATTTCTCAATCCAAGAGTCGAAGGATGTAATTCTGGCCTAACGGCTGCAGTTCCTATTTTAAGAGTCGAATTATGTAATTTCAGCCTAACGACTGCAGTTCTCATTCTAAGAGTCGAATGATGTAATTTCGGACTAATGACTGCAGTTCTCATTCCAAGAGCCAAATGATGTAATTCCGGCCTAACGATTGTAGTTCTTATTCCAAGAGTCGAATGATATAATTTCGGACTAACGACTTCAGTTCTCACTCCAAGAGTCGAATGATGTAATGCCAGCCAAAAGGTCATGGTCTCCATTCCATAGAGTCAAGTGATGTAATTCCAGCGAATGTGTTGTGGTCTTCACTTCAGTTGAACTATGTAATACCAGCCAAGATGGTTGTGGTTTTCATTATATATCGAGTTAGTTGATGTAATTCCAGCAAAGGGGTTGCAGTCTTCACTCCTATTGAATGATGTAATACCAGCCAAGATGGTCGTGGTTTTCATTTTATATCGAGTCAGGTGATGTTATTCCAGCGAAAGGGTTGCGGTATTCACTCCTATTGAATGATGTAATGCCAACCAAAATGGTCGTGGTTTTCATTCAATATCGAGTCAGGTGATGTTATTCCAATGAAAAGGTTGCGGTATTCACTCTAGTTGAATGATGTAATGCTAGCCAAGATGGTAGTGGTTTTCATTATATATCGAATCAGGTGATGTAATTCCAGCAAAGGTGTTGCGGTCTTCACTCTATTTGAATGATGTAATGCCAGCCAAGATGGTCATGATTTTCATTCTATAGAGTTGTCGTCGTCATTTGATAGAGTCAGGGTGATGTAATTCCAGTCAAACGGCTGCAGGCTTCACTCGCAAGTTCGAACGATGTACTTCTGGCTGAAAGTCGCAGTCGTCATTCCACAAATTAAACTACATGATTAATAACGCGATCAAAAGAGAGTCGGACAGTGCCGAATGTGGCACTCACTCAAAGTAAACATTCCCCAGCAAGTCAATAGAGCCTGACAGCGTTGGAAGACGTGCCTGCTAAAAAGAAATCACTCAAGAGGGTAGAAAAAAGACAAAGTCGCGCAAGTATGAAAATATAAAATATAATAACCAACATGCATATCTCAGCATATGGAGATGGGGCAAAGCTACCGAAGGTGGAAAGCAGAAGGCCAGATCCAGATATATGTAGAGCAAATATGGAACTTGTTCTTGGGCAGCCGATCGAAAATATATGTCAACGCGAGTCAAACTTTCTACACATGAGCTTGAACATCACTCCGCACTGACCTCACTTGCAAACCACGAAGTTTTACTTTTAGAACCCGTCGTCGATTTGGCATATATCGGAGGGGTCAAAGGGATTCCCACATAAAGAATACTCATTTTAGGCCATCGAGTCGAACAACAAGTGACCTGATTTCCAAAATCGGGGATATGTAGTCCACTCACTCTTCGAGGATCGGACACATTCAAATAAATCATTCTGGGGCTTCCCGGTCTGATATTTTTATTTAATCAGTCTATAGTGGTTTATTTGAGTCGAACTACAGGTGGTCTAAATTCTCATACAGCCTGAGGTATGTAGAAAACCTAGAAACCAGGGTCCGGCCATAACTTTTAAAAATTTGTATAAAAATGAGAAGTAATTACTTACCGGCCGGCAAAAGACTAGGTCAAAATTCGTTACTCAAGGATGGTCTGACCATCACGGAACAACGAAGGGGTGTTATTGACACCTAATTTTTACCCTCAAATAATTTAAATATTCAGAGTTTCCAAGTCACATACAGTGTGGAATATATTTTTCACAGAAACGAATATGATTTTACAAAATTATTCTGGGAGTATTTTGTCATTTTATTTGACAAAATATCAGTATACATATTGTATATCATAGCCTGATTTTACATAATCTGATCGTTAATTATGAAGTTGGAATTTTAATGGATAGTTATAAATGTTATTAGCTCAAAATGAATCTTTAATTAAAAAAGACGTTTGCATGAGTTTAATATCCTAAATTCTAATTAGTATCAAATTCTGACCCAAAATGAAGCTTTTATTTTAATTAGCTTATTTTCAATTTTTTAAAGCTATTTCATGATTTACAATATGACTATATTTGCAAAATATGACCACGTTGTGTTGAGACGTTTTAAAAAGAAAGGGTTTGGGCTCCATCCCGTTCGAATCAGCTGAGCCCAAGGCATTTTAGCCTAGAACCCGGTCCAGACCCATAAGAATAGAGCATAAAGGTGGCAAGCCCTTCACTATTTCTCACTTTATGACTTGGTTCCAAAGGAACCCTAGTCGTTGCCTTCTCCGTTGCCATTTATGGAAACTGTGTGCTGTACTCGGTCGTCTCTGGTTCTCCTGCTTCGCCGGAATAGGAAAGGGCATTAATTTCCCTCGCCCTCTTCCTTTGAACGCCACCAGGCCACCCACCACCCTTGCAAGGTGTGGTTACCCCTCTATTTTGTTTTTTCTGCTAGCAATAAATGCTCCTTATCCGTTTTACAGTTTGAATCCTCGATTGTCATTGGTTGATCATAGATATTCCCTATTTCTTTCATCATATCTATATATTGTAGTGTTCATTCATATGTATTAGGCTCTACTATCATGATTCCCTTCCTATGTTGTATTAGGCCACCTATGTATATTTAATGAAGATAATAGTCTTGAGCCTGTTTGTGGACGCTTGTGGCATTCCTGCATAAAACAAAGCATCTTTGCTTCCTTCCCAATTCATGTGTATCAGTTAGGACTGCTTTCTTGCTTACTGTGGTACATGCTTGTATGAATCATGGAGTACACTATACTTGTTGAAACTAGATACTTAGTATGCTAGGATATCTTCCCATAGCTGCTAGATACTTCTAAGTTTAAAATAGAAGTGCACACACTAGGGATATTCTGGGTTGGTACAACCCTAATGTGCAATGATATAAGCATACTGGTCACCCCCATCCCTTCTCCAATAACTGGTCTTGCATTTGTCTCAAGTTGAATCAATTTTGTTGTGACTGTATCTATCATAACTTCATAGGTATGTCGTTTTGTGCGCTGGTTTGAGGAAAATGCCATGTATATTCTATATTAGCCCCACCCCCTTGTGCTTATGTTGTTTTATGTGTCCGGTGTACAAGTTATATATTTAATATACTTGTCTATACGAAAGTATACAAACTTTATACCTGTGTATATCATTCACAAACATCATGCTATGTGTATTTCGTTGGGCCTATCCCATATCTGCTAATTGTTTCTACTTGTATTCCTCACGATTGAATATTGGTCTTGCCCCACTGTGTGTTTCTTCTCTTTTATTCTGTGTTGATTTGATTTGGGCTTGACCCAATTTCTCTAAATTGAATACAAGTTGCATAGGTTATTTGTATATTGCTTCCACATATATAGTTAACTATGATAGGATTTGGTACTTCTAACTGGCCCTTTTATTTTTCGCTATGTGTTTCATGTGCATTATCATTTGATGGGTCCATCACTTCTATTCAGCCGAGATAAATTTAGTGCATGATTTCCTTAGCCGATTGGGCTGAAGTCGAATCAAACTAATTCTGATCGAGTCAAGAAAGAAAGGAAAGCTAATATTTGCTTTGAAGACCCATTTATGTGTTGAAATAGACAACTGGTGGGATTCGGTAGGCCCACCGGCCTGAACTTTACTCTATTTAAATCTCATTACTTATATATGTATATATATATCACCAAAAGATTTTCTATATTATGTTTTAAATCTGGAAACAAGAAATAACGGACTATTTTTTTTTGCTAAAATGAAGAAATTGTTTAGACATTGAAATCTGAAAAGAATGGATTTCCATCAAGTGTGAAATTGATTTTGAAGTTAAAAAATGTGACTCAGAATTTAAATTGGGAAAAAAACTAAAATGGACCGATATTGGAAGGACCCAGTAATTAGGCCGGAGTGACTTGGTTATTTTTTAAAAAAATCAGAACTGAAGTGCGGACTAAAAGTTAATATCCGTTGTTTAAAATTTGAAAACGGGCGAAGCTCAATGGACTAAAGTGTTTTGGACTTAAAACCTTGTCTTAGGACTTGAGTTTGAGTTAAAGAATTCTGGATGTTAGGATACAAGTTGAAATTGGGTAATAAAGCATGCAAAAAAGAATAAGAAATTCATTTTCCATCTCTTTTGTCAAAGAAAACCCAACTTGTCTTTTTTTTTTTTAAATAAGTTGTACCACTTTCAAAACTTGGAATTTTTTTTGAAAATATGCAAGTGTAAAATTAGTCAATATAGTTGGACTAAATGTGGAGTCTTACTCAAATTTATATTTGACTGTTCTTAGTCTGAAAATAAACATTGACTAAAACATCCCATGTATACTATTTAGGCGGAAGTTTAACTCTCTGTTTTGAAATGTAACCTTGGGTTTGAAAAAATGACAAACTGTTTTTGTAGATTTTAAAACACAAGAAATTTAAATCATTTTTAAAGCATGCTATAGAACTCGTAAGTCAACTGTATTCTACAGATCTTTAATACCGGGGTGTTACCACCTTCTCCAAGGGGTCACCAGAACCCTTACCTTAACTTTGATTTAGATAATATTTTTCAAAGGAATTTGAATAAACCTTTTCACACTGGTTTTCCTAACCTATAAATTAGGTGGCGATTATAAACACATTATCCAATTTAGGGCCCCATCCAAATTCTTAGTAGCTCTTTTGTACGCTAACTCGTATGAAAAAGTGAATCATAACAGATGGAGACTTTGCTAGCGATAACCCTAGGTTCTAACAATAAATATTCCAAAACAAGAAGCTTTTCAAAATGATATAAATTGCGTATGTGTTTTAAATACTATAATTATAAACTGTAATTCATGCATTCATTTTCTGACAAATGGCATGCACAGATACTTGCATATGTGCACCAAGGTGATTATGCAGACTCACAGTCACCCTCCAGTATAAAACCAAAAAAACATTTCTTTGGAACACATTGAAGATAGAGTTGGTTCGTGGTCGGTCCAACAGTCAACAACGGCTTGGGTTGTCCGCTCATGTTTCCTATGTCATTCGCTAAACCACTCTAGTACAACTAGGATAGAGCGAAGCCAAATCCCTTATATTAGCACATGCTGACTTAGATATGTTCGGATATCTCAGACCTACCTGGACCTGGCAGGCTAACTTCCTCGTGTCATAATGATCTCCGACCCGAAATCACTACATCCAACAATTTGCTATGTGGAAGCATTTGTGTGCCATATGTGATGAACTATTGTTCCTTTGGGGGAGGGGGGGGAACTAAGTGTGTTCTATTTCAGACATGGTTGCAGAAGCACCAGAGATGTGGAAGGTTAATTTAGGCCATTGGGGGCTGACCCAAAGAATTAGACATTCGATGGAAATTTCGAGACCGCGATTGAGTTCGTAGTGTACTTTTACGTATGCGTGCATATCTAGTTTGTGTCTAGGAGGTCTCGAGTGATTGTCGAATTTCAGGTTTTTCAGGTTGAAATTGCATAAGGTTTGTTTCTCTGATTTGCTAGTATACTCGATGGGGCGGGCGTCACTACGCTCCAGCGGATGAGAGGCCACTGCAGCGAAAGGTTGGGCTTTTGGGCAGGATTCGCAGGCGTGGATGGGTTGACCGCGGGCGTGGGTTCGCTGCAGCGGAAGTCGATAAAAGAATGACATTTTTTTTGAAGTGTGGATTAAAACCCTTCATTTCCCCCATTTCGAAAATACTTCTCCAAAGCATATTTAGGGCGATTTCAAGCTTTCTTAAGTGGATTCTTCTTGTGGTAAGCTTTCTTAACCTTGTATTACATTTATTTATCTCCCATAAGTTGATTAAATGGTGGAAAAAACCTAGAATTTAGTTGGAGAAGAAGAGTTCAACCTAGTTAGGGTTTATTTGATTGTTAAGCTTAAAAATAAGAATTAATTGATGGGTTTTGCTAATCTAATCTTGGTTATCACTAATTAGTACTTGTTAAGCTTGAGTCTTCCATTAAAATTAAGAAATTGATTATTGGAAAACTAGAGTTCTTACCCAATTTGGGGTTTTTTGCATTAATTGATGAAATTGGCCTAATATTGAGTTATGCTGGAAATTGGTGAGCAGGATTGAACACCTAGAACGTTGAATTGCATATTCACTTTTGAAATGACCGTTTTATCCCTTCTTCCCTATTCGGTTTGGATTCAAAAGAATAGTATAGTGTTATGGGTGTTGTTAATAATTACATGCTCTAACTTACACTTCGATAATATTAGACTTCGAGTACGACCGTGATCCTTGGAAGGGCAAGGCTCAGGTGTGACTCATTTTGACTTACGTTCAGCATCCAGGTAGGTTACGACTTACCTTCTGGTTAGACTTCGGTTAGCAAATCATATGTGTAGTTAGATTCTATTGGAGAAAGAATGTAGGCCTTTGGGTATGAAGTTGTATGGATTACTTAGGTTGGTTACTGATGTTTGTTCATGACTTGTTTGTCTCTTTGTGATTATTGGACTTGTACATAGTGACATACTGTACTTGTGATGTAGTTGTATCTCATTTATCTTGATACTATCACAGATAGAGGAAAGGACTTAATCAGATACCAATATTATGATGTGTCCTTGTGTTTCATGGTTGGAGACTCGATATGACACACTAAAATTGTCTTGCATCATTCTCGTTTCCATGATATATTGATATTACTTGTGATTGGCATGACAATGATAAATGAGAATGGAACAACAATGATTCATATGATATACTATATTGCGTAGCCATCTCTATGTTATGTGATACAGAGTGGCTAGCGGGGTGTACGATAGAAGAGTCATCTGTAGGTTGTGTGATACAGAGTGACTGGTACATAGACGTCGCGGGTCCCTATAGGTCATGACTGCCGAGATGTAGAGATATTCTGCTCGGAGCATGTATGTACGGATATTTCCCGTGGCACTGCATTGCATGCATACTTACTCATCATTCCGTATATTTGGATCCTAATTTGATTCTCCATACTTGGCTGATTATTCTCGGATTGTGATATTACTTGTACTTGATTGCGAGCATGTTTATCTTTCCATTTATTTCTTATACATATGTTAGCTAACTGTTGTCGGCCTATAATAACTACCGATACATAGTATTTGTACTGATAGTATCTTGCTGCATTCTTTTCTGAATGCAGAGTTCCTGACTGGTTCTATATCTGCTCCTTGAGATTGATCCTGAGGCTACTTGTTGAGTCTTTCAGGGTGAGCATTGTTGATGGATCTGCTGCCTAGAGACTCTTTCATATTACTTGTCTTATCTTGCTCCCGAGACAGTATTTCTACTTTTGAGACTTATGTCATTTTCAGACATGTATTATTAGTGGCTCTTGTACTGTTCTAAACCATTTCATTTGGGGTTGTATTAGTATGATATTTCCGCACCTTTGAAATTTATGTTATGATTTAGACTTACATTTAACTTACTCTCTTTACTTTATTGTTAATGAATTAACGATTAAGGGAAGGGTTCGCCTAGCGAGGTGGGAATGGTAGGTGCTTGCATGACTTTGTGATTTTGGGTCGTGACATTAGTACAACCTTTCACCCTCAGATCGATGATTGTTAACACCTAATTTTTACTCTCCAATAATTTTATTTAATTATTCAGAGTTTCTGAGTCACATACAGAGTGAAATATACTTTTAGGAATGCGAATATGATTTTACCAAATTATTTCGAGAGTATTTTGTCATTTCATTTGACAAAATATCACTTCGTATATATATATATATATATATATATCATGTCGTAATTTCACAATAATTCTGATTATTAATCATAATTTTGAAATTTACCGACAATTATAAATGTAATTGTTTTCAAAAGAACTTTCAAATTTAAAGGACTAGTGTTCCGCTCCGTCAACATTGGGAAATCGTTTTAATTAAATATGATAATGGAATTACATCTTAATTTCAAGTCATGTTTTAAATTAAAAAGCTTTTGCACCATTTTAATCCGAATTAGTGTCAAATTTGGACTTAAAATGAAGTTATTAATTTAATTAGGCTATTTACGATTTTATTTAACCATTTTTTAGTTTAAAATGTGATCACATTTGTGAAATATGACCACAATTGATTAAAATGATTTACAAGAGCATTGGATATTCATTTAAAAGAATAAATTTGACCGAGCCCAAGGCCATAGAGCCCAGAACTCGGCCCAAGTCCATTAACTCAAGCGTAAACATGGGCAAAATCCCTCTTCCTCTTTCCTCTTATAATTTTGCATAAGGCAAAGCCCTAGCCATTGCCTTTCTTCATTTCTATTGTTGATAATGGCAAACAAGTACGGGTTGCTTGTTGTGTTGTTGCCTCGTCGAGAGAGGATAGAGTATTAAATGTTCTTCTCTCTCACACCTATCATGCCCCCAAACCACCCCCACCTCTATAAGGTGAGGTTACCCCTCTCTTTTACTTTTTCTGCTAGCAATTAATGCTTCTTGTCCGCTTTAAGGTTTGAATTCTCAATTGTCGGTGGTTGAGAACTCTTTTGGAGGGATCCCCCCCCCCCCAAAAAAAACCTATTATCCCACATCGACAAATTGCAATTGGCTAGGGTTTCGATTCTCTTATAAATTGAGACCCTCATCTCACATTTTCATGGTCAAGAACTTGAATCCTAGGCTTTTACGTCATTGAGAGCCATTTTCAACTAAATTTCAATTAATTATATCTTAAGTTGTGGATCCAGTCTTTGACGGAACCCATAATTAGGGTAATTAGTCTTTCAGTTATTAAACCCCTTCCCTTTTATGTGTTTGTGAGTTTTTAGGTCGTCGAAGTGAAGAAAAAGCCCGAAGTTTGACCCTAGGCTGCCTCCACATAAGGTAAACACAATTCCCTTTTTAAATTCTTATTTAAATTATTTAATATGATGTGTTTATGTTTTAGTTAAGCATGATTAGCAATTATTTGTTTCATTTTAAGTTATTAGACATGTTTAGTTTGTTGTTTGAGTTGTTAAGCTTGTTTAGTTAAGTTAGGTGTTTATTCGTGTTTACTAGGATGATTGTTAAGCATGTTAGGTATTGTTTATGTCTATTGAGTTAAGGATTAAACATGATTAATGATTGATTAGGATTATTAAGTTAAGTTCTAACATATTTGATGTTTCATTATAACTGATAAGCATGTTTAAGCTACTGTTAGTGCTTAGTGTGATATATCCAGCATGTAGTTGAATTATATGTTGTTAATGTTCATTGCTATGTTTGTTAGAGCTTATTGGAGTGACTGTTAATCATGTCTAGTCAATGCTAGTAGTTTTTTTATATGTTTAAGATAAGTTTGGATGTTGTTTTCTACTCATTAGGATGTTCGTTAACTTGTTTAGTTAGATTAAGTACTCATTGTTCTAGTCTAAGACAATTGAAGCATGTGTAAACCCCTGAGGTCATGTTGTGTGTAAGTAAGTTACTCATGAATTAGTTTAGTATGTTTTTGATTTATTTTATGCACTGTTTGTGGACTGTCTATGTGTGGTTAGGTTAGTGAGTGCCTAATATGTCAGTTTAAAACTAATTCTATGCATAAATAAGTCATATAGTTAGCTTAACACCTAGTTTAAGGTTTTTCATATCATGTGGGGTCTGTTCAAGTGATTTTGAAGCAGTTATCATGTTAGTTGTAGTTTATTTTAACCAAATCTCAGGCTGTTAGCTGATATGGTGCCCAAAAAATGTTGATCTGAACTTATTAAGCGAATGAACTAGTTAAAGTGCTACTGTAATAATCTAAGAAAACATGTTTAATTTTTTAAGAGGCTGAGGTAGTTATTTCAAACTCACCACACTTGTTTTGTCATTCAACACTTGTTTAAGTTAAAGAATCGGTTGTTAAGGCCATGTTATTTGTCGGGTGTATATACCAGCTCTAGAAACCATGCTTAGTTTTATATATGCTGTCTAGGACTTGATATGCTAGAATGGTTATGTTGTTTTGGATGTGTGTTGATAGTTAAGAGCCATAATCCACTATGTATGTGTTAGCAGTCCATTTCTGTGTCCCTTTGCTTCTATAAGAGCTGACTTGACATCATATATGACTATGTATGTCCTCATCTTTGGTTATTTGAGTTCTTTTCTAGTAACTGCCTCTTTACATCCTATTCTGAGTAAATGCGATCCATGATATAAAAGTCTAAATCACTTGTGTAAGCTACTAACAATCCATGATCATGCCATTGTCCTTCCTTGTGTTATCTAGAAATCTACTAAATGATAGGAGTGTGTTAGTTTTCATGCCTTTGTTATTCTGAAAATCCTGACTTAGGTGCTTAGTTATAAGATGAATACAACTCATCTATTTATACAAGTTCCTCCTATGTCTAAAACTATTATTTAGGATCATTAGCTTCATCATATGCCTTTGACAACCTTAATGTGTTTGATTCAAAATTGGCCCTGGTTGTGTGACTTGTTTATGCCAGTTTTGTTATCTAAGTCTAGCATGTTGGTCTAGTAAAGTTATTTTCAAACATGTTCAGTTGCAAAAAGTGTGGATCCTTGCTGACCTGTAGGCTTGTCTAGTAACTTGGATTAGTTTTTGAATCCCATGATTGATTATCTCTTGTTCTTTGTATGGTGTTCTGCACATATTAGCATACATGTTGAAGTCTGAGTCTGCCATGAGCCTTCCCATTTGCATTAAATTGATCCCTAAAGTCTGCTGTTTTATTTCATGTTACTTAGGGATATGTATGGTAGATGTTGCCTTCTTTCCCTAGATAGGTGCATTGACCTTGAGTTGTAGGGGATTGCATACTTGTTTACTTGTTTTATTACCACTGATTTATGAAAGACACCTTAAGGTACTTGAAATCCTATCATGTTGTATGTATGCATATCCTATCCTAATTGCCTATATCTGTGAGATCTTTGATTTTGCTTGGGGTGCTATGTGCTATACACAAAAGACATATAAGGTGTTTATGAAAATATACTTAGTGTATCCGGTATATATATGCTCAATATATCTTTCCTCTATATCATCCATGCTTGGAAATACATGATCTGTTGGACTTGGCCCATTTCTGATAACCTTTTATATTTTCGTTATTCACGATTGCATATTGGGCTTGTCCCATTGTTTAATTCTTCTTCTTTTCTTTAAATGATGTTGCTTAGTTTGGGCTAGCCCAATTGTTTTGAATAAAATTTCCTTTGTTGTAGGTTGTTTGCTTGTTTACTTCATAAATTGGTTAAGTTATAAGCTTATATGTTCTCTAACTTGCATTTTTGTTTTTCCCTTGTGTTTTTTCATGTTGCCTCACCACGAGATGGACCCTTACCGGTTGCCTCACCACGAGATGGACCCAATTGTTTTTCCCTTGTGTTTTTCACGATGCATATATCGTTTAGTTTAGATTGCCTAACTAATTTTGAGACTTGTTTAAACTTAAAAAATGGAATACAACGGAAAGGGGACTGTTTGGTTTAAAAATAAATGGTTTTGGACACTCAAAACCTGGGGAAAAAAGACCAACTTTGGCTAAAAATTTGAATTGATTTTGGACTCAAAAACTTGGATTGGGCTTTAAATTTTGGAATTAAAAATGGGATGATGTTAAGGACTCAAATGTTGGGCCCGAGTGACATAAAAACAAATTATTTGCTGAACTAAAATTGGGCCTAAAATATGAACATTTTAGTTTAAATTATAGATCGGGTTGAGCTCAATAGGATAAATGATTTTAGACAAATAAAAGTCTATTTTGGACTTGAGTTAAATTAAGGCTTTTGGAGTATATATATAGTTAACTTGGGCAATATAGCATGCTAAGAATAAAAAAAAGGAAATTAATTTATCTCTTTTCAAAAACCAAACTGGTCATTTTAAGAGGCACTATACCACTTTTGAGACTTGAAAAAGATTTTAAACAAAAGGTGCAAGTGTGTAAAATAAACAAAAATAGTTGGACTAAATGTGGAGTTCTACTCAAATTCGCATTTAAGTGTCCTTAGTCCGAAAACTAAATTGATTGAACATCTCGTGCATACTATTTTCGGCGAAAGATTTTAACTCTTTGTTTAAACAAAACCTTGAGTTTTTGAATACATGAAATGACAAGTATTTTGCGGATTTTTAACCTTAAGTAGTTTAATCATTTTCAAAAGCATGTTATAGAACCCGTAGGTCAATCATATTGTACGGATCCTTAATACCAGGATGCTAATACCTTCCCCGAGGATCATCAGAACACTTACCTAGACTCTGGTTTAGATAGGATTTTTCAAAATTTTTGAATAAACTCTTTCACACTGGTTTTCCTAATTTACCTATAAATTAGGTGGCTACTCTAAAACATATTATCCAATTTAGAGCACCATCCAAACTCTTAGTAGCTTTTTATGCGCTAATCCGTATAAAAAGCCAACTGTAACTGATGGCGACTCTATTGTGGATAAACCTAGGTTCTAACCATAAGGGTTCCAATACAACACGTTTTTTGAAAAATGATATAAATTGTTTATGTGTTTAAATACCGCAATTATAATTGTCATTTATGCATTCATCGTCCGCCAAATAGCATGCACACACACTTGCATCTGTGCACAAAGGTGATTACACGGATTTCGCAGTCACCCTCCAATATAAAGCTAAAAATATTTCCTTGGAACAACTAGGATAGAGCGAAATCCGTGACTTAGACATGTTCGGGTATCTCAGACCAACCTGGACCAGACAGGCTGACTCCCTCGTGTCCTAATGGTCTCCAACCCGAAGGCACTACATCCAACTACTTGCTATGTGGAAGAATTTACGTGCCTTATGTGATTAACTATTGCTCCTTTGTGGAGGGGGGGGGGGGAACTAACTGTGATTTGTTTTGTAGATGACTCTTAATTTGAAATTTGGCATGGTCATAGAAGCACCCGAGATGTTGAAAATCTGGTGGTTATGGCTAAGTGCTACACCACAAAAGGAAGCAACAAACTGTCTAGGACACCTTCCTTTCCGTATGACTGTGAAAGGCAACCCCGACCTCTTAAAAGTCTTTATCGGATATTTGGAAAATGAAAGAATGGTCTTTAAGTTTAGAGATTTTGAATAACCCCGACCTTAGAAGAGATCCGAGACAACATAGACAGTGTAGGTACCTGTATGAGGCGGAGAAAGAAACCCAACCACAACATTCTGGTACCTAGTAAGCCAACTCCCGGCGAGATTCTCAAGATGTTATCCCTAGCTAGCGCCAATTGGATATTTGGCCCGACTGTAGCTTTTAGGGATCTCAACGCCTGGTTTGGGTCTACCTAGGGCTGCGTAGAGCATCATGTGCAGTTCCACTCATTTGCCGCTTGGGAAGCTACCCGACCTTTAGCCTTCGCTATATGCCTGCTAGGAACAATGGTGTTTCCTAAAGTCCGTTACCAAGCAATAGATACCCGGGTCATCTTTATCGCCCATGTTATCTTTAATGGCATAACCACCAACGAGGAAACCAAATACTATGACCTAATCACATTCATCTTGTCCGACATTTACTGAGCCTTAGGTCAATGCCGGAACCTACATGGGTACTTCTAAGGTTGTAACCTTTTAGTCCAAAGGAGGATCATTAAGAACCTCTACAAAACCGAGGTTCCGTCATACCGAGATCCTGCCCATAGAGAAAATGACCTTCTAGTCACTTACCCAAACTTCAGGACCCAATCCAAAGAGGGGTGGGCTTTTATCTTTTCTAGGCTCCGAGAGGATATTATACAATAGAGATTTCCCGACTTCTACTTCGAAACCATATCCGTGAGAGGCCGAAAATGCCATTTTTGTTTTTACCACTTATGGGGATCTGGGGAATCCAACCATATGCACCTCTATGACAGTTCTGAAGGAAACAAGTAATTCCCCAAATTGGGAATATGGGGGAATATGTGATTGACTACGAGGGCGACAAGATCGAAAGAGTTGCCGACATCATCCGAGAGTGGAATGGCCGAATCAGGTGGGATCCAAAGACTTTAGCCGACAACCCTCTTCGCCCGAGTCGTGACGAAGACTATGTAGATTGGCTAAAAGCACATTTGCAAGGTACCCTCACACTAGGTCCCAACCTCTACGGGTCCAAACAAGATCGGGATTCAAAGACTGAGGTCAAAGCCCACCGCATCCAAAAAATACAGGCAGATGATCGAGATGCCCAATACCAAGAGAAGATACAACATGATCAGGTTGTCATAGCCAGTTTGATCGAGGAGGTCGACTTTACTAATGAGTGTATTGAGGGTTTAGACGCTCATATAAAGGAGGCTATGGATGACGATGCACCGATGACCCCCATAGAGAGGAATCGATGGGTTGGGTTAGTTATGATGTCTACTCATCTCCGGATCTAGGACGCCCTTCGAAGGGCCAAAAAAGCTCGGAGTGACAGAGCTTTATCATCAGCCATTAGAGGAGACTTTTTCTAATTTTACGGCTTTAGTCATATTATGTAATCCCCATCGGGGATTATTATTAATGAGATGATTATGGGGGCATTGGTTTGATTAACATTTGGCACATTCATGTTTCAAACGATTAAAAACCCTTGGAGTAACAAGGTATAGGAACACAAATATTATAATTGTTTATATGCTTCTGTGATATAAACTGCTTATGCGTTCTCATGTGTTCCCTCTTCAACTTTTGATTAGTCTCACATTACGGACACCAACCCAAATGAAAAACAAAAGAAAATATCAAAAGCTGACTAAATTAACTTCCTCTTAAAGGTTGATTTGCTACCCATGGAGACTCCAGATAGTCAAAGCGCCACATCGCCAGTCATTAAACTGATCATCGATAAAGAGATCGAGGGTCGCTTCAGGACAAAATCCGCAAAATTGATGCAAAGATTGAGTTGGCAAAAGTCAAGTTGAAGGAAGTTAACTACAAAACTGATTTAGCAAACACCAAAATGAAAGAAGTAGATGAGATTTTAGAATTTGTGGAGAAGTTGACTGAGAGGTCCCCCGAAGGAAAACCACAATACCAAAACCTCCCCGAAAAAGTCCGAACTATGATGGACGACTATGTTGCTCTGACTCACCTACCAGAAGATGACCCAATGCCATATGTGGAAGAAAGCGGGAAACATGACGGAGTTACCCCAATCATAAATGGAACTGCTAATCAACACGGGACGCCATAAGGGTCCTCCCGCAGATCATCCCCAATGTGGCTGGTGATTGCCCTCAAATCCCACAGATCCAACTTCAGAGTCACACTAATGGAAGTGCAAAATATCAAAGTTTATGATATGATGAAATCTATCGGACTGGCACAAACTAGCCCTAAGGTCCTCCCAACTTGTGCACCTTTTTTCACTCACAAAAGGTGCATGTACCACAGAAGCCAACCTGGACACGACACTGATGAATGTGTGGCATTCAAGAAAAGTGTCATCATACTAATTGACTAGAAAGTCATCCACAACCTATGAGAACCTCATTCCCTACTAGTCTATTACTCTTTTATGCCTGGTCAATGAATCACCATGGATACACATCTCTAGCGTTACGATTTCACTGCCTTTTGAGGATTCGTATGCTGATATTTTCTCACTATTGTGCTGCACCGACAAGGTTCCGCCTTTCAAGACTACCTACAAACTCTTCCCAAACACTTCAAGAATGAAGATATGCTTGTACCATTCAGGAGCTCCCGAACATGACATTAAAGAATGTGAAGCCTTCAAGTTTGAGTTGGGGAATTTAGTTAATACCAGCCTGGTCTGGCTCGTGATATAAGGTCGCTTTGAGAAAAGCAGCCGGAAAATACGTGGTCATAAAGACGACAACCCGCCATGGCTTCAACGAGAAGTCGTCTTTTAGATAGTATAGGCATCCCTTTTCTAGCTTTCAATTAAAAGTATCCCCCTCCCATTTTTTTGTAAACGAAAACCACGTCCGACCTGATGTCCTGAAGAGGGATACGTGGGAAGCCCATATCGGCCCTGGTCAGGGTAAAATTAAGATTCTGGTAGAAGAACTTAGGAAATAATTTTTATGTAACCCAAACTACGGAAGGGTCTGACTTCCCGAGAGGGATACATAGGCAATCTATATAAGACTTGGCCCCTATATTAAATAAATTATAATCCCCCCTATTTATAGAAAAGTTTCTGGTTCGATGACAATGTGGTAGCAAATCAACCACAGAGCCTTCAAACCAAAATCCTAAAAGTCAAAATTGGCCAAAATGACCAAAATACCCCGGAATGGAAAAATCAATCAAAGAGTCTTGATCGAACATATGAGTGTATGTGACTTGTTTGCAACTTATGTGTGATATCTTATATTATTATTTCCAACTAACGTCATTTTCTTTTGAGTTGTTTTTCTTCCTATAGAAAATGGTTGATCCATCGCGAAACACTGCATACTTCACTTGATCCAAAGCTGCATCAGCATTCCTAAACCAAGACAACCAAGAAAATATGACTGGTACTCTTGAGGATACCCGCAACAAGAATGATATGATTGAGGACGTAGTTTCTCAAGATCTCCAAAATGCATCGCACTCCGAGGATGTAATCACTTTGATGTTCAAACAAGTCACCGACCTCCAAGAGCAGGTCACAAGAAATGAAGCCATCAACGTTGCTGGAGAAACAGCTGATGCTAAGGCAAGAAGGCCTACACCACCCTTTCCATCTCTAAGTTTGCATATGCCCGAACACTTTCCAAATGCCCATACATGGCTTTTTATCAAACACCACATCCACTAAATGCTACCCATATAGCTGGGATTTCTCAATATGCGACCACCTTTCAGGCGTCGTTGGCTTATGCTAATCCTAGCATTCACCAAAACACTACTACCCATACTACTCCCGGAGTTGCGGGCACTCCCAATAGTCGCCCCACGCACCCTGCTGTATCCTTTCATAACTCAATCACTCCTATCATCTTCCCACCAAAATTAGATTACTACGGGGAGATGGAAAGAGCGTGGAGGTCTGAGCAGGATCGAAGAGAGAGAGAAATGGAATAGAAAATGATGAATCTATTTGAGAAAGCTAACAAAGGCTCCCTCAAAGCGACGAGATTGAGATATGATAATTTGTACATGGATCCTGATTTGGACTTGCCAAAGGGCTTCAAAGTGCCCAAATTTGAACCCTTCAACGGCACGGGAAACCCCAAAGCTCATCTCTAAATTATTGTGTGATGATCTTTCAAAGCGCTTTAACTTCAGGCCTTCCATAAGCTGGAAGCTGATTGATCACCTTGAAAGAAGAACGCAATGAATTCTGAATGATCATGAAGGGCTGGACTTCTCTTGGTTGACTGAAGGCCCCATTTCTCTTCCCGAGCTCATGGACTCTGTTCATGGAGGGTGATGAGAGAATCGACTACAGGAAACTCCTCACAAGGACCGACTCCTTTAGGTGAGAGGTGGTTGGGGATAGATAGTCTTTCCTTTCCGTGGTGCTCTTAGTCTAAGCAAAGAGCTTAGACCAGGTTTAAGGTTTTTTCCTCAATTGGGGCGATCACTTGAACATGGCGGGATTGATCGTTCTACATCAAAAATTCTGGCTTCCCTTCCTAGGAGCGCGTCTACAGAATAAAGCACAGTGTTGCCTACCGTGTCAATACACAGTCGATCATAGATAAATGGACCCCCATTAGAACTCAGCGAAAGCAACAAGGAATAGATACGCGCAAGGTAAACGACAGAAGTAAGAGCTTACTGCGACCAGCTGGTCGGCACCAAGGGAAATGAGGCTCTTCAGTCAAAGCCTCACAGGTGAAGTATCTGAGTGGTTCACAACGCAAGATATCAGCTGGTGGGACTCGTGGGAAGAAATAGTGAAAGCCTTCATGGATAGATTTTGCTTAAATATGGAAAACGTGCCAGACCGTTACTCTCTGGAGAAAATTCACCAAAAATCAATAGATACCTACCACGAGTACGCAAGTAGGTGGAGGGAAGAAGACGCCGGGATACATTCTCCAATGAGCGAGGAAACCCTGGTTTCAACATTCATTTGATATTAGGATTCGGATTGCTATGACAAAATGTTGGCTAATGTTTTTGATTATGGTTTTTTTTGCTCATAGTTGTATCAACTTGCCCATCTTGAGTGTCTGTTATAGTTAATGTCCCGGTGGTAATTGATTCTACATGTACTGCAGTTTGGTACAGTTGAGGATCAGATTTTGCATTTTAGTTATCATTAGGTGTCTCTTTTAGAGTATCATTTTCTCCTGGGATGGATTCTGCTTGTCCCCTAAAAGAAGTTACCTGATTTGGTAGAGGACTAATATGGAGGTAAGGTTAGTATTCTCATAGTTCAGAGGTAAAGTCAGACAATATATTGAGGTTACTTGGGCAGTATAGTGAGGTTCTCACGGTTCAACGATAAAGTTAGGCGGTACAAAGAGTGGTCACAGTACGAAGGTAAGGGACCTCGGGCGGTATAGTGACAGGTATATAGACCTTGCGAGTCCCTCATGAGTCATGACTATGTAGCAAGGCCCTTTGCATGTGTATACCAGGTTTGATATTGGTTAATGCATTTGATTCATACATGTATTCATTCTCCCCTTATATGCGATACATACTTACATGTTCTCTTTATAATTCATGATTTCGTGAACATAATTAGAAATACTAAGTTGAGTTCGTGTAATAGGTGGCAGATTCAATCTATATTTGCTATACATGTGTTTCCTTCGTTGTCGGTCTATGATACCTACGAGTACTAGTATTTGTACTCATACTATATTTTATGCACTTTTTGGTTGCAGATACCGACCCCTATTCCAGTTCCACGCTTCGTGGCTGATCCCGAGGTAATACATTCGTAGGTTTCAGGGTGACCTATCAGTCCTATCAGCAACTTTGGATCTCCCTCTATCTTATACTTGTCTTTTGGTTTTCCTTCAATAAAGTTACTATTCAGTATTTGAGATTTGTAATAACTATTAGATGCTCTTGTACAAGATAGACCATATTTGGAAATTGTAAAGATTAAGTATTTTTCGCACTTATTATATTTATTAGGACTGTTATTTAGTACTTCTATTGTATCTAATTTTCGCACTTGTTCTTAAAATGAATTAAATATTTGGGGAATGGTTCGCCTACCGGTGCGAAAGTGTAGGTTCCACCATGATCCATGATATAGGTTGTGACAGATCAACTCTTAGTTCGTCTTTATTTTCTTCGTGATGGATGAATTGTCGAGACAAATTTAAGTCGAGGTGTCATGGTGTATGTTATTTAAAGATGACATAGCTTGATTGTGAGGCTCACGTCAGAGTTACGCTAAGGTGGAGGTTTGGAGACAAACTCTGAGTTTAAAGGGTTCAGGTTGAGCAGGATCAAGATAGAATACTTGTAGTGCAAATTTAGTGACGAAACACACGAAGCTAATGTAGACGAGAGGCTTGATACTCAAGTCATCCATATGAGAGAAAGTTTTAAATATCTTGGGTCTATTATCTAAGGTAGTGGGGAGACTGACGATTATGTTATACATCATATTGGTAAATGGTGGATAAAATAGAGGCTCACATCCGGCGTCTTGTGTGATAAGTAGGTGCCACTGAAACTTAAAGGTTTAGACCAACTATGTTGTATGGCTGGAGTGTTGGCCAGTCAAGAACTCGCACGTTAGAAGATGAAAGTTGAAGAGATGAGTATGCTGATAGAAGTGTGGGCTTACTAGGAGAGAAAATTAAAAATGGAGATATCTGGGATAAGGTAGGAGTGACCTCGGTGGAGGACAAAATGCGGGAAACGAGGTTGAGATAGTTCAGACATATGACGGGGAGATGTACGGATGCCCCAGTGCAGAGGTATGAGATATTGACTATGTATAGTTTCAGAAGAGGTATCGGTAGGACAAATAAGTATTGAGGAGAGGTGATTAGACAGGTCCTGGAGCAGCTTCAGTTTATCGATATGACCTTAAATAGGACGCTATGGAGGACACAGATTTGGGTAGAATGCTAGTAGGTAGTTGGGCATTATCTAGCTTATTCCTCCATACTATAATAGTCGTAGTATTATGTTTGTAATTTCTTTCTTAGATTTCTGTTACTATCTATTATTTCAGCATATTATTTTGTTGTAGTTACTGCCTTTTTTTCGAACGCTTTGTCATGCTATCTTTAGTATTTTGCCATGACTTCTCTTCCATTATCTGCTTTGAAAATATTTTTTCTTGAGCCGACGGTCTATCGCAAACAACATCTCTACCTCCCAAGGTAGAAATTAGGTTTGCGTACACATTACCCTCTCCAGATCCCACTTGTGGGATTACAATGGTATGTTATTGTTGTTGTGTTTGATTTAACCTGAACAAATTGGAATAAATTTTAATTTCCAATTGTAACTTTGTCTTTCTTAAAATACTTTGAGAGAAAAGCTTTAGAGAAGGACAAATATGACATTTTATTATTGTATCCTGGAATTAATAATTCCCGAAAATGTTATCTGACATAGAGTGTGGTACAAAAATAAAACTATCATAATATAATATAAACAATTTTCAAATTACTAATCCCAAGATTAAAAATCATATTGAAGATGGAATAAAATAATTTCATAATTTATCTCGAGTATATAATCTCTTATTTCGCCAACCAACTAATCCTAAAATTGTTCTTACTATATAAAAAAAAAAAGAAATCCGATGCAGAAAGTTTTCGGTGTTATCAGAGTCCGAAGAAAGGTCGGACCCCAAAGCTGTGCTTACTATACCGAAGATAAACATACATCACAGTGCTTTCTGATAGAAAAATCATCTTGATCAATCTTTATCTCTGGAGAACCCTGATAAGTATGACATTTATCTCTTCAAATGATTAAATTGAACAGTCAACCGTATTTATCAAATACTGATTAAATAAGGTAATCATGTTAATGATAGACTTCCATCAAAAGGTGATGACTTTTGAGACTCAACAAAAGCAGGAAGACCCAATTCAATTGGGAAATAAAAACATTCAATGTGATAATGACAAAGAATATGATAATGGGTTGTTTCGGGAATTTTGTTAAAATAATGGTATCGTTTTTCATTTCTCTTGTCCTCATACGTCCTCTCAAAATGGAAAAGCCGAACAAAAAAATCGTACTATTAATATTATTGTCCGAACCTTATTGGTCCATGCTTCCGTACCCCTTCCTTTTGGCATCATGCTCTACAAATGACTACGTATCTTTTTAACATACTTCCTACCAAAGGGTTGGCATATTCATCTCCTCTTCAGTATCTATATAATAAGACTCTTTCGTATTGCCATCTTAGGATCTTTGGGTGCTTATGTTATCCGCTATTTCAGTCAACTACAATTAACAAACTTCAAGCCCGTTCTACCCCTTGTGTGTTTTTGTGTTATCCATCCAATGATCGTGGTTACAAATATTATAATTTATCTTCTAATAAAATCATAATTAGTCGCCACATTATTTTTTATGAATCCCAATTTCCGTTTGCTAAAGTCAGTAGTTCCGGGCCTAGTTCGTATAATTTTTTAGATGACGATGTATCCCCCTATATTATGCATCATGTGTTGGACCAATCCCGTGCCTCTGTCCCGCCAGCAGGCCCACTGCCTGCTGGCCCACTACCGTCCCAGCCCACTCTAAGGTCTGTCTCGACCTCTTCAGGTCTGTCCAGTGGGCCGTCTGCCCAGTCCAGCTTCCCACCCAATCCTTGCCAACTCCCGCCTCAGTGCCTATTTCCTGTATTGGGCCAGCAGGACCACTGCCTGCTCGCCAGTCCGTCACCCTTCCATCTTTTTCCCAAAATCAATTCAATTCTCCTCCGAGTCACAGACCTGTCACTCGTAGTCAACAGAGTATTTTTAAACCAAAGAGACATTTTAATCTAAATTCAAATGTTCTTAAATCCCCCTACCCCGTAACCCAGTGTCTGCATTAAATGACTCGAATTGGAAATTGGCCATGAACGATGAATATGATGCTCTTATTACAAATAAGACGTTGGAGTTGGTACCCCATCCTTCTGGTGTTAATATTATTCGGTATATGTGGATTTTTACTCATAAAGATAATTCTGATGGTTCTTTTACGTGGCATAAGGCTCGTCTTGTAGGTGATGGTAAGACTCAATAGGTTGGCGTGGATTGTGGTGAGGCATTTTGTCCGGTGGTCAAATCGGCTACCATTCACACTGTTCTCAGTCTGGCTCTTTCGCAAGCTTGGCCCATTCATCAGTTAGATATGAAGAATGCTTTCTTACATGGTGATCTTAAGGAGACCGTTTACATGCATCAACCCTTGGGTTTTCGTGACCCCAAGTATCCTCATCATGTCTGTTTATTGAATAAGTCATTGTATGTGCTTAAGCAGGCCCCACGGGCTTAGTATATGAGGTTTGCATACTATGTTTCATCTGTTGAGTTTTCACACAACAGGTCTGATAATTCATTGTTCATATATCGTCGTGGTACTTCCTTGGCATGTATTCTCTTGTATGTGGATGATATTATTTTGCCAACTTCTTCTGATGATTTACGCAAGTCTATCATGACACTACTCGGTTTTGAGTTTGCTATGAAGGACTTGGGGCCCTTGAGTTATTTCTTAGGGATAGCTGTCACTCGTCATACATGTGGGATGTTCTTATCACAAATGAAGTATGCTGCTGAGATCATTGAGCGTGCTGATATGTCTTCATGCAAGTATACTTCCACTCCATTAGATACTAAACCCAAGTTGCGGCTGGCTCACTTTGCGAGGATCCTACCCACTATCACAGTCTTGTAGGGGGCACTTCAGTATCTCACCTTCACGAGACCGGATATCACGTATGTTGTGCAGCAAGTGTGTTTGTTTATGCATGATCCTCGGATTGAGCACATGAATGCGCTCAAACGCAGTATCCGGTACTTACAGGGCATACTTGATTATGTGTTGCATCTATATCTGTCGTCGATCTCGACACTTGTCTCTTATACAGATGCTGATTGGGGTGGCTGTCCGGACACCAGACGCTCTACCTCTGGTTATTGTATGTTTTTCGGTGATAACTTGGTTTCATGGTCAGCAAAACGTCAAGCTACCTTATCCCGCTCCAGTGCCGAGGCCGACTATCGAGGAGTGGCCAATGTGGTTTCTGAATCATGTTAGTTACGTAATGTTCTCTTAGAACTTCACTTTCCCATTCAAAAAGCTACATTGGCTTATTGTGATAACGTTAGTGCAGTATATCTTTCTGGGAATCCGGTCCAACATCAACGCACTAAATATATTGAGATGTATATCCATTTTATTCGCGAAAAGGTAGCTCGTGGACAAGTACGCGTCTTACATGTCCATTCCAGGTATCAAATTTCCAGCATCTTTACGAAGGGTCTTCCTTCCGTTTTATTTGAATATTTTAGGGACAATCTCAGCGTACAAAGACCGCCCGCTATGACTGCGGGGCTGTGATAAACACCCGTGATATACACAGTATATATGCCATGTATATCACGGGCTGAATAGGCAAAGATGGGCTGTTAAACTCGTGATATACATGATGTATGCATACCGTGTATATCACGGTTTGGTGGTCTATTTTAGGTAATGTTTTGTTGTAGTTAAATTAGAATTATATACTTACCATAATTGTATAATTATTGTACAAGTAGAATAAAATTTTGGGAGTAGAATAAGAATAGGATTTTTCTATTATGGAAATTGTAAATTGTATATATACTCTTTCATTCATGAAAATAATCAAGAGATTATTTCTTTCATGGTATCAGAGCCAGACCCATTCCAACTCTTTGTTCGTCGATGTTGAGCCCCAAATTATATTGTCCACGCTCCAGTTAACGAGGTCTGGGCGTGCGGGGAGTGTTAAGAGTCCTACATCGGAAATGGAATGGGAACATAGACTCCTTATATGGACTTGGACAATCCTCACCCTAAATCATATATACAATTTACAATTTCCATAATATGAAAAATCATATTCCTATTATACTCCAAAAATTCTATTCTATTTGTACAATAAGTCTATAATTATGGTAAGTGTGCAATGCTAATTATATACAAAACCTATTACCAAAAATGGCATATACACGGTGTGTATACCGTGTATATCACGGTCTCCCAATTTCCTTGGGTTTCCGTGATATACACGGTATACACAGAAGAGTATGTCGTGTATAATGATGTATATTTTCACTCTAGGGGGGGGGGGGGAGTGAGTGGTGTAAACGTTTGGCACTTAGGGGAGCTCCTTGAAATGAGGGAGAAGGGGGGGGGGGATAATGTGAGTGCGGAGGCCCATTTATAGTGCTGGATAATGATTTTCCCTTTTGGTTTCCTTGCAATAAAGGTGTCTATTTTAAGAATTTTCGTCAAGTTAAGAAGCCACCATTAAGGTTCTGTTTGGACGGACAAATAGGTATTAGATTTGGATATTATTGGATGTTACACAATTTGGTCTATCTATTTGATCAATTTACTTGGTTACTAGGAATTTGAGTGTAATTGGGAGGGTTAATTACACTCTCCAATGTTAAGAGAGTTCAAGGAGGGGTTGGAATTGAAAGTAATTACATGGTGTAATTACAAGTTTACTTGTTAATTCTTTACTTTTAATTTATTTTTATGTCTATTATTTTAACTTCTTTATTATTTTTACCTTTAAATTATTTTTATTTTTAAATATATTTTTCTTATATATTATTTATCTTATGTTTTTCTTCTCATTTTTCAATCTTTACTTCTTCCGTTTTCATGTAATTGCTCGTATTTTTTATTTCTTATTTATTTATTTTTGTTTAGTGTAAATGCGCTATTATTCTAGTATTTTAACCTACACCTCCAGTATTAGAAAAAACGAGTCATTAACAAACTTGACATATAACAATTGATCTCATTAAAGCATAATTTCGTTGTTCAAATGAAGTTATAGACTTTTTTATATTATATTTACTTAAATTTATGTTGGAACTTATTTTATGTTATGTTGGAATTTAACATAAGTGTATTATGTTTAAAAAAGAAATTGGATTTTATTTATGTTATATTTTCGGTTCTTGCTTCAGTAGTATTGACTTGTTATTTCACATTGCATATCGTTCATTTTTTAGTTAGAATTGATAGATTATTTTTTGTCAAATATTTAAATGATGTTATATCATTATATTTATAAATACTAATATTTTTATCAAACATGTCGTCCCTGGTATTCTTACAAATTGTATTATTTTAGTTTTATAATTAATTAAATTTAAACATTATCAATTTGAGAAATATATATACGTATAATTATTTTTACAATATTATTTACAGTATATGATGATTAATTAATATATTTTAAGAAATAATATGTCATAAATACCTAATTTAATATTATTTATAAAGGCACATATTTGTCAAATATTAATTTTTAAATATGATAATTAATTTTATTTTTAATTTAATCAAATTGTATAACTATACTTGTGCAACCAAACAATACGCTTGTAATTACATTATGAAAAACAAACATGTCCACATAACTACTATATTGTGTGATTACTAGACTATGTACTTATTACTACTTAGTAATTGCACCAATTTCAATTATCAGGTGGCTTTCCAAACAGACCCTAAATACAAGTAGGAATGTCAAATTGGATACTAAGCCTTTCTGGATAATAATACTTATGATCCTTATGATTTTAGTCCTTATATGATATATCATATTTAATTTTTAATTAGTTGAAATGTGTGTTTTAGTTATTTTATATAAAAAATATTTTATATTTGAATTACTTTTAAAATTATATAACCCTACGTAATTGATTTGCCCTTCCTTCCGATTTTGATGGAGATGCGGAATCTTCTTCTCTGTATTAACCACCCTTTTTCACAGAAAAAGAGAGCTCAGAAGACCTCGTCTATTACGATGGTACGGAAAAATCAATGGCACCGAGGGAAACTCAGTCCAAAGAAGAAAATGTCTCAGATGCAGACCAGCGCAACGCAAGAGGCGAAATAATCTCTTTACCTTATTTACAAAAGAAGAACACGGTCGATCGGAGGCTTTTAGGCCTCCGGTCAACGTCAAATATGGAGTAACATTTGCAAACTTAACATAACACATGAGTAATTAAGTGATGGAACTATTAATAATCATAGTAAATTCATAAATATTCATAAGCAAAAAGTTCAGAAGTATATATCTCAATTAATTAAAAGTTAAATATGCTTAATCAAATATTATAAAAATTATAATAAAAATTTATCAATAACTAAAAAAATAAAAATACTATTAACCCAACATGTTTTATTTTTAGGCGACTTTTTTCCTTTTAAAAGTGGCTAGGTAGAATGGAGTGAAGTACTTCCTTCCGTTAAAATAAATATTCACTTAGCTTTTTGTACATTTCTTAAGAAAATATTACTCACTCCGTCTCAATTTATGTTATAGTTTAACTAGATACGGAAGCTTAAGAAAGAAAGAAAAACTTTTAAAACTCGTGGTCTAAAACAAGTCATATTTATGCGGCGATAAATCATTTCATTAAGGGTAACAAGGGATGTTTTAAGTTAAATTATCTCTAAATATAAAAATATATCATTCTTTTTTAAAAGACTAAAAAGAAAAGTGTATCACATAAATTGGGATAGAGGGAGTAACTCCTACAAAAAGTAAATTATTTTGATTAAATTACCCTTAATTAAAAATTGTGTACTACTATTTGCTTGGCACATTGGGACATGATCATTTAGCACTTAATAAGGATAAATTTTAAAAAATAAAGTTATTTCCTTTTTAATTATGAAAATGAACATTTATTTTGGACCAAATTAAATAAAAATATTAAGTGGACACTTATTATAAACTGATGGAGTAAGCGATACGACATAGTCCATGCATTAATTAATCACAATATTTTATCTAAATTGTGATACCATGTATTCTTCATCTGTAATTTTTTTTTCCATTTTTACATGTAACTTTTTCCTTTTAATTTCTTCCGAAAATAACATCATATTTCTAATTTAAAAATAATTAAATCTTAAATTTTTCATTTACCTTTATAACATCATTTTAGCATGACACATTAAGATAATAAGTTCTAAAAAAATTTCTATCATTTTTAATTGTGTGAATCAAACATGCACCTTTATATAAATGAGACCAATTTAGTATTCCCTCAGTTCAAAATAAGTGTTTGTTTAGCTCATTTTACGTCTATTTAAAATTAATAAATATAATGTATCATTTATTAAATTACTCTAAATTATTTTTTCCTCTTGAATATTATGCATCTTATTAATCATTTTGATATTGGATAACAATCTTCACATTTCAACAATATCATATAGAGTGAATGGTAATAATAATTATTTTAATATTTTGACTATTAAATATTTTTGAGAGTTGAGCACCATTAAGAAGAAGTAGTTCTTTAATATAAAGGTATTGTTGGGAAAAGAAATATTAATTTTATCTTGAATTTCTAAAGCGACTGTTATTTTAGATTTTTTTTGCTGAAACGATACTTAGTATGAGATAGAGGTAGTACTAAATTGTTACAAGTATATATATAAAGTTGTAAGTCTTAGGTAAAACATTTGTGATTTAGAGCCCGTTTGGATTAGCTAATTGTAAACAGGGCCGGCCCAACGTTTTCGGTGACTTAAAGCCAAATCTTGATTAAAAGCCCTAACTTTTCTTTTTAAAAAAAAACTTCTTATATATTTTTATTATGAAGTCTACTTTCCTAATCGGTGCAATCAACATTAGTAACAAGTACAATAGTTTTTCTTTCAATTTTTAGTTAAAACTACTTTTTACTTTTAAATACTACTCCTTCCATCTCAATTTATATGATACTTTTTGCTTTTCAAGTGTCAATTTAACTAAATTTTGAAGCTAATTGCATTAGATTAACTCAATTATTTAAGATTAAAATTTATATATATAAAGCTACATGAAAAGTACTCTAAGTTACTACTTTATTCATAT
The DNA here is from genome assembly GCA_034509755.1 of Anisodus tanguticus. Lineage (NCBI taxonomy): Eukaryota > Viridiplantae > Streptophyta > Magnoliopsida > Solanales > Solanaceae > Anisodus > Anisodus tanguticus. The sequence continues at coordinate 31,520,791 of CM067544.1, read as the reverse complement.
TAATTTGGTGAAAAATATATCTCAAAATGTTGGTCAAAATTCATGCAGTTTGAATTTCGTAAAGCGAAAAGTATCACATACATTGTAGTATTTTCTTTTAAAAAAAATTAATTCATAAACCTACTATTAGTGAAAATGAGGCCCCCAAAAAATCATTGCTTTGACTACCTTGCCCTTTAGCCGACACTGATTGTAAATAGTTGATAAATTTTAAGCGCTGAAAAATTATTTTAGGTGCTGAAATTAATTTTATAAAGCAGTTGTATTTGGATAGAGTACTGAAACTATTAATAAGCAGTTAGTATGCTTGGTAAAAAAGTGTTAATAAACTGTTTATTTGTTAGAATGACTAAAATATCCTTAATTATTTTGAAAAAGTTATAAAATTAAAAGTATCCGCATAAATAAAAGGAGGAACGACGAATACATATTGGAGAGGAAGTTAGGAGTTTTATTTAGGAAAGATATTTTGAGAATTAAAAAATATTAAAAATAAAATAGTAAAATAATAAAATATCTGACCAAACCAAAAGTAATGTTGGAAACCGATAAACTGGGGGTGATCAATATATGATTTTTTTTTTTAATGATTTTGGCCTATAAACACTTGACTTATAAATACTTTGATCTTTATCAAACACGTAAATAAGCTGAAAGGGGTTAATAATTCAGTTTAACTTGCTTATAAGCTTTATCCAAACACTCTCTCAGTAATATACTTCTTTACATTTTGTTCAAATTTCGAACCGAATTAGGTTCAAAACAGAAAAGATTAGAAAGTTCTCTAAAGTGAGCAAAGGGAAATTAATTTTTTATAATGATTCAAAAGTTGGCTAATAACTAGAGAAAACTATGTTATGCTAGAAAAGTAAATGTTAATTGATCCAATTGTACCATGAACATCGACCACTCTGTCTGACAGAAATCAAGTTTTGAGTAATACTTTTTTGAGTAAAATGCAATAATTTTTCAATAAAAACGTGAAATACTTTTACCCCTCAACACTACTTAAACGAGAAATAGAGTGCCATTTCTATGAAAACATTGTACAATCAACGTTATAGGACAACTAATGAAGTGGCATTATATTTATATATATATATAACTAATGAAGTGGCATTATATATATATAGATATATATATATATATTGTTTCTCATCAGGTGTCTAGTATCTTCATTGGAACTTGATTATATCCGAATTCGCCCCGCATAGAGCTCATTCGTGAGAAGCGCTCCCTACCAAAGATTTTTTTATACCTAGGACTCAAACCCAAGACCTCTGGTTAAGAGAGGAGCAACTCCGTCCATTGCACCACATTGATTTCATTTTCTCCTTGTTTTGTACAAAGGAGATTTCATTAATGTTGTAGTTATATACCATTTGCATTGTTATCTTATAATGCAAAGCCAAAAAATCTCTTTTTTTTACTCTTGTGAAATGCTATTTGTACCACATTGGTGGTGGAAAGTCCTTTATTGCACCTTATATTGAATTGTGTTTTATTGGGTTGGTAATGAAAGTATATGTATGTCCTAGAGACAATCCGTATTAGGACAAATGTACTTTATACACGTACGTATTATTATTAATGGAGATTAATAATTTGACATCTGCAATTATTGAATTATTAGTTGATTGTTTATAATATTCTATAATATGCATCCATAGAGATTACGTTGTTATTAATAATGTGAGATATTAATATTATAACGTAACTCTTAAAATAGCCTCGACTAATGATCATCGAGAATGGGATATCGATGATATGTGATAAGTAGACATGTGGTCTGCATCACATCCTTAGAGGATGTAGTATGTCTCACCTGCTACGAGTAATGGCTACTTGTGATGGACACATGGATACTTTGAAAGTATTGGTATACCCTGCTGATATATTGTTTGTTATACTTGTCTAAAGTATGATCAGTGTGTGAGAGATAGAAGTCCTTAGACTTGAGGTCAATGCGCACCTTGTCTACAGAGTAATATACTTTGATCATGTCCTAAGCTCAAATTCCTTATAGGTTGAGATACGGCTTGTATTGGGTACATTACAATGTGGATTAAAGGTGATAGTTGAGCCAAGATTAGGATTCATTCCTCGAATGTATATTCGAGAGAGCACTAAGATTCTCAGTGATATTAGGTTGACTAAGTCGTTGGCCAACGCAATAGACATATTTAGAATATGGTCTAGTTGTCAACTAATATAGATGAGATACAATGATTAAGCCATTTGGATAGACACTTGACAAATCCTAAGCTTAATCGGGTGTGTCATGAATGAAAGGATTTTATCTTACCACATAGAGGTTAAGTTTACTGGATTCGTGTAAATGTACTTCACATATTGAGTTCGTCTTGCGATGCCGTCGAGGAGTTCCGCGTAGACCTTAATTTGATTAATGTCGATACGTGAAGGCCTGTAGGGTAACACTATGTCGGTTGTCTTTTCGATCTAAGGATGTATTAAGAGAGTATTAAATGTTCGATTTAGAATCGAGATATTTAAATGAATAATGATTGTTTTAATTAAGTCAAAATTGGATTTTGGATTTAATTAAGAATGTGCGGAATATAAAATGAGACAGTGTAGGGCCACATCAGCGCCGCGGCGCCCACACCATAGGGCCGTGGCGCCATGACCTAATATGTCTTTAATTTTGGGCTAGGCCCAAGGTCAAACCCTAATCCGGTTTGACCTAAGTTTTCACCTATAAGTACAGGCCTACACTTCATTATTCATGACACTTGATTTTCATATCATTATTCTAAGTCTTAGATACTTAGAATCAAAACACTCTCTCGAACCTCTACCGGATTTCCTATCTTTCCAAGGGAGGAATACATTGAAGCTTGAAGCTTACAATCGAAAGGGCATTCGCGTGCGCACCACAGTTGATAAAGTTTTCAAATATTGTAAACATGTAAGTATCATTCAAGTCTTATGTTTACGGTTTTAAATTACCCTATAATCAAACAGTTCTACGTTTGTTGGGTTTGAAATAAGTTTTCAATATTCGCTGCGTACAACAACCCAACAAATCCTTACAGTGGTATCAGAGCCAGAGCTGTTTTGTATGATTATAAGGTAATTAGTTAATAATAATATGAGTTAGAATTTGTTTAAGTCTGATTTTTTTTGTCGTTTAAAGCTTGAAAATCTAATATCTTAAAAACACATCATCCTTGTCTCCCAATCTATTAAACAATGATGTAATCGAGGAAGTCATTCCGATCTAACTCTTCAAGTCAATGTGCGTAACCAATTTATTGCGAACATGGTGCACTGAAGCGAAGAACGAGAAGGGATTGGATGATGGTCGATGAACGTGTTGTTTGATAGTAAAGGGTAACGAAGATAAATCTGCAAATCTGACCCTGAACCAGTTTTAGGGTTTCGGAAATGCGGATTTTGTGCTTCTGAGATGGAGGCGCCGTGACACCGGGGCTCTAATTTTAAAAAAAAATGGAATAGTGAACAGTAACCGAACACTATTTCGGCATGAACAGTGGCGACAATCACTGTTCCGGCAGGCTCTAATTTTTTTAAAAAAATTGGAACAATGAATAGTAACCGAACACTGTTCCGACGTGAACAGTGGCTACATTCATTGTTCCGGCGTGGACAGTGGCGGCAATCACTGTTCCGGCGGGCAATGGCGGTTTGCAAAATTGCAATTTATCCCTTGGGGAAAATCTGTTTTAGAAGTTTATGGAATTGCAATTTGGTCCCTGGAAATCTTTTTATAATCATCAGATTTGGTCCTTGGGGCAAATCTGTAAATCCAGAAAGCCAAATCTGTAATTAATTTAAAATTTTGGAAATTACAGACAGGTTCCTGTAATCTGAAAATATTTTCTGAAAATTAAAATTGGATTTTCTGAATTTAAAGGGGTTTAAAATTGAAATTTTAAATTCTTGAGGGACTACTGTAAATTCTGAAAATTTGGAACTTAAAGAAATATCCGGAAAATCATTTTTTAAAGTCATAAAATATTTAAGGGATTGTTTGGATTAGACTTAAATTTTAGTGTTTAGACAAGTTAACCCGTGATTATTATTAATTGTATATTATTGAATAATATACGAACTATATGCTAAGTGTTTAAATGCTTTCATTTAATAATTAGCATAGTGTTTGCTATAACTGTCTGGGCAGGCGACGCCCAGTATTTGATTAAACCATCTTATATCATGCCTATTGGGTTGACAGTTTCCAACTATATGTGTCATTAGTTTTGCATGATATTAAGATGTCATATTGGATATGGCGTAAAAGAGTTGATCTTGGTTAAAACCCTGAATTAAAATGTTTCCCAAAATTTTAAATACAAGTTTAAATTAAAACGTGTCGTCCATTATAATTGTTAGAGTGCAAAATCCTTTTCGGCGATACGAGTACTTATGCCAAAGCATTTGCTCTATGTCTAAGAGGACCTAGACTCTTTCATAGATGTATTTTAAATGTAAAGGTAAACGATAAACTTTTGTGGGTATTTACACCAAAGTGTTTGCTCACTAAGGACAAATTTGCTTAGATACATAAACGCAGTCGTGTAAGGGGGATGACTTGCTTAGACAAATCTTGGCGCCAAAGTGTCGGACTAATCTAAGGACGCAAGATTAAATATAATATTTGATCAACCAAGAGTTGCAAATAAGTTTTGCAATTGGTTTAGAACCTACCAAGATGTGTTATTAAAGTTATCAGCCAAAGTAAATGCGGAGATAGCATACGCTTGGATCTTGGCCCATTATGACCTTAATTAATATAGGTCCGTATTCTACCATGGGGTCGTAGAAGTATGTTAAAATAGTGAGAGCTAATTAAATAAAAGACCATGTTGATTATCCTAAACGAATGTGTATAATAGGAAATAAATTTTGAGTTTGATTTCCAGTCTATCTAATTCTTCGATTATCAAAGATGTCGAGCTTATCATTGAAAATGTTGATTGAAATGAACAAACTTACCTGGACCTAACTACCTTGACTGGCTAAGAAATTTGCGAATAGTGTTGAGACAAGAGAAATTAGAATACGTGTTGGACACGGTGTTCCCAATAGTCTATGCGACAGATTCTGCTGAATATGCATCTTTTGATAAGGATGCTTACCAAAACACCTAGATGATGTCACTTCAGCACAGTGCGTGATGTTGTCTTCCATGTCTATGGAACTTCAGAGACAACATAAGAATATGGGTCTCAATGAGATGCTCGAACACTTGAAGAGTCTCTATGACTCACAATTCCAGACTATGGAATATGAGTTACTGATAGAAATTTTTAAGTGTAAGCTCAATGAAGGGGGCCAGGTCTCGCAGCATGTGTTGAAGATGATAGGGCTGATAGAGAGACTTGCTTCAATTGGAACGAAGCTGCAAAAGAATGTCGCTACCACCCTCATCCTGAACTATCTCCCTCGTTCCTTTGAAAACTTCTTAGTGAATTACAATATGAATGGAACGAAGGCGAGTCTGCCGGAGCTGCACAACATGCTCAAGACCTTTGAGTCTTCCACTTCCAAAGGCAAAGCTGTGCTCATGGTGAGCTCTACTGACCAACCCAAGACGAAAGGTAAGGAATGGCAGACGAAGAAGGGCAAAGTGGTCGCTGCGCCCTCAGCTATGAAGCCTAGGTGTGAAGAAGAAGAATGGGAATCTGGCTAAGGATGTATACCTCAACTGCAACAAGAAGGGGCATTGGAAGAAAGACTACACTGCACCAAGAGGAGGAAAAGCACCAGGTGCTTCTACCTCTGGTGGATAAGGTATGTACATCATTGAAATAAATATGTCTCTAAATAACTCTCATTCCTGGGTGTTGGATACCGCTTGTGGCTCACACATTTGTACCAATGTGCAGGGGCTAACTAATAGTAGGAAGGTTGGACCAAGAGAGATGGACCTATGCGTTGGAAATGGAGCACGAGTGGATGCTGAGCGCGTAAGAACTTATAGATTAAATTTGCCTTCTGGCTATTGTCCAGTGTTAAATGATTGTTAGTATGTACCCTCGTTAACGAGGAATATCATTTCTATCCCTGTTTTGGAGATGAAGGGTTTTTCCTCATATATTTATAATAGCAGTCAAGTACTGTCTTTTGATAATGTTATATATGGAACTGCTCCTCTTGTGGATGGGTTATATACACTAAACTGTAGTCGAGAAATATTCAATGTACAAAATAAACGAGCTAAAATAAGTAATAGAAACTCTACCTACCTATGGCATTGCAGACTTGGTCATATCAACGATTCAATGACAGCAAGGTTGAGGAAGTTAGACTACCTAGAACCATTTGACCTGGAGTCTTATGGTAAATACGAATCTTGCTTGAGACGAAAGATGACCAATAAGCCATTTTCTAGGAAAGGTGTGCGACCTAAGGAGGTGCTTGAGTTGGTCCATACTGATGTATGTGGGCCATTTTCAACTCAAGCTAAAGGAGGTTTTCCATACTTCATCACTTTTACTGACGACTTCACAAGGTATGGATATGTGTATCTTATGAGACATAAATCCGAGGCTTTTGATAAGTTCAAAAAGTACAAGTCGAAAGTAGAGAAGCAACTTGCAACAATTATCAAGACCCTTGGATCAGATCGAGGAGGTGAATACTTGAGCAAGGATTTTCTAGATTACTTAAAGCTACACGGAGTCCAATCAGAGTGGACACCTCCTGGAACACCACAAATGAATGGTGTTGCCGAAAGGAGAAACCGAACCTTATTGGATATGGTTCGATCCATGATGAGCTTCTCAGCTCTACCGACATACCTTTGGGGACATGCTATACAAACCTCAATACATGTTCTGAATAGGGTTCCTTCTAAGGCAGTAGAAAAGACACCCTATGAGATATAGTGTGGCAAGAAGCCAGCTCTTAAACATATGAGACCCTGGGGTGCCCTGCATATGTTAAGAAGATGCTCACTGACAAGTTGGAATCCAAAAGTGAGAAATGTTACTTCATGGGGTATCCAAAGGAAACAAAGGGATACTACTTCTATCTTTCTGGAGAAAGTAAGGTCATTGTTTCCAGGAACACAACTTTTCTTGAAGAAGAATATGTCTACAAGGAACATAGTTGCACAGAGATAGAACTTGAAGAAATTCAAGAACCGCAAGATAACATAGATGTTGAATCCTTGCCGAATAACTAAGGCAAGAATTCAGTGGGAGCATTTGGTGAAGATTGGGTACTTCAAGTACGCCCTTCGGCCAGTGGGAGTGTTGCGAGGAACAATGCAGAAATACAAGATCCTCCTACACAGCCTTTGGGAGTAGAGGCAATGGTTGCACCTCCTCCCATTCAAGAAATACATGAAAATGATATTCCTGAAATCTCTCAAGTTAGTGGATTATCCAAAACACAAGAACCCTCTCACAGTCAGAACATACCAAGCACTGAACTACAAAACAATCAACTCCATAGGTCCACTAGGACTCATCGTCCTCCTGAAAAACTACATCTACTTGTGGAAACACATAGTGAGATAGATATTCCCGATAACGATGAGCCTACAACCTATAGAGAAGCAATGTTGGATATTGATTCGAAGAGATGGCAAGAAGCTATGAAATTCGAGATGGAATCTATGTACATCAATAAAGTGTAGAACTTGGTTGATTTGCTAGATGGGGTTAAACCCATAGGATGCAAATGGGTCTTCAAGAAGAAGATCGATACATTTGGAAATGTACAGACTTATAAAGCAAGGTTGGTGGCTAAAGGTTATAATCAACGACCTGGGGTCAATTATGATGAAACCTTTTCACGTGTTGCTAAGATTAAGTCCATTCAGATTTTGCTTGCACTAACTGCATATTATGACTATGACATTTGGCAGATGGACGTTAAAACCGCTTTCTTCAATGGTAATCAAGTTGAGGAGGTGTATATGAAACAACCTAAGGGTTTTTTGCTTGAGTCCAAGCCAAATGTTGTATGCAAGGTACAAAAGTCCATTTATGGGCTTAAGCAAGCCTTGAGGAGTTGGAACATTTGCTTTGACAAGGCTATCAAGTCATTTGATTTCGTCAGAAACAAAGAGGATCCCTGTTTTTTTATAGTAAATGCAAGGATGGAAGTATTGCCTTCATTATTATATATATGTAGATGACATATTGATAATGGGAGACAGTAAGACTCTCCTGCAGTCAGTCAAGGAGTGGTTGTCCAGTACCTTCATGATGAAGGATTTAGGTGAAGCCTGCTATATTCTGGAAATTAGGATCTATAGAGATAGACCTAATAGATTATTGGGGCTATCACAGTCAGTCTACATAGACAAAGTGCTTAGACGTTTTTCTATGGAAAATTCCAAGAAAGGCAGTCTACCTATGGGACAAGACATCAAGTTATCTAAGAAGGACAATCCTTCTAATGTTATAAAACTTGAACGCATGAAGAGGATCCCATATGCTTCGGCTATAGGATCGATCATGTATGACATGACTTGTACTAGGCCAGATGTGGCATTTGCACTTAGTATGACTTGCAAATTCCAGCAGAATCCTGGGGAAGAACACTAGAAAGCAGTCAAGAGTATTCTTAAGTATCTTAGACGAACTAAAGATTACTTGTTAGTCTATGGTGGGGAAGAAAAGCTAGGTGCTACTGGGTACACTGATGCTAGCTTCCAGACGGATCTTGATGACTTCAAATCTCAGTCTGGGTACACGTTCATTTTCAATGGTGGAGCAGTGAGCTGTAAAAGTTCCAAACAAGATACAACTACTGATTCGACAATAAAAGATGAGTACATTGTTGGATCGAAAACTGGTAAAGAAGCTGTCGCGATTTCTGAGTTCCTGAAGGAACTAAGGGTAGTTTCGAGTGCCAGTTGTACAATAACTATTTATTGTAACAACACTGGTGCGATTGCACATGCTAAGGAACCAAGATCAACAAACAGAAATAAGCATGTACCAAGGAAGTACCACATACTCAGGGAGATGGTACAGACTGAAGAGATTAGATTAGACTATGTTTCTACATACTCTAATCTAGCTGACTCATTCACTAAACCATTAAGCTTAGTAAAGTATAATGGTCATTTTGAGAATATGGGCATTAGATGTGTTCGATTGGCTCTAGGCCAAGTGGGAGATTGAAAGTATATGTATGTCCTAGAGACAATCCGTATTAGGACAAATGTACTTTATACACTTTCGTATTATTATTAATGGAGATTAATATTTTGGCATCTGCAATTATTGAATTATTAGTTGATTGTTTATAATATTCTATAATATGCATCCCTAGAGGTTACGTTGTTATTAATAATGTGAGATATTAATATTATAACGTAACTCTTAAAATAGCCTCGACTAATGATCATCGAGAATGGGATATCGATGATATATGATAAGTCGACATGTGGTCTGCATCACATCATTAGAGGATGTAATATGTCTCACCTACTACGAGTAATGGCTACTCATGATGGACACATGGATACTTTAAAAGTATTGGTATACCCTGCTGATATACTGTTTGTTATACTTGTCTAAAGTATGATCAGCGTGTGGGAGATAGAAGTCCTTAGACTTGAGGTCAATGCGCACCTTGTCTACAGAGTAATATACTTTGATCATGTCCTAAGCTCAAATTCCTTATAGGTTGAGATACGGCTTGTATTGGGTACATTACGATCTGGATTAAAGGTGATAGTTGAGCCAAGATTAGGATTCATTCCTCGAATGTATATTCGAGAGAACACTAAGATTCTCAGTGATATTAGGTTGACTAAGTCATTGGCCAACGCAATAGACATATTAGAATATGGTTTAGTTGTCAACTAATATAGATGAGATACAATGATTAAGCCATTTGGATAGACACTTGACAAATCCTAAGCTTAATCGAGTGTGTCGTGAATGAAAGGATTTTATCTTACCACATAGAGGTTAAGTTTACTGGATTCGTGTAAACGTACTTCACATATTGAATTCGTCTTGCGGCGCCATCTAGGAGTTCCGCGTAGACCTTAATTTGATTAATGTCGATATGTGAAGGCCTGTAGGGTCATTCTATGTCGATTGTCTTTTCGATCTAAGGATGTATTGAGGGAGTATTAAATATTCGATTTAGAATCGAGATATTTAAATGAATAATGATTGTTTTAATTAAGTAAAAATTGGATTTTGGATTTAATTAAGAATGTGTGGAAAATAAAATGAGACAGCGTAGGTCCACGTCAGCGCCGCGGTGCCCACACCATAGGGCCGCGGCGCCATGACCTAATCTGTCTCAAATTTTGGGCCAGGCCCAAGGTCAAACCCTAATCCGGTTTGACCTAATTTTTCACCTATAAATACAGACCTACACTTCATTATTCATGACACTTGATTTTCATATAATTATTCTAAGTCTTAGAGACTCAGAATCAAAACACTCTCTCGAACCTCTGCCGGATTTCCTAGCTTTCCAAAGGAGGAATACATTGAAGCTTGGAGCTTACAATCGAAAGGGCATTCACGTGCGCACCCACAGTTGATAAAGATTCCAGTTATTGTAAACATGTAAGTACCATTCAAGTCTTATATTTACAGTTTTAAATTACCCTATAGTCAAACAGTTCTACGTTTGTTGGGTTTGAAACAAGTATTATTTATGATGAAAGTAAAAATAACAATCAAAGACTGTATAAGTAATATAAGATGTATGGGAAATTTTTGTATTATACAAGTGGATGTATTATACCGGGGTGCCTAACACCTTCCCCGAGGGATCATTGAACCCTTACCCTTACCCGAACTCTGATTTAAAGCAATTTCAAATCAAGCTTTAAGCTAATCTTTTTTTTGAAAATTTATTTAAAACATATAACATAGAGGAAATGACCGGAAATATCTAAACTTGTTTTTCACTATCTAAAGAAAACAATTTTCTTTATTTAAAACGGATAAAAAAAATAGCAACTCTTATAACTAGGTTCTAATTTAATGGTTCTAATAATATTCATGATTTTTTACATATAGCAAATACAATAAAAGAAAGATATAAAGCTACGGATTGGTGGGTATATCGGCCCACTAATTACCGTTTAAAAAAAACTTATTTTTATTCTACGTCATTTTTATCCATGGCCGGGCCTTTTATAATTTTACCAATGATTGATCCTTCTTGCAAATATACTACCATTTTTACCCATGATTGGACCTTTATTTTTTCTACCGGACTCGATGAGAATGATGTATTGTTGGGCCCTCAGGCCCAATGGCTCAAGCAGTGCGTAAAACAGAGGGATGTGGGCCTCGTGGACCCATGATCATGCAACAAAGGAGGGGAAAACAAATGCAGAAGTCAACAAATATCCAGTACTCATCATCAAATGATAAAATACGACAGGCATTTAATATAGAGTCATACACAAATATATGCAACTCGTCATTACAGTAAACTACCAAAAAACAAATAAAATTGGCAATCCCATATATGGAGCAGTCCAAGCAAGATTAATTCAAGCAGTAGGCCTTCTACCATTTTTACCAATAATTGAGCCTTCTTGCAAATAGACTACCATTTTTACTCATGATTGGACCTTTATTTTTCTGCCGGACTCGATGAGAATGATGTATTGTTGGGCCCTCAGGCCCAACGGCTCAAGCAGTGAGCAAAATAGAGGGATGTGGGCCTCGTGGACCCATGATCATGCAACAAAGGAGGGGAAAACAAATGCAGAAGTTAGCAAATATCTAGTACTCTCATCAAATGATAAAATAAGACATGCATTTAATATAGAGTCATACAATTTATATGCAACTCGTCATTACAGTAAACTAGCAAACTAGAAGAGAGGCAGATCTTATTGTAGTTACTATAGATCCAATTTTCGTCCTCTTTGAGATTTTTCCATGTCCAGAGTTTCGGGGGGGGGGGTGGTAGTGGCGACGATAACTGTAATAATTTGAAAATGTTTTCCTCAATTGTATTCCTCCATTAAGGGAATAATATATACACAATATACAAATAAATGTGAAGAGGAAATCAAGCCTCTAATCTTCCTAATCAATAATCAATCCCGAATAATTTTCTTCCTAATTAACATATTCCTAATTATCATTTACTTACCATACATAAAATTATACCATGATTAATTATAATAAATAATTATTCTAATTATTGTATTCTAATATTCTAACACTCCCTTGCAGTCAAAGCTAGAAGGGGCGAATGCTGAGACTGTTATGAAAATCTTTAAATAATACCAGCAGAAGTCCTTTTGTGAAAATATCTGCGATTTGATGGCGTGTCAGGACATGTAACACTCGCACTTGTCTGCAAGCCACATTCTCACGAACAAAATGGATATCTAACTCAATATATTTAGTGCATTGATGTTTTATAGGATTCCCTGAGAGATAGATTGCACTAACATTATCACAGTATACCAGTATGGCTTTTGGAATTGGGAAATGAAGTTTAAGTAACAGATTTCTAATCCAACATGATTCAGACACAACATTGGCAACATCACAGTATTCTACTTTAGCACTTGAACGTGATACTGTGGCTTGTCTTTTTGAAGACCAGGAGATCAAATTGTCACCGAGAAAGACACAATAACCTGAGGTGGAGTGTCTGGTGTCCGGACAACCTGCCCAGTCTGCATCCGTATAAGTGACAAGTTTGGAAATTGAGGATGAGTAATCTATACTCCAGAGTGCCCTAAATATATCACACAATGCGTTTTAGAGCATGCATATGTTCCTCCATCAGATTATGCATGAATAAGCACACTTGTTGCACTGCATAAGTTATATCCGGCCTGGTGAAAGTGAGATACTGCAAAGCTCCTGCTAGGCTGCGGTATAATGTTGGATCGGCAAATGGTTTGCTTGAGGTGGCACTCAATTTAGACTTAGTGTCTACCGAAGTTGCCGAAGGTTTGCAAGATTACATTCCAGCTCGTTCAACAATCTCAGATGCATACTTCTTCTGGGAAAGAAACAGTCCACCTGCATGGCGTGTCACAATAATTCCTAGAAAGTAGTGTAGTATACCAAGATCTTTCATAGCAAATTCGGAACCAAGTTGTGACATAATAAACTTGCGAAGAGAGTCTGATGATGTTGTTAGGATAATATCATCCACATATTAAAGAAGATAAGAAATATTATTACCATGACGATAAATAAATAGAGAATTGTCGGAACGACTGTGAGAAAAACCAATGTGTGGCATGAAATCCGCAAACCGCTTATACCATACCCTGGGGTCTGCTTCAGTCTATATATAGATTTATTTAGCAAACACACATGATTGGGATATTTGGGATCTCTGTATCCCAACGGTTGGTGCATGTAGACAGTTTCATTGAGTTGTTCATGGAGGAAGGCATTTTTGACATCCAATTGATGAAGGGGCCATCCTTTTGAGAGAGACATGCTTAGAACTGTTTTGATAGTTGCTGGTTTGACCACTGGACTGAACGTCCCCCCGCAATCTACAACAACCTGTTGTGTCTTCCCATCACCTACAAGACGGGCCTTATGCCACCCAAAAGTTCAATAAGATTTTTCTTTATGACTGAAAATCCACATAGACCGAATTATATTAGCATTAGATGGACGAGGTACTAAATTCCACGTCCTATTTTTAATTAGAGTGTGATATTCATCATCTATGACCATTTTCCAATTCGGGTCCTTTAGAGCAGACACTGGGTTACGAGGCAAAGGTGATTTCGAGACCTGGGTGTGTAGGCTATATTTGGTATTGGGTTTGACAATTCCATGTTGACTACGGGTGACCGAACGATTTGCAGGGCCAGTGGACTGGACGCCACTGGACGAGAGTGAGGAATTCAAACTGTTAGGTGGCCTAGTGGCAGTGGGCTGAGCGGCCCTGCTTGGGAGAGTAACCACTGGGTTCGAGATTGGGCCTAGAGCTGAGAGGTGGCCCAAGATTCCTGTGGGCTATTCCTGTGTGGATTGTGAGAATGAGAGAGGGCGACTGGGCCTCAGAACCGAAGCCCCAAGCTGTTGGACTAAATCGTCAAGCGGCTAGGCCATCGTTCTTTGGTCCAACGGGACCAAACTCGTATTTCCAATGGAAACAGTGGGTACCGAGCTGTGGAAAAAATGTATTAGATACAGAAGCTTATCATCATCCAAAAAATCATAGGTGTGAGTCACGCTTTCATGTATCTTGGCAAACGAAAAATTTATTTCATAAAAAAATATGTGACGACTTATAATTATTCTTTTGGAAGAAATGTTGTAACATTTGTAACCCCGATGATTAGTAGGATATCCCAAGAAGACACATGGAGTAGACTGGGGTTGGATTTTTGTGATTGTGGTGGATGGAAAGAGGGGGTAGCAAAGGCAACCAAACACTCTTAAATGGAGATAGGAGGGCTCTCGTAAATAAAACATCTTTAGTGGAGCTTGGTAAGACATGTTTTTATGATGAAGAATATTCAATAGGTAAGTGGCCATTTGGAGTGTATGATGCCAAAATATAAGGGGTAGTGATGCATGAGTAAGAGATATTCTAACAATATTGTTTATGGTTCTAATTTTTGCGTTCTGCCTTCCCATTTTGTGATGTGTGAGGACAAGATAGAAGAAAATTTAGACCATTTGTTTTGAAAAATTCTCAAAACTGATTATTGTCAAACTCCCTCCCATTATCACATTGAATATTTTTGATATCCCGTTCAAATTGAGTTCGGATGAATGCTCTAAATGTGAGAAAACTGAAAAACACTTGTGATTTTTTCGACAAAGGGAATGTCCACAAATAATTAGAGTAGTCATCTAGTATGAGCAAATAATATCTATGACCAGAAGAACTCAAAACGGGTGATGTCCAAATATCACAATGTAAACTATCAAATGGCATAAGGGTGCACGAAGTAGAAGAAATAAATGGCAATTTAACATGTTTACCAAGTGCACAAGAATGACACTTATGTAGAGTCCGTGTTTGGGTACACAAAATAAATTTATTTTGTTTAAGAGAGGCCAAAACAGACTCCCGGATGTCCCAAACGTTTGCGCCATAAAGATGGTGCCAAGGCTGCAAAAGTAGATGGAAACTTGGACTGTTGATTGGGTAAATTTATTGGATAGAGCTCCCCCTTGCTATCACATCTCATGAGAAGCTTCCCCGTCTGAAAATCATGCATGGAAAATCCAAATGGGTCAAAACGAACAGATACCCAATTATCAATAGTAAACATTCTAACAGAGACCAAGTTTTTGATTAATTTAGGAGCATGAAGGACATTATTTAAAATTAGTAAGGATGGACCGTGCTTGATAAAATAAAGGTAGAGGATTACTTTGACGGATTAGTGTTCCCACGCCGCTATACGCATCGGTGAGACCGACAACCAGTTGTAAGGCTAACCGATTATTAGTAACCAGTGAACCAATATTTCTTAATTGATCTTCCAATACTTTGAGGTGTTGACAATATGCAAAAACATTAGGGAAATCCGTCATGTCAATGGTTGAGAACTCCTGCTCCAATGTAACAGCGCGAGAGTTTTAGTTATCTTGAAAGATATCTCGCAAGCGTTACTAGGGCGCCATGGTTGTTGAATCCGATTCCATTATTGTATGCAACAAGTTAGTAGAGATTGTTGCATAAATCCAACCAAGGACTATGACATCAAGTGTATCCCACAGTTTTTTGTCTGCATCGGATGTTAATTCCTTCCCTTTTCCATCTTTTGGAGGAATTATATGATAAAGAACTTTGTGAGCACGACAATATATTATAAATAATTCCGCCCAAGTTGCATAATGAACGTTTTCCATTTCTAGTTTGACGGAAACATGTGTTTTGATGTTTGAGACAGTAAGGGCAAGATGAAAAGATGATTTGGACTCAGACATAGTTGGTTGGGATGGATGATGACCACTAATGGAGAAATGAAAATGAAAAAAAATGGAAGAAAATTTCGGCCAAGCTAGGGTTTCTGGGAGGAAGATAACCGAAATTGGTAGAGAAAAATATTTTGGATCTTTTTTCTTAAACTTCTGATACCATGTAATAATTTGAAATTTTTTTCCTCAATTGTATTCCTCCATTAAGGGAATAATAAATACACAATATACAAATAAATGTGAAGAGGAAATCAAGCTTCTAATCTTCCTAATCAATAATCAATCCCTAATAATCTTCTTCCTAATTAACATATTCCTAATTATCATTTTACTACTTACCATACATAAAATGATACCATCATTAATTATAATAAATAATTATTCTAATTATTATATTTTAATATTCTAACAATAACATATCTTTTTATTCATCCTCGGTAATGATCATCATCGGGGCTGGTAAGGATGGCCTTGCTGCCCCTCCAGTACAAGTTAGTGATTACGCCACGGAAGATACGTTGAGAGTAGAGGCGGATCAAGTGGTCCAAAGTAATTGCTACACCGGCCAGCTGGGAAAAGAACCAATAGTATGTAACTGCCTTTCAGACCTGGAGGACCATTTGGGCTATGCAAACTTTGTAGCGATGGCAGAAGTCCAATATGACTTGTCTACTTCATCCTCAATATTCATCGAGAATGGGTATATGTAGACAAAATAATATCCTTGCTGAAATAAAGTTATCCTCTCATCTTCTTAAAGGATCAAGACCTTAGCATTGGGCCAACGATAATCAGTCTTTACAACTAGCAATACGTTGGAAGTGATCCTAGTTCTGTATTATCCCGTAGGAGAATCTCGACCACTGGGTAGGCCTCTGGAAGTAGTTTTTTCCTGAAGATCATGGTCAAATTGCCATGTCATTGGCAGGAAGTATGAGGCAGGAGGATTTCGGCTAGATTGAGCCCCCTCCTGAGGGGTAGGGTCCCCCCTGGTGTTAGAAGAAGTGTTGCCACCGGTGGAGTGGTTCGACATTTTATCTTTCAAAGATGGAGTGTGGATTTTGCAAATTAAAAGTGCTAGGAGAAGCTTTTGCAAATTGAAGGCAAAAATAATGAGGTGATCAACTCTATTGGAAATGGTGGTATATATAGGCGTTAGAAGTCATCATTGTTATGGTAATCGACGGGATGGATACCAATCGATGACTTTGCAACTGACAACATGTGTGTATCATAGGTGCGGTGAATAGACACGCCTCATCATGATTTCACAATCTTCTATCAATTGAGGGAAATCAGACAATTGCCGTCATTTCGGCGTGATGAATATTGGCATGATGAGTTGAGTAGCTGACACCTTTTGGTTTTCCCGCCAAAATAAGGAGTTTTGATTGGTTGTCTATTTAAATCCACTTCACGGGGGGCGCGAGAGACGCGCGAAAAGTGCGGGGACTATCTGTATAGGGAAAATTTCTTATTATGCAGGTGGATGAATTATGTCATGACACGTGGCAAGAAGTGATGAGTCTGATCCAAGTCAGCCTTCAGTACTACCGGTTGCATAGAAATAGTATTGGGGGTATCAAAAGGCCGCATGTACCGAAAAGAAAGAAGATCAGAGAACTGGTTCGAATTCCAACTAGCGGTCGTTACTTGTCTGATTCTACACCTTCCAAGGGTGCATTAATGGAATTTATGATGACACTAATTTTTTAATTATTACAGCATTCATGTATTGATATATTAGGGGTACAAATCATGGAATGTGTATCATGAGTCCAAGTATAAATAGGACCAATTAACTCATTGTAAAGGCATCATATTTGAGATACTATAACATCACTTTTAGATACACACCATTGGTCTCATTATTTGTGTTTTCATACTGTCAAAACATCTATTCTAAAGCCCTCGTCAAGAAGCTTCTTTCAGGCTCATGCTAACTATATTCTCATATCACTTTGTTAATCATTATTTGTTATAATTATCTGTTAATTAATCTGTTAACTCAGTCACTTGAGACACACGTATCTTTGACTATGTATACAAATTCAACTGTACCGGATAAACACAAAGATTCTGTGGAGATTAAAGACCTTCATCGCAGTTATTATGTCAATTTGCGGTCTTATTTTTCTGTGAATGTCATAAATATCATTCATGGGACGACATAATACAAGGGCCATTAAGATAGCATGTTTATTCTTTAGAACGGGAATTTTACTTCAGTATATTAGACGAATAAATTTTACTTTTAATTCTCTTAGTTAAACAACATTATACACCATTTGAATGGATAAAGAATTACCTTAATATTGAATCTGAGGATAGTGATTGTGAATTGTGGGTGTTGATAATGGCATACATCGTTAGCAGCAACGACATTTAGCGGTGATACTGAATGAAATAGTGATGAAATTCTATTTTACAGAAACCCTTGAATGGATAGCATATCAATAATCTTAAGATTTTATTATAGATTTTAATTATTCAAACGATCTATCTAGATTTATAAAGTGATGGTAAAGCAAAAAATATAAAATCATACTAATTGATTGATATCTAAATAATTAATATTCAAATTTGAAAAACAAACACACTTAGAATTTGAAATCTAAATGATTAACATTTAGATCTTCACTTATAACTGCAAACAAATGAGACATTAATTCCTTTAACCTTTTTGATTTAAAAAAGAATACTCTTTTGCCCTTTTGAATGAGATAGCATAAGAAGAACCTAGTGTTGAACATTACATTCTTACTCAACAATTGTCCTAGGCATACCTATTATGGACTACAATTTATTTTAAGCAATCTATAGTATATAGTTGGTATAGGGTGGGGATCACAGAAATTTGTGATAGTTGCTTATAAGAATCCAAATCCAATATGAGTGGTGATGCTCATTTCGTTATTGTTTGCTTCTTAAAATGCTTCTTTCGCGGAGCCCTTACTCAATACCTACCTATCCCTATCCCTATCCCTATCCCTTATATTCTCATGTCAACCTGTCGAGCAATGAGTTATTTTAGCTCTTCATATTTCACTTCAAGTTCCATAAGCAATTGCAACTCCTTTCCAAATTCACCACCTCGTAATCAATGCTACCTTAGCTTCACCATAACAGCTGTTTAGCACACAAATTATATGTTTTTTTTTTGGTTAACTAGACAAAACCGCTAGCAAGTTAGCTTAGATGGTACGAATTCCTCTTTTCATAAATAATTGATTAGTTAATACTTCCTCAATCATATTTTAATTGTAGTCTTAGCTTAAAATTGTATCATTTTACGAATTTAAGATTAAAGTTGATAATTGTTTGATTTTGAATATACTCTTAACATTAATAAATAGTTATTTTTAATACTGCTTATTACTATAAAAAAATATTTAATAAACAATGGTAACTTAGTAACTATATCTTATTTTTATTATTTTTCTTAATCGGTGTGAAAAGAGAAGTGACCGTTAAAAAGGAATTGAGGAAGTACTCCCTCCGGTCCATATTACTTATCATATTTGTCCCCCTTAACAAAACATTAACTAAAATGATAATTTGATAGACTAATTAGTTACTCTTATTTATTCTTTGATCTCATTTTAATAGTACTATTCTTCCTTTCACATATCAATATCTCTCTATATTTATTAGTGCAAATAAAGTGGAAAGAACTAATTAATGCAATCTCGATTTCAGAAATTAACCAAGATTTTACTCATTGTTTATCCGTAAAATGGTACAGTTGAATTTGTATACATGGTCAAGAACACGTGCATCTCAAGTGACTAGATAAAAATTATACTTAAGGTAAATAATAATAAGACAAAGTAAGCAATAATTAGCCTGAGTCTTGAGATAGCTTCTGAGTAAAATTGACGATAACTTGTATGAAAGTACAGAAATCAAGAGAATATTAGTAAGTATATTGTAATAGCAAAAATCTGATCGGTTACAATGTAATGAAAGCCCTATTTATACATGAGCTACACGGGTACACATTCCATAAAATATGCTCTCATAAATATAGGAGAATGAATGTTGTAATAATTGGACAATCAATGTCTCAATAAATGTCATTAAGAGATTGATGGAAGTCATAGGACCGACTTTATTAACGGTCACCCGTTACAATGCAAATGGATCTTAGCCTTCTTTAATACCGATACCGGCTCTACACATGTTGTTCCCGGTACCATGCATATCAAACCGGTAGTGTTGTAATCTGACGCGGGTCTGAATCAACATCATGCTACATGTGTCACACCATAATTCGTACAACTGTCATATATGAATTTTGTCATATACAGATAGTCCCCGCACTTACGCTACCGGGAAGTGGATTTGAATTACCACCCAATCGACACTTCGTGTTCTAGAGGGAAACTCCAAATAATGTTGTCCACATATTTTGATGATCCAATCGTCACCTTAACTTCCATATTTTCTCAATTTATGGGAGACTTGCAGAGTAATGATGAGGCATGCCATCTAATCATCCCTGATCTGACACCCCACGTGTTGCCGCTGATTGACATTTGATACATCCTCCTTTCAAACGATGCCACCGCTTATTCACTTATAAATATCCCATCAACTTGAAGGTTCAACCATTCATCTCTTATTTTTACAAAAATCATTCTCTGCTTTTTGATTTTCATCATCCTCTATATCACAAACATGACTACCCCTTTAAGCGTAGCAACACTTCTTCTCACAAGAGAAACCCTAGCTCACAAGCAGGGACATCCTCCTGCCAAAATCCTTTGGTTTCTTCTATTTTGTCTAGGACATAGTATTTCACCCATGATCTTCAAAAGACAACCTCCAAAGTCCTAACCAGCGGTAGGGAACCCCCGTCGATGACTTCAAAACCTGGATCACTACCGATATATTGCCAAAGGTGAAAACCAATTGCGGCGGAGAAATAATTGAGGTCATAATCCCTACTAGTGAAGAAAGGATCACCACTTACATAGAAGGGTATTCTTATGTTTACACTTACCCATTTTTCATGAAACTTTGGAAGGAGATTGATGATGTCATTCTAGAATTCTACCGCTGGTACAAAGTATGCATAGCTCAGGTGGGCCTTCCGGTTTGGAGGGCAGTCGCGTGCCTTCGGCATTTTGCTCTGGAAGTCGAAGCCGACTTTAACCTGGACCACCTGATTCATCTTTACTCTCTATGCAATTTTTGTGATGGAGTTATCAATCTGCACCATCGAGGAATGAAGACTATTCTATAAAGTCTCGATGACGACTGTGACTGAGGTTGGATGAAAAGATTCATTATCATTTAAACTGCCGATCTTCTTCCCCATAATAACAACCGCCCATTCTTAGAGCGATGGAACCAACCCCGTAAGTTTGTTTCTATGATGTTTTTTACATAAGCAGTCCATTTTTCTTTTGATCGGGTTTAATTCTTTTCTTTAGCCACCATATGGGAGCCTGTGGGAATAAATGGCCTTGGGACCTGGATTCAAAAGATCATCAACGTATCCACCACGGAATTCCAGACGTGGAAAAAACTTGCTTTTAAGAAGAAATAGCAGCCTGCAACCATGGTATGCACCGTAATTCTTATTTCAAATTGCCTTCTTGACCTTTTAACAAAATCATTCTTTTTTTATAGGTCTCCCCAAATCAACGGACAACGCTCCTCCTGAAGAGGAAATCGCTAACCCAAAAGCAGTTGCTCGCATGATTGAAGACAAAACCACCTTGAAAACTGAAAGGGATAACGACATTCACCGGCTGATAATAGCAGAGGTGAAACATGCCAAAGTTGATGAGCTACGCAGCAAACTTAAGTTTTTGGAGGAAGAGAAAGAGGCCTATAGGCAACATGCTACTTTACACGAGGACCGGCCTAGGAATTGACAGAAAAAGTGGAATGAGGCATTAGTCCCTATTTCAGATCTAACTATGCGTCTCTCTGACCTTGAGGCTGATGTGGGCTCCTTCTTCGATCGTCTCCAAATTAAAGAAACAGAGATAGAAGCTTTGAAGAAAGAGACCAAGTCCTTGAGGTCCCGTCTTTCTACTTCAACTGCTTAGAATGAGAGACAATGGGAAGAGATTGCTGAGTTGATTCGAGCCAATGAACTTATTCATGCTACCGGCACCAAGCTTACTCAAGTCGTTCAAGCTGTAAAGGATGAGGTCTAGGCCACCATTAACAAGTATACTCTGTCTATGATCAAGAATGGTTATATGATATGCCGGAATGCTTTGGAAGCAGTGAAAATTGGGCTCATAAACATTGACGAGGAAATTGTCAAGGCTCAACAAGTAGAAATGGCCTCTGCTGATAGCCCTCATGGCTCCCTGCCCATGGAAGAAGACAATGCTTCATCCAGGCGGGCCGGAGATAACGAAGTCGGAAGATGAAGCTCCTCACTCCTAAAAGCATGTGTCTTCTGCCTCTGACAGCGTACCTGACGCATCAACTTCAGTCCAACCTCATTCAGCCCCTACTTCTTAGAATTTATTGGAAATGCCAAGAACACCACCAGGAGCACCCCTGGAGGACCATGGAGCGGACACGTTGTAACCTTTCGTGTGAGTTTTTATTTTAGTTTTTTACTTTCTTACTGGGTTACTTTTGGGTCCGGTTAGTGACTTTTGTATCCGGGCTGGTTTCAGTCTGAAAAAATATGAATTAATTTCACTTTTTGCAACTCTGCTCAAAGTTTTCATTCTTTATTTTCACAAGCAGGCATTAGCTTCAGACTTTAACACTTTACTTTATGAACCGGAACTCATCTTTGAGGTTCACTTTATCCGAATAGGTTAGGATTCGAAGTTTAAAAACTTTCCAATAACCTTAATTAAAATCCAAGGATGCGATTTTGTTTTCATCCTTAATCAGAGCTTCTTATGGCCCGAACAACTTAAAACCTCGGTACTTCTTATATCCGGAGCCTTAACTTTTCTGTTAAGGTTTTAATAAGAGAGGGTCCTTATTTTTAATGGTGATGTAGAATAGGACGTCTCCCGTTCATTATGGCACGAAATTTTCAATATGTTTAATATAATAACATACATGTTACGCTCGTGATGGAAAATATTTGTTAATCATAAAAGGAAACTTCCATTGATTCCTTTGAATTACAAATGTAAAGACAAATGTAATGATAATCAAGCTGCCATCTAGTGTGGTCAGTATGGTTACATATCATTTGATTATCTGGGCAGTCCCCAATATCGGTGCTCCTTAAAAGCGTTAAAGTTTCAAAAACTTCACTTCACTTCACTCCATTCTGGATGTATATGCCCCACAGTATCTGAGACTTCATGCCATGAAGACTTGGATACTAGATAGACTTATTCAATAGAAATATCATGAACATGCTTATATCGTGATGCTGCCTCATTAAAATCTTGCTAGAAAAAACCCAATTGGGACAAAAACTGGTCGAAGGGAAAAAGAGTGTAGAGCATGCTCTAACCTAGTACACATAGTACTTCTTTAAGTGGCTCACATTTCAATTGTTGGGAAGTATATTTCCTTGTTGGTATACTAGCTGATAAGCTCCTTTATCAGATTACAGCATATGGTCCTTCCCAATTTGCTCCTACCTTTCCAGCATTACGCTCCTGGGTACTTACGTTTCGGAGCACCAAGTCCCCGAGTTTAAAGTGTCATAGATTTGTGCATCGATTGTAGTAATGCTCCATTTTCTACTTTTGGGCTACCATCTGACATATGTCAAATCTCGACGTTCCTCAAGCAAATCCAGGTGTAAGGACATTGATTATGCATTTGAATCCTCCTCAGTCCGGAGGTACCTCAAGTTGGGAGTTGCAACTTCCACAAGGATCAAGGCTTCTGCACTGTAGACCAGGAAAAAAGGAGTTTCTTCGGTAGTCATTTTTGTCATGGTCTGATATGCCCATAAAATCTTCGGTAGTTTGGATGTCCAGTTTTCTTTTGCAGCCTCCAATTTCTTCTTCAAATATTGGATTATGGTCTTGTTTGTTTATTCTGCTTGTCCATTTGCACTGGGATAATATAGAGTAGAGGTGATCCGCTTGATATTCAATTCATCAAGGAAATTTGTGACCTTGACACCGTTGAAATTCCGGCCATTGTCATAAGCTATCTCCTTAGGGATGCCAAAATGGCAAATAATATGTTGCCAAATAAAATCATTCACCTCTTTCTCCCATATATTTACATAAGCTGCAGCTTCAACCCATTTAGAAAAATAGTCAGTCATAAAAGCAATTTGAGATACATGTCCTGGAGCCGCTGGCAAGGGTCCAACGATGTCCATCCCCACTTCATAAATGGCCATGGGGATACTACCAGATGCAGCTCCTCTCCTTGTTGGTGTAACAGTTATGCATGACGCTGACACTTATCATATTTCCGTACGAATGCTTTCGTATCTTCCTCGATCCGAGGCTAATAGTAACCGACCCTCATGAGCTTCTTCATTAGGGACTTCACTCCTGAATGGTTTCCGCATATGTCTTCATAGACTTCTCTCATAATGTAATCTGCTTTATCGGGACCTATGCACCGAGCTAGGGTACCATAACACTACATACGGTAAAACTTTCCGTCTTTGATACTATACCGGGTAGCCTTGGTCCTCAAAGCTCTAGATGCTTTCGGGTCCTTCGGTAGCTTTTCGTTCATGATATAATCCAAGAATTCATTTCTCCAGTCCCAAGTTAGGCTGGTTGAATTTATTTTGTCATACCCAACGAGGTCCAGCGTCGAATGTAACAATTGAACAACCGACTCGGTTTTAGAGCCTTCAGACTCCGTGCTGGAGCCTAAGTTCACAAGTGAATCCACCTCTATGTTTTCCTCTTCAAGTATATGTACCACCTTCCTTTCTTATAAACGGGACAACAACTTCAAAGCTTTTTCAAGGTATCTCGACATCCGCTCTTATTTGGCCTCGAACACTCTGTGGACTTGGTTTACTACCAGCAGTGAGTCGCATTTGACTTTGATGATTTGTGAACCTAGTCCCCGAACTAGTTCTAAACCTACAATCAAAGCCTCATATTCCGCTTCATTATTAGTTAACGGAACACTATGTATAGCTTGTCTTAAAACTTCACCGGTGGGAGTTCGCAATACAACCCTCAAACTGGTCCCCTTAACGTTGGGGGCACCATTTGTATAAAGTGTCCAGATCCCGGGGGCATTTACTGAGACTAAGATAGCCTCTTTTTCCACAGCATCTCAAAGGTTTCTTGCAAATAACTTAAATGGTCTTCTGCACGAAGGCTCTTAACAAGCATATCATCTATATACACTTCTATTGTTTTACCTATTTGATTTTCAAACATTTCATATACTATCTTTGATACGTGGTCCCGATATTTTTTAGTCCAAAAGGCATAATGTTATAACAATAAGTACCAAAAGTAGTTAAAATATGTTTTCTTGATCTTCTGGGTGCATCCTTATCTGGTTATACCCGGAATAAGCATCAAGAAAACTTATTATCTCATGCCCGGCAATAGCATCGATCATTTGATCAATTTCGGTAGCAGGAATGAGTCTTTAAGACATGCCTTATTTAAATCTTTGTAACAAGTGCGCATTCTAAATTTATTTCCCTTTTTAGGTACGACAGCTATATTTTCTAACCAGTCCGGGTATTTTTCTTTCTGGATTGATCTTATATTGAGTAGTCTAGCTACCTCTGCCTTAACAAACTTGTTATAAAGTTCGGCTATTGGCTGCTTCTTCTGTCATACCGGAGAGAAGCTGAGATCCAAGCCCAACTTATGAGTTGTGAATTTTGGAGGAATGCCTATCATATCTTCATGAGACCATGCAAAGCAATATATGTTACATATAAGATATTTAAGAGTTAAATCGCTGAGCTCTAGGGTTAATCTGGTGTTCAAGTATACCTTTCTATCGGAGGTTTCCGAATATATTACAATCTACTCCAACTCCTCTATGGTAGATTTAGTGGCATCTGATTTATCCGGTACCTGAAAGTATCTGGATACTTGATACCGATCCGAAAACTCCTCTTCCGGATAGGCTGCTGTAATTTCTACCGGCGGAATCTGGTGAACCTCTTCTAATACCGGCTCCAATTTATGTAATGCTATTTGGGGTCAGCTGCCACCTCTGGTTCCTCTATATCAAACATTTCCCTAGCAGCAGGTTGTTCACTCTAAATTTGCTAAATTCCTTCCGGTGTTGGAAATTTTACCAATAGATGCAAGGTTGATAGGACTGTCTTCATATCATGTATCCACAGTATCCTAAGTATTGCGTTGTACCTCATATCTCTATTGAGGATGTAGAATTTCATCATCTTAATAACCCCTATCGCATCCACCGGTAGGTCCACTTCCCCCTTCGTGGTTTCACTTGACATGTTAAAACTTGAAAGGGTTTTGGCAACCGAAACAATTTGGTCTGCCATATTTATTTCTTCCACAACCTTTATCCTAATTATGTTAGTTGATCTCCCGAGATCAATTCGAACTCTTTTCACCTGGAAGCAATCGATAGGTACTGTGATTACCAGTGCATCATTGTGAGGGAAGATCACATTAGCAGCATCTTCTTTAGTAAACGTGATGGTGTGTTTGTCAGGTATCTTTAGGAACCTCTTTTCCCAGGTCACATAAATTTTCATCTTTTTAGCCGCCATGAAGGATATAACGGCAATCACTGATCCACCATAGATCATGTTTATAACATAAGGTGGTGCATCCGGTTAGTCTTTCCTTCTGTGGGTGGTCTCCGCTTATAGTTGTTCCGAGCTCTCTCACTCATATACTTCCGGAGATGGCCACTGCTTAGCATTCCTGCCATCTCCTCTCGTAGTTGTCTACAATCCGTTGTTTTATGCACGTGAGTGCCATAGAAATCACACAAGATGGACTGATCTATTTTACTTGGATCAGACTGCAAGAGTTTCGGAGGTCAAGACGTTGGATGCATCCTTAATATCTCCACCATCTAATCTTCATTGATGTTGAAGTTGTATTCGGATAATTTTGGATATTCGGTACCCTTGGATGAGTTATTTTTCTCAGAATTCCCCAATCCCTGATTGTTTTATCTGGAACCTCCTTTGTTATTTGATTAATCAAAATAGCAAAAAACTTTATCCCCCTCCTTGCTTTCCAGTGGGAGGATAATGTTGATAGAGGTTATTCCAGGAATTCCTTTTTTCTGCCTTTTCGAAGATACTATCGGCCTTAGATCCAAGCATGTCATCTTCAATTTGGATCTTGGACTCATATCCGTTGTGCACGTCCTCCCAAGTGGTTGCCTGGAACTCCAATAGATTTTCTTTGAGTTTTTGGGATGCATCTGAACATGCCAGATTCAACCTTTTATGAAAGCCTCTGAAGCCTATTCATTTGAGACCGCTAGTAACAACATTCACTCATTTTGGAACTGTATAATAAAGTTCCTAAGGAGTTATGATTCTCCTTGCGCAGTGCGGAAGATATCCATCTTACGTGTTTTCGCCTTCTGAGCCCCGACATGAGCCTTTATGAACATGTCTGCGAGCTGAGCGAATGAACTGATCGAATGCTCAGGGAGTTGTGAATACCATGTCAGAGCTCCCTTAGTAAGCGTTTCAGCAAACTTTTTTATCAGAATAAATTCTATTTCGTGTTCTCTTAGATCGTTCCCATTTACAATGTAGTATATGTAGGATATGTTCCTGGGGATCGGTAGTTCCGTCATAACTGGACACAAAAGGCATTTTGAGCCTTTTTGGTATTAATTCGGGCACAACCTCTGGGTTATACACCAATTGAATATACTTCTTCACATTCGGACCGTCAACCACGGGTGGAGCCCCCGATATTTGACTGAATTGGCGCCGGAATCCCTAGGCAATTCTCTCTAATCTGCATTGGTATCAAGTTTGCTCGCCATGTCCCTCATGAGTTTCAAGACATTCTTCTAGAATGAGTTTTTATGAGTCTCCCTTTTTGAACCCCCATTTGTAGATATTCCTTGGTTATCATCAGTTCTGCCTTGATCACCTTCGGTTTCTCCACGTATATTTGGTGGAGGGACTGGTTCTCCTGTCGGAGTACTGCCAGCATTTCTGGACATGAACTCCTCTTGAAACCGCTTCATACGCTCCAACTCTGCGCTTATTACAACATTTTATGCTCGAAGATTTTGTATGGCTTCTTCTGGTGTTTCATCCATGGGATCATCTCTGTGTTGAGTCCGATCGTCCTCGGAAGTGACATCGTCTGTACGCATCGGTTCTCTGGGCGTCACGTCGTCTGACCCCAGATTGCCTGTGTTGCCCCCAATGTTATGGTTGTTGTCACCTAGTCCTGTCATCTTGTCTGGTCTGGAAAAGAAAAAAAAATTAAACAAAAAAGTAAATTAGTAGAGGGGGCACTTGTGACACCACAATTGTCCAGGCCCCACGATGGGCGCCAAACTGTTTACTCGTCAAATAATATAGTTGAATTTGTATACGTGGTCAAGGACATGTGGATCTCAAGTGACTCGTTAGATAAGAATTATACTTAAGATAAATAATAATAAGACAAAGTAAGCAGTAATTAGCCTGAGCCTTGAGATAGATTCAGAGCAAAAGTGACGATAACTTGTATGAAAGTACATAAATCAAGATAATATTAGTAAGTATATTGTAATAGCAACAATCTGAATGGTTACAATGTAATGAAGTTCCCTATTTATACATGAGCTATACGGGTACACAACCCATGAAATATGCCCTCATAAATATAGGAGAATGAATGTTGTAATAATTGGACAAGCAATCTCTCAATAAATGTCATTAAGAGACTGTTGAAACTCATAGGACCGGCTTTAGTAATGGTCCCTCGTTACGATGCAAATGACTCTTAGCCTTCTTTAATACCGGAACCGGCTCTGCACATATCGCTCCCGGTACCATGCATATCAAACCGGTTGTGCTTTAATCTGATGTGGGTCTGACTCAACATCATGCTCCACGTGTCACACCATAATTCGTACAACTGTCTTATACGAGTTTTGTTATATACACTCATATCTCACAAAATTGTTAACGAACATATCCGTCACAAAATTATCACGGATTTATGATAGATTCATTGATTTATGATTATTTAATTTTTCAATTACAATCTTTTTGCGATGTTCGAATTTATGTTTCAAAATATAGTTTCTTTCTCGTGCTGAGTAAACAACTGCTCATTTATCATATTTAAATTGTGGGAAAGAAATAGAGAAAATACAATTGGCCAAGTGACACTTTCCACTTCTTGATTGTTACCGTAGAGCACCAATCTGAGGTGATACAATAATTGAATCATGTGAAAAGGTCAAGGAAATAGTTTGGACTGGTATATTGGTGATAATTAAAGGAAGAAACATAGAAAGGCTTTGGCGGGAATTACATATACGTGGTTGGCTTTCTGGTCCAAGAAAGTTACTACCACAAGATTGGGACACATAATTTGGATGGGTTTGCAGGTAGGATAGTCTCTTCATCAACTTAGAAATTGCCTCTATTGTCCGCTGGGACATAGCTGAATTATAAAGGAGGATAAATTAAAATTCAACTGGAGGCCTGTAGCGTGGGTTCGAACCCTAGTGGGAGCAATTTGCTCTCTTCTGGGGTAGAACCTTGTAGGTGATATCAGTTGCTCTGTTCTCAAACTCTAATCATTAAGGTACATCCCGCGATTTACTGGTAGTAGTGCTGAGAGATCGGGACTACTATCTCCAGGAATAGTCTGGCGTAAGTCGGGAAGCTGGATATCAAAAAAAAAAAAAATTGCCTCTATTTTCTGCTCTTCATGGACTACGTACATTGCATTTTATTGTGGTTGACATTGACCCTTATACATTTAGCGGTCAGAGAAATTCAATGCCCAATTTCAGAAATTATTATTTTAGAATGAAGGGAATAATAGTTGACTTGATGGTTTTAAAATTTAAACTAGTAGACGTCTTTCTATAGTTAATTTCATTGGACATTAAGGGGTGCCGTGAGATAGTTGAAATTCTTCCACTGTTAATTAAAAATTTCGAAACTAAAGAACTCTACCTTCTTAATATGCTTATTTAGTGTAGATTCAAAATAGTAGGACCAGTAAATTTTGAATTCAAGACGGTTAAAAAAAATACTAACGCTATTTTGGTTTTGTAACATGTGATTTGCACTGCATATAATGTTGTTTTCTTTTTCTTTTTCTTTTTCTTTTTCTTTTTCTTTTTCTTTTTCGGACAATTTCTGGGGTGTTTAATACTTGTACAGTAGTAATCATTGGCAGCAAAATATAATGTCTATATCAAGGAAAATAACAAAGAGCTCAAAGTCATTCAACACACGTATTATAATCACAACTAACCATTAATTCGTCTTTGACTTAATGAGTCTAGAAGAACATCTTTACAAGTAGAAGAAACAAAAAACAAACGAAAGATAGAAAAAGAATGAAAATCATTGAGTGGGAGTAATGCAGCCTCACGTTTATAATTTTTAAAGAGGGATATTGTTGGAATTTTGTTTGAATAAAATATTTTGAATGATGACGAGTTGAAACTTTTTTTTGCTGAATAAAGATGATGCATTAAATTAAAGATGCGAAATTTAAAAGTCAGTATATGGCGGGGTTGAACGAAGGTGTCCAATCCCAAAATAGTGTTTGCGTAAAGTAAAAAAGTAAAGAGATGCGCAATTTAAAAGTCAGTATATGACGGGGTTGAACGAAGGTGTTCACTCCCTAAATAGTGTTTGCGGAAAGTAAAAACAGTAAAGGTTGGTGGTGTTGGAAATTTACTAATTTGAAATTAAGCTTATCCCATTATTTATGACTCGAACAATTGGGGCCCCGCACGTCGGAAACGTCGTTTCCACACACGTGCACTCGTAGTGCCAATTATCGTAAATTTCGTTAGTGAAAGAGATATTGGTATGTAAGTAAATGTTTGAGACATAGAATAATGGACGGTTATTGGCTAAATAACAAGTGTTCCACGTCGGTAAACGAAGGAAGGATTGTGCAAAGTGAAAGATAGTGCGGCACCGGAGAGGGCCGCGGCACCACCCGGACGGAATTCCAAATGTTTGGCTGATTATGGAGAGGTTTTGGAGAATTAAAATGACAGTTTTTCCTCCATAAATCAGTCATTATTTGGCTGCATTAATTGGTGAATTAAAGGGACATTACATGACATTTAAATGGTCATTACTTGTGCCATTACTTGGCTGGTCATCATGGGGATTCAATGGCCATTACTTGGCATTGAAGGGCCATTACATGGGCATATGAAGAGCCATCTTGCACACCTATAAATTGAGGCCTTTGACTCAATTCTATAGACTTACACACAAGTTAACAACACCACAAAGAGATCAGATTTTTCTGATAGCAATCATTATCTTAGCAATCTTCTTTATCCGTGTTCTTCGCTGGGGTCATTTGTGTAGGCTTTGCACATTTGATAGTTTGTTGTTTTATCTTGGGAGACTATTGCCCACACTTCCGTAAAGCCTATATACGGGGGCAATCTTGTCTTAAAGACAGAGAGTCATCTCTCGACTCAGCCGGTGGTGTTGTGATTATCTAATTGGTTGTTAAGTGTTTTAGGTGTGAACTTGAAACTCAAAGGACTCTAACCGTTCGGATTCTCAGCGGTTCTACAAGCCATAAGTGTAGCAGTTAATGTTCTTGTATTTCTGAATACAAGATCCAGATTTGAAGTTATAGTTCAAGATTAAAAGATTGACAACTTCTTGTTGTAATCTTTGTTGTTTATCCTTTCGAAGCACATGTAATAGTTATTTACTATTCCCGTACTACTTTATCTCCAACAATTTTAAGACAAGATTTTATTAGTGTTCGAAAGATGTTTGCCAGCAGATATGGTCCTAAATCTGGCTATGGTTTTCTTCGTGAAAACAATTTTGTTGACAGCTCTATTAACAGTTCAAACACTATCTCTGTCATCAACCGTGCTTTCAAATCTGGTCCTAGTTTTGGCTTTCTCTTTAGTTACAAGTCTGTTTCCATCAAAGGTGGGATCTCTGTCTCTGATGCTTAGCTTCAAGATATTGCTGATAGTCATGCTAGTATGGCTTAAGATCAAGGACGAGTTGTTGTCACCACTCCCAAGAGTGGTGGAAACAAGCGCCCACGTATGGCTGAGGATGTCAACTGGGACAAGAGGAGAAGACTGAAGATGATGTTCTATCATGTAGAAGAGGGCATATGTCTGTCCCAGACGAAGGATCCGAATTATGGTAAGGAGGAAATTGACACTCGGTCCGACGAAGTGACTGAAGTGGGCCAGAATCCGAAATTGGGATAAGTAATTTTTCTTCCTTGTCAAAAAAAGGTTAAATGCTGTTTGATTAAAAAGGGCTTAAAGTAAGGAGAAATATGAAAATGTTTTCCCAAAAAAATTATATTCCTTACACTTTAAAATCAGAAGTCTAATCTCACATTCCCTCCCGTTTAAAGATTGGACTTTTGTAAACAACGACTTAAAATATCCGTTCTTTTGGGTGTAATTATTAAAAGTGTGTAAAGTATGTTCGCACATACGAAGGAGAGAGATCCACTGACTGTGCGAAAACTGTTACCACTCTTAAGCAAGCGCCAGGAATTGTATGGGCACCAATCTCAAGGGAATAAGACTAAAAGATAATGACTTATGTTAAGACGTTGAACATGTCACACTATCTAACAGAAAATCCTTCATTTTATAGGATAGGTATTGGACACCCAGTCGTACCAAGCCTACGGGCGACTGGAGTGGGCCAGAGTTTCTAGGTCTTAAATTATTTGAAGGCCAAAAGAAAGGCAGAAAATAAATTGGACACTTAGTCTGCCAAAGCAACTGGAGTGGGCCAAAGTATCCAGATCACATATGATCCGGTTACGCCCTAACCACGGGAAAGAGGTTGTTCATGTGAAGCAACGCCACCTCTAAAGTAGAAGGGGTTGGAGATGTTGTCCTCAAAAGCACTTCAGGGAATGGGATCACTCTAAAAGGAGGTGATACATGTCCCAAACTTGTTTTCAGGGACGTTGTTGGTCAAGCTGGCTTGAGACTAGTCCAACAGATCTATAATAACTAAGAATGGTAATATCCAAATGAATGATATATTTATAATACGTGCAGTTATGCCATCATAGATTAAGACACGTTAAATAGAAAGTCATTCAAAAGCTAACTAAGTTGAGATTATTGCCTTCTGTCGACATAAACCCTCTGAATGAATGTGAGGTGGGCAAAGAGGCAAAATCACATTTCCATTCCATCAAAGGAATAGCGAAAGAAGCACCACTCCTCTAGAACTTAATCACACCTACATGGGTGAATTGAAGTTTGTACAAAATAGAGGGGGGAGACGAGTACTTTGTGACCTTTATTGACGATGGTACAACGTATTGCATCCTTTGTTTGTTGAAAAGAAAAGATGAAGATGTTGAAGCGGGTAAGCGCTACAAAACAGAAGTTGAAAATCAACTAAGCCAAGGGATTGAGGAATTCGTAGTGATAGAGGGGGAGAATGTGAAGCATCATTTATCAAACGACTGCTCTTTACTCACCTCAGTCTAACGGCGTTTGCCAAGCGCAAAGTCGTACGCCCAAAATATGTGGGGCAAGATGATCCTTACCGCTAAGGCAATTCTCAACAGAACTCTGCATAAGGATAAGGATAACCCTTCATGTGAAACATGGAAAAGATCCCACCTATAAATGTTGTGATGTGGGGTGGCTTGGTAGAGGTTGGAATACCAAAACCGGTCAAGTTGGACCTAACACTGTAGATTGCATATCCACTGGATCTACAAATAACAGTAGTGTTTATCGCCTCTTGGTGTCAAAGAATATTGAATTCTTTGAAGATAACTTTCCTTGAGAAAGAAAAAGAAGTAATTGCTCGAGGTTAACAAGAACCCGCGAGTGCCTGATTGTCCGGAACTAGACGTTCCAGATCTACAGGACTCGGAAGTTGTTGACTATCCGGAACTTAATGCTTTAGATCTACAGAACTCAGAGATTCTAGATGTTGAACCGATATGGAGCAAAGAGAGGACAAAGACTTGTTCCAGGCCTTCTAATATATTCTATAAGATAGAACCATACTTGTGTAATGGTTGACCTTCCTCCAGAAAAAGAACCTTTGGGTTGTAAAAGTGGATACTCACATTGAGTACGAAGTAAATGGATCTACTGACGAGTATAAGGCCTCGGCTACTTGGATATGTGCTCCCCTGTGAATAGCTTAATATCCAGGTCCATTGCAGTCTTGCGTGACATGGATGTTGAGACAGCCTTCCTAACCGGAGAGTTGGAAGGGGAGGATTAGAGTTGGTTTGTTGGACTGTTGGGCTTCTTCCTGAACTTTCTTTTTGGTCCTTGAAATGTTTACATTTTGGTCCTGGAAGGTTCAGATGAAACAGAAACAATGAATCTGACAACAAAACATTGACTCTGAAGTTAAAAAGCCAACAGTTAGAAAACCAACAGTTTGAAAGTGGAAGTCATATTGAACAAAGTTTCAATATGAAAGATATGGGCATCACAGATGACATCTTAGGAATTGGGATTTCTAAGACATCTAACGGACTTGTCTAATTCCAAACCTATTTGTGAGGTATTTAACAGTCTCGTTGAAGTCACCAATGGATACGAATCATAGAATTGATTGGAATCATGGTGCACCCGTATATCAAGAGCGATATGTGCAGGTCACATGTAGTTCTATGTATTTTACACACTACAACTGACCTGGTATCGGCTTACAAAATAGATCAGTTGAACTAAAGTTCACTCGTGATTCTGGAAATGATCGATAGAATGCATTAAATCAGATTTGATGATAACTAAAATATTTGTGTATCTACGGATAATGGTATTCTGGATGTCCAGCGGTTTTGGGAGAACACAGTGATGCAAACTGGACATCAAACTTGAAGAACACCAAAGCCACAAGTGGATGTGTATGGTGTGTCTTTGAAAATCCTCTAAGAAAACTTGCATCGGCCTATTCAGGATGGAATCAGAGTTTATCTCTCTGGACAAAGCATGAAAAGAAGTTGTTCACGACCTCTTAGAGGATGTCCCTTATGGGGAGAAACTCGTGCCCTCATCAGTTATACATTGTAACTAGCCAGTCGACTTCAGGGAGGGCACAGATGACGACGTCTGGACATATTAGTCAGAGACATAAGACCGTTGGGCAGTTGATCATTACAGGTGTCACTTCCTTGGTTACTAATCAAAGGATATAGCAGACTCTTTAACTAAGGGACTACCCGAAGATCAAGAGTTCTGCCTGTCTAGGGGAATGGGCTTAAAACCCAAACAATACGAACCTTTGCGGTGGTAACCCAACCATACTGACTGGAGATCCCAAGAATTTGATTAAATGGGAAAACTAAGTTGTAAAAGGTTCAGTTGAGCACTTCGGTGGAAGAAAGAGCACTTCGGATTATGATTTCTGTAAAGAAACGTAAATCCAAAACCGTTCCCGTGATAGACGTTAAGTGCTACTTGCATGGTGGGTAAAGGTTAAGTTTCAAAGCCTTTGATGATCTTCAATAGTTGAGGTTAAGGTTTGGGAAACTTTTAATGATTCTTAACGCTTGTGAAGTGGGGTATAGCAGGATATCTTATAGGAGATCACCTATTTAAGTGCGAGGAAAGGCCTCCTCAAATGAACGCACTTAAGAATACAAGTGTGTCCACGGCCACAACGGACAGAACAATAAGAAGAAATGAATAAAGGGAAGGTATTATGTCGGTACCGGTGTCTTGGCTTACATTAAACACTGACGGTTCAAGACATCACGTTCACCGCACAGAAATTAAGTCCGATGGTATTCAACTAGGGAAGGTTCAAAGCGGAAGCTACCTCTCCTGATGCAATATCTTTTCGCTGAAAATTGCTGAAAGTAAGCACCTAGTGTGTGCGCCAAAATCTCTTTCAAGAGGGGATTGTTGGAAATTTACTAATGTGGAATTATGCTTAACTCATTATTTATGACTCGAACAATTGGGGCCCCGCACGTCGAAAACGTCGTTTCCACACACGTGCACTCGTAGTGCCAAGTATCGTAAATTTCGTTAGTGAAAGAGATATTGGTACGTAAGTAAATGTTTGAGACATAGAATAATGGACGGTTATTGGCTAAATAACAAGTGTTCCACGCCAGTAAACGAAGGAAGGATTGTGCAAAGTGTAAGATGGTACGGCACCGGAAAGGGTCGCAACACCACCTGGACGGAACTCCAAAAGTTTGGCTGATTATGGAGAGGTTTTGGAGCATTAAAATGACAGTTTTTCCTTCATAAATCAGCCATTATCTGGCTGCATTAATTGGTGAATTAAAGGGCCATTACATGGCATTTAAATGGCCATTACTTGTGCCATTACTTGGTTGGTCATCATGGGGATTCAATGGCCATTACTTGGCATTGAAGGGCCATTACATGGGCATATGAAGAGCCATCTTACACACCTATAAATTGAGGCATTTGGCTCAATTCTAGAGACTTACACACAAGTTAACAACACCACAAAGAGATCAGATTTTCCTGATAGCAATCCTTCTCTTAGCAATCTTCTTTATTCGTGTTCTTCGCTGGGATCATTTCTGTAGGCTTTGCACATTTGATAGTTTGCTATTTTATCTTGGGAGACTATTGCCCACACTTTCGTAAAGCCTATATACGGGGGTAATCTTGTCTTAAAGACAGAGAGACATCTCTTGACTCAGCTGGTGGTGGTGTGATTATCTAATTGGTTGCTAAGTGTTTTAGGTGTGAACTTGAAACTCAAAGGATTCTAACCGTTTGGATTCTCAACGGTTCTACAAGCCACAAGTGTAGTAGTTCATATTTTTGTATTTCTGAATACAAGATCCAGATTTGAAGTTCTAGTTTAAGATTAAAAGATTAACAACTTCTTATTGTAATCTTTGTTGTTTATCCTTTCGAAGCACTTGTAATAGTTATTTACTATTCCCGTACTACTTTATCTCCAACATGTGGTTCATTTCAATAAAATCATGCATCCGCGGGTTGTCCTTAGGTACTTAATTGCTCCTAAATTGTGCTAGTTGATGCGCCACTGTGTTCCCTTTGGCTGGACATGCTTGATCACTGCATTGTTCATCACCTCCATCAGAAACCTGCAATAAGTTATTATATTCAAGTGAGGGGTATTGTTGTTCGCATTTATCATTTAGGTGATCTTTGAGGCATCAGTTTCAATAATTAAGGGGTATAAGTTTTTAGTAAAAGCATGCTATAAACCCCTAAGTAAACTAGTGATTTCAGAGTGGAGTGGGGAGAAAGGTTGGATACTATTAGCATAGCCCTCTTTCAAGTTTTCATTTGAGTCTCGATTAATGCCACATATCCCAGCAGTATGTTTATTATAGTTATAAGCACCATCAAAGTTAAGTTTGAAGAAATTTTCCGATTGAGGTTGCCATCTGGTCGCATTAGGAGAGGAGAAGAGCAGCATGTGCGACGTTGTGTAATCTATGAGATAATAGAATTCCACTGCACAAAGAAGTGTTTTGTTTATCTTGATTGTATCAGCACGATTGTTGAAAATGTTGTTATTCATATTTAACCAGATGTGACAAAGGGCAATTGGAATTAGAACTGAGGTAAGGATGTGGATGTTACTTATAGTTCTTATCAGATTAGATGAGTGTCATAGTTTTTTTAGCCAACTGTAAGCATTTCTGGGGTCGGGGATTGGGATGTTTAGGTTGCTTCAGATAGGTGTTGATTTTGAGCAGACAAAGAAGAGGTGGTAAAGAGTTTCTCTATCGTTACAGTGCTTGCATTGTTAGGATGAAATAATGTGCCTCCGATAAATGGTAAGGCATTGGGGAATTTATCTTGCATGATTAACCAAAGGAATAATTTAAGTTTATTCATGCAATGGATTTTTCATATCCAATGATAGTCCACTATATCCCTAGAGGAGCTATTCTCAGAAGCTTTACATAGGTGGTGTGCTTGTTTAGCAGTAAAAAATCCATTGGAGGAATTGAAAACTATCTTTTATGATGTTGCTGAAAGAGATGTAAGTATGTTCCACCCTTGTTTTAATAGTAGCAGGGAGATGAAACGGAAGTTCTCCTAGTTCCTAGAAACCATTTAAAAGAAGGGATTTGACTGTTTGGTCACTAAAATTTCTTGATAGAGGACCATAAATGAATTGGTGTAGGATATGTGGGGAGGATAGCCATTGATCGTGCTAGTTTCACGACCCAAACCGGAGGGCCACGCCGGGTACTCGGGCCTTACTTGCCGAGTACCACCAATCACGTATTTACCACCTAATCGCAACTAAACATGGGCCACGAGGGCCGTTATGAGGTAACTTGCTGACACAGAGAAATAATAAACTGGAAGGATGCTACGTAAAATCTGCAAACAGAAAAACCCAACCTACGCATATATAAATACTAAGCTGACAAGGCGATACATGACTGCTATACACAAGACACTGTCTACAAGCCTCTAAAGAGTACGAAAGATCATAAGGTCAGGACAGGACCCCGCCATACCCATATGTATATGCAAAAATACCGTACCGAGATTAGACCTCCACTCCAAAATAAGAGGAGTGCTCCAATATTCTCTGAGTCAGCAACCTACTAACGCGGACCGTCGCTTTGCCTACTTGAGCCTGCGGGCATGAAACGCAGCGTCCTCCGACAAAAGGGACGTCAGTACGACTGATGTACCGAGTATGTCAGGCATGAATAATAGCATAACAGAGACATAAAGTAACATGAGACAAGAAACAATCAACCTGTACCGAATGCCTCTGAGGGCCATAATATGCCTAAGTGTCATACCTGTACAGAATGCCTATGAGGGACACAATATGCCTTAACATCATGCACAATGCTGTCATAC
Organism: Anisodus tanguticus; assembly: GCA_034509755.1. Taxonomy (NCBI): domain Eukaryota; kingdom Viridiplantae; phylum Streptophyta; class Magnoliopsida; order Solanales; family Solanaceae; genus Anisodus; species Anisodus tanguticus. The sequence goes on along the minus strand of CM067544.1, from coordinate 31,482,032 downwards.
ATATACATATGTGTATATAACGCCATCAAGCCTCTGTGGGCATCCCATCATATCATATCGGCCTCTGTGGGCATAATCATCATATATATATACCAGTTGCAGGTGGTGGTGCATATATAACGCCTTCCCTTTTTCCCATATCCCATACATATATATAATGCATACCATATAATAGTGTATATAACACCTTTGAGGTCAAGGGTAATACATGAATATAATGCATAAATGATACAAAGATACACCGAGTTTGTCGGAGTGACGAAATGCCGCTTCACCTCCGATTAACATTATGAATACTAACATTTTTTCCATATACCTCAATAAGGATTTAGGAACATATTTAGACATGCTTTGACAATAATAATGAATAACATGAACATCCTTAACTACTAAGAGTAGAATCATTTATGGGACATTATTACGTTTACATTTTGTTACTTGAAATGCCAAAAGAAAGAAGAATTTGCCTTAACATACCTCAATTACCGATACTCCAACCACAATGACACTACCATCTCTTACAAGCTTACTCTCGGGAGTTTTCTAGCTAACCGAAGTCCCACGAACTCAAGTGATACAACGAATGATAAGCTCAAGTGGTGACTAGCTCGAAATACTACTCCCGATTGACGCTACTTCCACGTTGAAAAGATATCATGTGAATCAAATTGTAAATTTGAATTTGATGGATCTTCGTTGATTAGCCTTAAAGAGTGAGAGAGTGTGAGCTCGTAAAGTGCTGTAAATAGAATATGTATGTAACTATATCTAATTATCCAACTTATCTAACAAAAAAATATGAACAAATTTAATAAGTATGGCCCACTAGTCAACTGCAGGCGGTGGATTCTCATGATTGAAAGCAAATATGATCTCTTATAAAGTAAATTATGTCTACTTAAAGAAAGAACAATCTTTATAAGTGAGGTCCACCCAAACTTATCCTTGCCTAGCTAAAGACACCTCACTAATTCATGCCACATTACACCCTTATGTGTAGGTAATTCCATGCACTTGTTGCCATTTATACATAACACGTGTGGACCATGTCCACATAATAATTATCCAACAACCCTTATTAATTCTCAATCTCAATTCACTTAAATAATAATTATGTCCTATACTCAATATCATACTCATGGGGTATAACATTAGTCCATAGCCTCTTTATGTATACACCAAATATCATTCTCAACCACCATCGTCACACTTGAGTCCTAAATTAATTCGAGATCGTATCCGTTTATATACTAAGCTCTTCATTTGCGTACGTAAATATGACGTAAATCCTTCAAGGCTCAGGTCTACTTACATATGTCTAGTCGTTCAAATCATTGCCCGAAAGTACGGGGTGTTGCATCCTTTCCCATTTAGAAACATTGATCCTCGAATGTTGGGGTGACGTATCTAATCCCCATCACGTAACCTAAAAACATAACCTCCCTCTTTTCACGAGGCCATATAATATAACATATATCACTATATCAGACCTTAGATGGTCCTCAAGCATTAATTATAATAATCTGAAATAGAACTCACCTTATGCTTTTCTCGGAACTTTCGCGTTGGTCTGAAATAGGTAGGGATATTTGTGTTTCATATCTTCTTCCGCCTCCCATGTCATTTCTACATTATTATTCCTCCATAGGACTTTCACAGAGGTTACTTCTTTAGTCCTCAATTTGCGGACTTGTCGATCTAAGATAGCAATAGGAATCTCTTTATATGATAGGTCCTCTATAACCTTCACATCGCCAATCGGTACAATCAGGGAAGGATCCCGAACACACGCTCTTAACATAGAAATATGGAAAATTGGATGAGCAAACTCTAACTCCGAAAGTAAGTCCAATTTGTAAGCTACTTGGCTGATTCATCGAATTATGCGATATGGCCCAATATACCTTGGGATGAGCTTTCCCTTTTTCCCAAACCTCATTACACCCTTCATAGGAGAAATTTTCAAAAAGACCCAATCATTTACCTAAAACTCTAAGTCTCACCGTCGCACATCTGAATACGACTTCTAACGACTCTGAGCAGTTAACATCCGTTCTTGGATAAGTTTCACCTTATCTATGGCTTGGTGCACTAGGTCAGACCCAAATAATTCTGATTCGCCTACTTCGAACCATCCGATAGGAGATCTACATTTTCGTCCATACAAAGCCTCGTACGGAGCCATTTTAATGCTAGCATGATAACTGTTATTGTACGCAAATTCAATAAGGGGTATATGATCATCCCAATTTCCCTTAAAGTCCAATACATAAGCTCGTAGCATGTCATCGAGCGTTTGAATCGTACGCTCATCTTGCCCGTCTATCTGAGGGTGGAAAGTTGTGCTAAGATTCACTTGGGTGTCTAAACCTTTTTGAAATGATTTCCAGAAGTTAGCTGTAAACTGTGAACCTCGGTTAGATATAATAGAAATAGGTGCACCATGAAGGCGAACAATCGCTTTAACGTACAACTTCGCGTAGTCTTCGGTTGTGTAGGTAGTTTTTACCACCAAAAAATGAGCTGATTTGGTCAGTCTATTAACAATTACCAAAATAGAATTAAACTTACAGTAAGAGCGAGGTAAACCCGTAACAAAGTCCATATTAATCATTTCCCATTTCCACATCGGAATCTCAATGTTCTGAGTCAAGCCGCCTGGCTTTTGGTGCTCTATTTTTACTTGTTGAAAATTAGGACACTGAGTTACAAACTCCGCAATGCTCCTCTTCATGTCGTTCCACCAATAGATACCCTTGAGATCATGATACATCCTAGTAGATCCAGGGTGAATGGAATATCGTGAGCAATGGACCTCTGTCATAATTTTGTCTCGTAACCCCCTCAATATTTGGAACACATAAATGGCCCTGGTGCCTGAGGACCCCATGTTCATCAATCTCAAAGGCTGTATTCTATTTTTTTGAATGCCCTCTCTGATTTTTTCCAAACTGGGTCTTCCCACTGACGTTCCATAACTTTCGATATGAGGGACGACTCTGACATATTCTGAATCACAAAAGCACCATCCTTCGAATCCATTAGTCGGACTCCCAAACTAGCTAACTGATGGAGCTCTATTACTAACTCCTTCCTCTCGACCTGCACCGACATCTAGCTGACCATCGACTTATGACTGAGTGTGTTTGCTATAACATTAGCTTTACCGGGATGGTATAAGATGTCCACATCAGAATCTTTCAATAATTCTAGCCACCTCATTTGTCTCAAGTTCAACTATTTCTGTTTAAATATGTATTGCAAACTTTTATGATCCGTGAAAATATCTACATGAACACCATACAAGTAATGCCGCTAATTTTTAGTGCATAGATTATTGCGTCCAACTCCAAATCATGCGTCAGATAGTTTTTCTCATGTTTCTTCCATTGCCTTGAAGCATAGGCAATCACTTTACCATGTTGCATTAGCACGTATCCTAAACCTGCTCCCGAGGCATCACAATACACCACGTAGCCTTTTGGACCCTCTGGGGGAGTAAGGACGGGTGTCGATGTTAGTCTGTCCTTTAACTCTTGAAAACTCTGCTCACAGGCATCGGACCACTGGAACTTTATGCCCTTTTATGTCAACTTTGTTGTGGTGCTGATATGGTGGAAAATCCTTCTACAAACCTCCTATAATATCCGACTAAGCCTAAAGAGCTGCGAACTTCTGATGGAGTCGTGGGCCTCGGCCAATTCTTCACCGCTTCAATCTTCTGAGTGTCAACTCTTATACCTTCGTCTGACACTATATGACCAAGGAAAGCCACTGAATTCAACCAAAACTCACACTTGGAGAGCTTAGCATACAACTTATGATCCCAGAGTATCTGTAGTACTACCCGCAAATGCTCCACATGCTCCACCTCTGAGTAAGAGTAAACCAAAATATCATCTATAAATACTATCACAAATACATCTAGAAATGGGTGAAACACACTGTTCAGTAGATCCATAAATGTTGTCGGCGCGCTTGTGATCCCGAATGACATTACTAAGAACTCGAAGTGCCCATACCTTGTTCTGAAAGCTATTTTCGGAATGTCCTTCTCTTTGACCCTTAATTGATGGTCCCCTGTCCTTAGGTCGATCTTTAAGAAATATTTTGCACTCTGTAATTGGTCAAACATGTCATCAATTCTAGGAAGAGGATATTTGTTCTTGATATTGACTTTGTTCAGCTGTCGATAGTCAATACACATCTATAATGAGCCATCTTTCTTTCGTACAAACAATACCAGCGCACCCCAAGGAGATATGCTGGGCCTAGTGAAGCCTTTCTCAAGCAGATCTTTTAATTGCTCATTTAATTCTTTCAATTCAGCTGGAGCCATTATATAAGGAGGAATAGATATCGGCTGAGTGTTTGTCAATACGTTTATACCGAACTCAATCTCCCTCTCAGGAGGATGACCTGGAAGATCGTCTGGAAATACATCAAGAAACTCATTAACAACCGGAATTGATTGGGAAGTAGGTGGTTTGGCATCGACATCTCTAGCCCAAACAAGATGGTATATACAACCTTTAGAGATCATCTTCCTTATCTTAAGATATGAATTAAACCTACCTTTTGGCGTCGCAGTATTACCCTTCCATTCAAGGACTGGCTCGTATGGAAACTAAAATCTAACAATCTTTGTACGGCAATCAATATTAGCGTAGCATGATGCCATCCAATCCATGCCCATAATAATATCAAAATCAACCATTTATAATTCTACCAAATCCGCTAAGGTCAGGCTATAAACTAATGTTGCATAATTTCGATAGACCCGTCTAGCAACCACTGACTCACCAACTAGTGTAGATACCACAAATGGATCTCTTATCAACTCAGGCTCTATACCAAACTTACAGGCAATGAAATTGGTGTCATATGATATATTGGAGCCGGGATCTAACAATGCATATACATCATGTGAAAATACTGATAATATGCCTATAATAACATCAGGTGAGGACTCCTGATCATGTCGACCCATCAATGCGTAAATGCAGTTTTGGCCACCACCGAAGCTAGTTTCTTCACCACTACCTCTGCCTCGATCGGCTGATGTCTACTAACTTTTCCCTGAAGGGTGTACTGAAAATGATGAAGCTGCTGCAGATCCATCTGGCTGGGCCTTAACACCTCCGCCTCTTATCGGGCACTCTCGCATAATATGACCAGGATGACCGCAAGAATAACACCCATATAATCTTTGTTTACACGGTCCTGGATGGACCTTACCACACTGCTCGCATCGAGCCAATGGCGGCCTCATCAGACTAGAATCCTATTTATAATAAGACCATGATGCTCGTGAACTCTGACCTTGTCCCGATTGAACAAACTGATCAACCCTCGACCTTAAAAATGGTAATGATGCGCTAGCTGTCGGGTAGGATAGGCGTCTATAAAGTTGTGGGCTAGGCCTACCTATGAACTCTCATACATCACCTACGGATCGAACCCTCTTATGTTGGCCCCTATCACGTTCTCGATCTACCCACTGTTGTCTCTTACGATTCTCTAGATTTTGTGCACAAGCCTGAATGCGAGCAATATCCATATTCGGATTTAGAGAAGCTGTAGTACACTCATTGACCAAGTGTGGCCCCAAGCCAGAAACAAATCTATGTACCCGGTCACTCATCTCAGCTATAATCGTAGGAGCATATTTGGCCAATGAATTAAAATGCAAGCTATATTCTCGAACACTCATATTGCCCTGCTCAAGATGTAGAAATTTATCCTGCCTGGCCCGTCGGAGTTCGACCGGTAGAAAATGTTGTAACAAGGCCTCCAAAACTCTCTCCATCCTACAAGTGGAGCACGAGGTCCTGTAGAATGCTCTCATATCTCATACCAGGTCATCGCGACATCCTGCAGTCTATAAGAAGCAAACTTCACCAACTCAATATCGGTGGCATCCATTACCCACATGGTAAGTTATATTTGATCCAGAAAGTTCTGCGGGTCCGCGTTCATGTATGATCCTGTGAATACCGGAGGGTCCAGGTTGATGAAATTCTGATCTCTCACGCTAGCAGCTCTATCAAAAGGACTGGGAATCTGATGTTGGGCCTAAAAGACCACTAATTGAGTCAATAATTGTACAATACTTCGCATATCAAGATCCTCATTTGGAGTATCAGGTGGAGGAACTGGAGGTACTGCAGCCCCACTACGCTCCTCTATAGGTGGTGGACTGGGGGAATCATTCAAAGGAGTCGCACTGTGGGTCTCACTCTGGCCCTCGCTAGCTGGTGGCACTCGGCTGGTACCTTCGCCCGCAGCCGTGTTCAATGCCCTCATACTCTGGAACTTATTCCTTGCTGTAGGCATTGCTGGAATCATAAACAGGAGACATATTAGGAGTGGAAAGCTTATAACTCGGCTCTACTGCATGATCTAGAACAAGAAGGGAAAGTAACCATCCTAAATGCTCGGTAGCCTCCTGTTTATAAGTATGGTGCACAACACACTCATAAACAAGACTCTACTAGATACGATATGTAGACTCCCTATGACAGACCTGCTATGACACCAAGTTTCTTACGACCCAAACTCGAGGGCCATGACTGGCACCCGGGCCTTACTTTTCGAGTACCACCAATCACGTATTTACCACCTAACCGGAAACTAAACATGGGCCACGAAGGCCGTTACGAGATAACCTGCTGACGTAGAGAAATAATAAACTGGAAGGATGCTATGTAAAATATGCCAACAGAAAAACCCAACCTACGCATATATACATACTAAGCCGATAAGGCCATATACGATTGTTATACACAAGACACTATCTACAAGCCTATAAAGAGTACGCAAGATCATAAGGTCGAGACAGGGCCCCGCCATACCCATATGTATATGCAAAAATACCATACCGAGAATAGACCGCCACTCTGAAACAAGGGGAGTGCTCTAATATCCGCTGAGTTAGTAACCTACTAATGCGGACCGTCGCCTTGCCTACCTGAGCCTGCGGGCATCAAACGCAGCGTCCCCCGACAAAAGAGACGTCCGTACGACTGATGTACCGAGTATTTCAGGCATGAAGAATAGCATAACAGAGACATAAAAGTAACATGAGACAAGAAACAATCAACCTGTACCGAATGCCTCTGAGGGCCATAATATGCCTAAGTGTCATACCTATACAGAATTCCTCTGAGGGCCATAATATACCTAAGTGTCATACCTGTACAGAATGCCTCTGAGGGCCATAATATGCCTAAACGTCATGCACAATGCTGTCATACATATACATATGCATATATAACGCCATCAAGCCTCTGTGGGTATCTCATCATATCATATCGGCCTCTGTGGGCATAATCGTCATATATATATACTAGTTGTAGGTGGTGGTGCGTATATAACGCCTTCCCTTTTTTCCATATCCCATACATATATATAATTCATATCATATAGTAGTGTATATAACACCTTTGAGGTCAAGGGTAATACATGAATATAATGCATGAATGATACTAATATACTCTGAGCTTGTTGGAGTGACGAAATAACGCTTCACCTCCGATTAACATTATGAATACTAACATTTTTTCCATATACCTCAATAAGGATTTAGGAACATATTTAGACATGATTTGACAATAAGAATGAATAACATGAACATCCTTAACTACTTAGAGTAGAATTATTTATGGGACATTATTACGTTTACGTTTCGTTACTCGGAACATGCCAAAAGAAAGAAGAATTTGCCTTAACATACCTCAATTACCGATACTCCAACCACAATGACAATACTGTCTCTTACAAGCTTACTCTCGGGAGTGTCCTAGCTAACCGAAGTCCGACGAATCTCAAATGTTACAACGAATGATAAGCTCAAGTGGTGACTAGCTCGAAATACTACTCCCGATTGACGCTACTTTCACGTTGAAAAGATATCATGTGAATCAAATTGTAAATTTGAATTTGATGGCTCTTCGTTGATTAGCCTTAAAGAGCAAGAGAGTGTGAGCTCGTAAAGTGCAGTAAACAGAATATGTATGTAACTATATCTAATTATCCAACTTATCTAACAAAAAGATGTGAACAAATTTAATAAGTATGGTCCACTAGTCAAGTGCAGGCGGTGGATTCTCATGATTGAAAGCAACTATGATCTCTTATAAAGTAAATTATGTCTACTCAAAGAAAGAACAATCTTTATAAGTGGGGTCCACCTAAACTTATCCTTGTCTAGCTGAAGACACCTCACTAATTCATGCCACATTACACCCTTATGTGTAGGTAATTCCATGCACTTGTTGCCATTTTTACATAACACGTGTGGACCATGTCCACATAATAATTATCCAACAACCCTTATTAATTCTCAATCTCAATTCACTTAAATAATAATCATGTCCTATACTCAATATCATACTCATGGGTATAACATTAGTCCATAGCCTCTTTATGTATACACCAAATATCATTCTCAACCACTGTCACACTTTTAAGTCCTAAATTAATTCAGGACCGCATCCGTTTATATACTAAGCTCTTCATTTGCGTACGTGAATATGACGTAAATCCTTCAAGGCTCGAGTCTACTTACATACGTCTAGTCGTTCAAACCATTGCCCGAAAGTACAGGGTGTTACATCGATATGTGCACGGTTACCTAAATTCCAAATAATCTCTTTATTGAACAAATTATGGTATTTAAAGATTGTACTCCAGATATAAGAATCAATAGGTTGTTTGGTGGCTTCATGGTGATTTGTCCATCTATTTATGTATTTGCTGAGGAGAACTTTAGCCCAAAGATTATTAGGATTTTATGAAGTCTCCATAAAAGGTTAAGAATCAGAGCTTTATTTTTCCCCTCATCTTTAGAAAGATCCAATCCACCATTTTCTTTACTGATAGTAGCAGCAGTATTCCAGTTTACAAGATGAATCTTTCTCTTTTCTCCTGTTGATCCCCATATGAAATTCCTTTGAATTTTATCAATATACTTAGTGATAGAGTTTTGGAGCATGTTTATCTGCATGGAGTGGATAGGGATGACACTTAGAGTTGATTGGATCAGGGTTGTTCTACCAACCATTAATAGAGGCTTAGTTTCCATCCTTTGAGTCTAGTGTTCATCCTGCTTACGATGAACTAATAGTCTGCTTTTTGGCGTTTAAGGATGTGATAGGGAAGTCTAGATAATTCCCAAAGTTAGTAGTGGAGTTCAGGTTGATTTTGATCGCAATGGTAGTTTGCTTATGTGGAGGAGTATTATCAATGATTCTCTTCTCTCCCAAAATATTCGTTTTCTTTTGCGAATTATACACTTTAAAATTACATATATTTCTTGCTTTTTCAAGAATATTTTTTTCATAATTTGCTTAATGTGACATTTAAATACTTGTCATATCATTTAAAGCAAATATGCCTTTTTTTTTCATTAACATTAAGACGTCTGAATCTAAATGCACATCTGAATGATTAAAATATTGTCTCTAGATGTGGACACTGAATGATTAAAATTGTTTGTTTTGAAACATCTGAATGTGCATAATGTATTTATTTTAATATTATATATATACAATTCAAATAAAAAAAGTAACTAAATATTAGAAAATAAATATAAATTTAATAAAATAAAAATATTATTTGATAAAAAAATTAAAAGTTCACTAGTGATGGTGGAGATGCTTTGTAATGATGGTGGTGTTGATGGTTGTGCTAGTGGCTAGTTGGTGGTGGTGATAGTTGTGATTGTGGAGATAGTTGGTGTTGTAGTGACTAGCGCGATGGTGATAGTTGGTAGTGATGGTGGTGGTTGTGATGGTGGAGTTGGTTGATATTAGTAATTAACGGTGTTGGTGTTGGTGTTGGTGGCCGAAGAATGTGTGGTGATAATTGAAGGCGGTGCTAGTTATGATGGTAGAGGTGATTAGTAGTAAGGATTGGTCGCACTGGTGGTAGTGGTGGCGATGGTGGTGGCGATGGTGGTGGTTTCCAGTAGTGGTTGTGATGACAGAGATGTTGGGTGGTAGTGACTAGTGACGGTGGTGGTAGTTGTGATGGCAAAGATGGTGGGGTGGGCAGGGTGGTTAAGGTACGGTGATGAGTGGGTGGGTGTTGGGGTGGTGATTGTGATGACAAAGGTGGAGTGGTGGTGGGGATGGGGATGGGGTGGGGTTTGGGGGATGGAGTGGAGTGGGGGTTGGGAGGGTGGGGTAGGGGTGGAGCTGGTGGTTATGGACTGGGTAGTGGTAAAAATTATTCATACAAAAATACATCTTAATGATATTAAGACTTTGTTCAAAATATTAATTACTATGACATATTCAGACCAAATAAGTGTCTAGATCTTAATGTAAACAAATGCACTTAATGGCTTAAGTTCTGAACCTTCAGATTCAGACCTCCATTAAATGCAAACAAATGAGGCCTTAGTATATAATTCCATAACAATTTCATCAAGGAGATGAAACAAATATTGCTTATAATAAAGCATTGTTATCTCTATAATCGACTCATATACTATAAAATTAGAAAATGTTAAATAAAAGTTTAGGTTCGAGCCCACACAATAGCCCAAGGTTTCGATTAATTTCTCTCAAGATAGGAAGAAACTTTATTCTGTAATACCGATAATGGAAATTGCAGAACTTTAGCGAACTCAACAAATGGTAGTAAATCACACGACACTTACTTTTAATCTTTGGAAAATGATGCACAGAAAAGGGAATGACGAAGATCTATTTTCATAGAATAATTTAGTGATTACAGTGTATGAAATCAGGCGAAGTCTCTGAAAATTTTATATAGCCACATCAGTTGGAGCTGAAAGGGTGCAAAGATACCTGTTTGGAATGAAGGTGTCATTTCTTTTTTGCCGTGAATTAAAATATGACTATTGGAAAAAAATCTACGAGTTGAATTATAATTGAATTCCGTGATAATTAATATTAGAAAAAAAAGGAAATAAAATAATAAAAATAAAAAATAAATTTGCTCCAAAAAGATTATCAATCAATCAGATCATCCAAATCTGAATCTGAATCCAAAGCCGAAGTCGAAGCCGATCCGAGCGACGACGACGGCGCGAGGGGTGATCCTCTTCTCTATAGACCTTCTTTTCTTTTTCGGGAACTACAAGCTTTTTGGGTTGATCCATGTAGATTTCTTCATCCAAATCTCCATTTAAGAAGGTTGTTTTCACATTCATTTGATGGATTTGAAGTTCGTACACGGCGTCCAACGCTATTAACACCCGAATGAACGTAATCCTCGTTATCGGTGAGCATGTATCAAAATAATCAAGACTTTTTCATTGTCTGAATCCCTTGACAACAAATCTTGCTTTACATTTATCAATAGAGTCATCATCTTTCATTTCCCTTTTGAAAATGCATTTGGAATCTAAAGGTTTGTAACCTAGAGGAAGATCAATCAATTTCCAAGTATTATTATTTGATATGTATTGTATTTCAGTATTGATCGCTTCTTTTCAGTGTTGTTCTTCTGAGAAAAACATTGCTTCCTTAAAAGTTTGAATCTCATTATCTACAAAGAATGTCAAGAAATCAGGACCAAAGGATGTAAATGTCCTTTAACGTTCGCAACATCTTGGATTCTCCTCGTTTGGCATACTTTTCGTTGTCTCTTTTCGAGATCGTTTTGATCTTTCGCTAGACGGCTCGCATTTATTTTTATGTGAATAAATATTTTCAAAATATTCGGCATTATCTGATTCTATTACCGTATTAATATGAATCTCGGGATTTTTTTTTTATGAACCAGAAAATGATATACTTCACTATTAGTTGCATATTCTATGAAAACACAGTCAATGATTTTCGGTCTTATTTTTATCCTTCGAGTTTAGGAACTTGTACTTTAGCCAAACACTCCCACACTTATTTCAAGTTGAGTTTTCTTCCTTTTTATTGTTCATATGGAATGGACTTTGGTTTGCTACGGGGTACTCAGTTGAGTATTCGACTAGCTGTAAGGATAGCCTCCCCCCACAGTTTTGCGAAAATCAGAACTTATTAATAAGGCGTCATCATCTCCTTTAATGTTCGATTCTTTCTTTCCCCGATTACATTTGATTGTAGTGTGTATGGGGCAATTGTTTGATGAATATGCCTGATTCCAAACATATTTCCTCACAAGGAGACTTATATTCGCCATCCCTATCACTCCTAATCTTTTTTATTTTCTTGTTAATTTGTGTTTCAACTTCATTTTTGTATTGTTTGAATCCGTTAATAGCTTCATCTTTGCTATTAAGAAGATAGACATAGCAATATCGAGCGCTATCATCAATAAAAGTTATGAAATACTTTTCTCATTACGAAATGGTATTGACTTCATGTCACAAATATCTGTATGAATTAAGTCTAAAGGATCATAATTCCTTATAATAGACTTATAAGGATGCTTAGCATACTTAGATTCAACACAAACTTGACATTTCGAATTATTGCATTAAAATTTGGGTAATACTTCCAAGTTAATCATTTTTCGGAAGGTTTTATAATTAACATGTTTCAAACGTGCATGCCATAAACTATTTGACTCAAGCAAATAAGAAGCAAAATTTTTATTCATATCAACTTAAATTATATTGAGTTTGAAAAGACCCTCTGTAAGGTAACTTTTTCCAACATACATTTCATTTTTGCTAACTATAACCTTATTGGAAACAAAAACACAATTCGTTCTTGTCTAAAAGTGAAGTTGAGACAAAATGCTTTCGCATTTCTGGAATGTGAAGGACATTATTTAGAGTCACAATCTTGCCTGGTGTCATATTCAAAGGAATCTTTCTTGTTTTCTCTGTTTTTGCAGTAGCAGAATTTGCCATGAAAATCGTCTCATCGGGTCTAGACGCTGCATAAGAAGTAAACAACTCCTTGTTAGCACACACATGGCGGGTGACACCAAAATCTATCCACAATTCTCTTGGATTACCTACCAAGTCGCATTCTAATAACATGACACATAAGTTGTCCACGTATTCATTCATTTCGATCATGTTTGCTTGACCTTTCTTCTTATCTTTATCACTCTTTGGGGCACGACATTCTGAGGACATGTGTTCAAATTTGCCACAGTTATAGCAGTTTTCTTTGAACATCTTCTTGCTTCGAACATTTTTTCGTCCAGAATTTCTTTTTTGTTTTCTTTGAATTTGTTGAAACAGTTTCAACAATGTTCGCTCCCATGATTGTTGACTTTCCATTTGCTTTTGTTTCTAGTAGATCTACTGTCCTCTTCAATTCTAAGTCGAACAATTAGATCTTCTAATTTCATATCCTTGTGTTTGTGCTTCAAGTAGTTTTAAAGTCCCCTCCCCCCACAAAAGATACAACTTTTCAATGAAAGTCGCTACTTGAAAGGCCTCATTAATTATCATTCCTTGCGCAAGAAGATCTTGAATAATCAATTGTAATTTCTGGACATGCGATATGACAAATGTATTGTCAATTATTTTAAATTTCAGAAATTTAACAGCAACGAACTTCTTCAATCCACGTCTTTGGTCTCATGTTTCGTTGTTCAGGACGTTCCATAATTCATTAGAAGATTTACAAATGCTATAAAGACTATGTAGACTATCTTCCAAACCATTCAGAATATAGTTTTACGCAGAAAATCAGAGTGTTTTCATGCCTCTGTCACGATAAAGCGCTCGTTGTCTAGAGTATCACCTGATAGGACTGAAACATCCTCAGTAATATTTTTTGCAAACTAAGGGTTGTTTGGTAGAGAAACATCTTTTGTTGCCATCTCTTAACGTCAATGCTGAAAAAGTTTCTCAGCTTTTCTGTTGTTTCCATTGAAGGAGCATGAGTAGTGCGGTTGGATGAGACAACAACCGTAGGACCAGAACCAGTACTATTTACACTAGCAGTTGGTTCTCCCATTTTTGTTCAATAAAACATAAATATAATTAATAATCGATGAAGGTTTTATATTCTTCAAATCGAATGCACAAAGTTATTATATTGATGAAGTTTTTATAACTTCAAATTGAGTAAATTAACGGAGTAGAAAATTCAAAGATTTTAATCTCCAACCAAATAGAATATAAGATGAAACATAAATATATAAATTAAATTTCTTGAGTTTGTTATTTCTATAATCGAACTATATACTGTAAAACTCAATCACGTTAAACAAAAGTTTAGTTTCGAGCCCATAGAAAACTGTATTTCCTTAAGGAATTTAGTCCCCTCAAAATTGCCCAAGGTTTGGATTAATTCCTCTCAGGATATAATGAAACTCTATTCTACAATACCGGCAATGGAAATTGCAGAACTTCAGAGAACTCAACAAACAATAGTAAATCACACGATACTTACTTTTTCTCTTTGAAAATGGTGCACAGAAGAGGGGATGAAGAAGATTTATTTTCAGAGAATAATTTCGTGATTGCAGTGTGTGAAATGAGGTGAAGCCTTTGAAAATTTTATATAGCCATATCAGTTGGATCGGAACATGTGCAAAGATACATGTTAATAAGGGTGTCATTTCTTTTTGGGCGCGAATTAAAATATGACCGTTGAGAAACATTTCCGCGAATTAAATCCCGTGTGAATTAGTATTAGGAAAAAATAAATTAAATAATAAAGCTTAAAAATAATTTTGGTCCAAAAATATTATCAATCAAATCATTTGATCAAATCTAAAGCTGAGTCGAGCGACAACGACAACGCGAGGAGTGATCCTTTTGCAACTCTTTATTAGCTAGAAGATGTGCTTATATATATAAACACACAAATATTACTTTCAATTCACACATCATTTTTAAATCCCACGACTTAGGTGTCTTTAGAGCCCAACAAGCATCTCCTGATGTGTTTCAAGCTTTAATATTATGTGTTCAATGGTTTATATTTTTCAACAATCTAAAAGAGATATTCTAACTTCTGTCGCGTGTTGATGAGGAAGTCAGATTGATGCTTAACGAGAAAAGACTGTGATCACACTACTAGAAAAATGGTCATATTCGACGGGTAATATTTGTCACGTAAATGCTTTAAAATCATTATGACTTCTTCAGTACATCGATATAGTAAGACTAGTAAACGACGGACAAAAAATGCCAAAAGTAGGAAGCTTTCTAAAATTGCGGCTGCCACGTAAGAAGGACATTGTTAATCCAATGTGAAATACAAGCAACAATATCCATTCAGATAGTGACATGACTTTTTTATCTTTGATTTTTCCCAGTCAGAAGTCTAGGGCTAAAATACCTTCTCTCCAACACTTATGTTGCCCCCTTCTTTTCTCGGTTTTCGTGCCTCCTCTCGAATGTCGTGCATATATTTTCTCCTCATCTATTACCAAATTTTCTTCCAAATCCCTTATTCACCTATTGTTCTTTCGTTATATTTACGTCAAGGAACAAGTTTCATCTCACCCTTACAGTTTCCAACATCAAGAACCACATCCTTATTATTCTTGAAATGGAAAACGTCCAATACGCGATGTGGGTGGAATTATTCAAAGTTCACGCACGCTCGTATCAAGTCCTCCATCACATAATCCCCCCGGTACCTGGCGAGGAGAAGGTGCCTACACCCGAGGATAATCCTATATTATGGACAACCCTTGATGCTATCATTCTCCAGTGGATTTATTCCACTATCTCTATAGACCTCTTACAGACGATTATTGAACCCGAAAATACGGCAATGGACACTTGGAATAAGGTGCGTGATATATTCCAAGATAACAAGATTCCCATGCTATCACCCTTGAGCAGGAATTTTTCAATGTTAACATGGAAGATTATTCTAATGCCTCAGCCTATTGTAAAAGGCTGAAAGAATTGGCGGACCAACTCCGCAACGTTGGTGTGCCCATTACCAATGATCGTCTTGTACTTCAAATGGTTGCAACCCTATCTGAGGCCTATAATGGCATTGGAATACTACTTCGTTAGAGTAATCCTTTACCACCTTTTATCTGGCCCGTTCCATGCTCACGTTGGAAGAGGCCGGCTTGGCTAAAAAGACGGCTATTGGAGAAAATTTTGTCATGATGATGGCCACGTCAGAAAATCCTCACTCATTCTCTGAATAGTCTAACCAAAACTGTAATAATTATGGCGGCAAAAAGGGTCTAAATCGTAAAAATAATGGCAAGAACCGCGGCGGCAGTCGCGGCAGTATCGGATATCGGAATAGTGGCGGCAGAAATAATAGTGGTTGGAATAGTGGGCCACAGACCAATTGGCAGCAGCCGTGGGCCTACGGCCCTGGGGCTGCTACCCTATAATGAGATGCAATAGTATGGGAGAACTTTATCCACTCACCACCACAACCATTTCCACAAGTCAAGCCACACCTTCCACGTTTGCCGCTCTTACTCCTTCCTTGTGGCATGCACGTTTGGGTCATCCGGGGTCATCTATTATTTCTTCTCTACATAAAAATAATTTTATTGATTGTAAGGGTACGCTTAATACTCCACTTTGTCATTCTTGTCCATTAGGAAAATATGTTCAATTACCGTTTGTAGCCTCTACTTTTCGTACATTTATGTCGTTTGACATTATTCATAGTGATTTGTGGACATCTCCCGTTTTAAGTTCTTTGGGTCATTGCTATTATGTCTTACTCTAACTTTTTGTGGACCTTTCCTTTATCCAAAAAGTCTCAAGTTTTTTCCACTCTCTTAAACTTTAGAGCATTCATCCGTACCCAATTCGAATGGAAAATTAAAAACGTTCAATGTAATAATGGCAGGGAATATGATAATGGGCCGTTTCGGGATTTTTGTGACACTCATGGCATATATTTTTGATTTTCTTGTCCACATACGTCCTCTCAAAATGGAAAGGCCGAAAAAAAAATCGTACCATTAATAATATTGTCTGAACCTTGCTAGCCCATGCTTCATTACCTCCTTCTTTTTGGCATCATGCTTTACAAATGGCTACATATCTACTAAACATCCTCCCTAACCAAGGCTTAGTATATGAATCTCCACTTAAAATTCTTTACAATAAAGATCCTTCGTATTGTCATCTTAGGGTGTTTGGATGTTTATGCTATCCATTTCTCCCGTCTTCTACAATTAACAAACTTCAAGTTCGTTCAATCGCTTGTGTGTTTTTGGGTTATCCATATAATCATCGTGGTTACTAATGTTTTGATTTATCCTCTACCAAAATCATAATTAGTCACCACGTTATTTTTTATGAAACCCAATTTCCGTTTGCTAAATTGCGTAGTTCGGTGTCTAGTTCATACAATTTTTTGGATGCGGGATCTCACCGTATATTCTCCACCATTTATCCGAGATGTCCCGTTACCCAAATCCGCCCACTGCCTGCTAGCCCACAAAATCTCATTCCAGCGTTAACTCGTCCAGTAGGTCCACTGCCTGCTAGCCCAACTCGTCTCGACTGTGGTCCCGGATCTCAGCCCAGTCCTTTTTTCGGTGATGATCCAGGATCACAGCCCACTTCCAGAACTGTTCCATCTTCAGTTTCTCGGTCAGTTATTGGGCCAGCAGGCCCACTGCGTGCTGGCCAGCCAACTACCACCCTAGTAATTCCCCCAATCCCGTCCAATTCCACATCGAGTCAAGGGCCAGATACTCGTAGCCAACAACATATTTTTAAACCAAAAAGACATTTTAATCTTAATTCTAATGTCACTAAATCTCCCATACCACGTAATCCCGTGTATGTCCTTCATGACCTGAATTGTAATTGAAAATAAGACGTGGGAATTGGTGCCTCGTCCACCTGGTGTTAATATTATTCGGTCGATATAGATTTTTACTCATAAAGAAAATTCTTACGTGTATATCATGGTCCGATTTGGACTCAACAAAATCTAATTCATGTATAATTATAATTATGGTATTTGTCTTGTACTAGGAAAATGTATTAGAATTAGAATAGAACAAGGTCGAATTATTTTCCTATATTGTCCATATTTAGGAATTGTATATTTGTACATATACCTCTTATTATCAATGAAAAAAATCAAGGGATTATTTCCTTCATTGTATCAGAAGTCTAGGGCTAAAATACCTTCTCTCCAACACTTGAGTTGCCCCCTTCTTTTCTCGATTTTTGTGCCTCCTCTTGGATTCCGTGACTATAGTTTCTCTTCCTCTATTCTCAAATTTTCTTCCAAATCCCTCATTAACCTATTGTTCTTTCGTCATGTCTACGTCAAAGAACATGTTTCATCCCGCCCTTACAATTTCCAACATCATCCATATTGTTCCATGAAATGGAAACCGTCCAATACTCGATATGGGCAGAATTTTTCAAAGTTCACGCACGCTTGCATCAACTCCTCCATCACATAATCCCCTCGGTACCTGGCGTGGAGAAGGTGCCTACCCCCGAGGATAATCCTACGTTATGGACAACCCTTGATGCTACCGTTCTCTAATGGATTTATTCCACTATCTCTACAGCGATGGACACTTGGAATAGGGTGCGTGATATATTTCAAGATAACAAGACTTCTCGTGTTGTCACCCTTGAGCAGAAATTTTCAAATGTTAACATTGAAGATTTTCCTAACGTCTCAGCCTATTGTAAAAGGCTGAAAGAATTGGCGGACCAACACCGCAATGTTGGTGCGCCCGTTACCAATGATCGTCTTGTTCTTCAAATGGTTGCAGGCCTATCTGAGGTCTATAATGGCGTTGGAACACTATTTCGTCAAAGTAATCCTTTACCACCATTTTATCAGGTTCGTTCCATGCTCACGTTGGAAAAGGCCGGCTTGGCTAAAAAGGTGACTATCGGAGCAAATTCCATCATGATGATGGCCACGTCAGACAATCCTCACTCATTCTCTGAATATTCTGGCCAAAACCGTAATAATTATGGCGGCAAAAAGTGTCAAAATTATAAAAATAATGGCAAAAACTGTGGCGGAAGTCTCGGTGATACCGAAAATTAGAACAATGGCGGCAGAAATAATGGTGGTCAGAAAGTGGGCCACAGACTAACTGGCAGCAATCGTGGGCCTACTGGCCGTGGGGCTGGGCCAGTGGCCCAACTACCCTTACCCACCGTCACCAATTCCCGAGAACTGGGCCCAATTCCAAAATGCTTCTAGGCCCAGTCTCCCGATCCAGCATTCCAGTTCGAGTTCTCAGCCTGCTAGGCCATGGCAGTAGGCGGGCCTACTCGGCCCTCGACCTCCGCAGGCCTTCACTACAGCGAGCCCAGTTTCGGTCCCAACACCTACGGATATTGAGCCCGCAATGCATACAGTCGAATTAAATCCCTCGGACGCAAATTGGTTTTTGGACACCGGTGCCACTTCTCATATGACATCCGCACCAGACTTTCATCATATTTCAATTTGAGCAACAATCGCGGTATAACTGTTGGTAGTCATTCAATTTCAATTCGTGGTTATGCTCACACAAATTTAGCTCCCCCACATCCATATCGTGTCTAAAAAAATGTTCTTCATGCCCCTCACCTAATTAAAAATTTAGTGTCTGTCTGAAAATTCACCATTGATAATAAGGCGTGTTAATTTTGACCCGTTTGGATTCTCTATGAAGGATTTCAAAACAAGGATACCTATAATAATATGCAATAGTATGGGAGAACTTTATCCACTCACCACCACAAACATTTTCACAAGTCAAGCCACACCTTCCACGTTTGCCGCTCTTACTCCTTCCTTGTGGCATGCACGTTTGGGTCATCCGGGGTCATCTATTATTTCTTCTCTACATAAAAATAATTTTATTGATTATAAGGGTAAGGGTAGTACTCCACTTTGTCCTTCTTGTCCATTAAGAAAATATGTTCAATTACCGTTTGTAACCTCTACTTTTCGTACATTTATGCCGTTTGACATTATTCATAGTGATTTGTGGACATCTCCCGTTTTAAGTTCTTTGGGTAATCACTATTATGTCTTATTCTAACTTTTTGTGGACCTTTCCTTTATTCAAAAAGTCTCAAGGTTTTTCCACTCTCTAAAACTTTAGAGCATTCATCCGTACCCAATTCGAACGAAAAATTAAAAACATTCAATGTGATAATGGCAGGGAATATGATAATGGGCCGTTTTGGGATTTTTGTGACACTCATTGCATATATTTTCGGTTTTCGTGTCCACATACGTCCTCTCAAAATGGAAATGCCGAAAAAAAATTGTACCATTAATAATATTGTCTAAACCTTGCTAGCCCATGCTTCATTACCTCCTTATTTTTGGCATCATGCTTTACAAATGGCTACATATCTACTTAACATCCTCCCTAACCAAAGCTTAGCATATCAATCCCCACTTAAAATTCTTTACAATGAAGATCATTCGTATTCTCATCTTAGGGTGTTTGGGTGTTTACACTATCCATTTTTCACGTCTACTACAATTAACAAACTTCAAGCTCGTACAACCGCTTGTGTGTTTTTGGGTTATCCATCTAATCATCGTGGTTACAAATGTTTTGATTTATTCTCTAACAAAATCATAATTAGTCGCCATGTTATTTTTTATGGAACCCAATTTCCGTTTGCTAAATTGCGTAGTTCGGTGTCTAGTTCAATAATTATTTGGATGATGGGATCTCACCGTATATTCTCCACCATTTATCAGAGATGTCCCATGACCCAAATCCGTCAGCAGGCCCATTGGCTGCTGTCCCACAAAATCTTATTCTAGCGTCAACTCGGCTAGCAGGTTCACTGCCTGCTGGCCCAACTCGTCTCGACCATAGTCTCGGATCTCAACCCTGTCCTTTTTTCGGTGATGATCCAGGATGACGGCCCACTTTCAGAACTGTTCCATCTTCAGTTTCTCATTCAGTTATCGGGCTAGCAGGCCCACTGCATGCTGGCTAGTCTACCGCCACCCGGGTAATTCCCCCAAGCCCGTCCAATTCCACATCGAGTCAAGGGTCAGTTACTCGTAGCCAACAGGGTATTTTTAAACCAAAAAGCCATTTTAATCTTAATTCTAATGTCACTAAATCTCCCCTACCACGTAACTTCATGTCTGCCCTTCATGACCCGAATTGGAAATTAGCCATGGATGACGATTATAATGTTGTTATTGAAAATAAGACGTGGGAGTTGGTGCCCCGTCCACCTGGTGTTAATATTATTCGGTCTATGTGGATTTTTACTTATAAAGAAAATTCTAACGTGTGTATCATGGTTCGATTTGATTCAACAAAATGTAATTTATGTATAATTGTAATTATGGTACTAGTCTTGTACTAGGAAAATGTATTAGAATTAGAATAAGAAAAGGTAAAATTATTTTCCTATATCGTCCATAATTAGGAATTGTATATTTGTATATATACCTCTTATTATCAATGAAAATAATCAAGAGATTATTTCTTTCATAGTATCAGAAGTCTAGGGCTAAAATACCTTCTCTCCAACACTTGCGTTGCCCCCTTCTTTACTCGATTTTTGTGCCTCATCTTCGATTCCGTGACTATAGTTTCACCTCCTCTATTCCCAAATTTTCTTCCAAATCCCTCATTAACCTATTGTTCTTTCGTTATGTCTACGTCAAAGAACATGTTTCATCCCGCCCTTACAGTTTCCAACATCAAGAACCACATCCATATTGTTCTTGAAATGGAAAACGTCAAATACTCGATGTGGTAAAAAAATTTCAAAGTTCACGCACGCTTGCATCAACTCCTCCATCACATAATCCCCTCGGTACCTGGTGTGGAGAAGGTGCCTACCCCCGAGGATAATCCTATGTTATGGACAACCCTTGCTGCTACCGTTCTCCAATGGATTTATTCCACTATCTCTACAGACCTCTTACAGACGATTATTGAACATGACGCTACGGCGATGGACAATTGGAATATGGCGCGTGATATATTCCAAGATAACAAGAATTATCGTGTTGTCACCCTTGAGCGGGAATTTTCCCATGTTAACATGGAAGATTTTCCTAACATCTCGACCTATTGTAAAAGGCTGAAAGAATTGACGGACCAACTCCGCAACATTGGTGCGCATGTTACCAAAGATTGTCTTGTTCAAATGGTTGTAGCCCTATCTGAGGCCTATAATGGCGTTGGAACACTACTTCGTCAGAGTAATCCTTTACCACCATTTTATCAGGCCCGTTCCATGCTCACATTGGAAGAGGCCGGCTTGGCTTAAAAGGCGGCTACCGGAGCAAATTTTGTCATGATGATAGCCACGTCAGACAATCCTCACTCATTCTCTGAATATTCTGGCCAAAACCGTAAAAATTGTGGCGGCAAAAAGGGTCAAAATTGTGAAAATAATGGCAAGAACCGCGGCGGCAGTCGCGGAGATACCGGAAATTAGAACAGTGGCGATAGAAATAATAGTTGTAGGAACAATGGGCCACGGACCAACTGGCAGCAGTCGTGGGCCTACTAGCCCTGGGGCTAGGCCAGTGGCCCAACTACCCTTACCCGCCGTCACCAATTCCCGGGAACTAGGCCCAATTCCAAAATGCTTCTAGGCCTAGTTTCCCGATCCAGCATTCCAATTCCAGTTCTCCGCCAGCTAGGGCCTCATCCTCCGCAGGCCTTCACTACAGCAGGCCCAACTCCGTTCCCAATACCTACGAATATTGATCCTGCAATGCATACACTCGGATTAAATACCCCGGACGCAAATTGGTATATATGGACACATGTGCCACTTCTCACATGACCTCCGCACCGGGTACTCTTTTGGCTTATTTCAATTTGAGCAACAATCGTGGTATAACTGTTGGTAATGGTCATTCAATTCCAATTCGTGGTTATGGTCACACAAATTTGTCAACCCCACATCCACCTCTTGCCTTCAAAAATGTTCTTCATGCCCCTCACTTATTTAACAATTTAGTGTCTGTTCGAAAATTCACCATTGATAATTAGGTGTTTGTTAATTTTGACCCATTTGGATTCTCTATGAAGGATTTCATGATAGGGATACCTATAATGAGATGCAATAGTAGGGGAAAACTTTATCCACTCACCACCACAACCATTTCCACAAGTCAAGCCACATCTTCCACGTTTTCCGCTCTTGCTCCTTCCTTGTGGCATGCACGTTTGGGTCATCTATTATTTCTTCTCTGCATAAAAATAATTTTATTGATTGTAAGGGTACGCGTAGTACTCCACTTTGTCCTTCTTGCCCATTAGGAAAACATGTTTGATTACTGTTTGTAGCCTTAATTCTTGTATATTTATGTCGTTTGACATTATTCATAGTGATTTGTGGACATCTCTCATTTTATGTTCTTTGGGTCATCGCTATTATGTCTTATTCTAACTTTTTGTGGACCTTTCCTTTATCCAAAAAGTCTCAAGTTTTTTCCACTTTCTTAAACTTTAGAGCATTCATCCGTGCCCAATTCGAACGGGAAATTAAAAACATTCAATGTTATAATGGCAGGGAATATGATAATCAGCCGTTTCGGTATTTTCGTGACACTCATGGCATATCTTTTCGGTTTTCATGTCCACATAGGTCCTCTCAAAATGGGATGGTTGAAAGAAAAATTAGTACCATTAATAATATTGTCCGAACCTTGCTAACACATTCTTCATTACCTCCTTCTTTTTGGCATCATGCTTTACAAATGGCTACATAACTACTTAACATCCTCCCTAACCAAGGCTTACCATATCAATCCCCACTTAAAACTCTTTACAATAAAGATCTTTCGTACTCTCATCTTAGGGTGTTTGTGTGTTTATGCTATCCACTTTTCCCGTCTACTACAATTAACAAACTTCAAGCTCGTTCAACCGCTTGTATGTTTTTGGGTTATCCATCTAATCATCGTGGTTATAAATGTTTTGATTTATCCTTTACCAAAATCATAATTAGTCGCGATGTTATTTTTTATGAAACTCAATTCCCGTTTGTTAAATTGTGTAGTTCGGTGTCTAGTTCATATAATTTTTTGGATGAAGGGATCTCACTGTATATTCTCCACTATTTAACAGAGATGTCTCGTGACCCAAATCCGCCAGCAGGCCCACTGTCTACTGGCCTATAAAATCACGTTCCAGCATCAACTCGGCCAGCAGGTCCACTGCCTGCTTGCCCAACACGTCTCGACCTTTGTCCCGGATCTCAGCCCAGTCCTTTTTTCGGTGATGATCCAGGATGTGGTCCACTGTCAAAACTGTTCCATCTTCAATTTCTCAGTCAGTTATTGGGCCAGCAGGCCTACTGCCTGCTGGCTAGTGTACTGCCACCCAGGTAATTCCCCCAAGCCCGTCCAATTCCACATCGAGTCAACGGCCAGTTACTCGTAGGCAATAGGGTATTTTTAAACCAAAAAGGCATTTTAATCTTAAGTCTAATGTCACTAAATCTCCCCTACCACGTAACCCTGTGTCTGCCCTTCATGACCCGAATTGGAAATTAGCCATGGATGATGAATATAATGCTCTTATTGAAAATAAGACGTGGGAGTTGGTGCCCCGTCCACCTGGTGTTAATATTATTCGGTCTATATGGATTTTTACTTATAATGAAAATTCTGACGTGTGTATCATGGTCCGATTTGGAATCAAGAAAATGTAATTTATGTATAATTGTAATTATGGTATTAGTCTTGTACTAGGAAAATGTATTAGAATTAAAATAAGAAAAGGTAAAATTATTTTTCTATATTGTCCATATTTATGAATTGTATATTTGTGTATATACCTCTTATTATCAATGAAAATAATCAAGGGATTATTTCTTTCATGGTATCAGAAGTCTAGGGATAAAATACCCTCTCTCCAACACTTCTGATGCCCCTTCTTTTCTCGATTTTCGTGCCTCCTCTTGGATTCCGTGCATATATTTTTCTCCTCCTCTATTTCCAAATTTTCTTCCAAATCCCTCATTCACCTATTGTTCTTTCGTTATGTCTACGTCATAGAACATGTTTCATCCCGCCCTCACAGTTTCCAACATCAAGAACCACATCCCTATTGTTCTTGAAATGGAAAACGTCCAATACGCGACTTGGGCGGAATTATTCAAAGTTCACGGACGCTTGCATCAAGTCCTCCATCACATAATCCCCTCGGTACCTTGCGTGGAAAAGGTGCCTACCCCCGAGGATAATCCTACGTTATGGACAACCCTTGATGCTACCGTTCTCCAGTGGATTTATTCCATTATCTCTACAGACCGCTTACAGACGATTATTGAACCCGACGCTACGGCGATGGACACTTGGAATATGGTGCGTGATATACTCCAAGTTAACAAGAATTATCGTGTTGTCACCCTTGAGCGGGAATTTTCCCATGTTAACATGGAAGATTTTCCTAACGTCTCGGCCTATTGTAAAAGGCTGAAAGAATTGACGGACCAACTCCGCAACATTGGTGCGCCTGTTACAAATGATTGTCTTGTTCAAATGGTTGTAGCCCTATCTGAGGCCTATAATGGCATTGGAACACTACTTCGTCAGAGTAATCCTTTACCACCATTTTATCAGGCCCGTTCCATGCTCACATTGGAAGAGGCCGGCTTGGCTTAAAAGGCGGCTACCGGAGCAAATTTTGTCATGATGATGGCCACGTCAGACAATCCTCACTCATTCTCTGAATATTCTGGCCAAAACCGTAAAAATTGTGGCGGCAAAAAGGGTCAAGATTGTGAAAATAATGGCAAGAACCGCGGCGGCAGTCGCGGAGATACCGGAAATTAGAACAGTGGCGATAGAAATAATAGTTGTAGGAACAATGGGCCACGGACCAACTGGCAGCAGTCGTGGGCCTACTAGCCCTGGGGCTAGGCCAGTGGCCCAACTACCCTTACCCGCCGTCACCAATTCCCGGGAACTAGGCCCAATTCCAAAATGCTTCTAGGCCTAGTTTCCCGATCCAGCATTCCAATTCCAGTTCTCCGCCAGCTAGGGCCTCATCCTCCGCAGGCCTTCACTACAGCAGGCCCAGCTTCGTTCCCAATACCTACGGATATTGAGCCCGCAATGCATACACTAGGATTAAATACCCCAGATGAAAATTGGTATATATGGACACCGGTTCCACTTCTCACATGACCTCCGCACCAGGTACTCTTTTGTCTTATTTCAATCTGAGTAACAATCATGGTATAACTGTTGGTAATGGTCATTCAATTCCAATTCGTAGTTATGGTCACACAAATTTTTCTCCCCCACATCCACCTCTTGTCTTCAAAAATGTTCTTTGTGGCCCTCACTTAATTAAAAATTTAGTGTATGTCCGAAAATTCACCATTGATAATTAGGTGTTTGTTAATTTTGACCCATTTGGATTCTCTATGAAGGATTTCAAGATAGGGATACCTATAATGAGATGCAATAGTAGGGGAAAACTTTATCCACTCACCACCACAACCATTTCCACAAGTCAAGCCACATCTTCCACGTTTTCCGCTCTTGCTCCTTCCTTGTGGCATGCACGTTTGGGTCATCCGGAGTCATCTATTATTTCTTCTCTGCATAAAAATAATTTTATTGATTGTAAGGGTACGTGTAGTACTCCACTTTGTCCTTCTTGCCCATTAGGAAAACATGTTTGATTACTGTTTGTAGCCTTAATTCTCGTATATTTATGTCGTTTGACATTATTCATAGTGATTTATGGACATCTCTCATTTTATGTTCTTTGGGTCATCGCTATTATGTCTTATTCTAACTTTTTGTGGACCTTTCCTTTATCCAAAAAGTCTCAAGTTTTTTCCACTTTCTTAAACTTTAGAGCATTCATCTGTGCCCAATTCGAACGGGAAATTAAAAACATTTAATGTGATAATGGCAAGGAATATGATAATCGCCCGTTTCGTTATTTTCGTGACACTCATGGCATATCTTTTCGGTTTTCTTGTCCACATACGTCCTCTCAAAATGGAAAGATTGAAAGAAAATCCGTACCATTAATAATATTGTCCGAACCTTGCTAGCTCATGCTTCATTACCTCCTTCTTTTTGGGATCATGCTCAAATGGCAACATATCTACTTAACATCCTCCCTAACCAAGGCTTACCATATCAATCCCCACTTAAAACTCTTTACAATAAAGATCTTTCGTACTCTCATCTTAGGGTGTTTGTGTGTTTATGCTATCCACTTTTCCCGTCTACTACAATTAACAAACTTCAAGCTCGTTCAACCGCTTGTGTGTTTTTGGGTTATCCATCTAATCATCATGGTTATAAATGTTTGATTTATCCTTTAACAAAAGCATAATTAGTCGCCATGTTATTTTTATGAAACCCAACTTCCGTTTGCTAAATTGCATAGTTCGGTGTCTAGTTCATATAATTTTTTGGATGATGGGATCTCACCGTATATTCTCCACCATTTAACCGAGATGTCCCGTGACTCAAATCCGCCAGCAGGCCCACTGCCTACTGGCCCACAAAATCACGTTCCAGCATCAACTCGGCCAGCAGGTCCACTGCCTGCTTGCCCAACACGTCTCGACCTTTATCCTGGATCTCAGCCCATTCCTTTTTTCGGTGATGATCCAGGATCACGGTCCACTTCCAAAACTGTTCCATCTTCTGTTTCTCGGTCAGTTATTGCTCCAAGCAGGTCCACTGCCTGCTGGCCAGTCGTCACCCTGATAATTCCCCCAATCCCGTCCAATTCCACATCGAGTCAAGGGCCAGTTACTCGTAGCCAACAGGGTATTTTTAAACCAAAAGATATTTTAATATTAATTCTAATGTTACTAAATCTCCCCTGCCACGTTGTTTAATATCTAGTCTTTCACTTTGTTTCATCATCGGAGCATATCTCAATCGGTCTCATTCTTATGAACTATTGTTCATTTTCCATATTCCATCTTAGGAACTCTAGTAATAAGCACACACACCCCTTCTTTTTTTTCAAAATCACTATCAGATAGTGGCAAACTTATTTTAAAAAAAGAAGAAAAGAAGTCTATACAAGCAAATGAAAGCAGAAAACAAAAAGCTAAGATAGCAGTTCAGGACAAACACCAGAAACTGCAGAAAACTAAAAGGAAAGGCAGAAAAAACTGAAAAGCTATAGCTTTGCAAATAATGCAACTGCCTTGATTTGATGCCATTTGTGAAATACCTCAGAGCCCTCACCAGGTGCAATGTACTCAAACCAGTAGAAATTCCTTCAGACAGTTGAGTAAGCTGCAATTTTCAAACTTCTGCTTTTTCAGTGGAAGTAAACTCGTGTATGCTGCTTGTTTAAAATCTGCTCCATTGCATATCATCAACACTCTTCTGATGGAATGAGCATCCAAGATGCTGATACCACCATCAAATTGAGCTAATGATGGAGTTAGCTGTCAATGAATTGAAGCCATAACCATACAAGCTTCTGGTTTTGAGTTATAAGCCCCTTTTCGTTTTGGGACTACGACAATTTTTTATTTATACATTATTTTATCTTCTCAAATGGTGATTGTCGCGGTGACTGTCTTTCTTGTTGTTTCGATGCTATCTGACTGTAGTATAAGGGCAAGTCCTAATTTGTGCGTCCTTATTCATTAATTGGGTAGGTATTATCTTCGCGAGTTCGAATATATTCCAAATTTTATTTAATGACTTTATATTTTATTTAATGACTTTATAATCTCATTTCCTTTTAAACTAGTTGTGGAAATAACCTCCGACAGAAATGTAAGGTAAGGCTGCGTACAACTGACCTATGTGATCCGGACCTTCTCCGAATTCCACGCATAGCAAAAGCTTAGTGTACCGGACTGCCCTTTTTTTCCTTTTAAACTAGTCCTTAGTATTCAATGACAGCTCTCATTTTATTATTACCCCTCTGACTGTATTTGACTTAGTTTCATTCCCTACCTTATCTCCGTTCCTGGAAAACTCAACACCTCTTGAGTTAACCAAATGGGTAATTCGATTAGGAATGAAATTTTCTTCTTACTCCAAGCTCAATACACGATATAGAGTGAAAAAAAAGTGAGACATCCTAAATGTTCTTGTAGCCTCTCATATATAAGTATGACCAGCAACACACCGACAATACAGATTTTATTGAGACGTCTCCATGACGTCTAGAACTCTTTTAAAATCTAATAACTTAATATCAAATTAGTCACGGCCCAATTTATGAAGAGTCTGCACTAATACCATTATCTAGTATCGAGTGAACCACCTTTATAAATATATAAACTACTACCTAATGTTTTTGTTGTGTGTATGGATCATCAATTAAAGACAAATTTAAATCTTTTTGAAATATAACACTTTTTCTTTTCATAATCTCATCAAAAAGTAAATCAGAATATACATATTTCGTTTCGTTTCTTACAATGTTTCGCATAAAGGCTTGTGCCAAAATAAAAATCACCTACTACGTCTATGGAGTCAATATGAATATAATAAATACAACTAAACAAATGTCATTGACCTTTACCAAAAATAAGGTAAAACTCACCAAATGAATGAAAGTAAGGTCCTATGTCGTACATCTGCTCGCCTCTGCACCTAGGTCTGGCCAGTGGGCCGGGCTCGGGTCTGGCGGGCCGGGTCTGGCGGGGTCGGGGATGGGACGGGACGGGCGAAGGGGGCGGAGTCGGGTCTGGCGGGGTCGGGTTTGGCAGGACTTGCTCCAGTTTCGTCCCGATCCCGATCCCGTCGGAATCGGGGCGGGGCGGGGGCGGCGTAGGGTCGGGATCGGGGCGGGTTCCGACGGGTTTTCCTTTTTTTTTTTTTAATAACATATGTATAAAAAAACTCAATAAACAAAACAAGAGAGTGTAATAAAAACATCTCAAGGCTGTTTTTGTGCCTCTTATATTATTTAATAGACATATAATTTTTTTGTAATACAAATACAATTGTCTAAAATCTAAATTTCAACTTTGTGGTGTTGTCCAAAAGTTGCAAATTATATAATAAAATTGCAATTAAAAAAATTACATTCTAAAAAAAACCCTGTTCTAATTGCTTGATAATTTCCTGTGGTTCTTCGGTTGGAATTGGTATTTGTTGGTCAAATTGATCCATGTCGCTTCCACTACCTTCGGATAAGATTTCGTTGTAGTTTTCATCTTCTTCTTCATTGATCTCCGGTTGACCGCACCTTCTCCGCTCCGCTCGTATCCAATCTCTGAATAATACTGCAATTTCCAAGCTGTCTCCGGCTAATGAGTGTCGTGGTCTCCTATTTGATATCCGCTCGCGTAAAAGCGTTTTCGAGACGCAGATTGATGACGCTTGAATGTTCAAAACATCTCGGCCCATCATTGAAAGTGTCGGAAAGGTCTTCTCAGTCCCCCCTCCAGTATTTCAGCAAGTCTTCATGTCCATCTTCATTGATAACTTCTTGGTACGGTACAGAACCCTGCAAAACAAAAATATCCAACTCGCTAATTTGGTTAGTAGCGGTACGGCCGCACATTCTATTTCTGAGGCTTTCAATACTAGCCGCAGAAACATCATGTCTTTTGTGAGGTTGCGTTGAAGATGAAGAAGATGGTATGGAAGCCGGTAAGTTACTAGAATTTTCTTGTTGGTAAAACCTATATATTTTTTTGCATTGGTCTTCTACGCTAGACAACACTTCTTCTTTAGTTTGTTCAATAGGTGGTGGGTGATTTAGATTATTGGGACTTGGAGGTGGTAGTACTTCAATACAATCGTAAATAGTTTCAATTAGTGATTTAGTACTGTCTATTTTAATAGTCGGATTTAATACAGCACCGATAATATAAATAGTGGGAATAGGAATAAAATATTTTTTTATTTTGATAAACATTTTTTTAATAGCTGCCATATAAGCTGGTTTTCCATATATTCACTAAGTAATAAAAATATTAGAGTTATATAAAACAACATAGTTGAAATAGTTGGATAATATATACCGGAAAATTCTTTTGTTGCTTGAAAAAATTTCTCTAAAAATACAGTAAGTTCGGAAATTTTTACCCAATCACTATCTACAACCATATCAGCTGGATTTTGATTATGAGAGTTAAAAAATAAATTTATAGGTTTTCTATAGTCATAAGCAACAAGTAGTTGCTCGTATAAAGAATTCCACCTAGTGGATACTTCTTCTGGAATTTTTCTATAAGGTAGTCCACAATCGTGACAAATATTTTTATATTCTTTTCTTCGTTGTACTCTATTACTTTTAAAAATACAGTTTATAGCAAATTGTATTTTACTAGGAATGTCTTAAAAAAGTGATAGACCATCCTTTACAATTAAGTTATATATATGGCACGCGCATTTTATATGAAAATGATCTGGAAAAGATGGAGTTAAACTATTTTTTAAAATTGTAATAGCGTAATTGTTAGAAGAAGCGTTATCTAATGTAATAGTCATAATTTTATCGGTTATTCCATAATAATGGCACACTTGATAAATATTATTTGCAATAAAAGTACCAGTGTGCCTATCATCTATATATTTATACTTTAAGATACGTTTTTGCATAGACCATTTATAATCTATCCAATGACAAGTTACCGTTAAATAATCATGGTTGTTAGTACTACGACCTATATCAGACGTGATAGATACTTTGCCATTAAAATGATATAATGAATAACGTAAATATTGTTGATATTCATGTGCAAATTTAAATACATCTCTCTTAACAGTTGATTTAAGAAAATCGTTAAAAGCAGGATTATATATATCTCTAATGTAATTAATAAAATCGGGAGATGAAGGAAATGAAAAAGGCAAACCCTCCACAACAACTAATTTTGATATTGCTTTTCTATCTCTATGTTTATTGTATTTAGGGCCTACAATTCCCCCCGTCATAGGGTTAATTTGACCATGTACTTGATCCGGGACAGTATCAGTATGTAAACCTTGTCCCGATGGAGCGGGCGTTTGTGCACCCGATTTTGAAGACCGGTATTAGGCATTCCTAGTTGGATGAGCACTTACTACGTTTCTAATTAAACCCCCCATCCCACCGTGACCTTTCCCAGTTTTAAATTTTAAAACATTTTTACAAATTTTACATATAGCTACTTGATTCTCTACGTCCCTATCAAAAAATGTCCATGCATCTGATTTTAATGGTCGTTTTGTTGGACCTCGTCTCATACTAGGGGGAATAGGAGGCATTTCAGTTGAAGGTGCACTAGTGGGTGTGTTGTCATCAACATTAGTGGGTGTATCATCTAGATCATCGTCTAAATTAAAGTCTTCTTGAGTTTCAGAAAATAGCTCCTCGTCTAAATCTAATGGTATTGTAGAAAAATATTGAGTATCAACAAAATCATCTTGTGTAGGAATAAGATGACTAGAAGAAGTACCATTGCCCTGGTTGCCCCTACTAGAAGAAGCACCCTTACGCTTAAACATACCTCTTAATCCTTTCATTTTAATTATGATACTAAATAATTAAAGACAATAAAATTAAGTGCGCTAAATAAAATAAACAGACAATAATAATTTAATGAAGGAACGAATGTACCAAACGCCAACGTAACGTCGACGTGTAATCGAGAGGTTGAAAATTGAAACTTTGCTCGATGGAAGATCCTCAAGCTAGTTGCCAACTTCACTCCCAATTCCCAAATGAATAAATAAAATTGAATATGTAGTAAACAATGTAGACTTGTAGAGAGATATATTGAGAGATTAGAGAGATTGTAGGAAGATTTGTGAAAAAGATGAAGAGAAAATGAGTTATTTATAGTTGGAAAATTGGGTTAAAGTGTAAATATAATAACTTATGGGTTAAAAATAAATATTAGGGGGTAGGGGGGTTGAGGGAGGCCAAAAATGGCCGTTGCCCAACGGCCAAAATCTAAAATGACTGTTGGTGCAACGGTTATATTTGCAAAGGGGGGGCTTTCGGGCGGGCACGGGACGCGCTCGGGGCGGGGTCGGGTTTGGCGGGCCTGGGGCGGGCTCGGGACGGGTCGGGACGAGACATTGTCCCGTCCCGGTTCGAGTCCCACTACCGATTTTTTTTTTTTTTTTTACTAAGCTTGGTCGGGTCGAGGTCGGATCGGGGTCGGGCCGTCCCGGCCCACTGGCCAGCCTTATCTGCACCTATATGTTTAATAGAAAATTACAAGAAAAGAAAACCTCAATAAAAATCACTGCATACTGAGTATATATCATGACCCATCTATAAATTATGCAACATGATCATCATAAAATCACAAGGCATAACATTCAACATAATTGGGCCATTCAATAGATGAGGCCCCGAGTGGAAGTCTTTTGGATCAGTGACACAGAATGTGGACACGTTCACCAAATACCCATCACCACAAAAGGAATCAACCCAACCAACATTAGAAAAACATCGGTGCAGATAATATCATAATCTAAAAAATGGCTAACCGTTTTGGTGTCAAGTTACAGAGCCGGCTGCCAAATTTGGCGGGCATTTATCCATTTTCAGCACCAATAACAACAACCAATTGTTCTTCAGAGACTCAAAAGTCAAGAATTGTTTGTAAGAAGAGAGCTTTTGGGTGCAGATTTCCTCGTAGAGTTGTACTAGGAATTGGAGTATCATTCTGGTCTCAGTTCATGAGCATGGCTGGCATTATCGGTGGCAAATCTTTCATGGCTTCTGCAAGACAGAAGGGAGCAATTGAGCAGGTATATTCTTCATCTTCCAGCTCCAGTCCATAATATATTTTGGTTTTCTTGGCTCAATTGTGGGTCTTCATTGGTTAATATTGCCTTTTGGTTTCCCTGTTATGTTTCCAAGAAAATGTTTTTAACTTTTGGGGTGCGAAAGGAATAGATGTCTCTTTAATCTTCTTCTTCTTTGATCAAAAGTTGTTTTAGGAAGGAGCTCTATTGGACTAAGAACTGTAAATTGCTTAAATTCTTAGAAAACAACAACAACATACCTAGTGTATTCCCATAGGTGGGGTTTTGGGAGGGTATAGTGTACGCAAGACCTTACCCCTACCTTGTGAAGATAGAGAAGCTGTTTCCGGAAGATCCTCAGCTCAAATAACACATAACAAAGCAGTCTGAAAGCTTAAATTCTTAAGAATTTGCTTTGAAAACCGTACTTTCAGTAGTTGAGAACTAGTTCCAAAGAAGTAGGGATAATTACTGATAACAAGGGAATGATAATGAAGGCTAATAGTGGAGGCTTGTGGTAATCAAATTTTCATTGAAAAGTTCAAGGATCAACAGAGATAAGCTTCACTTGATGGTTAAAATGTGAATTAGTCACTTAGTGGATTATGCCTAAAGCATCTAGATAGAAATTCAGTGTACCATAAGAACTTAATTCAGCGGATAGATATTCTTTTGGCTGTTTTGATAAGCTCAATGCATTATGTCAAGTGTATGTAGCAATCCTATGATAAACTCGATGATTGTTGGTTTTGGCATTAATTCTAGGAATTTTTTTTTTCATTGAAGTATGTACATTTGTCCATGCTTTAAGGGTCATGCAAAAGAAGAATAGAGATGTATTAAGTAGTAATTTGTTCTAAAGATACCTGCCCCAATAAAACATGTATTTCATTCTCATGGGCTGATGTACATCATAATCTAGAATAGCATGAATTTGTCAGCTTACTGTTGAGATTGTGGAGAGAGAGGTGTAATAATGTTACTGATAGTGGCCTAGTGTTCTAGTGGTAAATGAAGTGGGTGCGAACCTTGTAGACTAGGGTTCAAATCCCAACAAAGAACAAAAATACTAGGTGATTTCTTCCCATCTGCCTAAGCTTTCGTGGCCAGAGTCGGAGGCGGAGCAAAAAATTTCGTTTATGAGTTTTGGACCACAATTCTTTTTACTTATTGGGTTCTGGATAGATTTGTTTTTAAAAAAAATATGAAATGATCTTTTTAACACAAATACAGAGTTTGAGACAAAATTATTGAATTATGCCGAACCCATAACCACCATCGTGGCTCCGCCTCTGGACCAAATTACTCGGTACCTGTGTTGGTGGGACCTAGCAGGTACTCGGTGCAATAGTTGATGTGCATGAAAACTGGCTTGAACACCACCATCATAGAGTAATTTTACTGGATAAATCATTCTTGGAAGGGCATATCAATTTTCTTTCGATGTACATGTTAGAAGATTGTTGATCTAGAAAGTAAGAAACTGAGGGCAGTATTCAGTTACCTGGAATAGGAATCAGCAATTTACGTTCAAATTCAAAGTCCAGCTCGATCTTGTTATTGCAAAACCTATCAACTGATACACCTTTGTCAAACTTATGTCTTAACATTGAAAGATTCATTCTGATGGATGACAAGTCTTAACTCGATTCTAGTTTTCATGCATTAGTTCTTTTTTATTTTCTTGAAGGTTCTGAAAAATGTGGAATGGCCAGAACAATTTCCTTTCAGGGATGAGGATTTCCAGCGGTTTGACGAGTATAATCTACTGAACTGTTGCTTCTTCTTTTTTTTGGTTTGTGTTCCAAATATTTATTGTTCTTCATTTTTTAAGGGAAAACACACAAACCGTGAATACGCAAGTCTGAAATTGGCTGTTTGATACCAGTCATTTTATCACTTTCAATCAGGAAAACACTTCAACAATACTAAAACAATTTCAGAGAAATTTGTGTCTAATTCCTAATGATGCATGATGCTGCTCGTTTGTAGTGTTTTAATTTATCACTTAGTGATTGGTTTGTGCTTTTACAAGTTAGGATGTTCTTTGATAGTCAAGCCCTGTTGTCAAATATTTGTCAAGATTGATATAATCTGAACTGCTAGGCAACAGAATTTTGTTATAATTCCAGATTATCCTCCTTCTTCAAAGCCATAGAACTGTGAGGCTGAAAAATTGATTGGATTTCATCTTTGGGTTGAGTTGATCTTCAGATCATCAGATACATTATTCTATGAAATGCCGCGTTTTGTGACACATATTGATGATCAAGCTATTGCTGCACTTACCAAGTATTATTCAGAGGTCTTTCCTTCTAGTAACACTCCAGGAGTAGCAGTACTTGATATGTGCAGCAGTTGGGTAAGGTATCTCCTGCATGTAGATCTCTCTTTTCCTGAACATGTTTACATGATCATAAACTGTTCTTTTTTCTTATCCAGGTTAGTCATTACCCTTCTGGGTACAAGCAAGAAAGGATAGTTGGAATGGGTATGAATGAAGAAGAGCTTAAGCGAAATCCAGTAAGATCTAAAGAGTGCCTTTTAAGTCTTAGCCTCATTTCTGCTATTTTCTATTTAAAAAAAAGTGTATTTGAGAATATCCTACCACGTCCTTTACGGATGATGGGGGTGCACTTCGTGATCGTCTCTTCTTCAATTAACATGATTCCCCCCCCCCCCCCCCCAGAGCACACAGACACACCAAAGAAACAAAGAGAGAGAGAGAGGAAGTTTCATGCCCTGTAAATTGTGATCCACAGTAGACAAAGATACCATTTGCCAAAGTGGCCACTTGGGTGTGGGAGCCTTTTTTCTGTGTCTAATCAAGATCCAGAAGTCGGTGGCCATCGTTAGGACCCTTTTGACAGATTACAGGTCCATTTAAGAACTTTTTCTCACTGCTGCTTTTAAATAAAAACAGGTGCAAG
This sequence comes from Anisodus tanguticus, assembly GCA_034509755.1. Lineage (NCBI taxonomy): Eukaryota > Viridiplantae > Streptophyta > Magnoliopsida > Solanales > Solanaceae > Anisodus > Anisodus tanguticus. The sequence goes on along the minus strand of CM067544.1, from coordinate 31,445,596 downwards.
CTGAAGTTATATTTAGAATTAGAGGGAGAAAATCAAGATGGGATATATTCTTTATGCCACTTTGTTTGAATGTTTGATTGTGCAATTTGGACCTTACTTGAAAGGCATTCTTGATAAAGCACTATTCTGATGAGATGAATTTGTGCACTTGCATATTTGATGTCTCTGTAGGTTCTAACAGAGTATGTTGTTCAAGACTTGAACATTAATCCTAAGCTCCCATTTGGAGACAATACCTTTGATGTTATAACCAATGTGGTATGTTCATCTTTTTCTCTTTCATATCTGGCATTCAACAAATGCTCGTCTTTTCTTTAATCTATGTGGACATGCTTACACATGCTTAAATTGATGCTATTCAGTGTACTTTTAAGTTATGTTCTTGCAGCATTAGCTTTTCTGGGATTTCTGCTATATGAATTGGATGATCATCCATGTCATTATTCAATTTTAATGATTGCATACACTCTACCCTCCCCAGACCCCACGTTGTGGATTTCACTGGGTATGTCGTTGTTGGTGTAATGAAACGGCTCTTTGGTGGCACTTCAGTGAAATGGCTTTTTAATTTAATGTTCAGACTGTCTCTTCATTTATGGTTGGAATCCACAAGTTTAATTACTGCTGTTATCTCCTAAGGTTGTGAATAAGTCTGATTGCATCTAAAGAGTCAGTTGTGGTCTTAAGTAGCCCGCATAGGATCAGAAAGTAAATTGCGGTGCAGCTGACAAGAAAAGTATTACTTACTATTCCATGTTCGGTGACAATGAGTTCTAATATCTACTCTTTTTTCAATGATAGCATGAAGAATTATTCCTTTACTTAGAACAATGATGGTATTTAAAGAACGTATCGAGCTTCTCTTTCTCAATAAAACAAAACATCCAGCTTTTGAGATCACTGTTCAAACTTGGAAATAACTCACTTCTGATGACATATTTTTCGAATTCAAAATGGGATCAGAATTGCCAATGGTCTTTTTAGAAATATCCAGCTTCAAATCCATAGTAGTCCGTCTGGGACAAATTGCACTCAGGCACTCAATTGCATGCATCAGTTTGCTTTATCACTGTGTCATAGGTTACACAATTATAGGACAAGGCCTAGTTCCTTTCTCCTCTACCAAACACGTCTCCACAATACTAGAGGCTGTAAAAGAATAAAAGGAATTAAGAACTTCTGTCAAAGAGGAAAGGGGAAAGCTGCTCTGAAACAGAAAACATCCATAATTCAATATTTAAGCTTATTACTGTGTGGGAAACTTGACCATATCCAATTGAACTAAAATACTTGCCAATCACATTCTTCCAGAGATTTGCTGGCTTTCTTTCCAATAATATGTGACATTTCTTCTTCTCCTTATATGTGGATTCGAGAGGCAACTATCCTACTCTGATGTTGATAGCCTGTGATAAGTTATAGACAACAGTTAGGATGACTAAACATCAGGTCATGTACTTCAAAACTTAAGTTTGCATCATTGTCATAAATGTATCATTGCTTGCATAGCTTGCATAGCTTGCATGTTAGTTCTGGCAAAATATTTAAAAGATAATGAGCATGGGTTCCCCTTGCAGGTCAGTGTTGATTATTTAACAAAGCCTCTTGATGTTTTCAAAGAAATGTCTCGTGTTCTTAAACCTGGTGGACTTGCAATTATGAGGTAAATAATGACTAGAAAGTGAAATTTTATTTCTGCTGAATACAAATCCAGAAAGTTTTTCAGCTTGGTTCCACCTACCTTGTTCTGCTTAGATGTCTAAACTTGGGCCAGTAGTTTCTAGTGTTTCTCCTAATTCTAAATTATAAGGCTTAAAAACAATCTTCAACTTTTGGACTCTGCCTGTGTACCAGTTTCTCGAACCGCTGCTTTTTTACAAAGGCTATCTCGATTTGGACATCAACTGGAGATGCTGATCATGTTATGATAGTTGGGTCTTATTTCCATTATGCTGGAGGATTTGAACCTCCACAGGTAACTTCTACATTCTCTGCTTAGAGCATTTGTTAAAGTTCATCATCTTCGATATATTAATCCTACAAAGGGACAATTTCTCCTCAATCCATATGATACCAAAGGTTAAACATATTGATAAGTTAACCTAGAAATGTCAACGCTTTATGCCACTTTCTGAGATAGGCTTCCTATTAAGTTCATCCAAGATCATTCTAATCCTTAGAAATAAAGCGTTGTGATTCGTGATACTATCATGAGCATTTGAGATAAACTGTTATTGAATAACCTCATACCACAAGCTCTAAAATCCTACTTTGGGATAGTTGGTACTTTATTAGCTGTGAACCCTACATGATGTCATTTGTTGATAGAATTCTATCCGCCTCCCCCTTGAGTATCTTTTCAGTTTTTACATTTACGAGGTGGTCAGAGGGTTACACAACTTTCTCTTTTCATTGTTTATACTCAACATAAGTTCTTCCTGTGTTGAGTATGCGTGAAGGACAAAAGGTTGGCCCTAGCCCCTATGAATAGTTTGGTTTGAGGGGAAGAATGCTGAATTAACAGTGGATATTGCTAGAAGGTAGACTGATCTGGTTGACAGCATAAATTGTATTGGAGTTTTTTCTTCCAGAAAACTCTTCAACTGCATCGGTTTTGGTTTAAAATAAATCTTTGCGTTACTGACTTTTAACTTGGTGGTGATTTCTTTTGACTTTGTTTCTGCACAGGCTGTGGATATATCTCCCAACCCTGGGCGCTCAGACCCCATGTATATAGTCTATTCCAGGAAGCTAGCGACAGCCTGAAATTCAACTACTATTCTACTGCATTCAGCTCGTTCCATAGCAGCTATAGAGTTTTCTTGTCGAATTGGTGCTATATATATATATATGTATGACATTGATCACATGAATATGTATAGAGAAGAGTAATTAAGTGAAAGGTGAGATAAACAGCTCCTGATCTGAGAGAATGTAATCCCTAATTTGCTTCATAAAAAATGTTCACAAGTAATTCAAAAGCCATGATTCAGTTTTGACAATTTTAACTTTTTAATAAGTGTGGGTTCTTTCGTCGTCCCATGGCATTTGCATAAATAGAGCTAAACTGAGGGTAAATCATGCTTTATTTTACAACTCTTCTCTGGTTATCGACACGCGTACATTCGATAAAACTGTGGACAGACTTTTAGTTTTATTCTTTTCATTTTTTACTGTCTCTTCCTATGGTCCGGCCCTTCCCCACACCCCGCGCATAGCGGGAGCTTAGTACACTGGGCTGCCCTTTTTTTTTTCTCTTCCTGTGTCACCTTCTTTCACCTTCTTTCCACTAGCTACTTTGCTCTCTCTGGTGAGTGCCTCTTCTTCTTCGGTGTTCTCTTCTGGTTTTTCTTTTAGTGTCATTTGCTTCGTTTTTTATTGGGTATCATTGGTAACTTTTCGTTTCTCACTACAGAGAAATAGGGAATGGAGAACTTTTTACATTTCTCTGTTTTTTCAACCATACATATGTTAATTTAACTTGCTACATTAGCAGATTCCTCTATTTGGGCCCATATCTTGGCTTGGCAAACGTTGGATGGTATGTGATATGAGGGTTCTCTATCACATGCAACAAGTTTTTTTGCAGCCATGGCGTGGTCTCCTTCTGTTTGCCCCACTAGAAACGCAGACTGAGCCACTCAATATTGCAACTGATCCTTGTGGACAATGTTTGGTGGGAACCCCTTTTTTTATTTCTTGTGGATTCAACTCATAGAAAGTGTCACGGGTAATGGAAATTACTTATTATTTATTTATTCAGTTTGTTGGTAAACCCATAATTCTTGCTAGAAGAAATTAACAGTTTAGCTCTTTCTCTTCCTTTAGCTTCGAAAGATGCACGTTGTTATTGTTGATTTCTTGGTATGTACGTGATTATATTTTTTTTTTCTAAATACTTTGTCCTCTGGCTATGGCTTGTAATCAATTGATCTTTAAATTTAGGTCTACCTGTTTACACTTTTTCACTGTTCACTTTTTTTGGATCTTAATTTCTCATTATATGACATACCAGATATTTGTGTTATATGTGTGTACTTCAGGAATTAAATAAATGCTAAGATTACAAAATTTATACTTTAACCTAGAAACGTTATGAAACTATTGAAAAACAAATGCCTAACAATTAAAATACGAAGATAGACAAAGCGCAAATTGAACTGATGCGGGAACATCCATATCTTGATGCTAACCTGGAACATCCTTAGGCGACATGTTGCATTATAGAGAAATGGGACTTGGAAAAAATTCTAGAATTTAGCCTTGTACATATATTTTCGGGTGACTACTACACTCTATGAAACAAATGTAATTAATAATACCACTTGACCTTCTACTTCCCCTGCACTTTTTTCAAAAATGTTGATGAGGATTTTATCACACCATGTTCTTCTGCTGTGTGAGGTTTTATTAACATATAATATATCATATGTTGATGTTTGAGCTGAATTTGTTGATCCCACTCAGCTTCTTCTTCTCTTCTATCACCTCCAAAAAAGTGGAGAACTTCTTTTAGTCTTGAGTTTCAAGTTCTTTCTGGTAATATACTTTTGTAGGTAGGAGTTTTCTCAGTTGGTTTTGCTATATGATCTTGGTCAAGTCAGACAAGTCCAACTTAAATGCCCTTTGGCCCCTATAATGCTAACGATACCAATTTTAGCTTTTGTGTGCCAACCTTACATGATTCTCAGGTATATATTGTCTAGCAATATTTTTCTATAGGTGCCACAAAATTTGATCTTTTAGCTGAACTTACTACTTTTGTTTTACGTGAATTAAATTTGGGAAGTATCTTCTGGATTTTCATTGCTGAGATATTTTTTTATGTCGAAGGATGAGTACAATTTACTTAAACATCTCATTGTTTTGAAGCTTATTTATTAAATATTGAAATCCGATATTTGATCAACTTCTCATATTATTTTATTTTTTTACATCAGATGAAGGGAAGTCCTCAAAGGCAAATCATTAATTATGTATTCCACTAATGACTCATTATTTTAAATTTGGGGAAGATTGCAACAAGTTGGCATACATTAGGCCTATTTACTCCTAAGTTATTTTGTCAAGCCTTTTGATATTTAAGAACTATGTACAGCTCTTAAATCCTAAGAGGGGAAACTATTACCCAAGTTGAAAAACTTATTTATACTTTCTTTTATTAGGACATATTCAAAAAGGTCTTCAAGATTGAACAAAAAAATAAATAAATTCTCAAATATCCAATCTCATTCCATTACATACAAATTAAAAGCATTTATGTACAGATGTTAATAGTGGCACAGTCATCTAGAAAAGCATTGCTTTGTTCAAATTTAATTGAAGCATACAAAATTTGTATATCTGTTAGCTATTCTCGGATGAGTTAGTGCAGAAAGATATCAGAATAAATTTCCTCATTAATTTAATGCATTGCTTTTCATTCAACACTCTTTCTAAGGTGTGTATCGATGTTAAAGGCTTCCCGATACGCTTTACTTTTTAAGGGTTTTATCTAGCTAGCAGTAATGATTACAAGTTCTTAAATTTTAATTTTCGGTCATAACATTCTACCAACTTACCTCCACTTTGTTGGTTGTACAACATGTCCCTGTTGCAGTTCAATGTTGACTTTTTGGCTTGAACATACCTGTTTTGATGGTCATTGGTAGTTCAAATTTTTGGTTATTCTCGAAATGAGATTAGTACGGAAGGATATTCAAATAAGTGATTTTTCTCATTTGTTAATGTAGTCCATAAGACTTGTCTATATTGGTATTTATTTGATCCTCTGTTGTTGTTTTGCGTGTGTAAAATAAAATTTAACAGGATGGATGTAATTGGACTACTTAGATGTTTGATAAGATGATTCCTTCATTCACCTTACTATAGAAACATTTTAGCCGCAAGTGGATGGAAAACTTTATAAGTCATAAATAAGAATGTTTTTTTGAACATTTAACTATGCACTCTTTGAATACCCATCTGCTTACTGTTTAGCGGAGACCTAGATCTATGTTATTTTTTATGATTCGAAGAAACAACTTATTATCAGTTGTCCATATTTTGATCGTCTCAGTATATGGAAGATGGATCAAGGAGTAAATCCTTTTAAGAACTAGCTACTGCTTGTGGGAAAAGAGCTATCAACAACATGCTTTTAGTTCTTCTATTGGTTTGGTGAACGAGGTAATTATTTTCTAAAGTAGAAATTTTTTTAGATGAAAACAAATGTATTCACAGATGCATGCAGTCCTCATTCTTTATCCAATGTTCTGCTTCTAATTAGTGCATTGATTCTTTTGGACGTAAGGAATTTTAATCGATGTTACTTCAATATTGTTTGACTGAAGAATAATCATTTTGGAAGCTATGTGAGACCAGAGAAATGCTTATATATACTAATAGATATCTGATTTTGAAAAGAAATATATATATATATATTGTGTATACTGTTTTCTGAATTATTTTCCAGTTTCTGCTTAAAGATATTTTTCGGATACAGATTAATAACATAGAACATTCATAGTTGGTAATATATATTGTAGAATTGTATTAATCTCCCCTTAAGGAGTCTTTCTCATTAATACAAATATAATAGTGTGTACAATATGGAATCATAATACAATAAGGATCATATATCTACCATAATTATACAACACTAAATATTACAAAATATATATGCTGAACAGCATAAGCAATATCAGGCCTGGTGAAAGTAAGATATTGTAGTCTACCTGCAAGATTCCTGTAAAGTGTGGGGTCGGACACTGGATCACCATCAACATCACTAAACTTTGATTTAGAGTCAACCGGAGTGGACATTATCTTGCAGTTTCCCATTTTGGCCCTGTATACTATCTCTTCTGCATACTTGCGATGACATAAAAACATAGAGTCTGCAGATCTAGTCACTGATATCCCCAAAAAATAACTCAACTTCCCCAAGTCAGTCATAGCAAATTCGGTCTTGAGCAATGCAATGATCTCATTTTTCAACAAATTAGAGGAGGCAGTATGCACAATGTCATCCACTTATAATAATAAATAACCAATGCTACTACCTTTATGAAAAATAAATAGAGAATTATCACACTTACTGCGGACAAACCCAATCCGCATAATGTAATGTGCAAAGCGATCATACCACACTCTAGGGGCCTGTTTCAAACCATACAGTGACTTATGGAGATGGCATACATACTGAGGGGCTGCTGGATGGACAAATTCAGGCGGCTGGTGCATGTAAACAGTTTCTTTCAAATCCCCATGTAGAAACACATTTTTTACATCAAGCTGATGAATCGTCAATGCTTACTTATAACAATACTCAGAACTGTGCAAATAGTAGTCGGTTTAACAACCGGACTGAACGTCTCACCACAATCAATACCCTCCTATTGATTTGTGTCATTAGCCACAAGTCTCGCGTTATATCTCTCTAAATCACCAATGTCTCTGTATTTGTAATGAAAAAGCCACATACATCGGATCACATTCACCCCCTCCGGTCTAGGAACCAAATCTCAAGTGTGTTATTTTGTTAAAGTATTAAATTCCTCACGCATGGCCGCATTCCAATTGGAGTCTTGTTTGGCTAATCTAGGGCTTTTGGGAATTGGGGGTATAATTTATATAGATAGGTTAAAATGGACTCTGGGTTTGAAAATTCCGTGTTCTGCACGGGTTTCCATGTGGTGAGTTGGGGCAGAGATAGGTTCGGTATCCGTGTGTGGTGTCAGGTTTGGGTGACGGGAAGAAGGGATATTGTCGGTTTGTTTACTGGGTTTGACGACGGGGTGGGGTATCAGGTGAGTTATTTATGGGTGTGACACCGGGTTTGATGACGGCATCGATCTGGGTAGATCAAAGCGGTTTAGGGTGGGTGATGTAGGGTATGGTGTCGGTGGTGGGTTGGGGCAGAAGAGAAGGTGCGGTGGTGTGAGTGTGTCGGTCCGGGTAATGTGGTTGGTCTGAATAAGGCTCTTGGTATTTGGTTGGGTTATAGGATTGGTTTGGCAGTGAGGTTCGATTGCGGCGTCTAGTGGTGACACAACAGTTGGTGGTTGGTTGTGCCGGTGAGTGGTTTGGGTGGTTTCCAGATTTGACTAGGAGACATTGGGGTGATTTTCGGTGGTGGAGATGGGAACTGGTAGTGACTGAAATTGATCGGAGTCACTGTCGGAGGTGGCAGTGATGGGTGGCAAGGGCGGTGATTGTTGAATTGTGGTGGTGGTACGGTAGAGTTCGTCGAGTATGATGGGGGATGTGTCGAACTCAAGAAAGGTATAGTTCGTGTTACAAATTTTTTGAATATTTACAAAAGGAAAGTCGTCTCGTCAAACGTAATGTGACGAGAGACGTGAATTTGACTAGTGGACACATCATAGCACAAATAGCCCCTATGATTAGACGGGAAACCGACGAAGACACACGGAGTGGTTCGGGGTGCTAATTTATGAGGGGCCTTAAAAGCAAGATTTGGGTAGCACAAACAACTAAAAATCCGAAGGTGATCATAGGAGGGGATCTGATAGTATAAGATTTCGATTGGAGTCATGTTATGAAGAGTACTAATAGGTAAAATATTAAGGATGTATTCTACCATTTTTACTATGTAGACCCAAAACGATGGGGGAGAGAGGCATGGAAAAGAAAGGTACGAACGATGTTGTTGATAGTACGAATGATTCGTTCGGCTTTTCTGTTTTGGGGTGAGGTGTGGGGACAGGAAAAATGGAAGACCATGCCATTATTGGTGCAACAATTATGAAACATAGAATTACTAAACTCACGACCATTATCACATTGGAATGATTTGATGGATTTTTCAAATTGTGTTTTGATAAAGTTACGAAACTCAATAAACTTGGTAAAAACTTCAGACTTGAATTTTAGAGGGTAAATCCAGATAAAGTGAGAAAAGTCATCTAATAACACAAGATAGAATTTATGACTCATTGAACTAATAACAGGAGATGTCCATAAATCTGCATGAACAATATCAAACGGAGAAAACGTAACACTTAAGGAAGACTGAAAAAGGAGGCAAACGTGTTTGCCTAAAGGGCAAGAAAAACACGATTGGGCAGATTTTTCACTAGGACAATGAATTAAATTATTGTTTTGAAAAAAATTAAAAACAGGAGCTCCTGGATGTCCAAGTCTATTGTGTCAGGTTGACGGAGAGATTGTTGCTAAAGCGGTGGAAAGAGAGACTTAGGCATTTAAAGATGTGGGAGGGGTGACACTGGCAGCGAACGTGGATAGAAAAGGATAGAGGTCATCATCACTATTGCATCGGGTAAGAAGTTTCCTGGTATGTAGGTCCGTTATAGAAAACTCAAACGGGTCAAAGTTAATTGATACGGAATTATCCGTGACAAAATTTCTAACGGATATTAGGTTCTTGATAATGTGTGGGGCATAGAGGACGTTATTTAGGGAGAAGTGGGGATGCGGTGGTGGGTTTAGACTGTGGCCAAAACCCTAAATTGGAATATGATGACTTTTTCTAACCAGAATAGATTGCGGAGTATTTAAATTACGCATTTGAGGAAGATTACCAGAATTGTTGGTGAGGTGAGACGTGGCCATATACCACGCATTATCGGGCTTCTGAGGAGTCAATGTGCCGAAAGCCTGACCCAAACTAGACTAGGGAAGGCCCGGAGTAGAGAAGTGGCCCCAGGAAATTAGGCCCGACTTTTGTGGGCCGTCGGACGTGATCCCAGACTGCTGGGCCGTTGCTGAGTTGAAGGATGGTGGGTCGGATGGCCGTGATCCAACAACTGGTTTGGGGCGAGCTACACTGTTGCTGGAACTTAGGCCGAAGCTTCTGGGTTGTATCTGGTGGCCACAGATGCTGGGCTCTGTCTGGGGGCTGCTGAGCCCAAGCTGGAAGCCCAGTTCCCAACCCGACCCCTATGGCCACCCCTGTGCCTATGTCCACAACCATATCCGTGGTGGTTTCCGACCATGGTGGCTGACGGAGATCGGATATGAGAGAGAAAACATTAGGGGGGTTTGGGACGTATAAAAAACGTACATGAGGTAGAAACAGCCGCATACGATGTGTATAACGGCTTAGGGAGGCTGTATACGGGTAGTATATAGTGGCAGGGATAGTATATCAGTCGTATACTGAGTGTATATCGGCATGTATAGGTTGTATACAAGGGGTATATGACCTGTTGGAGAGATAGGGAAGGAGGGAGGGATGTATATCAGCAGTTACCAGGAGTATACAGGGCTGTTAGCAGAATTGGGGGGCTGGGCAGCTGTATATCAGCGTATATCGAATGTATACCGGCGGTAGACGGTCGGTTCAGCACCGGAAAAATAGGGGAATGGGCGGCCGAAATTAGGTTTTGGGTTGGGAAGGATTGTTGGCTTCTGATACCTTGTAGAATTGTATTAATCTCCCCTTAGGGAATATTTTTCATTAATACAAATACATATAGTGTGTATAATGTGGAATCCTAATACAATAAGGATCATATATCTACCATAATTATACAACACTAAATATTATAAAATATATGGAGCATCTTTTGTAATATACGTTAATATATATCATTATGTCCTCACAGAATGATATTTATCAGTGTAGCTTATTAGAGTATATGTGCATTCAACGAAATCCTCCAAAGGAATCAATCTTCCCAATGATTAGGAAAAGGTCTGATTTAGCTAGTTTATGACATGAAAAATTTGTCAGCGAAAATAAACATCAGTTGAATGCCAGTAGAGTAGAAGTAACAAAATATGACAGATGGTAGGTGAAGTGCAAATTAGTGATATTAGAGTATTTTCGCCTACATATCCAGTTTAAGGGTAAACAACATTGAAAGTATAAATCTCTGAATGATTCGAAATCAACAATATCTGTTGTTTTTTCAATGGAGAGGAATGGTGGAATCTAATTTCAGAATGCATACTTCTAAAATAATATTTTTAGCTTGCTATGACTCTTCAATAATTTATTCACTTTTGTTCTGGTAATCAATGCATTTGTTGATTGCTGATGGCATTTCTCTGGTCTTTTCTGCATACTAAAATTTATTTTCTTCCCTCTTCCAGTGAAGTTCTTCACTGCAATATAGTATATATGTACTGAAATATCATTAGGTATCTCTGTGCAATATATATAAGTATACTTCCTTAGAAGTAATTGAATTCATTCCTTCAGAGAAGTACTCTCTTGGCAGAAAAATCTGCATATAGAGCTAGAAGCATTGTTTAACTGAAATTAAATTTATGTGGGTTATAACATATAGTTTCCTTTTTGCTGGTAGGCATTTGTTTTCTCTGCTTTCAGCAGCATAGTGTCTCTAGAATTGAAAATTTTCAGCAAAGACTAATCAACTGTAGAAGCTTGATGCCCCTAGAAATGGAACTTTGCGCCAAGAGTACTAATCAATTACATGGAGAATACATCACCTTTTGGCAATATGTATATGTAAATAGTGCTCTTATGGAAGCAACTTGTAGATCCCAAATATTGTACAATTTTGTTCCTCAAACCAATGCACATAGTATGAAGCGTTAATATGATAATATTTCATCATCTTGAATGTTATGTATCCTTTTTTAGTAATCCTGCTAAAGAGTTGAAACTTGAAACAATTATGTGTTAGGGTTTCACTGAATTTCCTACCTTATTAGGATTTTATCATAATTGTGTTTTGAAATTGATAGAAAAGATATCACATTTATCTTTATTTTTAGGAGAAATTTTGAAATTCTATAAATAAAGGATACTTCTTTCTCATACACAACACAAAAACATCTACAATGTAGTCATTATGAGAGTTTTATTTTGGGAGTGATTTTTCTCTCAATAGCTTTAGAATGATTTTATATTAGTTTTATCATATGTAGGTCAATTGACCAAAGCCATATCATATGATGAGTATTTTTTTATAGTTTTTCTTTGTCATATGATTTATCGTCATTCAAAATTTACAATTGTTAGCTTCTGCATGACGCCCCGACTTTTTTCGATCCCAACAAGTGATATCCGAGCTAATGGTTCAACGAGGTTGAAGACAGGTTCAAGGCTGATTCAAATCAAGCTGCAAATCAAGTTCACGATAATGAAGAGTTTGTCCGGAGTACTACATGTGGAGATGATCTTTCAACCATATTTTCACCATCCCTGCTGCTGCATCTTTAAAAATAAAGTAAAATATTTTTAAATTAAATTTTAATCCATAATATTTTTAATCTTATTTTTAACTATGATAAGCAGCAGTGATAAAAATTATATAAAGATGGAAAATCAAAATTATTTTGCCATAAAATTTAGGCCAGGAGGAGATTTGTTAGGGTTTGCCCTGAATTTTCTACCTAATTAGGATTCTACCATAATTGTGTTTTACTTCAAAAATAACTTCTTGGTAGAAAATGTTTTCTTTGTAGAAAAGGACTCTACCACTTTTATCATTTTTCTTGGAGGAGAAGTTTTGGAATTCTATAAATAGATGATACTCCCTTCTCATACACAACACAATAGCATCCACAATGTAGTGGATATGAGAGTTTTGTTTTGGGAGAAATTTTTCTCTCAATAACTTTAGAATGCTTTTATATTAGTTTTATGATATGTAGGTCAATTGATTAAACTCATATCATATGATGAGTCTTTTATAATTTTTCTTTGTCATATGATTTATCATCGTTCAAAGTTTGCAATTGTTAGATTCATCATGATGCCTGATTTTTACGATCTCAACAGTATGAAACTATTCTCGTTAAACCTTTTGATAATCTTGACATTGTACAAATAATACAAATTGCGATGTTAGGCATACGCCCGTGCGTAGCACGGTACCGCCATCTAGTATAACTTCATGAGTCATGCACTTAGTAGTCCTCTCAAGTTTTGTTATGGATGGATTATGTTTGCTGAGAATCAACTCTATTGTCAATTAGAGTTAGTTGAACATAAAGTCTATTTGGTTGAAATAAAATCCTTTCATTTTGATCAAAATAAAATCTACACTCTTTGCCATATCAGCACACAAGGGCAGATAATCCCATTTTATAAAAGACCACTACAAAGATTGGTGAGTCACCTGAAAATTCGATCTTAGTTCAGGAGTGTAATTATATATTTTTCCTATTCTATTACGTACAACTTCTTGAACTTAACTATTGTCTTCTTGATATTTTGCCAATATTGTTAAGTCATTTTCAAACAGAGATCTTTCAACCATTTTTTGGTTAGTTGCATAATAATTCTTAAATAGATAACGTAGTTACCTTGATTAAAAAGACTTCTTGGATGGACCGTGAATGTGATTAACGTTTATACTTTATAGTAACCACGTTGTCTTAGGAGAAAATGATAAAGATAATGACGGTCAAAACAAAGTTGCCCAACGTGTCCACTTTATATTAAAGAATTACTATCATCATTTATGAAGGTCACTATGTTATGTCTTCTGTTTTTCCTGTAGGTCACTATGTCATGTCCAAGGATTATTGAAAATAACACATTTTTTCTGTATACCAGTCAATATTGGCGGCTGTTAAAGGAATAAATAAACTCTTCAAAATATTTAGTTCTATACGTGAAGAAGCATGTTTAAAAATAAAAATCTAGAGCTTTATGATTTCAAGGGGGAATAAAAATACTTTTTTTTCACATGAAAACAATCCAAAGGCGTAAATATAATAGTATTAAAGGATTTCGCTTGGCAATAAAAATTGGGTGACGGAACAAGGTGATATTATTAGAGAAGTAGAAATTTTTTATGCAAATTTATTTACTGCTTCTAGACCAACAAATCTTGATCCTAGTTTAAATCTAATTCCTCACTTGGTGGATGATACAATAAATGAATTTCTCATTAGTGACCAATTTCCGGGCGGATCTTTTCATCATCTAGATAGTAACCCTGAAGAGGGTAGTAATATAGATGGTATATTAATAAAGTTTTGTCTAAATCTATCAAATAATAAGCATGTAATAAGGAGACGGGTAGTATCAACTCAAAATTCATTTTTAAATAAAAGTCTATAATCTTTAACCAATATGAACATCATAATTACAGAGTTTAACACTTATCAAGATCATACTTAAAAACACATAGTCTAGAAATCATACATCTTAATCAGAATTTCAGATCATCGGAGATCTCAACCAACCCTTGGCTCTGCTTCCCTTCTTCTTCCACCGAATTTGCGGGATAATTAGCCTAGGTGCCTGGGAGTTCTCAACAGACTATCTTCTAAAATTCTTGCTAAGGTGCAGGTTTATAGACTAATATGGTTCTAATTATAATCTTTCAAAGTGTTCTTATCTCTGGTATTATGATATTACAATTGATCTGGATTATAGACTAAGGAGGGGATTTAGCTAGACATAGAGATTTTTAAGTAAGGATTTGTATAGAAATTTTTCGAATGAATAATCTGGTTACAAGAGGCTCTTTATATAGATAACCTCGACTGATAATACGACAGAACTGTTTTTTGAAAAGTCATAAAGTAAATAGTAATCACTTTTCCAAAAGTCTAAAGTGCTACAGTTTGTCTGCTGATATTTTCCGAAAGATTTTTTTGTCCTTTCCTTCGGTTGGTTCCAGATGTCCTTCTTGTTAATATCATCTTTAGTGGTTGCTTTCCAGGTGTCCTTGATAATATCATCTTTAACATTGAGTTGATCTTTCCGTCAGATTCCCTTTTGTCTTGTCATGATTTTGTAATACATGGTAGTACGTAGTAATACATGGTAGTAACTTGGGCTGCAAGTAGTAAAAACTATAGGCTCCCTTATCAGAGTATTCAGTTGGGCTGTAAGTAGTAAAAAAACTACATGCTCCGTTATCAGAGTATTCAGTTGGGCTGCAAATAGTAAAAACTACAGGCTCCCTTATCAGAGTATTCAGTTGGGCTGCAAGTAGTAAAAAACTACAGGCTCCCTATCAGAGTAGTAAAATGAGCTTCAAGTAGTAAAACTACATGATCCCTGTCAAAGTAGTAAATTGGGTTTCAAGTAGCAAAGGTACATGATCCCTATCAAAGTAGTCATTTTTCCAGATCCTTATGCAAAAGGATCAGAATTTCCTTCTTTTTTTATTACATTGGTGGTAGTAGTGGTGGTGGTAGTAGTAGGTCTAGTATTTATTATAGGCATTCTACTTTGTCCAATTGTCTTTTGGTATTGATCTATTGTCTCTTTTGCATGTTTATATTTCAGGTTTATAATTTTGTCATGCATTTCCGTTAGTCTCATGGTATCTTGTGTCATAATATCATTTTTGTAATACAGGGTGATAATATCTTCCACTTCTCCTCCTTTTGAGTCTCCAATAATACATGCTTTCCTTGCTCTCAACATGTCCCCTATTCTGGTTTTCAAGGTTAATAATCCGAATGTTCTTTGTGCACTGAGCCATTCTTGAATTTATCCAAAGTGCATGGTATTTTCATGTTCAGGTTTTCGTCATCTCCGCTTGATACTATTTTTTCCTGTTTTGAATATTTGACATATCACATTGGCTTTCCAGTTAGGTCTGTTGATGTGTCAAATATATCTGTATTCCATATACTCATTTCCCGAATGATTCCATCATAAGTCTTGTAGATTCTACAATGATACTTGGTAATCTGGCAATGTTGTTCATGTTTTCATCCACTATTAGTTTGTCAATAAAACCGTAAGTGAATAGTTTTGATACTATTTCCGGGTTGACTTGTTCACTGCACAAGAATCTGGGATACTTGCTCAGTTTAGCACTGCGTAAAATGTGAGGGTTAGTCTTATAAACATAAAATTTATTAATTTTTTCATAAGCGCTGATGTATTCAGGTGTATATCTCAGCTTGTCGGCCATTGATATTGTTGATGAAGAGGATGGTATTGAAGATGGTATGGTTGCTAGTTTTGATACAAATGGTGCCAAGGTTTTGGCAGTAGGGATTTTTGGTCTTTCAGGTGTAGTGATAGGTGATCTGTATTGGGTTTCATTTTGTAAAGTCTTTAGGGTTATCAAGTCTTGTATGACTTCTCTGAGTTGGTTTATAATATTGATGTTCTCTTGTAATCTGGATATTAGAATTTCATTGGTTTGTATAATGGAATTCATGGCGTTGGTAATGTATTCTTCAAGGCTATCACTGTTGATTGACATTGTTATATCTGCTAAGAAAATCAGCTAAAATATTTTTAGTTCCAGATATATTCTTAACAATAAAGTCATAACAACAAAAGAATGATTGCCATTTTCTTCTTTTATTCAATTCTGGTAAATGGTCTATCTTGTTTGTAATAAAAGCTTTTACCTGTGTGTTGTCAGTTCTAACAACAAATTTTACTAGTAATAAGTGGTAATGAAAACTCTTTATTCCAAATTTTACTGCTAATAACTCTTTCTCATTAATATGGTAATTTTTCTCATTTGGTTTCCATGTTCCTCCTCCATGTCCACAAATTAGTGGTTTCTCTTTATCTATATCTCCTTTATCATAGGCTATGAGGACTGCTCCCCATCCTATATCACTAGCGTCAGTAAAAAGTTATAGTTGATCTTTTTCTCTTGGTATTCTGTGTTTTGATAATGTTTTTACCTTTTCCTTGATTTCTTTTATAGCCTTAGTATGTTCTTGTTTCCATTCAAAGGTTGTGTTTTTCTTTATCAATTCTTGTAATGATTTTCTTAAGAGTGGTAAATCTTTTATATGGTCTGAAACATAATTTATTACTCCTAAGAACTGTTGTACTTCTTTTTATTTTCTAGTTTTTCCTTAATTTTTTTTATCTTTGTTACTATATGTTCTTGCAATTGTAATCCTTCGTTATCTATAATGTATCCTAAATATTCAATACTGTTTTTAAATATTTCATATTTCTTTTCAGATAATAGTATTCCATGTTGTTTTATAGTTACTATAAATTTTTCTAGATGTTTTATATGGTCTTCTAGATTATCGCTAAATATTAATATGTCGTGGACATATACTATGCAAAATTCTGTTAATTTTCTAAATACTTGGTCCATTCTTCTTTGAAATATTTGTGGTATATTTTTTAATCCAAATGGTAGTACATTCTATTCATGGTGTCCTTGAGGGGCACTAAAGGCTGTTAGAGGTTTTGATTTCTTTGTTAGTTTTATTTGCCAAAATCCACTTTTACAATCAAACTTACTAAACTATTTTTTATTTCCTAGTCGGTTAATAAGGTTTCTTTTATATGCTAAAAAATATTCATCAAATATTATCTTTTTATTTAGTTCTCTATAATCAATTACCATTCTGGCTTTTCCTCTTTTTTGTTCACTATGTTTCCTTACTAAAAAGGTTGGGTTGCTATGTGAGTTTTTACTTTCTTGTATCATTTTCAATTCTATTAATTCTTTTAATTGGATTTCAAATTTTTTTTGATATGTTGGGCTATATCTAATAGGTTTGGATCTAATTATATCATTTTCGTTTATTAGTTTGATTTCTGCATATATTTTTTCTTTTTCCCATAGTTGAATTGGATTTTCTCCAAAGTTTATTTGTAGTATATTAAGATATTTTTCTTTTAATAGTTGTAGGTTATTATTCCTGTCAGTTTTTATAGTACACAATCTTAATGTATGTATTGGTAATTTTCTTTTTAATACTATCCATTTATTACAAGGTGTTTGTAAGCTAAAAGTATTGCTATCTATAACTTGTGTCTTAAAGTAATCTAGAAAGTTGTTTCCTAATAACACATGTTGTTTCATATTATCTAATTGATTTATTATTGGTAATCTGAATATAGTTTTTCCTAATACAATTCTCATGTTTTCTACTACTACATCCAGTTCTTTTGATTGTTCATTAAATCATGATACTCTTGCTATATGTGATCTGGTTCTCTTCCACCTATGCGATTCTAATACATCTTTTCTTGCTAAGCATAAATCTGCTCCGCTATCAATAAAGATTTTTTGTTTTATCATTTTATTAGTCTTGTATTATATATGGGCTTCTATATAGATTGCTGCCATTAGGTATTAGGATTTCATTCGATACTCATTTCTCTTAATCTTTGTTGGAGGTTTTCATCTTGTTCTAATTCTCTTACCTCTTGGCGAATGTTTTCATCATCCATCATTATTTGTATATTCCTTCTTATTCTAATAAGTCGCCAATTTATCTCGCTTGTTTTTTCTATTATTCTCCTAAGGTTTTTTGTAATCTTGTTATATCTATCATTATAATATTTATTTCCTGTTTCACTTGTAGTTGCAGTTGTAACAAGCTTATAGCGAATATATTGTTCACATTGTATCCAGTAATCTCTTTCTTCTAGTAGTTTTCTTTTTCTTTTTCTAGTATGTTCATTTTACTCAGAACTACTTTCACTTTCTGATTGTCGGTTAATGAAGTTAATATTTTCTAAATCTGATTAACTTTCTTCATCAGTTTGAGTGACATAGAAATCGTCATATTCATACCATTTATCATTATCTTCTTTAATCTGTTGTAAACTCATTATAAATTGTGTCGTATTTATATATATTACTCCTTTTTTCTTTAGTTTTGGGCATTTTTTAGCATAATGTCATTTTTCATTACAGTTCCAGCATTTACATTCTTTAGCCTTTTCTGTTTCTACAGGTTTCACATATTTTCTTTTTCTAAATTCTCTCTTGTATCTAAATTTCCTTCTGTTTCAGGGGTATTTTTAAATCTCTTTTGTTCTATAAGGTTTGTAATAAGGCTTATTGCTATAATTTGGGTTGTTATTATAATTTTTGTAATTGTTATTTTTCCTGTATTTCTTTGTTTGATATCTTTTATTATTCTTTTTATATTTCCTCTCTTTTCTTTTATCATCGCATCCAAATACTAGTCTCCTTTCCGTGAATCCACATACTTCTTTTAATCCTAGTTTCTTATCTTTTTTAGTTTTTTGTTGCATTCTAAATTCTTCGCATTTCCTCATTAAGTATGCTCTTAGTACTCTTATTCTTTCTCCTAATGTATTTTCTTTTGGTTCTAGTTGAGTGTATTCTTTTGATATCTCAGTGTTATAAGGTGTTGGTAAGTGGTCATAATAAAGTTGTTGATATATCAGGCATTCTTCTGATAAGAATCTTGCTTCATAAAAGAATTTACTAAAACTAATTATATATTCTGGTAATTTATTAATCTTACAACATTTCATATTGTTCAAATTCATTACTATTTCAATTTTTCTTTCTGCAAGTACGTTTTCTCTAGCTACTAACCATCTTTCTCTTAAAAATTCTCTTTTTAGTATAATATCAAATATTATCAACATAGATTTCCAATATATTGCATGGCTAAGTACTTCTCCTCTTAATTGATATGCTATAGATTCTATTCAGTATGCTACTTTTCCAATTAATGTTCTAGTTATTAATTCATACATATATTCTAAGTTTTCTGTTTGTGTGGAGTTCATTATTGCTATATATATTCCAAGATTTCAATCTGTTATTCTTCTTCCTATTTCTTGTTCATCATAACAATTATCTAGGTCTAGAAAATATCCGTTGTAATTTAATCCTTGCGCCATTGATCCTACAAATTCCTTAAATTCTGCTTGTTGTCCTACTGGTACGTGGTTTGGTAATCTAGTCCGTTTTCTTGCTATTACTTCTAAATTAGGGTCTACTAATTCTTCCTCAGGATAATCATTTGCGTCTTCATTTATTACATCATTTGTTTCTATTTCTGTTTCCGTAGGTCTATTATACTCCTCTTCTATATCACTTTCAGGTTCTTCTTCCATGATAGCATTTACTCTTTTCATTTTTTGTAAGGCTTCTATTATCTGGTTGTTTTCCTTTACTATTTCTTCGTTTTCTTCGTTTTCTACTTCCTCTATAAATTCTACTATTTGTATTTCTTGGTTAGTTGGTTTATCGTTACTATCTGAATCACTGTCAGTTTTTTCGTTACTACTAGTACTTTCATCACTTGTATATTCTTCCTCAGGATAATCATTTGCATCTTCATTTATTATATCATCTGTTTCTTCTTCCACCAAATTTGCGGGATAATTAACCTAGGTGCCTGGGAGTTCTCAACAGACTATCTTTTAAAATTCTTGCTAAGGTGTAGGTTTATAGACTAATATGGTTCTAATTATAATCTTTTAAAGTGTTCTTACCTCTGGTATTATGATATTACAATTGGTTAAAGATTATAGACATTTATTTAAAAATAAATTTTGAGTTGATACTACCCGTCTCCTTATTACATGCTTATTATTTGATAAACATAGACAAAACTTTATTAATATACCATCTATATTCCTACACTCTTCAGGGTTACTAGATGATGAAAAGATCCGCCCGGAAATTGGTATCAAAGCCTGTAAAGGAATAGTTCTATAAAATGAAAACACATCAATCTTTTATTAAGGTTAATTTGTTAAATAAATTATTATGGAAGAGTTATGAGATGAAACATCTTTAGATAAAATTTAGAACAGAAAATGAGATTATGATGGGAATCCAAGATGAGATGTTAGCAATGAAACGAAGAAAAAATTTAACATATGAAAAATGTTCTGACAACGAGTTAGCAGAAATTGGTATACACTTAGAAGATGATATACCAAATACAGAAGAATAATAGAAATAAATACCAGAATAAATGAACAAAACGCTATGATATACGATCTAAAAGCAGATATAAGAATGGAAATAGAGCACTATGGATGAGAAAAAACTAATGGAACAACAAAATAAGTTAGAAGAACTTAGAATGATAGCAGAAAAATCCCTTACTTATAGTAGAGATATAAACCAACATATAGTAAGTTGCAGAATAAGTATAGATCTAATAGAAGAAAGAGATCAACGTTTACAAGAAAATGATAAGAAAATATATGAACAGGAAGAAACTATTAAAGAATTAAGAAATAAAATAGCATTAAAAGACGAAGAGTTGAGACAGAAAGAAGAAGAAAATAGGAAACTTCTGGAAAATAAACTAAGAGAAATAATTAGAAAGGATAATGAATTAAAAGATCTAAATGATATTATAGAAGAACAATATAAGTACATCAACCTATTAAAATATGGATAAAGGAAAAGAAATAGTAGAAGATTGTAAAGAAACATATTATCAGATGAATACATATGAAGGAGGATCAACACAAACACTAAGCTTTAAACCAGAAATATACCAGAAAATACAAGATGAAAAAGAGGAACTATATATTAAGAAAATATTTAAAATAAAATGGTTTGAAAGAAACAAAGAAATAAGATATATAGCACACAAACATGAAAATATAATAGCTACAATGAGTGTAAATGGAAGAATGAAAATAAACTTAATAACGGATGAAGTAATAAATAGAGAGTTAGCAAAACTATCTACTAGTGAAGCCAAAAAATATAGAAACATTTACTTTGGAGGAATAGAATTTACTATAAAAGCATACTTTCAGAAAAACATAGATACACCTATACAAATATACATATTAGACGATAGAATATTGGAAAATTTACAAGATGCTTTAATATCAGTAGTAAAAGGAAATTTAATATATCAAAAACTAAAATTTACGATACAACCAGACTTTAGTATATCATTAAAAGATGAACACAAAGACTTAGCTTTAACACTATATTACAAACTAGATGGAATAACAATGATACCACTTTTCTTAAAAAAAATTTAAGGAAAAACTAGAAAATAAAAAAGAAGTACAACAGTTCTTAGGAGTAATAAATTATGCTTCAGACTATATAAAAGATTTACCACTCTTAAGAAAACCATTACAAGAATTGATAAAGAAAAACACAACCTTTGAATGGAAACAAGAACATACTAAGGCTATAAAAAAAATCAAGGAAAAGGTAAAAACATTACCAAAACACAGAATACCAACAGAAAAAGATCAACTAGAACTTTTTACTGACGCTAGTGATATAGGATGGGGAGCAGTCCTCATAGCCTATGATAAAGGAGATATAGAGGACATGTTGAGAGCAAGGAAAGCATGTATTATTGGAGACTCAAAAGGAGGAGAGTGGAAGATATTATCACCCTGTATTACAAAAATGATATTATGACACAAGATACCATGAGACTAACGGAAATGCATGACAAAATTATAAACCTGAAATATAAACATGCAAAAGAGACAATAGATCAATACCAAAAGACAATTGGACAAAGTAGAATGCCTATAATAAATACTAGACCTACTACTACCACCACTACTACTACCACCAATGTAATAAAAAAAGAAGGAAATTCTGATCCTTTTGCATAAGGATCTGGAAAAATGACTACTTTGATAGGGATCATGTACCTTTGCTACTTGAAACCCAATTTACTACTTTGATAGGGATCATGTAGTTTTACTACTTGAAGCTCATTTTACTACTCTGATAGGGAGCCTGTAGTTTTTTACTACTTGCAGCCCAACTGAATACTCTGATAAGGGAGCCTGTAGTTTTTACTATTTGCTGCCCAACTGAATACTCTGATAACAGAGCATGTAGTTTTTTTACTACTTACAGCCCAACTGAATACTCTGATAAGGGAGCCTATAATTTTTACTACTTGCAACCCAAGTTACTACCATGTATTACTACGTACTACCATGTATTACAAAATCATGACAAGACAAAAGGGAATCTGACGGAAAGATCAACTCAATGTTAAAGATGATATTATCAAGGACACCTGGAAAGCAACCACTAAAGATGATATTAACAAGAAGGACATCTGGAACCAACCGAAGGAAAGGACAAAAAAATCTTTCGGAAAATATCAGCAGACAAACTGTAGCACTTTAGACTTTTGGAAAAGTGATTACTATTTACTTTATGACTTTTCAAAAGAAGTTCTGTCGTATTATCAGTCGAGGTTATCTATATAAAGAGCCTCTTGTAACCAGATTATTCATTCGAAAAATTTCTATACAAATCCTTACTTAAAAATCTCTATGTCTAGCTAAACCCCCTCCTTAGTCTATAATCCAGATCAATTGTAATATCATAATACCAGAGATAAGAACACTTTGAAAGATTATAATTAGAACCATTTTAGTCTATAAACCTGCACCTTAGCAAGAATTTTAGAAGATAGTCTGTTGAGAACTCCCAGGCACCTAGGCTAATTATCCCGCAAATTCGGTGGAAGAAGAAGGGAAACAGAGCCAAGGGTTGGTTGAGATCTCCGATGATCTGAAATTCTGATTAAGAGGTATGATTTCTAGACTATGTGTTTTTAATTATGATCTTGATAAGTGTTAAACTCTGTAATTATGATGTTCATATTGATTAAAGATTATAGACTTTTATTTAAAAATAAATTTTGAGTTGATACTACCCGTCTCCTTATTACATGCTTATTATTTGATAGATTTAGACAAAACTTTATTAATATACCATCTATATTACTACCCTCTTCAGGGTTACTAGATGATGAAAAGATCCGCCCGGAAATTGGTCACTAATGAGAAATTCATTTATTGTATCATCCACCAAGTGAGGAATTAGATTTAAACTAGGATCAAGATTTGTTGGTCTAGAAGCAGTAAATAAATTTGCATAAAAAATTTCTACTTCTCTAATAATATCACCTTGTGCCGTCACCCAATTTTTATTAGCCAAGCGAAATCCTTTAATACTATTATATTTACGCCTTTGGATTGTTTTCATGTGAAAAAAAAGTATTTTTATTCCCCCCTTGAAATCATAAAGCTCTAGATTTTTATTTTCAAACATGCTTCTTCGCGTATAGAACTAAATATTTTGAAGAGTTTATTTATTCCTTTAACAGCCGCCAATATTGACTGGTAGACAGAAAAAATGTGTTATTTTCAATAATCCTTGGACATGACATAGTGACCTACAGGAAAAACAGAAGACATAACATAGTGACCTTCATAAATGATGATAGTAATTCTTTAATATAAAGTGGACACGTTGGGCAACTTTGTTTTGACCGTCATTATCTTTATCATTTTCTCCTAAGACAACGTGGTTACTATAAAGTATAAACGTTAATCACATTCACGGTCCATCCAAGAAGTCTTTTTAATCAAGGTAACTACGTTATCTATTTAAGAATTATTATGCAACTAACCAAAAAATGGTTGAAAGATCTCTGTTTGAAAATGACTTAACAATATTGGCAAAATATCAAGAAGACAATAGTTAAGTTCAAGAAGTTGTACGTAATAGAATAGGAAAAATATATAATTACACTCCTGAACTAAGATCGAATTTTCAGTGACTCAGTCAATCTTTGTAGTGGTCTTTTATAAAATGGGATTATCTGCCCTTGTGTGCTGATATGGCAAAGAGTGTAGATTTTATTTTGATCAAAATGAAAGGATTTTATTTCAACCAAATAGACTTTATGTTCAACTAACTCTAATTGACAATAGAGTTGATTCTCAGCAAACATAATCCATCCATAACAAAACTTGAGAGGACTACTAAGTGCATGACTCATGAAGTTATACTAGATGGCGGTACCGTGCTACGCACGGGCGTATGCCTAACATCGCAATTTGTATTATTTGTACAATGTCAAGATTATCAAAAGGTTTAACGAAAATAGTTTCATACTGTTGAGATCGTAAAAAGTCAGGGCATCATGATGAATCTAACAATTGCAAACTTTGAACGATGATAAATCATATGACAAAGAAAAATTATAAAAGACTCATCATATGATATGAGTTTGATCAATTGACCTACATATCATAAAACTAATATAAAAACATTCTAAAGTTATTGAGAGAAAAATCTCTCCCAAAACAAAACTCTCATAACCACTACATTATGGATGCTATTGTGTTGTGTATGAGAAGGGAGTATCATCTATTTATAGAATTCCAAAACTTCTCCTCCAAGAAAAATGATAAAAGTGGTAGAGTCCTTTTCTACAAAGAAAACATTTTCTACCAAGAAATTATTTTTGAAGTAAAACACAATTATGGTAGAATCCTAATTAGATAGAAAATTCAGGGCAAACCCTAACAAATCTCCTCCTGGCCTAAATTTTATGGCAAAATAATTTTGATTTTCCATCTTCATATAATTTTTATCACTGCTGCTTATCATAGTTAAAAATAAGATTAAAAATATTATGGATTAAAATTTAATTTAAAAATATTTTACTTTATTTTTAAAGATGCAGAAGCAGGGATGGTGAAAATATGGTTGAAAGATCATCTCCACATGTAGTACTCCGGACAAACTCTTCATTATCGTGAACTTGCTTTGCAGCTTGATTTGAATCGGCCTTGAACCTGTCTTCAACCTCGTTCCCCCCTCGAGTTCTTGGATCTGGAAAAGCATCATTTGGGGAAGAGATTTATTGAAACAAGTAATTAGATGGAAAGTTGGAGATGGACATGACATTAAGATTTGGACTGATCCATGGATTCCTAATTCAAATGGTTTTAAACCCCTCTACGGTCAGACTCCTGTTAATTTGCAATTGAGGATTAATACTCTTATTGATCAACAAAATCATATGTGAAATATTCAAGCACTTGATAGTTATTTTTGTCCTAATGACATCAAATCTATTTTTTCCATCCCTTTATTATTACTGAAACTTCGGATAAGATTATGTGGCATTACACTAAATCAGGTAAATACGATGTTAGATCTGGTTATCATCTAGCCACAAATCTTGCTCATTGTAGTGAGTCGACTACTAACGGGCCTCAAGCAAGTTGTCACTCTTTCTCAAAAACTTTCTGGAATTTTTATAGTCATTAAAGATAAAAAAAAATATAAATATTTTCTTAGAAAATGCATACTTAATGTCTTACCTGTTGATGTAAATATTTCTAAGAGATCAACTTATGTTTGTGATGCTTGCAAGGTGTGTGGCTTGGAAAAAGAAACTATTGACCATATATTTTTTAGGTGACCGAAAGCTCGACTAGTATGAAAACTGTGTCCTATCAATTGGCCTAATTTAGAAAATAATGTTGATTTCTCAAAGTGGTGGCAAGGTTTGTTCCATAATACATGTCAGTATCCTGACTCCGTTGAATTAATGAGATTAATTGTTTCTATATTATGGAAAATGTGGAAAGCTAGAAATTCCTTTTGCTTTAATGGTATTATATATGAACTTAATGACATCGTTAATAAAGCTTTATTTGATTTTCATGAATATAATGATGTTTTGCTGGCTTCACAAGTTTTACCTCACATGCCCGATTGAACTCATGATGAAAATTTTGCTGTGTCACATGATTGGATTGTTGTTTTTACTGATGCAGTCTTACGGGTGGAAAAGGAAAAAGCAAACATTGAAATGGCAGCTATGGATAGTTGTGGTCAATTACTTCATTCCCTTGGCACTTAACTTATAGGGAAGACAATAACTACTGAAGCACTAACAATTCGACAGATATTGAAAATAGCATTACAGAATGGCTGGTCAAATGTTCATATATTATCATATGCAAAAAATATGATACAAATGTTATAAAAGAAGATGACATTATCTTGGAAAATAGAGATAGCCCGCGAGGATATATAGAGTTTGATGAATTCTTTTGAATTTATCACTTTGTATACATATCTCGTGCATGGAACGTGCTAATTTATAATTTAGCTAAATTTTCTCTTATGCTTCTACATCAAAATTTTTAGGATTTTATTTTTAAAAATTGAATTATAAATGATGGACTGACATCTTTAAGTCACATTTTGAAGTTTGAAGTAATGCAATGCAGTTATTTAAGAAAAAAAAAGATTTAGTTCTATAGCAGATCACGAATGACGTCAAATTCTGCCATTACTTATACACCATACAATTTTTCTTTACCCAATCAACAAAAAAGTGTGTGCCACTCTCTCTTTATTTGACAAGTGGACTTCGTAGATACCACCATAAACTTTGTTTTTCACATCATACTAAACAGCTCATTACTTGCACTTTATTTCCATAGGTCCATCCCCAACAATACTATTTCAACTACCCCTTTTCCCTTTAATTTTCTTATCCAAAAGGAATTTTTTCTGTGACTTTGATTTTTTCTTTTTGAGGTAGTGAGAAAATTCAAGAATTGGGTTATGGAGAAATCACCAGAGGAAGTGCATCCAGTTAAAGCTTTTGGTTGGGCTGCTAAAGACGTTACTGGCTACCTCTCCCCCTTCAAATTTTCCAGAAGGTAATTAACTTTGAGTTTAAGTTTTGTGCACCAACACAATGTATATATATTTTTACAGGATCAAGTTAACTTGACTTAGAACGACAAGTAACTTTTAATATCAAGCCTGATTGGTAACTTAAAAAATAGAGTAATGCCCTTTGGTGTAAAAATTATTTAAACTATTTTTCATATAAGAAATACTTTTCTAACAAATAAAAGATATTGATTTGATCATCATAGGTTAAAGGATTATATTGAATTATATTCTTTTGGTTTGAAATGATATTTTTTTTGCAGGGAAACTGGTGAAAAGGATGTGAAATTGAAGGTTCTTTATTGTGGTATCTGTCATACTGATCTTCATCAGTTGAAGAATGAATGGGGATTTTCTAAATTCCCTATGGTCCCTGGGTATGATCTCAATTTTAGATTCTTGAAAATATTATATCTCTTGTATATGCATATTTCCTTTTCTGGCTTCTGATTTGTAGTACATATTGCATACTGTATTTGTTAACATTACTCTTGACATATGGTGCCACCGAAAATAACCTCTAAGAATTTACATTTCAGAAGTCACAGCTTTGAGGTGGGCATGAGTTCAAATGAATTTAAAATAAGAGAAACTATTGCTGCAAACGTATGACGTTCAAAGAAAGACTTTATGATTCTCATGAACTATTCTTTGATTTTTAATGACCATATGAAATAGGATACAACAACAACATGCCCAGTGTGATCCCACCAGTGGGGTCTGGGGAGGGTAGGATGTCCACAGACCTTACTCCTGCCGTTGTGGGGGATAATATTGGATTATTAATAAGGTTATTATGCTTGCTTGCGAAAAATTCATCCTTTGTCAAAACATTAAGGATTTAGATTACATACACAGATAGCATAAAGAACTTTTACCATATC
The DNA here is from genome assembly GCA_034509755.1 of Anisodus tanguticus. NCBI lineage: Eukaryota > Viridiplantae > Streptophyta > Magnoliopsida > Solanales > Solanaceae > Anisodus > Anisodus tanguticus. The sequence goes on along the minus strand of CM067544.1, from coordinate 31,417,584 downwards.
AATTTTTTAAACCTATTGTAGCCAGCAACCTGTCTTATTTTCTAGGTTGCCAATCCACTTTTTATGGGCACTTACCCATAGTTGTCGTTTAAGTAACTGATAGAATGATTTTTTTTAACACAGATTGTGTATTGAAGTTAAAATCAAACGTTCAGTAGTTCTTTCCTAAGGTTCAAGTGTTTTGGCACAATTTAGGATCATTCTTGCAATCTTCAGAGTCAACAGCTCAGCTTGCTTTACATATTAAAATTTGACTTGTAACTTTCTTAGCTTAACTGATGAGTGCAGACATGAGATTGTGGGTGAAGTAACTGAGGTTGGTAGCGAGGTGGACAAGTTCAAAGTTGGGGAAAAAGCTGGCGTGGGGTGCCTAGTTGGATCATGTAGGTCTTGTGAAAACTGCAGCAATGATCTTGAGAACTATTGTTCTAAGGGAGCAATAGCTACTTACAATGCGATCGGCCATGATGGAACACCAACATATGGAGGCTACTCGGACATGATTGTTGTTGATGAACATTTCGTTGTTCATATCCCAGAAAACCTACCCCTAGCTGCTGCAGCCCCTCTCCTTTGCGCTGGGATTACTACCTACAGCCCACTAAGATACTTTGGGCTAGACAAACCAGGTCTTCATATTGGCGTAGTAGGTCTTGGTGGACTTGGTCATGTTGCCGTCAAGTTTGCCAAGGCCTTGGGGCTAAAGGTGACGGTAATTAGTAGATCACAAGATAAAATGAAGGAAGCCATTCATCATCTCGGTGCTGATTCGTATTTAATCAGCACTGATACGGATCAGCTTCAGGTAACTACTTTTCACTCTTTCTTTCTACCATATTTTTCATAGAATAACATTGTGTTGAGGCATATCCAAGATTTAAACTTGATAGGCTCTATATTTATGTTCCACCACTCAACTCATTGTATTCATTTATTCATGCTATTATGGGTTCCAGACTTGGTATTTGAAGAAAATATTTAGTGACTCTTTCATATATACATATATATGTCCCGCATAAAATACACCGACACATTGGATCCATGTTGCATCCGCCCCAGCGTCATTGTGATAATTGTGTTTTCCTGCATCCATAGGCTGCTATGGCCACAATGGATGGCATTCTTGATACAGTCTCTACTACTCACCCCGTCCAACCATTGATTGGGCTATTAAAGACCAATGGGAAGCTTATCTTGCTTGGTGGAATGGAAAAACCCCTCGAGCTACCAGTCTTTCCACTGCTTATGGGTGAGTATACCTTCACTGTCTACATTTTAGTGAGACTGTACGTGCTATGTTGTGTTACTTTCTCATACTTAAATTTCTTTTAGTTGCTCGAATCGTTAATCAGTTCGAGACTTCCATATAATGATAGGGAGGAAGCTTGTAGGTGCAAGTGGAATAGGAGGGATGAAAGAGACGCAAGAAATGCTTGATTTTGCTGCAAAACACAATATAACAGCAGATGTTGAAGTCATTCCAATGTACTATGTAAATACTGCATTGGAGCGTCTCGCCAGAGCTGATGTTAAATACCGTTTTGTCATTGACGTTTCCAAGACTCTTAACTCAGAATGATTATGACTTCCACTTCATGTAATTCTAGTATTTTATGATGTTTTTGAAATAAAACAGTGAGTCTAAATTGCATTTCCAACCAGAAACGAGCCTAACTGACTCTTATACTTCATTCTTGTGCAGAATTATTTTGTTGTTTTTTAAACTGATGTTGTACCTTTTTCAGAGTTGTATATTTCATTCTTAGTAGCCTGTGACTTGTGAGCTGTGACACCAGTTTTTGGGAGTTGTATAGTTCCATATTGTATCAACTTGGAGATCTTTATTAATGTTAATCGGTTGCTCATTATTTCGCTATATTGTATTGGTATCGTGGTTACGTTTGATTGGTTCGCCTATTGGATTGCTTAGGTACCATCCCGACCTAGGTTGGATTTTGGGTCATGACATGAATCCTGAATTTGAATGAGTCAACATGTTTGGCATGTCTATCTTTGTTTGTTGTACCTTCAATGTTATGCTTGTTTGCTTGGTTCGCGATGTAAAAAAAAGGTATGGCAAAAATTCATCAATACAATTGTATTTGTATTAATGTGTCTTGATCTCTCCCATGTTAATTGATAAATTTCTTAGAGCAATTAGATGTTACCTTTAAAAAAATTTCCTTTCCTTACCGTGTCCCTCTGAATTTTTAGTTGAAAAAAGACCTTTCTCTAGTACTAGAGGATTGAGAAGAACGCATCGGCGGGAGGTTTCTTTCGTATCAAGAGTGTTGGGGAGGCAGGAGAAGATGGATTGGATCGAGAGGCGAAACTAGCACTCCTAACAAGAAAAGCTAACACAGTGAGGCTGCTAAAAGAGAGCCTACATGCTGTAGTCCCTATTAGGATCCTTGGAGATAACAATGTGGGGACTATAGAAAATTGTTGTGCCATGCATGTATGTCGGAATTTATCTTTGCACGTCTACGCAATAGCAATTATTATGGAGTAATTTATAAGAATTCTCTTTCCCTTCTCCACTCATTTTGGCTAAAAATAATTGACCACCGTCCGTGGGGAACTGTGAATCATCTCTTAGGAAAACGAAAGAAGCCCGATCTAAGAGGGGGAAAGTGCTTGTTCTTTGGATTCAATTCTCATTTTTTTTGTACAATGATTCAATTCTCAGTTTTCCAAAATACTAATAGGCAGTTAAACTTGCTGACCAGAATGTACATAAACTAAAAACTCAGAACCAATAACTAGTTCTCCTTTAGTTTCAGTTGTCCACATGACTTAATTGAGATAAGATGGTACAAAGAATATGTGCAAATGAAAATACAGAAACTAGCACCTAAATGCAAAAGCCAAGCTGCATAACTACAACCATCATTTTAAATAGTTTTGAGAACTGAAGAGGCGAAAAAAGTGGGAAACAAAAAGAAAATCAAGCCCAGCCCTGCTTGTAACGTTGGAAAAGTTCTTCAGTTTGGGCATTTCTGTAAGCACTGCAAGCGATGAGATATACCCAAATAAGAACCACCACAGTTAAGATGAGAATGAGATTTGCTTTCCTCCATTCTTTTCTGAGATTTCCCAACAAACCAGCTTTGCACGCATTGCAGTTGTAGCAAAGTTGGTTCGGGTCATTGTTCCAGATGGAGCAATCTGGATCTGCTATTGCGTTTGTCGGGTTACTCCACACTGTTGGATTCATATACTGGTATCCACAAATTGTTGGAGGTTTACAACATCCTGACTGCAAAGTTTAGACAAGAGCAAGTGTTGTGTTAAACAAAGAGTATATAGCTAAATACACTTTGTAAACGACTAGCTGGTTATTTCGTAACTTATGCATACTACACACTGTCGACATCTATCGTCTTAACATACTAGAAAAGATCACTAGAAAACAGATCACCTTAAGATATACCCCCAGTGCGTATAATGTCCTGTGATGCCAAAACTTGTAAGACCGTAAACCCCCTAGCGGAGTAGGATGGTTGTTGAGGCAGAGGAGGACAGTGGATGAATAAAGTGCAAAGACTGCAGTTCATGTTTGTGATCGAAGGAGGATTCCGGATTTGATCATTACGGATTCAAGTCGAGATTCTATCACTGCCCATTTAATTTACTGAGTTCGAAATCTATTATTTGTACTTATTTGGTGGACTTTTTAATAGTGAACCAATATGTTATACTTATACACTGGATCCGACCTTGCTTGTGACACTAAAGCCCCAAACAAGCTGGCAACATTATTTAATAATTTGTATTATCTTGTAGTGCATATAGACACAATATCTAATCTCCATGATTCCAGAGTGATAGCCTTAGGTACTCAGTTTGTGTGGCCTAACTAGTAGTGAAACTTATGTAGTTCAAACTCTAAAAAAATACTGTCAGGTATGTGTTGGATCCTTCAAAACTATGTATTATTGGAGGATATGATACGGGTGCGGCATTGAGAAACATAGGTGGAAACTAGCTAGAAAGACATCTATGGAGAAAGAAAATTGCCAAGTGGCCATCAATGATTAGAGAAGTCCAAGATCACAGACTGGTATTTCCTGTTGTATATGGTCAGCTATGCATTATTGCCAAGAATTTGAACAAAAAGTTAAATTGACGGCGATGAATTTGTATGAGCTACATATATATAGGCTAATAGTGATTTCTTGTGACACAAATAGAACCTAGACTCATGACATTTGGCACTGACTACATGTTCTGACATTATTATCAGATAGAAAAATCTAGATTCAACATTATATTCTACAACCAGCTGGTAAATTGGCCCAAGTGGGCAAATAATAATGCAGTTTTTGCACTCTAGGATGACAAACTCAACTAATTCTTTTTCAAAATTATGGACTGATCCTTTCATTCACCAACAAGTTCTCATGGTAGGTCCCATCCGGCTGTCATTTTTAATTACGTTGCATAATTAACACAGTACTAATATGGATTAACAATATGCTCAGGTATGCAGCAACTGAAGTCAAACATCCAATTAATAGTCAGAAATTATTTTTCATAGTACTACATTTTGATTCATGCCTTGCCCCTTTATCTTTTGTTTTCTCAAATTCATTCTCTACAACCACCAAATACTTACTCTTCTTTTATCTTCACTTTATTCATGCCCTTTTGACAAATAACAAAAGCACAGAATCTGATGCTCCCCCACCCCGCCTTTTTTTTTTTGGGTAGGGGTGGGGAACGTTAATTGAAAGATACTAACACAATAATCAACCTAATTCTTAATCCTACTAAAATTTCTAACAAGTTTCTTATGCAGAGTTCGACTCCAATTGATTGATCTGGAAAATAACCCTTCTAACTTAAAAGCTAAGGAACGAATTAGGGGTAGAGGGTAAATTTGACCCTTTTCTCTTTAAATTTTATATACTTTGACCAATATTTTTAATTTTTTTTATCATATTGACATGAGACAATGAATATTTAAATTTAAATTTTAAAATGTTGAGCCAAACTATTTACCTTCCAATCCAATGTAGAGATAAAGTCTGCGTATTCACCCTATCTAGATTCCACTTATGAGTATGTTATTGTTGTTGAGTTGATGTAATGCAAAAATAACTCAAACATTTGTCACATAAATTAATACGGACTAGTAATTCGTGGGTGAATTTACGGGGAAAGAAAAAAAGAAAGAAGAAGTGAAATTTACCTTGATAGGGGAGAGATGAGCGGCGAAGAACTGATCAGCAGTAATAAATTCATTATTAAGCTTAGGACAAATATCAGAATCAGCCAAACAAGCCCTTATCTTCCTCCAACTATCAGAATCCGTAATATGATTCCTCAGCCATGAGGAGAAACCTGCAAGCCTGTACTCACTATAACCCTTACCAGGCATGGAATACGCGCCGTTGGGGCGCGTGACTACAAACGCAAGAACAAGGAGTACGAGGAGGAGGATGATAAGAATGGCCATACACACCAAGTAGACACCCAAGAGTCCTTCCTTTTTCCAGTAAGCACCGACAAAGCCAGCTAAAGAGACGAGCATGACAGCGAGACCCATGAAGACAACGGGCCAACGGAGCCAGTGGATGCACTCGTTGTCGGGCTTTGATGCCAGCCAGGTGCCCGCGGCGATTATGGGGATGGAACACATGAATGCTACAAAGTTCAAGAAAGCTGTAATGTTGTTACTCATAGACATAGCTACAAGATAAAAAAGAATTCCCTGTTCTGCTGAATTGGTTTGGGAAAATGAAAGAAATGTTTCAAAAGATTTTTTGAACTGTGGAGACAGACACTAGAGGAGTTGGCAATTAAAGAGGGGAAAGTGTTGTGTGAACTGTCAACTGATGGCAGGAAAACGCGGTGGAGGCACGCGCACTTCTATAAGTAGCAGTGACCAGTGAAGCAGGGCATACTGATAAATATTTAAATACAGAAAAGATTTATTGTATCCCTCTATGATATCATAATTAATCATATTATACTGAAAAGTGAAAAGTTACCACCTTCAAAATTAGTTTAGCACTTTATTTTGTCGTACTCTTTCTATCCCACAAGATTTTATACCTTTGCTCTGTCGACATATGAATTATCATTACGATTCAGATTTTTACTAAATTTTTACTTTTCTTTCAAACTGTTATTAATATTATTCTTTAAGCAGTGTCAGTTTATTATATATATTTACCCGTAAAATGATACAGTTGAATTTATATTCGTGATCAATGTTCAATTATCAGAAATAGAATTTCTAAAAAATTGGTTGAGGGATGGTATTGAGATCAAAATTTTATTTTCTTTTTGTCTGAGCGAGTGATTGTGTAGTACGGTTTATAAAGGGAAAGAAACCTCTCCAACGCGGAAAGGGAATCTGTGGATCTCAAATGAGTAATTTGATTAGAATATCAGATTATATATGATGCATATAAGTATTCCCTCCGTTCATTTTTACTTGTCACATTTTGATTTAGCACGCTTATTAAGGAGCAAAAATATAATGATTATTTTACTATATCACCCCTAATTATTGCTAAGTAACATAATGATTGAAATAAATAAAACATACTTTAAAAGTTGTGCAACCACAAAAATTTACTGAACTTGTCAACCCAATAATAAATAATAAGGGTAAAATAGGTATGAAGTGTTAAATTATCTCTTGATTTTCTAAAGTGGACAAGTAAAATTGAACAATTATTTTTAGTATAAGTGGACAACTAAAACTGGACGGAGGGAGTAATATTAAGACAAAATAGAGTAATAGCTAGCCTGAACCTCACATTAGCTTCTTGGCAAAACCTCCGTAACTAGTATGAAAGCACAAATATTGAGAATAATATTGGTAAGTGTATTATAATAACTTGAATATGATGATTTACAATGGAACAATGCGTCCTATTTATACATGAGCTCATGGGTACACACTCCACGATATATACCCTTATTAATACAAGAGAATGAATGCTGTAACTGTTGGATAATTACTGTCTCTATAAATGCCATTAATGCTCCGTTGGAAGATGTGGGATCAGACTAGCAACGACCGTCTTTTGGAATTCAAATCGTTCACCCGCTCTTCACCATCACCGGTACCTTGCGTCGTTACGACGTCCCTAGTCCTTCTCATGCTCTACCGGTAGCACCATAGGCTGACATGGACCTGACTCATCATTATCTGCCATGTGTCACGATATAATTTGCTCAAATGTATTATACGAATTTTTCCCTACACAGATAGTCCCTGCACTTTTCGGGCGCGACTTTCGCACGCCTGAAAAGTGGATTTAACACCGGACCGATCGAAAGCTTATACTTTGGCGGAAAAATTAAAACGTAATTATTGAAAAACGTCAAACGTCACATCCTTTTAATACTTCTGAAATGGCAGCTACTGATCATTTTCTCTTATTGACGTTAAGTATTGTAATGATGATACATGTCTTTTTCACTTCTCAAACTTTACCTTTTCATTCCATAAATAGGATTCCAAAAATCTTTTATAGAAGGCAACTACATTTTTTTCCAAACTTACAATCCTAAAAATCTTCTTTCCTTCCGCTTACCAACTTTCGTAATGTCATCTTTCAAGTTTTCTCCTTCACACTCTTCTAATGACAATGACGATTCTCCTCTGAACTGTTGCCCAGGAAAAGAGCATATCTCCCCCAAAGTCGAGAAGCCGACTTGCATTTTCTTGTTGAAGAGATTCTTCTCGCTGGTTTTGATTTCTTAGGAGATCTTCGTGGAAAAAAGCACTTTGAACCCGTTGAAGAGATATAATCTTTGATAACTGTGAAGATTCTTCCTGAAGTCATAAAAGACTGTAATTTCAACTCCGACACTATCATCAGAACAATAGACCTGACTGACCGGATGGACCATCATGTTGAAGGATTTTCAATGGTTCATACGTATCTCTTTACTATTGATTTTCGACTCCCTATTGTGAAGATCATCAAGAACATCTGTCGTCGATATAGAGTTTGCTTAGGGCAAGTTGCTCCTCAAATTTGGAGATTAGTATATTATATTTAGATGCTGGATGACTATGCCAATGCACCATTAAAAATCAACCACATTTTCCTTCTTTACTACTTTAGGGTTTTTCAGGGTGGTATTATTCACTTGTATCCCCATGGAATTCGCAGACTCATTAATGCTGAGGATGATTATGACCGTGGTTGATTAACCCATTTTATTATATCAAGACTGATCAAATCCATCAGTCTTCCTCTGATCCCTTTTCAGAAGAATGTAACACCACTCGTAAGTATTTTAAACCAAAAACTTATTTTTCCATCGCGAACAAAGGAATTATTTGCTTATACATAGATATTGTATTATTACAGCCGTTTTAGTTGAGGCACAACTGATCGATGAGATTTTTTAGTGGGTTGTTAGTCTTCTTCGTGCCTCTCCTAATACCATCCGATCATGGAAAAGCATTACTTCCAAGTGGTGGAAGGGAAAATACCATTGTAAGTCTAATCGTAATACGACTCATTATATATGTTCATTCCCTAGTTTTCCCAGGATCCCTTCTCATTCTATATGTTCCTCTTGTAGAGCTCCCGATAAGAAAACATGCGGCCCAAAGTGTGCCTTCTCGTGCAGTCGCCTTAACCAACATACTACAATCTGCTTCCGACAATCGAAAGCGGAAATCTCAAGAAGGAACTACCGAGACACCAGCGGGGATTGGTTTTAGGGTTAAGAGTCGTCACTTGCTTACTGAGCTTTGGCAGGAAACACAAATGGGCCTTATTCATATTGTTGATGAGGAGAAGGAAACTGTCGAAGGCATGAATCCTGAGGGTGCTCCACACGATGCTCTGGAAAATAAAATAGTAGCCCCTTCCGCCGATCCTTCCAAACACAACTCTATCTCCACCTCTGGTACTGAGGTCGGGATATCCGCCTCCTACCCCCGAAAGTTTCCTAATGCCACTCTAGAGGCTTCTCTTGTGCAATTTATTCATGCAGGTAAAATATTTCTTCCATTTAGCTGTCTTCGCAACTTCGCTTCCTTATTGACACCACTTTTCTTATTCAGGAGAATGCCACTGCTCTTTCCATAACAGATTTAGCTAAAGAAATGGCTCCCTCTCATGAAGAAAAGAAGTTTTCAGAGGAAATTCAACATCTCCGAGACGAGGTTGAAAACCTTAGAGCTGACATCAGGGACTTGGACTCTCTACAAGCTTCCCTCAGATTATGCTTGCAAGATGTCCTTGGCTCATTGAGGGATCGGGAAAATTCTCTCCAGGTCTTGACCTATTCATACATGACCCTTCAAGGAAATATGGCTAGACTGGAAGCAGATTTGGATATGGCCTAGGAGCAGTTTATTGCTTCTAAGATTACCATAACGGAGGTCCAAGCCAAATGTAAAAGGTGGAAGCTCCGTAGGGATTTGACCGTTTTCAAGACTCGCGTAGATACCCTTGAGGAAGCCTGCAAGCCAGGGGTTGACATCCCTTCTGAAATCCTGGATGTGAAAATTGATCTCCATGATGCGGAATTATCCCTGGAATAGCTGTGTGGAGATAGGGATGATTCCGATATAGAAGCTAATGGTGCCCCCTTTTGACCTTTTGATCTTTTTGTTTTGATAATATTACTGAAACACTATCGGCGGATCATGGAGCGAGCGTATCGTAACCTTTCGTGCAAGTTTGTTTTTTACTTTGTTTTTGGGTCACTTTCGGGCTTGGTAGTTCTTCTTGTAACCGGGTTGATTTTAGCTCGGTAAAAATACTAATGAATGAATTTCCCTTTTTTCGCAATTTGCTTAAGGTTTTCATTTCATACTTTTAGAAGCAAAATTTTACTCCTCCCATAGATTCATTTGATGATTGCGACTTCAACATTATTAATAATTCAAACAATAATTTGAAAGCTCGCTTTATACTTAATAAATTCTAAGCCTTGAAGTTTTTTAACAACTTTTCATCAAACTTGAATTTATTCCGAAAGATGTATTTTTCATCTTCTATTGGGGCTTCACAATGCCTTTGCAGATGGTCCCCGACTTGCCTTGGTTCGGATAAAATTTTAACTCCGCTGCTTTGACTAACCGGAGCCTTAACTTTTTATTTTATATTAAGATTTTTAATAAGTGAGGTCCCTTATTTTTAATGGTGTTGTATAAGATGACGTCTCATATTCATTATGACACAATTTTTTTGATATGTTTATAACAACATACGCTCTTAATGGAAAAGATTTATTCAATCATGAAAGGAAAATTGTATTGATTCCTTTAACTTATAATTTTAAAGAGAAGTGCAAGAACAATCCAACTGCCATCTAGTGTGGTCAGTCCGATTATATTTATGTAATATTCTAAAAATTCTGGAAGTCCCCAATAATGAGTGCTTTTTTCTTAAAGCTTTGAATTTACCCTCTTGGGTATGTATGCCCCCCAGTATTTGGGTGTTCATACCATGGAGGCCCGGACACTGGATAACCTTCTTCAATAGCGAGACTCTTAACATGCTTTTATCAGTGCTTCGTAGTTGAAAACCTTATTGGAAAAACTCAATTGGGACAAAAACCGGACGAAAGGGAAAAAGAGTGCAGTGCATGTTTGTCTCACTAAACGTAATACTTATTTAAGTGGCTTATGTTCTAATTACTAGGAGGTTTGTTTCCTTCTTGGTCTGTCAATTGATAAACTCCTTTGCTGGCGATCACGATGACGGTATATGGACCTTCCCAACTTGCGCCTAGTTTCCCTGCATTATGTTCTTGTGTGCTCTGAGTTACCCTCCGGAGCACCAAGTTCCCGAGTTTAAAATGTCAGAGATTTGAGTGCCGGTTATAGTATCACTCAATTTTGCTTCTGGGCTACCATCCGGACGTACGCAAGATCTTGACGTTCTTCGAGTAAATCTAGATGAACGAACATTGATTATGAATTAGATTGCTCCTCTGCTCGGAGATACCTCAAGCTCGGAGTACCAACCTCCACCGGTATCAAGGTTTCTGCACCATACACCAAGGAAAAAAATATTTCTCTGGTACTCGTTTTTGTCATGGTCTTGTATGCCCATAATATATTCGGTAGCACGGAAGGCCAATTTCCATTTGTCGCTTCCAATTTCTTCTTCAAGTTATGGATTATAGTTTTGTTTGTCGACTCCACTTGACCATTCGCACTAGGAGTGGAGGTGATACGCTTGATGTTCAGGTCATCCAGAAACTTTGTAACTTTGGCTCCAATAAAATTACGGTTGTTGTCACAAGCTATCTCCTTTGGGATGCCAAAATGATAGATGATGTGCTGCCTGATAAAGTAGATCACTCATTCTTCCGGAGCTTTGTATAAGCTGCATCTTCAATCAATTTAGAAAAATAGTCAGTCATAAATATAATTTGTGATACCTAACTCGGAGTCGTAGGAGAAGGTCTGACTATATCCATTCCCCATTTCATAAATGGCCATGGGGAAACAACCGGGTGTAGTTCTTCTCCCGGTTAGTGTAGCAATTGTGCATGACACTGACACTTGTTGCATTTTTCACGAATGCCTTTGTTTCTTTCTTGATTTGAGGTCAATAATATTCGACCCTCATGAGTTTTCTCATTAAGGATTCTGCTCTAGAATGGTTTTCGCATATAACTTCATGTACTTCCCTCATAACGTAATCAACTTCTTCAAGGCCTACGCATCGGGACAAGGGACTATAATAACACCGTCGATAAAGTTTTCCATCTACAACACAATACCAAGCGGCTTTGTTCCTTAGAGTCTTGGATGCTTTCGGGTCCTTCGAGAGATTTTCATTCACGAGGTAGTCTAGAAATTTATTCTTCCAATCCCAAGTAAGGCTGGTCGAGTTCACCTCATCTTACCATTCTGAATCCAATGCCGAATGTAGTAGATGAAAAATCGACTCGGCTTTAGGACTTTCTGCTTCCGTGTTGGAGCCCAAATTTGCAAGTGCATCTGCCTCTATATTTTCTTCCCGGGGTATATGAACCACCTTCCGTTCGTAGAACCAGGAAAGCAGCTTCAAAATATTTTTGAGGTATCTCGACATGCGTTCCTCTTTGGCCTCGAACACTCCATGAACTTGGTTCAACACCAGCAGTGAATCACATTTTGCTTTAATTATTTGAGACCATGAGTTTTGGGCTAGTTTCAAACCTGCAATCAAAGCCTCATACTCGACTTCATTACTAGTTAAAAGAGAACTATAAATTGCCTACCTCAAGTCTTTCCTGGTTGGAATATGCATTACTATTCCTAGACCGGTCCGCTTGACATTGAAGGCTCCATTAGTGTGAAGCGTCCAAACCCCGGAGGCAGTCCCCGAGACCAAAATGGCTTCCTTTTCCACCTGAGAGGTTACTCTCGGACTGAAATCAGCCACGAAATTAATGAGGACTTGCGACTTTATCACATTTCGACGCCTATATTCAATATCGAATTCACTTAACTCCACCGCCTATTTAGCCAAACGCCTGGAAGTTTAGGCTTATGTAATATGTTCTTAAGTGGAAACGTAGCTACTACATCGATTGGATGGCACTGAAAAATATTGTTGAAGCTTACGCGATGACATAACTAAAGAGAAGGCCAATCTTTTGAATAAGGGGTACCGAGTTTTGGCCCCTAACATTACTCTACTTACATAATATATAGGTAATTGTGTACCTTTTTCTTCCCGCACTAGAATTGCGCTTATCGCTACCTCTAAGATAGTGAGATATATGAGGAGTTGTTCTTTGTCCTTTGGTTTTGACATGAGCGGAGAACTGGATAAGTAAGTTTTCCGATCCTATAGGGCCTGCTGGCATTCGGGTGCCCACACAAAGACATTTTTTTTTTAAAAGAGAGAAGAACCTATGACACTTCTTCGATAACCGAGTGATAAACCTGCTTAAAGCTGCCACAAGCTCGGTCAACCGTTGTACCACTTTTACGTCTTCGAGCGTATGTGGTATATCTTGGAGGACCTTTATCTTATCGGGGTTTATCTCGATTCTTCTCTAAGAAACCAAGATCCCCAAAAAATTTCCGGAGCCTACCCCGAAAGCACATTTCTCGGGGTTAAGCTTTATATTACATTTTTCAGCACCTCAGACTTTTCCTGCAAATGACTTAAATGGTCCTCTGCATGAAGACTGTTAACAAGCATATCATCCATATATACTTCCATAATTTTTTCTATTTGTTTTTCAAACATCTTATTTACTAACCTTTGATAAGTAGCCTCGACATATTTTAGTCCGAAAGGCATAACAATATAACAATAAGTGCCAAAAGTAGTCAAAAATGATGTTTTCTCTTCTTATTTCCGGGTGCATCCTTATTTGGTTTTACCCGGAATATGCATCAATGAAACTCTCATGTCTGACAATAGCATTGATCATTTGATCTATGTTCGACAGTGTGAATGAGTCTTTTGGGCATGTTTTATTTAAATCTTTATAGTCAATGTACATCCTAAATTTGTTCCCCTTTTTAGGCACTACAACTACGTTTGCTAACCAATCAGAATATTTTACCTCCCGGATCGATCCTATATTAAGTAATCTAGCTACCTATTCTTTCACAAACCTGCTGCTGAGATCGGCAATGGGCCGCTTCTTCTGTCGCACGGGAGGAAAACTAAGATCCAGGCCCAAAATAATCATTATTTAGCTGCAAGATAATTAAGAATTAAATCCCTGAGTTTCGGGGTTAACCCCGTGCCCAGGTATACCTTCCTGTCGGGACTTTCCTCATATAGAGCTATCTGCTCAAGTTCTTCCATTGTAGATTTGGTGGCGTCCAATTCGTTTGGTACCTAAAAATATCTAGGCACATGGTACAAGTCTGAAAACGTTTCTTCCGGAGAAGTTGTTTCTATTTCTGCTGGCAAAACCTGGTGGACATCTTCTGATGAGGGCCCCACTTCCTTTAATTTCTATTTAGGGTATGTCGTTGTTTGTGGTTCTTCTATGGCATACATATATCTGGCAGCGGGTTGTTCACCCTTAAATTGTTGGATTCTCTCTGGTGTCGGGAACTTCACCAGCAAATGTAATGTTGATGGGACCGCCTTCATATTGTATATCCATAACCTCCCGAATATAGAATTATATCTCATGTCACTGTCGATGATATAAAACTTAGTCATCTTTATGACTCCAATAACACCCGCCAATAGATCGATTCACCATTAGTGGTTTCGCTAGACATATTGAAACCTAAAAGGGTCTTGGCAGCTGGAATAATTTTGTCTGCCATGTTCATTTCTTCTACAACTTTTACCAAGATAATGTTAGTAGAGCTTACTGGATCAATCAAAACTCTCTTCACCTGGAAGTAATTAATAGGTAACGTAATGAACAATGTGCCATTATAGGGAAATTTACACCGACAACGTCTTCTTCAGTGAAAGTAATAGTATGCTCATCTAGTATTTCTCGAAATCTCTTCTCTCGAGTTACTGAAAATTTTGTTTTCTTAGCCGCAGTGAAGGATCTAGCGACAATCATTGACCCACCAAAGATCATGTTTATCACATTAGGTGGTGCGGCCGGATTGGATTTGTCCTCAGCGGGAGGTCCCCACACGTAGTTATTACGAGCTCTTTTGCTTAAATATTCTCGAAGGTGGCCCCTGCTTAACATTCTCGCCACCTCTTCTCACAAGTGTCTGCAATATGCGGTTTTATGCCGGTGCATACCATGAAAATCACACCAAATCGATTGATCTCTTCTGTTCGGATCAGACTACAATGGTTTAGGGGGTCTAGATGTTAGATGAGTTCTCAATACCGCTACCATTTGGTCTTCATTGATGCTGAAGTTATACTCGGATAGTTTCGAGTATCCCGGACCCTTTGTGGAAGAGTTGGACGAATTTCCTTTGTCGAAATTCACCGCTCCCCGATTGTTTCTTCCTAAACCTCCCTTGTCATTCATTTTCTCAAGGAAGCGAAAACTCTGTCCACCTCCTTGCTTTCTGAGAGCAGAATAAGGTTGGAAGCAGTTCTTCAAGGAGTTCCGGTCTGTCCTAGCTTCTATGTCCCGGCCTGAGTCCCCAACAAATCATCTTCTATCCTAATCATGGACTCATACTGGTTGTGTACCTCTTCCCAAGTTATAGCCTGAAACTCCAAAAGATTCTTGATGTAAATCAACCCGCGAACTTAAACTCCCAACATAAGTTGAGAAGAGTTTTACTAAGGTTGCCAATAATGGCACGTCATTCTACACTTATATGCCTAACATGGCATGGAAAATGAAATGGAGTTGGAGTTATGACATGAAGATTTAAAAAGTCTTGTATTTTCGCCCTTCTTGTTTGGTCTTGGCCGAGACCATGTATATTATTTTAGCTTATCTTTATTTACAAGATTAGATATTAGCTTAGGACATAGTATGCTATGTAATAACTACATTATGATAAAATTAATAAGTCATGAAGATGACTAGGTCACGAGTACACCATGGCAAGGACAAGTGATGACTTGGACGACAAAGTGGCAAGGACAAGGAACATCTAGAAGATGGGGAATTCAAGGAGAGACTTTATGAACTAACAAGTTCATGAAGTTAGCTATATTGAAGACTTCAAGTCGTCCAAGGGGAGAGGAGTTGGCCGATATGATCATCAAAACAAATACCAAGAATAGAAGCTTCCAACACATTTCCAGAAGATAATGTTGTTGGAGGAATTTGTTAGCTAACAAATTCATGAATATAGTTACATAGGAGACCTCAATCTCTGCCTAGAGAAGAGGAAGAGGTGGCCGAAACCGCTTGGTCTCCAAGTCACTCCAAATCCGTTCACACTTGGCCAAACTCCCAAGCAATTTGTGTTCCTTAGTTTTCTTCTAGAATAGTCTATTTTATAATATAAATAGAGGCCTTAGGACATTGTAAATATTGAGAGAGTTGATTGATATATAAAAGTGAGTTTTTACTCAATACCTAATTGTATTCACTTGTGTGTGTCTACTTTTAGTTGGTTCTTGTGTGGGCCTTGGTTCTTGTGTGAGCCAACCCCTAAGTGTAAGTTGAAGCTAGAACTTGTGTGACCTAGTTAAACCCAAGCTAAGGTTTCCCTTTTGTGTAAGCTTGGTTAAGACTGTGTGACTTAACTAAGTCCAAACTTAAGGAACCCCCTTTAGTGGTGTGATCAAATCGAACCTAAGCCAAATGGTCTATCATAAGGATTCCGACCATCCTTACTTGGTTTGCATTCGGGCTTGTACTTAGCAACCCCGATCAATTCCTTGTTAAATTGGTCACCCTCATCAAGGTGTTGACTTAGGCATTAAAATCCCCTTGTCATTATCCTTACTATATCAACTGTACCTCACTTGAACCATACCGACCGATCCAACACTTAACCAAATCAATCTTAAACTCACCCGAGGTTTCTACTCGCAACTTATGTGAAACCCATGTCCATACCACCAAATACTGATCAATCTCACCTCCCACAACACCTCATAAACACTCACAATAAACGCCAACACCCAAAACCAAGAGTACCTTCCCGTTCAAACCAAACAACACCAAATAGTCTACAAAGTCAACCCTTATCGGATCCTAACTAGTTCAGTTCAGTTCCAACACCCTCCACCATCAAACCATCGAACCCCGACCACTACTACAACCCTCAACATGTCGATAATAACCCCACAAAACACCTAAACCCAACTCTTCTTAAAAATTATCCAAAACAGCCACCTAACACCACACTACCGGCAGAATCTGGTAAACCCGAGACCTCACTGTTTCAGCCTTATTCCGCCACCTTGCCACCACCCAAACACCAAACTCCGATCACAAACATCACCCTTAACATACCTGGAACATCTCCATGAAACGTCCAAGTCTGATACTACCTACAACTACCTGAAATAGTCCCATAATATCCCACTGCCCAACTAAGCCGAGAATCCGAGAACCCTAATTTCAAGTCCTTTGTCGCATCAACTTGTTCCCTGCCAAACTCATCCCCACTCATCCTTTCTCACCCCTTTGTACATACAATAATATTTCTTGAGCTTTCGTGCGGCATCATAACTCAAAGGGTTCAAACCCTTTGAGAAAGCCTCTTCAACCCACTCGTCCGGAATTGCGGGTAGCATCATCTGCTCCTTTTGGAACCGTGAAACAAAGTCCCTAAGGATTTCAGTCTCTCCTTATGCAATGCGAAAGATATCCGTCTTTCTTGTGTTCATCTTTCGTGCTCCCATATGAGCTTTTATGAACATGTTGGAAAGCATGGCGAATGACCCAATTGAGTGCTCAGGGAGAAGTGAATAGTATGTCAAGGCTCCCTTAGCGAGTGCTTCAACAAACGTTTTGATCAAAACCTATTCTATTTCGTGTTTTTTTATATCATTTCTTTTGATGACAATGGTATATGCCTTTATGTGCTCATGTGGTTCCGTAGTTCCATCATACCTGGGTATGAATGAAATTTTGAACCTTTTAGGGATCAGTTCAGGAGCAACCTTTTGCTTATAATCCAACTGAATATATCTCCTCGCATCTGGCCCTTCGATCACAAGAGAGGCTCTGGTATTTATTTTAATAGGTGTCGGAACTCCTTGGCATTTTTCTTTGCTTTCTCTGCGTTGGTATTAACTTTGTTTGTCATGTCCTTCATAAATTTCAAAACCTGCTCCTAGAATGGATTTTTATGAACGATTTTTCTTCCTGAATCTTCATCAAGTCTTGGCCTATTCTAGGCGTTCCTCGCAGCAGTCGGTTTTTGCCAGTGGTTTGTTGCTGCGGCTGTTGGAGTACTGCCAGCATTTTTGGACATGAACGCAATGAAAGACTACATCAGATTATCCAACTATCCGCTCATTGCGACATTCTGCGCCCTCAGGTTTTGTGTGGCTTCATCGGGCGTCTCGTCATTGGGAATGTCTTACTCCTGGGTTTGTCCGCCTTTGGAGGTGACTCCATACGCTCCTATCAGATCCTCTGGTACATGATTTTCTAATTGTAGGTCATCTGGCCCGATTGGGGGATTGTTAGTGTTATCCTCAATATTGTGGTTGCCTCCGAGTTCTTCTACTCTTGTCATCTATTTGTTTAGAGACAAAAACAAGACTCAAAGAAAATATTGTAAAAGAGGGTTCACTTGTGACACCACAATTGCCCAGGCCCCATGGTGGGCGCCAAACTGTTTACCCGTAAAATAATACAGTTGAATTTGTATTCGTGGTCAAGGACACGTGGATCTCAAGTGACTAATTTGATTAGAATATCAGATTATATAATGCAAATAAGTAATATTAAGACAAAATAGAGTAATAGCTAGCATGAGCCTGATATTAGCTTCTTGGCAAAACCTCCGTAACTAGTATGAAAGCACAAATATTGAGAATGATATTTGTAAGTGTATTGTAATAACTTGAATATTATAATTTATAATGGAACAATGTGTCCTATTTATACATGAGTTCACGGTTACACACCCCATGATATATACCCTTATTAATACAAGAGAATGAATGCTGTAATAGTTGGACAACTAGTGTCTCCATAAATGCCATTAATGCTCCGTTGGAAGATGTGAGATCGGACTAGTAACGACCGTCCGTTGGAATTCAAACCGTTCACCCGCTCTTCACCATCACCGGTACCTTGCGTCCTTACGACGTCCCCAGTCCTGCTCATGCTCTACCGGTAGCGCCATAGGCTGATATGGACCCGACTCATCATTATCTGCCATAGAGATGGAAATTGGGCGGAGCGGGTGCGGGTATCAACATCATCTTAAACATAAAGACTGACTAACACCCAACTAAACAGACTTTAAATGATCTTTAAACATTTGCAGCTTCCCTATTCTGGTCAGTAGCTTGTTGAACTTTCTTAGTGTCTTGATTCGCTCTCTTAATTCATGTTTAACCAATTTATGTGTCATGTCTTACTAGATATAGTTACTAACATACATCCTATGTGTGAAATAAGTATCATACTAATCTTATATGGACATAATACACATATAGTTAAGACATAATACTTTCTTTCATTTTTTAAACCTCCAAAAAGTTCTAATGGTCATGATAAGAGTTCTAATCACTAAGTGACCCTTCATAGGAGCAGAAATAAGCCAACTGATTCAAACACTAACCTATCTAATCCATTTCTTGATTTCAAGCTAACATTAGATGACAATAAAACAAACTATGTTAACAAGCTACACTAGATATCATCCCTAATCATCAATACCTGTTTCAGACAACTTATTAAGACTCAAAACACCTTTCATACAGCTAAAGCAAATCTCAAACTAGTATACTGGTCACCATATGAACTCAAACAATCCATGCATAGTCACAGATTACATGCTTGGCTACAAAAGTACCTAAGCTAATATTAACAACCTCAAACAATATTTTAACTACTGATAATCATATAGGGTCAATCATCATTTCATTATGAATTGAAATTCAGGCTTAACTAAGTCGACATGGATTATGAGCAGTGTAAGATTAACTAAATACAAAATTTAAACATTTAACACATAGTAGCTAATCACAGAAAAATATTTAAATAAGAACTTAAAAAGGAAGTCGAATTACCTTGTGTGGAGGCATCCAAAAGGTCAAAGGTGAGCTCCGGGGACCTCGAGCTCGCAAATCACATGAAAAGGGAAGATTTTAGTAGTGAAAGGACTAATTAGGCTAGGTCCTGTCAAAGTATTGTATCCTAGGTTAACCAATAACTAGTCAAATATAACTTGAAAATGGTTCTTAACAATGTAAAAGCCAGAGATTCAAGTTTCGGACCCTTGAAATTGAGAATAAATGTCTGTATTTTCAAACCGTAGTAGATCCAAATGGATCGATGTGGGAGAACAAAGAAATGTGGATAAATACCCTCCAAAGTTCTCAAATAATCGAAACCGAGAGTTCAAATTGTAAATCGGACAAGAAAACAATTAATGCTTGAAGAAAAAGTACAAAGAGGGGCGAACCTCACTTGGGATTAGGGGGTGGCGTGAGAGGAGAGTATTTAATGATCTTTCCTCTCTCAGCCAAACCAAAGCGCAGAAAGGAACCGTACTTTGAACTAGGGGTGGCCAGTGGGCTGGGATCGGGACATTTGAGCCGGGTTTGGCGGGATCGGGACATTCAGGCCGGGTTTGGCGGGATCGGGTCGGGGCGGGACGGGGGAAGGGGCGGGATCGGGATAGGCGGGATTTGCCAAAGTCCTGCCCCGATCCCGTCGGAATCGGGTTGGGTCGGGATTGGGTCGGGATTGGGTCGGGTCGGGATTGGGATAGGATCCCGGGCGGTTTTTTTTTAATTTATAAAATAACATATATATAAAAACTCAATAATTAAACAAGACAAGATAGTGTAATAAAAATATCCCAAGACTGTTTTTGTGCCTCTTATATTATTTAATAGACATATGATTTTTTTTGTAATACTAATACAATTGTCAAAATTGCAACTTTGTGGTGTTGTTCAAAAGTTGCAAATTACATAGTAAAATTGCAATTAAAAAAATTACATTCTGAAAAAACCTGTTCTAGTTTCTTGATAATTTCCTGTGGTTCTTCGGTTGGAATTGGTATTTGTTGGTCAAATTGCTCCACGTCGCCTCCACCACCTTCGTATAAGATTTCGTTGTAGTTTTCGTCTTCTTCTCCATTGATCTCCGGTTGACTGCACCTTCTCCGTTCCGCTCGTATCCAATCTCTGAATAATACTACAATCTCCAAGCTGTCTCCGGCTAATGAATGTCTGTGCTCTCCTATTTGATATATGCCGGCAGAAAAAGCGCTTTCAGACGCCGTTGATGACGCAGGAATGTTCAAAACATCTCGGGCCATCATTGAAAGTGTCGGAAAGGTCTTCTCATTCCCCCTCCAGTATTTTAGCAAATCTTCACGTCCTTTTTCATTGAAAACTGTTTGGTACGGTACAGAACCCTGCAAAACAAAAATATCAATCTCGCTAATTTGGTTAGTAGCGGTACGGCCGCACATTCTATTTTTGAGGCTTTCAATACTAGCCGCAGAAACAACATGTCTTTTGTGAGGTTGTGTTGAAGAAGAAGAAGATGGTATGGAAGCCGGTAGGTTGCTAGCAGTGTCTTGTTGGTAAAACCTATATACTTTTTTGCATTCGTCTTCTACGCTAGACAATACTTCTTCTTTAGTTTGTTCAATAGGTGGTGGTTGATTTGGATTTTTGGGACTTGGAGGTGGTAGTACTTCTATACAATCGTAAATAGTTTCAATAAGTGATGTAGTACCGTCTATTTTAATAGTCGAATTTAATACAACACCAATAATGTAAATAGTGGGAATAGGAATAAAATATTTTTTTATTTTGATAAACATTTTTTAATAGCTATCTTATAAGCTTGTTTTTCCATATATTCACTAAGTAATAAAAATATTAGAGCTATATAAAACAACATAGTTGAAATAGTAGGATATTATATACAGGAAAATTCTTTTGTTGCTTGAAAAAATTTCTCTAAAAATACAATAAGTTCGGAAATTTTTACTCAATCGCTATCTACAACCATATCAGCTGGATTTTGATTATTAGAGTTAAAAAATAAAGTTATAGGTTTTCTATAGTCATAAGTAACAAGTAGTTGATCATATAAGGAATTCCACCTAGTGGGTATTTCTTCTACAATTTTTCTATAAGGTAGTTGACAATCATGACAAGTTTTTTTATATTCTTTTCTTTGTTGTATTCTATTATTTTTAAAAATAAAGTTTATAGAAAATTGTATTTTACTAAGAATGTCTTCAAAAAGTGATAGACCATCCTTTACAATTAAATTATATATATGGCACATACATTTTATATGAAAATGATCGGAAAAGATGGATTTTAAAATTGTAATAGCGTAATTGTTAGAAGAAGCGTTATCTAATGTAATAGTCATAATTTTATTAGTTATTCCGAAAATAATCGCACACTTGATAAATATTTTTTGCAATAAAAGTACCAGTGTGCCTATCATCTATATATCTATACGCTAAGATACGTTTTTGCATAGACCATTTATAATCTATCCAATGACAAGTTACCGTTAAATAATCATGATTGTTAGTACTACAGCCTATATCAGAAGTGATAGCCACTTTGCCATTAAAATGATATAATGAATAACGTAAATACCGTTGATATTCATGTGCGAATTTAAATACATCTCTCTTAACAGTTGATCAAGGAAAATCGTTAAAAGAAGGATTATACATATTTCTAATGTAATGAATAAAATCGGGAGATGAAGGAAATGAAAAAGACAAACCCTCCACAACAACTAATTTTGCTATTGCTTCCCTATCTCTATGTTTATCGTATTTAGGGCCTACAATTCTCCCGTCATAGGGTTAATTTGACATGTACTTGTTTCGGAACAGTATGTGAACCTTGTCCCGATGGAGCAGATGTTTGCGCACCCGATTTTGAAGCCTCGTATTGGGCATACCTAGCAGGATGAGACCTTGATAC
The DNA here is from genome assembly GCA_034509755.1 of Anisodus tanguticus. Classification (NCBI taxonomy): domain Eukaryota; kingdom Viridiplantae; phylum Streptophyta; class Magnoliopsida; order Solanales; family Solanaceae; genus Anisodus; species Anisodus tanguticus. The sequence goes on along the minus strand of CM067544.1, from coordinate 31,395,127 downwards.
GTGTCTCATTAACTCCCCCCCCGTCCCACCTTGACCTTTTCCAGTTTTAAATTTTAAAACATCTTTACAAATTTTACATCTAGCTACTTGATTCTCTACATCCATATAAAAAAAATTCCATGCATCTGATTTTAATGTTCGTTTTGCTAGACCTCGTCTCAAACTAGGGACAATATGAGACATTTCAGTTGAAGGTGCACTAGTGGGTGTGTTGTCATCCACATTAGTGGGTGTATCACCTAGATCATCGTCTAAATTAAAGTCTTCTTGAGTTCCAGAAAATAGCTCCTCGTCTAAATCTAATGGTATTGTAGGAAAATGTTCAGTATCAACAAAATCATCCTGTGTAGGAATATGATTCTGTCTAGAAATAGGACCATTGCCCTTGTTGCCCCTACTAGAAAAAGCATGACCCCTACCCATAAGCATACATTTAAATTCTTCCATTATAAATTTATAATTATACTAATAAATAATTAAAGTAACTGAAATTAAGTGCGCTAAATAAAATAAACAGACAATAATAATTTAATGAAGGAACGAATGTACCAAACGCCGATGTAACGTCGACGTGTAATCGAGAGGTTGAAAATTGAAAATTTGCTCGATGGAAGATCCTCAAGCTAGTTGCCAACTTCACTCCCAAATGAATAAATAAAATTGAATATTTAGTAGACAATGTAGACTTGTAGAGAGATAGATTGAGAGATTAGAGAGATTGTAGGAAGATTTGTGAGAAAGATGAAGAGAATATAGTTGGAAATTGGGTTAAAGTGTAGATATAATAACTTATGGGTTAAAAATAAATATTAAGGGGGTAGGGGGAGGTCAAAAATGGTCGTTGCACAACGGTCAAAATGTAAAATGGTCGTTGGTGCAACGACTATTTTTACAAAAGGGGAGGTTTCGGGCGGGATTGGGTCGGGACTAGCGGGGCTGGGGCGGGACGGGACGAGAGACCGTGTCCCGTCCCTGTTCGAGTCCCGATACCGATTTTTTTTTAAATGTCGGATTCGGGGCGGGACCGGGGCGGTGTCGGGGAGGGACCGGGCCGACCCGGCCCACTGGCTAGCCTTACTTTGAACACTTGCCATCTTTGGCAATGAGGACGAAGGTGAGAGAAATCGGCTACGGTTCCCCTTTGGAACCATGCTGTGAAAGGCAAAGAGAGGAATATGGCCTTTTTTTCCTTTACGTCTAAAACAAGTGGCTTGGGCCGAGTCCTTAGGCCATCTGGTCTTGGGTTCGGCCAGTTAAATAAAGGTCCAAACGATTTTCTAAGCTTTGAAATAAATATGGTCACATTTTGCGAATGTGGTCATAAATTAAATTTAAAAGTGATCAAATAATTTCGTAAATAACCTAATTAGGTTAAGTGCTTCATTGTAAGCCCAAATCTAACACTAATAGGTATTTAGAAAATTACAGTTGTGCAAAAGTCTTTTAATTTAAAAATATGGCTTGAAATTGAGATGTAATTCCTTTATCATGTTTAATTATACAATTTCTCGATTTTGACGGAGTAGAACATTAATTCTTGAATTTTTGAGAATTCCTTTAAAATAATTATATTTATAATTATCGGCTTAAAATTCTAAAATTATGGTTAATGATCAAATTATGTTATATCAAGACATGATATACAATATATATACCAAGTGATATTTTATCAAATGAAATGATAAAATACTATTAAAATAATTTTGGAAAATCATATTCCCCTTTTGAAAAGTGTATTTCACTCCGTCTATGATTCGGAAACTCTGAATAATTATAAAATTATTGAAGGGTAAAAATTAGGTGTCAACAACGGGTTATAAGCTGTTTTTCATATTTGAAATACAATTTTAAGTTGGAGTTAAAATTTTAATGGTCAATGTTGTTTTAAAATAAAGCAAAAATTATTCGGGAAAGGTAAATAATTTTTATGGCCAAAGGTATAAAATTTAAAGTTATTTAGCCGTTTAATAATGAACTTTGCTAACAATTTTTTTTATCAAATTAATATTTCAACCATTTTATAAAAAAATATTAGACTAACACTCACATAATGCGCGAATCAAACTATCATCTTAAATTTGTCATGTATTAATTTATGAAATGTCGAATAAAATGAGAGTACAGTAAATAATAAAATATTATATAAATTCCTGTAACGAGTTGTTGCCCTTTACAAATCAAAAGAAAGCATTATTGCACATAAACAGCACAATCAAGTATGCATGCGAAGTTAATTGAAAACGTAATACCAATGAAGAATATTATTTCACAGATTATGCTCTAAATTTTATTTCAATCTATGATTAATACAAGTTAGATGAGGATTATGACACCATGCCTAATGTTATTTTCACTTTTCCTTCTTTTAGGGTTTTGTGTTGGGTTTGAAGTCATCATCTAAGTTTCCAAGAAATAATTTGAACTTGGCCTACATAAATAATGGGTGAGGTTTCATATTCAGTTTCTCAGTTCATGAATAATATAATCTAGCTCAAAATCAAATCAAATACAATTCTTGATTTCTATTGTTTCCAGTTTGGACATTTAACAGCTTTGTTACATTTTCTATCCAAATTTGGTTTATTTCTATACTACTAGATCTATTTGTAGGGTTCAAAACACATAAGTAAGGCACATCGAAAGTTTAAAATTTTGTTCTTACTTACCCCAACAATTACTTCTGGTATGGTTATATGACAATAAAAAACCAGTAACATAAAACATGAACACTTACAAGTTGTATTATCTGGAATCTTTATCAACTGTGAGTTCGCACGCGAAAGCCCTTTCGATTGCAAGCTCCAACCTTCAATGTATTTATCCTTTGGAAAGCTAGGAAATCCGGCAGAGGTTCGAGAGAGTGTTTCGATTCTAAGACTCTAAGACTTAGAATAATAATATGAAATTAAGTGTGTTGAATAATGAAGTGAATTTATGTATTTATAGGTGAAAAATTAGGTCAAACGGGCCTGGCCCAAAAATCGAGACAGATTAGGTCATTAGCGCCGCAGCCCTATGGTGTGGGCGCCGCGGTGCTTGACTTGGCCCTACACTGTCTCGATTTATTTTCCGCACATTCTTAATTAAATTCAAAATCTAATTTTGACTTAATTAAAACAATTATTATTCATTTAAATATCTCGATTCTAAATAAAATATTTAATACTCTCCCAATACATCCTTAGATCGAAAAGACAATCGACATAGTGTGACCCTACATGCCTTCACATATCAACATTAATCAAATTAAGGTCTACGCAGAACTCCTAGACGGCGCCGCAAGACGAACTCAATATGTGAAGTACGTTTACACGAATCCAGTAAACTTAACCTCTATGTGGTAAGATAAATCATTCACGACACACCCGATCAAGCTTAGGATTTGTCAAGTGTCCATCCAAATGGCTTAATCATTGTATCTCATCTATATTAGTTGACAACTAGACCATATTCTAAATATGTCTATTGCGTTGGCCAACGACTTAGTCAACCTAATATCACTGAGAATCTGAGTGTTCTCTCGAATATACATTCGAGGAATGAATCCTAATCTTGGCTCAACTACCACCTTTAATCCACATCGTAATGTACCCAATACAAGCCGTATCTCAACGTTTAAGGCATTTGAGCTTAGGACAGGATCAAAGTATATTACTTTGTAGACAAGGTGCGTATTGACCTCAAGTCTAAGGACTTCTATCTCTCACACACTGATCATACTTTAGACAAGTATAACAAACAGTATATCAGCAGGGTATACCAATACTTCCAAAGTATCCATGTGTCCATCACGACTAGTCATTACTCGTAGCAGGTGAGACATACTACATTCTCTAAGGATGTGATGCAGATCACATGTCGACTTATCACATATCATCGATATCCCATTCTCGATGATCATTAGTCGAGGCTATTTTAAGAGTTACGTTATAATATTAATATTTCACATTATTAATAACAGCGTAACCTCCAGGGATGCATATTATAGAATATTATAAACAATCAATTAATAATTTAATAATTTAATAATTGCAAATGCTAAAATATTAATCTCCATTAATAATAATACGAATGTATATAAAGTACATTTGTCCTAATACAGATTGTCTCTAGGACATAAATATGCTTAGTATAATCATTCCAGAGATTCCCATAAATGTTATTTTACTTCTACGGTGTAACTTGTAACTTGTAACTTGTAACTTGTAGGTAAGGGACTCTTTAAAGCAATAGTTACACGGGCTTGCTGGGTGCATTTATCTGGCATGATGTGTTTAATATCTTAAAGGTAAAAAGTTATTCAATGTTTACACTAAGTTAATATACTATAAGAAACTGAAGTTTTTTCCATCTATATTTAGTGAAAATTTTGTTTTTATAAAATATAGTTTTTCAGCTCATTTCCATCGAACCAACTCATTAAAAAATGCATGGTGGGAAAGATATTCTCATTGAAACGCTAAGAAACTCTCTAATTTTTCCGTCTGAAAACACTACTATTTAAATTTTTTCCACCGACATTCAGTAGAATATTTTTCAGTAAGAAATGCAGTGGGAAATAGAGATTTAATTTTTTTGATAGTGATATATACATATTACGTGCTTGAATATATAGACTCCTTTTACTTGAACATGATTAATTAAAATATATTTTTTATTTCATTAAATTACTTAATCATAATAAATTATTGATTTGATGTAAATATCATATACAAATAAACTTTTACCTATGTTTACCTATTTTCAAGTATCGTTTTACCTTAGATGTAGGATCAAATTGTACCACTCCGAAAATTGTACATGGGAGTAACAAAACGGCTTTCTGCTTCTAATCTTGTCTTTCCCGAAATGGACGGCAAAGAAATGATATGGAGTAATCCAAAGGGGTCAGCTTGCTGGCAAGGAGTCAAGTTTGCGGCCTTAGGGTCGCAAGTTCGATTCCCCCCTAAGGATATCGTCCTCCGGGGCACATACATGTGGTAAAGCACAGGCGCTAAAAGCCGCGCGGGCATGTTGCAGTGTGGGTTCGGTCTCCGCCAAGCTTTAGGGATGGGGCTTGTGGGGGGGTCAACCTTGTAGCATTGATCCGTTGGACGCAAGCAGACACTGACCATGTGTGCATATCCCGCGATTTACCTGGTGGTGGGGTGCTGAAGGACCGGTCCCATCACCTCCAGGAGCCTAGTACCAGTACTTGTGCAGGTACTAGCGATATGGGGGTACTAAGGCCACCCCGAGACCTGGATTATCAAAAATAAAAAAAAAAAAAAAAAAAAAAAAAAAAAAATGATATGGAGTATTACAATATAATAAAAGATTTTTAACAACAGACATCCTTAAAGTATATCCTAAAGTCAAGTACATCCTTAATATAGTCCAATCAACAAAAAAGTCCCTATATACCTGAACTGAACAGGTATGGTCCAAAGTGAACAGCAACTTGCAGCTCTCCATACGCTGCTTTTCCCCATTAGCAGCTCTTTGTCTAGGAAAAAATTGGGTAAATTTTTTTAACGCTCTTCTTATAATTAGGACTTACTGCGAGTTTCCTTCTTCAAATATGTGTTCCGTTTTCTATATACCCAATGATATATGAATTTATGAGAGTTTTTGAAAGAAAAAAAAGGAGTTTTTTTTGGGCAAGTAATTAGGACTCGCAAGATATGTGTATGGGGTAGAATCCGTAATGGACAGCTATGCGAACGGGGAGCCAACACATGAACAACAGAACCATGCATGACTCAACAAAAGGCGACTCTGTTCTGGGTAGGTGAACAAGTCCGGGGAGGATGGTCGTATTGTATAAAGATCCAGAGCTGTAATGCAGGTCTTACATGACCCGGGGGCAAGTGACCACAATTAAAGGAGAGGCCGGTCACGATAAGTCTAAAAAATAACTGATCCCGAGGAATTCGAGATTTCTCCCCTGAAGAATCTCAACAATATGGGAGACGTGCAAAAATTGTTCAACCAAGTAGGGTGTGTAGTAAGGAGGAACATTGTTTAGGGTTAGACTATAAAAACACCTCTTCCCTTCACGTGTATCCATATGATTTTCATCGCGGAACACTATTATACTTTTTCTCCATTGTCATCTTTTAGTTCTAAAGTTCTAAAAAGCTCTTAGCTATTGTAACCCGGAGACATTGCCAGTCAACAACTCTGAAGCCATTTCAATAAGCATCACTTAGTTTGTTTTGTCCAATTACTTTGCTCATTATTACGTGCTCAATATTGGTTTTCATGCAATAAGTTAACATCGTCTATTTCATTATTTGGTTGACCTTAACTTGCTTGTCTTTAAGTCACTAAACAAATTCAATTGTTACTATGAATTACGGATTTAGGGGTAAACAGTTTGGCAGTCTGTGGGGATATGATAGTTGTGTTATTTCGACCTGTTACAAATCTTCTCTAACTTACTATTATATGCTTTGCAAGAGAAACTTATATCATGTCCGGAATCGAGCGAAACGTGTTGAACGATGGTTAGAAGGTTAACACAGTGAATCTGAATGATGGCTTGTTACATGTGAATGGGGCTGACGTACCCCCAATTTTGCTGGAGTGTTTCTTAATGTGGAACGGGACAAAGGACTAGAATAAAGACCCTATGCGAACCCCTGTGTATAACAAGGGTCAAGATGAAAATTCCATACGGACCCCGCATCCAGCGAAGGTTGCCACTGCCATAATGAAAAAGTTTACATCCCCGGAGATGATGTGGAATACTCCGACGATGATACCAGCGATGAGGAAACCAACACCAGACAGACTAATAACGATACGTCGAGCCGCTCCGGATCCCCACGAGGCTTCAGAAATTACTCCAGCCTAGAACGGTGGCAAAACTCTTATTAGCCCAACAAAACAAGATGGTGATTCAACAAAGAAAATGACAATACAACATAACCAACTGATGGATCAGCTACAATATGTGGTGATGGTTGTGTACAATAATAGTATTCTAGAAACAGCGACACCCCCTAACAGAGCAGTGACACAGGGAAGGTCCGGTAAAACACAATTCGGTACCGGATATCAGCCATACGACACTAGGACTAGGGGGTCCAGGCATGATATAGTTCGGGGGTGTCACGCCCCCAAACCTGAATGGGACGGACTACGCTCTATGTGCAATTACTATGAACATGTAATAAATTATATGACGTAACTCAAACGATGAATGGAAAGACAAGTAAATCCTATATAAAAACGTGGCCACTGACCCACAATATGCAACTGAGTAATAACGGATTACAAATCAACCCACCAATACTGTTTATGATGCCTTTACGAGTACTTAGACTGAACACTGATACAAGCGCCAGGACAGGGCCCCGAGCTACCCATAATCTCTAACATTAATGCAATTACTAGAACTGACTTAGTTCCAGGTAGAAGTGGTGCTTACAACTCTTCCGCTGATCATCTGCACTATCTAACGAACAAGTCTACTAACCTGTTTAACTAGACCTACAATGTGAAATACAACAAATACATCCCCGGCAAAGGGACGTCAATATAGAAAGACTGTACAAAGTACATAACGCAGACAGAAAAACATATACAAGAACTGAAGCTCATATAAGAGACAAATGAGATGTAAGTAATCAAATACATTATAAGGCTCTGAAACATCCTACTAGAATACATATTAAGTCTTACAGTATTTTAGTAATTCTGGAAGTTCTTCTGAGTCTTTTTGATGATAGCTTTGAGTTGTTATGTGGAGCGATATTCTGGAATCGTTCATTGTAACACTTGGGATCATTGTTCATTACGTGTATTCTTTACTTTATTTAGAATAAGTAAACCATATATGTCATATGAGAAATACAACATACTATATGAACACAACATGTACATCTGAAATACCATGAGGTGGCACCTATGCATTTCATAGACTGACCATATAACTCACCTTTACTTGGGTTGAACTATGCATTTCATTTCATCATCAAACCATCCATAATCAAACTTTATTGTGCACCTATGAGTTTCATATATCATCTATAGGGCGTGATACATGAACGTACAATATGCAGTATCCAATGATAGTGATCATGCTCGTTCAACATACATATAAACGTAACCATTAACATTCTAGAGATCCATATTCATTAGATTATGGAGGTGATTTACACGATTCTTATAAAGTTGTTTACTTGTGAAACATGTTCGTTTAATGCATATGCAACATATTTGATTACTAATCTGACAGGACCTGACATTCTTGCTAAACGAGGAGTTCTACACAATCATATGAGATCTTTAAACGATACGAACAAGATCATATGGAAGGAGAAATTGTGTCCAGATAGGAGACTTGCGACAATTTATTTATTCAAAACTCATATGAAGGAAGGGACTTATGATGGTACTTCATGTCGGAGAATACATATACGATTTGGACATGCGCTCTTGATGTTCTACCATTCTCATTTGATACATTTTGAACTCATACTCTAATCTTCTTAAACGTCTTACCCTCGGAGAGGACTATGCTCGACTTAGTTCATCTTATAGGATGTTCTACAACCCAATAATGATAATCCAAATATTGTCAACACGTTTCACCTAAAGTTGAGAACAATAGATCCATAACGATTACTTAATGTCATTATCATGAATTACCTTAAGTTACGATCTAGGATTCATCAATGATACTCTGGAACTCATTCATCTAACTAAGCCTCAAGTAGGATCTGAGGTCTATCGACGAACCCCTGAAGCTATTCACATGATTGAATTTACCGTACAATCTATAACCAACCAACAATCTCATGAAATTTAACCATACAATTCATCTTAATTAGTATTTCGTCATCCGTTTAAGATACTTAGAATTTATCAACATAATCCATCTTAAGTCACCCTCTATGCACCAATTATGACCATATACAATTTGCCAATATTATTTATCTTAAACAACGATCTAGAATCCCTTCAACAATCACACTAGCCATACAATTTAACTTAAGTAACGGTCCTCTGCGTGCTACTCGTGTAATTCATCTTAAGTATCATTCCATCTTCCACTAATGATCTTAACACATGATTCATCTTTTTTAATTCTCTATATCCCAATAATAACCAAGTAAAACTATCAATACCATTCATCTTACATACATTCTATAGCCCATCTAAGGATACTGTAAGAACTCTCGACATCTATTATCTTAAACGTAACCTACGACCGGGATTACTCGAATGGAGTATCGATATTAAAACATATGATGTATTCTTATTCAGATTATGAGACATATAACGTGGAGTTGATAAACTTTTTGGGACTCTAGACTTCATATTATATACAGGGGAATAAATATCGGGAGTCATGTCGTAGTGACGAGTCAAGAAATAGACTTACGTACCTGGGTTCAAATCTTGACATGAATACAATGAGTCAATCTTTTCGATAGATGTCTAACCTTGATTGCCTTTTTAAAGCTTCCATAACTCTCATAAAAGCTCTTGTAATAACCTTCCATAACTTTCATAAAAGCTCTTCTAATTTTCTATCCAAAAATAGCAAGGTGGTCCCTTCGTTTTCTTTTAAAAAGACCTCGCGGCACCACAATCTCAGGAGAAGCTTCACTTTTTTCCCGAAAATTCGTTTATTGAAATACCCGTTCTTTGTGAATTAGCTCTCAGATTTATAATTACAAATCTGGTCGTATACCATATAATTTGCACCTTCAAAAATGTGATACCTTAAAGGATAAATGGTAAGATTCATGGTTAATATGCGTCCACGTTACACGTGTCATTATTGCACATAATTTGCTTTTGACTCATCAAATCACTTATTGCCCTCCTTTGATCTAATATTTCCACTTGTAAGTCCAATTCTAGTCTCATTACTTAAAAGAACAAAAATTATTGTCCATATAATATTTATCCAATGATCTTAATTAATTTCTTGTCTTCTACCATAATTTCCCATTAGACCATTTACACATATAATTAATTTTTTTTATCTCAACTCACTCAAATAATAGTTATTTCTAACACACTTCATATACTAATTATCATGATCATGTGGTATAGCACTAGTCCATAGCCTTTTTCGCCACACATCAAAAATTATTTTCAATCACCGTCATCTCACTTGTTAAGTCCTAAATTATTTCGGGACTTCATCTTTTTGTACTCTGAGCTCCCGATATGCATACATGAGTATGACCAAAATTCTATATGGTCCATGCAACTTGTTCAACATTCCGAACTTTGACAAAACTTTTTTTTCAATTCGTTTAACCTATAATCCCCACGTAATCTCTTTAACACTTGTTATAAACCTTCCATAACCTTATGAATGACCTTAATACCTTCAAGCTCATACAAATTCACTATGATACATCCTAATTCTAAGATACGGGGTGTTATAGGGGGTAGGTGAATTCGTGCAAGGCAGAACTCTTAAATTTCAAGAAGGAACTTCACTACTTGATGAATCAAATTTTGGAGGCTCCATAGATCATTAAAGGAATGGACAATCGAAAGAATTCATAGCTACCATTTGAGCCAAGTGCGGCGCCGACACCCATTCCAAAGAGGTTCAAGATACCAGACATCCCTAAGTATGATGGAACTACAGATCTACAAGAACATGTCATGGCTTACACGACCGACATCCTGACAAAACTAGATACTGAAGACTGGGAGATCTTCTCTTTTGACTTGCTACAACCCCAACCACAATACTCCAAATATTGGCAACCGCAACTCCGCATGTGGGAGAAACCCTAGCAATGGGATCCCCCCGGATATACCTATAGAAACATCATGGGATGTGAGGATATGTTTGGAAAGAAGAAGTAAAACAACATGCTCCAATGGATAATTACCGTGGTTTTCCTATCTATTGGAAAGAAGAACATGTTCCTATCAAGATTTATTCATACAGTTCTTGAGTTGTAATAGTTAGATTCTTGTTGCCCTTAACTGTACAACTCTTACATTCTTAGTAAATTATAGTAGGTGTTAATTTTGAGTTGCAAAGGGCTTCATTTACTAGGTAGAGTCTTTGAAGAAGTTAGGCTACAGTTGAAGCATATTGTAGAGAGGGGGATAAGGAGTCATTTCCTTAGGTGCACAAAGTTTTGTAACCTTAAATAATTCTCGAGTTCTAGTGGAAAGTTTGGGGAAATTCGACTGGAGATAGGTCATGATTTTTTCCTCCCTTGAGCAAGCAGTTTTTCACGTAAAATTTTTGTGTTGATTTACTACTCCGCTCTTACCTTCTTGCACATTTGCTGAAAGAACACGTTTCTTTTCGTTTATAGGTGGCAACAAAATACAAACCCAATGAATTTTGTCTTACCCATGTGTTCTTATTTCAGAGTTCTCTTAGGTGTAACACCTCGTACCTTTGGAATAAGTATTTTCCATGATCAAGGGGTTAAAGACCAAGTGAGAAATCTTGAGATTAGAAATTCGATAAAATCAATGTTCTTCACTTTTATGCTCAATTAAATGGACCGTCAAATAAATCACAGACCGTCAAAAGCACCGTGAAACAGACTCTAAAAACTCAACTCACTGTTTCCAATTCACAGTGGGTTTCACGGTCCGTATAAGTTTCACAGATAGTGATTTGTACCGCAGAATATTCCACAGATCATCTTTTGCACCGTAGAAAGGGCTGTGAAATGTACCGTGAAATCGGTCTGACTGCTGAACAATATAAATACACATTTTCAGCCTTTTATGTTATTTTTCATTCTCTTCAAGCCCTAGGATAAAGTTCTTCTCCTCTTATCATCCGTATAACTCAAGGTAAGTCCTTTCCATGTATTTTCACACGATTCTAACCAATTATACTCAGGTTCTAAGAAAAATCATTAATTATTAACCTAGAGTTTTCAAGAAAACTCAACTTAAGGGTTTAAAGTTCAGGCTTTGCGAATTCTTCATCAAGAATCAGACTTTACTATAGGACTAAGAGAGATTAAGGTATTTAGAGCTTCTATTCATGTGTGGGAACATCATTGCTCTTCCCCACACCACTTTTACTAGATGAAACACGAATTTCCTCATACATAGGGTTTTGCTCTAATTCATGGTGACCCTATATACATGTACAACTATATACCATGCTTATATCGTGTTTCGTTAATTATATTCATGATATGTCATTATGATTTTCATGAACCTGTTCCTAATCCATGAATGCTCATAATATCGAATCCATGAGTTTCAAGCATGAAATACGAATTGTTTATGAATTACTATTGTTTTACTTCATGAGTTCTCCATGATTTTCTATATTTTATGAAAACTATATACATGTTATATTATGTCTACAAACCATGCTTACAAGTCATGTTTATGAAATTCATGGGCTTACAAGACAATTATATTCATGTTTATGTTTTGGGAGTTGCATAGATTACCGAGAAGGTTTAATACTTGAAACTAGGCATGCCAACGTAGGATAAGGGTCGATCCACCCAGTTAGGATGATTCCTTCATGTTACCCATTGCATATTATTGGATCCATTCATGTCATGTTCATGTCTCGTACCCCAGCAAGGTACGAGATGGCTTAGCTGATCGGGTAAAGATCATATGCCACGTGCTCGCGTGATAGTTTCTTGTCGGTTATAATAAAGCTCTCCAACTTAAAATGATTTACCATATTTTATTTTTATTATATACATTCATGCCATATATTAAACATGCTCATGCTCATGTTACAATTTCAGTTTCAATCTCATGTCCCTATTACTTCATGTGCCTACTTATTCATTCAGTTGTTTTATATACGACTACAATTAAAATATACTTACATCTATTTTTTCCGAGGCCTGCACTTCACGGTGCAGGTATGGAGTTTCAAGATGATGGATCAGTTTACTAGGATTCTCTGTATCAGCTAATTGACGAGCCCCATATCATTCGGGGTGTTAGTTTAATTATACATGTCATACTTTACAGAAAAGGTATGTCAGGGCCTTGTCCTGGTAAACATTTTTAGCAGTCAGACTCATGTTCAGAGGTTTCATAGACTAGTTTAATATGTCATGTTAGATGTTCAGACTTACTATGTTTTCAGGATTATTTTCGCAATTCTATTTTCAGACTATATTACAATATTCAGTTTGATATGTTTTAGGAGAAGTTGGCCCTTTTTATTTCATTTTTCATCTTGATGGATCTGATCCACTAATATTGCTAGCTATTATACAATAACCATACATATGTGTTCGTGTATTTACTTAGCATGCCCTTCTACTTATATTTGATAACTTTGAGTGCTTTCTAACTCCCACACTTATTTTCCCCTCTCCTTTGCATGTTCATGGACCCAAATGGGCCCATATTATTCCTCATCCGCAGTTGTTCTGAGCCAATTAGGATAAAGCCCAATTCCATTTCTTTTTCTATTGAGTCCGGAAGAAGCTAAAGAAGGCCTAGCCACGGGTGAAAATGACTTAGACAATAGATGTTTTTTCCTTTTACCCGGAACGTTAGTGGGTCGGTATGCCCACCAACCTGTTTTTCTTATCTTTATTTCTTGCTTATTTATCATTGTATTTATGTATTTGTAAAACCTTAATATTATTGGAACTCTAGGATATGAATTAATTGAGATTATTTAGTTTCCACCTTTTTTACATCTTTAAATAAATAGGATCACTTTTGTAACTTTAATCCGGATAATAAAAGATGCTTTATTTTTAATACTTCGGCTATTTTAAATATGTTTAGATTAATCTCTTTAGTCAAGTTGCAAGTGATTTGAAAAATAAATATAATTTGGATTTAGGTTACTTTACAAAAGAAAAATGATTTCTCTCTTAACTTGGTTTCTTTCAAGACAAAGTGAAAAAATGGTTTGAATCCTAAAAAAAAAACAACAACAACATACCCAGTGAAATTTCACACCGTGGGGTCTGAGGAGGGTAGAGTGTACACATACCTTACCTCCACCTTAGTAGGTAAATCCTAACAAAGCTTCTTGAAATAAATGATGTTTTGACACAAGTGTTTACTTCTCAAATAATTTAGATCTCTTAAATTTTTTTTTGTAACTAGAGTCTAAAGAAATGGAAATAAGTGAATGTTTGGTTGACCACTTTTTATAAATGAAGGTTTATTTTATAAGGTTGCAATTTTGTTTTTATCCACATTTACACAAAGTTAGATATTTTTTAAGAAAACAAATACTTTATTTATCCTTTTAAAATAAAAAAAGGAAATTATATTCCCAAAAGAAAAGATCTTTCAAAAAGAGTTCCTTACATTATTATATATATATATATAAATGTTGTGTGAAAAACTTATTTTTGGCGAAAAATGATTTGAATGACAATATACTTACAATATTTTAAACATTTTAAAGAAATAAAGGAAAGTTTATTATTTTACAACCTGAGGTCAACTGCATTCTGCGGATCCTTAATACCGGGGTGCCTAACACCTCTCCCGGAGGGTCACTTGAACCGTTACCTCGAACTCTGGTTATTTAGGAATTTTCTTTATTTGAAAAAACCCTTTTTACTTGGTTTTCCTAATTTTCCTTATAAATTAGGTGGCGACTCTAAATAAATAATAAATTCAAGAGTCCATGAGTTATGAAGAAGATTTTATGTCTCGCGTAAAAGTGAACCATAACAGATGGTGACTCTGCTGGAAATTTCAAATAGGTTCTAACCATAAGAGTTTCAATAATGAATTTACTTTAATTGTTTATTTATCTATTTTAACTTAATTAGAATTGTCATTCATGCATATCATTTTCTGCCAAATAACAAATCACACACACACTTGCATCAGTATACAAAGACGATTATGTGGATTCACAGTCGTCCTCTAATAAAAAATCAAAATATTTCTTTGGAACTTATTGAAGACGTAGTTGGTTCATTGTTGTCCAAGAGTCAACAACGGTTCACCCCGGACTGTCCATTCGGGTTCCTAAGTCATTTGGTTAAGCCCACTCTAGTCAACTTAGGATAGAGCTAAGCCAAATCCATTAGTGCATATTGACCCAAGGAGCGCTTTGAACATTTGAGATGTTTTTGAAGCCCATTAGAAGACTACCTTTCATATCCACACAATCTTTTGACCCAAGAATACGTTTAACCAACTACGTGCTAATTGCGAACATGTTTTGCGCCATACGGATTAAACCATTATCCGGTGGGTGTGGGTTTAATCGTGTTTTTCTGTGTAGATGCCTACCAACCTCCATTTTGACATGGTCTTTAAAGCACCAGAGTTGCTGAGAATGTGGTGGTTCAACTTAGATGATAGGCAACACAGATAGATTACATGTTGTCTAGGTCATTTACCCTCCCTCATGACTATAAAGGGTTGTAAAACACTTATTGAGGTCTTGAACGAATACTGAGATAATGATAGGATGATTTTTAGATTAGAGCATATAGAAATGACCCCGACATTGGAAGTAGTCTAGGACTGCATAGACAGTAATGGAACCTGTCTTAGAAGGAGAAAGAAACCTGACCATAACCTCTTATCCCAAACAATCCCAGCCCATCCGAAATCATGAAAATGTTATCCTTAGCCCAAGCCTCTTGGATTTCGGAGATTCCATAGCCTTCCGGGATTTATACCAATGATTTGGGGAAATGAGGGATTCATAAATCATTCCCTAGAATTCCACACTTTCAAAGACTAGGAAGCTACCTGACCTTTAGCCTTCGCCATTGGTCTGTTGGGTACCATGGTATTCCCTCAAAACGCCCACCTTGCCATAGACACCCGGGTCATTTTAGCCACCCATGCCATCTTTCAGGGCATAACTAATAATGGGGAAACCAAATACTTTGATCTACTCCCAGTCATCCTTGCTGAGATATACCGAGCCTTGGGTAGGTGCAGAAACCAACTTAGGTATTTTCAAGGGTGTAATTTGTTGCTACAGTGGTGGATCCTAAAACATATTTGAAAGTCTGAGGGACCCCCATTCTTACCTACCGATAGCAAAAAAGATGACCTCAAAAACCATTACCCAGATTTTGCTGATAGAACCAAAAGAGAGTGGTCCTTTTATTTCATGAATCTCAAAGAAGAAAACATACAATAGAGATTTGTAGACTTCATCTCAGAATGGGTCATGGTTCAGGGATAGAAAGTGTCCATTCTGCCACTTTTGGGTATTCGAGGGTTCCGCCCTTATGCACTTAGGTCTTAAGACAGTTTCAGACAAAAAGCGCCCCAAGTCGGAGGCATGGGTGGATATATGATTGATTATGAAAAGATAGGATCTGATATACTGGAGAGTACATCCGAGAATGGAACTACTGGCTTATATGGGGAGTGGGTTCAATGGTCGAGTACTGCCTTCGTCCAGAATGCGACGAGGATTATGAGGACTGGTTGAGAGCAGACTTATCAGGAATTTCTAACCCAGGAATTAACCAGTATCGATGTGTTGATGATAGAGAATCCAAAGCTAAGATCAAAGCTTGGATGATTTAGAGCCGAGCTGACGACATAAATGCTAGATATTTGGAGATGAAAAAGTTTAACAAGAAATCCATAGCAGGTCTGAACGAAGAGTTGGAGATCGCACATGGGTGCTAGAAGATCTTGATGAATGTGTGAATCATGCTTTGGATGATACCGCACAGTTGTCGTTCTATGAAAAAGGGTATATGGTAGAAGCTTTGTTGACACAGACATATCTTTGGATCCAAGCTACACTTCGAAGTGCCAAAAAGGCTCGGATAGACATAGAGTCATCATCAGTCATCGGAGGACATTTCTTCTTATTTATTCTTTTATTTATTTATCTGATGTAACCCTTCGGGGAGATTATTAATGATATTTATGATTATGAGGACCATAGATTGATTTAACAAGTTGGCGCAATTCATGTTCAAACTCTAGATAGACCTTAGTATAACAAGGTCCAGGGTCACATTTCAATTTAATATATTGCAATTGCTTGATTATGTGCAACATATTTATTTATGTGTTTTCACGCATTTGTTTTGAATATGATTGATTTGATGTTCCGGGGATTACCCCAAAAAGAAAAAAACAAAAACATGCCCTAAACTTCCAAGAACTCCACCTCCCTAAAACGAACCTTACTTACCTAATCCATTTACCTCTCCTACAAAAGATTGATTTGATGATATGGATGTCCAACGCAGTCTAAGCGCCAATATGCCTGCCATCAACACCAGCAATGGAGAAGAGAGCAAAAAATCACCAAGAGAGAAGCTCAGTGAGTTGGAATAGAGGATTGTTTTGGTTAAATCCAAGCTTGAAGAATTCGACTATCTTATAAATTTGACAGGAAAGCCGCCGAAAGGAATTACCTCATCCGAGTAATACAAAAACCATCTCTCATAGGAAGTGAAAGGAATTATGAAAAACTACGTACCCTTTTCAAGAAGTCCGGGGACATCAAGAGACGAAACACTGAAGCTTGAATATGAGAGTAAACTACTTAAGGAATCTACCACTGCTGCATCTGCTACCGCTCCTGAGAGCGATGAGACTCCGATAACACCAAGCTAGACGTCGACCCCAATATGGTGGGTTGTTGCTCTAAAATCCTACACTTGTCCTTTTGGGTCACCCTGGTGCTTGTACTTTGCTTTGTGGTCTATGAAACGATGAGAACAATGGGGGCCACACACCTAGTGATGTGAGACTACCTCTGTGTGCTCCAGCCTACGTGCACAAGAGATGTGTGTTTCACATGAATCAGCTAGGACACACCGCTGATGAATGTGTGCTCTTAAGAAGGAGAATAGTGAAGCTGATTGATAATGGAACCATCCATCACATCTGGGTACTGTATTCCATGTTGCAACATGACTCAGTTAGTACAATAGAAGGTATCGACCTGAGGTCCGCCTTTGGATATATGACATCACTATCTTCGAGGACTCCTACACCGAGATCTTTGAGAAACTGGTCAGTGCCAACAAAATTTATCCCATTAGGACCCTAAGGAAGTCTTCATCCACCAGAGTTAATGGAGATAGAGGCTGTCTATACCACTCTGGAGTGCCACGTCACAACATTGAGGAATGAGAGATGTTCAAGTTTGAGTTAGAACATCTTATTGGTAACAGGGAGATCTGGGTAGTTTTCCCTCCCCGTTACTGAAGAAATATAGGCTGAGGGCCGAACATGCGGTTGTAAGGGTGACAACCGTCCATGGATTCAAAGAAGAAGTCTTCTTTTAGGTAGTTTTAGGCATCCTTTTAAAATCAAATGTTATCCCCTCCTCTTTATATGTAAATGAATTGCGTCAGACCTGATATCCTTAGGAGGGATGCAGTAAGACCATATCAGGTCTGGTCTAGGGTTTTGGGTTAGTAGAATTGGTGCGGGAGGGGTATTTATCCTTTGTAAACAGAACCATGAACTAGCCTCACTTCCCATGGCGGGATACATAGGCAGTTTACATAAGACCGGTCCTTAATATATATAAATATTTACTCCCATACCTTTCCCCCTTTTGTTTTACTTGTTAAAAGCAGTCGGTTCCAGCTGGCATATCAATCGTTAGGGTTATACATCAGGAAATTCATTAACGATAGGAATGGATTGAAGTGTTAGAGGTTTTGCCTGCATCTTGTACTCGTACTAGATGATAGAAATATCCATTGGATATAATATTTCGAGCCTCAAGGTAGGAAATAAACCTCCTCTTAAGTGCTGCAACAATGCCTTTCCATTCAATAATGGGCGCCTGGAAAACTAAAGCGAATGACTTTCGTCCTACAATCAACATTAGCATAATAAGAAGCCAACCAATCCATGCCATAATAATATCAAATTCCACCATTTCCAGCTCATTCAAGTCGGATAATATATGACAATCATAGATCTTTACATCATAATTCCTATACACCCGCCTAACAACTATAGGCTCACCCATAGGTGTAGACACTTCAAATGACTCACGTAACAATTCATACTCTTTTCCACACTTACCAGCAACAAAGGGTGTAATATATGACAAAGTTGAACTCGGATATATCAAATCATATACGTGATGAGAAGAAACTAATAATATACTTGTAACCACATCTGTAGATGATTCTAGGTCCTGACAATCTGATAAGGCATAAATGTGGTTCTAGGGACCGTCTGAACTAGACGCTGCTCCTCTGCCTCTACCTCTATCGGCTAGTGTCTATGTACCCTTCCCAGATGGATCTATTGATGAAGAAGAAACTGCTACAGACCCTGTAGGTTGTACCATACTGCCCACACCTCTCGTCGAAAAAATCCGCATAATATGACCAGGCTGCCAACACGAATAACACACATCTGAACTCTGAAAACACTGCCCAAAGTGAGCTTACCACATTGATTACAATATGACATTGGTGGCCTTGCCTGATGAGATTCTCCTTTATGATGGGGCCTGATGCCCGTGAATTTTTACACTAACCAGAATAAATGGTTTGATCACGACACTAGACCTGAAACTGCGGTGATGCACTCGTCATCGGATAAGATGGGCGCCTAGGAAATTAAAGCCTAAATCCACCTTGAAAATCTCTTGTATCACCTACGGACATGGCTCTCTTATGCTAGCCCCTATCATGCTCTCGATTGGCTCACTGCTGCCTCTTACGGTTCTCTAGATTTTGTGTATAAGCCAGAATGTGGGAGATTAAATGCTGGAGATATCTCCATCATTCTCTCGACTGGGTCGCTGCTTCCTCATACGGTCCTCTAGATTCTCAAGCCTGAATGCGGGAGATATCCATATTTGGGTTCAGAGAAGCAGTAGTGCACTCATTCACAAAGGGCTGCCCCAAACTATTAACAAACTGATATACCCGATCACTTATGTCAGCAACAATCATAGGAGTGTACCTTGCCAAGGATTTGAACTACAAATTATACTCTCGGACGCTCATATTACCTTGCTCCAAATGTAAGAACATGTCTCGCTTGTCTCATCAAATCTCAACTGGTAAATACCGCTGTAAAAATGCCTTAGAGAACTCCCTCCATGTCGCTAGTGGGGCATTTGGTCCCCAATTCTACTCCGAAGTCTTATATCAGGTTATAGCGACATCACGCAGCCTATAGGAAACTAACTCTACCGACTTAGCATCTCTAGCATGTATAACTCATAAGGTTAGCTGCATTCGATCTATAGAATTCTGTGGGTCTGTATTAGCATTTGTCCTTGTAAATAATAGATTGTCCAGTTTAACGAAGTCCCAAACTCTCGCACTCACAGCCCTATCAGCAACACCGGGAGTGTGACGTTGGGCCTGAGAGGCCAAAAGTCAAGTCAATAATTGTACAGAACTCCGCACATCTAGATCCGGATCAGGGGAAATCATGGGAGGAACTGGAGACACACTGGTTCCCCTCTGCCCCTTTAGAGGTGGTGGTGGGGGTTGAGTCTTGGAGGCTCGAGATACAGCCTCATCTTGGTGCTCATGTCTCCCCAGGTTAGTGGGTGGTACTGACTAGCACCCTTTCCCGCCTTCTCATCTATCATCCACAGAACCTCCTGTCATCTAGTAGTAGCAGACATAGCTAAGAACATAAACAAGATGAAGATTAAGAGTGGACACTTACGATTCAATGCTATCGCACGATCTAGATTAGAAAGAAAGGTAACCATTCTAAGTATCTTATAGCCTCCTGCTTATAAATGTGGTGCACAATACACCCATAAACAAAACTCTACTAGATACAGCTTGTAGACTCCCTAGGACAAACCTGCTCTGATACTAAGTTTGTCACACCCCAACCTTAGGGGGTGTGGCCGACACCCAGCACCCGAAGGCTTGAGGGAACCGCTGTAGTATCGGGAATCTGTAATACGAGACTTTGGCTGACAAGTCCTCCACATAACCGTATGAGACAAGAATATATGACAACTTGCATGCAGAAGAGTCCCAGCATAATATATATACAGATAACCAATGCCCACAAGGCCACAAAAAGAGCACATTACTAACAAAAGGGGCCTACAAGGCCACAACATACACATACCCACTATATATAAGTCTGCAAGCCTCTAAGAGTGACATAATACATAAACAGGTCAGAACAGGGCCCCGCCATACCCAAAATGCTAGTAATATACACTACAGTACATTTAGACTCCAATATAGCAACTCTGAGCGAGGGGAGTGCGATAACCACAACTGAACATGCAATCTACTGAGGAGGAGGACCGGTCTGTCTATCTGTACCTGCAAGCATGAACACAGTGCCCCAGAAAAAGGCATCAATATGAAAGATGTACTGAATATATAAGTAAACAGAAAGTGTGAATATATATGTATGTCTGTAAAAATCAAGTCACACAATGGGGCTAATCATATCATAGTATTTTTTACCTGACCTCGATGAGGACTCGTCGTACCCAACCTTAATAGGACTCGGTGATGTCAAACCAGTTGCAGTGGTGTGCGCACATAAGCGCCATACTCGGCCCATTATAGCGCACCTTAGTAAATATATATATATATATAACTCCCAAGGACATCACAAGCAAAGCATAAGTGACCTATCTTCATTATCCTCCGACTATAATTTGGCACTACGTTCAAGGATTTCAATACAACTATTTTGGAACGTATAGAATCTTAGAGATGCTTATTAATGGAAAATACAGGAGGAATATGAGACTTTATCAAAGAAGTCTTGGTTACACAAGATGGAATTTACTTTCAAGTCAACGTTTTGTTAAGTCATGCCCGGAAAAAAAGTGTGCCCTACATACCTTGTCCATGAAGCTGGTTATGTTCCGCGGAGCCTTTCACGTGGTGTAGACGATTATCTACATTAAACGAGGGGCTTGTATTAATATCGAGTTTATATCTTATAAGGGATTTCATTTAGGAAATTCGTCGAACAACTTATGTGCGTGAAGTTCTAGAGTTACACTACCATGGATTCTCACCCAAATTAGTACCATAATCATCCATAGCTCATTTCCTCAACTTCATAACCTCACCAACATGATTCAACACTAATATTTATCCTTTGTAAACTGAACTATGAACGAGCCTCACTTCCCATGACGGGATACGTAGGCAGTATGCATAAGACTCGGTCCTTAATATATATAAATATTTACTCCCCTTCCCCCTTTAGTTTTACTTGTTAAAAGTAGTCGGTTCCTATTGGCATATCAATTGTTAGGGTTATACATCAGGAAATTCATTAACGACTGGAATAAATTGAAGAGTTGGAGGCTTTGCCTGCATCTTGTACTCGCACTAGGTGATAAATATATCCATTGGATATAATTTTTTGAGCCTCAAGGTAGAAAATAAAACTCCCCTTAGGTGCTGCAACAATGCCCTTCCATTCAATAACAGGCTCGCCTGGAAAACTAAAGCGAACGACTTTCGTCCAACAATCAACATTAACATAATAAGAAGCCAACCAATCCATGTCATAATAATATCAAATTCAACCATTTCCAGCTCATTCAAGTCGGATAATATATGGTGATCATAGATCTTTACATCATAATTCCTATACATCCGCCTAAAAACTATAGGCTCACCCATAGGCGTAGATACATCAAATGACTCACGTAACAATTCAGACTCTTTTCCATATTTACCAGCAACAAAGGGTGTAATATATGACAAAGTTGAACCCGAATCTATCAAAGCACATACGTGATGAGAAGAAACTAATAATATACTTGTAACCACATCTATAGATGATTCTAGGTCCTGACGATATGATAAGGCATAAATGTGGTTCCGCGGACCACCTGAATTAAATGCTGCTCCTCTACCTCTACCTCTATCGGCTAGTGTCTATGTACCCTTTCTAGATGGGCATATTGATAAATAAGAAACTGCTACAGACCCTGTAGGTTGTACTATACTTCCCACACCTCTCGTCAAAAAAATCTGCATAATATGACAAGGCTACCCACACGAATAACACACATCTGAACCCTGATGGCACTGCCCAAAGTGAGCTCTACCACATTGATTATAATACAACATTTGTCGCCTCACCTGATGATATTCTCCTTTATGATGAAGGCCTGATGCCCGTGAATTCTAACTCTAACTAGAATAAATGATCTGATCACGATGCTAGACCAGAAACTGCAGTGGTGCACTAGTCATCGGATAAGATGGGCGCCTATGAATCTGAAGCTTAAATCCATCT
Source organism: Anisodus tanguticus (assembly GCA_034509755.1). Lineage (NCBI taxonomy): Eukaryota > Viridiplantae > Streptophyta > Magnoliopsida > Solanales > Solanaceae > Anisodus > Anisodus tanguticus. The sequence goes on along the minus strand of CM067544.1, from coordinate 31,372,000 downwards.
CAAAACTCTCATGTATCCCCTATCATGCTCTAGACTGTCTCACTGTTGCCTCTTATGGTCCTCTAGATTTTGTGCATAAGCCTGAATGTGGTAGATTAAATGCGGGAGATATCCCTATCATGCTCTTGACTGGATCACTGATGCCTCATACGGTCCTTTAGATTCTGTTCATAAGCCTAAATGCAGGAGATATCCATATTTGGGTTCAGAGAAGCTGTAGTGCACTCATTCATAAAGTGCAGCCCCAAACTATTAACAAACTGATATACTCGATTACTTATGTCAGCAACAATCATAGGAGCGTACCTAGCCAAGGATTTGAACTACAAACTATACTCTCGGACGCTCATATTACCCTGCTCCAAATGTAAGAACATGTCTCACTTGTCTCATCAAATCTCAACTGGCAAATACCGTTGTAAAAATGCCTTAGAGAACTCCCTCCATGTCGCTGGTGGGGAATTAGGTCCCCAATTCTGCTCCCAAGTCTCATATCCGGTTATAGCAACATCATGCAGCCTATAGGAAGCCAACTCTACCGACTCAGCATCTATAGCTTGCATAACTCATAAGGTCAGCTACATTCGATCTAGAAAATTTTGTGGGCTTGCATTAGGATTTGTCCTTGTAAATACTGGATGGTCCAGTTTAACGAAGTCCCAAACTCTCGCACTCACAGCCCTATCAGCAACACCGGGAGTCTGACGTTGGGCCTTAGAGGCTAAAATTCAAGTCAATAGTTGTACCAAACTCTGCACATCTACATCTAGATCAGGGGCAATTATAGGAGGAATTAGAGGCACACCGGCTCCCCTCTGGAGTTGGTGGTGGGGTGGAGTTCTGGAGGCCCGAGATACAACCTCATCTTGGTGCTCCTGTCTCCCCGGGTCAGTGGGTGGTACTGACTAGCACCCTTTCCCGCCTTCTTGTCTGTCATCCGCAGAGCCTCCTGTCATCTAGTAGTAGCAGGCATAGCTGAGAATATAAACAAGATGAAGATTAAGAGTGGACACTTACGATTCAATGCTATCGCATGATCTAGATCAGAAAGAAATGTAACCATTCTAAGTATCTTGTAGCCTCCTTCTAATAAGTGTGGTGCACAACACACTCATAAACAAAACTCTACTAGATATGGCTTGCAGACTCACTAGGACAAACCTGCTCTGATACCACGTTTGTTACACCCCAACCTTAGGGGGTGTGGCCGACACCTACCACCCGAAGGCTTGAGCGAACCACTATAGTATCGGAAATCTGTAATACGAGACTTTGGCTGACAAGGCCTCCACATAACCATATGAGAAAAGAATATATGACAACCTACATGCAGAAGAGGCCCAACATGATATATATATATATATAGGTAACCAATGCCCATAAGGCCACAAGAAGAGTACACTACTAATAAAAGGAACCGACAAGGCCACGACATACACACACCCACTATATACTAGTCTGCAAGCCTCTAAGAGTGACATAATGCATCAACAGGTCAGAACAGGGCCCCACCATACCCAAAATGCTAGTAATATACACCACATTACCTTTAGACTCTAATATAGCAACTCCGAGAGAGGGGAGTGCAACAACCACAACTGAATATGCAACCTACTAAGGCGTCTGTTTATCTGTACCTGCAAGCATGAACACAGTGCCCCAGAAAAGGGCATCAGTATGAAAGATGTACCGAATATATAAGGCAGGAGATATAAGTAAATAGAAAGTGAAACAATAGATATATGGAAACAAAAATCAACCTAAAACTCATATCGAGCCGCTGAGGGCATACCCTATCACAATCATGTGTATATATGTATGTCTGTAAAAATCAAGTCGCTCAATGGGGCTAATCATATCATAGTATATCATACCCGACCTTGATGAGGACTCGGTCGTACCCAACCTTAATATGACTCGGTGATGTCAAACCAGTTGCAGTGGTGTGCGCACATAAGCGCCATACTCGGCCCATTATAGCGCAGCTTAGTAAGAATATATATATATATATATAAGTGCAATGCAAGCCCAACTCCCAACACAACCATTATCCTCCGACTATAATTATTGGCACTACGTTCAAGGATTTCAATACAACCATTTTGGAACGTATAGAATCTTAGATATGTTTATGAATGGATAATACAGGAGGAATATGATAGATTTTATGAAAGAAGGCTTGGTTACACATGATGGAATTTACTTTCAAGTTAATTTTTTGTTAAGTCATGCCAGGACAGAAAGTGTGCCCTACATACCTTGTCCAGGAAGCTGGTTATGTTCCGCGGAGCCTTTCACGTGGTGTAGACGATTATCTACATTAAACGAGGGGCTTGTATTAATATTGAGTTTATATCTTATACGGGATTTCATTTAGGAAATTCGTCGAACAACTTATGTGCGTGAAGTTCTAGAGTTACACTATATTCGCACTCAAATTAGTACCATAATCATCCCTAGCTCATTTCCTCAAATTCATAACCTCACCAACATGATTCAACACTAATATTTATTCTTAACAATACCAAATAACAAGTTGCCATAATTTTTATACAATAAGAGATGTTTCTTCCAAGTTCATATCACCAAACTCTTATAATCTCCAAGTTACCTCCATCAATCCATCAAGCCAAGCTAAGAAATATAAAAGACACATAAAAAGGGGATGAAACCTTACATAAACCAGCCAAGAAGTTTGCCATATCAACCTTCAACTCCAACTCAAGGGGATTCACAAGCTTGCCAAGCTAGCTAGAGAGGTTACCAAGATGTTCTTGATCTTTGGGGGAGGAAATTACCTTGGATACTTGTAGGAGTGTTCTCTAATAGTATATAGGGTTTTTGAGAGTATTTGGGAGGTGTCTAGGGATCAAGGGGTCGAAAATGAGATTGGAAGAGAAATTGGCCGACTTTGAACTTAAATAAGTCACCAAACCGCCTCACATATGTGGCTGCATATGCCACCGCATATGGTGGCAGTAAGGTGGGGAAAAAGTGGCCTCAATATGTGGTCACTTCTGCGAGGCGTAATATCATCTATCACAGAATATGTGTGGCATATCATCGAAACTTTATCAATCTTCATCGAGTTGTCCTTCCCTTAGTCCTATTAACTTCCAACCTTCCAAAACCATTCCTTAACATCCTTATACATCATACGAACCCTCAGAAACGATTTCAAGTTCTCACAACTCAAGTCGGCTAGCTATACTCTCATTCATATGCAAAACCATGAGGCGTAACTACAACATCCGATTTATGCCATTTAAGAGGTGTAATTTGAGTATATCAAATTTTTGTTCCATTTAGGGAGAATATGGTTTTGAAATTACTAAAGAGTGTTTGCTTTATTTCAAGTTTTTTCTATTCCATCAAACTTCATTTGCTTTTTCTGGTGAACCATGTGATATGTCGGGTAGAAATGGAAAACACGAAGGTAATGGTGGTAGGGGAGGCAATGCAATTCCCCCACCACTGGAAATTGAAGATGAATGAGAGAATGTATTTGTTGGTCTTCTTCAGTAGGTAGAGTATGCATCAGCCATTGTTCCTCTAAGGGCTTGTGCAAACTTTGAGATCGACATTTCACTCTATTAGCTACTCAAGCTTGAGGGTTATTTCTGGAACTCCACCGATGATGACCCACATCAACACTTGAGAAATTTTCTTGGTGTGTGTCAGACACACACTCAGAACGTGACTTCTCCAGAAGCACTCCAGCTTTGGATTTTCAAGTACTCATTGGCAAGTGAAGCTAGGGTATGATTTGAGAAATTTCCCCATAATTCTATCCGTACTTGGGCTGAGCTCATGAGAATATTCCTGAAGAAATGATTTCCTCCAAGTAAGAAAGTTGAGATGCGGGATAAAATATTCAAATTCAAGCAACTCTAGGGAGAGAAACTTTATGAGGCTTGGGAGAGATTAAATATTTATCTGATGCAGTCTCCCAATTATGGCTTTCCCAAAAATATTATGATGGAGACGTTCTATATTAGGTTGGATTCGATGATGTAAGCAGTAGCAAATAATGTATCCAGTGGATGTTTTATGGATAAGTCCTTTACTCGTATCACTAATTTGCTAGATAGAGTGATAATGCATAATCAAGCATGGCATTTAGTAGGCAACGATGGAGTGGCCTATGGGGCTCTTTATTGAATAATATGGTGAAGGAGAAATAGGAGAGAGATCAAACTATTGCTCAGTTGGCTACCAATATTAGTCTGCTTACCAAGAGGATTGCTGAGGATGAGACAAAGAAGTGAATGCAGTTGATGAGGTGTAGACACTACTGAATGGAATATATTAGACACATGATTGTCCATATTCTGAGAGGACACCAATGCAATATGAAGATTCGAACTATGTTAACAACTCCAAGGGAGGTTATTAGAAGCAAAATTACCAGAGGTCTGTTTATCATAATCATAATCAATGGAAACCATAGCAACATGGGCAAGGGAATCAATACGAGCGAATGGTGTCTTGAACTAAGGGAATTACAACAACAATGGTAACTTCGAAAATTGGAGTTCCAACACTTATATTCCACCGAAGGGTCAATCATTTAATTCGCAGCACTACGAGAAGGTCCTTCAAATGATCAAGGCAGTTCTAAATTGGAGAGTATGATCGAGCTGGTATTGGCCAACAAAAGGAAAATTGACAAGTCAATAAAAGGCTTAACTGAAATAGTGGGTTCTCATACTGATTCTATTCAGAAGCTTGAATCACAAATGAGAGATCTTTCGAGAGAGCGATATCCGAAGTAGAGAGGTCAACTTCCAAATAACACAATTCAGAACACAAGTAACAACGGAGGTGACTTAGCTAATTATAATGCTATCACTACTCGGAGTGGGAAACTACTTCAAAGTGAAGCCTAGATGGTTGTTGAATTGAAATCCGAAGAGGTATAGGAAGAGGCACCACTTGATGTGCCAAGTGCTGTTGATGAAGTACCTATCATAGATCCGATATTTGTTGAGGTTGATAATATTCCAGGTAATTCAAAGGCTCGAGAGGTGAGCACTAAAAAGGGCAAAGGCAAAGTGACAGTGGCTCTAAGACCATTGACACAACTGTTTAAATATTCACCTTCCTTTCCTCAAAGGTTGGTAAAGAAGACTGAAGATGTGAAATGTCAGAAATTCTATGATCAGTTGAAACAGTTTTCGATGAATATTCCATTCATGGATGCCTTCCATAAAATGCCAGGGTTTGCTAAATATTTTGTAACGACCTGTTTGGTTGTTATTGTGCTTTTAACCCATTTACCCTAGTTGACCATTCCCCAAGTTCCGTTAGTATGCTTTTGACATGAGAGGATGGGCAACACGGTCCCCGAGGTAGTCGGGAGAATTTTATGATGACTTATGCGAAGTAGAGCCTTATAGTGAAAATCATTTGACTAATAGTTGACTTTTGAGTAAACAGACCTTTCTCTGAATTTCATCAATTCTGAGAGGTTCGAAGGGTCGTTTATGACTTGTTGGGATCGTTGTTTAGGTTCTCTAGGCCCTTGAGAGTGTTTTTAACTATTGGCTGGAAAGTTGGTTTTAGACCGTTGAGGGTTGACTCGATCAAATAGACCTCCGATAGAAATTTTAAGACCACGAGTGAGTCTGTAGCATGTTGTTATGTGTGTGTACATTTATGTTTTGTGTCGGAGAGGTCTCGAGTGATTTTCGGATTTCAGAGTAAATTTGTAAGACATAGAAACTACTGGTGTTTGTTGTTACTCGTTGGGGTGGGCATCAGTACACCCCAGCAGATGTTGAGTTTGGTAAGGGTACACCGTAGCAGATAGGTAATCGTTGTGGAAGAGAGTTGGGATTTGTCTTGCGCTGCGGGAGCGGTTGATTGGCCGCTTGTGCACGTCCCGCTGCAGTGAACCTTTGACCGCTGCAGCGGACGACGGGAAAATCAAAACCCTTTTAAGTGTTAAATTAGACCCTCATCCCCTATTCCAAAAATATTCCTCCAAGGCACTTCTAGGGAGAATTCAAGCATTTCTTGGTGATTTCTTCTTAGGGTAAGCCTCTTTAATCATATATTCCTTGATTTACCTTCTTTAAGCTTATTTCCATAGTACAAAATCTAGAAACTAGTTGGAGAAGATGAGTTCTACTTAAATAGGATTTATTTGATTGTTAAGCTTAAAAAGTGAGATTAATTTATGGGTTTTACTAATCTAAGCATGGGTTTCATAAATTAGTAACTAATAGGCTTGAATCTTCCATTGTTGTTGAGAAACTGATTATGGAAAATCTAGGGTTTATGCCCAATTTGCAGGTTTTGCATTGTCTTATGAAATTGATCTATTATTGAATTAATTTATCAATTATAGAGTAGAATTGAACTTCTAGAACATTGGGTTACCAATTTCACCCTTTAATTATCATTTTACCCTTGTGGGCCCGTTTCCCTTTTTTTCTTTTAATTGATTTTGATTCGAAAGATAGTACATCAATATGGGTGTTGTTCTTTCTTGTTTCCAACTTAGAACTAGATTATGGTTAGATTTTAAGTCTTCAAAGGCTTTCCATAAAGGCAAGGTTCCGGTGTGATCATTTGTGGCTCCTGCTCGACATTTAGGTAGGTTATCGCTTACCTTCTAGTTAGACTTCGGTTAGCGATGCATATGTAGAGTTAGTTATTATCGGAGAAAGCATGTTATGCCTTCGTGTATGAATTTGAGATGGATTATTTAGGATTGGTATCATTTACTGATTTGTGGGCTTGTTGCCTAGTGTTTGATATTTGATTTTTTACTTAGTTTTCGTATAGTGGTTTGTTATAGTTACTCTCACTTATCTTTGTATTATCATGGAATGAGAAAAGGACTCGACTTGATACAGATATTATGTTATGTATCTATATGTGGTGCGATTGGGATTTGATTATGATTTACACTTAAGATTGATACATGCACATCATTCATATACATTATACATGATTTATTATTGTGAACAGTGATTTGATATTAATAATGATAAAAGGGAAAGTGAAACATCAGAGGCTTCACATTATGGTATTTGCTACATATATATTCCGTATGACATTGCTTGCATATATAATTGGTGTTACCTATGTGGTCCTAAGGGAATTTATTTTGGATGTGGCATTGTAAAGATTGGGGAATAAGTTCATATTGGTAGTTGATTTACGGATGTTGTTATGTTTATTCATCTCATGATTGGTGTTGAAATATCTGTGATTCTTGTAACATATTTGATATCGTAGACATCTCTGAGTTGTGTGCAAAATAGCTAGTGGTGTGGTGGGTGGTAGAGTCATCTCCAGGCCATGTATGCCGAGTGACTGGTACAAGGACTTTGTGGGTCCCCCATGGATCATGACTATCGAGACATGGAGATATTCCACTCAGAGCATGTGTGTACGAAGATTAAAGTTGTCTAGTGCATTGCATTACATCACACATACATTCATATTACATCCACACATATCTCTGATTCTGTTTGTTGTATTCATTGTTTTGCATGATGTGTTTCAGCCTTGATTCCTTGATTGTTAATTCATTTGAGATGATGTTTGCTTGTTAATCTCTTACGTAGACACATGATGGATTTGAGGACTAGAGGTTGTGCCTAGGCTATGACTGTAGGCTACTGAGACCTAGTGTAATTCACATTACTGTAAGTCTTATGTGGATGCACTTAGTGATTACTTCATTCTCGTATTTCTTGGATTCTGACTGAATACTCGATACTTGGGTTGTTTACTCTTAGATTGTGATAGTATTTGTACTTGATTGTGAGCATGTCCATTCTTCAGTTTCTTTCTTTATATATGTTAGCTAACCGTTGTCGGTCTGTGATACCTACCAGTACATAGTGTTTGTACTAATACTACTCTTAGTATACCTTTTTCTGGGTGTAGAGTTGTTCCAGGTACATGAGCGAGGTCCGTTTACCCTTCAAGGATCTTTTGGAGTTCATCTGGACTTTTCTTTTTAATTCTCCTTCTAAACAAAAGTTATATTCAGGTTGTGGTTGTAACTTTTATTCATGTTGTATATTTAGAAGCTCTTGAACTATTTAGACCAGATTCCTTAGATAGTGTTGTATTCTGCATTTTCATATATTTATGTTCTTAGGCTTTTATTTCTCTTATTATTTATTTATGATGTTTGATGAATCTGTAAGGGATGGGTTCGTCTACCATGTGGGAAAATGTATGTTCCCGCGCGTTCCCCAATTTGGGACGTGACAAGTTAGTATTAGAGTCCTAGGCTACCCGATCTATAAATACAAGATCATGTCTAGTAGAGTCTTGAGGATCGGTATGATGAGCTTCGTCCTTATCTGTGAGAGGCTATAGGACATTTAGGAAACTTTGAATTCTTTCATTCTTTCGTGCTATTTCATTCAAATTGGTATCTAGTCGATTCCAATTAGTATCTGAATTTCCTTTTCTTAATCACCCACGGAAGGAGGGAACTCATCCTCAAACTCTTATGCGAATGGTTTGTCTATGACGTGTTGTGGTATGGTACGAGATGCGTTGTCCTGATTTAGATGCTTGACCAAGTTCAGTTCTAGATTTGGCTTGAGGATTCAATTGTGGGGGTTTTCTTGAGAAATAGGATAAATGGTACAGAGGGTCACATGATCTCCATGTTTTCAGTGTTGGGCTACTCGAAAGTGGCAAAAATCCATTTATGGCTTAATAGAGTGATTTGTTCAATGATATGATTGGTTTGGGTAAAGTTTCAACATCGCAAAGGTATGATGACAGTTTACATGGCGCGGGTGCACCAATGGAAGGTATACGATTCATTAGTGGCAGGGATTGGGTGTCGATATGTAGGGACGAGTGTAGGTTCAGTAAGGATCATTAGATTGGCAAAAGTATACTGACCGCGTGTAATAAAGAAGAGAAGTTGAGAATAAGGACATGAATGACGATTTTTGTGGGAAACGTGTAGCGAAGTAATATTTCTTATGATAATTTGGTATGAGTACTTTTTTTGTTAATGGATGAAGGTGTAAGGAAGAAGATTTGGATAGACTAATCCATTATTAGGAAGGGAAAAATTGGTAGCTGACGTATTTGTCAGGACAAGATTGAAATTGGTGTGAGAGTGGGGTTTGTCTTCGGTCATGAAAAGTTAAGTTGGACTTCGACGTGACTATATGGTAGTGGTTGTTGGTTCTTTCAGGAAGTGGTTATCAGTTCTAGATTGGAAAGCAATGCTATTTCTGATGAGCGAAGACTTAAGATATTGGGCAGCGGTGGTCCTGGTCCTTCAGTATAAGGTGTGTTCACCAGGTCTTTATGTTTAGAGGAATGGTAAGGATATCACAAAATCAAGAGCTAGTGGATTTTAGAGTTATGATATGGTCCTACACGGTAGAATAGACATAAGGGTTCAGTGTTGAGTTGGTAAATTTGGTTAAGCTGTAGGCCAATGGGAGCCAGTGGTTGACTAATAAGAATGACCCTAGTGTTGGACAAGTGTGAAGTTTTAGGACACAAAGAGCTATCGGGTATTGCCTCTAATATTGGATTAGTATTGAGAGCCTTGTACCTGTAGTGTAAAATTTTCGCTAGTTCCTACTACTACTGGTGTACTACTCAGTTGAGTTGATCGGATGAAAGAGATAAACGCGCAAATGGTTAGAGGTGTTCTGGTTCGACAATTAGGATGTTCGAAGTGGTAAATCAATGAGGTTTGAATTAATTCAAGTTGTGGAGATGCATGAGTACATTGGTAAGAATGCAATTGGTTTTAGGAAGTTGAAGTCAGTTCGAGTGACTATTGGTAGTATTCAGGGGTTGTGGATTCATTACATGTCAAAATTGTTTATTTAGAGCATGATGAACTATGTTTATATTTCTTGAATGACTTATGGGTTCCCAGCAAGCCACCTTCATGGATTTGATGAGTTTCAGTTTAGATTTGAGGTATGATAGGTTTACCGAGCTTTATCAGGGTTTGCGAGTGGACTGATGATATTTTACCGAGAGCAGCTACTCAGACATACATAATGGGTTATGTAGATACTTGGTAATGATTTAAGGAGGTACTATGGTTATGAGACGTCTTTAGAGTGATCAGATGGTGTCCTACGGACTTGGCTCGGATAAGTATTCAGTGGTATGCTTCATGTATTATGATTTGAAGGTTTAAGAAGACTTGGAACTAGAGAAGTCAACTATGAGTAAGAACAGTTTGACGGAAATGCTTAAGAGTTGCTCCAATAAAGCAAGAATTCTTTTCTAGCAATAGTAAGTCATAGTTTTTGTCTTGTGGTTATATGTTTCTAAGAAATCGAGGTGCGAAGGACGGTTGTAGAAGAGTGAGAGAAAGGTTAGCGGAATCAAAATATTTTAATGTTTAAGAGTGGGCTATGATTATGTCTATATCTAAAGGTTTGTATTGTTTTGAGGAATGTTTGTGGGACCTATCGATTACGTTTAGAGGTATGGTTATACCGAATCAGATAATTCCAGCAAAAGCAGTTCTTATATTCAGGAATCTGTGGTGAGAGAAACTCAAGTATGAAAATATGGTAATTGGGTCTTTTAGCCAAGTTAGAGGAAGTATTGACCGATAAGGTGATCGAGTAGTGATTTGGCATACTTCGTGCTGTGGAGACTTCCGTGTTATCATAGTAAGGGTTCTTTGGTTACCGTCAGGTTTCGTACGCTCTTTCTTCATTCGAGGACGAACGATTGTTTAATTGGTATCTGATATAACGACCCATTTAGTCGTTATTGCAATTTTCACCTATTTACCCTCATTGACCTTTCTCCAAGTCCTATTAGAATGATTTTGACACACGGGGATGGGTAACACAGTCCCCGAGGTAGTCGGGAGAGTTTTATGATGACTTATGCGAAGTAGAGCATTAAAGTGAAAATTGTTTGACTAATAACTTTTGAGTAAATGGACCAATTTCATAATTACGTCGATTCTATAAGGTTCGAAGGGTCGTTTATGACTTGGTGGGATAGTTGATTCGGTTCTCGAGGCCCTCGGGAGTGTTTTTGACTATTGGTTGGAAAGTTGATTTTAGGCCGTTAGGGGTTGACTTGATCAAATAGACCTCCGATGGAAATTTCGAGACCGTGAGTGAGTCCATATCATATTTTTACATGTGTGTACATATTTGGTTTATGTCGGGGAGGTTTCGGGTGATTGTCGAATTTCAGAGTAAATTTGTGAAACTTGGAAACTACTGGTGTCTGTTGTTACTCACTGGGGGGGGCATCAGTGTTCCCCAGCAGATGTTGAGTTTGGTGAGGGTCCACCATAGCGGACAAGTTGCCGATGTGGTGAAATGTTGGGATTTGGCTTGGGTTGCGGGCGTTGTTGATTGGCCGCTAGCGTGGGTCCCGCTGCAGTGAACGATGGGAAAATTAAAACCCCTTTTAAGTTTTAAATTAGACCCTCATCCCCTATTCCCAAAATATTCCTCCAAGGAACTTCTAGTGCTAATTCAAGCATTTCTTTGTGATTTCTTCTTTGGGTAAGCCTCTTTAATCATGTATTCTTTGATTTACCTTCTTTAAGCTTGATTCCATGGTAGAAAAGCCTAGAAAATAGTTGGAGAAGATGAGTTCTACTTAAATAGGATATATTTGATTATTAAGCTTAAAAGTTAGATTAATTGATGGGTTTTACTAATCTAAGCATGTGTTTCATAAATTAGTAACTAATAGGCTTGAATCTTCTATTGTTGTTGAGAAATTGGTTATGGAAAATCTAGAGTTTATGCCCGATTTGTGGTTATTGCATTATTTGATGAAATTGACATATTATTGAACTAATTTAGTAATTGGAGAGTAGAATTGAACTTCTAGAACATTGGGTTACCGATTTCTCCCTGTAATTACTGTTTTACCCTTGTGGGCCAGTTTATCTCTTTTTCGTGTAATTAATTTTGATTAGAAAGATAGTATAGCAATATGGGTGTTGTTCTTTCTTGTTTCTAACTTAGAACTCGATATGGTTAGACTTTGAGTATTCAAAGGCTCTCCGAAAAGGCAAGGCTCCGGTGTGATCATTTATGGCTCCCGCTCGGCATCCAGGTAGGTTACGACTTACCTTCTGGTTATACTTCGGTTAGCGAAGCATATGTAGAGTTAGTTATTATCGGAGAAAGCATGTTACACCTATGAGTATGAAGTTGGGATGGATTACTTAGGTCTGGTATTGTTGGCTTGTGGGCTTGTTGCCTCTTTGTGATTTAGTGGCTTGCTTCTTAGTGTTTGATATTGGATTCACACTTAGTTGTCGTATCGTGATTGTGTTATAGTTATCTCTCACCTATCTTGATATTATCATGGATAGAGGAAAGGACTCGACTTTATACTGATATTTTGATGTGTGGCATGATTGGAATTTTATTATGATTTACACTTTAGATTGATACATGCACATCATTTATACACATTCTACATGATTCATTGTTGTGAACTGTGATTTGATATTAATAATGATAAAAGGGAAAGTGAAACATCCGAGGCTTCTTATTATGTTGTTTTCTACGTGCATATTTCGTATGGCCTCGCTTGCATATATAATTGATGTTACCTATGTGGTCCAAAAGGAAATTGTTTCGGACGTGGCATTGTACAGATTAGGGAATAAGTTCATACTAGTAGTTGATTTACGAATGTTGTTATGTTTATTCATCTCATGATTAGTGTTGAATTTGACACTCATACATGTATTCATTCTCATTTCTATGATACATTGATATTACCTGTGATTGGCGTGATGGTGATCCCATGATACATTAATATTACCTGTGTTTGGTGTGATGATGATAAGTGAGGAGGAAATATCCGTGACTCTTGCATTGTATTTGATAGCATAGCCATCTCTGAGTTGTATGCAAAATGGCTAGTGGTGTGGTGGGTGGTAGAGTCATCTTCAGGCCGTGTATGTAGAGTGACTGGTACATGGACTTCGCGAGTCCCCCATAGGTCATGACTGTCGAGACATAGAGATATTCTACCTAGAGCATGTCTATACAGAGATTATAGTTGTCCAGTGTATTGCATTACATCATACATACATTCATATTACATCCACTCATATATCTGATTCTGGTTGTTGTATTCATTGTTTTGCAGGATGCATTTCACCCTTGATTGTTGATTCATTTGAGATGTCTTGTTAATCGCTTATGTAGACACATGATGGATTCGAGGACTAGAGGTTCCACCTAGGCTATGATTGTAGGCTACTGATACCTAGTGTGATTCACATTACTGCAAGTCTTATATGGATGTTCTTAGTGATTACTTCATTCTCGTATTTCTTGGATTTTGACTGGATACTCGATGCTTGGGTTGTTTACTCTTGGATTGTGATAGTGTCTGTACTTGATTGCGAGTATGTCTGTTCTTTAGTTTTTTCTTTTATATATGTTAGCTAACTGTTGTCGGCCTATGATACCTACCAGTACATAGTGTTTGTACTGATACTACTCTTACTACACCCTTTTTGGGGTATAGAGTTGTTCCAGGTACATAAGCAAGGTATGTTTAGCCTTCAAAGATCTCCTGGAGTTCATCTAGACTTTTTTGTTCAATTCTCCTTCTAAACAGAAGTTATATTCAGGTTGTATATTTAGAAGCTCTTGTACTATTCAGACCAGATCCCTTGGGTAGTGTTGTATTCCACATTTTCATATATCTATGTTCTTAGACTTCTATTGCTCCTATTATTTATTTATGTTATTAGATGAATCTGTAAGGGATGGGTTTGCCTACCAGGTGGGAGAAAGGGTAGGTGCCCTCGCATTCCCCGATTTGGGACGTGACATATTTGAAAGAGTTGATCACAAAGAAGAGGCCAATAAAGCATGTTACAGTGAGTGCAACGCACCGTCTGAGTTCGATTATTTCTACCACCAAGGTCCAAAAGAAGGAAAATCCAGGGCCTTCACTATTCCTTGCACTATCGGTCAGCATGATTTCGCTATAGCCCTTTATTATAATGGGGCTAGTATTAACTTGATGTCTCTGACTATCTTCAAGCAATCAAGTTTGGGTATACCGAGGCCGACTAGCATAATATTGCAGATGACTGACAAATCAATTAAGAGGACAGTAGGAGTAGTCGACGATGTGCTTGTTTGGGTTGGTGAGTTTCTTCTTCCTGCTGATTTCGTAACACTTGATTGTGTTGTTGACAAAGACATTCCGATTATATTGGGTCAACCTTTCCTTGTTACTGGAAGGGCACTCATAGATTTAGAGAAAATGAGATCAAATTCAGGGTAAACGATAAGGAAGCCACATTCCAAGTGAGCAATGGTATTAAATTGCTGAGTAATTATGAGAGTATATCAGTGATTGATACAGTGGATGTGATGGAAGAAGATGTCGAATTCAAGATGAAAGAGGAGTGTCTCGGAGAGGCTCTAGCTACAATTTTGGTAAATTTTGATGGTGATGATATGGAAGGGTATGTAGAGACTGTGCATTCGTTGGTAGGATTGGATTTATATAATTACCAGCCAAATACACTTTCTCTTGATTTAGAGAATAGGGCGACTCCTCTGGAAAACCGTCCATTATTGAACCACCAAAGTTGGAGCTGAAGCAACTTCAATCTCACCTGAGGCATGAGTTTCTAGGTCTTAATAACACTTTACCCGTAATTCTTTCTGCATTGTTGACTGAGGAGCAAGTGAAGTGGGTATTGGAAGTGTTGTGGAAATACAAGTGAGCTATTGGTTGGACCATAGCTGATATTCGGGGGATTCCCTTTAGAATTTGTGAGCACAAGATCCAGCTTGAGGAGGATAGTACACCAAGCGTGGAACACCAAAGAAGGGTAAATTTACCTATGCGATAGGTGGTAAAAAGGATATCATCAAATGGTTAGATGCTGGAGTTGTTTACCCGATCGCTGACAGTCCATATATTAGTCCAGTACAGTGCATTCTGGAAAAGGGCTACATCATTGTGGTGCCAAATGCAAAGAATATGTTGATCCCGCAAAGAACGGCCACTGGATGGAGAGTGTGTATGGACTATAGGAAGTTGAATGCTTCAACTTGCCATGACTATTTCCTTACACCTTGTATTGATCAAATGCTTGATCGGCTAGTGGGACAGTCATATTACTACTTCCTAGATGGGTATTCTAGCTACAACCAGATCAATATCTCTCTTGAGTACCAAGAAAAGACTATATTCACATGTCCCTATGGTACCTCTGCTTTCAGTCGGATGCCCCTTGGATTGTGCAACACTTCGGCCACGTTTCAGAGGTGTATGATGTCTATCTTCTCATACATGGTTGAATACTTCTTGGAAGTTTTCATAGATGACTTCTTAGTTGTGGGAGATTCGTTTGATGAATGTCTTCACCATCTGGGTCAGGCATTGAAGCGGTGCGAGGAGACTAATCTTATTCTAAATTGGGAGAAATGTCATTTTATAGTAAATGAGGGGATTGTTCCTGGCCACAAAATTTTTGAAAATGGAATTGAGGTCAATAAAGCTAAAATTGGGTGATTGCCAAGCTTCCTCCACCTATCTCTATTAAGGAGTTCACAGCTTCCTGGGACATGCTTTCTACAAACGCTTCATTATGGACTTCTCAAAAATTCCTAATTCCATGTGCAAGCTTCTTGAAAAATAGGCTAAGTTCATATTTGATGAGAAATACCTTAAATCCTTCGAAAATTTGAAGGAGCTACTTACTTCGGCTCTTATTATTACTTCTCCAAATTGGTCACTGTCATTTGAGTTGATGTGCGATGCTAGCGGTTTTGCTATTGGGGAAGTGCTTGGTCAAAGGCATAATAAAATCATGCACCCGATCTACTATGCTAGCAAGACTCTCAATGTTTCCCAAATGAATTACACTATAACAGAATAGGAGTTTTTGGCTATTGTTTATGCGTTCGAGAAATTTCAAGCATACTTGATGGGTTAAAAGGTGATTGTGTATACAGACCATGCAGCTTTGAGGTATCTGATGGCAAAGAAGGAAGATAAGCCTAGGTTGATTCGCTGGGTTTTATTGCTACAAGAGTTTGACTTTGAAGTCAAGGACCGGAAATGGTCAGAAAATCAAGTCGATGATCATCTCTCGCGGCTTGAAGAATCAGGTGGTGTAAAGGAAGCGCTAGAAATTGATGATTTTTTTCCTGATGAAAGGATTTTGGCCTTGTCCTGTGCCACGACTCCTTGGTATGCTGATATTACCAATTATCAAGTTACCAGTCTCATTCCTGAAGAGCTAAAAAACTATCAGAAGAAGAAATTCTTACGAGACTGTCGCTAGTATTATTGGAATGAGCCTTACTTGTTTCCAAACTTGTGCTAATAATATGATTTGGAGATGTTTTTCTAAATATTAGGTAATATCTATTATGAAGTCATGTCATGGCTCTCTGGTTGGGGGTTATCATAGTGGAAACAGGACGATATCAAAAGTTCTTGAATGTGGGTATGACTTGCCCACCATGTACCATGATGCTAATATGATGGCAAGGTCATGTGATCAATTCCAACGGGAGGGAAGCAATGCGAGGAAGCACGAGATGCCCTTAAATTTTGTCATGGAGGTGGAGCTTTTTGATGTATGGGGGATCGATTTCATGAGTCCTTTTGTGAGCTCATATGGAATCAAGTATATCTAGGTTGATGTTGATTATGTCTCAAAATGGGAAAAAGCAGTGGCTCTACCCAACAATAAAGTGAAGAGTGTGACAAGGTTCTTGAAGAAGAATATTTTCACCCATTTTGGCACACCAAGGGCGATCATTAGTGATGGGGGTTCGCCTTTTTACAATAGGGCATTTGCTGGGCTGCTCGAGAAGTATGGGGTTAAGCACCGTGTGGCCACTCCATATCACCCTCAAACGAGTGGCTTGGTTGATGTTTCAAACTGAGAAATTAAGAGCATACTAGTGAAATCAGTGAATGCAAATAGGACTGATTGGTCGAAGAAGCTAGATGATGCTCTTTGGGCATATAGAACGGCGTTCAAGACGCCTATTGGAATTTCACCTTACCGGTTGGTTTTTGGTGAGTTGTGCTACCTACTTGTTGAGCTCGAACACAAAGCCATGTGGGCACTGAAGAAGCTGAATATGGATTGGGATGAAGCAACCAAACTTTGATTGTTACAGCTCAATGAAATGGATGAGTTCAGATATCAAGCTTACGAAAGCGCAACCCTGTATAAGGAAATGATGAATCACTACCATGATAAAAAATTCTGAAGCGGGACTTATAATCGAAGGATGATGTCCTGCTTTTCAATTCAAGGATAAAGCTCTTCCCGAGCAAGTTGAAAATGAAGTGGTCTGGGCCTTTCCAAGTGGTGAGTGTTTCACCCAATTGGTCAATAGAGTTGAAGTACGGAGATGGGACTCAAACTTTCAGAGTTAATGGCTATAGGGTGAAGCACTACCATGGATGCATTGACGGTTACAAAATTATGGATAGGCACTGTCTGAAGCATATATACACTTCTGATCCTGATCCTGAGTAAACGGGTAACACCGTCGTGTCGCGATGTTAAATCAAGATCTATTGGGAGGCAACCCACGTTTAATTTATGTATTTTCCTTTTTGTCTTTGATTTCAGTTATTTTTATTGTTTTGGGGAAGTTTGATTTGTGCTGGTGTATTAGGAATTCAAGGTCCCAGGAAACGTCTACACGTGTTCAAGTGCACAGTGAAAAATACAGACCGTACAAATTTGTATGAACCGTATTTTTCTACCATCGCTGAAGGGGTGCCTTAAGTTGATCACTATTTCGATGGCCTGGATGACGGCCAAATTCTACGGACCGTACAAAATTGTACGGTGACTGTTACGGTCAGTACTTTTTGGCCATATCATTTAATGAACTCAGGTACGTTGTCTAACTTGGGCACCGTATAAAATTATATGCACCATACAAAATTGTATGGAGCGTACAATTGTCGAGACAGTCCCACTAAATCATTAAAACACCCCCGATCGGTCACTTCTCCCACTTCAACCAAATATTCAAACTCACCCATATTACTCTCCCATAAACGATTATCCTACAACCTCCATCACTCTCCATAATTCATCCATACCCATCGATTATACCTCATCCACTCTATCGCATCCCCAACGCATAACCCTAAGCACCCCACTGAGCACTGACACTTTGATCCCTACTTTCCTCTTTAAGAATTGCAATCAATCAGGTATGTTGACATTTTAATCTCCACTTTGATTCATATTATTGGTACGAAGTAAGTTGTGTTGACTATTGATGTTGGGTAGAATACTTGCACCTAGGGTTTACACATTAAACTGGGATACTTGTTCCAATTTGAAGTCTGGTAAATTGTTTGGTTGGGGTTGGGGTTGGGATTTGGTATATTTACTGTGAATTAGGGATCGTGGGGACAAGAATATCATACATTCATTGAGTCGGAGGGCATTTTGATCAAATAGTCTTGTTGATTCATCATGCCCACCAACTGTTCGTGAAAATGACTCTGATGATAGGGAGTAAAGTCTGAGTAACTTCTGATGGGTCGGAGGGCATTCCAAAAGCTTGATTTTAATCATGTGAAAAAGGGGTGAAGTTTGAGTAACCCGAGCCCTGACACCCCCAAATTAAGCAAAACTAAAAAATGGAATATCATGTGTGTGTAATTGGTGATTGTTGTAGGTCTGTAAAGATTACTAAGTATGGGACCGTATAAATTTCTACAGCCCGTATAAATCTTTTACTTTTGTACGGTCCGTCAAATTATTGTACGATCCATACTTTTTTATACTGCCTGCATAACTGCAAAAATAGTGAAGCCTGCAAACATGAAAATGATGCATGTTTTGTTTTGTTTCTTATTTGGTAACTAATACTATCCCTCCTCAGGTATGCCTCCAAATATTCTGAGCAAAAGAGGTGGCGGGTCCCAACCATCGGAAAAGGGAAGGTGTAGAGGCAGAACAGAGTTGCATACAAGGTTATGGGATGAAGCCTCATACCAAAAGGTAGAGGTCATTCCTTCAAATAAGAACAGGGCCTCCGCTGCAATTGTACACTATCCAGCCACAACGGTATCTAGCCAGGCTACATAGTCTTCTGGTTCCTCCCACTCTGAAGAAGAGAAATCGTCCTCATCTCACTCTAATAATGTGGACACTGACCAAGTAACTAAGTCTACGGCTGGGGACACTAAACAGGAAATCTAGTCGACTGCTAAAACCCCCACTACCTCTCTGAAAGCTGATAATGATGAAGATGAGATAGCTCATGAGATAATGAGTAAACAAGTGGAGAAGGATAATTTTTGTTTTACGGTAGAGGGGGCCAAAACACTGTTTAACCAGAGGATACAATTGACAAAGAGGGGTGGAAAGAACCCATAAAATAGTATATACCAGGAATGGTGGATCAGTTTCATTAAGCTAGAAGTCTTTCCCCACACTGTCAAGACCCTGGAGTTTTATAAGTTGGCCTTTTTAAACAACCCTCTTGGTGAGTATTGCCCTATTCTGGTTCGGGAATTCTATGCTGCTTATAGTGCCATATTAAACAAACTAAAGAAATCGAACCAACAAGCACATCAAGGTACGTCGCTTGAGGAGGTTGAGGTCCATAATGTGAAAGTAGCATATCCAACAATGCCATCACTAGAGTCTACTTCATAAATGACTATATTGCATCAGCACAGGAGGATGAGTCGACTGATAAAGAGATTCAGATAAAGAGATCTAGATAAAGTCACTAGGTTTACGTCTGTGGGTGGCTTCGGTGATAGCAAAAACTAACCCGCCGAGTTGGGTAACTGATAGAAAGCAAAATATCTACAAACACACTCTAACTCTTGAGGTTAAATTTTGGTGGAGTATTGTGCAGTTCAGAATACTTCCTACTCAGACCAATAATGCACTTACAATGGATTAAGTTGTGGTAGTCGCAACATTGATGTCCTGGTACCCAGTCAATTTTGGCAGGTGTATGGTGGAGGAGATTCAGTTGAGAGCATCTCAGTCAGCCACTTCTTTGATTTTTCCATGCCTCATTACTGAGTTCTGTCAGTGAACAAACATTACAAGCATACCTTATAGAGATCACTACATCCATATTGCACATGTTCATGATCTAAGAAAGAGCAAGGATGAGACCCTTATGGAGGGCCATAATACTGAAGATGCATTGCTAGCGATGCTTGAGAGGCATGAGGGGACTAGGGCTGACCAGACTTTTAGGGCTGCAGATGATACCACCACAGAGGTATCGCTTGCCACTACTGCACCCATCTAAAAGGCGGCACCTACCACCATTACTATGCCACCACCTCCAGCTACACCTAGTCTTTCGATGAGTCAGACTGCTCCTACCACCTAACCACAGGTTTCATTAAGAGTAGTTGATCCCTTTTCCCTGACCAAAGAAAACTTCAAACAGGTCGCCATCAAAGCAAAATGGACTGACAAGCAGAAAACTATTATCATGGCGTATATCTTGAGCCCTTGAAATAGCAATGGATATTAGTACATATCTTGAGCCCTTGAAATATCTACAGCGTAGTCTCATGAGGTGCTAAACACTCGCCTAGATCGTTTTGAGATTAGGTTGGCGGCACTTGAGAGATTTGGGCCCAAGTAGTGATGTGGGGTCACTTAGGGCGGAGCTACAGCAATTGAGGGCCGCAGTTCAGGCAATGCATGCCCGAGATAATGTTATTTTAGAGGATTCTACTCTGACTACATAGGAAGACTTGGCCATTTAGTCCATGTCAAGAACTTGAACGATGATGAGAATTCTCCACTGCTACTCCCATTGACACTAGGGGAAATAGGAAATGAGATACGATGGATCAGTCAAATGATGAGACATTAGAGATGACTAGGGCTAGGCTACGCTGAGTGGTGGAGCATAACATATAATTAGCCTTGCAGAAGTCCATATTCGATAGTTACCCCACATCATTCCCCAGCGAGGTTGTAGGTGCCTCATCTAATAGTGTATCGGTCGGAGTAACCTTGCCTCATCCGCTACCCTTGCAAGTGCTAGAGCCAAAGGTTGCTGATATATTAAAGGTCGCAGAGTATCAAGATGAGCAGCACGCCTAGGGCGCCTCAGGTAGTTCTTACCATCTTGTACTTATTTGGATGCATTGGGGACAATACATGATTTTTTAGTTGGGAATGGGGCTAGTTGATCTATAGTATGTTCTGTTGTAAATATGTGTCTAGGACCCCCTCAGATTTTCTTGGCCATGGTTCTTTTCCTGAGGGGTTTTATTTATGTTGAACCTAGAATGTGTAGGTCGTGTTTAGATAAAGTAGAGTAATTATGACTTATGTGTTGGTGGTTTGAGTCACATAGGGCATGTACGATGTTTGGTACTTGAAATATTCCCCTCCAATATTTTTTGTGATGTATTCTCAAAATGTGTTGGTTAATTGACATGGATGATTCCTTTTGTGACATTAAGAGTATTGTGTTACCTTGTGTGTGAAACAATCCTTATGCCAGTGTGTTGTGAGGCGTTATTATATGTTCTCTCGTTATACGTACAATCTAGAACTTGAATGGATAGTCTTGCTTTGTGTCTAAGGATAAGTTGAGTTGTGAAATGATCTTAGGCCTTGTTTGTTTTATTTTGAACCCGTTTTGCCTTTCATAAGCCTAACCTGTGTACATAAAGTATCCCTAGTTTCTCATTTTGAGCCTATAATCCTATTCGTTGACTAGCTACTAATGAGCCTATATCCTTTGTTCAAAATATCCCTATTTTCACACTTGATCCCTCCTTGACACTTCAAATGATGAAAAAGAGGCTAAAAGCCTAAATTGGGAGTGTTGTGTGAAAAATGGGAAAATGAGGTTTATGCCTAAAAATTAGGTAGATGCGAGTTGCCTAGTAAATGAGACGGTGTGGTTGTTGTAAATAATGAGCGAAAGAAGAAAAATAGAAAAAGAAATAAAAAGAAGAAAAATACTGAAAATGTGTACAAAAATAAATAGAGTAACGAAAACCCACACCGAAGAAATAATTAAAAAGGGAAAGAAAGAAAGGTCATAAAAGGTGAAAGAAGTGTAGTGTTCAAGGAGGATAAGTGATGTAAAAATCCCTGTGAGCTTAAAGTTCCAATTTGATCCTCAATGTGATAAGATCAGAGTTCCAAAGATGGTTGATCATCCAATGCTAATATGCTTAAACTGGCATGGAATATGGAGCGGGATTGAAGATTGGACTTGAAGATTTGAGAAGAAGTCATTTATTTTTTGGCCTTCTTGTTGGTCTTGGCCGAGATCATGTTTTCTTTTAGCTTGTCTTTATTTCCTAGCTTAGCTTGTAGTTCTCCTTAGGACATGGTGTAATATGTAAATAACTCTTATCTCCCATTAGGACAAAATTAATAAACCATGTAATAGGAAAGAGGGTGACAAAGCCGAGAGTTCTTACAACAAGATGACAAGGCCGAGAGTGACAAGGTGGCATGGACAAGAATGGTTTAGAAGATGAGGCTTCAAAGAAGACAATTCATGAACCAACTAGTTCATGGATTTGGCTACCTAGAATACATCAAGGTCGGCCTAGGGGAGGAGAAGAGTTGGCTGAAACAACTCACCCAAAACACATATGCAAGGAATGGAAGCTTCCAAACATATTCCAAGAAGATGAGATCTTTGAGAAGCCAAATTCATGCACTCTTCTACATGGGAACCACAAAGGGGTGTGAAAGAGATTGAGTTCATCCTTGTCCCCAAGAAAATCCAAGACCTTTCCCATTGTTCCCACAGTGGCCGAGAATACCCTTGGTCGTCAAGAAAACCCGAACCCTTTCCTATTTGTCTCCACTTGGCCGAGAATGCCAAGTAGTTTTTGTCTCTTTTGTTACCCGTATAGAATAGTCCTTTTACTAGTACAAATAGGACCTTAAGTCATTGTAAAAATCAGAGAAAGAGTGGATTAAATATAAACTTGAGTTTTACTCATACTCTAAAGTATTCAACTTGTGTGTTGTCTATCTTAGATTGGTCCTTGTGTGGGCCTTGGTTCTTGTGTGAGCCAACCCCTTAGTGTAAGTTGAAGCTAGGACTTGTGTGACCTAGTTAAACCCAAGCTAAGTTCCCTTCAGTGTAAGTTTTGGTTAGGACTTGTGTGACCTAATCAAACCCAGGCTTAAGGAACCCCCTTGGTACAAGTGGACGTTGGAACTTGTGTGATCCAACCAAACCCAAGCCTAGGGTCTATCTTAAGGTTACCGGCCACCCTTACTTGGCTTGTTCATGGGCTTGTACTTAGCAACCCCGATCTAGACCTTTTCCAATTGGGAAAACTCATTTTGGTGTCGACTCGAGCATTAAAACCCTCGTGTCATTATCATTGTTCATTAGACCATCCAAACACTTGGTTTGTACCCGAGATTGCTTCTCGCAACTCGTATTCATTCCTTGTCCAAAACACTTCATTCCTGCCACCAACACATCCCACAATACTTTATAAACACCCACAACAAAGGCCAACACCCGAGACCACGCATATCTCCCCGTCCAAACCCGACAACACCAAATAGTCTAGTAAAACAGCCATCACCGATACATCATTGTTTCAGTAAACGTTCGGCTTCCTCCACCACCAAACCCCGATCATCAAGACTACTCTAAACATACCCGTAACACCCTCATAAAATGCCTAAGTCCAAATCCAGCCAAACTACTCAAATTAACCCCACAACACCACCCTGGCCGGCTAAACTGAGAACGCGAGAACCCCAATCTTGGTGTCCATTTTCGAGTCAAACCGAATATAACAAGACCCGATCTACTTACCCACTTACACCCTCTTTATATACATTATATTGCTATAAGAAAAAGGCATTCTTGTCCCACGCTTTGAAGCTATGGATCATATAAAAAAAAAGATTAAGGAGGATCGTAAGTGACATTCTTGCGGAACATGCGCAAGCCTTGAGAAAGGAACTTGCAGAGCATGCCGTGATGAATGATGCCGAATCAAGGGTTTTTCAAAACAGCCCGAGACATGAAAGGGAAGAGTACCATGATTGTGGGAATTCATTTTTTATGGAGAAAGTCAAAATCGAGGAATTCCTCGAGAAAAAACAAGGTCGTACCCTTTTCACTAATCCGTTGTATCATGTTTTAAGAAAAGGGTAGTACTTCATTTATTAATCCACTGTATGATCAATAAAATGTAGAGGAAGATATTGATCTTGCGAGGTGTGTGAAGATTTAGTTCTCCGACATGTATTTAGTGTTCAACTTGAAGAACACGAGGAAACACAAAAGGAACAACTCTTTGACACTCGATGCAAGGTAAGATATAAAGTGTGCAACATGATCATTGATGGAAGAAGTGGTGTCAACTTGGCCTCCGTGGAGATGGTGGACAAGCTAAAATTACCCACCCGCAATCATCTGAAGCCATATGATCTCCAACGGCTAAACCAAGATGAAGGTCTAAGAGTAGTAAAACAAATTCTTGTTAGCTTTCGGATTGGGAAGTATGAAGATAAAATATGGTGTGACGTCATCCCTATGGTTGCATGTCATATTTTGTTGGGACGCCCTTGGTAACTTGATCGGAAGGTGCAACATGATAAAGAAAAGAATGACAACAAAATTCGATTGGTGCCATTGTCACCGAGTAAGGTGAAAGAAATAAAAATCCGAAGTGCCGAGAGGCGCAAGAACGAGGCTCTCTCACTTTATGCAGGAAGGATGGAAGAAGAACCCAAGAGGAGGGTCCTATAGACTCATTGGTATGCAAGGAAGGTCTCGTGGAGCACACAATTGGAAATGCCGACCCTAAGGAACTCTTGAGGGATGCATGTGCGGATGAACTTGGAACCGGATCACCACCGATGGAAAATATTAAAACTACTCTAGGTTTATTTCAGAGAGGTTCATTAGCCAACCTTCAAGCTTATGAGAACAATCCGGTAAGGGCTAAGGATGTATAACAACAAGGGCAAGAACCAATAGACGGGGACTTTGTCCAAGAAAAGTCTAGTCCATTTATAATGTCTGACTTATTGGTGCCAAAACAAGATGAGACTTGGCACCCTTGTGTTAATATCCAAGCGGCCGACAACATCATCACTGAGTGCAAGCTTCCTATGCCGAGATTAAAAGATTTCTTTGATGAATCGAGAAGAGTCAAATGGTTCTCCAAGATAGATTCAAGGAGAGGAGGCCATCTAAGAGGGATCCAAGGAGTTAAATGGAAGATGATTTTAGAAGCCAAGTATGATTTGGACAAATGGCGCATGATGTCGTTCGAATTGTGGAATGCTCCAAGATTTTTCATGAGACCGACACCGTATGTCTCATGTTCGGATCATGAATCTTGGAAGTCTTTACATGGGCCAGGAAAATTGAATCCAAAGCATGCTAGGTGGATGACCTACTTGCAAACTTTCATATTTTCCACAAGGAGCAAGGATGGCAAGCCCAACATCATGGCGGATGCACTTTTCTGAAGGCACATACGGTTGACTGTGCTTAAACAAGAATTGGTGGGACTTGAAGTTCTAAAGGAGTGCCATGAACGAGATCACGAGTTTTAAGATGTAAATGGAGTGGTAAGAAAGCATTTCCAGTTCTAAAGGAGTGCCATGAACGAGATCACGAGTTTTAAGATGTAAATGGAGTGGTAAGAAAGCATTTCCTGTTAAAGGGCTAACAGATCCTTCCACAAAGAATCGTATACTCCTTTACCGGCTCCGGAGCGACCACGGGAAGATATGAGCTTGGATTTCATCCTTGGCGTACCAAGAACACAACAGGGCAAAAACTGTATCATGGTAGTTGTGGATAGATTCGCGAAGAGGGCTCACTTTATTGCTTGTCACAAGACCGATGAGGCAACACATATTGTGGACTTGTATTTAAAGGAATATGTAAGGTTGTGTGGCAAGTTAAAGAAGTATGCTCTTATGATTACTAGTATCCCATCCTTAGGGTATATAGTATCATACAAGGGTATTCATATGGATCTATTCAAGGTGGAAGCCATCCGAAATTAGCCCAAGCCTACGAATATAAGTAAGGTAACAAGTTTTCATGGTCTGGTTACTTTCACTCGGGATTGTTGTGCCCTTGCTGCCAATATCATAGAACTAATGAGAAAGGATGAGTTTAAATGGTTCCAAATAGCACAAGAAGCTTTGGAAACCTCGAAGGGATGGATATGTGAAGTATCGGTTCAAGATCTCCCAAACCGAGAGAAGCTATTGGAAATGGAATGTGAGGCTAGTGGAATAAATGTCGGTACAGTATTAATTCAAGAAAAAGCACCCATTCCTTTCTCTAGTGAAAATTTGGGTGATATACGACTCCATAATTCTACTTATGTTGAGGCATTATATATTATGGGGTCCTTGGTCCCATGCGGACATCATTTAGAACTGAAGTCTTTTTGCTTGTATGTAGATCCCTTCTAAAGTATTCAACTTGTGTGTTGTTTACCTTAGATTGGTCCTTGTGTGGGCCTTGGTTCTTGTGTAAGCCAACCCCTTAGTATAGGTTGAAGCTAGGACTTGTGTGACCTAGTTAAACCCAAGCTAAGGTCCCTTTACTGTAAGTCTTGGTTAGGACTTGTGTGACCTAGTCAAACTCAATCTTAAGGAACCCCCTTGGTGCAAGTGGATGTTGGAACTTATGTGATCCTACCAAACCCAATCCTAGGGTCTATTTTAAGGTTACCGGCCACCCTCACTTTCCTTGTTCACGGGCTTGTACCTAGCAATCCTGGTCTAGACCTTGTCCAATTAGCCAAACTCATCTTGGTGTCGACTCGAGCATTAAAACCCTCGTGTCATTATCCTTGTTCATATCGACCGTCCAAACACTTAGTTTTTGCCCGAGATTGTATCTCACAACTCGTGTTCATTCCTTATGCAAAACACTTCATTCCTGCCACCACCACATCCAGAATAATTCAAAAACACCCACAACAATGGCCAATGCGCGAGACCACGCATATCTCCCCGTCCAAACATGACAACACCAAACATTCCACTAAAAGAGCCTTCACCGATACCTCACTATTTCAGTAAACTTCCAGCTTCCTCCACCACCAAACCCTGATCATCAATATTACCCTCAACATACCCGAAACAACCTCATAAAATTCCTAAGTCCAACTCCACCCACAACTACCCGAAATAACCCCCACAACACCATCCTACCCTTCTAAACCGAGAACCCCAATCTTGGTGTCCATTTTCTGGTCGACCCGAATATAACCAAGACCCAACCCACTTACCCACTTACACCCCTTCCTTATATACATCAATAATCCATTATTATCCAAATGTATATCCTACCCGTCCCTAAACCTACATTACAAGCCATAAAAAGGCCTAATGTGATCACAGTCGAACTGTCCAAAGTCGAAGGCATTTAAAATAAGGGCAAGCATATGGTATCTGCATGTATGGTTTGAGAACTTCTTTGTGAGTGATTTTTTCTTTTCCTATGTTGTCTCTTGTCCCGTGTGTTTTCATATATGTTTGTTGGGACATTCTTTGGTTTATGTGAGGGCAAAAGGTTGATAAAGTGATTGATTTCCCAGAATTTTAGATTCATGTGCACAATGGTTCCTGCAATAACTTTATGTCACTAATTGAAGCTTCATCGTGAATTACAACAATTTTTGAGTCATACATCATGTGTAGTAATGAGGATATAATGTGAGTCATAGTTGTATGAGAAATGTGTTGGTAGTTACTTTTCAAAACCATCGTAGAGATTCTTACTTTGTGATATCTGAGCATTTATGTTAGTATTGTGTGTTGTGTTACTTGCTTGATGACAAGCAAAGACTTTAAGTTGGGGGTGTTGATGTGTCGTAGAATTGCGACACATTTGATATTTTTTTACGATAAGTTTTACTTATTTTTAAGAAAATTTATGTCGTTTTGATGTGTTTTGTTTATGTTTCAGGTAATGGACAATAAGAAAGCAAGAACAAGGAAATTTCAGTAATGTCCCCTGATTTTGGAGTTGTACGGACCATACAATTTGGCTGTCATCCATGAGCCTCAAGCAGAAAGTTGGAATTCTTAGTACAACAGGGATGGATGATTTCTACAAACTGTACATATTTGTATAGACCGTATTTTCCCATAGTACATTTTATCTAAGTGATTGAAGAACAAGAGAAACAAGGATTGTACGGACCATAGAGTTTTATACAGACCGTACAAATTAGCCGTAGAAGAGGATCGTAGAATTTTATACGCACCAAACTTAATTGTACTTTACGTACTATTTAGCAACAAGGGTTGTTTTGTCAGTTTTTAATTTTGAGTTTTTGACTTGTATAAATACTTTTTAGGGTTTTGTAAGTCTGTGATGATCTTTTTTATGTCTTGTATCGATAGTATCAAATACTCTAAGTATTTTGAGGCTTTCAAGAATAATATTCCATCTTTAATCTTCATTATTCAATTGTAAGTTTCAATGAACAATTTCAAACTTTGTGTTATCATTAATATTATGAGTAGCTAAATCTCATTATAAGATTGTGAACCCAATGGTGGGTGTTATGTGAATAGGTTTTTAATCTTGATATACAAATAATGGGTTATTAGTATTTAATTATCTCTCATTCGTTCATGTCTGCTAATGGTTGCAAACATTAACCTAAGCCATAAATTCTTTTGTACTTTGAAAGGTCAATAGGGTTTGGTAGGGATAATTAACAAGGACTCGTGATGTTAACTCTTGTTTAATAGACTCACCTAGGGGGAAAAAGAGTTTACTTGGCATAATTAATCGTTCTTAATATCACTCTTCTATATTTGGGAAAATCATGAAGAGAAATTATTTCTAACTATTGGGAAATATTAGGAAGTCATATATAGATTAAGTGCATATAATACACAATCCATTAGGAGTATATCACACTAATACCTAAAGCATAACATATAACCCAGCGGGGACACAATCTTGGTTTCTTAATCATATGAATTTCAATAAATTCAATATAGTTGTAAGAAATATACAACTTTTTACAACCTTACGAAATTAGAACAAAGACCTAAGTCAAGTACTACACTACTGTAGTAACCTTTTCGCACCATATTCCATGTGGGATTCGACCCCAACCTAGTTGGGTTACTATATTGGACAACCTCCACTTTACACCATTTAAGATGTGTAATTTAAGCGTATCAATGAGCAGTAAATCAAACCAGAAACCTTTCTCTATGAAGGTCATAGGTGCAGTCTCATCCATAACTCTTTACATCTGAGCGTCAAGATCCTCTAAACACTCATGAGTGAAGTCCAACTCCTCGGTCAAACTGGCTATGATAGTCTGATCATGCTCTATCTTTTCTAAGTACCTAGCATCTCGGTCATCGACTTATCTTTGAATGCAGTGTCCCTTGATCTCGGCCTTTGAATCTCTATCATGACTATTATGATAGCGATTGGGCCCCAGAGTGAGGGTACCTTGCAAGTGTGCTCTTAACTAGTCTACATATTCGTCACAACTCGGGAGGAACACATCCTCGGCTAGAGTCTCTGGACCCTATATTACTCGACCATTCCACTCTCGAATGATGTCAGCAACCCTCTTGATCCTATCTTCCTCATAGTCAACCACGTACTTCCTCATGTTCCCTACTTGGGGTATCACTTGTCTCCTATCGAACTATATTAGGACCCTAATAGGTGCATATGGGCGGATTCCCCGGATTCCCAAACGTGGCAAGAAAAGGCATTTTCTACCTCTCACTACTATGGTCTCGAATATAAAGTGATGGAGGCTCCATTGTATGTTATACCCTCTTGGAGTCTCAAAAAATATAAAAATCCATCCTTTTTGGTTTGGTTCTCAAAATTTGGACAAGCGGCTTAAAGGTTATCTTTCCTACACTCCGGTTCTAGGTACGAAGGTCCCTCGGTTTTGTTAAGGTGTTTGATAATACACCATTACACCAAGAGATTACACCCTTGGAAATACCTATGTAGATTTTGGCATTAACCTAAAGCTCGGTATATGTCGGCTAGAATGATAGGGACTAGGTCAAAGTAATTGGTTTCCTTATTTGAGGTTATGCTATGAAAGATAGCGTGGGTGACATAAATGACACGGGTATCTACGGCTTGGTGCCGATCTTTGGGAAAGACCGTGGTTCCTAGAAGGCATATGGAAAAGGCTAAGGGTTGCACTAGGAGGTACACCCTTGGAAATACCTATGTAGATTTCGGCATTGACCTAAAGCTCGATATATGTCGACTAGGATGATAGGGACTAGGTCAAAGTATTTGGTTTCCTTGTTTGAGGTTATGCCATGAAAGATAGCGTGGGTGACATAAATGACACGGGTATCTACGGCTTGGTGCCGATCTTTGGGAAAGACCGTGGTTCCTAGAAGGCATATGGAAAAGGCTAAGGATTTCACTAAGAGGTTACACCCTTGGAAATACCTATGTAGATTTTGGCATTGACCTAAAGCTCGGTATATCTCGCCTAGGATGATAGGGACTAGGTCAAAGTATTTGGTTTCCTTGTTTGAGGTTATGCCATGAAAGATATCACGGGTGACATAAATGATACAGGTATCTACGTCTTGGTGCCGATCTTTGGGAAAGACCATGGTTCCTAGATGGCATATGGCAAAGGCTAAGGGTCGGGTGGCTTCCTAATTGGCGTAGAACCGAAACTCAACGGAGTGTTCTAAATATCCCCGTTTGGACCCAACTCGGTTGTAAAGATCCCTAAAGGCTACGGTTGGGCCAAATATCCAATTGGCATTAGTTAAGGATAAGAACTTCATGATCTCATCGGGAGTAGGCTTATGGGGTACTAGAAGGTTGTGGTCGAGTTTCTTCCTCCTTCTCATACATGTCTCATTGCTACCTATGCAGTAGCCGATCTCCTCTAAGGTCGGGGTCATCTCAAAATCTCTGAACCTAAACACCATCCTATCACAATCCCAATACCCGGTATGGAATTCTAACAGCTCCATATTTCCTTTCATGGTCATAAGTGAGGGTAGGTATCCTAGACAGCTCGTTACTTCTCTTTGTTGAGGGTCATCTAGCAACGATCACCAAACTCTCAGCTACTCGGGTGCGTCTAAAACCATATCGAACTTGCGCTTGGTATGCAACTACAAAATAGAGCATGATTAATTCCCCCCCCCAAAGGACAATAGTAAGGCACAATCAATACTTACATAGCAAGTAGTTGGATGAAGTACCTTCGGGTCATAGACTATCAAGACACGAGGTGGTCAGCCTAATGGGCTCAGATACGTCTAAAATATTTGAACCCGTCTAGGTAAGCATGCGCTAGTTCAGTAGGGATTTCGCTTCGCTCTATCCTAGGTAAACTAGAGTGATTTTGTAAATGACTAAGGGACCCCAGCGGACTACTCAGGGTGAACAATTGTCAACTGTTGGACGACCGCGAACCAACTCCACTTTCAACGTGCTCCAAAGAAGTGATTTTGGTTTTTTACTGGAAGGTGATTGTGAAACCGCATAATCATCTTTGTGCATTGAAAGTGTGTGTGTGTGCCATTTGGCGGAATAATGAGATGCATGAATGACAGTTATAATTTGCGGGAAGTAAGAACATAAGCAATTCATATCAATTAAAAATATGTTGTATTGGAACCCTTATGGTTAGAATCTAGGTTTATCCCCAGCAGAGTCGCCATCTGTTACGTTCACTTTTACGCGGAGGCATAAAAGCTACTAAGAGGTTGTTGGTGCTCTAAGTCAGATAATTTATTTTTAGAGTCGCCACCTAATTTATAGGTAAATTAGGAAAACCAAGTTAAAAGGGTTTATTCAGAAAAGTCCATGAAAATCTTTTTAAACCAGATTCAAGGTAAGGGTTCTGATGATCTCCCGGAGAAGATGTTAGACACTCCGATATCAAAGATTCGTAGAATATTGTTGACCTTTGGGTTTTATAGCATGTTTAAAGTTACAAATTGCTTAAATGTTACTTTTCCGCAAAATATTCATGTCATTCATTTCAACTCAAACTCAAAAAAAAAATGAAAACCAAGGAGTTAAATTTCGTCTAAAAATGGTTCATATAAGGGTATTTTAGTCAATCTATTTTCAGATTATAGCACACCCAAACTTAGTTTGAGTAGAACTCTACTATTTTAGTCCAACAAATTATCCAAACATTCCTTATATATTTTGAAAATCTTTTAAGTTCAAAAAGTTTAATTTGTTTTGAAATGACATGTTTAGAGCTCTAAAAACAAAAATGGGTTTTCCTTTTTTACATGCTATTTTTCCAAAGGTCAAGCCATACTCCACAATGTTTTTCAAAAGACTCATATGTCAACTCAAGTTCTAAAAAGGGCTTTGGTTTTTTCTTTAAAAAGAATCACTTTAGTTGGGCTCAGCCCCAAACAGTCCAAAGAGATGTCAAATTTATACCGGCTTTATTGACTTTTGAGGCAAAGTTTGTAGAATCCAGATTTGTTAAAAACTTTAATTCTGTTTTCTACTCAAACAATTCATTTGGTATTTTAGACAAAGTCCAGATTTTAAAGAAATGTACATTCCAATTTTGTTGCAAGCAGTCCGATTTTGTTCAAGTTTGAATCCCAATTCAGTTCTTAAAATCATTTCGAAGTCCAAGGAGAATGTCCAAAATCTTTTACTTCTTTTGAAATCAATTTTGGCGATTCTAGCTAAACGATGTACATATCGTTTGTGTATCCTAAGTCGTAATCATAAAGGTTCCAATATATATATATATATATATATATATATATATATATATATATATATATATATATATATATCAAATATGTATTTTATACTAGTATTATACATAGTACAAATATATTGAACGTAAAGAAGATGAGTTTAGGCTGTTGGGCCTACCTAAGCCCATCAGTTGACTATTTTCACCCATAGTTAGGCCTTCATGCGCTGCTACGATAAACAGACTCAATAAAATAAAATGTATTGGTTGGCCCTTGTCCCAATCAGCTAAAGGAAATGAAGAGGCCCACGAGGGCCCGTCTAATCGTGCACGGACAAAGAGGAAGAGAAGGGGAAAAGGAGGATACAAGTTAGAGAGCATCTAAAATTATCTAAGTATAATACCAACTGATTAAAGATTAATGCGTGATTAAAATGAAACTAAAACATGTCAAGAGACACCACTCATTAGCCAGTAGTGTTAACAAAGCAGATTTATTAAGAGAATTTGTTCAACATATTCATAACATGCAGGCAAAGGACAATTCAGACAAGCATATATAAGAGAATTGCACATGTGGGCTGAGCCTAGTTTAGTTAACCCAAAAAGAACAAATAGAGAAAGAGTGGAAGTAGATGGGTCAGGCCCACACTTAAATGTTGCAGTCCTAAAAGAGGCATATTCGGAGAGAAAAGAGGTTGGCAAGGGCCCAAGGCATTTAAATGAGGTATTCTTTATTTGGTATACACAGATTGTATACCTGACCTGTACACCATACATACCGAGTCTATTTTCTATACAGACTGTATACCATGATGTACATCAGCATATATCATAAGCAACAACCAAGAAGATAAAGAAGAAAGCATGCAGAGGGTCATTTCTTAGACAGAGGCAGGCAATACCAAACCAGGAGCTTTACTTAAACTAAGATCACTACAAGCTATTATGGCAGATTTTTACCCAGTTCATAGCTTAGAGACAATCACACGACACCAAGACAAGCATACATGTTTCAGTTCATTCCTAGCAACAATCCCTAATATCTCAAAGACCTAGTCATTGTCTTGGACAGAAGCAACTAATGCAAGGTATAGGCTATGGACAAGTCAGTCAAAAACCAAGCTAAAGACCCTTTTTAATTTTTTTTAATAGGTATGATGATGCATGAAAACACAAAATAGCCATAGGATCTAAAACAATCACAAAGTCACAACAGAAATATGGCTTGAGTTCCACATATTAGAATAGACACAATTCCACAGGTTGAATCAAAATACTAATCATTGTTTTATCTTAGATAGATACAGATAGCCAAGTTGAAATCTTGATTTATCCTACTGGACTAACAGATATAACTCAGCTTGAATCCTATTCAAACAAACCATATTAAAACACTTAGCATGACATTCAACAAATAGGCATGTCAATCTAAACTAGCATGAAGGTGGCCTAAACATGTATTATCTAGAAAATAACCATCAAGACATCACATGACATTAGAACTTTGCAGGTTTATACTTCATTCAAATAGATATTAATTTAGGTGATTCACACTTAACAAATTTCAACTTATACCTAGCAATATGTAGACGTGATATTCAAAATAGCACCTTGACACAGATATGCATCACTTTGAGTTCTTAAGAGCCTAATTCCCCTTAACTTAACTAGAATGCAAACAGGTCATTTTAACAGAAATGGACCCATAAAAATAAAGATGTAGCATGATTATAGGTGACACTAAGGCTAATCACATGTACTAAACATAATACATGATATGTATGCATGACAGAGTCACAACAAGGCATACAAGTGATTATTTGGTTCAAGATATGAGTAGGAGTAAGGCACAATTGTCGCCTACTATGCTCCTATACCAGTAACTTAAAGTAGAAAATTAGATGGATATGGGTAGGGATTCACAAGTATATGCAGACAATCACCTAAACATGGTACTATAACTACTCTATCATTTTTGTAACTCTTAAGAGTTTGACATTTTCATTTAAGAATGGAGAAGGACTGAACTATATGTAAGCAGACAAGGCTAAGTACAATACTCATGTAGCTGATATAAACAAGAGAATCTAAAAATCAGGAGCATAGACATAACAAGAATGTATCAAAACATGCAGGGTATCGTTGAGTTCAAGATGTGGTCATGAGTTCTAAACAGAGTTCATGACTACCATGTGTAAGCTCTTCAAGGTGCAGGACCTGGAGTGAGGGAGTTCTAAGGGGTTATTTTAGCCTAACTAAGTCTGATTTCAACAAGTCATGAGCAAGGGTAGCACAAAATGAGCACAAGCAAGCATTTAAATCTTATTACACCAGATACCAAACTCAAGCCACCCTAATATGCCCATGAATCAGCAAATACAAGTCAAGACAGGTTTGTAAAAGCATTCAATGGCATTATAAGTTCATAATCACCTTATTTCCTAGCATATACCCATACCAAGCTAGGGTAGAGTAATATTCTTCCTATTTTAAGTCAAAACTAATCTCAAACCCAAGCAAATATGGCTCACGAGTTCTGACTACTTTATCATCTCAAAAATCATGTTAAAGTTTAATATTTTAACAAACTCCAAGATATACTTATCTAAACAGTCCTTAGAGTAATACTTCTGGGTTCAAATAGTCAAGCAATGGACAAGATAAATCATTTTAAAACATAATGCTAACATTTATAATGTTATCAAAATAGTCAAGGAGTATTGTACCCCTTTTAGGTTACTAAACATGCTTCTAAATGTACATAGACATACTTATAACCCCATAGTTCAGATCCTAACAATATTACCAAGCACACATAGATAACAAGTTACAATGACCATAGTTCATTCAATAGGCTTATTGTCATACCTTAAACTACTCAGAACTGATTCATATGCTAGATTAACAATTGAAATTAGGCCATTCTACAACTTAACTAATCCATATACTAATTACACATTTTATAATCTTAAATACACATTTTATAATCTCAAAGGCATGCTCATAGATGCATATCAATCCCAAAACATTATTTGACCACCAGCAGTTATCCAAAGACGGGCATATTCATATTATTAACCAAATTAGGCCTAATCAAGCTAAAACAAGCCATAAACAACATTAAATATCAAACTAAACATACTAGTTCATTTCATAACATATAATAATTGATCATAATAAGAAATTAAAAGGGAAATGGGATTACCTTATGTGGAGGCAGCCTAGGGTCGAAGGGGAGCTTGATTCTTCACTCTCTAACCTCCAACACTCGCAAACACACACAAAAGAAAAGGATTTTAGCTGTAATTGACCGATTAAACTCAGTAGGTTCCACCAAAGAGCTTGGATCCTAAATTAAGTAAAAATCGATCGTATTTGAACTCAAAATAGCTCTCAAGAACATAAAATTCAATAATTCAACTTCCGGATCCGTAACAATGAAGGGATGGATAGAGAACCCAAACTCTAGATATTCTATATCTAGATTGATATGGGAGAACGAAATGGGGAGAAATCTCCCTCCAAAAGTTCAGCACCAACCAGAATCGTCCATTTGAAATCAAAAGAGACAAGAAAAAAAATTAAGAATCACAGTCACAAAACAACAAAGGGGAGAGGGGTTGCCTCACCTCTAGGGGTTGGGTATGGTGGCGTTGAGGTGAGATAGGGGTGGGCAATTAATACCCTTACCTCTTTCGGCAATACCAGCTGCAAAAGGTAATCGTACCATAGCAGTTGCCATTATTGGCGATGAAGAGATCATCAGGATTCATGGAACCCAGTGTCCATTATTTCAGATGGAGGTGCTCAGTTCACGGTGAATTGTTGGAAGTCATTTCAGAAAGGATTTGGTACTAAGTAAATCTCAATACAACTTTTCATCCTGTTCAGTCAGAATGTACTATTCAGACCCTTAAATATATGTTGAGGACATGTGTTCTTGACTTTAAAGATAATTGAGATGATCACTTTCCTCTTATTGAATCTGCTTATAATAATAGTTACCATGCTAGTATCAAGATGGCACCGTTCGAAGCTCTGTATGGGCGAAGGTGTAGATCACCAATTGGTTGTTCAAAGTTAGTGAAGTAGAATTGTTAGGGCCAGACTTGGTCCATCAGGCTACGAAAAAAGTCAAGTTGATTCAAGAGCATTTGAAAATGGCTCAGAGTCGCCAGAAGTCCTATTCAGACATAAGACATAAATACTTGGAATTTTAGGTTGATAATTGGGTATTTTTGAAAGATTCACCCATGAAGGGTGTCATGAGATTTTGAAAGAAAGGGAAACCCAGTCCCAGATATATAAGACCATATAGGATCCTGCGAAGGATTAGCCAAGTCGCTTATGATCTTGAACAACCACAAGATTTGGTTGCTTTACACCTGGTGTTTCATGTGTCCATGTTGAGGAAGTGTGTGGGAGACCCGTCGTTGGTTGGTCCTACTGAATTCATCACATTTAAGGATAGCCTAACCTATGAAGAGATCCCTGTGGATATTCTAGATCGTCAAGTTCGCAAGTTGAGGACTAAAGAAGTTGCCTTTGTGAAAGTGTTGTGGAGAAGTCAGAAAGTTGAGGCGGCTACATGGGAAACCGAAAAAGACATGAAGTCCAGATATCCACACTAGTTTGAAGAACAAGCAGAAAGCGTACAAGGTAAAGACATTCAGTTTTCATGTCATGTTCCTTGCGTATCCATGTCTCATGTTTCACGTTCATGTATTCACTACTCATGTCCCATGTCCCCGTGTTCATTTTTTCATGTAATCATGTCATTTCAATCACCATGATCTATGTCACATTTCTAGATGTCCATATACTCATGGCGTGCCCATAAGTTCTTGAGTTAATCGCGTTCCTAACCATGACCCACCATTCGAGGATGAATGATCCCATAGAGCAGATATTATAACACCTCATACCATTAGTCTAAGTATTTTTCATGATCTAGGGGTTAAAGACCAAGTGGGAAATGTTGAGATTAGAAATTCGATAAAATCAACATTCTATAATTTTACGCTCAATTATACAGACCGTCAATAACATCGTGAAACAAACTCCAAAAACCTAACTCATTGTTTCCAATTCACGGTCCGTATAAGTTTCTCAGACCATGATTTGTACAACAAAATATTCCACGAACTGTCTTTCGGACCATAGAAAAAGCAAGGAGAAATTGACTCACTGTAACGGTTTCACGGACCGTGAAATATTTCATGGGCCGTAAAATATCCATGAAATTGGCCCGACGATTGAACAGTATAAATATGCATTTTCAACCTTTTTATGTTATTTTTCATTCTCTCTGAGCCCTAGAACGAAATTCTTCTCCTTCCATCATCCTCATATCTCAAGGTAAGTCGTTTCCATGTGTTTCCATGTGATTCTAACCAATTATACTCAGGTTCTAAGAAAAATAATTAATTCTTAACCTAGGGTTTTAAGAAAACCCAACTTAAGGGTTTAAAGTGCAGGCTTTGGGAATTCTTCATCAAGAATTAGACTAGACTACAGGACTATGAGCAATTAAGCTTTGTAGAGCTCCTATCCACGTGTGGGAACATCATTGTTCTTCGCAACACCACTTTTAATTCATTAAATACGATTTTTCTCAGACCTAGGGTTTTACTCTAATTCATGGTGACCCTATATACATGTACAACTATATACCATGCTTATATCATATTTTCGTTAATTGTATTCATGATATGTCATTATGATTTTTATGAACTTGCTTGTAATCCAAGAATGCTCATAATATCAAACCCATGAGTTTCAAGCATGAAATACGAATTGTTTACGAACTACTATTGTTTTACTTCATGAGTTCTCCATAATTTTCCATGTCTTATGAAAACTATATGCATGTTATATTATATATGTAACACCTCGTACCTTCGGGCTGAGGTTTGACCAGTATAATAGAACATAATGGAACTAATATGAGGAGTTTAGGACGTGTTTTGAAAACTAATCTGGTTATAAGAAGGGTCTTTGGGCAAAGCGTAATCGGAATACTCTACGGCCCATATTTTCAAGTGAGTTTGCACAATGCTTCACTTCAAACGCGTATTCGGAAGTTTATATAAGGAATTTGGGATAGCTTCCTTCATGAAAGTTGTATCCCTTTGAAATATCTTTCCATACATATATGGTGAAGACCCAACAGAGCTATGTTCTAAGAGATATTTCCATATTACTGAGCCATTGTCAGCAAATTCAAAAAATATGAAATTTTGACAAAGTGTAAAATGGACATGGGAGCTCGCCCGACGAAGCCCAAAGCGGACAACACCTTGATATAGACCTCTCTCAGTGAGGTGGGACGTCCAAAATGCACTTTTATTCAAAAAATCATCTAAGTGTAAAATTGACAAGGGAGCTCGCCTGGCGAAGCCTAGAGCGAGACAAGACTTGACTATGGACCTCGCTCTGTGAGACAGGGGGTCCAAAATGCCAATCCTTTAAATATAATACTTAATTCAAAAAATCATTCACCAACTCATCTAACCTCATAGAAAACCCTTCTAAAAGCATTTTTCTCTCCTCTCAACCTCCCACAACAAGGTAAGTTCGATCCTAATGATTTCTTAGTATTTATGACATTAAATCACAGTTAGTAATATGTTTCTTCAACCAAAAACATAGGATTAACCACATAATCCTTGCAAGCAATTCAAGCTAGGGTTTGAAGCATTCTTCATCAGGAAATAATGTAGTTCATTACTAGGAGCAATTATAAGCATGTGAGGATAACTCTCTACGATTGGGAATGTTAATGATTCTTCATACGCTACGTTTCATTTACGAATACTACAAGTTGACTCAGAATACAGTTATGCCCTAGTTTCATGAATAGTTGTAGAACTTCTATCTTTTAGGGATATAGTTTCATAATTCGTACATGGTTATCATTTCGAATATCATAAACTCGGTACATATTCAATATAGACTTGTTTATTGACATCGCATGAGTTTCAGTCAGTGTATAACCAATTAATGCTTTAAGTTCCATAATCGATTCAGTAATATCAGTATTCCAGTGTTATGCTCATTAATATGTCTCTCAGTATATTATTATGAATTGTTGATGTTGACATGTTTCTGCTTTGGGCCTAAGGCCACAGTTTATGCATATGTATTGCTTGGGCCTGGGGCCACAGATTTGTGCACACATATATTGGGCCTAAGGCCACAGTTTATTATTTTAGTTAACATGTGATTTATCATCCATAACGGGAAGTATCTATAGATTTACTTCTCCAGTTCAGTTTAGCTATCAATATGATCAGTTTCAGTATGTACTTTTTATTGGTTTCAGTATGTACTTTTTATTGATTTGGGATGCCCTTTCCTGAGCACCCCATAGCTGTTTATTCTTTCACTTGCTTATATACAATACAATTCAAATGTACTAACGTCCCTATGTATGGGGCCTGCACTTCACAGTATAGGTGCCGAGTTTTAGGACGACGGATCTACTCAGTAGGATTGCTTCAATATCAGCTTCTTGGTGAGCCCTATATCCATCGGGGTGTCACTCTATTATTACATTATTATATTTTATTAGTAGATATATGCCAGGGCCTTGTCCTGGTACACAGATTTGTTGACTCATATTTTAGAGGTATCATAGACTATACTAGTTCAGTGTGTCAGACATGTCAGTATTACTATTTTCAGACTATCTTCGCAATACACTTTCGGATTATAAACTCAGTTGTTTGAATTACTTGTTACAGTTATTATTTTAGTATGTTTTGATGCCCATGTTGATTCAGCAGTTATATGGTTTACTCGGTCACATGAAGCCAGGCATTGAGTGTCGTGTTTTGTCCTGGCCATGGTTCGGGGCGTGACAAAGCTTGGTATCAGAGTCTAGGTTCAAGTGTCTTAGGGAGTCTATAAAACTGTGTCTTGTAGGGTCACTTTTATGTGTGTGAGGGCCCCACACATATAAATATTTGAACACCAAGACATCTAGGATTGTCTCACTTCTTTCATACTCTATATTGTGCAATTAGAGCTATACCTTCAGGACATCCTTCTAACTCGTACATATTACGTATTTCAGAAAATGCCTGCAAATAGGAAATCAACTACAAGCAAGAGGGTTGTTGCTAGTGTTGCTCGTGAGGAAAATTCTCAGGCTTAAAGAGCCAATTCGAGTACAGCACCACTCGATACTAAAGGGCTTACGGAGATCCCAGTTTCTCTACCTAGTTCTACTGACTCTGATGTTAGGGGAGCTATCCAACTGCTCACCCAACTTGTGGTTGCTCAAGACCAATGTCATGGAATGACTCCAAGCATGGGAACTAATGGGGAGTCATCTAGTTCTAAGACTCGTGAGTTTCTACGAATGAACCCTCCAGTGTTCACAGGGTCTTGTAAGAAGGAAGATCCACAGAATTACATTGGTCAGCTTCAGAAAATCTTCTGTGTTATGCATGTTACCGAGGTATAGGAAGTAGAGTTTGGAGCTTATCAGTTGCAGGATATTGCCAATATCTAGTATGAGTCATGGGAGCAATCCCAAAGGGAAGATGCACCTCCAGTGACTTGGGATGAGTTTGTTGATGCTTTTATTCAGCACTTTCTGCCAATTGAGGTCAGGGAGGCAAAGGTCGCTGAATTTGAAAAGCTTAAGCAGAACGGCAGAAGTGTGCATGAGTACTATATTTAGTTTTCTCTTTGGAAAAATATGTTCCACATATAGTTCCAGACATGAGGGCCGGAGTTAGGCATTTTGTGTATGGTCTCGATCCTCATTTGTATGATGCAACTTATATTACAGTCTAAAACAAAGAGATGACTATTTCAAAGATGGTTGCTTCCGTATAGGGTAATGAGAGCATGTTGAAAGAAGAGGAAGCCTTGTAAAATAAGAAGGACATATAGTTTAATAAGAGAGCCAAGTCTTCAAGCCACTTCAATCATAGAGGAGGTCAAGGAAGATAGTTCTTCAAAAATAGGTCATCAAGACCTGCTCCATCTTCATCCAGTGCCCCAGCTTTAAAGTTCAGGAATGATAGTAAGAGGCAGAACTTCAGAGCAGCAGGCTCACAGTCACATGTCAGCATG
Organism: Anisodus tanguticus; assembly: GCA_034509755.1. Taxonomy (NCBI): domain Eukaryota; kingdom Viridiplantae; phylum Streptophyta; class Magnoliopsida; order Solanales; family Solanaceae; genus Anisodus; species Anisodus tanguticus. The sequence goes on along the minus strand of CM067544.1, from coordinate 31,330,234 downwards.
AGCCACAGGGGTTTTCATCATCCTACTTGCAACACTTTTGGTAAGAGGCACTCAGGGGTGTATCATTCAAGCATGGATGGTTGCTTTGGGAAATGTGATAAACAATGTCACTTTCTAAAGGATTGCCCATGATCAATTCAAGGTACGGGTGGTAACATAGCTAAGTCTAGTAACACAGACGGAGGTTCAAACCACCTATATGCTTTAGCAAACCGTCAGGATACAGAGGCTTGTACAGATATGGTCACAGGTATGCTAACAGTCTTCACCTTTGATGTTTATTCCCTCATGGATCCAGGATCCACCCTATCTTATGTAACCCCATATATTGCTAAAAATTTGGGATAGAACCAGAAAAATTACATCAACTCTTTAAAGTGTCCAATCTAGTTGGAGAGTTAGTTATAGCCAGGCGTGTGTATAGGGGTTGCCCAGTTAGAGTCTATCACCGCATTACTGTAGAAGATTTAGTATAGTTAGAGATGGTGGAGTTCGATGTAATCATAGCCATGGATTGGTTGTCGTCCTGTTATACCACAGTAGGATGTATGACCAAGATAGTGTGTTTTAAATTTCCTGGTGAATGAGTACTTGAGTTGAAGGGTAATGCAGTAGAGCCTAGGGGTAGGTTTATTTCATACCTTAAAGCGCAAAAGATTATCTATAAAAGGTATATCTATCACCTAGTTCGAGTCAGGGATGCAGACACTCAAGCGCCCACTCTCTAGTAAGTACCAATTGTTAATACCTTCCCAGAGTTCCTCCCGATGGGGAGATTAACTTTGGAATTGATATACTTCTCGGCACTAAGTCGATATCTATTCTGTCGTATAGAACGACTCCAGCAGAGTTAAAAGAGCTAAAAGTTCAGTTGAAGGATCTTCTGGATAAATGATTTATAAGGCCAAGTGTCTTACCTTGGGGCGCACCGGTCTTGTTTGTCCAAAAGAAAGATGGATCTTTGCGTACGTACATTGACTACCCGCAATTGAACAAGGTTACCATTAAGAACAAATATCATCTTCCTAGAATCGATGATTTATTCGATCAACTTCAGGGTTCCCAGTGTTATTATAAGATTGACCTTAAATTAGGGTACCATCAGTTAAAGGTTTAGGAAGTTGATATTCCTAATACAGCTTTTGGGACTCGCTATGGGTATTTCACATTTTTGATGATGTTGTTTGGGTTGACAAATGCTCCAACAACTTTCATGGATCTTATGAATAGGGTTTTCAAGCCTTATCTCGATTTATTTGTCATTGAGTTTATTAACGATATCTTGATATATTCTCGTAGTGAGGCGGATCATGCAAAACATCTCAAGATTGTGTTGTAGACATTTTAGGACTGCAAGCTTTATGCAAAAATTTTGAAGTGTGAATTTTGGCTAAAATCGGTAGTGTTTCTAGTCCATGTCATTTTAGGTAAAGGTGTGAAGGTGGATTTCCATAAAATAGAAGCAGTAAAGAATTGGCCAGACCCATCTCAGCATCTGACATAAGAAGTTTTTTGGTCCTAATAGGCTATTACAGGTGTTTCGTGGAAGGTTTTTCCTCTATCACATATCCGTTCACTAGATTGACTCAGAAGAAAGTCAAATTCTAATGGTCAGATGCTTGTGAAAAGTTTCAAAGAGTTGAAGAAAAGGTTGACTTCTGCTCCAGTTTTGATGCTACCAGAGGGAACTGAAGGGTTCGTTGTCTACTGTGACACTTTAGGAGTTGGTCTAGGGTGTGTCTTAATGCAGCATTGCAAGGTGATAGCTTATACGTCCAGGCATTTTAAACCTCACGAGAAGAATTATCCGACACATGATTTGGAGTTAGCATCAGTGGTGTTCGTGCTAAAGATTTTGCGTCACTATTTGTTTGGCCTTTACTTGGATATTTTCACCTATCACAAGATCCTTCATTATATTTTCAAGCAAAGATAATTAAATCTTAGGCAGAGGAGATGGCTCGAGTTTCTTAAGGATTATGAATAGATATTCTTTATCACCCAGGGAAGGTGAATGATGTAGCCGATGCTCTCAGTTGGCGTTCTATGAGGAGCTTAGCTCACGTTGAGGTAGATAAGAGGACCATGGTAAAGGAAGTCCACCGTTTAGCTTATCTAGGGGTTCGACTTTTGGACTCTGAAGATGGCGGTGTTGTCATTCAAAACAAGGTTGAATCCTCCTTAATAGCCGAAGTGAAGGAGAAACAGTTTAATGATCCCTAGTTGTTACAACTAAAGGAGGGGATTCACAAGTGTAAGATGATGGCTTTTGAACAAGGTGGAGATAAAGGTACCTTGAGATACCGAGGCAGACTATGTGTTCTAGATGTAGACATGCTCAGAGAGAGAATCATGTCAAAAGCTCACAACTCTAGATATTCTATTCACCCAAGTTCCATAAAGATGTATCATGACCTCAAGGATATTTATTGGTGGAACGACATGAAAAAGAATGTTGCAGATTTTGTGGCTAAGTGTCCAAATTGTCAGCAGGTGAAAGTTGAGCACTAGAGGGTTGGTGGTTTGGCTTAAAACATAGACATTCCTGTTTGAAAATGGGAGATGATTAATATGGATTTCATAACAGGTTTACCTCGCTCTTTTAGTAAGCATGATTCAATATGGGTGATTGTAGACCGACTCACTAAGTCAACGTACTTTTTGTCTATAAAAAACTTCTGACTCTGCAGATGACTATGCTAAGTCATATATTAAGAAGATCGTCAGATTGCATGGGACCGTAGTATCCATTATTTAAGATCATGGTGCCCAATTCACAACAAATTTTTGGAGATCCTTTCAAACGAGTTTAGGCATAAAAGTAAACCTTAGTACAATCACTTGCAGACCCTTGAGGATATGTTGAGGTCATATGTCCTTGATTTTAAAGGTAATTCAGATGATCACTTGCCTCTCATAGAATTTTCCTAAACAATTATCACTCTAGCATCAATATGTCACCATTTGAGGCTCTGTACGAGCGTAGGTGTAGATCACCAATTGAATGGTTTAAAGTTGGTGAAGCAGAATTGTTAGGGCCAGATTTGGTCTATCAGGCTATGGAAAAATTCAAGTTGACTCAGGAGCATCTAAAAAAGGCTCAAAGTCGCTCTAAGTCCTATTCGGATTTACATCGTAGAGATTTGGAATTTCAGGTCAATGATTGGGTGTTCCTGAAAGTTTCTCCCATGAAAGGAGTTATGAAATTTGGGAAGAATGGGAAGCTCAGTCCCGGCTATATTGGGCCTGATAGGATCCTGTAAAGGATCGTACAGGTAGCTTATGAGTTAGAACTACTACAAGTGTTGGAGACTGTACACCATGTGTTTCATGTTTCAATGTTAAAGCAGTTCATGGGGGACCCATCTCTAGTTTTTCATACAGAAATCACACGAGTTAAAGATAGTATGTCTTATGAGGAGATTCCAGTGGCTATTCTTGACCCTCAGGTTCACAAGTTGAGAACTAAAGAAATTGCTTTAGTGAAAGTGCTATGGAGAAATGAGAAAGTTGAAGAGGCTACATAGGAAGCCGAAGAGGACATAAAGTCCAAGTATCCCCATCTCTTTGAAGAGCAAGCAGAAAATGTTGAAGGGAACTAACCTTTACACTCTAACCTCATGCTATAATCTCCATATTTCCAGTATTCAGTCAGTTCAATAGTCATTTAGTTTAGTACTTATTCAGTTCAATATATATTCAGTTCAGCATTCATTCAGTTTAGTATTTGTGTGTTCTTGTTAATTCAGTGTAAACATGTTTCTATCAGACATGTTTATGATCCAGAGTTAGCCATACTCCTAACAATGAACCATTATTCGAGGACAAATGATCCCAATGGGGAGATATTGTAACACCTCATACCTTCGGGCTAAGATTTGACCAGTACAATGGAACATAATGGAACCAATATGAGGAGTTTAGTAAGTATTTTGAAAACTAATCTAGTTATAAGAAGGGTCTTTTGTTAAAGCATAGTCGGGAGATACTCTACGGGCCATAATTTCAAGTGAGTTTGCACAAGTCTTCACTTCAAATGATTGTTAGGAAATTTATATAAGGAATTTGTGATATCTTCCTTCATGAAAGTTGTATCCCTTTGAAATACCTTTCTATCTATATATTGTGGAGATCTAGAGGAGCTCTGTGCTAAGACGCTATCAGCAAAGTCGAAAAAAGTGAAGTTTTGACTAAGTGTAAAATGGACATGGGAGCTCGCCCGGCGAAGCCCAGAGTGAGACAACAACTCGCGATAGACCTCGCCCAATGACGTGGGACGTCCAAAATTCGCTTTTTGTTAAAAATTTGTCTAAGTGTAAAATGGATAAAGGAGCTCGCCCGGCAAAGCCCAGAGCGAGACAAGACCTCGCTATGGAACTCGCTCAGCGAGACGGGGGGTCCAAAATAACAATCATTTAAATATAACACTTAGTCTAAAAAATCATTCACCAACTCGTCCATCCTCAAAGAAAACCCTCCCAAGAGCGTTTTTCTCTCCTCTCAACCTTCCACAATAAGGTAAGTTCGTTCCTAACGATTCCTTAGTATTTATGAAATTAAATCATGATTAGTAATATATTTCTTCAACTAAAAACATAGGATTAACCACATAATCCTTTCAAGCAATTCAAGCTAGGATTTGAAGTGTTCTTCATCAAGAAACAACATAGTTCATTGCTAGGAGCGGTTACATTTATGTAAGGCTAACTCTCTACGATTGGGAATGTTAATAATTCTCCCTACACTACATTTCATTTACAAATTGCCTCAGAATACAGTTATGCCCTAGTTTTATGAATAGTTTAGAACTTCTATCTTCTAGGGATATGGTTTCATAATTCGTACATGGTTATCATTTCGAATATCACGAACTCCATACGTAATCAGCATAGACTTGTAGCAGCCTTTGGTACTTAAGTAGTTAATGTTTGGAACCCTTGCAACTATTATAGAAAGCCATTTCCTTGTTGTCAAAACATTGGCCTTTCTTTTGAATCAAAGTAGGTCGCGACTGTTGTATTTTAGTCGGTCAGGGGAAGCGGTAGCTTCGTGCTCCGCTTCTCTCACAATAGATACTTCCCAGTATATATAGCTTCGTGCTCCATAACGGGAAGTATTTATAGCTTTACTTCTCTAGTTAATTTCAACTATCAATATGATCAGTTTCAGTATGTACTTTTTAATGGGATGCCCTTTCCCGAGCATTCCACAACTATTTATTCTTTCAATTTCTTACATACAGTACAATTCAAGTGTAGTAACGTCCTTGTGCATGGGGCCTGCACTTCACGGTGTAGGTGCCGAGTTTCAGGATGACGGATCTGCTGAGTAGGATTTCTTCAGTATTAGTTTCTTGGTGAGCCCCATCTCCTTATGGGTGTCAGTCTATAATTCCATTATTATATTTTATTAGTAGAGGTATGACAGGGCCTTATCCTGGTATACAGATTTGTAGACTCATGTTTTAGAGGTTTCATAGACTAGACTAGTTCAGTGTGTTAGACATGTCAGTATTACTATTTTCATACTATTTCTGCAATATATTTTCATATTGTAAACTCATCAGTTTGAATTACTTGTTACAGTTATTGTTTTAGTATGTTTTGATGCCCATGTTGATTCAACAGCCATATGGTTTGCTCGGTCACATGCAGTCAGACACTAATTGTTGTGTTTTTCCGAGGCTATGGTTCGGGGCATGACAATATCTAAAAATCATGTTTACAAGTCATGTTTATGAAATACATGGGCTTACAAGACAATTATATTCATGTTCATGTTACCCATTGAGGGTTATTGGATCCATTCATGTCATATTCATGTCTCATACCCCGATAAGGTACGATATGGCTTAGATAATCGGGCAGATATCAGATGCCACATGCTTGTGTGGTGGTTTCATGTCGGTTATACTAAAGCTCACCTATTTAAAATGATTTACCATGTTTTATTTTTATTATATATATTCATTTCAGATATTATACATGCTCATGCTTAGGTTACAGTTTCAGTCTCATGTCCATATTACTTCATGTTGCTGCTTATTCATTCAGTTGCTTTACATATGAGTATAATTCAAATATACTACTTCCCTTTTTCCCGGGGCCTGCACTTCACGGTGCAAGTACGAAGATTTAGAATGACGAATCAGTTCGCTAGAATTCTCCTGTATCATCTAATTGGTGAGCCCCATATCATTCGGGGGTTAGTGTAATTATTTTACATGTCATGCTTTATAGAAAATGTATGTCAGGGTCTTGTCCTGGTAAATAGTTTTAGCAGTCGGACTCATGTTCAAAGATTTCATAGACTAGTTTAGCATGTCATGTCAGATGTTCAGACTTACTATGTTTTCAGGATTATTTTCGCAATTTTATTTTCAGACTATATTACAGTATTCAGTTTGATATATTTTTATAGTATATTTCATGATTTTGAAGCCCATGTTGATTCAGCAAGTCATGTGGTTCGCTCGATCACATGCGCACCGGCCATGGTTCAAAATGTGACATTAGGTGTGATGAAGAAAGGTTCGAATACTGAGATGATAAGTAAAACCACTCTTGAGGAATGTGACCTTCTGCCGAATGGACCTGGTTCTAAAAGTAAAAATCTAATCACCTTTCTAATCACTGAATTGTTCAAGGCAAACAAAGAGAAATAGAATATAGTAGTAGAAATTATGGTTCTAATAGTAGAAAATGAGCAACTGAAGGACAAAATACTTAAAGATCAAGAGACCGCTAAGAGAGAATTGACGGAATTCTAAACCATGTTTCACTTCCCCTTCCTCAAGTAAAGAACGTGTTCCTTCAGACATGTCCTTCCTTGTGTCTGCCCTTATGAGATAATTTCTTAAGACTAATCAATTGTCAAAAGTTTATGTATTTGTGGTAGTATGACAGTTACTTTCTAATTAATGTAACTGACCGCTAGTTATGATGTGTTGGAATCTAGTTTTGCCAATATTAATGCATATCAATGTATCTTCTTTTTCTTTTCCAAAAAAGGTGGAACTCCCACCCCAGGAGCCTCCACACCCCGGTCCGACAGGTCTGTGAAGGAGGTAAATCATGGTGACTCAATTGATTTCAAAAACCAGAAAAGTTATGGACTATTGGTCCTATGCTTAATGTCATCTTAATTTCATCTTAGAATTTCTATTGTGATCATCTTTGTATTATTGCTAAATCTTAACACTTGATTTGCCTAATACATTTGCTTTTCGATTAAGCTAAAGGGGGATAGGAGATGTTTTAATGTGACAATAAGTTGAATATGCACAAGTTTGAGAGTGTCACTGGTTGTTTGAAAATAAGAAAAGAGAGGAACCTAATAGAACCTGGTTCCTACAAAGAGCATTAAAAATGAAAAATTGGACAAAGGAAGAAGACATCATCTGAAATGATTTGAAAAAAATGACATGAACAAAGAACTTGGTCCTTATACTTTCATTGATGATATTTCACATAAAACACGTGGATATGATCAGGTTCTTAGACGTAGCCATCTGGAGGATTGCAATGAATGAAAGGGTAGTTCCTACATAGACTTATGTGAGATCACATCTTACTAAGTCAAAAGCTTGATCAATATGTGCTAGTTCTAAGGGAAAATTATCAACATGGAAGTTGGTCCATAGGGAGAAATTTAACTTGAGTGAACATGAAGAGCTTTAAAGCTGCTATGTGTTTGTTATCATCAAAAAGAAGGAATTTGTTGAGTTGTCTTGTGATGACCTAAATATGAATTTAAGTCTTGATGATATTTTATGGTTGACAAACAATGTATGATCGACAAATAATATTCAAGCATAATTGATAAATATACACAATAACCATATTCTTAACAGATCTCCTACATGAATTGGTAATATTGGCAACAGGGTTGCACAAATACTGGATGAATCAAGCTATTTGTAGAAGACTGCAGATTATGATACAAGCTGAAAGTTATTCCATACGCAAAAAATAATTCTTGAACAATTAGAATTAAGGCTTAATCTAATGATGCAAGTAATACAAGATCAAGATAAGGAAATATTAGCATAATTACAAACATAAAAATAGCTTTAGAATTAGGAGTTATCATGTGGAGGCCGACACACAACATGGAAATCAAATTCAACAAGGATTTGATTCATGGTTTCTTGAACCAAGTTTGGTTTGAATTTGGAGAATACATCTACAAGGGCTTGACCATTCCTACTCCTATAGATTGCACCATATTGATGCTATTGAAGATGGAGAAGACACTATTGCAAAAATATAGAGTATATACATACAATGTCATTGAGAGAAAATCAACTGCAATGAAGAAAAACCTATTCCTAAGAAGATTTATGCTCACAATTCTTTGGGCTGTAATAGTTAGATCCTTTGTTATGAATTGTAAACTTATTTACTTTATTAAAGTTTTGCAATAGGTGTTGTTTTGAGTTGTAAGGGCTTCTTAGACTAGTATAGTTTTGAAGAAGTTAGCTACAATTAGTGAGAATTGTAGAGGGAGAAGGTACTAAGAGTTTAGCTCCTTAGGTTATAGAGTTGTAACCTTAAAATTACTCGTGAGTTTTAGTGGAATTTGGGAAATTCTAGTGGAAATAGGTTTTGATTTTTGCCTTCCTTGAGCAAGGAGTTTTCCACGTAAATATCCTTGTGTGATTTATTATTTCGCACTTTACTCTTTTTACTGTGAGTTAGGTGGAAGCATAAAATATTAATTTGTAATGTATTTAATTTTATAATAGGTGTTCATTGAGTTGTAAAAGGATTTTAAGACTATGTAGAATCTTAGAAGAGGTAGCTACAATTAGGAAGAATTGTAGAGGAGAATAACACTAAGTTGTTAGTTCCTTGATTATAGAGTTGTAACCTAAAATTGCTCTTGAGTTTTAGTGAAGTTGTTGGGTAAATACTACTAAGGTAGATCGTGACTCCCTTGAGCAAGGAGTTTTCCATGATAAAATTATGATTTACGTTTCCACACTTGCTTCTTGTAACTGTTGAAGAGCCTAAATTTTCAGTACATTAGGTGGCAGCATAAAATAATACAAACGCCTGCCAACAAAAATATGAGCTAGTTGTTGACTTATCAATCATTGGAGAAGCTTGAACAACAATTACTAAAATCTCCTTAGTGAAACTTCTGATATTAAAACATGCATTCACGACATGAATTGAGGTTTACATCTTACAAGAAATACAACCTTAGTTTATCTATTTTTTTATCAAGATGGAAAAGTTTCATCTTCTCTAGTGCCTAATAATTTGTGACTGCCGCATTGTGTATGGTATGTGTTCGATGAAATATTTGAACGACATTGAGTTGAAACTGCGATGGAATTTGAGTGTGTTACAATTATGCTAATCAAGGGAATAATATGTTTTAAGTGATAGTTATATTACTTTACCTAATTAGAGAATAACCCTTGTAGTTTTGTTATTTACTTATTTTCGTTATTGCAATTGAGTCCCTTAAACGGTCCCTTTTATTTTTAGAAGAGGCCCACAAGTTGTTAGGATTTTGTCTCCTATATAAAGTGTAAGCACAACTCTTGGAGCGGATATGAATGAATAATTTGCTTTCTCTTATTTCTGAATATTTCCATTTTCTTGTATAATCAGTAGCAAAAAGCTTAACAGTGGTATCAAAGCACTTTCCGGCTCTGTGGGAAACTCAACATGTCCGGCGAGCTGCAGGAGGTTCTTAGTCGACTGGACAAAATAGCGATATGACAAGATCATCTCGAATTGGTGCACGAGAACACCTTCAAGGAATTGAAGGAGGCAATGGGTTATATATGAGAAAAGAAGATCGATCAAAGGTCGGTGCCAATCAATAGTAGCTCAACTGAGCTCTATTCGTCGACGAGAGGTCCGGGAAATTTGTCAGGTATCTCTGGAAGTTCTTCATTACAACCTTTAATGGATAATAACAGTACAAACCCTAGAAATTTTCTAGATTTTCAACCCTCAAGAGTGAGTTCTACACCTCTAAACACCCAATTCAACCAAAGCCCAACTCCATTCAATCCAAACAACTGCCAAATCCCAATCCCGCAAGGAAATGTACCCCAACTTCATACCTCAGCTCCTACTTCTCAACCCGGATTCAATGACAATGCAAACCCTTATTTCAACCATCAATTACCTCCATATATAACTCATTTCTCAAACCCTTACTCAACTTTTGTACCCACTTCAAAATTTCACCCCAATTTCTCAAAATACATATACCTAAGCTTATATTTTCATTTACCCATCCAACCCGGCCATTATTATCCTCAACCTCATTCTCTACCTCCAATTTCTAATACTCAAGCTCTTACTAGATTGTCTAGGGCGGAATCTCCCAGATTTAATGGCATGGATTTCAGGACTAGTAGTAGAAGATTGAACAATTTTTCTCATTGGATGAGGCGTTGCCTCATCAAAGGGTGCAAATGACTGCTATCCATGTTGATGATATTGCTTTGCAATGACATCAAGCTTACTTAAGAAGTAGAACACACCTTCATTTTCCTACATGGGATGAGTATTTGTTAGCTTTAGCATAACGATTTAGAGTTGAATATGATGACTCAATGACAAATCTGTTAAAATTGAGACAAATTGGTAGGGTAGCTGCATTTCAGGAGGTGTTTGATAGATCCATGACTAAGTTGAACTTAAATCCTAATCATGCTATCAGTAAATTTTCTAAATAGACTCAATCCTGAGCTAGGTGATGCAGTAAAGATCCACAAACCTTATTCATTACCATAAGCATATCATCTAGCTAGGATGCAAGAATTTAATTATCTCAAGCAGTTCATGGCTATGAAAACTACCATATACCCCCATTCCACTTCAATGCCTAGATAAGGTGCCATATCTATTGTTTATCCTCAAGTCAGGAACAACAATGCCTCGAATGTAACAATGTCATTTGCTGATAGAATTAAGAGGAGGACGCTGACTACTGCTGAGTTGAGTGACAAAAAGGCTAAGGGTCTTTGCTATCGTTGTGATAAGAAATTCCTACCTAGTCATGTATGCAAGAATAAAGCATAACTATTTTTGCTAGAATATGAAGAAGAACCAGAGGTGTTGAGTGATGAAGAGATACCACCTGAAGAAACTGAGGTGGTGGAAACTTATGCCATATCCATGAATTCTTTCAATGGTACAGTGGGATGCAAGACACTAAGAGTCACTGGGTTTTGTCAACAGATGCAACTTAATATTCTAGTGGATAGTGGTTCTACTCATAACTTCTTAGACAGTGACTTGGTTTCTAGGATAGGGTGGCCAATTGAATAATGTAAGCCAGTTTGTGTAAGCTTAGCAGATGGAAATGTTGTTCAAGTTAATACGAGATGTAAAGGTCTAGAGTGGTTGCTGCAAGGCACAACAGTCATAGCTGAGTTTTTGTTGTTGTCTTTGGGTACATGTGGCATGGTATTAGGTGTCCAGTGGTTGTATGAGTTAGGGGATATCAAATTCAACTTCAGACTGTTAACTATGTAGTTTGAACATAAGGGCAAGGTGTTGTCACTGTAAGGACATGTTTCTAACTTGAAGATGGTTGATTCTAAATCATTATGCAAGATTTAACGAGCACAGGATCAATTATTTAAGACCAAGGCTTGTGAAGTATAGGAACAAGAATGGACTTGGGAGAAAACAGACCATGTTCCTGCAATGGTACAACAAGTGCTCAAGATCATAAAGAGTTGTTTGGTGAACCTTAAGAACTTCCTCCTTTCAGGGAAATATTTGATCATCATATTCATTTGATTGAGGGAGATAAGGCAGTAAATAGTAGACCCTATAAGTACTCCCTAGTTCAGAAAGATATTATTGAAAAGATGGTGCAAGAATTACTGGAACAGGGATTGATTAAACATAATTGCAGTTCCTTTGCATCACCATTAGTTCTAGTGGGACAGAAGGATGGAAGTTGAAGGATGTGTGTATATTATAAGGTCCTTAATCAGATTACTATCAAATATAAATTTCTCATACCCACTATTGAAGAGTTGTTGGGGGGAATAGGGGTTCTAAGGTGTTTTTTAAGATTAATTTGAGGTCTAAGTACTATCAAATTAGAATGTCACCTGGTGATGTCCACAAAACTATATTTAGACCCCATTCTGGTCACTATAAGTACTTAGTTTGCCATTTGGGATAACCAGTTCACCTTCTAGTTTCTAAAGTTTGATGAATCACATTTTCAAGGCCAACTGAGGAAGTTCATTTTGGTATTCTTTGATGACATCTTAGTGTATAGCAAGGATCTTACTGAGCATGTTCAACACTTGAAAATTGTGTTTGCTATCCTCAAGCAACACCACTTGTTTTCTAGGATGACCAAGTGTGTCTTTGCAATCCCTAAGGTAGAGTACTTGGGGCACTTTATTTCAGTTGGGGGAGTAGACACTGATCCTCAGAAAATTCAAGCAGTAAGGGATTGGCCAATTCCTAAGAATATCAAGCACCTTAGGGGATTCTTGGGGTTAGCAGGATGTTACATAAGATTCGTCAAATGTTGTTGTATCATTAGCAAGGCTATGACTAAACTATTAAAAAGGATAGTTTTAAATGGAATGAACAAAATACTCAAGCTTTTACAGCATTTAAGAATGCCCTCACCTCGGCACATGTCCTTGCCATGCCCAATTTTTCTATTCCTTTCTTAGTGGAGACAGATGCTTGTGATATGGGGATAGGTGAAGTTCTCATACAACTTCAGAGACATATTGCTTATTTAAGTAAAGGTTTGTCTGTCAAGCATCAATCATTGTCAATTTATGATAAGGAGTTGTTAGCATTAGTGATGGCAGTCACTCAGTGGACTCAATACTTAATTTGTAGACCATTCATTGTCAAGACTGATAAAAAAGCTTTGAAGTTCTTGCTAGCGCAAAAATTACACACTGGCTCTCAACTTAAATGGGTAACTAAATTGATGCAGTTTGATTTTGAAAATGAGTATAAGAAGGGAAAAGAGAATAATGTTGCAGATGCACTCTCTAGGCTACCTGTTGTAGAACTATCAGCATTATCCCTCTCCACTGTCGAAATTAGTTTATTGCAGGATATTATAGTTAGTTGGTAAGTAGATCCTGAGCTCAGTAGTCTTATTCAAGAGTTGGAATTATCAAAAGGGGAGGTTAATGGTTATACTTTCATCCATCAATAGTTAAAGAGACATGGGAAGCTGGTTGTTGGTCCTGATCTAATTTTGAGAAAAGAATTATTACAGATATGGCATAACTCTCCTCCAGGAGGACACTCAGGTATGGATAACACTTACAAGAGGCTTAATCCACTGTTTTATTGGAATAATATGAAGGGTGATGTGGTTCAATATATTAAAGAGTGCTCCATTTGTCAGAGAAGCAAGTATGAGACCATTGCTTCACCTGGTTTATTCAACCTTTACCTATACCTTCTACTACTTGGAGTATTGTGAGCATGGATTTTATTGAAGGGCTTCCTAAATCCAAAGGAAAGCTACAATTCGGGTGATAGTGGACATACTAACTAAATATGCTCACTTTATTGCAATTAGTCATCCTTATTCTGCCAATGATATTGCTAAACTGTTTCTGGAGAATGTTCAAATTGTATGGTATGACAGAAGAAATTATTAGTGATAGGGACCCCATTTTCACTAGAAAATTTTGTCAAGATCTCTTTGATGCTCAAGGAGTCGCATTGAATTTGTCAACTGCATATCATCCTTAGTATGATGGCCAGACTGAGGTAGTCAACATGTGTCTTGAAACTTATTTAAGATGTTACTGTGTTGATTCTCCAACTGACTAGGCTCATTTCCTTACTCTTGCTGAGTGGTGGTACAATACAACCTATCATTCATCCATTCATACTTCTCTTTATGAAGCATTGTATGGCCAACCACCACCCATGCACCTTTCTTATATGGCTAATAATTCTGCTAATGTGGAAATTGATAGAAGTATGTTGACTAGTGAGTTTAAACTACAACTACTCAAATATCATTTAGTTAGAGCTCAGCAACGGATGTCTGATCAAATCAATAGACACAGGTTTGATAGGAAATTCAAAGAAGGAGATTGGATGTATGTGAAGCTCCAGCCTTATAGAAATATGACTATGTCCAAACATCATTTCACTAAACTGTCAGCCAAGTTTTATGGTCCCTACATGATTGAGCAAAAGATTGACAATGTTTCTTACAAGTCGTCTTTTCCTACTAGGCTTATGTTGCATCCTGCATTTCATGTCTCCTTGCTTAAGACATGCTATGCTATACCCGATGTCATTTCTAACCCTCCAGTGTTGGATATTGCTAGTCCATTCTGTCCCCAACCTCAAAACATTTTGGACAATAGAATGATTCAAAAGGGGAATAAGGTTGTTGTTCAATTCCTTATCAAATGGGATCAGTTACCAAAAGATAAGCTACATGGGAAGATGTTCATACTCTCAAACTGAGGTTCTCATATTTCCTTCCTTGAGGACAAGGAAGTTTTTGTCCAGGGAGACCTGTTACAATTATGCTAATAAGAGAAATAATAGGTGTTAAGTGGTAGTTATATTACTTTAGAGAATAATTCCTATAGTTTTGTTATTTACTTACTTTATTATAGTTGAGTCCCTTTTATTGTTAGAGGGGACACAAGATGTTAAGATTTGGTCTCCTGTATGAAGTGTATGCACAGCTCTCGGAGCTGATATGAATGAAGAATCTGTTGTAAAATATGGTACTAAGAGGATGAAACACAGACACCGAATTGTTATTCTCTAACTTCAAGGCTCTTATGTAGATTATTTTAGACAGTTATTTCGACCCTTCCCAATAAATTAGCCAGTACAATAGGTCTCAGAAATATTGCCTTCAGGATACAATGAAGCCCTAACAACGATGTTGAATTAAAAGTTTGTACTCCCTTGATCCAACTAAGAACACACAGTACGAAGTTTCTGATGATGATTAGGGAAGAAAAGAAAATAGAAGTTTTGATTCTTTTCAACAGAAGTTTTGATTCTTTTTCATCTCTATTATTTTAATGAGAAAATTAGTATACCATAATCAATCATGCAGAATCACTACACTAATACAGAAATGGAAAGTTTTGACTTAGTGTACCATAATCACTCTCGTAACTTGTTGGTACCCATTGCACCTTATTTATCTTCTTCAAAACATAGGTTGGGTTTCTGTTAACCGGTGATCAACCTTCTTTCACAGACCTTAGTCCCATTTCCTTACACTTTATTGAAACCACTGCCTTTGGTAGACTCTTAGTAAATGGGTCTGCCAAGTTCTTTGTTTCAATATAGTTAACTGCAACTACTCATCTCTTGAGTAATTGTCTTATTATTTGATGTCTAAGACTTGCATGTCTTGACTTTCCATTATAAGTCTTGTTTGAGACATTATAGATCGTAGCCTGATTATCACAGTTAATCAAGACTGTTGGAGTTGGCTTTTTCCATAATGGGATCTCTATAAGTAAGTTTCTAAGTCATTCTGCCTTCTTACATATATCTGCCAGTGCAATTAATTCTGACAACATTGTTGAATCATATATATAAGTCTGTTTTTTGGAACCCCAAGACACAGCAGCACCACCTAATGTAAATATCCATCCAGTAGTAGACTTGGACTTGGATTTTACATTGTTCCAATTTGCATCATTGTATCCTTCCAATACAGCGGGATAACCCTGGAAATGTAAACAATAATCTATGGTTCCTTTCAAGTAAGCCAACACTCTTGAATTGCTTTCCAATGTTCAACTCCTGGGTTACTTAAGAAACGACATAGTACTCCCGCCGCTTGGGCTATATCTGGTCTTGTGCAATGCATAACATACATAAGACTTCCGATAATACTAGAATACTCAAATTGTCCATAAGTCCTTCTAGTATTCTTCATTAATTTAATACTAGGATCTAAAGGAGTGGGGGTTGGTTTGTCATTGAATGACTATACTTTTTGAGAAATTTCCCAATATAATAAAATTGGGTTAAAGCCAACTCATCTCCCTTTCTTAGGATTTTAATCCCTAAGATCATATCAGCCTCTCCTAGATCTTTCATATCAAAGTTAGAACTGAGAAAAATTTTAGTTTCTTCCACACAAGATATGTCAGACCCAAAAATAAGCATATCATCAACATATAAACAGAGAATTACACATCCATGTTTATCATGCTTACTATAGATACATTTATCAGCATCATTAACAACAAAACCATATGTCAAATCTACTTTGTCAAACTTTTCATGCCATTGCATGGGAGCTTGCTTCAAACCATATAGGGATTTCACTAACTTGCAAACTTTCTTCTCTTGGCCTAGTACTAAACCTTCAGGTTGTTCCATATATATTTCTTCTTCTAAATCATCATTTAGAAAAGCAGTTTTAACATCCATTTGATGTATAACTAGCTTGTGAATAGAAGCAAGTGCTATCAAACAACGAATAGATGTGATGCGAGCAACATGAGCATATGTATCAAAGTAATCAATTCAATTTCTTTGTTTATAACCTTTAGCAACCAATCTGGCTTTAAACTTATCAATTGTACCATCAGCATTCAATTTTCTCTTGAATATCCATTTGCATCCTATAGGTTTAGCACCAGGAGGTAAATTAGATAGCACCCAAGTTTCGTTAGACAAAAATGAATGCTTTTCATCATTGATAGCATCTTTACAGAAATTAACATCTCTGGAACTCATAGCTTCAGAATAAGTTTTAGGATCATCATCAACATGCATATCATACTTGGTAATGTTAAGAACTTCATTATTATTACCCTTTACAAGATATTGTATAAAATCTGGATAATTTTTCTCTATTCTTGCTCTCTTACTTCTTCTAGGTTCGATATCTTTAGTAGGAACTAAAATATCTTTATTGTGAGTAGGAGCAGAAAGTTCAACATTGTCATTAGTCTCTACAGGTTCTAGATTAGGTAACAATGAGTTTTTAGTAGGTTGTGGTTGAGAACTAGACCTTGTCAAGTTTTTAAAACTTAGGTTTTTCTTATATTTCTTGTTGGGATCTTTCTTCTTAAATCGAGTATCAATCTTAGGTTTCAAAAAATTCAGTTTTTTCAATTCTTCCACACTATTAATCTTAGAATGATTTTCAGTTTGCTGACTATCCTTAATCTCTCATTTACGAGCATCTTCTTCGATACGAAGATGACGATGTAAACCTTCTAAGTCATAGTCAATTTCAGCATACTTAAGTTTCTTCTTGTAATCATTCCAAGAGGGGGGGGGACGAGAAATAATAACCCCAACAACGAATGAAGATACAAGGTCAATTTCAGCATCTTTAAGATGATTAACAATGAGTAAAAGTTCACTGACATGGGCAATAATTGACTTACTGTCAATCATCTTAAAGTCCATGAAATTACAAATCAGAAAATTCTTGTTACTCGCTTCAGAAAATTTGTACTTATTTTCGAGCGCAGTCCATAATTCCTTTGTTATTTCAAGACTTCGATAGGCATTGTAAACATTGGCTCCTAGAACATTCAGAATATGACCACGGCACATAAAATCATCCTCTTGACGTTTCTTCCATTTGACCTTCAATTCATCGTTGTCCATTGGAGTCGCATCAGGAATTTCCTCCAAATCATCTTCAAGGATATACCATAACTTGATAGTCATCAGGAAAAAATTGATAGTCTTTTGCCAACGAGTGAAACCCTCACCATCAAAACGTTCTAAACGATTCAAAGTCTGGTTCATTACTTGCAATGATTGAGCAGCAATTGAAGTTTCACCCTCCATGTCGATAATTGTCTAAAAATTGTTGTAAAATATGGTACTAACAGGATGAAACACAGACACTGAATTGTTGTTCTCTAACTTCAAGGCTCTTATACAGATTCTTTTAGACAATTATTTCGATCCTTCCTAATAAATTGGCGAGTACAATAGGTCTCAGAAATATTGTCTTCAGAATACAATGAAGCCCTAACAACGATGTTGAATTAAAAGTTTGTACTCACTTGATCCAACCAAGAACACACAGTATGAAGTTTCTTATGATACTTAGGGAAGAAAAGAAAATAGAAGGTTTGATTCTTTTCAATAGAAGTTTTGATTCTTTTTAACTGAAGTTTTGATTCTTTTTCAATAAAAGTTTAGATTCTTTTTAATCAGAAGTTTTGATTTTCTTTCATCTATATTATTTGAATGAGAAAAATATATTTACTACTTATAGATATTTCGCATGTATTGGTGATGCTTTTCATCACCAGCGTACCTGCAAGAGGATCAACGGTGGTTATTGAGAAATGTTCCCTCTGTTGAAATTTAAAATAAATATGAATTGTGTTAAACACACTGCCTAAATTTGAAGGGCATCACCACATAGGATTTTGATTTTGCTCAGAATCTGCTCTCCTATTTCTGCATATTTCCATTTTCTTGTATAATCTGCAAAGCTTAACAGAGTGAGTTTGTCGAACAAATTACAAGTTCGTATTAGAAGTTCATTATTGTCGATGTGCAGTCCCAATACACAATTGAAATCCAAGTCTTTATAACCGAGGACTGGAGTTCCAGCAAGTTTAAAACTTTTACTCACGGAGTTACGAGTTGGGTTTGGAAAAAGTTTATCAAATTTTGCAAAGAGCCCCTTTTTGCCAGAAATCTCCGTGTGTGCAGCAAGCAAAATGGAATGTTGGGTACCATTGTTTCAGATATTCTTGAATTCCCCTTGTCCAGATACCGAAGCATCTCTATGGTTACAACAGTCTTTCAACCAGCCTGGCCCCATCACCATTTCAACAAGCTCCTTCCTTTCACTGCTCACCACACCCACCGAGATCACTGTCACCGATTCTTCTTCATCTCACACAAAAAGGTAATTCAGAATTCGTATTGGCTTATCTTTACTTGATTTTACCTTATGAGACTTGTTTACCAGTTTAACTTCATGTAAAACTGAACATGGATGAATTGGGGTTATGATTTTCTTGATTTTATTCCCTCTAGGTTAGTCACATCAACAACATACCCAGTAAAATCCCACAAAATGGGGTTTGGAGTTTGGTGGGGTTTGGAGTTTGGGAGTATAGAGTGTAGTCAGACCTTATTCTACCACTTGGGAGTTACAGAGACCCTCGGCACAAGGACAAGTAACTCAAAACAGTGAAAAAGTCATGGCAAAATACTAAAAAATATGATAAAACTGTCCGAAAAAAGAAGCCGTAACTATCACAAATTAATACGAAAATCAAAGTACAAAAAACAACAAATAGTAGCAGAAAGGACAAGTAGGACGCTCAACTGCCTAATAACTTTCTACCCTAATCCGTGTCCTCCTATATAAGGTCATGTTCTCTAGGTCTACCCACATCTAGTAAAATTTGGAATCTTAGTAGCTCAGTTGGTTGGTTAACTGAACTTTTACCGTGATGTTCAATTCCCCACCTTGTAATTCCCTCCAACATTTCCCCTTTCCCTACCCCTATATACGGAAAAAAAAAGTAGTAAAATTTGGAGTTATAATTGGTTGGCAGGGTTATGTGGATACAGACACTACCAAATGCAGTTCAAGCTCGCATTTTGTCATTTCTTCTTTATGATTGTCGGAGATTTTGTGAAACAGACTTGTATCAGCTCGCGGAAACTATGTTGAAGGAGGGCAAAGAGCTTGATTTTTGGGTAAAGCAGGCTGCACATCAGTTGCTCGATGTTTTGTCTAAGTCAAACCATGAATGGTTATCCTGCTTGAACTTGGATTCTGAAGAAGAACAAGTGGAGGATGAGTTTAGGTCATTACCCGATTGGCTTAAGGATGATGTCGATAACACTGATTTGATGCTTCCCTGGCTGCCTGTATCACAGAAACAGTTCAACTTGGCGATGCAATTTAGTAGTTGTGGAGAAAATGATGATCCTATGACTGAATTTGAAGAGGGTAAACGAGAAATTGTGGATGAAGTCATTGAAGAAGTTGATGAAGTGATTAAGGAGGTAGATGTCTTCTTGAACCCTCAAGATGAAGAAATGGCGGAGCGCTTGAAAGACCGGTTGTCGTCTCTTCAGTCTACTGCTAAGGCTGTGGAATTGGCTGGGGAAATTCGGCAGCTTTGTAAGGGAAGAGGTCAGTCGTTGGCTATTTTGGGTATTATTGAACCTTGGAGAGCTGATGATGAGACAACTTCAGTTTTAGTGTCCAATCTTGTAGACGGGAATGAAGATGAACATGGTTGGACCAGTCACGTTCTTTGCTCTGTCATTCTTCCCAAGTTGTTGGTTTTGAAAGAACCAGCTTCTCGTGTATTACTAACGACAACAGTAGAGTGCTGTAAGGTTCATCATAGAGCAGCAGAGTATGCGCTGCTATTGCCCCTGATACTTAGAATGGATGGCATAAATAGCCCTATTTGTGATGTGATAACAAGGATAGTTAGAGAATCTTTGCATCAAGGCCATGTTTCTGCCTTCTGCCAGAAACTTCTCAGTGACGAGAACGATCTGAAGAAATCCATCTTCCTTCCCTGTCATCAATGCTTAATTGACAGTAAATTGGCATGGACGGAATCATTATTCAATTTGATGCAAAATATCCTAAATCATAACATTCATTTGACTCAAGACTCAGTTGATAGACTTGTTCAGCATGCTTGGGAATATGCTGACAGGTTTTCAAAGTCTTTGAAATTTGGGAACTTCCTATTATGTTTTGTCACCAAATGTGCTCCTATGTTGAAGTCTCAAAAATCCTTACTCACTGAAGCCACTCAGCATACTAATACTCTGGTGACCAAATCTGTGTTGTCAAAGTTGTCTAGTTTGTAAGTGGCTCTATACCTTGTTATAAAAAGAGCTTTGTAAATACATTATTGTTCTTTAACTTGGACCATCCTTTTGGACCTAGTTTCTTTAGGAAGCTTACTATGACAATTTTCAAACTGGTTTGATAGGAATTAACCTGGTTGTTTATACAGATGGTATTTCTTAATAATAGTTCTTACTGAATCACAAAGCTGTGTTTTTCAATAGTAATTCTTTTGTAACCGAAAATCACCAAGGGTCAGTGGCGCACGGTTTGACACTCGGTGAATAATAGGATTATTACTCTACTCTTCTCTACTTAAATACTAGGCTTTTGTCTGCAGCGGGGTTCAAACCATGACATGTGCCTCACCCACATATAATGTCCTGTGCTTGCCGCTAGATATTAATACCCTTATGTGATGCAATACAAGACAAATGTTCTTCCTTGTCTTGGGTTTGTATGGATTGATAAAAACCAAGGATGGATGCTAAATAATCAGGTGGACAAAGATAACATTTGAACGGAGGACATGTGAAAGAGAATCTTTGAAACCCTTCCTCTTTCTCTCTCTCCCAACCCCATTTTGTGTTCCTTAAATCTATTTCAGGAAGGCGTGGGTATACCTCAGACTAAACATAAGTAATTTAAAATATTCCGAGCTGGCAATGGGTCTTCAGGAGGAATGTCTTTGAGTCTGCATATGATGCTGTCTCACTGTTACTAGATAATAAAATTCAGAGAATCTAGTGTTATACATATTATTCTTCATTGAGAGATTGTTATCCCCACAGTGATACGTAGTGGATAATCATCAATCAGTCACTACCAAGACATGCTCTCTGGAGTTAGTTTTTTTATTGATACAACCAAAACATTGATCAACTTATATTTTATCTTCTGTAAGTCATTGATCTGTGTAACAGCTTTTCAAAGCAATCCTAACTTTTGACTTTAAAACTTTTAATGCAATCTTACATGATAAAGGAGGATTATATACATTAGCTTCTCTTGAACTTTAACCACAAAGATGACCAAAATGAAAAAGGAAAAAAAGGGGAAAACAGAGCACTCAAATGACAAGTAACAAATACATGAACCTGGAACGAATAATAGTTCATTTTCAAGTTTGTCTTAGTGCCCATTGGCCAATGTTTTCGCAGACTCAAATCTAGGGCCTTTTTCGGCAAATTTGGTTTTGGAATAAAGATTCAGATAATCTTGAAAGCGGAGGTGAGAGGGATACAAGAGCTTTGGTGCTGGAGAAATGATGGCCTCACCAGCAGGGTTGTAAAAGGTGGCAATGGAAAGTCTATTCCCATCCTTTTCAGCCATCACTCGGTGTTGAATACTCTTATACATCCCATTGCTCAAAATTTCTATCTGATCACCATTGTTTACAAATAGCCTGTTGTTCTTGGAAGGTGGAATATTCACCCAATGTCCGTCTTTGAAGAATTCTAGACCAGGAACTTGTTCGTCTTGGAGTAAGAGAATGATACCACCGGCATCTGTGTGCTCACGCAATCCCTTGACCAAATCAGGGCGAGGACATTGAGGATATATTGCCACTTTTGTTCCAACACAAGGACCCTTGCTCCCTGAAAATGCTTCTTTGATGTAACTCTTCTCTAGGCCAAGGTTCTCACACATTAGCTCTGAAAGATTTTCTGCAAGTTTGATCAGCTGATCAATGTAGTCATCTACTGCTTTGCTGCACACAACATAGTTCAAATGTGAAATTCAATAATGACATGGATAGGTTGTACGTGTGTGCTCATTAATGTTGAAATCGAAATAATCAAAGCGTCATGCGGAAACTAATAGTTGCGAACCTTGAACGATAATAAATCAGACAACAAACAAACTATACTAAAAAAGCATAATATATTGATATAGTTTGGTCAATTGACATACAACAATATGCCCAGTGAAATCCCACATCGTAGGGTCTCGGGATAGAGTGTACGCAGACCTTACCTCTACCTTGGTAGGTAGAGCGGCTGTAAAGGTAGATAGAGCGGTTGTTTTCGAGTGTTTGGTCAATTGACATACATATGAAAAACTAATTAAAACATAAAAAAAATTATTGAGAGAAAAAATCTCTCCCTAAACTAGACTCTTTAAACGACTACATTGTGGATGCTATTGTTTTGTTTATGAGAAAAATGATCTTCTATTTATAGAAGTCCAAAACTTCTCATTCAAGAAAATGATAGATATGATAGAATTCTTTTTCATAAGAATTCTTTTTTTACCAAGAAAACATTTTTGAAGTAAAACACAATTATGGTAAAATTCAAATAAATTAGAAAATTCAGAACAAACTCTTAACAAATATCTCTTTGGCCTGAATTTTCAAGCAAACTATTTTTTTTTCTTCACATTGTCTTCATCACTGCTGCTTGTCATGAATCAAAATAAGGTTAAAAATATTATAGATTAAAAATTGGTTTAAAAATATTTTACTTTATTTTTTAAGATGCAACAACAGATATGTTGAAAATATAGTTGAAAATGCATCTCTACATGTAGTATGCTAGATAAAATCTTCATTATCGTGATATTGGTTGCGACTTGATTTGAACATACCACCTTAAGCATGTCTTCAACCCATTGAATCGTTGTCTCTGATATCACTTGTTGGGATCAAAATAATCAGAGCGGCATGCGGGAGCTACCAATTGCAAACCTTGAACATCTATAAACTAGACGACAAATAAATTATACTAAAAAGGCATAATATATTGATATGGTTTGACCAATTGACATACATATGAAAAACTAATTAAAACATAAAACAAAATTATTGGAGAAAAAATCTCTCCCTAAACTAAACTCTTTAAACAACTACATCGTGAATGCTAGTGTTATAAATGATATCCTATTTATAGAAGTTCAAAACTTCTCCTCCAAAAAAATGATAGATATGGTAGAATTCTTTTTTTATCAAGAATTTTTTTTTGAAGTAAAATATAATTATGGTAAAATTCAAATAAGGTAGGAAATTCAGAACAAACTCTAACAAATACACTGATGCTTGCCATGGATAAAAATAAGATTAAAAATATTATGGGTTAAAAATTAATTTTAAAAATATTTTTCTTTATTTTTAAGATTCGATCTCACGACTTTCAATCAACGGAATAAAAAAATTGTCACTGCAAAATACTTGAAACATGTGATGGAAAAATGCAAGAAAATTGAGTTCAAGAAAAAGAAGAAGAAAGACTCATGTTAGCGATGTGTGCAAGTTAAAAATTACTCAAAATAGAAATCCACAAGCACAAATTACTAGAGTAGAAATTAAAGAGGATCAACTTTTTTAGATTGCAGCAATAGAAGCAAGGAGGAGTGGTGTATTTTGCATCTGTCTAGAATAATTAGTTGTTTAATTATAAGAGGAGTCAAATAGTTGATTTACTAGAATATTCATTTTTTATTTTAGTAAGAGTCTAATATTTTAGTTGTAGAAGAACTCTGCTACTTTAATTATATATCTAGGCTTATAATTAATAAAATTTATATGACACAATTTTCATTAATATTCTCTAACTTGTTGCTCTCTCCAAAAATCCATAACAATTAATTCTAGTACTAGTATATTTATTGATCTGTTGAAGCTTTATGCTCTGGTATTCTTGACTTACCAAAGATCCTTTGAGAGACCTTGAATCTCGTAGATGTTGGAACTCGGACGATGCCAAACAAAGAATGTGGTTTCCCAGTCTGTGTTGGTGATGTTTCCTTTCTTCTCTAAGCTCATAGGTAGCTCTGATTCATAGAACCGTTTCTTCATGTTGGCTTCATAGTGCTGATTTACCAGCTGCTTCACATTATCCATCAAGTTAGTGTCAATTCCATGGTTCTCTATCTGCATAAATTGAATATCTCCTGTCAGCATCAGTATCATATAAAAAGTGCTACTACTACTTGAAAAAACAATTTATACGTTCATTACCATAAAGAAGCCCCACTTCTCACAAGCCTGATGGAGAAGTGCCATGGTTGCACTTCTCTCCTCACCGTCAAGCTTACTGAAGTCGATTACCGGAATCTCCATCTGTCTTTTTTTTCTAGCTCAGTGTGAAGTAAAGGAAGGTACTATGAAGGAAATGAAGCTACTTGGCGGACTATATATAGCCCTAGGAGTAAAATATTTTTACCTGGTGGGGCTAAACAGTTAGATTTGAATAACAGTAGTTGCAGTTGGAAACTAATTACCACATTTCAAGGAGATATTATTGGGTGTGTTGGGATGAGAAAGAAATAGTAGTGTGTCCAAATTCAATTCATATCAAAAAGCCATGTGATTGGTGCTGTTATTTTATGTTTTGACAAATCTATTAACGATTTTTGTCTTCCTGATAGAATTGCTTCCATGAGACAAAAATTTCCTTCGACTTCTCTGTATTTTCTAATGGTCAACTAGGACTTGTTTATGTTCTTTTAGTAGCGTACGGTAGTTGGTATTCCTTATATGTTGCAATGCGTTGTTTTGAAGAAACCAGGGGCAGGGGCAGGGGCAGTGAGTGATGGAATTAAATGGTGGTACTAGATTTCAATGGGCGGTTGTGGTTTTAAAACTTATTGGATATGACTTTCAAACTATCTGTCTTAATCATTTCATTTTAGATCGAAGTCACTCTGAACATTATGCTGAACCAAAATTCTTAGTGAACTGTATCTTTGTTGTACGTGATTTCTAGAGTCACTACTACAAGATAATTATTTTTTTACTAAAAAATATTCAGTAGTTATTTTACACTCAATGTCATTGAATTTTTTTTAAATAATATTATTTTTATATGGAACAATTAAAAAGGTTTTTAGCGTTTTGATAGAAACTTGTTTTCCATTATGTATTTTCTCAGTGAACTGATTCGATAAAAATGAGATGAAAAAATCATATTTTATAATATAAATTTTTTACTGAATACCGATAAAAAAACCCTCTAATTCTAATAGTATGTTTACCAACTGGCTTTGTGTCATTGCTAGATGTTTAGATATAATATTCTCTTCGAAGGCCCTGCCTCTGTTCAAATTAAAAATAGGAACCTGGTTTTGTTTAAACCTGGCCTTGTCTATTATTTTTTACTCCCAATTAGGATTTGATGAAATGAAAGTGACGAATATAGAATACACATCTGGGCCCTGCCTCTATTATTTTTTACTCCCGTTAACCGGCCCAGCACGGCCCGATCCTCCTAAAAGTAAAAAAAAATTATCGATGTCGGAGTTCGAACTAGGGACGGGGCCTGGGATCGTCCCGATCCAGACCCGACTCATCCGGACCCCGTCCCGTCCTGTCCCGTCCCGATCTCGACTCGCCCCTCCCCCTTTGCAAAATAACCGTTGCAACAACGATCAGATTTTGATTTTGGCCGTTGTGCAATGGCCATTTTTGGCTCCCCCCACCCCCACCCCATAAACCCCCTACCCCTTAATATTTATTTTTAACCATTAAGTTAATATATTTACACTTTAACCCTATTTCTCAACTATAATACCTCATTTTCCTCTTCATTTTTCTTACAAATCTTCCTACCATCTCTCTAATGTAATCTCTCAATTCATCTCTCTACAATTCTACAAATCTTCCTACTATTAAATATTATATCAAAGTTAAAAAAATTGGGAGTGAAGTTGGCAACTAGCTTGAGGATCATCCATCAAGCAAAGTTTTAATTTTCAACCTCGATTACACGTCGGCGTTTGGTACCTTCGTTACTTCTTTAAATTATTATTGTTACTTTATTTTAATTATCGCACTTAATTTCATTATCTTTAATTATTTATTTGCATAATTAAAATGGAAGGATTAAGAGGTATGTTTAAGGGTAAGGGTAACAAGGGCAGAGATACTTCTTTCAGTAATCCTATTCCTAATCCTGATGATTTCATTGATTTTACTCATATAGATGAAACTGTTTTTTTTTAATGATATACCATTAGATGATGAAGTAGATGAACCAAACTTTAATTTAGATGAACCACTAGATGACACGCCCACTAGTGCACCTCAACCTCAGGCTCATACTGAGTCTCAGCCTGAAATTGAAACTGGAATGCCTCATATTTCCCCTAGTATGAGTCGATGCCCCACACAATGAAAATTAAAATCAGCTGCATGACATGTTTTTGATAGGGACTAAGAGAATCAACTAGCTAGATGTAAAAATTATAAAAATGTTTATAAATTTAAAATCGGAAAAGGTCAAGGTGGGACGGGAGGTTTATTGAGACATGTACAAGGCGAGCACACAGCTAGATGGAATGAATATCATGCTAAAAAATTGGGTGTGTCAATGCCATCTGAGTCGGGACAAGGTTCACATAGTGTTCCCGACCTAGTACAGGATCAAATTAACCCGGCGATCGGGGGGGAATTTTTGTTCCTAAATATGATAAAAACAAATATAGGGAAATATGGCAAAATTAGTTGCGGTGGAGGGTTTGCCTTTTTCATTTCCTTCCTCCCCTGATTTTATCATGACATTCGAGAATTATATAATTCTGCTTTTATTGGTTTTCCTAGATCAACTGTTAGAAGGGATGTTTTTAAATTTGCAAATGAATATCAACAATATTTACGTTATGCATTGTATCATTTTAATGGCAAGGTGGCTATCACTTCTGACATAGGCCGTAGTTCTAACGGTAATGATTATTTAACAGTAACATGTCATTGGATAGATCAAAATTGGTCTATGCAAAAACGTATTTTAGCATATAGATATATTGATGATAGGCACATTGGATGTTTTATTGCACAAAATATTAACAAAATTGTGATTATTATGGAATAACTGTTAAAATTATGACTATTACATTAGATAATGCTTCTTCTAATGATTATGCGATAAGACTTTTAAAAGTTCGATTAATTCCATGTTTTCTTGATCATTTTCATATAAGATGTGCGTGCCATATTTATAACTTAGTTGTAAAGGATGTCCTAAAACCTTTTGAAAGCATTCTTGAAAAAATACAATTTGCTATAAATTTTATTTTTAAAGGTAATAAAATACAAAGATGCAAAAATAAAAATTTGTCTATGATTGTGGATTACCTTATAGAAAAATTTCAAAAGAAGTTTCGATTAGGTGGAATTCGATGTATGAGCAACTACTTGTTGTTTACGATTATAGACAACCTATAACTTTATTATTTAACGCCCATAATAAAAATCTAACAGATATGCTTGTAGATAATGATTGGAAAAATATTTTAGAACTTAGTGAATTTCTAGAGAAATTTTTTCAAGCTACTAAAGAATTTTCCGGTATTTATTATCCTACTATTTCAAATATGTTATTTTATAAAGGTCTAATATTTTTGTTACTTAATGAATACATGCAAAAACAAATTTATAAGGCATCTATTGAAAAAATGTTTGAAAAATTAAAAAAATATTTTTTTCCTAATTCCACTATTTATATTATTGGTGTAGTATTAAATCCGACTATTAAAGTAGACGATTGTAAAACACTAATAGAAACAATTTATGATTGTATAGAAATATTTCCAACAGACCCAACTGAAGAACCAACTCACAAATCAACTAAAGAAGAAGTTACGTCTAGCATACACACTGAATGCAAACAAGTATATATATATATATATATTGCCAACAACAAAGTGCAAATAATCAACCGGCTTCTGTACCATCTTCTACTACTTCGCTGCAACCTTATAAAGCGTCTGAAAGCGCTTTTTCTGCTGAGAGATTTCAAATAGGAGAGCACATACATTCATTGGCGGGAGACGCATTGGAGATTACAGTTCTTTTCAGAGATTGGATTCGAGCGAGCGTAGAAGGTGTGGTCAACTGGAGATCAACGAAGAAGAAGACAACAACTACGGCGAAATCTTGTCCGAGGGAACAGGAAGCGACGTCGAACAATTTGACTGACAAATTCCAATTCCAACCGAAGATTTTTAAGACATTGTGAGGAAATTAGAAAAAGTATGGTTAACTATGTAATTTTTTTAATTGCAAGTTTACTATGTGATTTGCAACTTTTGAATAACACCACAAAGTTGCAATTTGAAATTGTATTACCAAAAAATCATATTTCTATTAAATAATATAAGAGGCACAAAAATAACCTTGAGATGTTTTTATTACACTATCTTGTTCAATTATTGAAGTGTTTATATATATTATTTTTTAAAATTAAGTGGCAAAAAAAAAGGTCAAATCCCGATCCCGACCTGTCCCCCCAAATCCCGGCCCCTCTACCGGCGGGATGTGGGACGGGACGGGACCTCTTCCCGTCCTGCCTATCCCGGCTCGCCAAGCCCGCCGGAACTCGAGTCCCGACCCTCCCCCGTCCCGTCGGGACCCGCCCCGGCCCACCCCGTTGGACATCGTAGTTCATATTAATTAGGTTGCATGTATAGGAGAACATACTTGGTTACTAGCTATAACTTTTTTTTATATATATATATATTCAAAATGATTTTAGTTAAATAAATGATTCTAGTGTTTCGCAGGCCACAATTCGCAGGCCTAGACCTGATAAAGGCAGTTCATATTAGTAGATTGCATGTATAGGAGAACATTTAGCATATTAAAATACGTCTTATATATATATTCGAGTGACAAGTGACAGGAAATACAAAAATAACATATGCAGTGAAATTCCACAATGTAGGGTCTGGGGAAGATCGAGTATACGCAGACCTTTATCTCTATCTTGATAGGTAGAGCGGATGTTTTCGAGAGACTCTCGGATCAAGACAGAACATAAACACAAGTAAAATAAAAGCACAAGCAAAGAATTATTGTTCAAATATATTTTGGCGGATCGAACTTCTTTGGCAGGATCTACTTTGGCGGTAGATAAAATGAGGTACTATGATTTTCACTTCGCATTTTGAGGAGTAATGATAAACTCTCAGCTATTTTTTCTTGTATAATGACAAGAATAAGTGTTAACACTTAAAAATAGCTAAGTGTTTAGCTGAATTCAGTGACAGCCGAACTAATTGAGAGCCGAATTTACTTCTAGCCCTCGACTACAAGAACTTCATCGGCTACCAAGGCATCTTAGCCAAAGTTGTCAGTTAGAGGTACGACTGGGACCCACTCAGACGCAGACGCCTCGACGACCAAGTCAAAAGGGTTTTCAGATCCCCATAAGCGATAACGACCAACAACAGCTAAAAGAAAGGGTCATTATCCGAACAAGAGGAGTAGAGGGCGAGAAAATCGACACCACCTCCCCTATAGTCAGCCGGTGAGCTTAGTGGGTTACTTGATGGCCGATATGGGGGGGGGGGGCACGTTTGTACAGTTTATTTTCCTTTTTGTACTATAAATACTCATTCTTTGTATATACGAAACACACAATCAATCAAACAACTCAAAATTTTATCTATCTTTATCTTTTATCCCTTATTTTCTCATATACTTTTACTTTACTCGACTGTATTCATGTTTCTTACCTCTTAGTATACTCACACCACCGTAGTAATGCTTTCTGGAGTAGTTGGGGAACCCATTGCTGGAAATTAGAGTTCCATTTCCAGCCCAAATCGTTTAAGTTAAGGAATCAATTTGTCTCCTGATTTCATCAGCCGATAAAACGTCAGAAGGCGGAATTCGGGGCAGAAAACAAATTTGGCACGCCCAGTGGGACCATAGGTGAATTAATAGCAAAGTTTGATTCTCCAGGTCAGGATCATTCTTGGCGTATGCGCCGAAGGTCCAGTAAGAAAATGAACCTCGAGTCCAGTCCACATCCTAAACAAAATCCTCCTAGAAGGAACAACGAACCAGCATCCTCTGCGGGTATGCCTACATCGGTGGATACCCCCCCACTTCCTCCATCAACCCAAGTCGTGGAAGAATCTAGCCAATCTGAAGGTCCAACCATAATGACCACGTCTTTTATTAGACAACAGATCGACGTGGGCATCCACGACATTATGTACCAAGTTTCTAAATAGTTGGCAGAAATTGTGAAGCCGATAGTACATAATGAGGTTCAGCAAGAGAGGGAGATGGAAACTAACCGAATGCACCCAGGAGAATGCTCGGCTAGTTCTGCCATCCCTCTGACGAGCGGTGTTGTTCAGCATGAGACTGTGACTCCCGGTGTTGTTCCTCAGCCGCATGTGCATCAGCCAGTGCCCACTCAGCCACAACCAATAGCGCACCTAGGAACACAAGCCCTATCGCCTAGCAACCAACACACTGCATGGTCGCCGCCGAACCTTGGGGGGAAATGTGCCACTTGACCAAGCGAGTCTGCAGTATGGGCAGATCAATATGGCTCGGAGACCAGTTCAGGCTCCAGGACACTTTGGATTGCCGCCCGTTATGCCGTAGGTTTCTACGAACGACCCTATGATGCAGGCGAACAATGTTGGCCAGCCGATGGCCCCTGGCTATGACTTAGCTCGGCTATCTAGTGACGCTGTTTACAGCGAAATACCATTCTAGCAGTCATTTCCAGTACCCAATCCATACCTTCCAGGAAGCTTAAACTTTCTAAGAACGGTCGACGTCCGAGGAGAGCAGCCATGGAACACCGTTCCACCTTATCCTCAGACTCCGTTAACCGTTCTAGGAGCTCAGGGTACAGACTTTGGTGGCCATACCCAACAGCCATAGGACATTACCCCACCTATTGGTAATGGCCAGCAGACCACCTATAACCTTCAAAACCCTGTCCAACAAAGTACAGAATGGAGGCTACCAGTGCAGAACGCCTACCAGCCAAATCCAGTCAAGCATCGGCAGGGGACGTCACAACTGATAAACCCGAAGATTATTGCTAATACCATACGGAGGTACTTCGGTATCCAACTGAAAGCTTTGGACAAACCTGTTTATAAGAAGCCCTACCCCGATTGGGTAGATCGGATAGCACCTTTGTCGAGGGGTTTCAAAACATCGAGTTTGCCATTTTCTCTAGCGACGACGACAAATCCACTATCTAGCACATCGGTAGATTTACTCCCTAATGTGGCGAAGCTGGCCAAAATGAGTATCACAAGTTGTAGCTATTCCCTCTCTTTCTAACGGGAACAACCTTTGCATAGTACTCCTCTTTGGCTCCTGATTCCGTGCAGAAATGGGCTGACATGGAGGGTTGCTTCCATGATAGGTTCTATTGGCCCCAACCTCAGGTTACCATGACTGATCTAACGAATCTCAAGCAGCAGGTCGATGAATCGGTTGTCAATTTTATCGAGAGATTCAGAAAGAAGGTTGGGAAATGCACCATACACTTTCTCGAGTCTGAGTGTGCCCACACGATAATCAACAACATACACCCTCAGTTAAAGGAGAAACTGGTAGGACAATCCTACTCTGACCTGAGCCAGTTAGCTGAAAAGGCTAGCCAAATAGAGTAGTACGTCCAGGAGAAGGAGCGGAGAAGAGCCAACCGAAATCGAGGCTCCCACTTGGTATCCATCAGTGAAGTGGATGAGTCCGACTCAGAGTTAGTCGATGGCGCGGCAGATGCAATGGTGGCCGAGATTGTTAGAGGTAAGGTTTACTCTTGCCCAGCCTTGAAAGCCATCAAAGGCAAGGAGATGAGTTCATCTGATGACAGGGTCGGTTACTCATTTGACATCACAAAGGCAGATCGGATATTTGATCATCTGCTCAAAGATAAGCAGATTCGGCTACTTGATGGTCATAGGATTCCTTCTGCCGAGGAACTCAAAGATAAAAAGTACTATAAGTGGCATAATTCATACAATCACTCTACTTCTAATTGCATGATCATCAAAAAGACTATCCAAAAGGGCATCAAGGAGGGGAGGTTCAAAGTATGGCTGAAATGTCCATTGATACCGACCCCTTTCCCGCGGTACCAATGTCTATGGTATATTTTGCTAAGCACGATGAGTCAAGGGACACCAAAGGGAAACATCCGATGAAAAGGGTGTGGGTCCCAAAGAAACCTACCGAAGGGGAGAAGGCCACAAGGACCTTATTCAATCGGTTAGGCAGCCTACATGACATTCGTGATGACAGGTAACCAGCTAGGAGCAGTTTTCATGGCCGCCCTAAATACTCGAGGGACATCGAACGAGAACTTCAGGAACAAACCATGAGGTTCAGAAGGGTCCCTATCGACGCCAGGCATAGGCCTGAGGGGAAAGTACGGATGCCAACCAATCGACAGCCGAGCATGCCTCGAATAGATGAGGAACCACTCCTTAAAACCAAACAGAGGGTGTAGAGTTTAACATTAGCGAGGGTGTTTCGTCCTTGTGTGAGATGACAAGAAATGAGGACCAAATGAGACCTTGAAGAATGATTAAACTAGCCGCCAACATAGAAGATGCGAAGTGGTCTATCAATCAGGCTCCCGAAAATAAAGAGGCATCACCGAGAGTCGCATCCAGGACTCAGAAAAGGATGATGCAACGTGCCAAGGCCTTGCGTAAGATGCAACAAACATTGCATCTAATTTCCAACACCAAGGCAGCCAAAAATTAGGAGATTCCTGAGTTTGCCGTAGTCGAGGCTATCGAGCGGGCATTCGGCTCAATTGTTTCAGGGGCAATGTCACTTGAAGGAGAGATGTCGAGTCAACCAGAGTTGGATGGACAGCCTACCGACAACCCGACAGAGGAACCCCAGCAAGAGAATGTGGCCCCAGATGGTCTTCCAACCAAGGCAATCTCACAGATCGTGCAAAGGATTCAATTAGAGGATCCCTAGCCGATCCCTATTTGTCTCCAAAAAATAGAAGATATGAGCTCATGGTCAGCCGAATTAAATTAAGGAGGAGACTCCATCCTCGATTTATTTAGCCAGGACCTGGTTGATGAGATGTGGGCAGACATTGAAATGGTCAGCCTAATCCCATGTGAGTTCTGGGCCAGCCGCTCTACACTGGATAACCTATAAGGTGATATTTGCGTAGAAGATGCAGAATGGGCAACAATAGCCGATACCACGGCTAGGGACGCTTTGAGCACCGCATTTGGTGCATCTACAGAAGAAATAGTTAAACACCTTAAGCCCCTCTATGTGAAGGCTTACATCAACGACAAAATCATTAGCCAAGTGTTCATCGACAATGGGGTCGTGTTGAATGTGATGCCACTGCTTACTTTGAAAAGCCTCAACAAAGCCAGAGAAGATCTCATCCCAACTAACATGAAAATGGCTAGCTTTATGGGAGAGGCTTCTGAAGCTTTGGGGATTTTAGTAGCAGAAATCACTGTGGGTCCCAAGACGGTCAGATCTGCATTTTTTCTGATAGATGGCAAGCCGTCCTACACCATTCTGCTGGGCAGGGACTAGATTCACACCAGCCGATGCCTTCATTCTACCATGCATCAGAAGCTCATTTTTTGGGAAGGAGACAATATAAAAATCACCCCAGCGGACGATAACCCATTCCAGCCAGGGGTTCAGAACATAAAAGTTATCCTCTACTCACCCTATGTGGCTCCCATAGCTGTCAATGAGCAGTATGAAGAAGGATCTTGGGAATCCTGTAATCTTACCTCACGAGGGTTTGAAATAAAACAATTAGCCGAACTATGGCTTACCTTGGATGATTTAAATGGTTGAGGAAACCCAAGTCATACGTGATCTGTGGCATCGACTGACTTCCCTAAGTTATGAGGCAAGGATAGACAAGACATCACAGATGGGGAACCACGACATCTAACCAACGCTTGCGGCCGATGAAGTTGAGCTGCCGATGGAACTTGAATCGCCCATAAGAAGGACTATGCCTAGTTTGAGTCTCAAGATCCTTTGGAAGATATCAACTGGCGAACTGAAGAAATCCCCCGGCTAACACATATTACTGGTTTGCTGAAGGAAGAAGACAAACAAGGCATAACAACCCTTCTACTGCAGTATAAAGACTGCTTCGCATGGGATTATCATGAGATGTCTGGGTTGACACGTACTTTGGTATAACATAGATTGCCAATCAAGGAGGGTTTCAAACCCTAAAAACAGCCGCCCAGAAGATATCACCCTCAGCTGATGCCTCAAATTAAAGCTGAGATCGAACGACTGCTGAAAGCCGGGTTTATCAGAATGGCTAAATATGTGGAATGGTTGGAAAATGTTGTACTGGTCAAGAAGAAGAATGGCAAGGTTCGAGTATGTATTGATTACAGGAATCTAAATCTAGCCACTCTCAAATATGAGTACGTCATGCCGATAGCCGACATGCTAGTCGACTCAGCAGCCGCTAACGGTGTATTGACCTTCATGGATGGATACTCAAGCTATAATCAGATATCGATAGCTGATGACGACATTCAAAAAACCGCCTTCAGATGTCCAGGAGCGTGGGGCATTTACGAATGGGTAGTTATGTCATTTGGCCTGAAGAACGCTGGTGTCACTTATCAAAGGGCAATGAACACCATCTTCCATGACCTGATAGGCAAGACTATGGAGGTCTACATCGATGATGTAGTAGTAAAGTCTAAGGAATTCAAGGGTCATTTAGCCAATCTTGAACAAGTGCTAAAACGAATGAGGATTCATAATCTCAAAAATGAATCCAGCGAAGTGCAAGTTCGGAGTATCGGCTAGAAACTTCCTTGGCTTTTGGTACATAAGAAAGGCATCGAGATAAATCGTAACAAAGCCAAAGCAGTAATGGGATCCGCACCACCCAAAACAAAGAAGGAATCTCAAAGCTTTTTGGGAAAGATCAATATCTTAAGGAAGTTCATATCCAACTAGGCTGGCAAGATGAAGGCTTTCTCACCTTTGCTCAGGCTTCAAGAGTCAGAAGAGCTAGTATGGGGTTCGGAACAGCAAGCGGCCTTTGATCAAATTAAAATGTCCCTAGCTACTCCCCCCGTACTGATGCCTCTCATGCCAGGGAAGCCGTTGAAATTGTATATTTCGGTTGTAGAACTATCCATCGGCTGTTTGCTAGCACAGGAGGCCGATGATGGAACTAAAAGAGTGGTTTATTATCTTAGCCGAATGCTCAACGATGCCAAAACTAGATATACTAATTTGGAGAAGCTTTGTCTGTCTTTGTTCTATGCTTGCACAAAACTTGAGTATTATCTAATGCCTCATGTTATATACGTTTTCTGCAAAGTTGATATTGTCCGGTACTTATTGAACATACCTATTTTGTAAGGACGATTAATGAAGTGGGCAATCAAGCTCGCTTCCTTTTCTTTCGAGTATAAGCCACTCAAGGCCGTCAAAGGTCAGGCGGTAGCCAATTTCTTGGCAGATCACCCATGTGTAGAGGCGGATAACCCATGCACCCCCTCTACAACATATATGGACGTTGTCCCTTGGATGCTGACTTTTGATAGATCAAGAACCCAAAAAGGAGTTGGAGCCGGGATAACAATAACCAATCCTAGAGATGAAACATAGAGGTTCTCTTATCAGTTAGATTCTAACCTGACAAATAACCAAGATGAATATGATGCTCTCATCATAGGATTCAAGCTCCTAGTCTCTATGAAAGAAAACTACATCAAGATTTGCGGAGACTCTCAATTGGTTATCAAGTAGTTGGCCGGGGAATATGATTGTAAGGATCCGAATTTGTTGGCCCATCATGAAACGGCTAGCAGGTTACTTAGTAGGTTCGCATCATCTACGTTAAGTCATATTCCCAAAGGCATGAATGTTGAGGCTAACGACTTAGCGCAAGAAGCTTCTGCCTTTAGGAAGTAGCTACTCATTTTATAGTATGACGAACTGGCAGCCAAAGTGTTAGCCGTTGATCAAATCGACTCATGGAGGCAGTTACTAATTGACTACCTAAAAGATCTCTCCAGTTGCAAGGACCTCAAGGTTAAAAGAAAAGCCTTGAAATATATGCTCATTGACGATGACCTCTATAAAAAGAGCGTGAATGGAGTACTACTCAAGTGCATTGCCAAAGCAGAGGCTTTAATGGTCATGGGAGAGGTCCATGAAGGAGTATGAGGATTACACAGAGCGGGGCCGACGATGAAGTGGTTGATCTACCGACACAGCTATTATTGGCCTACTATCACAGCTGACTGCCTCCAGTATGCCAAAGGATGCAAAGAATGTCAGAGACACGGACCAATCCAACGGGTACCAGCCGAGTTGCTGCACCCAGTCATAAAACCTTGGCCCTTCAGAGGGTGGGCTATGGACCTCATCGGCAAGATTCACCCACAATCGACTAAAGGCCAAATTTTATTATCGTGGCTACCGATTACTTCACTAAATGGGTGGAGGCCCAGCCAATGAAGAGGGTTCAT
This sequence comes from Anisodus tanguticus, assembly GCA_034509755.1. Taxonomy (NCBI): domain Eukaryota; kingdom Viridiplantae; phylum Streptophyta; class Magnoliopsida; order Solanales; family Solanaceae; genus Anisodus; species Anisodus tanguticus. The sequence continues at coordinate 31,293,220 of CM067544.1, read as the reverse complement.
CAGACAGATGTCATTCAGTTTATCCAACACTATATCATATATAGATATGGTATTCCTGAGATAATTACAACTAATCAAGGGACGATGTTCACTGGTTCTAGAGTGGCAGCCTTTGCTCAGAAATTCGGGATCAAAATGATCACATCTTCGCCTTATTACGCACAGGTGAATGGGCAAGCCGAGGAAACCAACAAACTTATTGTGGACACAATTAGTAAGAACGTGGAGGATAAACCAGGAACGTGACATCTCACCCTAGATGAAGCCGTTTGGGCGATCAGGAATTCTAAATCTACAGCTACCGGAACGACACCTTATCGGCTAACCTATGGCCAAGATGCAGTGTTGCTGTTGGAAATTAATGTCAAATCCTTATGGCTGGCCAAGCAGAACTCTTTAAGTTTAGAGGAGTATCAACAAGCCATGTTAATGGAGCTAGACCAGCTAGATAAAGATCGACTTATGGCCCTAGAGAAAATCGAAGTCAGTAAATGTAAAATGGCTAAATCATACAACAAACATGTTAAGCCTAAGAGGTTTACCGAAGGTGACTTAGTTTGGAAAGCCGTATTGCCGATTGGGATGAAAGATCGTAAATTCGGCAAATGGTCACCAAATTGGGAAGGACCCTTCGTAGTAAGCCAACGGACCACCGGCAACGCATATCGACTAATAAGCATGCATGACGAAGAAATAGACAGGAATGTAAATGTCAAGTATCTGAAAAAGTACTATCCTTCGATTTAGGGCATGCATGAATAAATGACAGCCATAGACCAGCTGCCTGGTCGCACAAAATGAGCTAATTCCCTCTGACATGAGATGTACGGCTAAATAACAGCCACAGACCGGCTTCCTGGTCACAAAATATAAAGCCATTTCTTTCACATGCCTGTGTCGTAAGGTTGGTCGCACTACTCAAGCTAAGAAACGCCATCCCAAGTGGTCAAAGATAATGGCCCATCAAATATGCGAGGTTTACTCTAAATTTGCTCAAGAATGTCGAGAGCAATGCTAATATTAAAGGGTGGGATATGGATTCTCACATCCAGGTAAACCGAACACAAAAGCAGAGACGCCGCACATACCCGGACCCGGTGTTATAGCGGAAATCAAATTCCGACAGTATGGAGGCATCAGAAGGACTCAAGCTCCTCCATTCGGCTATTATGACTAACTTCACTTAGTCCAACCAACCCAAATAATGAGCGACATTGGTTGCCCAAGTACGAAGGTTAGCAGAACAGCGGCCGCCGGTGAACCAGTCACAAGTAGAAAGTAAGTCGTGGTTTATCAGGCTGAGGTACTGAAACAAGAGAGAATCACCTTGTTCCGGTCCACCATACTGAGTCAGAACCAACTGTTCATCAACGAAGGCCAAGGCGAGGGTCAGGTCACCATCGGCTAGAATAATTTTTCCTGATCTCCGAGATAAAACAGATGAAGCCATGATTTCCGGCTAAGAAAAGGGCCAAAGATTATGTAAGAAACCTATGGGGGATACCTTTCCTTAAATAACATTCAGAGGCACGGCTGGGATTAGTTTATTATTTTCAAAATTACGGCCAAAAAATCATTAGAGCCAACTTGTGGTAATGAAGATGCCTCAGTTAGAGGGGAAACACATCTTAAAAAGTAATCATCATTGCATGCACTGGAGACAAGACGATTGAAGTGACATGCGCGACTGTGAGACTGAAACGACGGCTACTTTCGAATACATCAACTCAACAGTCACACTCGAGTTAATGTAGGGGGGCAATTATTAACACTCAAAAATAGCTAAGTGTTTAGCTGAATTCAGTGACAGCCGAACTATTCCGAAGCCAAATTTACTCCTAGCCCTCGACTACAAGAACTTCATCGGCTACCAAGACATCTTAGCTGAAGTTGTCAGTTAGAGGTACGATTGGGACCCACTCAGACGCATACGCCTCGACGACCAATTCAAAAGGGTTTTCAAACCCCTATAAGCGATAACGACCAACAACAACTGAAAGATAGGGCCATTATCCGAACAAGAGGAGTAGAGGGCGAGAAAATCGGCACCACCTCCCCCATAGTCAGCCGTTGAGCTTAGTGGGTTACTTGATGGCCGACATGGAGGGGGGCACGTTTATACAATTTTTTCTTCCTTTTTGTACTATAAATACTCATTCTTTGTATATACGGAACACACAATCAATCAAACAACTCAAAATTTTATCTAGCTTTATCTTTTATCCCTTATTTTATCCTATACTTTTACTTTACTCGGCTGTATTCATATTCTTCCCTCTTAGTTTACTCACACCACCATCCTAACGCTTTCTGGAGTAGTTGGGGAACCCATTATTGGAAATTAGAGTTTCGTTTCTAGCCCAAATCACTTAAGTTAAGGAATTAATTTGTCTCTCGATTTCATCAGCCGATAAAACGGCAGAAGTCGGAATTCGAGGCAGAGAACACTAAGAAAACAAATAGGAAACATGAACGAGATATAAAACATTATGATTCTCAGAGGGTATTAAAAGTTTATAAGGTAGTTCTTATACTAGTGTGTAGTAGTGATAAATTGACGGATTTGGTTGAGTAGAAAATATATTCACAAAAAAGTATCATAATTCAATTCACTCATATTTCCTGCCGATCAAAGACGATGAGTGATTAATCAACTCCCAACAGAATAAGATGGGTTGATCCTATGTATATAAACTACCCATTGATGCCCGAACACCCAACATAATTAATTTCATTTTCTAATTTTTATCAAGTCTTTCAGTAAAGTGTTATAAATAACTTTTAGTAACATTTAAATTATTGTTACATTATATCAACTTATACAAAATGTGTTTGTACCATCAAATTAGTTATAATTAGGGCTGGCCAGTGGGCCGGGATGGCCCGACCCCGACCCGACCTCATCCCGAGCCCGCCCCGGTCCCGCCACGACCCCGCTAAAAATAAAATAAAATAACGGGGGCGGGACTCGAACTCGGGATGGGACGATGTCTCGTCCTGTCAGACCCGAGCCCGCCCCAGGCCCGCCGACCCCGACCCCGCCCCGAGACCGTCCCGACCCCGACCCCGCCCTTTTCCCCCTTTGCAAATATGGGCGTTGGTCCAACGACCATTTTAGATTATGGCCGTTGGCCAACGTCCATTTTAGGCCCCCCCTCCCCCAACCCCCCTACCCCTTAATATTTATTTTTAACCCATAAGTTATTATAGTTACACTTTAACCCAATTTCCAACTATAAATAACTCATTTTCTCTTCATCTTTCTCACAAATCTTCCTGCAATCTCTCTAATTTCTCAATATATCTCTCTACAAGTCTACATTTTTTGCTAAATATTCAATTTTATTTATTCATTTGGGAATTGGGAGTGAAGTTGGCAACTAGCTTGAGGATCTTCCATCGAGCAAAGTTTCAATTTTCAACCTCTCGATTACACGTCAATGTTACGTCGGCGTTTGGTACATTCGTTCCTTCATTAAATTATTATTTACTGTTTATTTTATTTAGCGCACTTAATTTTATTGTCTTTAATTATTTATTATCATAATTAAAATGGAAGGATTAAAAGATATGTTTAAGGGTAAGGGTAAGGGTGCTTCTTTTAGTAGGGGCAACCAGGGCAAAGGTACTTCTTCTAGTCATCTTATTCCTACACAGGATGATTTTGTTGATACTCAACATTTTCCTACAATACCATTAGATTTAGACCAGGAGCTATTTTCTGGAACTCAAGAAGACTTTAATTTAGACGATGATCTAGATGATATACCCACTAATGTTGATGACAACACACCCACTAGTGCACCTTCAACTGAAATACCTCCTATTCCCCCTAGTATGAGACGAGGTCCAGCAAAACAACCATTAAAATCAGATGCATGGACATTTTTTGATAGGGACGTAGAGAATCAAATAGCCATATGTAAAATTTGTAAAAATGTTTTAAAATTTAAAACTCGGAAAAGGTCACGGTGGGACGGGGGTTTAATTAGACACGTAGTAAGTGCTCATCCAGCTAGGTATGCCCAATACCAGGCTTCAAAACCGGGTGCGCAAACGCCCACTCTATCGGGACAAGGTTCACATGCGATCGTCCGGACCAAGTACGGGGTCAAATTAACCCTATGACGGGGGAATTGTAGGCTCTAAATACAATAAACATAGAGATAGGGAAGCAATATCAAAATTAGTTGTTGTGGAGGGTTTGCCTTTTTCATTTCCTTCATCTCCCGGTTTTATTCATTACATTAGAGATATATATAATCCTCGCTTTTAACGGTTTTCCTAGATCAGCTTTGTTAAGAGAGATGTATTTAAATTCGCGCATGAATATCAACAATATTTACGTTTTTCATTATATCATTTTAATGGCAAAGTATCTATCACGTCGATATAGGTCGTAGTACTAACGGCCATGATTATTTAACTGTAACTTGTCATTGGATAGAGTATAAATGGTCTATGCAAAAATGTATTTTAGCGTATAGATATATAGATGATAGGCACACTGGTACTTTTATTGCAGAAAATATTTATCAAGTGTGCGATTATTACGGAATTACCGATAAAATTATGACTATTACATTAGATAACGCTTCTAATAACAATTACGCAATTACAATGTTAAAAAATAGTTTAACTCCATCTTTTCCAGACCATTTTCATATAAAATGCGCGTGCCATATATATAACTTAATTGTAAAGGATAGTCTATCACTTTTTGAAGACATTCTTAGTAAAATACAATTTGCTATAAACTTTATTTTTAAAAGTAATAAAGTACAACGTAGAAAAGAATATAAAAAAACTTGTCATGATTGTGGACTACCTTATAGAAGAATTCCACAAGAAGTATCCACTAGGTGGAATTCTTTATACGAGCAACTACTTGTTGCTTATGACTATAAATTACCTATAACTTTATTTTTTAACTCTCATAATAAAAAGCCAGCTGATATGATTTTAGATAGTGATTGGGTAAAAATTTCCGAACTTATTGCATTTTTAGAGAAATTTTTTCAAGCAACAACAGAATTTTCCGGTATATATTATCCTACTATTTCAACTATGTTATTTTATATAACTCTAATATTTTTATTACTTAGTGAATATATGGAAAAACCAAACTTATAAGGCGCCTATTAAAAAAATGTTTGTCAAAATTAAAAAATATTTTATTCCTATTCCCTCTATTTATATTATTGATTCTCGTATTAAATCCTACTATTAAAATAGACAGTACTAAATCACTAATTGAAACTATTTACGATTGTATAGAAGTACTACCACCTCCAAGTCCCAAAAATCTAAATCACCCACCACCTATTGAACAAACTAAAGAAGAAGCGGTGTCTAGCGTAGAACACCAATGCAAAAATATATATAGATTTTATCAACAAGAAAATGCTAGTAACTTACCGGCTTCCATACCATCTTCTTCATCTTCAACACAACCTCACAAAAGACATCTTGTTTCGCGGCTAGTATTGAAAGCCTCAGAAATAGAATGTGCGGCCGTACCTCTACTACTAACCAAATTAGCGAGTTGGATATTTTTGTTTTGCAGGGTTCTGTACCGTATCAAGAAGTTATCAATGAAGATGGACATGAAGACTTGCTGAAATACTGGAGGGGGAATGAGAAGACCTTTCCGACACTTTCATTGATGGCTCGAGATGTTTTGAACATTCAAGCGTCATCAACTGCGTCTGAAAGCACTTTTTCTGCAGGCAGATATCAAATAGGAGACCACAGACACTCATTGGCCGGAGAGAGCTTGGAAATTGCAGTATTATTCAGAGATTGGATACGAGCGGAGCGGAGAAGGTGCGGTCAACCGGAGATCAACGAAGAAGATGATGAAAACTACAACGAAATCTTAACCGAAGGTAGTGGAAGCGACGTGGATCAATTTGACCAACAAATACCAATTCAAACCGAAGAACCACAAGAAATCATCAAGCAATTAGAACAGGTTTTTTTGAGAATGTAATTTTTTTAATTGCAATTTTATTATGTAATTTGCAACTTTTGGACAACACCACAAAGTTGCAATTTAGATTTTAGACAATTGTATTTGTATTACAAAAAAATCATATGTCTATTAAATAATATAAGAGGCACAATAACAGCCTTGAGATATTTTTATTATACTATCTTGTTTTGTTTATACATATGTTATTTAAAAAAAAAAAAAAAGAAAGGAAAACACGACCGTACCCCGCCCCGAGCCCGCCCCGCCCCCGCCCCGACCCGATACCGACGGGATCCGGATCGGGACGGGACGGGAGCAGGTCCCGCTAGATCCGACCCCGACCCCCTGGCTCGTCCCGCCCCGACCCCGACCCCGCCAGACCCGAGCCCGGCCCACTGGCCACCCTTAGTTATAATTACAGTAAGTAGGTTCAAAACTAATATTTTTTTTAAAAAAAAGTCAAATTATCCCCACACACCGAAACCAAAATTTAGAAATTTTAAAATGAATCCATAATTCTAAGAGAAAAGCAACAAAACAAATACTTAAGACGGGTAAGAGAAAAAGAATAATATGTTCAAGATGGAGACTTACAATCGGTTAATAAAAGAGTCAAAGCTACTGAAATTTGTAAAATAGGCATAAGAAAATCTCGTTACTTTTGTGTGAGTCAATCGTAAAACGACAAACACAGATGTAAGATGAATTGATAAAACTAAATCCCTTAAAAACATGGAGATCCGCCTCTCTCAAGTCTCCAAATGTCCTCTAAAAAACTCTTATCATTTAAGAAATGCAGGCAGAATTTGTGTAAAAGAATTTTTTTTTGCAAACTGCTTGATTTAACAGTAAGCTTCTCTGATAGGTTAAACTTGTGTAAGATCGAAAACGAATCGACAAAAAGATACGAAATTTCTACGGATTGCAAGCTTGATTGAATTGTAAGCTTCTTCGACGGAAGGAGAAGAAGATTGACAAATTATGTAATGGCAACGGAAGATAGGCCGCGGGGTAAATTTCATCCAGCTTTGTTTATGCGGCAAAACTACTTTTATGTTTTTTTTTTTCATTCTACTTTTAAGTTTATCAAACAAAAATCACTTTTCTATATGATGTTTTGTCACATAAAAATTATATAACGTTAATCAAGTTAACTAAAAGTTAATTTTCACACTAATTTTTATATTTTATATCAAAAATATGCATGGCAGTCTATATTAGCTTTTTATCTTAAATAAAACATATTAAATATAAGGGAAAATGTTTAAAATACATCCTAACATTTGCTCTGATTTTGTGTAACACACCTAACCTTTACGATGGTCCTATTATCCCCCCCCTCCAATATATATTTTAAAGTATTTTTGATATTTATCTAGAAAATTTGAACCAAAATCCTGTTGGAAATTTGCCTTTGACGGGGAGATGCGTCCACCCATCTTTGATGAATTAAACACTAGTGTTCCGCATGTTGGAGACCTTGTCTCTTCGCACATGCATGATCTACGAAGTGAGTAGATGACCGTAGGGCCAAGAATCGTCAAATTTCGTTGAGAAATGAAAGAGATATTGCTCCACGAAGTAAGGTGTTTGAGGCATGGAAATGTGGTGGGACAAAAAATACCGTTGGGACTATTTTTTGAGGCATTAATCAGCCAAGTAATGGCTGATTAACTCCTCCATTATCACCCTCCTTCATGTCCATAATTCAGCCCCTCTTGATGGCCATTTACAACAATTACTTGGCTGTTTAATGCCCTCTTAATGACCATTAACAGCCATGCTTTGGGCAATTGTTTAGCCCCTCCTTCAGGCTATATATTGAGCCTCCTTTGGCTCAATTAACACACTGAAAAACAGGCAATAACAATAACGAAAAATAGACAGAAATTCAGCACAAAACAATCACGAAAACAGTGGCAAAAAACTGCTCGAAACAGTGACTGAAATTCAGTGAAAAACAGTGACCAAACCCTCACATATACACAATATATACACAACAGAGACACACTATATACACAGAGACAAAAGAGAAGAGTAAAGAGAAACTCTTCCTTCCTATTCCATATCTTCAGCAAGTCGATTCATATTTTTTTTCTTCGCCATGCTCAACCTATTGGCTTTGTAGCGTTGAGATTTTAAAGTGTTGTTTTATCTTGGGAGACTATTGTCCGCTAACGTAAAAGCATATATACGGGGCAATCTTGTCTTAAGGACAGAGGGCTATCACTCGACTCAACACACAACGTTGTAACCATCCAGATTTAGTTGTTTCTTGATTTCAGGTTATCAAGATTCAAGACACAACAAGCTTGCGACAGTTTTGAAGATTGGCCTATTTGTTCAACAAGATTCAATTTCTGAAGACTGAATATTTGTTCATCCTTTCGAATACTTGTAATAGTTATTTACTTCCCGTACTGCTTTATAAAGTACAATAGAGTACCAACAATTTAAGACAAGATTGTATTACTATTAGTGTTCGAAAGATGTCGGTCAAAAGTTGTGTGACCAAATCTGGATATGGCTGTGGTTTTCTACTTGAAGACAGTGATGATGATATTGTTGAAGTTCAACATGTTCATGGTGTCACCGCTCCCAAGAGTGGTAGGAACAAGCGCTCCCGAGAGCCTGAGGATGTCAACTGGAACAAGAGGAGAAGGTTGAAGATGTGGTTCTATCTTGCAGCAGAAGGCCTATATCTGTCTCAGACAAAGAATCCAAAATTGGGATAAGTATTTTTTCTTACTTGTCAAGAATAAAGATTAAATGATTTCTTATTAAAAATGGATTAAAGTAAGGAGGAATATGAAAATATTTTGCCGAAATAATTTATATTCCTTACGCTTTATAAATCAGAAGTTTAATTTCTTATTCTTTCCCGTTTAAAGATTGGATTTTATAAACGACTTAAAAAGATCCGTTCTTTTAAGTGTAATGTTTAAAATGTGTAAAGTATGTTCGCACATACGAGGGAGAAATATCCATTGACTGTGCGAAAACTGTTACCACTCTTAAGTAAGCGCCAAGAATTATCTGGGCACCAATCATAACGGAAGAAGCCTAAAAGTTAAAGACGTTGAGCCTGTCACACTATTTGGCAGAAGATCCTTCATATGATGATATTGGACACTCAGTCATACAAAGCCTCATGGCGACTGGAGTGGGCCAAAATTCCTTTGATATGATGATATTGGACACTCAGTCATATAAAGCCTCCGGGCGACTGGAGTGGGACCAGAATTAATTTCATAGGAAAACTAATGGACACCTAGTGTGGTGGGCCAGAGTTTCCAGGTCTTAAATGATCTGAAGGCCTAAAGAAAGGCAAAAAAGAAATTGGACACTCAGTCTGCCAAAGCAACTGGAGTGGGCCAGAGTATCTAGATCACATATGATCCGGTTACGCCCTAACCACGGGCAATAGGTTGTTCATGTGAAGCAACGCCACCTCTAAAGTAGAAGGGGTTGGAGAGGTTGTCCTCAATAGGACTTCAGGGAATGGGATCACTCTAAGATGAGGTGATACATGTCCCAAACTTGATTTAAGGGACGCTGTTGGTCAAGCTGGTTTGAGACTAGTCCAACAGGTCTGTAATAATTAAGAATGGTACAGTATGTCTGTAACCAAATGAATGATATATTTGTAATCCGTGCATCTATGCCATCATAGATTAAGACACGTTAAATAGCAAGTCATTCAAAATCTAACGATGTTGAGATTGTTGCCTTCTGTCGACATAAACCCTCAAAATGAATGTGAGGTAGACGAAGAGGCAAAATCACCTTTCCAAATTCCGTCAAGGGAATAGCGAAAGAAGCACCGCCCCTCTAGAACTTAGTCACACCTACTTGGGTGATTAAAAGTTTATACAAAATAGAGGGGGGAGACAAGTACGTTGTGACCTTCATTGATGATGGTACAACATATGTAATCCTTTGTTTGTTAAAAAGCAAAGATGAAGTTGTTGAAGCGGATAAGCGCTACAAAATAGAAGTTGAAAATCAACTAAGCCTACGGATTGAGGAATTCGTAGTGATAGAGGGGGAGAATGTGAAGCATCGTTCATCAAACAACTGTTCATTTCTCACCTCAGTCCAACGGTGTTAGTCAAGCGCAAAGTCGTACGCCCGAATTATGTGGGGTGGCTTGGTAGAAGTTGGACTACCGAAATAGGTCAAGTTGGACCCAAGACTGTAGATTGCATATCCACTGGATCTGCAAATAACAGTAGTACTTATCGCCTCTTGGCGTCAAAAAATGCTAAATTCTTTGAAGATAACTTTCCTTGAAAAAGGAAAAAGGAGTAATTGCTCAAGGTTAACAAGAACCCGCGAGGGCCTGACTGTCCGGAACTAGATGTTCCGTATCTACAGGACTCGAAAGTTACTGGCTATTCGGAACTTAATATTCCAGATCTGCAGAACTCAGGGATTCTAGATGTTGAACCGAGAAGGAGCAAAGAGGGGACAAAGACTTGTTCCATACCTTCTAGCTTGTATGGTTGAGAACAAACCATGGACAATTAACAAAGAATTGTCATCTCCAAAAGCGCTGCTTTGGAAAGAAGCTAAAGAGAGAAATAAATTCCATCATATAGAACCATACTTGTGTAATGGTTGATCTTCCTCCGAGAAAAGAACCTTTGGATTGTAAAATGTTCTCCCCTGTGAGTAGTTTAACATCCAGGGCCATTGCAGTCTTGCGTGGCATGGATGTTGAAACAGTCTTCCCAACCGGAGAGTTGGAAGAAGAGGATCAGAGTCGGTTTGCTGAACTGTTGGGCTTCTTCCTGAACTTTTATTTTGGTCCCTGAAATGTTTACATTTTGGTCCTGAAAGTCTCAGATAAAACAGAAACAATGAATCTGACCACAAAAACATTGACTCTGAAGTTAGAAAGCCAACAGTTGGAGAATCAACAGTCTGAAAGTAAAAGCCATATTGAAATAAAGTCTCGATATGAAAGATATGGGTATCATAGATGACATCTTAGGAATTGGATTTCTAAGACATCTAACGGACTGGTCGATAACTGACAGTCTCGTTAAAGCCACCAATGTATATGAATCATAGAACTGATTGGAATTATGGTGCACCCATAGACAAAGAGCGATACGCTCAGGTCATGTGTAGTTCAATGTATTGTACACACTACAACCGACCTGGTATCGGCAAACAAAGCAGATCAGTTGAACTAAGGTTCACTGATGATTTTAATACATGATCGATAAAAGGCGTTAAGTCGAATATGACGATATCTGAATTATTCGCTTATCTACGGATTATAGTATTCTGGATGTCCAGCGGTTCTGGGAGAACACAGTGATGCAAACTGGACATCAGATCTGAAGAACACCAAAGCCATAAGTAAATGTGTATGGCGGGTCTTGGAAAATCCTCTAAGCAAACTTGCATCGACTGATTTATGATGGAATCGGAGTTTATCACTTTATACAAAGCATGAAAGAAGTTGAGTAACTTCACGACTCCTTAGAGGACGTCCCTTATTGGGAGAAACCCGTGCCTTCAGTAGTTATACATTGTGGCTAGCCGGTCGGCTTCAGGAAGGACACGGATGACGGCGTCTGGACATATCTGTCAGGAGACATAAGACCGTATGGCAGTTGATCATCACGGGTGTCACTTCCTTGTTTACTAACTAAGGAACTACCCGGAGATCAAGTGTTCTGCCGGTCTAGGGGAATGGGCTTAAAACCTAAACAATACGAACCTTTGCGGTGGAAACCCAACCATACTGATTGGAGATCCCAAGAATTTGGTTCAATGGAAAAACTAAGCGGCAAAAGGTTCAGTTGAGCGCTTCGGTGGAAGCAAGAAGCACTTCGGATGATGATTTCTGTACGGAAACATGAATCCAAAGTTGTTCCCGCGATAGACATTAAAGTGCTACCTGCACGGTGGGTAAAGGTTAAGCTTCCAAACCTTTAACGATCCTCAAACGGTTGAGGTTAAGGTTGGGGAAACTTTTAATGATTCCTAACACTTGTGAAGTGGGGTATAGCAGGATACCTTGTAGGAGATTACCTATTTAAGTGCGAGGATGGCCGCCGAAAATGAACGCACTTAAGAATCCAAGTGTGTCCACGGCCACAATGGACATAAACGTAAGAAGAAAAATGAATAAGAAGAGTTATTGTGTTGATATCGTTGTCTTGGCTTACACTAAACACTGACGGTTCAAGACATCACGTTCACCGCGCAGTAAGTAAGTCCGATGGTATTCAACTAGGGAGGGTTCAAAGCGAAAGCTACCTCTCCTGATGCAATATCTTTTCGCTGAAAGATTGCTGAAATGTAGGCACCTTGTGTGTGCGCCATAATCTCTCTTTCATAGAGGGGATTGTTGAAAATTTGCCTTTGGCGGGGAGATGCGTCCACCCATCTTTGATGAATTAAACACTAGTGTTCCGCATGTTGGAGACCTTGTCTCTTCGTACATGCATGATCTACTAAGTGAGTAGATGACCGTAGGGTCAAGAATCGTCAAATTTCGTTGAGAAATGAATGAGATATTGGTCCACGAAGTAAGGTGTTTGAGGCATGGAAATGTGGTGTGGGACAAATCTACCACATCGGTAGGAATATGAAGAATTGCTCTCTATATAAGTCTCTAATTGGTATAGGGTTTGGGACCCTAAGGGGAATCCCATGTGTTTAAAGGAGGGAGGACCTAGATGTGCTTGGGTTCAAGGCTAAGCCCACACGCGCGCCGCCGCCGCCCGCCCATCCCGTCCGGTCTGGGCTCGGGTCACGGGCTGTGGGGACTTTCTGATATTATCTTTTTGGACCAGAGAACTTTGCCAAATGTACAGTTTGATCCATGCAGTTTCTTTCTTATGTACAGTTTGGTCCCTAAAGTTTAATATTTTACAGTTTGGTCCCCAGAGTTTCTTGGAAGGTGACGGAAGGCATTGGGACTATTTTTTGAATCATTAATCAGCCATTACTTGGTTGATTAACTCCTCCATTATCACCCTCCTTCATGTCCATAATTCAGCCCCTCTTGATGGCCATTTACAACCATTACTTGGTTGTTTAATGCCCTCATAATGGCCATTAACAGCTATGTTTTGGGCAGTTGTTTAGCCCCTCCTCCATGCTATATATTGAGCCTCCTTTGGCTCAATTAACAAACTGAAAAACAGGCAATAACAGTAACGAAAAACAGACAGAAATTCAGCACAAAACAGTCACGAATATAGTGGCCAAAAACTGCTTGAAACAGTGACTGAAATTCAGTGAAAAATAGTGATCAAACCCTCACATATACACAAGATATACACAACAGAGACACACTATATACACAGAGACAAAAGAGAAGAGTAAAGAGAAACTCTTCCTTCCTATTCCATATCTTCAGCAAGTCGATTCATATTTGTTTTCTTCGCTAGGCTCAACCTATTGGCTTTGTAGCGTTGAGATTAAAGTGTTATTTTATTTTGGGAGACTATTGCCCGCTAATGTAAAAGCATATATACGGGACAATCTTGTCTTAAGGACAGAGGGCTATCACTCGACTCAACACACAACGTTGTAACTATCCAGATTTAGTTGTTTCTTGATTTCAGGTTATCAAGATTCAAGACACAACAAGCTTGCGGCAGTGTTGAAGATTGGCCTATTTGTTCAACAAGATTCAATTTCTGAAGACTGAATATTTGTTCATCATTTCGAATACTTGTAATAGTTATTTACTTTCCGTACTGCTTTATAAAGTACAATAGAGTACGAACAAATCCAACGCGACACAAGTCAAGACACGATTATGAAAGAATAGTGATTCACAAGACCAAATTGCAAGAGAATCAACTGCTTTCTCTATGAAAAAAATTAAGATTATAGGAGAGAATTCTATTTTTTTGTTTTGTTCGAAGAGTGAAATGACCTGAAAATGACAGGATTCCTTTGTTTTTCCGCATTTTGTTCAGCGTGTGCTTGAAATGTTATCTAGCTCACTCGATAAATGCCAAAAATAATTCCTTAAAAATATATTCATTGGGTAATAGGACCCCCATAAAGGTTAGTGTGTTACAACAAATCAGAGCAAAGGTTGGGATGTATTTTAGGTATTTTTCCTAAATATAATATATTAATTCAAAGACCTTCCTCCAAATTTCTCTTCGTAACATTGACCTCACGTGTGGTTTATGAAATTATATTTATCTCCTTATTTTGATTTTTCTTGTTAATAATTTGAAGCCAGGGACCCTATCAAGCTCGTAAGATTTGTATTTCTTGGTCTTCCTTGAATGAAATTATGTTTATTTTCTTATTTTGATTTCTTTGAAGCAATTTAAAGACATGGACCATATCAAGCTCGTAGTTTGATGCTCTAAGAACAAATCTTTTGCTAATTTAAAAAGTGTTTATGAAATTTATTAAACAAATGAGTATATTAATAGGATTAAATAATATCATTTTTTTCATTAATTATAATGAATTAAAATTATTAAATTAAAATAAATTAAATATGTAATATCTTAAACCACAAAGAAAACTAGTATTATAAAGCAAAACACTAAGGGAAATTTTTGAATTCCCAATGGTAAAATTTACCAAAAATATGTGGGAAAAGATTGAATGAAAATAAATAGTGGAAACAGACGTAAAAATGTAGCTATGCCAATTGTCCCACACATTTACGTGTCACTAAGAAGAGAATACATTTCACAAAAAAGAGGTTACAAATGAAACTGGATAACACAATGAGGGTATAGAAGGAAGTAAGTAATTTATAGGTCTTACCAATAGTGCACACAGTACTACTTTATAGATGTGTTCGTTCCTCTTCCTCACTTATACTGTATACATAACAGAAAACTGGGCAGGACAACGTACTTGCCTAATCAGATAGGCCTAGACCAGCATCGACTCCCTACTTGGATTGTGATGATGGAAGATGTAGCTACGGAAGCTCCAGTATTCTTGGCGTAGATGATAGTGCCCCTCAATCATAACTTTCCCCTGTTCCAATCATGTTTACTTCTCTATTCCCGTGGTCGGGTAATGGATTGCTACGCACATTTAAGGGGGCATTGTGTTGCCCCTTTAACGATCTATTTGATCGTTTTTAGCTAAAGACTCTTATTTGATTAAATTACTATTTTCATAAATTCTATGTGGGGTTTGTGACGCGAAGAGTTTAGAAATGATAAGTTTGACCCAAATTTGACTTTCAGGTATATTAGTTCATTTCTGGGTTTCGTCGCTTCCGGTAGTTTCGAAGAGTCATTTATGACTTAGTCGAGTCATTGGTTCGCTTCCTGAGGCATTCAGATGTACTTTATAACTTTAAAAATTATGAAATTTGAATGTTTTGGGTGATTTTGTAGAAAAGTATGTCTTAACTCGGCCGTATGAGAAATTCGATTACATAAGCGAGTTTGTGGCACCGTTTACCTTGGGGTAGCATGTTTGGTTTCTATCCAGAGGATCTCAGGAGCGTTTTTGGTGTTTGGTAGAGAATTCGCTAAGTTTCCTAGTTGTTGGTTTCTGGTGTGCCGTACCATTGGCCTTTTGGCCGCTTCTGCGAAGGTTGGCTCGTAGAGACGGGCCTTATTGTGATTGACATTTCCGCTTCTATGGGATAGTTTCGGCTCCTGTGCCTCCCCAGGATTTTATGTCGTTCCGCCTAGGCGGCCTATTTTCTGCCGAAGCGGAATCGTTGTTTTCAAAATCATAATTTAATGCCCAAAAAATGATTTCACTTTCCCCAAAACATTCTCTTGATATTATAGCTCGGTGGAGAGGAAATTCTAGGGCCTTCAATCATTTTTCTTCTTGGAGGTAAAGTTTTCACCCTTTTCATTTATTGATTATCATTTGAGTCCTCTAATACTGGAATAATTCTTAAATTGGGGGAAGAATATAGCATAGGATTCCATGCTAGAATAAGAGACTATAAATCATGATTTCGGAATTGATTAAGGTTTATATTGTTGTGATTTTGCAATATAGTGTTGGGTAATGATAGAAAATGTTATTGTGATGATTAACTTGATATTGGAAACTCTTTTTAAGTTTAGGAAAAACCTAGGGTTTTGAATTGGGCCTTTTAGCATAATCATGAAACTGAGGGTTCAAACGTGATTAGTTTTCAAATTAACTTAAGGATATGAGTCTTTGATATGTTATTGTACTTTTTGATTAATACAGTTTTGATTTTGCTATCATGGGCCCGGGTTCGACTTTGGGGTGTATCTTTGGATTATTTTTAAGCACTAAGTCCTTGTGTTTGTATTAGATTACTTATTAACATAGAATCGGTGTTAGCCTACGAGTATTTCGAGGCACTTCACAAGTGTAAGGCTTGCGTTGAAGACTGAGGTGTGTGGCGCCTACTTGTCTTCGAGGTAGGCTACCGTTTATCTTTTTGGACTCTGATAGAAGTACGTAGTATTTAATGAATATTGAGTGGGTATTTGGCGTGTTTGGGGTCCCATATTAGCAGTTATGATGAACGCTTGGATGAGTACCGGTGTTGAACTGTGTTGATGGGTGATTTGAAGAATCAACCTTAAGTGGGCTTGTCGCCATTATGTGGGATTGTAGCTATTTTTTTTTATCATCGTTGTATTTACTCATCACATTTCTTTTGATATGAAAGACTGTATTACGTGGAATTACGTGTCATTGATTTCATGAAAGCATGTGATATTCATCTATTATACTTGATAGCATCTCATACATCCTGATTCATTGTCTTGTCATCGTTATTGTATTCATACACTCATAGTTCTGATGATATTAAAAATGGAGTGGTATGGAAATGTTATGGGTCTAATGAGACTGGAAAGGTAAGAATATTTTATGAGATGGCTAGAAACATTGAGATGATAGAAATGATTGATATGACTCCAAAGGGGTCTTGAGCTCTAGTCAGATACGTGTGTTGAATTCCAGCTGGCTAGGAGCAGTATATGGATGGCGCGGGCCCTCCATGGGTCACAGTTCATAGAACTTGAATGTGTATACCGGTTGTGAAAATGTACCTGGCATTTGTAATTATATCATACATTCATTTAGGCATTGATTACTTGTTGGTTGGCAATGTGATTTCGACTGGTTATTGAAACTTGTGTGGCTTCATGATAAATGGATCTTGTTGATTAACTCCATAATACATGAATTGTTGGTCATTAAACTCGTATGTGAACAAGGTGACTTATATGATATAGGGTTACTTGAGAGTTAGCTTGATGTTTATTTCGATTACGTATCTTCCATCGTTGTCGACCTATGATGTCTACGGGGTACGTTGTGTACTCATGCTACACTTGTTGCATTGTTTTTATATGCAGATACAACACCTTCTACCAGTTCAATACATCGTGGCTGAGTCTAAGTTTGAGGATTTCCTGTGTTTGGGGTGTGTCCTGGATGCTCTGCTCTTTATTATGTCTTTACTTGAGTTTGAGAGACACTTCCAGACATTCAGACTTATTTTATCTTTTTAGATCTCTTGTATTATTGACCAAATATTTTGGTATTTGTAGTAACTTATTATTAGACTTGCTTTCTGTATTTATGTTATGATGCGACAATCTTTATAACTATTCTATTATTTCCGCTTTTCTTGTTTATATTATATAGTTAATTGGGAAGTGGTTCGCCTATCGATGAGAAATGTATATGTGCCAACACGATTCCTGAAAGGAGTCGTGACAAAAGTTGGTATTAGAACTTTAGATTAAACGATCTTAAATACAATAGCAATGTATAGTAAAGTTTTGCAGATCAGTGCGGAGACGTCCGTACTTATCTTCGAGAGGCTATGGGACATTTAAAAAAAATTCACTTTATTTATTTCTTTCATGCTAAGATTGATCAAATTGGTATTTGACCTTGGTTTCCTATTTTTTCACCAATGATGAGGACTTGTGCTCACGCGGTGAGAGAGGAGGCACCTGCACCTGCAGTACGCAGTCACGGTATAGGTCATCGTCGGGGTCGAAGTAGAGCCTGAGAAGCTGCACCAGCAAGCGATGGAGCACAGAGAGTCGGTTAGGTTCATGCTAGATCAGTGTCCCTTAAGTCAAATATTGAGCCTCGGGATGAGCATTATGATGAGGAGATGGGGCCATCCCATAATCAGCCCGAATTTGTAGCTACTCCGGTTCTTCAGGACATTATGGTCAGATATTGAGTTTGCTTGATGGTTTGTCCAGGCGGGCGTTCTTTCGACTACTCGAGATGGGTCGTAGACCCGAGTGGGAGAGGGTCAGGCTCCTGAGTTCCGTACTCTAGGGTTCAGTCAGTTGCTATTTCGGTACCCCGTATAGATGAGATTCCGGCACCAGAATTTGGTCCTCAGCCGGTTACATGAGCTATTATGACCCGCGATGAGCGGAAGATATGAGAACATTTTTCCAACATGAAGCCTCCCGTATTCTATGACCAACATGAGGAGGATGCTTATGAGTTTATAGTGAGCAGTCATGTGAAGCTCCATAATTTGTGTATCGTTGAGTCACATGGGGTTTGTTTTGTTTCTTTTCAACTTTTGGGTGATGCAAAGCAATAGTAGAGGGCTTATGTTAATTATCAACCAGTGGGGTCGCCTCTACTGTTTTGGATCAGGTTTGATAGGATCTTTCTAGAGAAGTATGTGTCCCTTAGCTTGCATGTGAGTAAGAGAGATGAGTTTTCCAAGTTGGAGAAGAAGGGGTATTAGTTGCTGAGTACGAAATTCATTTCCATGCCTTGTTGCGCTATGTGGTGTCGTTGCTACCTACAGAGGCGGAGATAATTACATGTTTTATGAGAGGGCTGAGTATTCCCCTCCAGCCGGTGACATTACAGTTGGTGGCCTCTAGGCTTCTTTTGAGTCAGTGGCAGAGCATTCTAGGATGGTTGAGTCTGTGAGGGGCAAGCTGCCCAAACAGGAGTTCGACAAGAGAGATTGACGACATGGGTATTACAATAGGTCTACTTTTCGTGGGTATGTGCATCAGGGTAGATTCTAGCATTTGCAGTCTTATCGACCGATCCAGGTAGCTCTCCAGATTATAGATGGTGCTTCTGCGGGGAAGAGTGGGTATAGTGGGGGTTAGTCTCCTATAGGTACTCAGTCTCGATACTCTGAACGTGGTGGTCACTAGGATCTTCCATTACTATTTAGCAGCATATAGCATCCAAAGCTTGTTATAATTGTCGTGATGTTGTACATGTTAGGAGAGAGTGTCCCATACTTGTATCCCAGACACCTAGGACCCTAGCACAACCATCTAAGAGTGACGTTCAGTCTAAAAAAAAGGGGTTCTCAATCAGGCTGTGGTGGCCATCAGACTAGTCGAGGTAAATCTCAGATGGGTAGAGATGGGGATCGTTTAGGTCGAGGTGACTATCAGGGTGCTCAGTTCGAGGGAGGACACACTCATTGTTATGCTTTCCCTGGTAGGTCGAAGGTTGAGGCATCAGATGCAGTTATCACATGTATCATCTTAGTCTGTCATTGGTCTACTTCAGTGTTATTTGATCCGATGTCTATGGTCTCTTATGTGTCTACATATTTTTCTGTTGATTTGGATATGCAGTGTGATATGCTTGATGTCCATGTTTGTGTGTCTACATTAGTTGGTGATTCTGTGGTTGTAGATCGAGTCTATCGGGTTTGTGTGGTTACTTTTATGGGTTATAATATCTGGGTAGACTTGGTCATATTAGACATGGTGGATTCTGATATTAGTTTGGGGATAGACTGGTTGTCACTATGCCATATGATTTTGGACAGTCATGCTAAGACGGTCACTCTAGCGTTGCCGGGTATTCCAAGGTTGGAATGGAAGGGCACTCCCAAGCCTGCTCATAAGAAGATTATTTCTTTCATCCAGGCTAGGAAGTAGTAGACAATGGTTATCTGGCGTACCAAGCTCATATTCGGGATACAAGTGTAGAGACTCCTTACCTTGAGTCAGTTCTTGTAGTGAGTGAGTTCAATGATGTCTTTTCGATGGATTTGGAGGGTATGCCGCCGAATAGAGATATTGATTTGAGCATCGATCTAGAGTTAGGTACTCGACCCATTTATAGTGATTCGTACCAGATGGCTCCAGCGGAGCTGAGAGAGTTAAAGGAGAAGCTTTAGAATTATTGAGTAAGGATTTCATTCGACATAGTGTGTCTCCTTGGGGTGCTCTTGTGTTGTTTATGAAGAAGGATGACACCATGCGTATGTGTATCATGTATAGACAATTGAACAAGGTCACCATCAGAAACAAGTATCTGATTCCTCGTATTGATGATCTATTCGACCAATTTCAGGGTGTTTCTGTGTTTTCAAAAAATGATTTAAGGTTTGGGTATCATTAGTTGAAGATAAGTGCAGAATATGTTCCCAAGACAGCTTTCAGTACTCGGTATAGTCACTACGAGTTCTTGGTGATGTCCTTTGGGCTTACCAATGCCCCCACAACATTAATGGATTTGATGAATGGGATATTCAATCCTTATTTGGATTCGTTTGTGATTGTCTTTATTGATGACATTTTGATATATTTGAAGAGTTTGGACGACTATGAGAAGCATTTGAGAGTGGTTCTTAAGTTGTTGAAAAAGAAAAAATTGTATGCTAAATTCTCAAAGTGTGAGTTGTATACCAATCACCGCATCCTTCAACATGTGTTCAATCAGCGGGATCTGAATTCTAGACAACACCGTTAGATGGAGTTGCTAAATGACTATGATATGACTATCTTGTACCATCCAGGAAAGGCCAATATGGTGGAGGATTTTTGAGCCAAAAGGCAGTGAGTATGGCGAGTTTAGCCCGTCTGATACTTGATGAGCATCCCTGCGCATTAGAGGTTCATTCCATAGACAACAGTTTCGTAAGGCTTGACATTTTGAATCCAGGTAGCATTTTGGCTTGTATTGAGGCGAGGTCATCTCTTTTGGAGCAGATCAAGACCCGTCAATATGATGATGTGAAGTTGTGCAAGATTAGGGATAAGGTTATGCATACTGAAGCGAATGAGGCTATGATTGATTGCGAGGGGGTATTGAGGATCAAAGGGAGAGTATGTGAGCCTCATGTTGGAGACTTGACGAGCTTGATTATAGATGAGGCTCACAACTCTAGATATTCGATTCATCTAGGTGCTACAAAGATGTATCATGATTTAAAGCGGCACTATTGGTGGGGTAGGATGAAGAGAGACATTGTTGAATTTTTTTTCTCAGTGTCTGATTTGTCAGCATATCAAGTACGAGCACCAGCAACCCGATGGTTTGACTCAGAGGATTCCTATTTCTGAATGGAAGTGGGAGCGAATTGCTATGGATTTTGTTGGTAGGTTGTGAAAGACTTTGGGCAAATTTGATGCTATTTGGGTCATCATTGATAGGTTGACCAGGTCTGCGCATTTCATTCCGATCCAGACGACTTGTAATTCTAAGAAAATGGCTAAGATTTATATTCATGAGATTGTTCGTCTGCATAGAGTACCTATTTCTATCATCTCAGATCAGGGTACTCAATTTACTTCTCATTTCTAGCGGACTTTGCAAAAAGAGTTGGGTACTCGCTTGGATCTCAATATAATATTTCACCCTCAGACGGACGATCAATCTGAGCAGACCATTTAGGTTTTGTAGGATATGTTACGGGACTATTTGATTGATTTTGGTGGTCATTAGGACCAGTTCTTACCTTTGGCAGAGTTTGCACACAATAATCGTTATTACTCCAGCATTAATATGGCACCATTCGAGGCTTTATATTATAGGAGGCATCGCTCTCCAATTGGGTAGTTTGATACATTCGAGGTGAGGCCTTAGGGTACCGATTTGTTGAGAGACTACTTAGAGAAGAGGAAGGTGATTCAGGATAAGCTCCTGGCAGCTCAGAGTAGACAAAATGAGTATGCAAATCGGAAGGTCTGAGATATGGAGTTCATGGTTGGTAACAGGTTCCTATTGAAGGTCTTGCCCATGAAGGGTGTGATGAGATTCGTCAAGAAAGGGAAGTGGAGTCCAAGATATATCGAGCCTTTTGAGGTTCTTTAGAGGGTTGGAGAGATGGCATATGAGTTGGCTCTTCCATCAGGTTTTCAGGTGTCCATCTAGTTTTCCCTGTTTCTATATTGAAGAAGTACCATGTTGATGGGTTCTACATTATCCAGTGGGAATTCGACTGCTTGATCAGAACTTAGAGTTCGAAGAAGATCCTGTGGTCATTTTGGACAGGCAAGTGATAAAGTTAAGGTCTAAGTAGATTGCTTTTGCGTAGGTGCAATGGAAGCATCATCCTATTAAGGAGGCTACTTGGCAGACATAGGCTGATACGCGGAGCCGATACCCTCACTTATTCACTATTTCCAGTATGTTTTCCCTTTTCGTTTCTCTCTGTTCGAGGATGAATGTTTGTTTAATTGGTATCTGATGTAATGACCCGCTTGGTCATTTTTAGTTAAAGACTCTTATTTGACTAAATTACCCCTACCCATAGACTCTATGTGGTAGGGATATGTAGCACGGATCCCGAGGTAGCTTTATGTGATTTTCAGAAGAAAAAACTAAAATGAAGAATTTAGAAATGATATGTTTGACCTAAAGTTGACTTTTGAGTATATAGGTTCATTTTCGGGTTTCGTCGCTTCCGGTAGTTCTGAAGAGTCATTGGTTTGCTTCCCTAAGCATTCGAATGTACTTTATGTCTTTATTGGTAAAATTGTGAAATTTGGATGTTATGGATGATTTTATAGAAAAATATCTCTTAGCTTGGTCATATGAGAAATCTGAGTACGCGTGCGAGTTTGTAGCACTGTTTGGTTTATATTCTAGAGGTCTCGAAAGCATTTTGGGTGTATGGTAGATAATTGGCTAAGTTTCCTAGTTGCTGGTTTCTGGTGTGTCGCATTAGCTACCATCTAGCCGCTTCTGCGACGCCGCCTCTATGGAGGTTGGCTCGCAGAGGCGAGCCTTGTTATGATTAACATTTCCGCTCCTGCGTCCATTCGGGATTTTAAGTCATTCCGCCTCGGCGGCCTATTTTTCGCCGAAGCGTCTCCGCCTTCGCGACGTCGATTCCACCGAAGCAGAATCGATGCTTTCAAAATTAGAATTTAATGTCGAAAAATGATTTCACTTTCCCCAAAACATTCTCTTGGGATTATAGCTCGGTGGAGAGGAAATTCTAGGGTGTTCAATCATTGTTCTTCTTGGAGGTAAAGTTTTCATCCCTTTTCACTTATTGATTATCATTTGAGTCCTCTAATCCTAGTATAATTCTTAAATTAGGGGAAGAATATAGCATAGGTTCCACGCTAGAATAAGAGACTACAAATTACGATTTGGGATTGATTAAGGTTTATATTGTCATGATTTTCAATATAGTGTTGGGTAATGATAAAAGATGTTATTGTGATGATTAATTTGATATTGGAAACTCTTATGAAGTTGGGGAAAAACCTAGGGTTTTAAATTCGGGCTTTTCGCATAATCATAAAATTGAGGGTCCAAACGTAATTAGTTTTCAAATTAACTTAAGGGTATGAGTCTTTGGTATGTTATTATACTTTTTGATTAATAAAGTTTTGATTTTGTTACTGTGGGCCCGGGGTCGACTTTGGAGTGTATCTTTAGCATGTTTTTAAGGACTAAGTCCTTGTGTTTGTATTAGATTACTTATTAACGTAGAATCTATGTGTTAGACTATGAGTATTTTGAGGCGTTTCGCAAGGGTAAGGCATACGTTGAGGACTTAGGTTCGTGGTACCTGCTCGGCTTTGAGGTAGGCAACGGTTTATCATTTTTGACTTCGATAGAAGTACGTAGTATATATAAATGTTGAGTGGTATTGGGTGTGTTTATGGGCCCCATCTTAGCAGTTATGATGAACGCTTGGGTGGGTACCGGTGTTGAATTGTGTTGATGGGTGATTAAGGCTGATTCTGACTATTTATATTTGGGCTTGTCACCATTATGTAGGTGTGTCGCTACTTTTGATCATCGTCGTATTTACTCATCACATTTCTTTTGATATGAAAGACTATATTACGTGGAATTACGTGTCATTGATTTCATGAAAGCATGTGATATTCATCTATTATACTTGATAGCATCTCATACATCCTGATTCATTTCCTTGTCATCGTTATTGTATTCATACACTCATGGTTATGATGATATTAAAAATGGAGGTATGGAAATGTTATGGGTCTAATGAGACCGGAAAGGTAAGAATATTTTATGAGATGGCTAGAAACCTTGAGATGATAGAAATGATTGATATGACTCCAAAGGGGTCTTGGGCTCTAGTCAGATACATGTGTTGAATTTCGATTGGCTAGGAGCGGTATATGAATGACGCAGGTCTCCCATGGATCACAGTTCATAGAATTTGAACGTGTGTATACCGGTTCTGAAAAGGTATGTGGGGCATTTTCGTTCATATCATATATTCATTTATACATTGATTGCTTGTTGATTGGAAACGTGATTTGGACTTGTTATTGAAACTTGGGTGACGTCATGATAAATGGATCTTGTTGATTAACTCTATAATACACAGATTTTTTGTTATTGAACTAGTATATGAACAAGGTGACTTATATGATTCACTAAACTGCTTAGTACATGGCTACTTGAGAATTAACTTTTTGTTGTTTATTTTGATTACATATCATTCATCATTGTCGGCCTACAGAGGTACGTTGTGTACTCATGATACACGTGTTGCATTCTTTTTGGATGCAGATACAACGCGTTCTACTAGTTCAGGACTTCGTGGCTGAGTCTGAGTTGGAGAATTTCCTGTGTTCGGGGTGATCATGCCTTCATTCAGCATGTCATGGATGCTCTTACCTTTATTTATGTCTTTACTTGAGTTCGAGAGACATTTCCACACATCGAGCCTTATTTTATCTTTTTAGAGCTCTTGTATTATTGGCCAGATCTTTTGGGGTTTGCAATAACTTATTATCAGACTTGCTTTCCGTATATATGTTATGATGAGACAATATTTATAACTATACTGTTATTTTAGCTTTTCTTGTTCATATTATGTTGTTAATTGGGAAGTGGTTCGCCTACCGGTGAAAAACGTATATGTGTCACCCGATGCCTGAAAGGGTTCGTGACTGCCCCAGTTTTGATCAATATTCTACTCGAATTTTCAACATGTAGCAATTCTCGGTGTCATGACCCTGGATGTAGAATAATAGGCGCATCAATTGTTTTCATCAAACCACCTCGACAATGGCTTGGGGATATTACCGGCCTCATGTTATAGTAATCCAGAAAATCTTAACCATTCATATTGTTGAGACATAAGCTCGGATATCTGAGTGAAGGTACGATTGTCGTCTTAGTTTTGGGAATTCAGATAGACATGAGCTTGAGGTTACTGATATCGTGGCTAGGTATTATAGATATTGGGGGTTGTGATTTGATAATTTTATCTATTGTTCTTCGGGGTTCGAGGGTGGCTGAAAGGGTCCTATTTAATATTGAGTTTTCACAAATGACACTTCTTCTTTCCTCTTTAATTTTCCCCCAAGGGACCCTAATTGAATGGCCTTGTTGGCCCCTAGCCAAATTGTTATAGACTAAAGTTTTTCCGACTTGTGTCCTTCTTCTACAAAATATCCCATCTTAACACATTCAGCGAACATCGAACTTATCAAGGGCATCATCTTTCAAAGTAGATTCCTTATTGGATGTGGATGAAGTAATGTTTTAGCTCAACCTCATTCATAGGGGTTGGACTCTTCCAACCTCGGTTCACCATCACAGAGTGTATTCCTGGAATTACTCGGTAGTGCCAAACTTGGTGAAAATGTTCTTCTTGACACTTTTCCCTTCATTGTTTGCAAGAGAAACAACCTCAACCTATTTGGACACATAGTACACCGCAACAAGAATGTATTTCTTCCTATAAAAACTGACAAACTACCACATTAAGTCAATTCCTCATACATTAAACAACTCCACCTCTAGAATGGTTGACATCAACAATTTGTGTCTCCTAGAGACATTCCCTTGTCGTTGGCCATAATTTAACATACTCGTGGGAGTATTTGTATATGGTTAGCCAATACAAGCCACTTTAGAGGATCTTAGAGGCCATGTGATTGCTTGCATGGTGTCATCCAATCGGAGAAGTGTGGCGTGCCTCTATGATGGAATTTTTTGAATCTCGAGAATGCATCTCCTTATCATAATATCGGTACAAATTTGGAAGAGGTATGGCTCATATGAATAGTAGTTTTGTGATTCTCTCAAGAATTTCTTCTTTTGATGAGATTTCAAATGATCCGGTATAACTCCATCACTAAGTCATTTGCCAAGCCAGCATACCAAGGGATAAGATCTTGGGATGAAACAATGACTTGATCATCCGAAAATGCATCATTAATATCCAATTTATCTTTGGCCTTCTAACCTCTTCAATTCGGGAAAAAGTGTTCAGCCACTAGATTTTCACTCCCCATCCGATATTTGATCTCGAAATCAAATTCTTGGAGAAGAAGTAACCACCTAATCAAGCGTGGGTTTACATCCTTCTTCGCCATAAGGTATTGCAGGGCAGCATGGTCGGAGTAGAAAACAAATTTGGAACCTCACAAGTAAGACCGAAACTTCTCAAATGCATGCGCAAAGACACTGGCTAGCAACTCTTGTTCCATCACCGTATAGTTCTTTTGAGACATATTGAGAGACTTGTGTGCATAATACACCGGGTGAATAACATTTGCATTCCTTTTTCCCAACATAGCTCCAATGGCTACCTCCATTTGCATTACACATCAACTCAAATGGTAGCTCCCAATTTAGAGTGAGAATGATTGGAGCTGACACCAACCTCTCTTTCAAATCCTCAAAAGCTTTGCGGTAATCTTCATTAGAATAGAACTTAGCTTCCTTTCAAGAAGCTTACACATTGTGCTTGCAGTTTTAGAGAAATCTTTTATGAACCTCGGTAGAAACTGACATGCCCCAAGAAACTTCGGATACCCTTGATGGTTGTTCAAAGTGAAAACTTAGCAATAACCTTTATCTTCACCTTTTCCACTTCAATTCCCTCATTTGAGATCTTGTACCCAAGAATTATTCCCTCTGTTACCATGAAATGACTTTCTCCTAATTCAAGACAAAATTGATCTCTTCACATCTTTTTAAAACATAGGAGAGGTTCTCCAAATATTTATCAATTGAGTCACCCACTACGGAGAAGTTATCCATGAATACTTCCATCGTGTCCTCCACCTTGTCAAATGTTAGAAAGTAGTCGGAGAATTGCAAAGGCCAAAAATCATTATTCGGAAAGCAAATGTGTCATAAGGAGAAGTGAAGGTATTGTTCTCTTGCTCCTCTGGGCCTATTTGTATTTGATTGTAGCCTGAGTACCCATCCAATAAATAATAGAAGGCCTTGTTTGCCAACTAGTCAATCATTGATCTATATACTAAAGAGGAAAATTATCCTTCCATGTTGGTGCTATTTAGCTTGTGGTAGTCTATGCACACCCTCCAATTGGTTACCATTCCCATAGGTATCAACTCATTTTTCTCATTGAGAATCACCATGATTTCCCTTTTCTTTGGTACACATTGCACGAGACTCACCCATGCACTATCAAAAATGGGGTAGACAACCCCGACATTTAACCATTTGATTATATCTTCCTTTACATCCCCAAGATTGATTTGGTGAGTGAAAATATCGGGCCTTCTTCCCCTAATATCCGCAATGGTCCATCCAATGGCTATCTTATATCTCTTCAACATCGACAACAAATCTTATACTTGGCTTTCCTCAAGACAAGAGGAAATGATCACTGGTAAGGAATAATTTGGTCCAACTAATTGGTATTGCATCACTGAGGGAAGTGGTATAAGCTTTAGAGTGGTAGCTTAATAATGAATGGCTTGATTGGTGGAATCCCTCGATTCTCCAACTCCAAGGACAAACGCATAGGAGTATAAGAGTAGGACCCTTAGACCTCAAGTGCAAGCATTGGTTCCGTGATTCCCTAAATTATTTCATCATCATGATTCAACAACAACACCATTAAGGCTCCTCTAATGACATTAATATCGACATTCATTTCCACCACTACATCCACAATGTCAATAACCGAGATCACTTTCATATCACATGATTGAATCATGGATTTGCACACATGGAATGTGACATCTTCGTCATTCATTCGGAACTTCAACTCTCCACTTTCCACATCATATACAACTCTTCCCATAAAAATGTTCTTCCCAAAATTATGGGAACTTTATAGTCAACCGCACAAAAAAAGATCACAACGACGATGAAGATAAACTTGTAAACTTTGACAAACACGTCATAGATGATTCCCATAGACCTTTTCATCGTTCTATCTGCCATAAGCCCCCTCATACTTATAGGTCGAGGAGTTCCTAAACCCAACTTATTGAAACTCTGAGATCACAAAGGGATTTTACAAATCAATAAACTTCAATAGTACATGGGATGGTGAAGGCGTCGGGATCCTCTTGCTTCTTGACCATAGTGATAGAAATAGTAGAGCTACATTAGTGTGTAACATCCACCATCTCAAATCTCACTCTCATATTCTTAGTGATGAGGTCCTTCATAAACTTGACATATCCCGATATTTTCTCCAAAACTTCTACAACTGGATATTCATCGATAATTGCTTGAGCATTTCTATGAACTTGTCTTCCTCAACTCTATTTTCTAACCATTGTGGGAAGGGATGAGGGGGCCTAGGAATAGGCTTCAAGCTTTAGGAGCCCCCTCATCTTTGTCAATCCTATTTTCTTGGGTGTTCTCATTCATTTCATCTAGATTCTAATCAACCAAGATATTGTCCTTCGATTGCTCAACACCTTTCAATAAAAACCCTTCATCAAGCAACATATTTCCCACTAACTTTCTTCCACTCATTGTAGTGACAATGAGATGTCTCACCACCATCATTTCTCGGATTGTAATTGTATCACTTGGAAGAGTCCCTTTTTTCCTCGGGTTAAGTATTGTAGAAATTTGACTCATTTTAGTCTCAAGTTGTTTGATGGATGTGTAATGAGATGCTACAAGATTTTTATCTCTTTCATGTTGGTTTTGAACTTATCTTTGTTCTTTAATACATTTGACAACATTTCTTTAATTTTCGGACTAGAGGGATTGCTAGTGGATTCTCAGTTATGATAGGGTAGAGATTGGATAGGTTGTTGGTATGTGGGCCCTCTTTCTGGAATGTAAGGGTTGGAACTCCACTATTGATAGTTGTTGTCCCTCCAACCTCCTTCATTACAATCTCTCTAATTCTGACTGCCTTGATCATTCTTTCAATCTTGATTGGGGATAACTTGATTACTAGATTGGCATGGTTGGCTTGATTCTTAGTAATTAGGCCGGAAACCCCGCTGTAACACTCTGGAAATCGAGTTAGTCATTAAATGCTTGTTATTAGATTCGAACTTGAAATTTTGGTGTGTTTACGTACAGAAGTTCATATCATAGTATATATTAAGTGCACAAAAGGATTGAAGTTTAAAAGAATAAAAAAAGACACAAAATTGAAAAACATTCTGAAGATATGGTTGTGATGTAGACCACACACTAGACATACGGGCTCCATGTAGAGCCGTGTGTGGTGTCTTAAAGTCACTAAAGGTTGGAAAAAATTCAAGTCTCTAAAGTTGACTTACGGAGCCACGTATGGACCATAAATTTCACTTACGGGTCGTATGTCCAACTGCAAGTGGTGGCAGAAATTTTGTAAAACAGACAGCTCTCTGGACCTGACTTCAGACGGGTATAATCCGAAATTAGTAAGAAATATGAAAGTTCTATCCCTTTGAAATACTTTTCCATCATATGAAGACCACATCAAACTGAGATCTGTAAACAAGGTTTTGACCAATTTACGGAAGACATGTAAAATGAAAATTCTGACTTTTGTAGGATTAGGTTTAAAGCCCAAGCTTTTATGATAACCTATAATAGAACCCAAAAACGTCTAAGGAGAGGGTTTCTCGATCAGAGGCTTATATCAACCCCACGAAGGTGAGTTTTTTTACTCAAATCACCATGTCAATTACATTAAGTTAACACTAAATTAATACCAAATTATTATTTGGAATCACTAAATTGTGTAAAATTCATCAAGGTCAAATTTCGGATGAAGTTTGGGATTTCTTCAAAAAGGTAAGCTCCTCACTCATTAATGAATTATGTGGAGTTTTTACTATGTTTTAGATATTAAATGGTCCGTAGAGTAACGAAATAGGGTTGATTTAGATGCACTCAATAAAGGCAAAACCCTAGTATTTTTGCTATAGAATTTCCCTCCAACCATCCAGCATTAATTATCATTCTCCACGCCAAATTGTAACTGAGTGGTTACAACATATAGTTCTTAAATTTGAACGGTGTAGATCGAATTTGGAAGTGTGTTTCGAGCTATGAATAGTAGCTGCGAATTTGGTGAGGACCTCTAGATTTTTTATCATACAACTTCAATTAGATGTAGAGTGATCCTTTGAAGCATGGAGCTTACATTTAGAATATTTTAAATGAGATGTAAGGTATTTCTATTTTTGAAAATATTATTTTGAAGTATATCTCCTTCGAAAACCTTTTTGACTATAAAGGTGATTTGTATGTTTCTTTTGAACAAAGATTCATGCGTGTGTAGGGTCAAGTCCGCATTAAATTTTCATGTGTATTACATATTATGATATATGTATGAAATTGTGATGTTCCCCTATAATGAGATGATTTAACTTGATTTTGAAAGTGATCTTCAAATTATTTTACCCCTACTATGGAATGATCGGATTGATTTCTAAAGTGATAATCTTTAAATGTGATTTGATCCAATTATGGGATGATTGAACTTAGTTTATAAAATCATTAGTATATAAGGTGTTTTTCCCTATGAATGGATTTTAGTGATTTGAAATTTGATTAATGATTGAACATGGTTTCTAAACTAATTAATGACTTGATATACCCAATTAACGGGATGATGATTAAATTTATAATGAATAATTTGGCTATCATGTTATGACTTGTGATTCGACTTTCATGCCATGATTTGAGATTCGGCTTCCAAGCCATGACTTGTGATTTAGCTAATATGTCAGGATTTCTATTGTTTATTTTTGGCCAAGCTATTCGGGAGGAAGGCTAGTCACTATGGATCCTAGTGGGCTGTTGCCTAGCAATTTGGGAGGAAGAGTGGTCATCGAGGGTTGGTAGCATTGATGTGGTCTTTTTCTAGCTATTCGGGAGGAAGACTGGCCATCGAGGGTTGGTATCCCCATTGTATTTTTTGCCTAGCTATTCAGGATAAAGGGTAGTCTTTACGGGTTGGTAGCCTCAATATGGTGCTTCTATGCGGTTTAGGGAGCCTTAAAGGTTGTCTCTTCACTACTATGAATTTGGCACGTATTGGTATGTCATGACCCCAAAATCACTTAGTCGTGCGGGCATCTACCATTTCCCACCTTTGTATGTGAACCCGTCCCTTAATCATTAATTATACAATAATAAAGTAAATAGAACAGAATAAATGGAAATCTAAATCATAAATAACATAAGTGCGGAAGTACAATACTCATACAACCCCAATGAACTGGTTTGAATGTCGCACAAGAGCCACTACTAATCAATACAAGTCTGGAATAATACATAAGTCTCAAAATATGAATACTTTCTCAGAATGCAAGAAAAGACAAGTATAAAAGAGGAGTCTCTAGGTTGTGGATCCATCAAGCATGCTCACCTTAGAAACTCTACAGCAAGCTTGGGGATCAATCGTGGGGAGTGAATGTGGAACCGGTCACGTACTCTGCACTCAGAAAAGATTGCAGCAATATAGTATCAGTACAAACACTATGTACTGATAGGTATCATAGTCCGACAACAATTAGCTAACATATATAAAGAAAGAAACCGAAGAATAGACATGCTTGCAATCAAGTACAAATACTATCACATCCAAGAATAAACAACCCAAGTATAGAGAATCAATTAGAATCCAAGCAATATGTGAATGTAATAATGAGTGAATATGTAATGTGATGCAGTGGTCAAATGTAATCTCCGTACATACATGCTACGGGCAGAATACCTCTACGCCTCGATAGTCATGACCTATGGGGGACCCGCGAAGTCCATGTACTAGTCATTCCTCACATAGTCCAGAGAAGGCTCTACCACCAACCACACCGCTAGCTATTCTGAACACAGATCAGAGATGGCTATGCTATCAAATATGTTGCAAGAATCATAGATGTTTCCTTCTCACTTATCACTTATCACTATCACGTCAATCACATGTAATATCAATGTATCATGAAGATGAGGATGAATGCAATGCAAGACTACAATATCAAGTATATCATATCAATCGCAATCATGCCACACATTGACACATATCACAATACTAGTATCAAGTCAAGTCCTTTCCTTTATCCATGATAATACCAAGATAAGTGAGAGACATTATACCACAAAGAGGCAACAAGCCAACAAATCAGTCAACAGTACCACACCTAAGTAATCCACCCCAACTTCATACCCAAAGGTGTAACATGCTTTCTATGACAATAACTAACTCTACATAGGCTTCGCTAATCGAAGTCTAACCAGAAGGTAAATCATAACCTACCTGGATGCCGAGCAGGGAGCCACAAATGATCACATCTGAGCCTTGCCTTTTTTAGGATCATGATAGTACTCAAAGTCTAGTCATTAACAAAATCTAAGTTAGAAACGGAAACTAGCAATACCCAAATCACTAGACTATTCTTTGAATCTAAACCAACTATGGGAAAAAGGATAAACGGGCCCACAAGGATAAAATGTTAATTAAAGGGTGAAATCGGTAACCAACTATTCTAGAAGTTCAATCCTACTATCTAATTGCTAAATTAGTTCAATAATAGGTCAATTTCATCCAACAATGCAAAACCACTAAATTAGGCATAAACCCTAGATTTTTTCATAATCAATTTCTCAACAACAATGAAAGATTCAAGCCTAATGGTTACTAAATAATGAAATTCATGCTTAGATTAGTAAAATACATAAATTTATCTCACATTTAGGCCTAATAATCAATTAATACTAAGTGGGTAGAGTCTCATCTTCTCAACTAGTTTACTGGGTTTTTCCCACCATGAATATCAACTTAACAAAGGATAAATAAAGTAAAATAAGGCTAAGGAAGCTTACTCCAAGAAGAATCCACCTAGAAATGCTTGGAGGAAATAATTTTTGGAATGGGGAGTGAAGGGTTTAATCACACACTTAAAAAGGGTTCTAATTTTCGCCGTCTACTGCAGCAGTCAAAGGTCCACTGCATCGGGACCCATGGTCGAGCTGCTCGCTACAATGGCTCATTATCAAAACCAGCATTTCGCTATAGCGGTCGACTGTTTGCTATGGTAGTTCAAGCGCAGACCCAGCATTGCGCCAGCGGCATACACCCGCCCCAGTGAAAGTATACAAACACCAACATATTTCCTATTTTTCACAATTCAACCCCGAAATCCGACAAGCACCTGAGACATCCTAGACACAAACCAAATATTAACACACACGTAAAAACATGCTACGAACACACTCGTGGTCTCGAAATTTTCATCAGAGGTCTATTTAATCGAGTCAACCCCTAACGGCGTAAAACCAACTCTCCAACCACTAGGCAAAACGCTCCCGAGAGCCTCGAGAATCGAATCAACTATCCTACCAAGTCATAAATGATTGTCCAGATCTTACAGAATTGATGAAATTCTAAAAAAGGCATGTTTACCCAAAAATCAACTATTGGTCAAATGCTCTCACTTAAGGATTCTAATTCTTTCAATTTTCACTAAGAACATTCGATAAACTCAGAAATTGGGTCAAGAGGGGTAAAATGATCAAAACGCATGTAACGACTGAATGGATCGTTACATGGTATGTTTGTGGTTGCCCATGAGTTGTCATATTAATGAACTTGACTTCAAAGGAAAATAATTTAAATATGAGATATAACTTAATGAATCGAAATCGATAATTTCTTCATTACAAATTTAAACTGGACTTCTATGATATACTATGCTTATTGGTTTATTTACTTGATTGGCACACTATGATGATTTTGAACTTAATGTACAGAAATTTTCTAATTTTTTTGTTAATGGATTTACAGAGTTTCGTGATTTACTCTATCACTTATTCTGAACTGATTTACTGTCACTGCTTCATTATATCAAATATTGTGATTACTACACATTGAGTAACCAATACTTAGGCATACCATTTTTAGTTTTTATGGTACGTTAGGTAACGGAGAAGAGAAGGTACATGTTGATCTCACAAATTAGGAGTACTTGCTGCTTTTCAGATTATTGGTGAGCCCACATACTTATTTGTAGGACTCCGTCTATTCCTTTATTACCTTTTTCATTTATTATTAGTTTTGGTATGCGTCCTTACGTCAAGATAATCCCCAATCTTCTTAGAAGTTCAATAGATAGTTGCTCATATTATGGGTAGTAACCTTGAAAGTCATTGAATGACTTGATGAGGAGGATTTCGCTGTTGTAACGATCCGTTAGGTCATTTTGGATATTTTGCTTATTTTCCCATAAATGCATTTTCATCTAGATTTGTTTTGATGTATTTGATGTGTAGGGATGGGTGGCATGATTCCCGAGGAAATCATATGGAAATAACATAATAAAATCTAAGTTTTGAGTTTTTGAAGTTTTAAGTTTGAAGAGTTTGACTAGGAGTTGACTTTTGGGAAGATGCGCTCGGAATCGCATTTTGATGGTTCTCTTAGCTCTGGAATGTGATTTTTGAATCAAGAGAATGGTTGGAACAAGTCTCGAGTGATTCAAGTGAGTTTGTAGATTTTGATAAGTTCTTAAGTTAAGAAATGAGTTTTAGTTGATGTAAGTCAACATCGAGGGCATTTGAGCTTTTTTTGAAGTTTTGCCGATTCCATTAGTTCTAGAATATTATTTATGTTACACCTTGTAATTATTTTCACGCTAGTTTGTGTCATGAGTAAAGTAACGAAAGTCCAGTGAGGTTAATATCCCATATTCAGATGACAGTGAGTTTAAACAAGTGTTAATTAAGTTTCGTAAGAGTTCTAGGTTAAACGAATCAAAGAAAATACTTTTTGACTAAGTTCGCCATAGGAAAATTGATTGTAATAGCCAGTACTTTTGTGGTAGGAATAAGAGTGCTTAATATTATAATAAGGCTTGTTATGAGGTATTTGAATCATACAATAGTCGTATGATAATCCTTGAAGTCAAGCAAGTTTTAAAACAAAAGTTGGCAAAGGTCATCGCACGTTACGTTCATAAGTTCGCTGAAATTTATGTCATATATATCAGAGCTTTTCTCAAAATATAATAAGATTTATGGGGTGATGCATCTATGAAATTGAAGGTCTATGATTCTAGTTCCCAATGCATTAAACCGCTCATCGATACGACTCCAGAGTAAAGATATATTTGCATTTTTGCAAGACTATGCAAGCAACCCCATTGGGACCCACTTGAGGCGGTGGCCAACTTTGTAAGGCTATTTAAGCCTTAGCCTTATCAGTTTGTCATTTCTCTCCCAAATCAGTTACCCCCCCCCCCCCACATAAATACTCTCTAAGAGATCCCCAACCATCCAATAGTGAAATCCAAAGAAAGCTAGGCAAATCATACGTCTGGAATCCCGTGGTGCTAGTAAGTTTCTTGTTCTTCTTGTGGTTGCTTATTTTGGTGTAGTTCCAGCTCGTGTTGAGGATTGTTATAAGTTTTATAAGGTAATATTATACCTTTCCTTCATACATTTGAGCTTATAGAAGTCGTAGCTAACTTGTACAGTTGAAAACCCGTGAAATAAAGGTCGTAAATCGTAGTTGTGTTATTGTTTGTTGCTGAACTGTTTTGAGGTTGTTCTTATGGTATTTTATAGCTGGAAATTTATGGAATAACCTGAGTATGTTGTTGTTTTTGACATGTTTTTAAAAGAAGAAATGGTTTAATGGTATAACTTTAATAGTCATAAACCGAGCTTGTCGCTTGTCGTATCATTGGTTTGGTTGAAAATCTTATCATATAGTTGTTGGTTGTTATTGGGGTTGTTGTGAGCTTAATTGTAAGTTATATTCATGGCTGGTTTTCATGAGAAGGAATCTGGATATGTGTTGCTCGAGTCAAAAGAAAAGAGTAATTGGAAAGGTGTCGTTTAGTAATCTGAAATCGAGTTTGTCGCTTTACCTTGTTGTTGAGTTGCTGGATAGTTATAACCATTATCATTCCTATTTTAGGCTTGAGGAAAGTAATAAAATCAGGGGAGGTGTTACCCATTTTAATATAGAATAAGCTTATCTTTCATTGTACGATAGTTGTATCTTTCGTAGCTTAACCATAGCGTCATTACCATTATTGTAGATTAAGGTGCGATGAGTGGAGTTCAACGTGTTTATTA
This sequence comes from Anisodus tanguticus, assembly GCA_034509755.1. Classification (NCBI taxonomy): domain Eukaryota; kingdom Viridiplantae; phylum Streptophyta; class Magnoliopsida; order Solanales; family Solanaceae; genus Anisodus; species Anisodus tanguticus. The sequence continues at coordinate 31,256,781 of CM067544.1, read as the reverse complement.
GACAGATTGTTACAAGGTATGTAAAGTCTATACATTCTCGCTTTTGGCATGACCTTAATTCCAAAATGCCTTTTCAGAAATAAGCATTTTATAGAACAGTTCTCAACATAAAGTATTATATTCTATTCAAGTCCTTTCCATAGAGTTGTATTGTGTTGTCGGGAGTACATTTCACTTAATACTTATTCCTTATCAGTAAGAAAGAAAAGAGTACATTTCAGTTCATATATTTCTTGCTCAGTGAGAAAGAAGAGAAAGCGTTTATATGTTTACAGTTATATAGTGCACTGCATTACCAAGCCGCACACGGTCGGCTAGACACTTACCGAGCCTACATGACCGGGTAAACACTTACCGAGCCTGCATGGACAGGTAGACACTAACCGAGCCTACATGGCCGAGTAGACACTTACCAAGCCTATATGGCTGGGTAGACATTTATCGAGCCCTACACATAGACAGGTAGTCACACACTAACCGAACCGTATAAGCAACAAGGTATCTATATATGTATTACATTGAATTGGTGTGTGAGATGAGACAGAAGCAGGTAGGTACTTACTAACATTGTCATTGACTCTAAGTACTTTCAGTTATTAGTATTTTCAGTTCAAGTTCATCTTTTAGTTATTCAATTACCTTACATGCTCGGTACATTATTTGATAATGATGTGCCTCTGCTGGGGGCGTTGTATTTCATGCCTGCATGTCCTGACAGTAGGGAGATAGACCCCTGCAGTAGGTGTATCAAGCATCATATTTTTGGTAAGATCAACTTCCTTCGAAGTTCCCAAGTCTAGAGTTTTGTTGTACATACATTATGGGTAGGTAGGGGCCCTGTCCCGACCACAATGCAGTTGCTATCTTTATAAGCGTGTAGACATGTCTTGTTGTTGTACAGATGTTAGTTTAGTGGCCTTGCCTACCTTTGTATATATTTTATTTGGAATTTATTTCCATTGTGGTTGAAACAACTATTATTTACAGATTATCTTGAGTATGGCCTTATCGGCCTACATTGGTATTGTCTGAGCTTCAATTGGCCTTATGGGCCTAAGTATTCTTATTTGCATTTAGAGCTACGAGTTACAGTTGGTACGCGCGGTCAAGTAATCCACCGGGTGCCGGTCTCGCCCCTACAGAGCTGGGGCATGACATACTTTGTATTAGAGCAAGTCATGTCTTAGGGAGTCTACAAGTCATGTCTAGTAGAGTATTGCTTATGGGTGTGTTGTTCACCACACTTATAATTAGAAGGCTACAGGGCAGTTAGGGTAAGTTACCCTACTGTCTGATTTCAAATCATGCAATAGAGCTGAGTCATAGGAACTCGATTTCCATTCAATACTCGTAGCAAGTAAATGAAAGATCCTTACCAGATTATGTATGCATTAGAGGTGCGAGTATTATGCTAAAGTTTCCGAGCGTGAGCATTTGTATCAGGTATATAGATGAGGTAATGCGAGCCTAGAAAGCTAAAGTGTGAGTTTTAGAATACAAAAGAAGTAAAAATAAAGAGGTAAAAAGTACATGAATACAGTGGTTGGCATTCAGATAGAATGATATAAGTGTTGATATCCCACTTTCAGCTGTGGTAGAATTACAGTGAGTAGTATCTACTCCAGCACATGATTTACATACATCGATAGACGTAGTCCTAGAAAGAAATGAGAACTTAGGATCTGGTAAGGGTTAGTGTAATCCTTAGCATTGGATAAGTCGTTAGAACGGAATGGCAGTACTGAAGAGTATTACAAATATATTGACAATACATCTTTAGAGGATATACACATGATATACACGAGAATATTTGTATGCAAAGTGAGTAATCCCCTCAACGAGACTCCTCTTTAAAGAAAAGAAGAGGTATTAAGTTCCTAGAGAAATAGGGTCAGTTGAAGAGGAGAATTTAAAAGTGAGAGAATGTTTAATTGGAATCATCCAAAATAAGATACGAAGCGATGATATTAGCAAGAGTTTGCTAGAAAGATAAGTGGGGCACACAAGTAGATATGAGAAATGACCCGGAAGTTGTAAGGTAAATTATGATAATGCAACAAATGTCGTAGGTAGAACAAAAAGGCAAGAGCAAGTAAATGATGAATTATAAAGAAGTGTACAATTATGAGACTACGTCTCTATTGCAAGATTTGAATTGACAATGTCAACTTAATATATCAATTGGATGATATAGCTCCCTGAATCAAGAAGTATTGATATTAGGAAGTACCCTAAGCCTAATTGAATACGAGTTAGAAAGGGTGTTGTGAGAATTGCAGGGTAAGCGATTAAGCATTAAGAAAATGAACTGCAGAAGAGCGACTTTTAAAGATTATTAAGAAAGAAGCCCCCCTCTGGTTGGCATCTTGAGTAGAGGTTGAAATTTATCAATATAAAGATGTCAGTAATGAGTACGTGGAATTATATCCATGTAAATAATTTAGTTGTCCCTAGTAAGAGGGGATTGTTCTAAGGCAAGTTATAAGTTATTAAAGTTCGTAGAGTTGCAGAAGGTATTGAGGTAATAATATGACTTCTCAGGAATGAAATCCTTGAGAGCAAGGTGTGTCCATCCCCTAAAAAGCGGAGATAATACGATAAAGTATCGAAATAGAATCACATGTTGGGTTGGTGATTGAGTAAGTAAGACGGGTTACAATGAAGAGTTTCAAGGAGAATAAGATTGTGTTATCCAGATTCAACTGAGGTGTGATGACTATGGAATGATGTATAAATGTAAATACTTAAAGAATAATAGTAGCCAATTCCTAGCTAGAGGAGTTAAGTAATAGTAAGAGCAGCCATATATGTGAGGCTCAGAAAAGAATTGCACAAAATATAAACAAAGACAGAAGTATATACAGGCCCAGGAGGTGTTATTCAGAACTAATGAATGAAATATAAGTCAAGTTAACAGTCGAGAGATGAGTTATGTAAAGCCTACATAGAGGCTAGTCAAGAGGCCAGATAAGCCGTTAGACAATACAGAATTATACTTTAGATAATGATCCTTGTACTTGAAATTTCAGTTTTACAAGTGATTGTAACTCTCAGAAGGTATTTTAGACAGGAGCATTGGAAAATAAGATCTAGTGCACAACAATTCAGAAGTAAAAAGGGGCATAAAGACTAGGATTAATGCAAACATTTAAGGGTTGTGGACATAATTGATACTATCTGAGTAGGGATGGAAGTGGAAGTAGTTAAGAATAATTGTGGGTAGTTGAAGGGCGCCTAAGATCCTACAAGGATATATAACAAGGAGCTTACATCTTAATATGAACAAGTAGTTTCATTCTGAAAGTATATCGATAAAAGATGTTAGCTAAGAGATGAGGGAGGAGAATTTACTCCGAGTATTAAAGTGTGGGTTACAAAAAATAAAGTTGACAAATAATGTCAATCCATTCAGACGATGGGTATGCATCAAATAAGGAAGTACGTCAACAACTTATTAATAGCTATTCTGGTTGAAAAAAGAACCAAATCAGAACCCAAAATAATACCTGAGTCTATGTATATAAGAAACTCCACATTAGTGGATACTAAGAACCTCTACACTTAAGAACGGTTGGAAAAGTCAAGTAGAATTACGAACCCATGAGTTAGGGTCGGTAACAGTTCAGCACGTGTTTGAGATATGGTGTGACATATTTATAATCATAAGAACCTCAAGTATATCTTCAAGCAGAAGTAGTTGGATTTGGGATGAATTTCCCCTATTAATAATAAAAGTGTCATCTACGATGAGTCACTATAGTACAGAGATATATGAGTCCTCTTAAAGAGAGTAACAATCCTTGGGATTAAGAGATAAGTAAAGACGAACCAAGATGATGTAGTTGAGTATGGTCCTCTTCGAGAAGGAAATGACTCAGAAGCTAGACTATTACGGAAGAGTATCCCATGAAAGTGGTAAAAAAGCATTGAACTAAGATAAAACTAGAGTTACCATTCAGAACCCAGTGGTATTTCCCTTAGTGGTAAAATTCAAGAGTTGCAGTATGTAGATTTTGTCCTCATATAGTTTAAAGAGAAAGTTCAGCAAAATGAGGTGACAATCTTCAAGACATCATAAGCTAAGATTTATGGTAGCTTGTCTTACCTAAAGGCTGAAAAGACAGAAAGTTAGCCAAAAAGCTTCATCAGTTAGCAAGATTGGGAGTTCGATTAATGGATTCTAATGATGGTAGAGTTATAACTCATAATGTAATAGAATACGAGGATCCCGAGTTAGCGATATTGAAAGAAAATGTTCCATGGCAAGAGAGTCCAATGTTTGAGATTAAGGGGGACGGAGTTCTCTGATGCAGAAGTTTAATATGTGCCCATATATAGTTGGTCGTCGAGGCAAGATTGTGATGACGGCACATTAGTCCTGCTATTTTATTCAACCTGTTTCGACAAGGATATACCAAGATATTAGGGATATACATATATATTAGGAGAATGACATGGAGAAGAACATTGCAGAGTTTGGGGAACAACGTCCCAATTGTCAGTAAGTAAAGATAGAGCATCAAAGGCTGAGAGTAATGGTTGACAGATTTGCAAGTTACATATCAAGGAGGTCGTGTGACTTCATGACATTCTAACATCTATTACCTCAGATAGAGGAGCTAAGTTACAACAATTTCTGGAGATCCTTCCAGAAAGGTTTGGGGATGTAGGAGAACCCTAGAATAGGTTTCACCCCAGGTATGTGGCCAGGCCGAGCGCACGATTCAGACGCTGAGGATATGTTGTTGGCAGGAATGCTACATTTCCAAATGAAATTGGGATGATCATTTAAACCTCAATGGTTTTCTTATATTAGCAATTATCATTCCAGTATCAAGATGACTCTATATGAGGCCTTGTACGATTAGGAGTGTAGATCTTCTACTGATTGGGTCAGCGCTGGAGGATCAAAGTTACCTAGACTTTTTTGGTCCACTAGGCTGTGGAAAAAGTCAGCCCAAAGTCACAAGAAATCACTTATGGATCTGCAACGCCGAGATCTAGAGTTTTTGTAAATAATTGAGTCTTCTTGAGAATATCTCCAACTAAAGGCGTAATGAGATTTAGTATGAAAGGTCAGCTTATCCAAAAGGTATATTGGGTCGAACATAATTGTTTGAGAAATAGGCCAAGTGTCCTATGAGTTAGAGTGGCCTCCGAAATTGGAGTCTATGCATTCAATCTTTCATGTATATATATATTAAGAAAATGTTTTGAGATTAAAGGATATTCGAGTTGAAAATGATGTAGTATAAAATAGAGATAGAGATGTATGCATATGAGATAAGTTACAGCTTTGTGATTTCTTTATTAAAATTGATGTTTGTGTAGAGCTACAAATTGTTATGGATTGATTATGGCCCTGTAGGGCATATATATTGTGTTTTCTGGCTGTGTGACAGATTGGATACAGTCCATTACACATAGGAGAGTCTTTCAAAATTTCATAAACCCTTAAGAGTTAGTTTTCTCTTATACCCCTCTACATTCGAAGACGAATGTTCCTAAAGGGGAAGGATGTTACACCCTGTAATATTTTTCGCGCTAGTTTGTGTCATGAGTAAAGTAACAAAGTCCTGGTGAGGATAAGATCCCATATTTAGATCAAAATGAGTTTAAACAAGTGTTAAGTAAGTTTCGTAAGAGTTCGGGGTTAAATGAATCAAAGAAATTACTTTTTGATGCAGTTTTGCCAAAAAAATTGGATTGTAATAGCTCGTACTTTCGGGGTAGGAATAAGAGTGCTTAATATGATAAGAAGGTCTTTTTATGAGGTATTTCAATCATACAAAAGTTCTATGATAAGCCTTGAAGTCAAGCAAGTTGTAAAATAAAAGTTGGCAAAGGTCATCGCAGGTTACATTCATAAGTTCACTAAAATTTGGGTCAGATGTAGCTGAGTTTTTCTCTTGATATACTTATAGTTACGATGTGATCCCCCATGAAATTGAAGGTCCTCGAGTCTAGTTTTCAATTTATTAAACCATTTGTTGATTATTCATCAGAGTGGTGAAATATTTGCGTTTTTGCAAGACTGCGCAGGTAGCTCCATTGGGACCTACTTAAGGCGGTGGTCGACTTTGTAAGGCTATTTAAGCATTCCAGCCTTATCACTTCGTTATTTCTCGCCAAAATCAGTTCCCCAACACCCCAAAATTATCTATAAGAGATTCCCAACCATCCAAGAGCAAAATCCAAAGAAAGCAACGCAAATCAAACGTTGGGAATCCCATGGTGCTCGTAAATTTCTTATTCTTCTTGTGGTTGCTGATTTTGGTATGGTTCCAGCTCATGTGCAGAAGTGTTATAAGATAATATTATACCCCTCCTTCATATATTTGAGCTAATAGAAGTCGTAGCTAACTTGTACGGTAGAAAACCCGTGAAATAAAGGTTGAAAATCGTAGTTGTGATTTTTTTGTTGCTGAACTATTTTGAGGTTGTTCTTGCAATATTTTATGGCTGGAAATTGATGGAATAACCTGAGTATGTTTTTTTTTTGTTTTATATGTATTTGAAATAAGAAAGGGTTTAAAGGTATAACTTTAATAGTCGTAACCGATCTTGTCGTTCGTTTTATCATTGTTTTGGTTGAAGAATTTATCATATAGTTGTTGGTTCTTATTGGGGATGTTGTGAGCTTAATTCTAAGTTACATTTATGGATGGTTTACGTGAGAAGGAATCTGGATATGTGTTATTGGTTGTGTTGCTCAATTCGAAAGAAAAGACAAATTGGAAAGGTGTCGTTTAGTAATCTGAAATCGAGTTTGTCGCTCGTTACCTTGTTGTTGAGTTGTTGGCTAGTTATAACCATTATTGTTCCTATTGTAGGCTTGAGGAAAGTAATAAAATCAGGGGAGGTATTTCCCTTTTTAATATAGAATAAGCTTATCGGTCGTTGTACGATAGTTGTATCTTTCGTAGCTTAACGATAGCGGCATTATCGTTGTTGTAGATTAAGCTGCGACGAGTGGAGTTCAACGTGGTTATTGGACTAATTGTTACACGATATGTCAAGGCTATTCATTCTCTCTTTTGGCATGACCTTAATTTCAAAATGATTTTTCATAAAGAAGCATTTTCAAGAAGAGTTCTCAACAGAAAGTATTACTCTCTCTATCTAAAACTATGTGATACACTTTTCTTTTTAATTTGTTCCAAAAAGAATGATACATTTCCTTATTTGACAATTATATAATAATAAAATACTTATTTTACCCTTATTGGGTCCACTCTAATTTAAAAGCTTGGGAAATAAAAGTGAATAAAAAGTTACAATAAAGTGAGTCTGGTGTGGTTGCCTTTTGTTGATGAATTTTCCAATGCTACTCTTTCATCCCCTAAGTCTAGGTCTGAAAAGGATCATTATTTCAATAATAATAAAGAATAGAACAAAACAAAAAATCTACAACCAGGATGGATCATAGTACTATTCATAAATAGGGATTTTAATCCAAGCATATTCCAACAGTTATACATAGATCAATACGAAAAGCGGCCCATTGAAAATGCCTTATGCCTAACCACGGCGACGGCTGAAAGGGCACTCCGTATGACAAGAGCATAATTATTAGAATACCTCAGAACCCATGGTGATATGTACTAATATCCTTTCCGAGATTTCAGTGTAGAATTCTATTTCATTCTATCCTTTTTTTTTAATTTAAACCATATCATCGCAGAGCATCTCAGACAGTATAGGCTTATTAGCCTATCATATGAAATACCAAGAAATATAAAAGAGAAGAGGAGAGAATAGTACCTAAGCTGTGTCCAAGAGAGAGAAGGTATACAACGAAAACTAAAATATTATTATGAAGAGAATTTTTACAGTGCTTGGTGATTTTCTTCCAAGGCTTGCTTTACAAATGAAAGAGAGTCCCCTTTTATAGGTGAAGGCAGACTTCAAAACTGAATTCAATTTACAAAATAAAAATAGTAAACGAATCTAATAATTACGTATGGACAAACAACTTTGCGGAAAGGAAAACTTTACATAAAGTAAGATAAGATTGCCCGACATACGTCGCTTTCTTATCTTGAAAAAAGAAAACTTTTATAAAAAGTTAAAAATTTTATTAAAGTTCTGAAAGGACATTTGTCCTATCCGGCCATTATTGAATCCGCGTGGCCACCAACGTCACTTTACTCTAACATTTTTGTTTTTTCCCTTTGAATTGGTGTCCTCCTTCTTGTATTTGTGTTTTTGTTGGATTGTCTCTATTAGGCTATCAAACAGATCTTCTGTTGTTGGATGGTAAGTATAATCCTCTAATGGTTGTGATTCACCTTCTAGACAAGCATATTGGTTGTCATCAGGGACATCTCTTATGGATGCAGTAGATGTCTCGGAATAGGGACTATCATCCACCTTTGCCTTAAATTATTTTATGAAATCCTCCTTTACCTTATCAAGATATGCTGACATGAGATCCTCGTCTGATCCTTGGGGGTTTCGGACTTTAATAATTTTTTCCAATTTGGAAAAGAAAGATGATTCATCTTCTTTAGCCTTTTTCTCCATATGATGGATATTTTTAAGACTTTTAACTAGTGAAGATATATCACCTTCTAATTGTCATCCATAATGGCGAGTTTTGTCTTCTGGATCTTTATCTAATAATTTGCACCAGAACTTACAAAGGAATTTCCTTTTGAGACATATAATGCCGTGCTGATTCTTTCCTGCTTCTGGAATCCATTTTCATATCCAAGGGATTCCTGCCTGTATGAAGAAAAATAGTGAAGCAGATCCTTCGATATAATCAGAGGGATTTTATGGGGTAACACATTGTGTTACTTAAACCCATTCTTTATAGAAAGCCATATAAGGTTCCTGTAAGACCTGAATTTTAGGTCCAATGACACTCCACCACGGGAATATCCATCTTGGAAGTAATAAACCATTCTGGCTACTTTTAAAAATCTCAGGATTAATTTTAATCCACCACTAATGACTATGTTTTCGATTTTCATAATAGAAAACCTGAGTGAAAGCATTGATATAATCATAGTAATTTAATGTCATCTTAATGGTCGTTCGAGGAATTATAAATTATTTTGATCTGAATGGGCTAATTCCCCACTCATAAGGAGATATAATCTTCTTAAGATAGAATTTTGAAAAATTCCTTTCTGCTCCAGATTTATTGTCCGGGAACGATGTGATCTCAGCAGTGCTAGTCGCAATAAGGATATATTCATAATACATCCTGTTCTTTCCTTCTGGGAAAGGATTGTAGAAATTTTCTACATATTGATTCATTAGAATCCAATGATCATTTAGATAATTTTTATCTTCATGATGTAGGTAGAGAATTTGTCTCTTCATGACCCTTGACTGTCTCCTTTTTCTTTCTCCGATTGTTGGAGTTTTTTGGCATATGAGCCTTGTTGTTGGCTACTAGAAGAGCCTTCTTTGTCCACGAGTATTACTCTTGGCATATTGGAAATATTATTTCCAGGGAACTAGATTTGCCAGAGCCTCGTCCCGAGCCTCTGCCTCTTCCTCTGCCTCTACCCTTATTAGGAGTAGGTGGTGTCCATTCCGGACGCATCTTATCCCTGCAAATATTCACGAATAAGAAAGTCAGGGAGTGAATTGTCCTCTCCTTTAAGATATTGAATTTCAAAATCAAATGGGGATAAATGTGTCTGCCACCTTGCAAACATTTGTTTGGACACATCATGTTTAAAATCTTTCTGAATTTGGCTGCATTGCCGTCTGTTCTTATTAAGAATTTTGTATTATAAAGATCATCTTGGAATTTCAGGACGCACTTAACTATAGCAAGAATCTCTTTAGCTATAGTAGCATAATTCTTTTGACTATTAGTCTATTTTCCTGAATGATACCGAACAAGATATTCTTGTATGGTTTGGGGATTAATTTGTTTAAGTATCCCACCATAAACTATGTCTGAGGCATCAATCTCAATAATCTTACCCCAATTTGGGTTAGCAAGCATAAGGCATGGCAAAGCTTGTACATTCTTCTTAATTTTTTGTACCGCTTCTGTGTGGGCATTTGTCCACGGAGTGGCAACTTTTTTTCAACCTATCATATAAGATGGCTGCATCCACAGATAAATTCTTATAATAAGGAGAAATGTAGTTTAGACTTCCTAAAAACCTTTGTAATTGGGTTTTATCAAGAATTTCATTAGGAAGTTTAGAAGCAAAATCTATACTTCTAGTAATAGGAACAATTTTCCCCTGTTCAATATTATGACCAAGAAATCGAACTTTTGTTTGGAAAATATTCATTTTGGGTTTTGATATAACCAAACCATTTGAAATAATAATTTTCTTAAAAATTTCAAGATGCTTAATATGATCTTGTATATTTTTCGAAAAGACTAATATGTCATCTATGTAGACAATGATAAAATTACTATATGGAGTAAAAATATCATTCATGACACGCTAAAATTCTTATGGAGCATTCTTTAGCCCAAAAGGCATGACATTCCATTCATAATGTCCGAATGGGACTGTAAAGGTAGTTTTATACTTGTCAGATTCATCAACCTGTATCTGCCAAAAACCTGATTTTAAATCTAATTTTGAAAATATGTTAGACTGGTATAACTTGTCAAGTAAATCCTTTTTATTAGGAATTGGATATCTAATCCATTTTAAAACCTTATTCAATGGTTTATAATTAATAACTAATCTGGGAACTCCTCGTTCTTGTTCAACATGCTTATTAACATAGAACGTTGTACAACTCCATTGGGAATTTGAAGGACGAATTAACCTTTTCTCTATTAGAGTTGCAATTTCTTTTTTGCAAATCTCTAGATATTTCATATTCATCTGGCAAGGTCTAGCCTTTGATGGAATATTTTGTTCATGAAACTCTTCTTCGTATAGAAGACTAACTATATGCTTTTTCCTGTTCCAAAAAGCAGTAGGTAAATCATTGCAAATAGAAATAGAAAAATCATGCTCTATTCCTTTTATTTTATCCTGTAATTTAGAATTCTGCAACTGGTCTATGATATTATAAGACATTAATTCTTGCTGCAAATAATCAAGATGTTGCTTCTTGTTCTGCACAAGACTAATAAGGCTTACTGTACTTGATGCAAGAACCCAAGGAAAAGTGATAGAATTATTCTCAAAGGTACCTGTGAAGACCTTATCATCAATATGTGTAAGAGGCATTAGTCCATTAATAAAAGGTATGCCTAAGATAATATCATGAGCCAAATATTTTACTAAGACGAAAGAATGTTCCATACACATTCTATCATGGCAAACATGGGCACTTGGTAACTTGTAGGAGACATCTAATTTGCTCCCATCTACACCACTTACTCTACGAGTAGTCTTGGTGAAGTATTTGGTAGGGATAAGTCCTTCCCTAATGCAATTAAGATATGCTCCTGAATCAATCAATGTAGGGACATGTCTATATATGATACCTCTATTAATTAACAAATTAATACGGGTAATCCATCTTTGGTGGGAATATAAATTAATGGCTCTCATAAAGTCTGGCTCATTTGGATTATCAGAGGTTGTTGGTCAGTCGAGTATATGAGTATAACCTAACTCTATAGGAGTATTAGGGAGAGGAGTATGACTGGCCTGTCCTGATTCTAATGAAGTAACTCTATCATCTAGTGTAGTGTAATGATGACGAAGTACAGTTAGCTCTGTTTTGAGATCATAAATCTCAGTTTTCAATTCCTGGACTGTTAGAGAACTATTAGGACTCAGTTTTTCTGTAATTCCTGAAGAACTTCAGAAAAGTTATAAGGTGGATCAATTGTTGATTTGATTTTGAGAGGAACTTTGTCCTTTCCCTGAGCTTTAAACAAAGCTTCGATGACCTATGCTTTTTGAGCTTCGTCCTGAATATTGACAACTGGAAAGCAACCGAAGAAAGAGACAGCCTCGAAAAAGACTACAACAAAGACAAAAACTTTGAAAATATCAGGCAATCATAGCAGACAAACTGTAGCACTTTAGACTTTTGGAAAAGTCATTACTATTTACTTTATGACTTTTGAGAAAGTAGTTTTGTCATCTTATCAGTCGAGGTTATCTATATAAATAGCCTCGTGTAACCGTATCATTCATTCGAAAACTTTCTATACAAATCTTTGTTTGAAAACTCTCTATGTCTAGCTAAACCCCCTTCTTAGTCTATAATCCAGATCAATTATAATATCATAATACCAGAGATAAAACACTTTGAAAGATTATAACTGGAACCATATTAGTCTTTAAACCTACACCTTGATTAGAATTTTAGAAGATAGTCTGTTGAGAACTCCCAGGCACCTAGGCTAATTATCCAGCAATTTCGCTGGAAGAAGAAGGGAAGCAGGGCCAAGGGTGGGTTGAGATCTCCGGTGATCTTAAATTCTGATTAAGAGGTATGATTTCTAGACTATGTATTTTTAATTATGATTTTGATATGTGTTCAACTCTGTAATTATGATGTTTATATTGGTTAAAGATTATAGACTTTTATTTAAAAATGAATTTTGAGTTGATACTACCCGTTTCCTTACTACATGATTATTATTTGATAAACTTAGATAAAACTTTATTAATATACCATCTATATTTCTACCCTCTTCAGGGTTACTAGATGATGAAAAGATCCGCACAGAAATTGGTATGAGAGCTATTAAATGTTTTATACATATAAGTAAAATTAATGAAATGTATACCAATTTCTGTGCGGATCTTTTCATCATCTAGTTACCCTGGAGATGGTAGAATATAGATGGTATATTAATAAAGTATTATCTAAGTTTATCAAATAATAAGCATGTAGTAAGGAAACGGGTAGTATCAACTCAAAATTCATTTTTAAATAAAAGTTTATAATCTTTAACCAATATGAACATCATAATTACAGAGTTTAACACATATCAAAATTATTAAAAACACAAAGTCTAGAAATCATACCTCTTAATCAGAATTTCAGATCACCGGAGATCTCAACCCACCCTTGGCCCTGCTTCCCTTCTTCTTCTTCCACCGAAATTGCGGGATCATTAGCCTAGGTACCTGGGAGTTCTCAACAGACTATCTTCTAAAAAAATTATCAAGGTGCAGGTTTAAAGACTAATATGGTTCTAATTATAATCTTTCAAAGTATTTTATCTCTGGTATTATGATATTATAATTGATCTGGATTATAGACTAAGGAGGGGGTTTAGCTAGACATAGAGAGTTTTCAAACAAAGATTTGTATAGAAAGTTTTCGAATGAATGATATGGTTACAAGAGGCTCTTTATATAGATAACCTTGGCTGATAAGATGACAAAACTGCTTTCTCAAAAGTCATAAAGTAAATAGTAATGACTTTTCCAAAAGTCTAAAGTGCTACAGTTTGTCTGCTATGATTGCCTGATATTTTCAAAGTTTTTGTCTTTGTTGTAGTCTTTTTCGAGGTTGTCTCTTTCTTCTTTTGCCCTTTTTCTTCGGTTGCTTTCCAGTTGTCCTTCTTGATAATATCTTCTTGACATGAGTTGATATCTCCATCAGATTCTCTTGCTATTGTCTTCCTTGTCATTCTCTTGATAATTGTTTTTTATTTTTGAATGATATGGTTTGTAATACATGGTAGTACATAGTAATACATGGTAGTAAATTGGGCTGCAAGTAGTAAAACTACAGGCTCCCTATCAGAGTTGTAAATTGGGGTTGCAAGTAGTAAAACTACAGGCTCCCTATCAGAGTAGTAAATTTGGCTTCAAGTAGCAAAGCTACGTAATCCATATCAAAGTAGTAATTTCTCACATCCTTATGCAAAAGGATCAGAATTCCCTTCTTTTTTTATTGTATTAGTAATAGTAGTAGGTCTAGTATTTATTACAGGCCTTCTATTTTATCCAATTGTCCTTTGGTATTGGTCAATCATTTATTTTGCATGTTTATATTTCAGGTTTATAATTTTAACATGCATTTTTGTTAGTTTCATGGTATCTTGTGTCATAATGTCATTGTTGTAATACAAGGTGATAATGTCTTCCACTGCTCCTCCTTTCGAGTCACCAATAATACATGTTTTATTTGCTCGTAATATGTCCTCTATTATGATTTTCAAGGTTAATAATCCAAATGTTCTTTTTGCACTGAGCCACTCTTGGAATTTCTCCAAAGTGCATGGTATTTTCATGTTCAAATTTTCATCATCTCCACTGATAGTACTATTTTTTCCTGTCTTGAATATTTGACGTATCACAATGGGCTTTCCCATTAGGTCTGTTGATGCATCAAATATTTCTATTCCATATACTCATTTTCCGAATGATTCCATCGAGTTTTGTAGATTCTACAATAATACTTGGTAATCTGGCAATGTTGTACATGTTCTCATCCACTATTAGTTTATCAATAAAATCGTAAGTGAATAATTTTGATACTATTTTCGGGTTAGCCTGTTCACTGCACAAGAATCTGGGATACTTGCTCAATATAGCACTGCCGTAAAATATGAGGGTTAGTCTTATAATCATAAAATTTATTGATATTTTCATAAACACTGATATATTCAGGTGTATATTTTAGTTTGTAGGCCATTGATACTATTGATGAAGAGGATGGTATTGAATATGGTATAGTTGCTAGTTTTGATACAAATGGTACCAGAGTTTTAGTAGTAGGGTTTTTTGGTTTTTCAGGTGTAGTGATAAGTAATTTGGAGTGGGTTTCATATTGAAAAGTATTCAGGGTTATCAAGTCTTGTATGGCTTCTCTGAGTTGGTTTATAAGATGGGTGTTTTCTTGTAATCTAGATATTAAGATTTCATTGGTTTGTATAATGGAATCTATGGCGTTGGTAATATATTCTTCAAGGTTATCACTGTTGATCGACATTGTTATATCTGCTAAGAAAATCAGCTAAAACATTTTTAGTTCCAGATATATTCTTAACAATAAAATCATAACAACAAAAGAATGATTGCTATTTTCTCCTTGTATTCAATTATGGTAAATGATCTATCTTGTTTGTAATAAAAGCTCTTACATGTGTGTTGTCAGTTCTAAGAACAAATTGTACTAGTAATAAGTGGTAATGAAATCTCTTTATTCCAAATTTTACTGCTAATAATTCTTTCTCATTAATATGATAATTTTTCTCATTTGGTTTTCATGTTCCTCCTCCATATCCACAAATTAGTGGTTTCTCTTTATCTATATCTCCTTTATCATAAGCTATGAGGACTGCTCCCCATCCTATATCACTACCGTAAGTAAAAAGTTCTAGTTGGTAAAATATGTTTTGGTAATGTTTTTACATGTTCCTTGATTTCTTTCATATCTTTAGTATGTTCTTCTTTCCATTCAAAGGTTATATTTTTCTTTGTTAATTCATGTAATGATTTTCTTAAGAGTGGTAAATCCTTTATATGGTCTGAAGCATAATTTATTACTCCTAAGAACTGTTGTACTTCTTTTTTACTTTCTAGCTTTTCTTTGAAATTCCTTATCTTTGTTACTATGTGTTCTTGTAGTTGTAATCCTTCATTATCTATAATATATCCTAAATATTCAATATGGTTTTTAAATATTTCAGATTTCTTTTCAGATAATAATATTCCGTGTTGTTTTATAGTTACTATAAGTTCTTCTAGATGTTTTATATGATCGTCTAGATTATCGCTAAATATTAATATGTCGTCAACATATACAATACAAAATTCTGTTAATTTTCTAAACACTTGGTCCATTTTTCTTTGAAATATTTGTGGTGCATTCTTTAATCCAAAGGGTAGTACATTCCATTCATAGTGTCTTGAGGGGCACTAAAGGTTGTTAAAGATTTTGATTCCTTTGTTAGTTTTATTTGCCAAAATCCACTTTTACAATCAAACTTACTAAACTATTTTTTATTTCCTAATCAGTTAATAAAGATTCTTTTATATGGTAGAAAATATACATCAAATATTGTCTTTTTATTTAGTTCGCTATAATCAATTACCATTCTGGCTTTTCCTCTTTTTTGTTCACTGTGTTTCCTTACTAAAAAGGTTGGGCTACTATGTGGGCTTTTACTTTCTTATCATTTTTAATTCTAGTAATTCTTTTAATTGGGTTTCAAAATATTTTTGATCTGTTGGACTATATCTAATAGGTTTGGATCTAATTATATCATTTTCATTTATTAGCTTAATTTCTGCATATATTATTTCTTTTTCCCATAGTTGAATCTGATTTTCTCCAAAGTTCATTTTTAGTATATTAAGATATTTTTCTTTTAATAGTTGTAGGTTATTATTCCTATAGGTTTTTATAGTACATAATCTTAATGTATGTATTGGTAAAAAAAAAATTAATACTATCCATTTATTACAAGGTGTTTGTAAGCTAAAAGTATTGTTATCTATAACATGTGTCTTAAAGTAATCTAAGAAGTTGTTTCCTAATAATATCTGTTGTTTCATATTATCTATTGATATATTATTGGTAATTTGAATATTGTTTTTCCTAATACAATTCTCATGTTTTCTGCTACTACATCTAATTCTTTTGATTGTTCATTAAATCCTGATACTCTTGCTCTATGTGATCTGGTTCTCTTCCACCTGTGTGATTCTAATACATCTTTTCTAGCTAAGCATAAATCTGCTCCTCCATCAATAAAGATTTTTGTTTTATCAATTTATTAGGCTTATATTCTATATAGGCTTCTATATAGATTGGTACCATTTTATTAGGTATTAGTATTTTATCTGATATCCATTTCTCTTAATCTTTGTTGGAGATTTTCATCTTGTTGTAATTCTCTTACCTCTTGGCAAATGTTTTCATCTTCCATTATTTCTTCTATATTCCTTCTTATTCTAATAAGTTGCCAATTTATCTCACTTAATCTTTCTCTTATTCTACTAAGTTTTTTAGTAACCTTGTTATATCTATCATTATAATATTTATTTCCTGTTTCACTTGTAGTTGTAGTTGTAACAAGTTTATAGCGAACATGTTGTTCACATTGTATCCAATAATTTCTTTCTTCTAATAATTTTTTTTTCTTTTTCTTGTACGTTCATTTTACTCATAACTACTTTCACTATCTGAGTGTTGGTTAATAAAGTTAATATTTTCTAATTCTGATTCACTTTTTTCATCAGTTTGATTGACATAAAAGTCTTCGTATTCATACCATTTATCATTATCTTCTCTGATCTGTTGTAAACTCATTATAAATTGTGTCGTGTTTATATATTTTACTTTTTCTTTAGCTTTGGGCATTTGTTAGCATAATGTCCTTTTTCATTACAATCCCGACATTTACATTCTTTAACCTTTTCTGCTTCTATGGGTTTCACATATTTTCTTTTTCTAAATTTTCTCTTGTATCTAAATTTCTTCCTAGTTTCAGGGGTATTTTTGTATCTTTTAAATCTCTTTTTCCTATAAGGTTTGTTATTATAATTTGGTTTGTTATTATAACGTTTATAATTATTATTTATCCTATATTTCTTTGTTTGATATCTTTTATTACTATTCTTATATTTCCTTTCTTTTCTTTTATCATCACATCCAAATACTAATCTTCTTTCTGTGAATTCACATATTTCTCTTAATCCTAGTTTCTTATCTTTTTAATCTTTTGTTGCATTCTAAATTCTTCACATTTTCGCATTAAGTATGCTCTTAGTACTCTTATTCTTTCTCCTAATGTGTTTTCTTTTGGTTCTAGTTAGGTATACTCTTTTGATACTTCAGTGTTATAAGGTGTTGGCAAGTGGTCATAATAAAGTTGTTGATATATTAAACCTTCTTGTGGTAAGAATCTTGCTTCATAAAAGAACTTACTAAAACTAATTGTATATTCTGGTAATTTATTAATCTGACAACATTTCATATTATTCAAATTCATTACTATTTCAATTTTTCTTTCTGCAAGTACGTTTTCTCTAGCTACTAACCATCTTTCTCCTAAAAATTCTCTTTTTAGTATAATATCAAATATTATTAACATAGATTTTCAATCTGTTGCATGGCTAAGTACTTCTCCTCTTAATTGGTATGCTATAGATTCTATCCAATATGCTACTTTTCCAATTAATTTTTTAGATATTAATTCATACATGTATTCTAGGTTTTCTGTTTGTGTAGAGTTCATTAGTACTATATACATTCTAAGATTTCAATCAGTTATCCTTCTTCCTATTTCTTGTTCATCATAAACATTATCTAGGTCTAGAAAATATCCAATGTAGTTTACTCCTTGTGCCATTGATCCTACAAATTCTTTAAATTCGGCTTGTTGTCCTACTGGTATGTGGTTTAGTAATCTAGTCTGTTTTCTTGCTATTATTTCTAAATTAGGGTCTATTAATTCTTCTTCAGGATAATCATTTGTATCTTCATTTATTACATCATCTGTTTCTATAGGTCTATTAAATTCATCTTCTACATCACTTTCAGGTTCTTCTTCTGTGATTGCATTTACTCTTTTCATTTTTTGTAAAGCTTCTATTATCTGGTTGTTTTCTTTTACTATTTCTGAGTTTTCTTCATTCTCTATTTCTTCTATAAATTCTACTACTTGTATTTCTTGTATTAGCAGTATATTTTATAATTATGATAGACATTTAAGGTAACTTAGGATTCTTATTGTATTAGGAATCAACCTCTGTACAACTATATATATTGTGATTACTGAAAGGAATCTCTAAGGGAGATTATTCCGATCTTACATGGTATCAAGAGCCAAACCCTAAATTCTACTCCCAAAGTCACGACCACCACCCTCTCTCTTCTTTCTTCTCAGTCGACGGCCACCATGTCTCGTCCTTCTTCCCCCACTAATTCTGGTTCCTCCACTGGTATTTTTACAACCCCCCACCACGCTCATCGTCTTCTTTTCATCCGGCTTTGGCCGTTACCAACATCAAGAATTCTATCCCTATAATTCTTGACCAAAAAGACTGTCAATATTCCATGTGGACAGAACTATTCTATATTCATGCATGTGCGTACAATGTGCTAGACCATATTGATGACTATGTTCCTCGTCCCACCGATATTGCTGACTCGACATGGCGTCGCCTTGACACCATTGTCAAACAGTGGATATACGATACCATCTCAAAAGACTTGTTGTGTACTATCATGAAAACAGGTGCTACGGCACGTGACCTTTGGGTATGGTTAGAATAAATCTTTCAGGATAATAAAAATACTCGGGCCGTGTTTGGAAGAGCAGTTCGACAATACGCGTCTCAAGAATTTTAACATGTCCGAATATTGCAAACAACTAAAACTCAAAGCCGACCAACTTTCCAACATAGGGATATCTGTTTCAGAAACCAAGATGGTACTTCAATTGGTTGTTGGTTTACCGAAAAGTGAATATGATACACTTACGACGATGATTCAACGGGCTGACCCACTACCAAGTTTCACCAAGGCACGTTCACAACTATTGTTGGAAGAAACCCTTCATGCTAAACAAGATGAGTATAATTAAAAGGCGTTAGCCGTTGACGGCATGGCACCACCGGCGGCCAACACCACCCAGCCACTACTGTAAGACCACCAGCAGCAGCTGTACTGCTGCGGAGGGCGTGGCGGCAAAGGCCGCGGTAATAACAACAAAAAAAAGGGTCGCGGCAAAGGCCACCGAAACCAACAACCATGCCCAACCCCTGCTCCTTATTTTCAGTGGGCTGGACAACAACTTTGGCCCAATACCAGGAACTAAGCCTCGCCTGCATGCCCTTACCCAACATCAGGGGCCCAGTTCCAGCAGGCTTGGTCACCAAGTCTCTTGGGCTCCGCCCCAGCCACCAGGCAGGCCCACCAGCAGCAGCAGCAGCAGCAGACCCACATGGTCTCGGTCCCTCAGCAACCTGGCCCCCACTGATTTGGGCCAGGATTTCAATACCTTGAACCTTCAACGGCCTGATGAAAATTGGTATATGGACACCGGAGCCACATCCCATCTCACCCGGTCATCAGGTAATTTATCTCAAATGCTTCGGTTAAAGTGTCCTCAATTTATTACTGTTGGCAATGGTCACCGCATTCCAATTGAAGGTTACGGTAATGCCCATACCAAACATCCCCACCCATCTTTCTCCCTAAATTATGTCCTTTACACCCCAAACATCATTAAAATTTTAATCTCTGTTAGAAAATTCACTCGCAATAATTTTTTGTCTGTCGAATTTGACCCTTTTGGTTTTTCTGTGAAGGATCTCAATACGGGGAAAATTCTTACGCGCTGCAATAGTGTGGGAGACCTCTAACCCTTCACTCAATCTTCCGCTGTCAGACCACACCACCCTATCTCCCTTGCTTCTATCTCTCCGTCAACTTGGCACAACAGACTCGGACATCCCGGAGACCCTATTTTTAATATTCTTAGGACTAATAAGCGTATTCAATGTAATAATGGGAAACTTGCCCAACACTATTTTTCTTGCCCGCTTGGCAAGCATACTCGTCTTCCATTTATGTCATCCAACAGTGTTACTTTTTCTCCATTTGATATTGTTCATGCTGATTTATGGACATCTTCGGTTGCTAGTTCCTTGGGTCACAAATTCTATCTAGTATTATTAGATGATTTTTCACATTTTGTATGGATCTACCCGTTGAAATTCAAATCTGAAGTTTTTGCCAAGTTCCTTGAATTTCAAAAATTCATTAAAATACAGTTTGAAAAATCTATAAAATATTTCCAATGTGATAATGGACGTGAATTTAATAATTCAGCATTTCACAATTTCTGCTCTAAACAGGGCATGGTTTTCCGTTTTTTCCTGTCCCTACACTTCCTCCCAAAATGGCAAGGCTGAACGAATATGTACCATCAATAACATGGTCCGTACCCTTCTATTTCATGCCAGTCTTCCACCACCATTCTGGGTCTATGTTGTTAAAATGGTAGAGTACCTCCTTAATATTTTACCAACCAACACTCTCCAAAATAAGACCCCAACCGAAATCTTATACCGTAGGTTCCCATCCTCTGACCAACTCCGCATTTTCGGTTGCCTGTGCTACCCCAACCTGGCCTCCACTGCACCCCACAAATTAGCTCCACGTACCACGCCCTGTGTCATCATTGGTTTCTCATCTAATTATCGGGGTTACCTGTGTTATGACATAGCCACTCGTAAAATCATTATCTCACATCACATCACATTTGGCGAGGTGAACTATCCATTTTCAAATCTCTGAAAATTTCAAACCACGGATTACACATTTCTCGATGAGTCTACTTTGTCCCCCATGGTCCAGTCGATGTACCATTAGCAGTTCACTGCCTCGATAGAGACTGCTCCAGTAGATCCGTCAACTGTAGTGTTTGGCATCGTCTCCGACCAGGCACCACCTAGCTCTCGGTCGAACCTTCCACTAATCGATCCCCCTTTGTCCCCTACTCGACCATCCATCGCCCCGAGCCTAGCCACCACCCAGCCTGAACCCGCAAGTCAGCTGCCACAAATCACTGACCAACCACTGCTGCCTACCCACCAAATGGAGACTCGTGCCCAATATGGGATTTTCAAACCCAAGGTTCACTTCAATCTTTCCACACAAACCTTATCACCCATTCCAAAAAATCCAAAACTAGCCAAACTGGACCTTAAATGGAATGCGGCCAAGTGCGAGGAATTTAATACTTTAACCAAGCATAACACTTGGGATTTGGTACCTAGACCGGACAGTGTGAATGTTATCCGGTGTATGTGGCTATTTCATCACAAGTTCAGACACAGTTGTGACTTGGAGCGGTATAAGGCAAGACTGGTTGCTAATGGCACTAATCAGCATGAGGGTATTAATTGTCGTGAGACATTCAGTCCGGTTGTTAAACTGGCTACTACTCGGACTGTTCTCAGTATTGCTATAGGCATGCATTGGCCGATTCATCAGCTTGATGTCAAGAATACATTTCTTTATGGGGATTTGAAAGAAACTGTGTACATGCATTAGCCCACTGGCTTTTTCATCCAGCAGTCCCGCAGTATGTATGTCATCTCAGAAAGTCATTGTATGGCTTGAAACAGGCACCCCGCGCTTGGTATGATCACTTTGCCAGGTATATTATGCAGATCAGATTTATTTGTAGCAGGTGTGATAACTCTCTCTTCACTTTTCATCGAGGTAGCAGCACTGCTTATTTGCTATTATATATGGATGACATTGTTCTTACTGCCTCCTCTGACGGTTTGAAGAATGAAATCAATGCTCTACTCAAAT
Organism: Anisodus tanguticus; assembly: GCA_034509755.1. Lineage (NCBI taxonomy): Eukaryota > Viridiplantae > Streptophyta > Magnoliopsida > Solanales > Solanaceae > Anisodus > Anisodus tanguticus. Next base: position 31,234,584 of record CM067544.1, on the reverse strand, counting down.
CTAAATTTACTATGATTGATTTGGGCAAGCTGAGTTATTTCTTGGGTATATTCGTGACCAGATCTGCAGCTACTATATTTCTGTGTCAACGCAAATATGCGGAAGAGATAGTGTACAGGGCTAAGATGGCAAATTGTAAAAGTATTCCAACTCCGGTTGACTCGAAATCCAAGCTTAGTGCCAATGAGGGTGCGCCAATTTCTGATCCCACCCTATATCGGAGTCTTGCAGGTGCCCTTCAGTATCTTACATTCACTAGGACTGATATTGCATATGTCGTTCAACAGGTGTGTCTATTTATGCACGCCCCACAATAGTCCCATTTTGCGGCCCTCAAACGTATTATCAGATACATTAAGGGCACACTTGACTTTGGACTGTATCTCTACCCCTCTTCCCCAACAAAGTTACTCTCCTACACGGATGCAGATTGGGCAGGATGCCCAGACACACGTTGCTCCACCTCGAGCTACTTTGTATTTCTTTGGGATAATCTTATTTCATGGACCGCCAAGCGGCAGGCCACGTTATCCCATTCGAGTGCTGAAGCAGAGTATCATGGAGTTGCTAATGTCGGTACTGAGATCTGTTGGCTCCGAAATCTTCTTTTAGAGCTCCAGTGTCCACTGCGAAAGGCGTTTATAGTCTACTGTGACAACATATCTGCCATCTATATGTCTCACAATCCGTTCCAACATCAGCGGACCAAGCATATCGAGATGGATATTCACTTTGTGCATGAGAAGGTTGCTCTTGGTCAGGTCAAAATATTACATGTGCCTTTCTCCTATCAGTATGTAGATATTTTCACAAAGGGACTACCGAGACAGCTCTTCACCGACTTCCGATCCAGCCTTAGCGTTCGGCCTCCTCCCGCTCCGACTGAGGGGAGTATTAGCGAATATTCTCTGAATATTCACAGTATATTTTGTAATTATGATAGATGTATATTTAAGCTAACTTAGGATTCTTATTGTATTAGGAATCAACCTCTGTACAACTATATATATTGTGATTAATGAAAGGAATCCCTAAGGGAGATTATTCCAATCTTACATCTTGGTTAGTTAATTAATCTTTGCTATCTTTGTCTGAGTCACTATCAGTTTTTTCATTACTACTAGTTGTACTTTCATCACTTGTTGTATAAACAATGAAAATACATCCATCATTTATTAAAATTAATTTGTTAAATAAAATGTTATGGAAATGTTATGAGATGAAACAACTTTTAATAAACTTTAGGAAAGAAAATGAGATTATAATGGATTTTCAAGATGATATGTTAGCAACAAAACGAAGAAAGGATATAACTTATGAAAAAGAAATAGAAAAATATTCTGAAAATGAGATAGAAGAAATTAAAACACACATAGAAGATGTTGTAGCAACATATAGAAGGATAATAGAGATAAATACAAGAATAAATGAACAAAAAATTATGATATTAGATTTAGAAGCAGATATACGAATGGAAATAGAACACTATGGATAAAAAAAGACTAATGAAACAACAAAATAAGTTAAGAGAACTTAGAATGACAGCAGATAAACCCCTTACATTTAATAGAGATATAAACCAACATATAGTAAGTTGCAGAATAAGTATAGATCTAATAAAAGAAAAAGATCAATGTTTACAAGAAAATTCTAAACAAATATATGAACAGGAAGAAACTATTAAAGAATTAAAAAATAGAATAGCATTAAAAGATGAAAAGTTGAGACAAAAGGAAGAAGAAAAATTGAAATAGCTGGAGGAAAAATAAAGAGAAATAAGCAGAAAATATAATGAATTAAAAGATCTAAATGATATTATAGAAGAACAATATAAGTACATCAACATATTAAAATATGGATAAAGGAAAATAAATAGTAGAAGACTCTAAAGAAACATATTATCATATGAATACATATGAAGGAGGATCAACACAAACATTAAGCTTTAAGCCAGAAACATATCAGAAGATACAAGACGAAAAAGAGGAATTATCTATTAAGAAAATATTTAAAACAAAATGGTTTGAAAGAAAAAAAGGAAATAAGATATATAGCACACAAGCATGAAAATATAATAGATACAATGAGTGTAAATGGAAGAACAAAAATAAACTTGATAACAGATGAAGTAATAAAAAGAGAGTTAGCAATACTATCTACTAGAGAAGCTAGAAAATATAGAAACATATACTTATGAGGAATAGAATTTACTATAAAAGCATACTTTCAGAAAAACACATATACATCTATACAAATATACATAATAGATGATAGGATATTACAAAATTTACAAGAGGCTTTAATATCAGTAATAAAAGGAAATTTAATATATCAAAAACTAAAATTTACGGTACAACCAGACTTTAGTATATCATTAAAAGATGAACACAAAGACTTAGCCTTAACACTATTACAAACTAGATGGAATAACAATGCCACCAGGAAGTAAAGTCATAAGTATTGAAACAAAAATGATATATGCCCTAACCGGAAACCACCATTTAAAGAAACAATACGAAATGAATATATTAGTACCAAGAATGTACCAATAAATATTAGAACAAACAAAACATAAAGAAAATTCCAAAATAACTATACCAGAAGAAATATATATGGATTTTAATACCAGAACCCTTACACCATCAAAAAGATTAATACTAAAAATAGAAGGATCGAGATTGAGTATTGCAAGAGAACCGATGATGTCACGACAGACTAGCGTTATACAACCTAGAATATTAGATTTAATAAATATAAATACAAATAGATTGAAAATTAAGGTAATAATATTTAAAGGAATGAAAACAAATTGTATAGCTGAAATAAATACTAGAGCTATTAAAAGTTGTATATATATAAGTAAGATTAATGAAAATGATTGTGATTTAATAGACCCACAAACTTATAATTATCCTGAAAATGAAAGAGAAATAATAATTACTAAAAGTATTAATTTAAGATTCAAAATCCAAGATTTAGAATATAAGATAAATATATGAGTAATAAAATATGAAAGTTTCAATGAACTACTTTTAGGAAGTGACTTTTTAATCATGATAAATTATAAGATAAATAATAATGGAATTGAAATAAATGATCAAGGAAAAACAAGATTGGTAAATAAAGTATGAATATACGAAGAGAAATAATAGTGAAAAAATAGAAATTAAAGGTAATAAGGACATCTTTATCAGAAGAGATATTTTTCCAACTAGAATATTTAAAATACAAGGCAAAAGAAATAAAATTAGAAGAAAAGATAAAACAATTAGAACAACAATGTGATAAATTTGATAAAATATGGATAGATATGGGAAATGGGTGGAAAAAGAGAATAAATAATCCTGACTAATCCTAACAAAAAGATTAATGCGTTATGGGAAGAAATAATAGTAAAAGAAAAAATGAAAAATACATTGATAATAATGGATGAAATAAAAGAAAATCAAACTCAAATACAACAAGTGATAAGAGAAGAATTGACTAGCCTATGGAATGTATCTGAAATACCAACATTTAAGATAATATTATAAAATTTTAATATGTTAGTAGAAGAGAAAAACAAAGGTAAACAAGTAGCAGGAGATAATGAACCAAGTACAAGTAAAGAAAATACAATAACTAGTACTACTACTCAACAACCAGAATTAGTACTAATAGATGCGTGGAGAAGAAGTAAAGAACCTATAATGGTAGACATTAGTAAAATAAAACTAAAATTATCCACAGAAGTAGAAACAACATTGGATAGTCTAGTGATATTAAATAAAAAATGACAATTTTAATGGAAAAAACAAGAACCTAGTGTACCCAGTGTACTTACGTTTTTAAAAAACAATGGAAAAAATATAATAGAAAAAGAAAGATACAAGTATGAACCTATAAGGACAAGAACACCAAAAGAAGATAAAAATTCAAAACAAGAAAACACTTACTTAAAAGACACAGAAAAAACAATCTATGAATATTTAAACCTAAAACTAGATAAACAAGAACAACAAATATGTGAGTTAAAAATAGAAAATACAAAATTAAGATCACATAACAACGAAGAATGGTATGATAAGTATAAAAAATATAACACAAATTTAAAGATACGAAGAAAATATTAAAGGAAACTAAAGCAGAATTAAAACAAACAAGAGAAAAATTAAAAGAGGTAAAACAAGAATTAGAAGAATTAAAAGAGGAAATGCAAATCCTTAGTGAACAAATAAGAAAGTTAAAAGAAAAAAGAAAGTAAGGAAAAATACTAAAACAAGTGATGAAAGTACAACTAGTAGTAATGAAAAAACTGATAGTGACTCAGACAAAGATAGCAAAGATAAATTAACTAACCAAGAAATACAAGCAGTAGAATTTATAGAAGTAGAGAATGAAGAAAACTCAGAAATAGTAAAAGAAAACCACCAGATAATAGAGGTTTTACAAAAAATAAAAAGAGTAAATGCAATCATAGAAAAAGAACCTGAAAGTGATGTAGAAAATGAATTTAATAGACCTATAAAAACAGAAATAGAAACAGATGATGTAATAAATGAAGATACAAATGATTATCCTGAAGAAGAATTAGTAGATCCTAATTTAGAAATAATAGCAAGAAAACGGACTAGATTATCAAACCACATACCAGTAGGGCAATAAGCCGAATTTAAAGAATTTATAGGATCAATGGAACAAGGAGTAAACTACAATAGATATTTTCTAGAGCTAGATAATGTTTATGATGAACAAGAAATAGGAAGAAGGATAACTGATTGGAATCTTGGAATGTATATAGCACTAATGAACTCTACACAAACAGAAAACCTAGAATACATGTATGAATTAATATCTAAAAAATTAATTGGAAAAGTAGCATATTTGATAGAATCTATAGCATACCAATTAAGAGGAGAAGTACTTAGTCTAGCAACAGATTGGAAATCTATGTTAATAATATTTGATATTATACTAAAAAGAGAATTTTTAGGAGAAAGATGGTTAGTAGCTAGAGAAAACGTACTTGCAGAAAGAAAAATTGAAATAGTAATGAATTTGAATAATATGAAATGTTATAAGATTAATAAATTACCAGAATATACAATTAGTTTTAGTAAGTTCTTTTACGAAGCAAGATTCTTACCACGGGAAGGTTTAATATATCAACAATTTTATTATGACCACTTGCCAACACCTTATAACACTGAAGTATCAAAAGAGTATACCCAACTAGAACCAAAAGAAAACACATTAGGAGAAAGAATAAGAGTACTAAGAGCATACTTAATGCAAAAATACGAAGAATTTAGAATGCAACAAAAGATTAAAAAAGATAAGAAACTAGGATTAAGAGAAATATGTGAATTCACAGAAAGAAGATTAGTATTTGGATGTGATGATAAAAGAAAAGAAAGGAAATATAAGAATAGTAATAAAAAATATCAAACAAAGAAATATAGGAGAAATAATAATTATAAACGTTATAATAACAAACCAAATTATAATAACAAACCTTATAGGAAAAAGAGATTTAAAAGATACAAAAATACCCCTGAAACCAGGAAGAAATTTAGATACAAGAGAAAATTTAGAAAAAGAAAATATGTGAAACCCGTAGAAGCAGAAAAGGTTAAAGAATATAAATGCTGGGATTGTAATGAAAAAGAACATTATGCTAATAAATGCCCAAAGCTAAAGAAAAAAGGAGTAAAATATATAAATACGACACAATTTATAATGAGTTTACAACAGATCAGAGAAGATAATGATAAATGGTATGAATATGAAGACTTTTATGTCAGCCAAACTGATGAAGAAAGTGAATCAGAATTAGAAAATATTAACTTTATTAACCAACACTCAGATGGTGAAAGTAGTTCTGAGTAAAATGAACGTATAAGAAAAAGAAAAAAGAAATTATTAGAAGAAAAAAATTATTGGATACAATGTGAACAACATGTTCGCTATAAACTTGTTACAACTACAACTACAAGTGAAACAGGAAATAAATATTATAATGATAGATATAACAAGGTTACTAAAAAACTTAGTTGAATAAGAGAAAGATTAAGTGAGATAAATTGACAACTTATTAGAATAAGAAGGAATATAGAAGAAATAATGGAAGATGAAAACATTCGCCAAGAGGTAAGAGAATTAGAACAAGATGAAAATCTCCAAGAAAGATTAAGAGAAATTGATATCAGACAAAATACTAATACCTAATAAAATGGTAGCAATCTATATAGAAGCTCATATAGAATATAAGTCTAATAAAATGATAAAACAAAAAATATCTATTGATAGAGGAGCAGATTTATGCTTAGCTAGAAAAGATGTATTACAATCACACAGGTGGAAGAGAACCAACTCACATAGAGCAAGAGTCTCAGGATTCAATGAACAATCAAAAGAATTAGAAGTAGTAGCATAAAACATGAGAATTGTATTAGAAAAAATAATATTCAAATTACCAATAATATATCAATTAGATAATATGAAACAACAGATATTATTAGGAAACAACTTCTTAGATTACTTTAAGACACAGGTTATAGATAGCAATACTTTTAGCTTGCAAACACCTTGTAATAAATGGATAGTATTAAAAAGAATATTACCAATACATACATTAAGATTATGTATTATAAAAACCGATATGAATAATAACCTGCAACTATTAAAAGAAAAATATCTTAATATACTAAAAATGAACTTTGGAGAAAATCCAATTCAACTATGGAAAAAAGAAAAAATATATGCAGAAATTATGCTAATAAATGAAAATGATATAATTAGATCCAAAACTATTAGATATAGTCCAACATATCAAAAAGAATTTGAAACCCAATTAAAAGAATTACTAAAATTTAAAATGATACAAGAAAGTAAAAGCCCACATAGTAGCCCAGCCTTTTTAGTAAAGAAACATAGTGAACAAAAAAAAGGAAAAGCCGGAATGGTAATTGATTATAGATAACTAAATAAAAAAACAATATTTGATGGATATTTTCTACCATATAAAATAAATCTTATTAACTGATTAGGAAATAAAAAAAATGGTTTAGTAAGTTTGATTGTAAAAGTGGATTTTTTTGGCAAATAAAACTAACAAAGGAATCAAAATCTTTAACAGTCTTTAGTGCACCTCAAGGACCCTATGAATGGAATGTACTACCCTTTGGATTAAAGAATGCACCACAAATATTTCAAAGAAAAATGGACCAAGTTTTTAGAAAATTAACAGAATTTTGTATAGTATATGTTAACGACATATTAATATTTAGTGATAATCTAGACGATCATATAAAACATCTAGAAGAATTTATAGTAACTATAAAACAACACGGAATATTATTATCTGAAAAGAAATCTGAAATCTTTAAAAACAATATTGAATATTTAGGATATATTATAGATAATGATGGATTACAACTACAAGAACACATAGTAACAAAGATAAGGAATTTCAAAGAAAAGCTAGAAAGTAAAAAAGAAGTACAACAGTTCTTAGGAGTAATAAATTATGCTCCAGGCCATATAAATGATTTACCACTTAAGAAAATCATTACAAGAATTATCAAAGAAAAACATAACCTTTGAATGGAAAGAAGAACATACTAAAGTTACGAAAGAAATCAAGGAAAAGGTAAAAACATTACCAAAACATATAATACCAACAGAAAAAGATCTACTAGAATTGTTTACTGACGCTAGTGATATAGGATTGGGATCAGTCCTCATAGCTTATGATAAAGGAGTTATAGATAAAGAGAAACCATTAATTTGTGGATATGGAGGAGAAACAAGGAAACCAAATGAGAAAAATTATCATATTAATGAGAAAGAATTATTAGCAGTAAAATTTGGAATAAAGAGATTTCATTACCACTTATTACTAGTAAAATTTGTTCTTAGAACTGACAATACACATGTAAGAGCTTTTATTACAAACAAGATAGATTATTTACCAGAATTGAATACAAGGAGAAAATGGCAATCATTCTTTTGTTGTTATGATTTTATTGTTAAGAATATATCTGGAACTAAAAATGTTTTAGCTGATTTTCTTAACAGATATAACAATGTCGATCAACAGTGATAACCTTGAAGAATATATTACCAACACCATAGATTCCATTATCAAACCAATGAAATCTTAATATTCAGATTACAAGAAAACACCAATCTTATAAAGCAACTCAGAGAAGTCATACAAGACTTGATAACACTGAAAACTTTACAAAATGAAACCCAATCCAAATTACCCATCACTATACTTGAAAAAACTAAAAAACCCTACTACTAAAACTTTGACACCATTTGTATCAAAACTGACAACTATACCATCTTCAATACCATCCTCTTCATCAACAGTATCAATGGCTGACAAACTGAAATATACATCTGAATATATAAGTGTTTATGAAAAGATCAATAAGTTTTATGATTATAAGATTAACCTTCATATTTTACGGCAGTGCTAAACTGAGCAAGTATCCCAGATTCTTGTGTAGTGAACAGGCTAACCCGGAAATAGTATCAAAATTATTCACTTACGGTTTTATTAATTAATATTTTTATTTATTCTTTTCATCAATAACCAAATTGCTTTCTTAATCAATGTTTTCATTTAATCTTTTTATCAAGGTTAGAAAAAATCTTGAACACAACTCTATTAGAGCAGCTCGGTGCACTAAGCTCTCACTATGTGCAGGGTCCGGAGAAGGATCGGATCATAATGGTCTAATAAACAAAACTCCGTTCTATTACACTATTTTTTTTCAATCTTGAATTTGCAACAGTTAATTCGTTGGTGTAGGTTATTTTATAAAGGAGGTATGATGGAGACGTTTCTATTTTACGAAAGGATAAAGACTAGGATTAGCAAATCATTTTAATAACACCAGGTAGTATAGAAAATTTCATAGCAAGGAATCCTAAACATTCTCTATCAGATTGAACGAACATCGAGCCACCGCCACGAATCTCTTCAACTTTAATTGATCGCGCCCTTCTTGAAGATACATTTTTCATTGATAAGTGTGTAACATAAAAACAACACTTCATTATAAAGATCAAATCGAGACTCTTTCAAAACCATTTCCCATCTTGCTGAAGAACTTGAAAAATGACATCAATCATGTACTACTATCATTTCTGAAGAGAATATGACAATAACATTCTGAATTTCATACTGATGCCTATGTGAACATATCATAAATCCAAAATAAGTTTCTTAAGAGTAGAAATATTACATGATGATAGAACTTTTGATACTGAAGAGATTAAATTGCTCAAAAAAAAGTCTAAGGTCCAGAACATTTAGATCGGGGCTTGAAAGCATAACCTAATGTCAAACCATTTTTCATCTATATGAACATAATTAAACATATTTTTAGACTTAGGATTCGAGGGGATTGTAACCTGGTCAATCATTGAGAGGCAGAATCGAAGTCGGACTTTCTTGTTTTCTTCAGTTAAGTGAGACTTTATGGCATTGGTATGAGCTCTAACATCGCCATTTTTTATACGCCGGAAAACAGTTGATTTTGTCATATTTAGTGAAAAGGGCAGAGATCAAACATTTGTTTGACGACACAGTGGAGTGCCTTTGACTTGGTTAATATCGACTTGTATCTATTTTCTCCTGACCCTGCCCACAAGGTTTGAAGTTACATCTAAAGAAGTACCATTAGAAACACGAAATCTGATTTGTTTCCAAATACGATTAACAGTACATCTTGATTTGTTGAACAAAATACTAGCTTGTGTTAATGAACCATGTTTAACCTTTCCTTCCTTACTTTCTATCAAAATCCATTCCGTAATCGCTTAACGTTCTCCCAAATTTAATAGCTTATTTCGGTTAGTTTGATCTATCGAAAATACACAACTCATTTTATATTTTTTGGATCAGTGATTCCGTATTAAAAACACAAACATGAAGTGGTTACGTTGTCATTAATAGAGTGAGATATTGATGATAGAGTGTAACACTAAAATAGCCTCGACTAATGATCATCGAGAATGGGATATCGATGATATGTTGTAAGTCGACATGTGGTCTGCATCACATTCTTAGAAAATGTAATATGTCTCACCTGCTACTAGTAATGGTTACTAGTGATGGACACATGGATACTTTTGGAAAGTATTGGTATACCCTGCTGATAAATTATTTGTTATACATGTCTAAAGTGTTATCAGTGTGTGGGAGATGAAAGTCCTTTGACTTGAGGTCAATACGCACCTTGTTTACAGAGTAATGTACTTTGACCATGTCCTAAGCTTAAACTCCTTATAGGATAAGATACAGATTGTGTTGGGTGCATTATGATGTAAATTAAGGTGGTAGTTGAGCCAAGAATAGGATTCATTCCTCGATTGGATATTCGAGAGAGCACTCAACTTCTCAGTGATATTAGGTCGATCAAGTCATTGGCCAATGCAAGAGACATATTTAGAATATGATCTAGTTGTCGACTAATATAGATGAGATAAAATGATCAATCCATTTGGATAGACACATGGAAAATCCTAAGCTTGATCGAGTGTGTCGCGAATGAAAGGAATTTATCATGTCACATAAAGGTTATGTTTGCTAGATTCATGTAAACGTACTTCATATATTGAGTTCGTCGTATGGCGCAGTCTAGGAGTTCCGTATGGACCTTAATTGGATTAGTGTCGATTATGAAGGCCTATAGGGTCACACTATGTCGATTGTCTCTTCGATATAAGGGTGTATTGAGAAAGTATTAAATATTCGATTTGGGATCGAGATATTTAAATTGATAATAACTATGAGATAATTTCTATTAGATGAAAATTATTTAATTAAATCAAAATTAGATTTTGGATTTAATGTGCTGAATATATATATTAAATGAAAATGGGAAACATAATTTTACGTAAGGCGCCGCGGCGCAGACCCAGCAGCGGGCCCAGTCGGCCCACTGCACCTTGGTTTTGGGCTAGGCTTGGAGCCCAACCCTAATCAAATTTTTGCCCTAATTTCAACTATAAATACAACACTCCCCATTGTTAATTAACACACTAATTCTCATAAACAAATTCTAGACTTAGAGTCTAGGATAAAACTCTCTCAAACATCTGCCAAGATTTCCTGGCTCTCTTGATAGAGGAATACACCATAGCATAATGCTTGCAGTCGAAGGGATAGTCGTGTGTACTCCCTAAGTAAAGACTCCAGATAAAACAACATGCAAGTGTTCTAGTTTTATGTTACAGGTTTTGATTGTCATATAACCATACTAGAATAAATTGTTGGGGTAAGTAGAACAAAATTTTAAACTTTCGCTATGCCTACTTATATGTTTTGAACCCAACAAAACCCTACAGTGGCATCAGAGCCCAGACTGGGTCAATGATTATATAACAAATGAATAACATAATTATATGGGTTAAACATAAAATTGGATTAAAACAAGGCTTTTTGAAATCTTACATATCTTGATCGAATGTTAACCTTTTAATATCACCCTAAATTATCACCTACGCTAAATTGAGGAAGTCATTCCATTCTAATTCGGACTAAGCCAAGTGCAGATAATCGGTTCATTGCGAACATGGTGCACGACGAAGAACGAGTATAAATGGATGATGGTCGATATGTGCGTTATTGATAATGGTGGGTGAGGATAAAGGATCTGAGATTTGATCCCTAAATTGGATTTAGGGCTCGAACGATTTTAGAAAATCAACACAGAAATGTTTTGTCAAGACGTCAGCGCCGCGACCTTATGGTAGGGCGTCGCGGCATATGCTAGGGTTTCAAGGCGGTGTCGCGGCTCCATGATGGAGCGTTGCGGCCCTAATGCTTCATTTTTAATTCCAAACTTTCTAGACATTAGGCGTCGTGGCTCCATGGTAGAGCGACACGACCCTAATGCAAGCCAAAGGTTTCTACCTTGCCAGCACCGCGGCTCCATAGTGGAGCATCGCAGCGCTAATGCATTTTTGAAGAAGAATTTCGGTTTCTGCCTCACTGGTGTCGTGGCTCTAATGATTAGCATCGCGGCCCCATCGGTCCAAAAAAAAATTTGTTCAGAATGTTTAACCCATGATTTTTATTATAAAGTATATTGTTTATGTGCTAAATGATTGTCATTTAGATTACTAGAATAGTGTCTGCAAATAATTGTCTGCGTAGATGGCACCCAGTATTTGTTAAACCGCTTAATATCATGCTTGGGCAGGTGGTACCCAATAAGTGCTTAATAGACTTTACATTAAGATGTTATATTTGATATAGCATACTAGAGTTGATCTTGGTTAAAACCCTGAATTAAAATGTTTCCTAAAATTTTAATACAAGTCTCATTTAAAATGAACGTGTCGTCCGTTATAATTGATTGTAGTGCAAAATTCTTTTCGGCGAGATGAGTATTTATGCCACAGCATTTGCTCTAAGTCTACGAGGACTCAGACTCTTTCATAGATGCATGTTAAATGTAGAAGTGTGTGATAAACCTTCATGAGTATTTACACCACAATGTTTGCTCTATAAGGCAAAACTCACTTAGATACATAATTGCAGTCGCATAACGGGGTTGACTTGCTAGGCTGTCTTGGCACCACAGTGTCGGACAAGCCGAGGGACGCAGATCGATTATTTAGAACATTCGGTCAAACATGAGTTACAAATTGTTTGAAATTGGTTTAGAGACCTACCAGGTTGTGCTGTTAAAGTTATCAGCCACAGCAAACACAGAGATAGCATGAACCTGGATCATGGCACATTATGACCATATTTAATATGAGTCTGTATTCTTCCATGGGCTCGACGAGTATGTTAAAATATTGGGAGGTAATTAAACTAAAGACCATGTTAATTAGTTAACGAATGTGTTCCACAGAAATTATAATAAAATTTAATTTCAAGTCTATCTATTTCTTCAGACTATATATAGAATGTCGAATCTATCACTGAAAATGTTGGTCGAGACAAACAAGCTGACTGGAGTAAATTACCCTGACTAGTTAAGAAATCTGTGATTGGTGTTAAGACAAGAAAGAATTGAGTATGTGTTAGACACAGTGTTCCCCACAGTCCCTGCTGAAGATTCTGCTGAGTATGCCTTGTTTGACAAGGCGTCTTATCAGAAATATTTAGACGATGCTGCCTCAGCACAGTGTGTAATGTTATCCTTTATGACTGTGGAGTTACAGAGACAAAATGAAAACATGGGCCCTAACGAAATTCTAGAACACTTGAAGAGTCTCTATGACTCACAGGCTCAGACAATGGAGTATGAACTGTTGAGGGACTTTTTCAAGTGTAAGCAGAACGATGGGGGTCAAGTGTCAGCATATGTTCTGAAGATGAATGGGTTGATAAAAAGGTTGGCTTCGATTGGAACAAAGATGCCTATAAATGTCAGCCTGATCCTGAATCACTTCCTGGTTCATTTGAGAATTTCATTGTGAACTTCAATATGAATGGGACCAAGGTAAGTCTTCCAGAGCTTCACAACATATTAAAGATCTTTGAATCATCTACCTCTAAAGGTAAATCCGTGCTCATGGTGGGCTCTTCTAGCAAGTTCAAACCTAAGGATAAGAACATGCAGAAGAGGAAGGGTAAGAAAGTTGTTGCACCTACAGTTATGAAACCTAGAGGAGGTGTTTAGAAAAAGACAAAGGTAGCTTCGGATGTGTTTCTCAGCTGTAAGAAGAAGGGGCACTGGAAGAAGGACTGCACAGCTCCAGGAGGAGGCAAAGCACTAGGTGCTCCTGGCTCTACTGGACAAGGTATGTTTGTCATTGAAATAAACATGTCTGTAAGTAACTCTCACTGCTGGGTATTTGATACCGCTTGTGGCTCACACATTTGTAATAATGTTCAGAGTCTGATTGACAGTAGAAAGGTTGGACCTTGGGAGGTAGACCTGCACATTGGAAATAGAGCTCGAGTGGATGTTGAACGTGTGGGAACTTATAGACTAGATCTACCTTCAGGCTATTGTTTAGAACTAAATAATTGTTATTTTGTTCCCTCATTGATGAGGAATACTATTTCTATCCCAGTGTTAGACATTGAGGGGTTTTCCTCATTTATTGCCAATGGCAGTTATGTACTGTCTTTTAATGGTTTTGTTTGTTAAAATGCTCCGCTTGTGGATGGTTTGTATGTTCTAAATTGTTGTCGTGAAATTTTCAATATGAAAAACAAACGAGCGAAGATAAGTAATTCAAGAAACCCCACCTACTTATGGCACTGTAGACTTGGTTTCACATCAATGAATCAGGATAGCAAGATTAAGAAAGTTAGACTACCTGGAACCATTTGACTTGGAGTCCTATGGTAACTGTGCATCTTGCTTGAGAAGAAAGATGACCAACAAGCCACTTTCTGGGAAAGGGGTGCGAGCCAAAGAGGTACTTGAGTTGGTCCATACTGATTTATATGGGCCATTTTCAACTCAAGCTAAGGGAGGCTTCCCTTACTTCATCACTTTTACAGATGATTTCACAAGGTTTGGGCATGTGTATCTTATGAAACATAAGTCCGAAGCCTTTGAGAAATTCAAGGAGTACAAGTCAGAAGTAGAGAAGCAACTTGAAACAAGTATCAAGACCCTTCGATCAGATCAAGGAGGTGAATACTTAAGTAAAGAATTTCAGGATTACTTGAAGCTTCATGGAGTCCAATCACAATGGACACCTCCTGGAACGCCACAGATGAATGGTGTTGCTGAAAGGAGAAATCGAACCCTATTAGATATTGTTAGATCCATGATGAGTTTCTCAGCTCTACCAACATACATTTGGGGCTATGCATTGCAAAGCTCAATTTATATTCTGAACAGGGTTCCTTCAAAGTCAGTAGAGAAAACTCCATATGAGATATAGAATGGCAAGAAGCCAGCAGTTAAACACATGCGACCCTGGGGTGCCCTACATATGTAAAGAAAATGCTTACTGACAAGTTGGAATCTAAAAGTGAGAAATATTATTTTATGGGGTATCCAAAGGAAACTAAGGGATACTATTTCTATTTTTCTGGAGAACATAAGGTCATCGTTTCCAGAAATGCAACTTTCCTTGAAGAAGACTATGTCTATAAGGAACGGAGCTGCAATAAGATAGAACTTGAAGAAATTCAAGAACCATAAGATAACACAGAAGTTGAACACTTGTCAAAATACCTAGACAAGGATTCAGTGGGAGTATTTGGTGAAGATTAGGTACTTAGAGTACGCCCAAATGATTGTGAAAAGAAATGGTGCTCAGTGGCGGTCAGCCCTTTCTCGGGTTCCAACATAGGTATTTATAGGTGTAAGGTCCGGGTATGCTATGAAATAATAAAAACAAACTGGAAATAAACTAACTCGAATGTCAATTCAGTTTCCGAATGTCGGCGACAATGTCATCCGGCAGTAGTGACAACACTACGATAAAACTGAAACTTTAAAGAGTAAATGCAGCGGAAAAATAAAGAACACAAAGGTTTAAAATTTACATAGGTTATATATATTATATAACATATGATAGTCAATGATCGAAAGTATTGTCTATATATTATATACAAATATACAAATTCCTTTCTTTACAAATTTACAAGATAAAACGAAAAGGAATTAAAAGTTGAAGTCGCAGATGACTTCTGCCTGAAAAATCTAACTAAGTAGACATAGACAACCTCTTATTACAATCGCTACATACAAAACTAATCTAGAATCTAAACAACAATTGTAATGTGGGACAGAATGTTGTCGACACACTCAGGCAACACTTGTGATCCAGATTTCTGAGATGAAATCCCGAGAGCTCTCTTGGTATTTTTACATTTTGATTCTGGATATTGATACACTGTTGTGGCCTCTCTATTTATAGTAGAGAGACTTCCTTGAAAAGCACATCGATTGGTTGTGGAAGTTGAGGGAAAGGTGGGCAGCTTGTAGTAGATGATTAATGAGTGAAAATCTCAACAACTTTGACTTGTTCCTTACTCGACTTCTTCCCCAAGCTTTGACTCTTTCTACCATATTTTACACAGCTCTAATTTACCACGCCTAAGTCATTTTTACCTCATAGTAAAATATTACTGCTTACCGTGAAGTAAGGCAAAATTGTTCTAAGAAATGTTGGTTCGAATGTTGTGACATTTGTCCCAACATTAACAATCTCCCCCTTTTTGCCTTTCTTGACAAAACTCATTACAAACCTAAACTGACTTAGGATATTGAGACAAATGTTTATCCGACATTTGTGATTAATAATATCAATGTTATGCTCCCTCTTAACCTGCGATGACTTTCAAGTAATCATGAGTGTACCGATTCATAGGATTAGAAAAGAAGAAAGATGTTAGCGCATATATACATATCATCCACTTATATAGATTTATATACAGACCATAAAAAGAAATATTCTATTGTCCACATAAATCAATTTACATCATGTCGTACAGTTAACTGCTCAGATTGAGTAACATTCACAACTCTCATACAGTATCAACTAGTAGCAACAGCTCTTCCTAACTCATCATACAGCAGCAACAACTTTCAACTCCTACATAACTGTTTCTCTGCACAGAATAACATATCAGCCTCTAGCCTTCCTCCTCAGCTCCCCCTGCATTAACACTTTCTCTACTTCCATCGACTTCAGCATCAACATCATTTTCTCCCCCATTTTTTGTTAAGAAAGCAGCAACATAAAATGGTCTCTGGCTTGAATCAGAGCATTCCTCATAGTATCAACCTCAGAGATTTATTGGTTGATCTTTGCAATTTGATTCACAAGTCATTCGGTAGACAGTGAAGATTGTCTAGGACTAATGTTGTCAAGACTGTTGGTGACATTCTTGTAAACATCTAAACTATTTCCTTCCATTTTCCAGGGTAGATCGATGACTCTATCTCTACTCTTCAAAATTGTTTTGTTTACTGTGTACAGTTCAGGAGTCTTCCCTAATGTGTCCTCTCTCTTAGGCTTATGACCTTAGGTAGTTAAAACTTTGTATATCAGAGAGGGATAAGAGAGGATTGAGGTTGATTCTTTTTGTGCCAAGTTGACAACTTGATGGAAGATCATTTTGCCCAGATCAACTCTCAAACCTTTCCCAATTTTATACAGCAGTGTGGCTTGTTCTGTAGCTACAATTGACTCATTCATTGAAGGAAGCCAATTGTGTATAGTAATTTTGTGAATGGTGGCAAACAGGGCTGTTAATTTAGAGGATGGACATCTAGAGATCCACTTATGCATTATACCTCCTGTGAGGTACTCAATTACTTCATCTGTATTGTCCACTGCATGGGCTGCTTCTCTAACATTCTCCTCAGCCTTTAATCTTATACATTGGTTTATAACATCAAGTGTGAAAAAATATACTCTGTTATAGAGATATACCTTCCCAAATTTCTTCGAGGAGGTATCCTCTATAGCAGAATTCAAATTAGCATAAAACAACCTGACTATTTTATCAACATATGGTCTTTTCTCAGTAACAGATCCTAGGAGTTGTCTTTCTTTTAAGAACTCTACCAAACACACAAGCTTCGCTTCTGCAAGCTAACCTCCGCAGAGGTGGAACTACAAGAGCGGACAGTCAACCCGCTAGGGCGGACACCAGACACTAGAAACTTGGAATTTAGCTCAAACTTCCACCAAATATTCGAAACACTCCCGGGATCCCCCCTCCCCGGACACAAACCAGATATGCTCTTCCAAGGTAAACAATGTTACAAACTCACTCGTACCCTCGTATTTTTCATTTAACCTGGCTACGACATACTTTTCTAAAGAATTACCAAAATACTCGAGTATCCAAATATTCTAAATAATGCCACAAAATACATTTGATTGTCTCGGGAAGTGAACCAATGACTCGACTAAGTCATAAATGACCCTCTGGAGCTACCGGAAGTGACAGAACCCATAAACGGACCCATATACTTAAAAGTCAACCTAGAGTCAAACTATCCAACTCAAAGGTTCTTATTTTGGGTTTTTCATCCGTAACTCATATAAATAGACATATGGATCAGTGCTACCCATCCTCGCACATCACAAACCCCACATAAAGTCTATAAAAAGGTAAGATAGGCAAATAAGGCCCTTTAGATAATAACGACTGAACGAGTCATAACAATTACTACTAAGGATAATTTTGGAGCATTGCTTGGTCTTTCCATATTTCTTAAACTTCATGTTCAGTCAAATAATATCAAATTAATTAGGATCGATTGAGTATATTCTATTCAATTTCTTTCCATATAGTTGTATTGTGATTGTCCCTTGTCGGATACATTTCAGTTTATACTTATTCCTTATCAGTAAGAAAGAAGAGAGTACATTTCAATTCATATAATCCTTTCTCAGAGAGAAAGAAGAGAAAGAATTTATATATTTACAGGTATACAGTGCACTGCATTACCAAGCCGCACACGGTTGGGTAGACACTTACCGAGCCTACATGGATGGTCATACACTTACTGAGCCAACTATTGACACCTAATTTTTACCTTCCAATAATTTTATTTAATTATTCAGGGTTTTCGAGTCACGACGGAACAAAATATACCTTTTACAAGGTAAAAATAATTGTACGAAATCATTCCAAAAATATCTTGTCACTTTACATGACAATATATCATCTGGTATGTGTATTGTATATCATATCTTACTGTTGATTGCAATTTTTCAAAATTAAAGAAAAGATAAATTGCGCAAATTGTTCAAACTATCATTTTTTTAAGTAATCAGTATTTTGTTCCGTCAAACTGGAAAATTGTTTAGTTAAATGGGATAATTAAAATACATCTCAATTTCAAATCATTTCATGCTTAAACTAGAAGGTTTTTACTTGACTAAGTTTTAATTTCCAAATTATATCAAATTCGGGCTCAATTCAAAGTTTTTATTTAATTTGATCGTAATTGAAATTAGTGGGTCATTTCTTAATTTAATGTGGCCATTTCTTCATATTTATATTGAAAAAATGATCTGGGCTCTTATTCCTTAAAATATTTGGCCGAGCCCAGGCCCAATGACCTAGACCCAGCCCACGTCTGCTTATACGCAAAACATGCCTTGTGGCCTTTGTCTCTCCTCTGTTATGTTGTCGGAAGTGGAAAATTCACAGAGGTACGGTGCTTTTGCTGGTCTTTGTGTGGCCGAAGAAGGAAAGGGCATTAAATTCCCTCCACGCCACCATACCACCACAAATTGCACCAGGTAAGGTCACCTCTTCACTTGCTTTTTCTGTTTTTTCGAATTTGAATTCTTAGTTTCTATTAGTTGGCTTGATTTTTTAGGGATTTTCCCCACAATTCCATCATCCCACATTGGATTCCTCGATTTGACTAGGGTTTGGACAAGTACTATAAATTGAACTCTTGTTTCTCATTTTAAGGGTCCGCAAGCTTGATTCTAAGGCATCTATATTTAGAAGATATTTTCGAGCTAAATTTGATTAATTATAGTTTAACCGGGATCCAAGCCCTTTGGTGGAACCCAAATTAGATGTAATTAGTCCCCTACAAACTAAAATATTTGTTTGATCCATGTTATAGTTTTGTCTTGTCCATATAGTCTAACCTAGACCAAATTTAGGTAGGAATGACACTACTGTGTTGCTCCTAATTTTTTTGATATATGGAAGTATGAGTTTGTATGCCACTATTCATTGCCTTTTACTGGTCATGAGTACATATGTACTTTCTTGGAGTCATGTATGTGTAGGGTTTTGTTGGGTACAAAGCACATAAGTAAGGCACAACGGAAGTTTAAAAGTTTTGTTTCTTACTTACCCCAACAACATTTCTGGTATGGTTATACAACAATTAAACTTGTAACATAAAGCATGAACTTACAAGTTGTATTATCTGGAATCTTTATCTACTATAAGGTGCACACGCGGTTGCCCTTCCGATTGCAAGCTTCAAGCTTCAATGTATTTCTCTTTCGGAAAGCTAGGAAATCCGGCCGAGGTTCGAGAGAGTATTTGATTCTAAGCCTCTAAGGCTTAGAATATTTTTCAGAAAATTAGTGTATGAATAATGAAGGGAATGCCTCTATTTATAGTTGAAAATTAGGTCAAAACCATATTAGGGTTTGACCATGGGCCTGGCCCAAAAATTGATGCAGAGGCATCGCGGCCCTAGGGTATGGGCATCGCGGCGCTCGACGTGCTCATGCACTGCGCCGCAGCCCTAGGGTATGGGTGTTGCGGCACTCGATGTGCTCCTGCACTGTCTCGATTTATTTTCCGTGCATTCTTAATTAAATCCAAAATCCAATTTTGACTTAATTAAAATAATTATTATTCATTTAAATATCTTGATTCCAAATCGAACATTTAATTTCTCTTTCAATACATCCTTAGATCGAAATGGGCAATCGACATAGTGTGACCCTACATGCCTTCTCATATTGACATTAATCAAATTAAGGTCTACACGGAACTCCTAGACGGCGCCGGAAGACGTACTCAATATGTGAAGTACGTTTACGCGAATCCAGTAAACTTAACCTTTATGTGGTAAGATAAAATCCTTTCATTCACGACACACCCGATCAAGCTTAAGATTTGTCAAGTGTCTATCCAAATGGCTTAATCATTGTATCTCATCTATATTAGTTGACGACTAGACCATATTCTAAATATGTCTATTGCGTTGGCCAACGACTTAGTCAACCTAATATCACTGAGAATGTGTTCTCTCGAACATATATTCGAGGAATGAATCCTAATCTTGGCTCAACTACTATTTTCAATCCACATCGTAATGTACCCAATACAAGATGTATCTCAACCTACAAGGCATTTGAGCTTAGGACGGGGTCAAAGTACATTACTTTGTAGATAAGGCGCGTATTGACCTTAAGTCTAAGGATTTCTATCTCACACACGTTGATCATACGTTAGACAAGTATAACAAATAGTATATCAGCAAGGTATACCAATACTTCCAAATTATCCATGTGTCCCTCACGAGTAGCCATTACTCATAGTAGGTGAGACATACTACATCCTCTAAGGATGTGCTGCAGACCACATGTCGACTTATCACATATCATCGATATCCCATTCTCGATGATCATTAGTCGAGGCTATTTTAAGAGTTACGCTCTATCATAAAATATCTCACTCTATTAATGACAACGTAAGCTCAAGGGATGCACATTAATGAATAATTACAAACAATTAAATAATAATTCAATAATTGTAAATGCTAAAATATTAATCTTCATTAATAATAATATGAATGTGTATAAAGTACATTTGTCCTAATACAGATTGTCTCTAGGACATAAATATACTTTCAATCTCCCACTTGGCCTAGAGCCAATCTCCAACATATCTAATGCCCATATTCTCAAAATGACCATTATGCTTGACTAAGCTTAATGGTTTAGTGAATGGGTCTACTAGATTATTATTTGTGGGAACATAGTCTAATCTAATCTCTTCAGTCTCCACCATCTCCCTGAGTATGTGGTACTTCTTTGGTACATGTTTGTTTTTGTTGGTTGATCTTGGTTCCTTAGTTTGCGCAATCGTACCAGTGTTGTCGCAATAAACCATTATTAGACAAGTGGCACTTGGAACAACCCCTAGTTCCTTCACGAACTCAGATATCGCGACAACTTCTTTACCAAGCTTCCGATCCAGCAATGTACTCAGCTTCGTTGTCGAATCGGCAGTAGTATCTTGTTTGGAACTTTTCCAGCTCACTGCTCCACCATTGAAAATGTATGTGTAACCTGATTGAGATTTGTAGTCATCAACATCTGTCTGGAAGCTAGCATCAGTGTACCCAGTACATACCAGCTTCTCTTGTCCACCATAGACTAAGAAATATTCTTTAGTTCGTCTAAGATACTTAAGAATACTCTTGACTGCTTTCCAGTGTTCTTCCCTAGGATTTTGCTGGAACTTGTAAGTCATACTAAGTGCAAATGCCACATCTGGCCTAGTACAGGTCATGGCATACATGATCGATCCTATAGCCGAAGCATATGGGATCTTTTTCATGTGTTCAAGTTCTATAGAATTAGAAGGACTATCCTTCTTAGATAACTTGATGCCTTGTCCCGTAGGTAGACCGCCTTTCTTGAAATTTTCCATAGAAAAACGTCTAAGCACTTTGTCTATGTAGACTGACTGTGACTGCCCCAACAATCTGTTAGGTCTATCTCTATAGATCCTAATCCCCAGAATGTAGCAGGCTTCACCCAAATCCTTCATCATGAAGGTACTGCATAACTACTCTTTTATTGACTGCAGAAGAGTCTTATTGCCTCCCATTATTAATATGTCATCTACATATATGATAATGAAAGCAATACTCACATCCTTGCATTTACTATAAACACATGGATCTTCTTTGCTTCTGACGAAATCAAACGATTTGATAGCCTTGTCAAAGCAAATGTTTCAACTCCTCGAGGCTTGCTTAAGCCCATAAATGGACTTTTGTAGCTTGCATACAGAATTTGGTTTGGACTCAATTGAAAAACCCTCAGGTTGTTTCATAAACACTTCCTCAACTAGATTACCATTGAGAAATGCAGTTTTGACGTCCATCTGCCAAATGTCATAGTCATAATATGCAGCTATTGCAAGCAAAATCCGAATGGACTTAATCTTAGCAACATGTGAAAAGGTTTCATCATAATCGACCCTAGGCCGTTGATTATAACCTTTAGCCACAGTCTTGCTTTATAAGTTTGTACCTTTCCATATGTATCAATCTTCTTCTTGAAGACCCATTTGCATCCTATGGGTCTAACCCCTGTTGGCAAATCAACCAAGTTCCAAACTTGATTTATGTACATCGAGTCCATCTCAGATTTCATGGCTTTCTGCCATCTCTGTGAATCAATGTCTAACATAGCTTCTTTGTAGGTTGTAGGTTCATCGTCATCAGGAATATCTATCTCATTGTGTGTTTCAACAAGAAGATTAAGTCTTTCAGGTGGACGATGAGTCCTAGTGGACCTACGGAGTTGAGTATTCTGTGTTTCAGTGTTTTTTGCATTCTGATTGTGATAAGTTTTTTGTGTGTTGGAAAATCCATTACCTTAAGAGCTTTCAGGAATGTCATTTTCATGTATTTCCTTAATGGAATGAGGTACAACCATTGTATCATCTTCCATTGGTTGTGTATGAGAGCCTTGCATTTCTGCACTATCTCTCACAACACTCCCACTGGCTGAAGGGCGTACTCTAAGTACCCAATCTTCACCAAGTACTCCCATTGAATCCTTGTTTAGGTCATTCGACAAAGGTTCATTTTCTATGTTATCTTATGGTTCTTGAATTTCTTCAAGTTCTATCTCTGTGCAGCTATGTTCCTTGTAGACATATTCTTCTTCAAGGAAAGTTGCGTTCCTGGAAACAATGACCTTTTGTTCTCCAGGAAGATAGAAGTAGTATCCCTTAGTTTCCTTTGGATACCCCACAAAATAATATTTCTCACTTTTAGATTCCAACTTGTCAGTAAGCATCTTCTTTACATATGTAGGGCACCCCCAAGGCCGCATGTGTTTAAGTGCTGGCTTCTTGCCGTTCCATATCTCATATGGAGTTTTCTCTACAGACTTTGAAGGAACTCTATTCAAAATATAAATTGAGCTTTGCAATGCATAGCCCCAAAGGTATGTCGGTAGAGCTGAGAAACTCATCATGGATCTAACCATATCTAATAGGGTTCAATTTCTCCTTTCAGCAACACCATTCAACTGTGGCGTTCTAGGAGGTGTCCATTTTGATTGAACTCCATGAAGCTTCAAATAATCCAGAAATTCTTTACTTAAGTATTCACCTCCTCGATCTGACCAAAGTGTCTTGATACTTATTTCAAGTTGCTTCTCTACTTCTGACTTGTACTCCTTGAATTTCTCAAAGGCTTCGGACTTATGTTTCATAAGATACACATGCCCAAACCTTGTGAAATCGTCTGGTAAAAGTGATGAAGTAAGGGAAGCCTCCCTTAGCTTGAGTTGAAAATGGCCCACATACATCAGTATGGACCAACTCAAGTACCTATTTGGCTCGTTCCCCTTTCCCAGAAAGTGGTTTGTTGGTCATCTTTCCTCTTAAGCAAGATTCGCAGTTACCATAAGACTCCAAGTCAAATGGTTCGAGGTAGTCTAACTTCCTCAATCTTGCTATCCTTGATTCGTTGATATGACTAAGTGTGCAGTGCCATAAATAGGTGGGGTTTCTTTGATTGCTTATCTTAGCTCGTTTATTTTGCACATTGAAAATTTCACGACTACAGTTTAAAATATACAATCCATCCACAAACGGAGCATTTCCACAAATAAAACCATTAAAAGACAGTACATAACTGCCATTGGCAATGAATGAGGAAACCCCGCAATGTCTAACATTGGGATAGAAATGATATTCCTCGTTAATGAGGGAACAAAATAACAATTATTTAGTTCTAAACAAAAGCCTGAAGGTAAATTTAGTCTATAAGTACTCACGCGTTCAGCATCTACTCCTGCTCCATTTCCAATGCGCAGGTCCACCTCACAAGGTCCAAACTTTCTGCTGTCAATTAGGCCTTGCACATTACTACAAATGTGTGAGCCACAAGTGGTATCCAATACCCAGCAGTGTCAGTTACTTGTAGACATATTTATTCCAATTTCAAACATACCTTGTCCATTAGAGGTAGAAGCACCTAGTGATTTGCCTCCTCTTGGAGGTGTGTAGTCCTTCTTTAGAACATGCGCTGGCATTTGTCCCCTTTCGTTCAGCTTACATTTGAAAGGGTCTCTCAACAGTTCATACTCCATTGTTTGAGACTGTTTTTCATAAAGACTCTTCAAGTGTTCTAGCATTTCATTGGGGGCCATATTTTCATGTTGCCTCTGTAACTCCTTAGTCATGGAAAACAACATTATACTTTTTGCCAAGGTAGCATCGTTCAACTGTTTCTGATAAGTCACCTTGTCAAATAGGGCATACTCATTAGAGTTTTCAACAGGGACTGTGGGGAATATTGTGTCTAACACATACTCAATTCTTTCTAGTTTTAACACCAATCGCAAATTTCTTAACCAGTCAGGGTAATTTGGTCCAGTAAGTTTGTTCATCTCAATCAACATTTTCAATGATAGGCTCGACATCTTTAGTAATCTGAACAATTAGATAGACCGGAAATCAAATTCAAAGTCTATTTTCTATTATACACATTCATTTAGGCTAATCAACAAGGCCTTTTTTTTAATTAGCTCCCACTATTTTAACATACTCTTCGACCCAGTGAAAGAATACGAACTCATATCAAATATGGTCATAATGGGCCATGATCCAGGTTCATGGTGTCTCCGCGTTTGCTGTGGCTGATAACTTCAACAGCACAACCAGGTAGGTTTCTAAACCAATTACAAACAATTTGTAACTCATGGTTGACTGAATGTTCTAGACAACCGATTTGCGTCCCTCGGCTTGTCCAACACTGTGGCGCCAAGACATCCTAGCAAGTTAACCCCGTTATGCGACTGCAATTATGTATCTAAGTGATTTTTGCCTTATAGAGCAAACACTGTGGTGTAAATACTCATGAAGGTTTATCACCCACTTCTACATTTAACATGCATCTATGAAAGAATCTGAGTCCTTGTAGACTTAGAGAAAATGTTGTGGCATAAATACTCATCTCGGCGAAAATGATTTTGCACTACAATCAATTATAACGGACGATGCGTTCATTTCAAATGAGACTTGTATTAAAATTTTAGGGAATATTTTAATTTCGGGTTTTAACCAAGATCAACACTTTTATGCCATATCAAATATGACATCTTAATATCATGCACAACTAATTACACATATAGTTTGGGAACCGTCAACCCAATATGCATGATAGAAGAAGGTTTAATCAGACATTGGGCGCCGCCTGCCCAGAGAGTTATAGCGGACACTATTCTAGAAATGTAAATAACAAACATTTTTGACATTTAGCACATAAATAGTACACTTATCAAATAATATATTGTATAATAATAATCTTGGGTTAAACATTCTGAACTTAATTTTTTTTGTTTCTGGACAAGTGGGGCCGCGACGCTAATGATTAGCGACGCGGCGCCACTGAGGCAGTAACCCCATTTTCAGAAAAATTGCACTAGCGCCGCGGCGCTCCACCATGGGGCAGCGGCGCTTCAGAGGTAGTAACATTTGTGCTTCTGCAATTGAATTAGCGCCATGGCGCTCCACCATGGGGTCGCGGCGCCTGTTGTCCAATGAGTTCATATTTTCCAAAACGATGTGTCAGCGCCGTGGCGCCACCTTGAAACCCTAGCCAGCGTTGCGGCGCCGACGTCCTGACAAACGTTTCTGTGTTGATTTTCAAAAAATCATTCAACCCCTAAATCTAATTTAGGGATCAATTCACAGGTCCTTAATCATCACCCACCATTATCAATAACGCTCATTCGACCATCATCAGTTCTTACTAGTTCTTAACCATGCACCATGCAAGGAGCCGGACAACGCACTTTGGCTTAGTTCGAGTTAAATTGGAATGACTTCCTCGAGTTAGCGTAGGAGATAATTTAGGGTAACATCAAAAGGTCAACATTTGTTCAAGATAAGTAGGATTACAAGAAACCTCGTTTTAATCCAATTTTATGTTCAACTCATATTATTATTCTATTCAATTGTTATATAACCATTAAACCAGCCTGAGCTCTGATACCACTATAGGATTTTGTTGGGTACAAAGCACATAAGTAAGGCACAACGGAAGTTTAAAAGTTTTATTTCTTACTTACCCCAACAACATTTCTGGTATGGTTATACAACAATTAAACTTGTAACATAAAGCATGAACTTACAAGTTATATTATCTGGAATCTTTATCTACTATAAGGTGCACACGCGGTTGCCCTTCCGATTGCAAGCTCCAATGTATTTATCTTTCGGAAAGCTAGGAAATCCAACAGAGGTTCGAGAGAGTATTTGATTCGAAGCCTCTAAGGCTTAGAATATTTTTCAAAAAATTAGTATATGAATAATGAAGGGAATGCCTCTATTTATAGTTGAAAATTAAGTCAAAACCGAATTAGGATTTGACCTTGGGCCTGGTCCAAAAATCGATGCAGAGGCATCGCGGCCCTAGGGTATGGGCGCCGCAGCGCTCGATGTGCTCCTGCACTGTCTCGATTTATTTTCCGTGCATTCTTAATTAAATCCAAAATCCAATTTTGACTTAATTAAAATAATCATTATTCATTTAAATATCTCGATTCCAAATCGAACATTTAATTTCTCTCTCAATACATCCTTAGATCGAAACGGACAATCGACATAGTGTAACCCTACATGCCTTCTCATATCGACATTAATCAAATTAAGGTATACACGGAACTCCTAGATGGCGCCGGAAGACGTACTCAATATGTGAAGTACGTTTACGCGAATCCAGTAAACTTAACATTTATGTGGTAAGATAAAATCCTTTCATTCACGACACACCCGATCAATCTTAGGATTTGTCAAATGTCTATCCAAATGGCTTAATCATTGCATCTCATCTATAATAGTTGACGACTAGACCATATTCTAAATATGTCTATTGCGTTGGCCAACGACTTAGTCAACCTAATATCACTGAGAATGTGTTCTCTCGAATATATATTCGAGGAATGAATCCTAATCTTGGCTCAACTACCACCTTCAATCCACATCGTAATGTACCCATTACAAGTTGTATCTCAACCTACAAGGCATTTGAGCTTAGGACGGGATCAAAGTACATTACTTTGTAGATAAGGCGCGTATTGACCTCAAGTCTAAGGACTTCTATCTCCCACACGCTGATCATACGTTAGACAAGTATAACAAACAGTATATCAGTAGGGTATATCAATACTTCCAAAGTATCCATGTGTCCATCACGAGTAACCATTACTCGTAGCAGGTGAGACATACTACATCCTCTAAGGATGTGATGCAGACCACATGTCGACTTATCACATATCATCGATATCCCATTCTCGATGATCACTAGTCGAGGCTATTTTAAGAGTTACGCTCTATCATAAAATATCTCACTCTATTAATGACAATGTAAGCTCAAGGGATGCACATTAATTAATAATTATAAACAATCAAATAATAATTCAATAATTGTAAATGCCAAAATATTAATCTCCATTAATAATAATATGAATGTGTATAAAGTACATTTGTCCTAATGGAGATTGTCTCTAGAACATAAATATACTTTCAGTATGATCATATAGTGAACCTATTTGGGTTTACTCACATCTGGTTTAGGATTCATAGTTCTTAGGATAAATCACCTTGTTTACCAGTTTAGACCCTGCCATGCTTTCTTGAGTCTTTCCTGTGTATCTTGAGTCACATGCTTAGGACTAAAATGCTATGTCTTCATGTCATATGCACTTTATTATGATTTGAAACTTGCTGAGCCATTTACTTGCTTCCTAGTATGATTTGGATAAGTTTTAAGGCCCTAATTAACATGAATGTTGTTTGGTGGTATATCAATCATTTTGCCATGTATGTTCAGCTTTCAGTGATTCAGTTGTCTTACATGTTCAGTACATTATTTCGTATTGACGTCCCTTTGTCGGATACGCTATATTTCATACCTGTAGGTCCTAACAGTCAGGGAGATAGACCCCGCATTAAGTATACCGAGCATCACCTTTTTGGTAAGCTTCATTTCATCCGGAGTTGCCAAGTCTAGAGTTTTGTTGTACATATAGTATGGGTAGGTCGGAACCCTGTCTCGACCATAGTGCAGTAATCATCTTTAGAGGCTTGTAGACATGTCTTGTTGTTGTACATATGTCAGTTTAGTGGCCTTGCTGGCCCTTACATATATTTCTTTTGGAGTTTATTTCCATTATGGTTGAAACAACAAGTATTTACAAATTATCTTGAGTATGGCCTTATCTCCCTAAATTGGTATTGTCTGAGTTTCAGCTGGACATATGGGTGTTGACACCCAGTTTTTGTCCTCCATAACATTTATTTAATTAATCGAACTTATTGAATTACAAACGGAGTAAAATATGCACTTTTCAAAGTCAAAAGGATTTTACAAAGTTACTTCGGTGGTATTTTACCATTTCATTCGGTAAAATATCATCAAATATATCATTGTGTATAATCCATATATTTTCACATTAATCATAATTTTTAAAGCATATTTACTGGAATTTAAAGTTAAAATTGTGGAAACACTTATTTAATCAATTGCTTAAACTAAACAATGATTAATTGACAAATATTTCACTCCGTTAAATCAAGAAGTTTAAAAATAGATGATTAATTATCTCAATTGTCACTTCACTTTAGCTAAATGTTAAAGGTTGGATTGATTTCGTTACAAAAACAAACTCAATGTCAAGCAATTTGGTTGTATCATTAATGTTTTTGGTTACAATTGAAATGAAATGGGTTACGTTTTAAATTCAATTTCAGCCGATTTGTCAACCTCAAAACCAACCAAATTCACAAAATCATCCTCCCATCCAAAACGAGTCCGCCGACCCAGCCCATTTGATGCTATTTCGCCCAAATCAACATCAAAATGGCAAGCCCTAGCCGCTCCGATTTCCACCAATTACCCAGCTCAAGCAAAGATCCAGACAAGTCTCCTTTTCTCAGTCGTTGCCTGCGAATTTCGGGAAAAACATTTATGGTTCTTTGTTTTCTTCCTCAACAATTGAACGTTAACTCTTCTTTTGGAATTTCTTTTATTGTTTTCCCCTCTTTCCAGCAAAAGATTCGAATCTAAAAGAGAAGATGCGGATTTCAAGCTAATTTTGAACGAAATTCAACTCAAAAGACTTGTCCCACGTCGTTCAGAAAATTCTTCAAACCCTAGAATTGGCCCTCTATAAATAGAGGCTTATTCCTTCATTCTCAAGATTGATTTTTTCGGACCTACTTTTACACCGAAGTTGGTTTTACACAACCACAATGGGTTTTCACACCCTCAAGAGCTTGATTACTCAGAAACTTGGCTAAGACTCGAGTTTTGAGGAATTTCTCGCTCACAGTTAAATTTTTAGGGTCCTGTGTTTTCGTTCGTCGAAAGCCGGTTTGGGTGAAAGGTTGTTCGATGACACTCGTCGCCCCCGTCGTTGCATCGGCAAAAGGACTGGGGACTTTCAAATCCTACTTATCCCTGAGTTGCTGCTGTTACATTGATGGTGTTGTTGTATATTTGAGGGTTGAAAGATGCCACACTTTGAGACTCATTTGCTGCTGCATTTTAGCAAAAGTGTTACTGCATCTATGACCAAGAGTTTCTCTAATTTAGGCTGCACATTATTGCATTTTGAGGTCCCTAGTTGCTGCATTTGAGCTGAGTTTCTGCTGACGTTTGATATTCATTGTTGGGTGAAATCCCTGTTGTATGATGATAAGCATTGTTTCTATGTTTAAGCATATGCTGCTGCACTTACCCCTTTGTTGTTGTTACATTTTTGGGCTGTTGGTTATAAAAAAATAAAGGTTTCGTTGTTTGGTTGGTGTACTGCAACATGTTAAGCCTAGTAGTTGCTGAACTCTGGGCAAACTTGAGTTAGAGTTGTTGATTGGGTTCTTATTAGTTTTGGGGCCAACTGTTGTTCTGTCTTATGGTAAGTACGTGTGGTCTTTGAGGCCACTACTGGTGCAGTATGGGATTGATACTACACTTAGGGTACTACTGAGTTTAAAAGAAATAGATGCCATATAGATATTTCTATTGCCACATTTGAGCTGCTATATTGTCCTGCAGTTTTGTTGCTACTGGGCCGTTGTGCTTCTATATTGTTGGTTGATATGGTCTATTGCTACACTTGATGTAAATTGTTGAATAGATACTACATCATGATGAGGCAAACAAATGCCATACTTAGAGGACTTTGTAGCCTGCTACCTGGCAGATCACTGTTGCACTCTTATGCATGTGTTCTATGTGTTTGTTTTGATGTTGCTGTACCTTTGAGGACACTGCTGCTACCTGCTGCTATTGTGCCCAAGAGATATTTTCTACCTCACGTATTTTGAGACTCATTTTGCCACTGCCCTGCTACTGCTGCATATTGATGAATAGCTGACGTGTCAGCTTACTATTATGGAATTTTTAAGGCAAAACTTACTGCCTTAAAGCTGTGTTTAAAGCAGCTACTTCATCCTGATATTTTCAGTTGCTACACATGATATTTTCACTGATTTGAATAAGATACTATGCTTGGGGCCGATGAGAATGATTTTGAGGCCATGCCACTTCCAGAAAGGTTGTCCCTCGGATTAGGCATTTCGGTTAATGGCAACGATGACACTCATAATAAAATCACTAGGTTTAAACCAACATGCATTTGGCAAGGCAACTAGAATGACTGATGAGTTGCTAGTTCGCAACCACGACATGTTCCGGATTTTTTTTGCTGAAATTCAAAAACATGAGTCTGAGCCTTCACACTCAAAACTTTCAAAGGTTTTGATATGTGTTTGAAGAAAATTTTCGTTCATATTCATAAACGCCACACCACAGGGTGGCGTATCATTTTAACTAACTCTTCTCTCTTCATTTTTGTGAGGTACAAATAAACAAGTTCGAGAAATATTACAAAGATGAGGCATTAGCCTTTCTCCCCTTCCCCCTCTTTGGAGTAAGAATTACAATAAACAAGTTCAGAACTTTGGTGGAAGAATTCTAGGAGATAGGTCCAGCATTAGCCTTTCTCCCCTTCCCTCTCTCCCTCTCTTTATTTATTTGTTACATATATTATGTTACTTGTTAATGTTATAGATATTGAAACCCGTATAAGTTAGAATTTAGGTTTTATCCAAAAAATAAAGATTGTATTTTATTGTTAAAAGTAAATAAAAGTAAAAATGTTTTCTTAGACAAAGCTTATTTTGGGCCAGGCCCACTTAAATAAATCCAAACAAATGAAAGCATAATTAAAGTCCAAGTTTGGGAAGAGTTCTAAGGATATGGTTGACCTTCTAAAAATAGTGTATAAAAGATTTCAAAATAGAAAATGATATGTTATGACTTATTTTTACAAGAATTTGGACACTCTTTTAAGCAATTAATCACAATAATACATACTATGAAACTCAAAGGTCAATTGTATTTTACGGATCCTTAATATCGGGGTGTCTAACACCTTCCTTGGGGATCACTACAACCCTTACCTTGACTCTAGTTTAGATTGATTTTTCAAATTTTTTTTAATAAACCATTTCACACTAGTTTTCTTAATTTACCTATAAATTAAGTGGCAACTCTAAAACAATTATCTGACTTAGAGCACCATCCAACAACCTCCTAGTAGCTTTTATGCCTTCACGTAAAAGTGAACCGTAACAATAGGCCTAAGTAGCTTATTGCATCTAGAGTTGCGATTTACAGTTGATATGCTCGATCAAGTAAGGCATCAGGTGCCGATCTCGCCTCTCCAGAGCTAGTGCATAACAGTTTATGATTTAGTCAAGTCATAAGTTCAGTTCTTGAGGGGCTTGGGTGTGTTATGGACTCATAGTTAAGATTCTAGTTAATTAAGGGAATTGGAGTTGACCATAATCAACAGTGGGTCTAGACGACCTCTTATGAGTATTTTGAGTGCACGAGCAAGTCCTTTCCATGTTTAGGAGTGATTTGCATATTTGGTTTGTGTCCAGGAGGTCTCTGATGCGTTTCGGCGGGTCGGATTGAAGTTAAATAATTTTAGTGGTGTTGGTTCAGTTGTTGCGCAGATGTACAAAAGGAGCGCACCTGCGGAAATGTACCTACGCAAGTTGGGCCGCAGGTGTGAGCTAAGGGGGAGCGGGGCTTGGTCATATATGCGAGGTAAAGGCCGCAGGGGTGGGATCGCACCTGCGAGCTTGAGTTGTTTAGTGGGCTTCGCACCAACGATGCTTGGGCCGCAGATTGAGCCCGCATGTGCGAGCTTCGGGGATGTAGGTGCGCAAATATCTAAACAGTGGTATTAAAATTCCCAATTCGACTTCGATATTTCATTTCTCCTTTGGGGCTTCGGAGCTCGGTTTAAAGAGAAGTTTTAGGGTTTTTTCAAGATTCATCAAGGGGTAAGCTTCTAACCTTCCTTTTATGATTATTTAATTGATTAATAAAAAAAATCATGGTAGAATCTATGACTGGGGATGAGTGTTTCATGGGTTTATGACCCTTAAAGTTGGAAATGGAGTTTTCTCTAATAAATCATGAAATTAATGTTGGATTTAGTTCATATTTGATATCCAGACTCCAAGATGATGGGTAAACTAATTTTGGATTAAATTTTGTGTTTTGTCCTTTATGGCCCGGGATCCTATTTTTAGGTGACTTTTTGAGTCCGAAACTTTATATAGCAATATGGGTATCGATAGAATCGTGTGTTAACATACTTCCCATCTTTGAATGGATTGGCACCTTTCGGAGGAGTTAAGGAAAGGCACGGCTTTGTTGTGATTCTCGCACTCATATTTCAAAGCAAGTTAACGTCTTGTACCTTATTTAATGTCGTGGTTGGTATAATTAACTTAATAAGAGGGCATAATAAGGATAATAGGGGGTTCCTACTTGTGAGGTGGCAAGCACTTGTATTGGGTACCTGTGACATGTAAATTATGTAGTGAATGTCATGCTTTGGGTGATAGATAGTACAATCATATGGATATGTGATTGGGTTATGAAGCCCATACTTTTCAGTCTTTGTGTACACATACCTATTTTATCTGATATTGTGTTACTAATCACTCATTTATACTCATTTTAAAATGGAAAAAAGTAAAAGATCGAGTCTTTATTGTGAATGGCTAAAGGTCGGATCTTCATGGCATAAATTAGTTGAAGATTGAATATTTATTGCATATCTTGGCTTCTTATGTTTGTGTATGACATATTTATGTTTCATATGGTATCTCATGCATGCTATACTTGAGGATACATATGTGGGTCCGAGGGAAAATGATTTCAGACAAAGTGATGCACGGATATGAGTCTATGTGGATAAAGACATGTATTGTGAGCCTACATTTGGCTAAAGGATGTGATTTAGAGCCTAGTAATGGCTGAGAACCCGGTGGGAAAGGATTTCGGGTGGTATATGGACCTCGCGAGTCCCCCATGGATCATGATTTGTTAATATTCAAACGTGTGTGTACCGGTGACGGAAAGCCTTGCATTGCATGTCATGGCATTATATTTCATTTGCATCTCATTTTATCCATATTCTTTGTTTGGTACCTGATTTATGGACTTGATTCTATCGTCGTGTCTATGCGGAATCCTTATCAGGCTTAGGAACTAAATGCCATAACATAGGTTTGTACTGATTTTTTTTCATGATTTAGTGCATTAGTATGATTGTGGAAAACTAATATATGTTAGTGTGGAAGTAGTAATTAATTGGAAGGCCAACCCTTATCTTCGTTTAAGATAGGGTCGATCGACGATGCTTCTAAGTACACGTTTCTCATACTCACGCTACATTGTCTGTACCTTTTTGTGTGCAGGATTTATTCCTAGTTCTAAGTGGACTTCGCGATTATCCGACCTGCTGAGGAGCTATTTGGAGAATTCGGGTGAGCTACATGGTAGATCCGTGGCATCAGATTCTTCTTCCTTATTCCTTATTTCTGTCTTTTTATTTCCAGAAAGCTATGTATTTAGGGATGTAATCCCATACTTGTATTTCTTAGTTAGTTCTTGTACTAGTGACACCAGTCTTGGGTATTTGTAGTATTTTCGTATTATATATATTATGAGACTTATTAAGACTTAAATTGATTTGTTCTAGGTATTTTCGCACTTTATTTTCCTAAATATCTTAGGTTAAATGGTTGTGGTCGGCTTATTGACCCTTGGGGTTAGTGTCAGCACATCTTGGTAAACTGGATCATGACAAATTGGTATCAGAGCGTTAATTTCACCGGTCTCATAAGTATAAGAACAATGTCTAGTAGAGTCTTGCGGATCAGTACGGAGACGTCTGTACTTATATTCAAGGGTCTATGGGACACTTAGGAAAATTCCATTCTTTCAATCCTCATCGTGCGTATGTGATTCGGTTTAAGGCCTAAACTTCTTGTTTTAATCTCCCACTGATTGTGAGAATACGTTCTCAGGTTCGCATATGAGCGGCTGAATGTGACTTCACGTGGTATGGTTAGAGATGTGTCACAGTGATGAGGACACGTGACCAGATTCAGATTACAGTTATGATTAGAATTTCAATTGGGTGGAGTTGTGATTCAGACTCTCTATTTTGGTGATATTTCTATGAAATGAGAGTGATAGTGTAAATGACTACATGATAGCCAAGTTTCAATGGTTCGCGGCTCGGAATTTGAGGAAGTGCATTTATGGTATAGCAAGTGATGGGAAGGGGTTTGACGATCCTAAATGGTAAGGTTAGCGGATTAACCATGTGTTAAGTGTTGTGGCTTTGAAGATTATAATTGAGAGGTTTCAGCATGACATAAGGAAATCTTGGAATGCAATGAGATGGGGCATATACTAATATTTTGAAGGCGAATGAAAACTAGGATGAGTCTTTGATCAGACAAAAAGAATAAATGATGAGGCTATGAAGAAAATTCTAGGAAGGCATACTAACATGGAAGATGACCATTTGTGATAAGGTATGAGGGAATATGACGTCGTATTATGGTGCATGTGAAGAGTCTTGATACTCGACGGAATATGGATGTAATGAAAGGAATTTGAATGGGTCATTCTCAATTATATGACAAGCACGTGTGGTGGATGTGCTCGTCTGGCAAAAGGTTACTATGGATGATTGGATCTCATGGGAATAATCAGGTGTAATATTTTAATAACATTTGTGGTTGTAGGTTCGCTTGTTGTTTTAGTGTGTGGTGATAAGGAATCGTTGTTGAACTATGAGCTTGTTTATTTTGTGTGAGGCTACACTGTTAATGAAGGGAACGCTAATGGAACATGATTTGATCGGTGAGATGGACTGTGTCTTAGGCTTTTAGTGGAAATTAGTAATTGACTAATGGGATGACTCTAACGATAGACGAGTGTGAAGATTTAACTACTTACAGAATCATCTGTTGTTAAACCTAAATGGGGAGAAGAAATGTGAGTATTGCATGTGTTGCTTTGGCTCGACAAGTTTCTATGAGTAATAGTGGATGATAACTAATTCAAGTTTCCATGTATACTTCAGGCGATTAATTGAAGGTCAGTTAGATAAAAGCAGTGAATTCACCAAGGAACTTCCAGGTCTCTATGCTAAGTAAGTACACTTATGAACCAAGATAGAAGGACGATTCATCTATTAAGGAGTTTTCAAAGGAACAAGTACGAGCTATATGAGGACGTCGGTATGATTTTGTGTGTAGGAATCAAGAATAACCCTACCGTTTATGAACTAGTTTGATGTTGTTTTAAGGTATTACAGTGACAATAATATACTTTATTGGTATGATCAGGGTTGGTCGGTATTTCAGGTAGGAAGGCTTCGTGGAAAGTGGTATGTATCATTGCATTTGATTTAGAGACGTGCTTAGTTAAGGATTCGAGTGAGGCAAGAGAAACTTTCAGACGCTCAAGATTGTGGTTTACTACTATCTTCATGTAATACTCCATAAATCTGGGTTAGGTGTGAATAAATTAAATGAGTGTTGACATGTCATATTTTAGTTATGTGAATCCCTTCGGGATGAATTCGGGTGATAGTCGTTTTGAAGTCAAACCAAATAAGGGAGTTCGGAAAAGTTCCTTCATTCGTCTAAGTCTGGAGGACTTCTTACTATTTCCCATTTTCTGGATAGTTTTGTTAAGAATCTGAGAAAGCTCAAAACTTTAAAGTTGTAGAAATTTGAAATACCTCACCAATGGTAGGTCTCCCATATGAAACGGAGCTACGTACAGAATGTTATGATCATTTTACTAAGCAAAGGTCGGCAGTGGCATCGCAAGGGTGCCGCAATTAGAACGTCGCTCTGATTAAAAATTTGCCTTGTGCGGCACCACCGCATCGTAGGGGTGTCACAGGTAATCTCATTTGCAATGGGCCTGCGATGCAAGGGTGTCATAACCCATTATTGTTGTGGTTTCGAATTTTATAACTTTTCCACTTTGTTATATTCATTCCCACTTCGTTTTGGCTGACTTTTTAAGAGGAAACAACCCTAAAACTTCCCCAAAACATCTAAGGTAAGTTCTTAATCAATTAGAATTGTGATTCTAGGGTAATAAACTAGGGTTTATTGACAGTACATGTAAACCCTATTTTTCAACTTTGGTATATTCATTCCCACTTCGCCCTAAAACTTCCCCAAAATATCTAAGGTAAGTTCTTAATCAATTCTTATCAATACTTCATCAATTTAACATCAAAATCATTACTCTTTAACAACCCTAGATTCTTGAGAATTTAAGGAAAGAAGAAGAAAGGGGGCTTGTGGGATTTCATCGAAAGGTAAGACTTTTGATTTTATGAAATTATTATTGAATTTTGGACTAGTATAGAGTAATCTAAAAGGTTAGAATCCACCAATGATTCTCATAATATTCAAGAATAAGATTTTAGGCTTAGAAAAAGTCCTAGTTTCAAAATTTCAAGAAAACTTAAAGAAGCGAATAAAGTTTTAATATTTCCCATCTAAAACCATTGTAGTGTGATTGTTGAACTTGAAAGAAAATGTTTGAGCGAGAATTGAGGTATGTCTACGTTTTTAAACTCTCTTTTAAAGTATGTTTAGATTTCAAAACTCCTCTTTGATTGTTTGTACACGTGAACCCTTGTTTGGTGGTTGTTCTTTGTTAACATGCCATGACTTGTACTTTTTGTGTTTCGGCTTATATGGGTAAGTTGTGCTAGTCCAGAGGACGATTAGCCATTATTGATTCTAACGTATCATTTGTGAGTATTGTTGTGTCAGTCCGGATGATGATTGACCTCCGAGGCATGTAGCCCGGTGCATCTATTGTTGTGCTAGTCCAGAGGATGATTAGCCTCCACGGGATAAAAGCCCCGGTGTATCAAATGGTTGTTCACCCGTGAGTTGGCATGTATTAATTCTTTGGTTGTCCATGATTTGGTTTGTTGATGATTTCGGGTTTGTAAGTGAAAGACTTAATATGGTAAATGCTAAATGAGTTTAAATTGATATATTCTTCGCTATTGGTTGTTTTTGTTGGAATTTACTAAGCTTGATATCATACTCTAACTTTGGATTTCAAATGGTTTTCATTAATATTGTTTTACTGATTTTACTATCTTATTTTTGGCTTTGTTAAATATTGCCCATTAGATACTCACTGAGTACCCAGTACTCAGGTATACCATTGTTGTTTTTTATGGTGTGTCAAGTAACGTGGAAGAGCAGGTTCGTGATATGCATACCAGATAGGAGAACTTGCTGCTTTCTGAATTATTTGGGTGAGCCCACATGCTTGTTCGTGGGGCACCTTCCTATCTTTACTATCTATTATTTCAGTTCTGAGTTGCATCCCGAAGTTAGACACTCATTGTTTAACTTAGAAGCTCCATAGATAGTTGTTAGATTTGGGGTAGATGTTTTAAAGTCTCGTATGACTTGTTGAGGCTTTGTCATGTTTTATGATTAATATTTATATTAGACTTCCGCTGATTTTATTAAGTTGGGCACGTTCAGGTTTATGATATATGACAGGTTATAAATAGATAAATAAGTTAGACTTATTGATTAAATATTGTATAAGGTACTTCCGGTGTTGTTCATAGCATCGGATGCCTGTTGCTTCTAGGGTGGGTAACGGGGCATGACACTCCCTGATTGGGTTAGCTATTTTAAAAGGTGTGCGATATTTCAATTCACTCCATGAATGGTTTGAGTGATTTTCAATTGATCAGGATAAAAGTGATTTTGAAGGGAATGTGGTAGGTGAAGAATGGAGGTAAAGACATCTTACTATTAATTTTGGAGGTTGAAGTTTCGTAAGACCTGAATTTGATGCAACGTAACTACTTGAAACATGTATGGGTTATGGAGATATTATATTATATCTTTCGGATAGGGTCAAAAGGTGATAAGTATGATTAGGGAAGAAATCTACGACTAATTTCACTTGGTGTATGGAAAGAGCCATCATATTTTACGATTGAGAATTGATGAGGAGGCTGTGTGCGCCCGTTTTTAACCGCGGTTCGCGACGTAATGGCGTCGATTCCCTCTCTGGATTTGATAAGAATGTTGTTGTTGAGTAGTCGCCAGCTAATTATTCCAAGGTGAATTAGGGCACCTAAATGTTAACTAAGTGTTGCAATGTGAACTCCGATTTATGGTCTGCGAAACTAATGAGGTTCTAGGTAAGGGTTCTTTACTATCCTAAAGGGAAGGGGTTAGACACCCTTTAAGATCCGCTAACTTGCGATTATCCGGTCATACTCAGGTTAATTATTACGCTAAGCAAAATGCATGTTTTACAAGTATAAAATTAAATAATGTTGCAAGTAGTTAATAAAAAAAGATGAATTTTGATAAAGTAATGATTTTTTTCCTTTTTGAGGAACTTTGCAAAAGTGATTGTGATTTTGGGAAATAGGATCCGAAAAGGATGCGTGACATGGTTTATGAAAATACATATAAAATTGACCTTTTAGATAAAAGCATGCCTTGTAAGACATTGTTTATAAAATATATGCAAAGTAGATTTTTCGGATAAAGAGGCGTGCATTTGTGTGGTATTAATTATAAAATACATGCAAAGTTGATTTATAAAAAATATGCATTTGAATGGCTTTGATTAAAATATATACAATGTGATTTTTGGGTGAAACATGTATTTGTATTGCATTATTTACAAAAATATATGCAAAGTAATTTGTTGGATAAAAACACACATTTTGATTGCATTATTTACAGAATATATGCAAAGTGATTTTTTGGATAAAACATGCATTTGTATGATATTTTTTATAAATATATATACAAGGTGATTTAGTAAGAAGAAAACAACTTATTGGTAATGCAAGGAAAGTAATATTTTGAAGTCATTTTAAATAACGAATCGGATAAAAATAAGACTCTATTTTGTATGATTAATAGTGTGAGTAAAAGGTGACCAATAATTTTGAAAATTCTGAACAGTTCAAAAATAAGGTAGCGTTTTGAAGGTATGAGCGACGAACCTAAAATAAATAAACTAACGTTTTGAAAGTATGGGTGACGGGCCTAAAATAGATAAACTAGTGGTTTCAGATTTTAAATCTACTCTTTCTAGATTATTAATTCTAAGTCTACCTATTCTAAACATTTCAATAATTACACAAGTATAGTAAATAATATTACAATTCAGAATAAAATAAAGCTGAATTAAAGAAAATAAAACAACAATAAAATAAATCATCTCCGAAGGGTAACTTGTCTTCTTTAACTTTCGTAAGTGTTCCTTGCAAGCTGTCAAGAACAAACGGTTAGAAACAATTGAATATAAATAACTTCGGATCCGTATCCAAAACAGTAAATGTTTTTTATTACGAAAGGCTCAGACTTAAATTTTGAAAAGATCATTCCAATCACGTCGTGGTTGCGAACATATGACTCGTTAGTCATTTTTGTTGCCTTGCCTACCGAACATGTTGGTCTCTCGGATAAAAAAATTTAAGTTTCATCCTTGCCCATAAGTTTTATTTCCGTCTTTCCAACTGCGGAGGCCTAAAAAATCGACGGATATTTTCATCGGCCAGTGTAGTATCATGTTCAAATCAGTAAATTATACCAAAAACAGCAAACTGAAACTGAGAATTAATTTCCAAAAGGACACAACTTCAAATTAAATTTCATAGTATTTGTTCAATATTAGTTAAGCAAAATAATACAAGGGGTAAAACAGTCCAAATCAACCCCGTAAAGGCAAACATAATACATCAAAAATACAGCAAAGATACAACAACAATACTGCCTTAAAAGCAGTCAAAGTATTCTGGGAAAAAACCCGACACGAATCGGAAATCCGACCCAATTCAGAAAATCCGACCTGAATCAGTCTTTCTTGGATTTTCAGATAACCAACAACAAAATATCAAAAACTAATTTCTGGAAATTTTACCCGACCCGGATCGATGACCCGACCCAAATCAGAAATCCCGAACCGAATCAATTTTTCTTGGATTTTCAGATAACCAACAACAAAATATCAATACCAATTTCTGGAAATTTTACCCGACCCGACCCAAATCAGAAATCCCGAACCGAATCAATTTTGCTTGGATTTTCAAATAACCAACAACAAAATATCAATACCAATTTCTGGAAATTTTACCCGATCCGGATTCTGACCCGAGCCGAACAGAAACAAAGCATAAATCAACCAAAAATTCAGATTTTCCACACCAAAACCCACTGAAACCTTGGTGTAAATTTTGGTATCAAAAGATCAATAATTTCAACTTGTATTTTCGGATTCTTAAGATGAAGAACAACACAAAAAGAAAGCAATGCAACCTTAAGAGAATCTTAGATTTTGAATTTCGGATTTCAAGATTGAACCCTGAATTTTGGCTTTCCAAAAATCCTCCCAAAATGAAGAACAAAGGTTATAGGTGATTTTCCCCCTAAAAATCTGAGTTTGAAAATCGAAATGAATGAGCAAAAGGTTGTGGATTTTAAACGGATTTTAGGGTGTATGTTGCAGTGTAGGTGTGGTGGTGTCAGGGTGTAGGGTGCGGCGAAGTGGGGGTAGGGGTGTAGGTCAGCGTAGGTGGGGTAGGGGGCAATGGTGGTGTGCGGTCGGTCCATGGGGTATGGGTTTTTTTTTTGTTTTTCTTTGAGGTTTAAGTTAAATAGGGGAAATAAAAGAAAAGGGTTGGGCTTGGGGGCCGACGGGTGAGGGTTGGGACGACGGGTTGGGGGTCCGAAATGGGCCTCTGGGTTGGATGACAAATTGGGCTGATGTGTTTTGGGTTAAGGAAAAAACGAGTTGTGGTTAAAAATAGAAGAAGGGGTTTAATATTTAAAAGATGCTTTGCAAAAGATTTAAATTATAAAGATAAAAATACCGATGTGATAAAAAAACATTATATTTACGAAATGCTTAATTA
Organism: Anisodus tanguticus; assembly: GCA_034509755.1. Lineage (NCBI taxonomy): Eukaryota > Viridiplantae > Streptophyta > Magnoliopsida > Solanales > Solanaceae > Anisodus > Anisodus tanguticus. The sequence goes on along the minus strand of CM067544.1, from coordinate 31,192,566 downwards.
ATAAAAATGCAATGTCATTTTAAGAAAATAAAATAACATGGAGTAATAGGATAAAAACTATGATTATGATTTTATAAGGCAAATGATAGTAAAAATGGGAATAATAAAAATAATGACGATATTGACAATGGACGACGATATTAAAAGCTTTATATATATATATTGAGGTGTCAAAAATATTTAAAATTGTAATTAAATCGGAAAAGATTGGACAAAATTGGGTGTCAATAGATGCCCCTCTTTGGCCGGAGACGATGAAAGAGTGTTCGGACAAAGACGTTGACTGATTAGCCAATTTTGTCCTGATCATCGGACTTTGAATGAGAAGTAGGGATGCACGGGTAGAGATAGAATTTTGAGGGAGAAGAAATTTAAAAAGTTAGTGTGGATTCAAGAAATATTGCCCCAGTGTCAAGTTATGATGACACTGGTTGCAGATGTGGCAAAATTATTGGGGAAGAGCGGAACGACGTTCGAAGTAGGCTACTGACCAAAATTGTCTCGGTTCACCGTAAGAGATAGTTCTACGTTGTGCTGAAGTTCTTGCAAATTAAAGCTCCTGCAAACTAAAGCTTAAGATAAAATTAATGCATAATTGCTAAGACAAAATGGTAGAGAATGAGTACATAAATAAATGCGACCCTGTGAGTCAAAATAATGCCTTTGCACAAACGTAATGCGATGACATTTTTGTAAGGACGTAATGTTGATGTCGTCGTTGTATTGACGTAATGTTGTTGATGATGTCGTTGTATGGACGTGTTGTGTTGAAGACGTCGTCGTGTAGACGTAGTGCTGAAGACGTATTTGCGTGGACGTGTTGTGTAGACATAATGCTAATGACATCGTTGTAATGTTGTTTGCTATAAGAGATAGTTGTTGTGCTGACATAATGCTGATGATGTCATTGTAATGATAATGCTGGTGACATCGTTGTAATGTTCTTGACGTCGTTATAATGCTATAAAAGATAGTTGTTGTGTTGTCGCAATGTCAATGACGTTGTTGTAATGTTATTTTATTGTAAGAGATAGTTGTTGTGCTGACATGATGCCGATAACGTCATTGTAATGTTGTAAAAGACAGTTGTTATGCTGCCGTAATGCTGATGATGACGTTGTAATGTTATTGACGTCGTTGTAATGCTGTAAAAGACAGTTGGTGTGCTGCTGTAACATCAATGACGTTGTTGTAATGATGTTTTGCTGTAAAAGATAGTTGTTGTGCCGCCGTAACGTCGATGACTTTGTTGTAATACTGTTTTGATGTAAGAGATAGTTGTTGTGCTGACATAATGCTGATGACATCGTAATGTTGTTGACGTCGGTTTGCTGTAATAGATGGTTCCACGTTGTGCTGAATCTTTTTCCGATTCAAACTCATGTGGACTGTGAATTGAAATGTCGTCCTTGCACATATGAAAACGTGATACGACATCCTTATTGTCGTTTGATATAAATGACGTATTTGCCGTAAGTTTGCTATAATAAATGGTTCCACGTTGTGCTGAATCTTCTGCCGATTCAAACTCCTATAGAGTGTGAATTAAAATATCGTCCTTGCACAAATGAAAATGTGACTCGACGTCTCTGCCGTTGGTTTGTTGTGTTGAAGTTCCATGTGATTCGAAATAACATCCTTGTGCAGACATAATGGTTAGGACCCTGTAGGTCAAGATGATGTCTTTATATAGACGCAAAACATGAACGAGATCCTTGTGGTGAGCTGTGATGCAGAAATTCTTTGTGAAATTGATCATAAGTGATGTGGCTTCCCTGCTTCTTTCAACCTGAAGAACCTGTACTCAAAGAAAATTTGTTAGTTTGGGAGAGGGGTGGTTGATTCGCGTTGACTTTGTAGCTTTGGCTCTTGATACTTGCACGTCCTGCTGATTCAGACATGTAGCCCCTGTATGGTTCCCAGTCTTTTCTAGTTGTTAATGAAAACATTTGTTGAAAATAATTTATTCATAAGAAAGTATGCATATCAATAAAAATTTATGTCGAACTCTAATGAAAATATTTGTTGAAAACAATTTGCTTATAAGAAAGTATGCATATATATAAATGTCTGTCGAGCAGTGACATGTGGTGAAACAAAGCAAACGTCTTATCTAAAATCCTTCTTCTGGCTGAAGACTTAGTTGACCGACACTTTTCCATGTCTATCGGCGTCTTCTTGCTGTGAACCCTTAAAATTTTACCCCAGTTTCCGATATGTGAGGATGATGAACTTTCGAATGGACAACCGAGCCTATGGGCTGTTTGCCTGACCTATCGAGGCGATCAGATGGGTGTATTTCGCTACATGCAAGATAAGAGAGAAATTTTAAATGGTACGACCGAAGCCGATATAGGCCGCCTACGTATCCCGCCGAGGGAATTAATTCATAACGTAGTTCGTTACAAACAAAGGGAATTGTAAGGTTTTCTAAAAAGTGGGACCGAAGCCAATGTGGCCGCCTACGTATCCCGCCGAGGGAATCAGGTCATAATGTAGTTCATGTTACAAGTAAATGGGATTTTTGGGGAATTTTGTGCTTTAAAGAAACGGAACCCGACAGGGGTTCTTTGCGTATCCCGCAAAGGGTGCACAACTTTTACAAACATAGAAAATGCATTACATAGAAAAATCCTAAATGTAGTATCTTTTCACCGCATCTGCGTTGATAGCTTTTGGCCAAACTTCGCCGTCCATTTCAGCTAGGATTAATGCTCCTCCAGTTAGCACTCGGTGAACCATGTAAGGCCCTTGCCAATTAGGTACAAATTTTCCTTTAGCTTCATCTTGGTGCGGGAATATGCGTTTTAACACCAACTGCCCCGGCTTGAAAATCCTTGGTCTCACTTTCTTGTTAAAAGCTTTGGCCATTCTGTTCTGATAAAGTTGCCCGTGATAGACTGCGGTCATCCGCTTTTCATCAATCAGCATCAATTGCTCGTACTGATTATGTATCCACGTTGCTTCGATCAACTCGGATTCTTGGATAATTCTAAGAGATTGTATTACTACTTCTGCTGGTAACAGAACTTATGTTCCATCGACCAAAAGATACGGCGTTGTCCCAGTAGGAGTCCTGATTGTGGTGCGATAGCCAAAAAGTATAAAGGACAAAGGTTCATACCACTGCTTGTAATTATCAACCATCTTCCGTGGTATTCCTTTGATGTTTTTGTTGGCTGCCTCGACTGCTCTATTTATATGAGGTCGATCTGTGCTCAAACTTGACATATCGTCATAATACCACTCAAATACGTCGATATGTTGCCTCTAATACCAAGCCTTTCTTTTGTGCGGGGCTCAGATGAAAGTTGATTCTTGTTTCCTTCACAGGTTCTGCGTCTCTAAAATTTACTATCTCTGTTTCATCTAAATTTGGCTTCGGCTTATTCTCAAAATACCCCAATTCTTCCGGCTATGAGTCTTCCTCATATTCTTCTAAGTCTTGTTCATTGTCTGGGACTTTATTTGCTTGTTTCATTACATGTCACATTCATATTATCGACAAATTTTACTTTGCATGATGAAAGAGAAAAAAAAATTATTAAACAAAATGGATTTTAAAAATAGCAAAAGCAATGCGGATTTGTCATTTTGAGCATTCAACTGGTGGATGCAAAACACATTAAATGCATAGATGTGATTCAGGCCTCAATCTGAATCGCATTGTTTCATCAAGTATTAATGCAATTAAGTAGTTTCCTGGAGAAACAAGGTCGGGGCACATGTCCAATTTCCCAAAACATCTTCCTGCTCTACATCCCAAATGGTTGAGTCTTTAGCGTAATCATCGAGAATCACATTGCATTCTGCTTCTTCTTCAGCAATGAAAAAACTTTTGAATCTCCCCACGACGTTGGCTGCATCGTCCTCCTTTGATTCCTGAGTGGCGCATGCTTTGACAAATGACTGACTCAAAGGCAGAACAGGCTTTGGTAAAGGAGCATCTCTCTTCCTTCGAAGATTGGTTGATAAGACTTTTTCAAGAAAATATGGTGCCATGATCCGCAACTTTGGAAGAAGCACTTCTACTCCAAACGGTGCCCTCACTTGGACTGTAATCATAGGGGTGATAAAGGCCGATGATTCAACCTTTTCCTCTCTCTGGACTGGCACAATAGTCCCTTCCAAATTGTGTTCTTCATCAACAGTAATCATGTTCACATTGGCATCGTCATGATTTGGCAAAGGGTTATTGTTTACATTAGGGGGAGCTCCTTTCAGTTGGATAACTCCTTCTTTGATTAATTCCTCGGTTTTGTCTCTGAGGGCATAGCAATTTCCAGTGTCGTGTCCAAGGATTCCCGAGTTGTATGCACAATGCTTAGTCTCATCGTGCCATTTGGGAACAGGATTGGGGATATTTCCTAGGATTTCCTGGAGTATTCCTGCGGTTCTCAGTCTTTCATACAACTGGGCTTGAGGTTCGGCTAAAAGTGTATAGGTTTTGACTGGCTTTTTTTTATGTTTTGCACGGGGTCTGGGTGAGTTTGGTGGATGGACTCGTGGCTGAGGTAAGTATGTGGGTTGATATTGTGGGGGATTCAGATAGGCAGGCGCTTGCAATAGGCTATATATTGGTTGGGTATGGTAGACGGGGTAGGGAGTAGGTGGGTATTGATAATAAGGTTGAGGGCTTTGGGCGTTTAGGCTATAATATGAAAGCTGAGGACTTTGGGTGTTTTGGTTATAGTAGGAAAGCTGGGATGATGGGCTTTGGTAGGTTGATATTTGATTTGGCCTATGTTTCTGGACTGTCATGATAGGGGACACTCCGTCCCTCTTCCTCTTTATTGCTCCCCCAAATGAGTCCGGCTGAATTGCCTCACTCATTGCTTGCAATGCTACCAAGTTTGTAATTCTTCTAGTTTAAAACCCACTTCTATGAAATCTCCCATCCTTACAACTTCAGAGAAACTCCGTCCTATGACGCTTATGATTCTTTCATAGTATGTTGCATCTTTCAAATATTGTACAAAGAGAGTGGTCATCTCACTTTCCGCTATCGGGGGTTGAACTTTTGTTGCTTCTGCCATCTACTTCATGGCATATTCTCTGAAGGTCTCTATGTATTTCTTTTCCAACTTCATCAGATAATATCTATCTAAGACCGTGTTAGTGTTAAACTTAAATCTGTTCATGAAATCTTGTGCCATCGTGGCCCAATTACGCTATTTCTGCGGGTCTTGGCTCGTGTACCAGTCGAGTGTTTCTCCTGTCAAACTCCTTACGAATAGCTTTATTATGATGGACTGGTCTTTACCTACCCCAACCAGTTTTTCACAGTATGATCTTAAATGAGCGTGAGGATTTTCCTTCCCATCAAATAATTCAAATTTTGGCACCTTATATCCGACAGGAAATTTAATGTCGGGATGCATGCAGAGATCTTTATACTCGAGTGCTTCATGTCCCTTGCTGGTTTGGATGTTCTTGAATGCTTCTTTTAGGATATGAATTTCTCTCGCCACACTTTCATCGTTCTGATCCTTACTTGCCTTTCCATCTCTTCATACTGGTCAATTTCCTGAGGAGCCATGTTTGGTATTGTGGAAGTAAAAGGTTGAGCTTCTGTTACATATAATGGTGGCACATACTACTTGCTGTGATCAGCGACGTGTGCCATCGGTATGTGCTGGGTAGCCCGGTAATTTGGGATGAGTGGGCCTTGAGGTGCATATAGAGTTGTGAAGGATGCCGGATCATTTTGTAGCGGCCTTTGTTGTGGACTAGCTTGTGGGTTGATAGGTTGTGGGTTAGTGTGCTGCAGATTGGTTTCCCTTAGTGGGGAATTTTCGGGAAGGTTTTGAGGAAATGGCGGTTCACGAGATGACAAGGTTTGCGATGCAGTTGCATACGTCCCTTGTTCAGGGAGTGGAGTATTGAAGCTAATGGACAGGTTGGTGATAATTTGGAGCCGTTCAATCTCAGTCTGCATGGTTGCCATCTGTTGCAACAGTCGGGCGATATATTATTCCTGGACGGTAGTATTTCTCCTTTCTGAAGCTTCTAGTTCATCTCTCGGAAGAGCGATAAGTCTCAGGCCAGTTTGTTTGGATGCACCTAAATCAGTCATTTTGCTGAATGATCGTGCCTTTGATCTCATGAAGTAGGGATGTTCCTCTAGTTTTAGTCAACGCAAATCAACCTTTGGGAAAAATAATTTAGGCAAAATAACCTTCTGAAAAATGAAGAAAACCAAGTTAGTATAAGGCGGGTAATTATTGCTTCAAATAATATGCACAGAGTGGAAGCAACAAAAATAGCAAGCAGATTGTATGAAAATTAACATGTGTAGGGCCTCTCTTATGCCAGAGGTGGGCCTAAACGTCAAATATGCGAGATTATGATAGACTGATCCAAGCCACTAAATTGAAATGCTTTCCGTTGGAAATAAAGGCTGAAATTTTCCAATTTCGACATGTCATGATTAGGCTTGGATCCGTCTATCATTACCACGCTACATATAATATGCCGACTAGTCATTGGGTTGCGAGACCCGTTGACAATTTTGGTGGATTTCTTAATTGTGGAGTCGATGCCAAGGATCGACCCACCAAAGGTGTATGCATGGATGACTTAAGATAAAGGGTGGTATAGCTCTATCCTAAATTTTCTAAGATTTGGATGACTAGACTCAAGGTTCCCGAGCAGACTACTCAAGTGAGAAGGCTACGCGGCCACCGGATGGTCCGGACACTCTGCGCATACGCCAACTCTCCTAAAATTTGTGTAATTTGAAAGAAAATTTTGTGGGTGCGAGAAACACACCTCGTGTGTATGTGTGATAGTGTCAATTTTCCGAAGTGGATGAAATATGAGCGGAATGCCAATTTAAGAAAAGCAGTAAAATAAAGTAGCAATTAAAGCAGTTAAACATACAAAGTTTCATAAAGGAAACAATTTAAAGCAGTAGATCAAATAAGGAGCAAAATAATGCGCAATAATAATTAACCTGGGTTTGCTATGGTTAAGAACCTGAAAATCCCCAGTGGAGTCGTCATGCCGTGCGCACCCGTTTTTAACAGCAGTTCGCGACGTAATGGCGTCAATTCCCTCTCTGGATTTGATAAGAATGTTGTTGTTGAGGAGTCGCCACCTAATTATTCCAAGGTGAATTAGGATACCTAAATGTTAACTAAATGTTGCAATGTGAACTCCGATTTATGGTATGCGAAACTAATGATGTTCTAGGTAAGGGTTTTTTATTATCCTAAAGGGAAGGGGTTAGGCATCCTTTAAGATCCGCTAACTTGCGGTTATCCGGTCAAACTCAGGTTAATTATTACGCTAAGAAAAATGCATGTTTTACAAGTATAAAATTAAATAATGTTGCAAGTAGTTAATAAAAAAAGTTGAATTTTGATAAAGTAATGATTTTTTTTCCTTTTTGAGGAGCTTTGCAAAAGTGATTGTGATTTTGGGAAATAGGATCGGAAAAGGATGCGTGACATGGTTTATGAAAATACATATAAAATTGACCTTTTAGATAAAAGCATGCCTTGTAAGACATTGTTTATAAAATATATGCAAAGTAGATTTTTCGGATAAAGAGGCGTGCATTTGTGTGGTATTGATTATAAAATACATGCAAAGTTGATTTATAAAAAATATGCATTTGAATGGCTTTGATTAAAATATATACAATGTGATTTTTGGGTGAAACATGTATTTGTATTGCATTATTTACAAAAATATATGCAAAGTAATTTGTTGGATAAAAACACACATTTTGATTGCATTATTTACAGAATATATGCAAAGTGATTTTTTGGATAAAACATGCATTTGTATGACATTTTTTTTATAAATATATATACAAGGTGATTTAGTAAGAAGAAAACAACTTATTGGTAATGCAAGGAAAGTGATATTTTGAAGTCATTTTAAATAACGAATCGGATAAAAATAAGACTCTATTTTGTATGATTAATAGTGTGAGTAAAAGGTGACCAATAATTTTGAAAATTCTGAACAGTTCAAAAATAAGGTAGCGTTTTGAAGGTATAAGCGACAAACCTAAAATAAATAAACTAACGTTTTGAAAGTATGGGTGACGGGCCTAAAATAGATAAACTAGTGGTTTCCGATTTTAAATCTACTATTTCTAGATTATTAATTCTAAGTCTACATATTCTAAACATTTCAATAATTACACAAGTACAATAAATAATATTACAATTCAGAATAAAATAAAGCTGAATTAAAGAAAATAAAACAACAATAAAATAAATCATCTCCGAGGGGTAACTTGTCTTCTTTAAATTCGTAAGTGTTCCTTGCAAGCTGTCAAGAACAAACGGTTAGAAACAGTTGAATATAAATAACTTCAGATCTGTATCCAAAACAGTAAATGTTTTGATTACGGAAGGCTCAGACTTAAATTTTGAAAAGATCATTCCAATCACGTCGTGGTTGCGAACATATGACTCGTTCGTCATTTTAGTTGCCTTGCCTAACGAACATGTTGGTCTCTCGGATAAAAAAAAATTAAGTTTAATCCTTGCCCATAAGTTTTATTTCCGTCTTTCAACTGTGGAGCCCTAAAAAATAGATGGATATTTTCATCGGCTAGTGTAGTATCATGTTCAAATCAGTAAATTATACCAAAAATAGCAAACCAAAATCGAGAATCAATTTCCGAAAGGACACAGCTTCAAATTCAATTTCATCGGCCTAAGTGTAGTATTTGTTCAATATCATTTAAGTAAAATAATACAAGGGGGTAAAACAGTCCAAATCAACCCTGTAAAGGCAAACATAATACACCAAAAATATAGCAAAGATACAACAACAATACTGCCTTAAAAGGCAGTCACAGTATTCCAAAAAAAAAACCAACCCGATTCAGAAAATCCGACCTGAATCAGTTTTTCTTGGATTTCAGATAACCAACAACAAAATATCAAATCTAATTTCGGGAAATTTTACCCGACTCAACCCGGATCGATGACCCGACCCGAATCAGAAATCCCGAACCGAATTAGTTTTTCTTGGATTTTCAGATAACCAACAACAAAATATCAATACCAATTTCTGGAATTTTACCCGACCCGGATTCTGACCTGACCCGAACAGAAACAAAGCAGAAATCAACCAAAATTTCAAATTTTTCCAGACAAAAACCCACTGAAACCTAGGTGTAAATTTTGGACTCAAAAGATCAATAATTTCAACTTGTATTTTCGGATTCTTAAGATGAAGAACAACACAAAAAGAAAGCAATGCAAACTTTAAGAGAATCTTAGATTTTGAATTTCTGATTTCAAGATTGAACCTTGAACTTCGGCTTCCCAAAAAATCCTCTCAAAACAAAGAACAAAAGGATTTTTTTATAGGTGATTTTCCCCGTAAAAACCGAGTTTGAAAATCGAAATGAAGGGGCAAAAGGTTGCGAATTTTAGACAGATTTTAGGATGTAGGTTGCGACGTAGGTATGGTGGTGTCAAGGTGTAGGGTGCGGTCGGTCAATGGGTATGGGGTATGGGTTTTTTTTGTTTTTGGTTGAGGTTTAGGTTAAAGGGGGGAAATAAAAGAAAGGGGTTGGGCTTGGGGGTTGTGGGCTGACGGGTGAGGGTTGGGCCGACGGGTTGGGGGTCCGAATGGGCCTCTGGGTTGGATAACAAATTGGGCTGATTTTGTGTTTTGGGTTAAGAAAAAAATGAGTTGTGGTTAAAAATAGAAGAAGGGTTTAATATTTAAAAGATGTTTTGCAAAAGATTTAAATTATAAAGATAACAATACCGATGTGATAAAAAACATTATATTTACGAAATGTTTAATGCTTAATTAAAAATAAAAATGCAATGTCATTTTGCGAAAATAAAATAACATGGAGTAGTGGGATAAAAACTATGATTATGATTTTAAAAGGCAAATGATAGTAAAAAATACGAATAATAAAAATAATGACGATATTGACAATGGACGACGTAGCAACCTTGATTCTCACAATCTCTTTAAATTTCATAGGAGATTCTTCACATTTGAAAGACAAAAATGCCGAATTACTTTCCAACCTCAAATGCAAGCAACTCAGCGATTTCCAATGGTACAAAAATACCTTCTTAACTAGAGTTATGCTCAGGGAAGATTACAACCAGCCATTTTGAAAAGAGAAATTCCTGGCCGGATTACCTACCCTTTTAGGAGAAAAGGTTAGGAATAAAATCAAAGAAAATTACGGTAAACAGATTATACCCTACAATGAGTTTACGTACGGACAACTTGTCAGTATAACTCAACAGGAAGGTCTAAAGATCTGTCAAGACCTGAAATTACAGAAACACCTCAAACTGGAGCTAAAGAGAACTAAGTGCGAACTTGGAACCTTTTGCAAATAGTTTGATACGAATTTCTCAAAACCCTCTTCTAGTTGTACAAGAAATTGTAGCAAGACTCATAAATTCCTTAAGAGTACTTCGAGAGGTTACAAAAAGAGAGATTTCAGCAAAACCAATGAAGAGTATTACAAAAACCCCTACAAAAATACTCATCATTCCAGAAGACCAAATACCAAAAAAGCTGATTCCAAATACAAGGACATTACGTGTTACAAATGTCACAAAAAGGGTCATACATCGAAATACTGCAAAATGAATACAAAATTACAAGAATTGAAGCTCGACGATGACGTCACCCAAAAAATCTCCAATCTTCTCATTGATTCCTCCTATTCAAATGCCAAGTCAAAACCTGACTACTTTTCTCTGTCTTCTGAAGACAACAAAGCCCTTCAAATAGATGAATTGCTTACAACCAGTTCTTCTGAATATTCTGATAAGGGTAAGGGAAAACTTGTTTGTATTCTCACCAAGGATCAGATTTCCGAGTCCCCTAGAAACTGTGATACCCGTTCCATCAAATTAATTGATTCCTTTGCATACAAAAAATTTATGAAGCATAATTTAGAATATCAAAAACAATTTTCAAAAATTGCATTCAAAAATAATTTCTGCAAATTAATTTCTGACAATTTTTACTTTAAAAATCTTTTAACCAATGGTTTACTCAAAAACAGGAGAAAATACCCACAGATTTCCAATACCGGTTACAACACAGAAATATCCTATCATTATCCCTATAAAAATCCACAGATTTCCAATACCAGTTACAACACAGAAATGTCCTATCACTGTCCTTTGCCCCAATGTCTGGGTTACAGAGAAAAAATATCCAGAAAGGACATGAGAGAATCTGGACAATACTGTTAACATGCAATGTGTGGAGCATTGCTCCAAAAGAGAAAAGAAGAGATACCTCCACCAATAAATATACCTGTTGTTGCACCACAACAACAAACAAATTTCATGACCCCCAAAAACCCCACAAAAGAAGAAAAAGAAAAATTTCCTGCCAAATCTCCCACTAAAAAACCTCTGTCATGGTACGATGCAGTCATGAAAGAAGAAAACGAAAATGCCGCAGCATCTGTGCAAAAAACACCAGCACAAGAGATAACAGCCGAAAATCTTCTGCAACTCCTGGCGAAATCCCCAGAATTACAACAGGCGTTGATACAACTTCAAAATCCGAAACAAGAAGTTGTTCAAAGCTCATGAAAGGATAAAACCTCTCAAAATTTTATAAAAATTGAGAAAGGAGAATATTCAAAAACCCTTTCTCAAAAAGAATTTTCAAAACTCCAACTTGAGAAAGAAGAGTCTTCAAAAAACCTTTCTCAAAAATAATTTTCAAAAAATCAACTTGTGGTACCACAAGTCCCCAAAAACATGCTCCTAAATTCTTCATAAAACTATTTTTTCAAAATATTGTGACTCTTGAAAAAGGATTTTTTAATAAAGACCCTTTTTAGCACTATAAAATTATTTTGGACAAAAATGTTTTTATAAATCATGAGATGTTTTAAAAACCCCATATTTTTATCAGGATATCCTTGAAATATCAGGATCAGTAACAATTAAAAATATTTTTTACAAATATAATCCAGATCCTTCTTATTCAATTTGCAAAATACTTAGCATAATTGCTCCTATTGATTGGGGGAATGTCCTGTCTCAACTCCTAAATTTCCCAGACACCCACAAAAATGAACCGTTTTTTTATATTCCTTTTAATTACTGGGATTACCAACAAGCTTGGTTCAATTCCTTTTTCATTCAAAATACTAACCAAAGCCACACTTGGCTTTTTCATTTTGATACCTCATGTGATCCATCACAATTTCCAACATGGTGGAATTCATGGTGGGACCAATTCGGATCCACCCTAGAAATACAAAAACCAGAAGTCACTAAATCTTTCAGCCTCTTCAAATCCCAGTTTAAACCCTCGGAGGAAGAAAAAAGATTTGTGCCTCTACACATTTTTTACACAAAATTTCACTTACCATGGGTTTTTACATGGTTCGTAGATTATTCGGAAGACAAAATCCCAATTATCAAAAGAAGATTCAAAATCCGATGGTGGGATAGCTTTAAAATACCAAAAAGCCTCGCACCACAAAAAATCCAGGAATGGTTAGATACCCAAAAACCCATTCCTTTACAGGCGCCTCCACAAACACCACCGGCACCAGTACAACAAAGGAGCACACCCAGTTCCTTTCACAGAAATCTCAGATGGCCTCAATGCTTGCAGCGGCCAAAAATCCAGAAGAAATGCAAGCCATAATTCTAAAATTTGCACCGTCTTCATCAAAACAAGGCTTTTCGTCAGAAGAAAAAGAACCAGAGATTGATATTGAAGACAGTCCGGTTTTTGGGAACAGTGGATTCTGAACAAAATTGCCAAAACAATTCAAAAAACCCGGAGTAGAGTTCAGACAAAATTCCTACAAAAGAAAGTGCTCGAAAAAGCTACTTTCAAAAAAGCAAAAGCAATAATTCAAGAAAATTCCAAGGATGAATAGTCATTCTCCACTCAGATGAATAGTCATTCTCCACTCGGACGAATAGTTAGATTCCTTTTTAAATACGAAAATACCATGTAAAACTCCTATAAAAGGAGACTCCCTCTCCCTTAGTTTCACAAGTTCATTTTTAGTAAGTCTTTCTCTTTCTAAACTAGAGAGAAGTTGAGAGCTCTAAAGGAATTCCCCTTTAGGTTAGATTAAAATTCCCCTCAAATTACCCATATGATTCAGTTCATATGACCCATATCATATGACTCATATCATATGATCCAATATACCCCATAAACTCCCAAGGTTTATCTCCTTGATTATTTACTTTGTAAATTCCTTTTTATTTTAAATGAGTATGATTATGGACGGTACTACCTCCTAATCTTTTAAATAATTCATGCTTTTAAATTTCTTAAATTCCTGCATTAAATACTTGGCTGGTTCAACCGCCTATTTTATTTAAATTCCTGTAGAACCTTGTGATTTATGGTTTCCATAACTGGAACCTTGAATTGTAAGTTAGTCTTTATTTACTACCTGCATATTTCAATTATATTTTAATTTTTCAATCCCTTATATCTCGATTCCTTCCGTGTATGTTATCCCCTTTAGATCATCGGCCTAAGTTTGGTATCAGAGCCATAAAGGATAGAGATATAGAGAATATTGTCCAGACCATATGAGATTCCTTGTTAGAGATTCGGAGACTTCTAAAGTTAGGGTGGTCCAGGGTCGGTAAGTCCTCAACGAACGCAGGCAATTATACCCACGGAAAAACCTTTAGGAAGAAAGTCCGGGTGCTCTGTTATAGGTGTCCCATAACATGGATCCGTTTCTCAACAGATCTACTTCGCGTGATTTTGGTTCATCTTCTTCCATGGATTCAAAAAAGATAATAAACTCCGAAGAAATCTTGGTACAAGATTTTGAAAAATCTATCTATAATTGGGAAATACCGAGAGTAAATCGAGACCAGATTTACAAAAATTCCAAGTACCAGTTATTCAAAACCGATTTCACAATCAGAACAGAGGAAAGAGATATCCAATTATCTCAACCTTTTGAAACGATCCAATTACTTTCTCAAAGTTCCTTGAAAAGACACCGAGAAAGAAATTACAAATACATCTATATTGGATTAGTCCAAGTAGGGATAAAACCCCTCACGAAGGAAGGATTAAACACCTCAATCCTTGCTATCTTACGTGATGCCAGATTCACAAATTTCGAAGATTCCTTATTGAGTTCTGTTGAGTCTAGTCTCTGCACAGGACCAATATCTTTTGAGTGTTACCCAAATTTCTCAGTTTCTTTAAACGACAAAAATATCCAAAAATCCTTTGTCTTACAAATTAAGACTCATAATTACCAAATGCTTGAAGGATCGATTTTCGTAGCTATAATTTACCGAATCCATTACAAAGCTATGACATCAGCTTTTGCCACAAAAGTCAGATACCATAGTAAGAAAGGCGAAACCCTTCTTTTACGAACCGATCTTTCCAGATCTAACACCGTTATACCGAGACCTATTAGATGGAAGGATATTATCCTACCAGACGAATAGATCTTAGAAGGTGTTGTTAAACCTGAACCTCTAGAGACTTCCCAACCAAATACCCGTCTCAGAGAAATAACCCAATACCAGGATGGTAGAGTCAGTCTATCGTTCCATAGAAAATCTACGAATAGTAGATACGATGATTCCAGTTCCGTAGAAACTCTCGACTTAGGAAGAGTTTCACAAATTCCTTCAGTCATAAATACTCCTTATAAAGCAAAACCTAGACGGTCGACGTCTGATATACCCAATCTATGAAACGTAGACTACTCCAACGAAATACCGAGACCCGTTTATGAAAATCCCACTGTTAGAGAAAAGATAGAGGACCAGGAACCTACTAGTCCAACTTTTTCCTCGATTACAGAAAACATAGTAAACGAACTTGGTGTTTTACAAAAGGATTTCAAAATTGATTAAAAAAATCCTACAAAAAGATTTTTATAAAAAATACAACCTAGAAAAAAGAGTTTCGTTCTTCAAAACCTTTTTAAATACTAGGACAAAAATACCGGAAGAATTTTATACTTTTGTTAATGAACATAGGATAAACATCCTATTCTTTGACTGGTTTGAAATTTACTCCTCTGAAAATTCCATTGATTATCCCTTTTCTAAAATGGTAAATCTTGTTACAACTAGGAACAAAACACCGGAGTGGGAAACCCTAGTTGATTCTAGGAAAGTCCAGTCCAACCACCCTCCTCTACAAGGAATTAAGCTTAACATTCATGGTTGTCCTGTAGACGCGATTCCTCTTAAGAATCATGCTGAGGATGAAAAAACAAATACCAAGAATATCCTCGCCCAAAACAATTTTACCAATATCAGTTTGAATACCCTAGGAAAACAACTCGACAGGGTAGAAAAACACATAAAAACCAACCCTTTAGTCACCATTGATTCCCCAGGAACGACTAAGGAGAAGAAAAGCCAAAACCCTATCTTAAACCCTTTCAGGTGTCCAAAGATGGCGTCAAGAATATCCAGCAAAATAAGTCTGAATTTATTCAGGCAATCCAAGATCAATAAAGTAAAATTGGAACATCCAACAGTTTCTAATTCAAAACATGTTACTCCGCAATCTCCCAAGAAAATCACAACTCTGACGAATGATTCCAATAAAAAGAGTACATTGGAACAATTCCAAAAAACTACAAATCCCAAAAAGAGCGTTTCCATATATAAGCATATAACATGCTGCAAATGCTGCAAAGAGGGTCACACTTCGAGATTTTGTAAAATTAGAGAAAAATTTCAAAAACCAGGTTTGGATGAAGTGGTAATCCAAAAGATCTCCGATCCTCTTATAAATTCCTCTGATTCAGACTTCTCTGTTTCAAGCTCCACTGATTCAGCTACCAAAGCAGAATCTTACTATTTTTCTCTGTCTTCAAATGCTAAAAAAACCCTTCAAATAGATGAGTTAGTCACAACTAATTCATTTGAAAACCCTGGTGATCATAAAAAATTTCGCGTATGTGTATTAACCAATGATCATGAAAAAGAGAAAATTTCTAGCCTAGAAATTCCTGCACAAAATCTTCAAAAGGAGATTAAACAAGTAAAAACGGATATAAAAGAACTGAAAGAAAAACAAAAACGAGATTCTCTATTAATAAAAGCAATCCTTTCAAAAATTACCCCACAAAACTCCGATTCTCATAACTCAAAAGAATCCAATACTAAGAAGATCCCAAAAGACTTTCTAAGTATCTTGCGGTAAATCACGTTGAAAAGATACCTAATAAAAATAACCCTTCAATTCCCATGCGACTTTAGAATCCAAACTATTGCGCTTTTTGACACTGGTGCTGATTTAAATATGATAAAAACTGATATAGTACCAGAAAAATTTAGAGAAAAAACTCATGAGAAATTAGCAGATGCTAACAACACGAAAATCAAGATTTATTCCAAAACCAGTGCGTCTATAGAAAATGACGGAGTCTCTATAGAAACATCGTTTGTCTTAACAAATGACATACACAGTTCTGTCATCTTAGGAACACCGTTCATGAATCTTATCACCCCTTATAAGGTAGATAGTGATTTTGTGTCTTTTAAATTCAATAAAAAGAATTTGAAATTCCGTTTCATTACAAAACCAAAAACAAGAAGTCTCAACCTAATGAGAGCTTGTTCAATTCACGAAGATGGTATAAATGCAAAAATCCAAGGAAAATCTTACCATCTACAAGAACTGAAAAAAGATTTTTCTTTTGAAAGAATAAAAAATCAATTAGAATCACCTAATGTTAAAAACAATATTTCTAAACTCCAAAATTCTTTTGAAACCGAATTATGTTCTGAGATTCATAATGCCTTCTGGAGTAGAAAGCAACATATCGTAGATCTTCCATACGAAAAGGATTTTGACGAAAAACAAATCCCAACAAAAACAAGACCTATCCAAATGAATAGTGATCTTGAACAACACTGCAGAAAAGAAATTCAAGATCTTGAAAATAAAAAACTAATTTTCAAATCTAGATCCCCTTGGAGTTGTGCTACGTTCTATGTAAGCAAAAATTCCGAAATAGAAAGAGGAACTCCAAGATTAGTAATCAATTACAAACCCTTAAATACTGCCCTAAAATGGATTAGATACCCAATTCCAAACAAAAAAGATTTACTACATAAGTTACATTCTGCCTTGATATTTTCAAAATTTGATATGAAGTCCGGTTTTTGGCAAATCCAAATTTCTGCAAAAGATCGTTACAAAATCACCTTTACAGTCCCCTTTGGACAATACGAGTGGAATGTAATGCCATTTGGTCTAAAAAAATGCCCCTTCTGAATTCCAGCGAATCATGAATGACATCTTCAATGATTATTCTAAATTCTGCATTGTTTATATTGATGATGTCTTAATCTTCTCAAATTCTATGGGGGAACATTTCAAACACCTCAAAACATTCTTCTACGTTAGAAAGAAAAATGGTTTGGTAGTTTCCAAATAAAAAATGAGCCTTTTTCAGACAAAGATTAGATTCCTAGGATATTATATATCCTAGGGGAAAATAACCCCTATAGAAAGGTCCTTAGAATTCGCTAATAAATTCCCTGACAAAATCCTTGATAAAACCCAATTGCAGAGATTCCTAGGAAGCCTAAACTATGTTTTAGATTTATGTCCGGAGATTAATAAAATGGTGAAACTTTTCCATGATAGACTTAAGAAAAACCCTGCTCCATGGACTAGTAACCATACTGCTTGTGTCCAGAATATTAAAAAGAAAGTACTAGAAATCCCGTGCTTCATTTAACAGACCCTCAGCTACCTAAGGTCGTAGAAACAGACGCCTCTAACTTAGGTTATGGAGGGATCCTGAAACAAAATTAGGGGGGGAAAGAGTGTATAGTCCAGTATACTTCTGCCCACTGGAATGATACCCAGAAAAATTATTCCACAAACAAAAAAGAAATTTTGAGCATCGTCTTATGCATACAAAAAATTCAAAGTGATTTACAAAATCAAAATTTTTTACTCAGAATTGATTGCGAAAGTGCTAGAGAAGTTTTACAAAAAGATGTTCAAAACCTTGCATCAAAACAGATTTTTGAACGATGGCAAGCGATTCTTAGCATTTTTTATTTTGATATTGAATATATTAAAGGAGAAACAAATTCTATTCCAGATTTCTTAACCCGTGAATTCCTTCAAAACAGAGAGAAAAACCCAGAAACTCCTCCAAAAAAGAATACCTAAAAACACCTCTCACTCCTTGAAAAAGTTCCAAAACAACGAAGGCGAAATTCATAGACAAAGAGATCACCCGGAAGGCAAATACACTCAAAATTTTATAAAATTAGAGAAAGAATTTCCAAAACCCTTTCTCAAAAACATTTTTTCGAAAAATCTATTTTCAAAAATCATTTCTGAAAATTCAATTTTCAAAATCCCAACTTGTGATATCACAAGTCCCCAGAAAAATAGTTTGCGAAACTTTCAAATAAAATACCCCATTTTTTATTGGGATTACCAACAAGCTTGGTTCAATTCCTTCTTTATTCAAAATACCAACCAAAGCCACACTTGGCTTTTCCATTTTGATACCTCGTGTGATCCATCACAATTTCCAACATGGTGGAATTCATGGTGGGAGCAATTCGGAACCACCCTAGAAATACAAAGACCAGAAGTCACTAAATCTTTCAACCTCTTCAAATCCCAGTTTAAATCCGCCGAGAAAAAAAAGATTTGTACCTCTACACCTTTTTCACAAAAAATTCCACTTATCATGGGTATTTACATGGTTCGTAGATTATTCAGACGATAAAATACCAATAATCCGAAAAAGATTCAAAATCCGATGGTGGGATAGCTTTAAAATACCAAAAATCCTCGCACCACAAAAAGTCCACGAATGGTTAGATACTCAAAAATCCATTCCTTTACAGGCGCCTCCACAAACACCACCGGCACCACTACAAACAAAGGAGCACACCCAGTTCCTTTCACAGAAATCTCAGATGGCCTCAATGCTTGCAGCGGCCAAAAATCCAGAAGAAATACAAGCCATAATTCTGAAATTTGCACCGTCTTCATCAAAACAAGGCTCTTCGTCAGAAGAAGAAGAAGAACCAAAGATTGATATTGAAGACAATCCGGTTTTTGGCAACAGTGGATTCTGAACAAAATTGCCAAAACAATTCAAAAAACCCGGAGTAGAGTTCAGACAAAATTCTGACAAAAGAAAGTGCTCGAAAAAGCTACTTTCAAAAAACAAAAGCAAAGATTTCACTAATAATTCAAGAAAATGCCAAAAGGATGAATAGTCATTCTCCACTCAGATGAATAATTATTCTCCACTTAGATGAATAGTTAGATTCCTTTTTAATTACCAAAATGCAATGTAAAACTCCTATAAAAGGAGACTCCCTCTCCCTTAGTTAGATAAGTTCTTTTTTCTAAGTTCATTTTTTAGTAAGTCTTTCTCTTTCTAAACTAGAGAGAAGTTGAGAGCTCTAAAGAAATTCCCCTTTAGGTTAGATTATACTTCCCCTCAAATACCCATATGATTCAGTTCATATAACCCATATCATATGACTTATATCATATGATCCAATATACCCCAGAAATTCCCAAGGTTTATCTCCTTGATAATTTACTTTGTAAATTCCTTTTTATTTTAAATGAATATGATTATGGACGGTACTACCTCCTAATCTTTTAAATAATTCATGCTTTTAAATTCCTGCATTAAATACTTGACTGTTTCAACCGCCTATTTTATTTAAATTCCTGCAGAACCTTGTGATTTATGGTTTCCATAACTGGAACCTTTAATTGTAAGTTAGTCTTTATTTACTTTCTGCATATTTCAATTATCTTTTAATTTTTAAATCCCTTATATCATGATTCCATCAGTGTCTGTTATCCCCTTTAGATCATCGGCCTAAGTTTGGTATCAGAGGATCTAAAGGGGATAACAGACACGGAAGGAATCGGGATATATGGGATTGAAAAATTAAAAGATAATTGAAATATGCAGAAAGTAAATAAAGATTAACTTACAATTCAAGGTTCCAGTTATGGAAACCATAAATCACAAGGTCTGCAGGAATTTAAATAAAATAGGCGGTTGAACCAGCCAAGTATCTAATGTAGGAATTTAAAAGCATGAATTATTTAAAAGATTAGGAGGTAGTACCGTCCATAATCATATTCATTTAAAATAAAAAGGAATTTACAAAGTAAATTATCAAGGAGATAAACCTTGGGAATTTCTGGGGTATATTGGATCATATGATATGAGTCATATGATATGAGTCATATGATATGAGTCATATGATATGGGTCATATGAACTGAATCATATGGGTATTTGAGGGGAATTTTAATCTAACCTAAAGGGGAATTTCTTTAGAGCTCTCAACTTCTCTCTAGTTTAGAAAGAGAAAGACTTACTAACAAATGAACTTATGAAACTAAGGGAGAGGGAGTCTCCTTTTTTAGGAGTTTTACATGGTATTTTCGTAATTAAAAAGGAATCTAACTATTCATCCGAGTGGAGAATGACTACTCATCTGAGTGGAGAATGACTATTCATCCTTGGCATTTTCTTGAATTATTGTTTTTGCTTTTGCTTTTGCTTTTTTGAAAGTAGCTTTTTCGAGCATTTTCTTTTGTCGGATTTTTGTCTGAACTCTACTCCGGGTATTTTGAATTCTTTTGGCAATTTTGTTTAGTATACACTGTTGCCAAAAACCGGATTGTCTTGAATATCAATCTCTGGTTCTTCTTCTTATAACGAAGAGCCTTGTTTTGATGAAGACGGTGCAAATTTCAAAATTATGGCTTGATTTCTTCTGGATTTTTTGCCGCTGCAAGAATTGAGGTCATCTGGGATTTCTGTGAAAGGAACTGGGTGTGCTCCTTTGTTTGTAGTGGTGCCAGTGGTGTTTGTGGAGGCGCCTGTAAAGGAATGGATTTTTGGGTATCTAACCATTCCTGGACTTTTTGTGGTGCGAGGATTTTTGGTATTTTAAAGCTATCCCACCATCAAATTTTGAATCTTCATCGGATAATTGGGATTTTGTCTTCCGAATAATCTACGAACCATGTAAAGACCCATGGTAAGTGGAATTTTGTGTGAAAAAAGTGTAGAGGCACAAATCTTTTTTCTTCCTCAGAGGGTTTAAACTGGGATTTGAAGAGGCTGAATGATTTAGTGACTTCTGGTTTTTGTATTTCTAGGGTGGATCCGAATTGCTCCCACCATGAATTCCACCATGTTGGAAATTGTGATGGATCACATGAGGTATCAAAATGAAAAAGCCAAGTGTGGCTTTGGTTGGTATTTGAATGAAAAAGGAATTGAACCAAGCTTGTTGGTAATCCCAGTAATTAAAAGGAATATCAAAAAATGGTTCATTTTTGTGGGTGTCTGGGAAATTTAGGAGTTGAGACAGGTCATTCCCCCAATCAATATGAGCAATTATTGAAAAAATGGTTTTATGAAGAATTTAGGAGCAGGTTTTTTGGGGACTTGTGTTTTGAAATTCTTTTTGAGAAAGGGTTTTTGAATATTCTCCTTTCTCAATTTTTATAAAATTTTGAGAGGTTTTTTCCTCTCATGAGCTTTTAACAACTTCTTGTTTGGGATTTTAAAGTTGTATCAATGCCTATTGTAATTCTGGGGATTTCGCCAGGAGTTGCAGAAGATTTTCGGCAGTTATCTCTTGTGCTGGTGTTTTTTGCACAGATGCTGCGGCATTTTCGTTTTCTTCTTTCATGACTGCATCGTACCATGACAGGGGTTTTTTAGTGGAAGATTTGGCATGAAATTTTTCTTTTTCTTCTTTTGTGGGTTTTTTGGGGGCCATGGAATTTGTTTGTTGTTGTGATGCAACAACAGGTATATTTATTGGTGAATGTATCTCTTCTTTTCTCTTTTGGAGCAATGCTCCACACATTGCATGGTAACAGTATTGTCCGGATTCTCTCATGTCCTTTCTGGATATTTTTTCTCTGTAACCCGGACATTGGGGCAAAGGACAGTGATAGGACATTTCTGTGTTGTAACTATTTGGAAATTTGTGGATTTTTATAGGGGTAATGATAGGATATTTCTGTGTTGTAGCTGGTATTGGAAATCTGTGGGTTTATTCTCCTGTTTTTGAGTAAACCACTAGTTAAAAGATTTTTAAAGTTAAAATTGTCAGAAATTATTTTTGAATGCAATTTTTGAAAATTCTTTTTGGTATTGTAAATTATGCTTCAAAATTTTTTTGTATGCAAAGGAATCAATTAATTTGATGGAACGGGTATCACAGTTTCTAGGGGACTCAGAATTCTGATCTAAAAAACTATTTCTTAATTCGCCTAGATGACAAGAATAAGTTTTAATCAGATCGAGGTCGCTAGCTTTTGGTTTTGTCAGAAAAGGGAATTTTAAACTCTTGTTATGGGAATCAAAAGAGATGAAATCATTATCTACCTTATAAGGAGTGATAAGATTTATAAAAGGTGTTCCTAAAATAACGGAGTTATGAATGTCTTTTACTAAGACAAACAATGTCGCTATAGAAACTCCATTAATAATAACGGACGCATTGGTTTGGGAATTGATTTCTAGCTTTGTGTTATTAGCCGCCGCTAGAGTTTCCTGAGTATTTTCATGAAATTGATTAGGTATTAGACCTATTTTTATGCAATTCAGATCTGCACCGGTGTCAAAAAGAGCAATAGTAGTAATTCTAAAATTGCTTGAGAATTTAAGGGTTATTTGAACAAGGTATTTTTTGGACGTGGTTTGTCTTAAAACAGTAAGGAATTATTGTGGGACCTCTTCAAGGAAAGGATTGTCAAAAGGTTCTCCTGGATCTTCAGAGTAGGAATTTTCTGACTCAGAACTGGATTCAGAATTATCCTGGGTTTTTGAAAGGACTGTTTTTAGTAGAAGGGAGTCTTGATCTTGTTTTTCTCGTAGAGCCTTGATCTCTACTTTGATTTGTTTTACCTCCCTCTGGAGTTCTAGAATTGGGGTTTCTTTGGATTCTTTCATCCATTTACCCTTTTTCAGGATTATGGTCAAATCGTAGGTATTTTTGGAGGTATTTGACAAAATCGTATTTTTGAAATATTTTTTCTCGTCGGTGAAGGATTTGAGGAGTTTATTCAAATAGTCTTTTTGGTGTTCGAAATCTATGTGTTGAACCATATCTAACATGAATTCTTGATCCTTGGTGAGAATACAAACAAGTTTTCCCTTACCCTTATCAGAATATTCAGAAGAACTGGTTGTAAGTAATTCATCTATTTGAAGGGCTTTGTTGTCTTCAGAAGACAGAGAAAAGTAGTCAGGTTCTAACTCGGCATTTGAATCGGAGGAATCAATGAGAAGATTGGAGATTTTTTGGGTAACGTCATCGTCGAGCTTCAATTCTTGTAATTTTGTATTCATTTTGCAGTATTTCGATGTATGACCCTTTTTGTGACATTTGTAACACGTAATGTCCTTGTACTTGGAATCAGCTTTTTTGGTATTTGGTCTTTTGAAATGATGAGTATTTTGTAGGGGTTTTTGTAATACTCTTCATTGATTTTGCTGAAATCTCTCCTTTTGTAACCTCTTGATGTACTCTTAAGGGATTTATGAGTCTTGCTACAGTTTCCTGTACAACTGGAAGAGGGTTTATTAACATCTGAAGACAGAGAAAAATAGTCAGACTCTACTCTATTTTAGTGGCTGAATCAGAGGAATTTATTGGAGGGTCGAAGATTCTTTAGATTACTACTTCATCCAAACCTGGTTTTTGTAATTTTTTATTCCTTTTACAGAATCTCAAAGTGTGACCCTTTTTGTCGCATTTGTAGCATGTTATATGCTTGTATCTGGAAACACTCCTTTTGGGATTTGTAGAGACTTGTAATTGTTCTAAAGTATCATTGTTATTGGAGTCATTCGTCAGAGTTGTGATTTTATTGGATGATTTTGGGGTATCTGGAACAATGGTTTTAGTATTAGAATTATTAGAAGTTCCAATTCTCCTCAATTGATCTTGGATAGCCTGAATAAATTCAAACTTATTTTGCTGGACGTTTTTGGCAGCATTTTTGGACACCTGAAAGGGGTTTTTCAATTTTGTATCCTTAGTCGGTCCTGGGGAGTCTATGGTGACTAAGGGGCGGTCTTTCATGTGGCCGGACCGGACTTTCTTAGAATCAGCTAAGGTTTCCCACTCCGGTGTTTTGTTCCTAGTCGTAACGGGATTTACCAATTTAGAAAAGGGGTAATCAATGGAATTTTCGGAGGAATAAATTTCAAACCAGTCAAAAAATAGGATGTTTATCCTATGTTCATTAACAAACTCGTAGAATTTTTCCTGTATTTGAGTCCTAGTTTTTAAAAAGGTTTTGAAGAACCAAATTCATTTTTCTAGGTTGTATTTTTCATAAAAATCATTTTGGAGGAATTTTTTGTCTACTTTGAAATCTTTTTGTAAAACACCAAGTTCGTTTACTATATTTTCTGTAATCGAGGAAAAAGTCGGACTAGTAGGTTCCTGGTCCTCTATCTTTTCTCTAACAGTGGGATTTTCATAAACGGGTCTCGGTATTTCGTTGGAGTAGTCTACGTTTCATAGATTGGGTAAATTAGACGTAGAACGTCTAGGTTTTGCTTTATAAGGAGTATTTATGACTGAAGAAATTTGTGAAACTCTTCCTAAGTCGGGAGTTTCTACGGAACTGGAATCATCGTATCTACTATTCGTATATTTTCTATGGAACGATAGACTGACTCTACCATCCTGGTATTGGGTTATTTCTCTGAGATGGGTATTTGGTTGGGAAGTCTCTAGAGGTTCAGGTTTAACAACACCTTCTAAGATCCATTCGTCTGGTAGGAAAATATCCTTCCATCTAATAGGTCTCGGTATAATGGTGCTAGATCTGGAAAGATCGGTTTGTAAAAGAAGGGTTTCGCATTTCTTACTATGGTATCTGACTTTTGTGGCAAAAGCTGAAGTCATAGCTTTGTAATGGATTCGGTAAATTATAGCTACGGGAATCGATCCTTCAAGCATTTGGTAATTGTGAGTCTTAATTTGTAAGACAAGGGATTTTTGGATATTTTTGTCATTTAAAGAAACTGAGAAATTTGGGTAACAGTCAAAAGATATTGGTCCTGTGCAGAGACTAGACTCAACAGAACTCAATAAGGAATCTTCAAAATTTGTGAATCTGGCATCACACAAGATAGCAAGGATTGAGGTGTTTAATCCTTCCTTCGTGAGGGGTTTTATCCCTACTTGGACTAATCCAATATGGATGTATTTGTAATTTATTTCTCGGTGTCTTTTCAAGGAACTTTGAGAAAGTAATTGGATCGTTTCAAAAGGTTGAGATAATTGGATATCTCTTTCCTCTGTTTTGATTGTGAAATCGGTTTTGAATAACTGGTACTTGGAATTTTTGTAAATCTGGTCTCAATTTACTCTCGGTATTTCCCAATTATCTATAGATTTTTCAAAATCTTGTATCAAGATTTCTTCGGAGTTTATTATCTTCTTTGAATCCATGGAAGAAGATGAACCAAAATCATGCGAAGTAGATCTGTTGAGAAACGGATCCATGTTATGGGACACCTATAACAGAGCACCCGGACTTTCTTCCTAAAGGTCTTTCCGTGGGTATAATTGCATGCGTTCGTTGAGGACTTACCGACCCTGGACCACCCTAACTTTAGAAGTCTCCGAACCTCTAACAAGGAATCTCATCTGGTCTGGACAATATTCTCTCTATCTCTATCCTTTATGGCTCTGATACCAAACTTAGGCCGAGGATCTAAAGGGGATAACAGACACGGAAGGAATCGGGATATAAAGGATTGAAAAATTAAAAGATAATTGAAATATGCAGAAAGTAAATAAAGACTAACTTACAATTCAAGGTTCCAGTTATGGAAACCATAAATCAAAGGTTCTGTAGAAATTTAAATCAAATAGGCGATTGAACCGGTTAAGTATTTAATGCATGAATTTAAAGAATTTAAAAGCATGAAGTATTTAAAATATTAGGAGGTAGTACCGTCCATAATCATACTCATTTAAAATAAAAAGGAATTTACAAAGTAAATAATCAAGGAAATAAACCTTGGGAGTTTCTAGGGTATATTGGATCATATGATATGAGTCATATGATATGGGTCATATGAACTGAATCGTATGGGTATTTGAGGGTAATTTTAATCTAACCTAAAGGGGAATTTCTTTAGAGCTCTCAATTTCTCTCTAGTTTAGAAAGAGAAAGACTTACTAAAAATGAACTTGTGAAACTAAGGGAGAGGGAGTTTCCTTTTATAGGAGTTTTACATGGTATTTTCGTAATTAAAAAGGAATTTAACTATTCATCCAAGTGGAGAATAACTATTCATCAGAGTGGAAAATGACTATTCATCCTTGCCATTTTCTTGAATTATTGCTGGAATCTTTGCTTTTGCTTTTGCTTTTTTGAAAGTAGCTTTTTCGAGCACTTTATTTTGTTTGAATTTTGTCTGAACTCTACTCCGGGTTTTTTGAATTGTTTTGGCAATTTTGTTCAGAATCCACTGTTGCCAAAAACCGGACTGTAAAGGAATGGATTTTTGAGTATCTAACCATTCCTGGACTTTTTGTGGTGCGAGGCTTTTTGGTATTTTAAAACTATCCCACCATCGGATTTTGAATCTTCTTCGGATAATTGGGATTTTGTCTTCCGAATAATCTACGAACCATGTAAAAACCCATGGTAAGTGGAATTTTGTGTAAAAAAGGTGTAGAGGCACAAATCTTTTTTCTTCCTCCGAGGGTTTAAACTGGGATTTGAAGAGGCTGAAAGATTTAGTGACTTCTGGTTTTTGTATTTCTAGTGTGGATCCGAATTGCTCCCACCATTAATTCCACCATGTTGGAAATTGTGAGGGATCACATGAGGTATCAAAATTAAAAAGCCAAGTGTGGCTTTGGTTGGTATTTTGAATGAAAAAGGAATTGAACCAAACTTGTTGGTAATCCCAGTAATTAAAAGGAATATCACAAAACGGTTCATTTTTGTGGGTGTATGGGAAATTTAGGAGTTGAGACAGGTCATTCCCTCAATCAATAGGAGCAATTATGCTAAGTATTTTGCAAATTGAATAAGAGGGATCTGTGTTATTTTTGTAAAAAAATATTTTTAATTGTTGTTGATCCTGATATTTCAAGGATAGCCTGATAAAAATATGGTGTTTTAAAAACATCTCATGATTTATAAAAATATTTTTGTCCAAAATACTTTTGTAGTGCTAAAAAGGGTCTTTATTAAAAAATAATTTTTCAAGAGTCACAATATTTGAAAAAATGGTTTTATGAAGAATTTAGGAGCAGGTTTTTTGGGGAACTGTGGTACCACAAGTTGATTTTTTGACAATTATTTTTGAGAAAGGTTTTTTGAAGACTCTTCTTTCTCAAGTTGGAGTTTTGAAAATTCTTTTTGAGAAAGGGTTTTTGAAGATTCTCCTTTCTCGATTTTTATAAAATTTTGAGAGGTTTTTTCCTCTCCTGAGCTTTGAACAACTTCTTGTTTGGGATTTTGAAGTTGTATCAACGCATGTTGTAATTCTGGGGATTTCACCAGGAGTTGCAGAAGATTTTCGACAGTTATCTCTTGTGCTGGTGTTTTTTGCACAGATGCTGCGGCATTTTCGTTTTCTTCTTTCATGACTGCATCGTACCATGACAGGGGTTTTTAGTGGGAGATTTGGCAGGGAATTTTTCTTTTTCTTCTTTTGTGGGTTTTTTGGGGGCCATGGAATTTGTTTGTTGTTATGGTGCAACAATATGTATATTTATTGGTGGAGGTATCTCTTCTTTTCTCTTTTGGAGCAATGCTCCACACATTGCATGGTAACAGTATTGTACGGATTCTCTAATGTCCTTTCTGGATATTTTTTCTCTGTAACCCAGACATTGGGGCAAAGGACAGTGATAGGACATTTCAGTGTTGCAACTGGTATTGGAAATCTGTGGATTTTTATAGGATAATGATAGGATATTTCTGCGTTGTAACCGATATTGGGAATCTGTGGGTTTTTTCTCCTGTTTTTGAGTAAACCACTGGTTAAAAGATTTTTAAAGTAAAAATTGTCAAACATTAATTTGCAGAAATTATTTTTGAATGCAATTTTTGAAAATTGTTTTTGATATTCTAAATTATGCTTCAAAAAATTTTTGAATGCAAAGGAATCAATTAATTTGATGGAACGGGTATCACAGTTTCTAGGGGACTCGTATTTCTGATCCTTGGTGAGAATACAAACAAGTTATCCCTTACCCTTATCAGAATATTCAGAAGAATTGATTGTAAGCAATTCATCTATTTTAAGGGCTTTGTTGTCTTCAGAAGACAGAGAAAAGTAGTTATGTTCTGACTCGGCATTTGAATCGGAGGAATCAATGAGAAGATTGGAGATTTTTTGGGTGACATCATCGTCGAGCTTCAATTCTTGTAATTTTGTATTCATTTTGCAGTATTTCGATGTATGACCCTTTTTGTGACATTTGTAACACGTAATGTCCTTGTATTTGGAATCAACTTTTTTGGTATTTGGTCTTCTGGAATGATGAGTATTTTTGTAGGGGTTTTTGTAATACTCTTCATTAGTTTTGCTGAAATCTCTCTTTTTGTAACCTCTTGAAGTACTCTTAAGGGATTTAGGAGTCTTGCTACAGTTTCCTGTACAACTAGAAGAGGGTTTTAAGAAATTCCTAACAAACTGTTTTCAAAAGGTTCCAAGTTCATACTTAGTTCTCTTTAGCTCCAGTTTGAGGTGTTTCTGTAATTTCAGGTCTTGGCAGATCTTTAGACCTTCCTGTTGAGTTATACTGACAAGTTGTCCGTACGTAAACTCACTGTAGGGTATAATCTATTTACAGCAATTTTCTTTGATTTTATTCCTAACCTTTTCTCCTAAAAGGGTAGGTAATCCGGCCAAGAATTTCTCTTTTCAAAATGGCTGGTTGGAATCCTCCCTGAGCATAACTCTAGTTAAGAAGGTATTTTTGTACCATTGGAAATCGCTGAGTTGCTTGCATTTGAGGTTGGAAAGTAATTCGGCATTTTTGTCTTTCAAATGTGAAGAATCTCCTATGAAATTTAAAGAGATTGTGAGAATCAAGGTTGCTACGACATCTTGTAGGGGTTCACCTTGTTCATCAAGTATCGGTAATCCTTCTTCATCAGTTTTGATGGAATTGAGGATATTTTCCTTTTGTTTATCAGAGAGATAATTATCCCACCAACCTTTCAATTGACCAGAGAATCCTGCGATGAGCAGTTCTGCAATGGTCTTGTCTTGCGTACCATTCTAGATTTTATAGGCATTTGCAGCCATGGTCATTTATTGGAGAAAACTGAGAATATTATATTCGGTCATCCATCTATGTTCCAATCATAAATGGAAGAGGCATTGAAACGCGATTGAGCTAGGGGTTTGACTATTCCTACGTCAGGAGCAGGAATGATCTGCAACTGTTGTTGTTGGACCAGTTGAATTGGTCTTTGCCAATCCATATGGTTAACAAAAGGTTTTTTGTTTTGGAATTTTTTTGGAGTATCACTGTCGTCAGAATTGTTGACAAGAGTAGTGATTTTGTTGGAAGATTGGGGAGTATCAGGGATAACGTGTTCAGTATTAGAACTGTTGGATGTCCCAATTCTACTCAATTTATCTTGGATAGCCTGAATAAATTCAGACTTATTCTGCTGGATATTCTTGACGCCATCTTTGGACACCTGGAAGGGTTTAAAGATAGGGCTTTGGCTTTTCTTCTCCTTAGTCGTTCCTAGGGAATCAATGGTGACTAAAGGGTTAGTTTTTATGTGTTTTTCTACCCTGTCGAGTTGTTTTCCTAGGGTATTCAAACTGATATTGATAAAATTGTTTTGGGCGAGGATATTCTTGGTATTTGTTTTTTCATCCTCAGCAGGATTCTTAAGAGGAATCGCGTCTACATGACAGCCATGAATGTTAAGCATAAAATATGCAGACATTTTGGTATCAGAGCCATAAATGGTAGAGATAGAGAGAATATTGTCCAGACCAGATGAGATTCCTTGTTAGAGGTTCGAAGACTTCTAAAGTTAGGGTGGTCCAGGGTCGGTAAGTCCTCAACGAACGCAGGCAATTATACCCACAGAAAGACCTTTAGGAAGAAAGTCCGGGTGCTCTGTTATAAGTGTCCCATAACATGGATCCGTTTCTCAACAGATCTACTTCGCGTGATTTTGGTTCATCTTCTTCCATCAATTCAAAGAAGATAATAAACTCCGAAGAAATCTTGATACAAGATATTGAAAAATCTATCGATAATTGGGAAATACCGAGAGTAAATCGAGACCAGATTTACAAAAATTCCAAGTACCAGTTATTCAAAACCAATTTCACAATCAAAACAGAGGAAAGAGATATCCAATTATCTCAACCTTTTGAAACGATCCAATTACTTTCTCAAAGTTCTTTGAAAAGACACAGAGAAAGAAATTACAAAACAAAACCCAAATGTTCTACGTCTGATATACCCAATCTACAAAACGTAGACTACTCCAACGAAATATCGAGACCCGTTTATGAAAATTCCACTATTAGAGAAAAGATAGAGGACCAGGAACCTACTAGTCCGACTTTTTCCTCGATTGCAGAAAACTTAGTAAACGAACTTGGTGTTTTACAAAAAGATTTCAAAGTAGACAAAAAATTCCTCCAAAATGATTTTTATGAAAAATACAACCTAGAAAAACGAATTTTGTTCTTCAAAACCTTTTCAAAAACTAGGACACAAATACAGGAAAAATTCTACGAGTTTGTTAATGAACATAGGATAAACATCCTTTTCTTTGACTGGTTTGATTATTATTCCTCCCAAAATTCCATTGATTATCCCTTTTCCAATACGGTAAATCCCGTTACGACTAGGAACAAATCGCCGGAGTGGGAAACCCTAGATGACTCTAGGAAAATCTAGTCCAACCACCCTCTTTTACAAGGCATCAAGCTTAATATTCATGCTGCCCTGTAGACGTGATTCCTCTTAAGAATCTTGCAGAGAATGAAAAAACAAATACCAAGAATATCCTCGCTCAAAACAATTTTACCAATATCAGTTTGAATACCCTAGTAAAACAACTCGACAGGGTAGAAAAACACATAAAACCCAACCCTTTAGTCACAATTGATTACCCAGGAACGACTAAGGAGAAGAAAACCAAAGCCCTATCTTTAAACCCTTTCAGGTGTCCAAAGATGGCGTCAAGAATATCCAACAGAATAAGTCTGAATTTATTCAGGCTATCCAAGATCAATTGAGTAGAAATGGGACGTCCAACAGTTCTAATACTGAACACGTTGTTCCTAATACTCCACAATCTTCCAACAAAATCACTACTCTTGTCAACGATTCAGACGACGGTGATACTCCAAAACAATTCCAAAACAAAAAACCTTTCGTTAACTATATGGATTGGCAAAGACCAATACAACAGGTCCAACAACAATAGTTGCAGATTATTCCTGCTCCTGACCTAGGCATAGTGAAACCTCTTGCCCAATCCCGTTTTAATGCCTCTTTCATTTATGATTGAAATATAGATGGGATGACGGAATACAATATTTTTAGTTTTCTTCAACAAATGACCATGGCTGCAAATGCCTACAAAACCCAAAACGGTACGCAAGACAAGACTATTGCAGAACTGCTCATCGCAGGATTCTCTAGTCAATTGAAAGGTTGGTGGGATAATTATCTCGCTGATCAACAAAAGGAAGATATCCTCAATTCCATCAAAACTGATGAAGAAGGATTACCAATCCTTGATGAACAAGGTGAACCTCTACAAGATGCCATAGCAATCTTGATTCTCACAATCTCTTTAAATTTCATAGGAGATTCTTCACATTTGAAAGACAAAAATGCCGAGTTACTTTCCAACCTCAAATGCAAGAAACTCAACGATTTCCAATGGTACAAAAATACCTTCTTAACCAGAGTTATGCTCAGGAAAGATTCCAACCAGCCATTTTGGAAAGAGAAATTCCTGGCCGGATTACCTACCCTTTTAGGAGAAAAGGTTAGGAACAAAATCAAAGAGAATTGCGATAAACAGATTATACCCGACAGTGAGTTTACATACGGACAACTTGTCAGTATAACTCAACAGGAAGGTTTAAAAATCTGTCAAGACCTGAAATTGCAAAAACACCTCAAACTGGAGCTAAAGAGAACTAAGTGCGAACTTGGAACCTTTTGCAAATAGTTTGATACGAATTTCTCAAAACCCTCTTCCAGTTGTACAAGAAATTGTAGCAAGACTCATAAATCCCTTAAGAGTACTTCGAGAGGTTACAAAAAGAGAGATTTCAGCAAAACCAATGAAGAGTATTACAAAAACCCCTACAAAAATACTCATCATTCCAGAAGACCAAATACCAAAAAAGCTGATTCCAAATACAAGGACATTACGTGTTACAAATGTCATAAAAAAGGTCATACATCGAAATACTGCAAAATGAATACAAAAATTACAAGAATTGAAGCTCAACGATGACGTCACCCAGAAAATCTCCAATCTTCTCATTGATTCCTCCGATTCAAATGCCGAGTTAGAACCTGACTACATTTCTCTGTCTTCTGAAGACAACAAAGCCCTTCAAATAGATGAATTACTTACAACCAGTTCTTCTGAATATTCTGTTAAGGGTAAGGGAAAACATGTTTGTATTCTTACCAAGGATCAAGAATTCATGTTAGATATGGTTCAACATATAGATGTCGAACACCAAAAATACTATCTGAATAAACTCCTCAAATCCTTCACCGATGAAAAATAAGAATTCAAAAATACGATCTTGCCAAATACCTACGATTTGACCAAAATCCTGAAAAAAAGTAAAGGGATGAAAGAATCCAAAGAAATCCCAATTCTAGAACTCCAGAGGGAGGTAAAACAAATCAAAGTAGAGATCAAGGCTCTACGAGAAAAACAAGATCAAGACTCCCTTCTACTAAAAACAGTCCTTTCAAAAACCCAGGATAATTCTGAATCCAGTTATGAGTCAGAAAATTCCGACTCTGAAGATCCAGGAGAACCTCCTGACAATCCTTTTCTTGAAGAGGTCCCACGAGAATTCCTTACTGTTTTAAGACAAACCACGTCCAAAAAATACCTTGTTCAAATAACCCTTAAATTCTCAAGCAATTTTAGAATTACTACTATTGCTCTTTTTGATACCGGTGCAGATCTGAATTGTATAAAAACAGGTCTAATACCTAATCAATTTCATGAAAATACTCAGGAAACTCTAGCGGCGGCTAATAACACAAAGCTAGAAATCAATTCCCAAACCAATGCGTCCGTTATTATTAATGGAGTTTCTATAGCGACATCGTTTGTCTTAGTAAAAGACATTCATAACTCCGTTATTTTAGGAACACCTTTTATAAATCTTATCACTCCTTATAAGGTAGATAATGATTTCATCTCTTTTGATTCCCATAATAAGAGTTTAAAATTCCCTTTTCTGACAAAACCAAAAGCTAGCGA
This sequence comes from Anisodus tanguticus, assembly GCA_034509755.1. NCBI lineage: Eukaryota > Viridiplantae > Streptophyta > Magnoliopsida > Solanales > Solanaceae > Anisodus > Anisodus tanguticus. Next base: position 31,159,072 of record CM067544.1, on the reverse strand, counting down.
CCTCGATCTGATTAAAACTTATTCTTGTAATCTAGGCGAATTAAGAAATAGTTTTTTAGATCAGAATTCTGAGTCCCCTAGAAACTGTGATACTCGTTCCATCAAATTAATTGATTCCTTTGCATACAAAAAAATTTTGAAGCATAATTTACAATATCAAAAAGAATTTTCAAAAATTGCATTCAAAAATAATTTCTGATAATTTTTACTTTAAGAATCTTTTAACTAGTGGTTTACTCAAAAACAGGAGAATAAACCCACAAATTTCCAATACCAGCTACAACACAGAAATATCCTATCATTATCCCTATAAAAATCCACAGATTTCCAATACCGGTTACAACACAGAAATGTCCTATCACTGTCCTTTGCCCCAATGTCCGGGTTACAGAGAAAAAATATCCAGAAAGGACATGAGAGAATCCGGACAATACTGTTACCATGCAATGTGTGGAGCATTGCTCCAAAAGAGAAAAGAAGAGATACCTTCACCAATAAATATACCTGTTGTTGCATCACAACAACAAACAAATTCCATGGCCTCCAAAAAACCCACAAAAGAAGAAAAAGAAAAATTTCATGCCAAATCTTCCACTAAAAAACCCCTGTCATGGTACGATGCAGTCATGAAAGAAGAAAACGAAAATGCCGCAGCATCTGTGCAAAAAACACCAGCACAAGAGATAACTGCCGAAAATCTTCTGCAACTCCTGGCGAAATCCCCAGAATTACAACAGGTGTTGATACAACTTCAAAATCCCAAACAAGAAGTTGTTCAAAGCTCATGAGAGGAAAAAACCTCTCAAAATTTTATAAAAATCGAGAAAGGAGAATCTTTAAAAACCCTTTCTCAAAAACAAATTTCAAAACCCCAACTTGAGAAAGAAGAGTCTTCAAAAACTCTTTCTCAAAAATAATTTTCAAAAAATCAACTTGTGGTACCACAAGTCCCCAAAAACCTGCTCCTAAATTCATCATAATTTAGCACTACAAAATTATTTTGGACAAAAATATTTTTATAAATCATGGGATATTTTGAAAACCCCATATTTTTATCAAGCTATCCTTGAAATAACAGGATCAGCGACAATTAAAATTAATTTTCACAAAAATAACTCAGATCCCTCTTACTCAATTTGCAAAATACTTAGCGTAATTTCTCCTATTGATTGGGGAAATGACCTGTCACAACTCCTAAATTTTCCAGATACCCACAAAAATGAACCATTTTTTGATATTCCTTTTAATTACTGGGATTACCAACAAGCTTGGTTCAATTCTTTCTTTATTCAAAATACCAGCCAAAGCCACACTTGGCTTTTCCATTTTGATACCTCATGTGATCCATCACAATTTCCAACATGGTGGAATTAATGGTGGGATCAATTCGGATCCACCCTAGACATACAAAAACCAGAAGTCACTAAATCTTTCAGCCTCTTCAAATCCCAATTCAAACCCTCTGAGGAAGAAATTCCATTTACCATGGGTATTTACATGGTTCGCAGATTATTCGGATGATAAAATCCCAATTATCCGAAGAAGAATCAAATCCGATGGTGGGATAGCTTTAAAATACCAAAAAGCCTCGCACCACAAAAAGTCTAGGAATGGTGAGATACCCAAAAACTCATTCCTTTACAGGCGCCTCCACAAACACCACCGGCACCACTACAAACAAAGGAACACACCCAGTTCCTTTCACAGAAATGCCAGATGGCCTCAATGCTTGCAGCGGCCAAAATCCAGAAGAAATGCAAGCCATAATTCTGAAATTTGCATCGTCTTCATCAAAACAAGGCTCTTCGTCAGAAGAAGAAGAACTAGAAATTGATATTGAAGACAGTCCAATTTTTGGCAACAGTGGATTCTGAAGAAAATTGCCAAAAGAATTCACAATACTCGGAGTAGAGTTCAGACAAAATTCCGACAAAAGAAAGTGCTCGAAAAAACTACTTTCAAAAAAGCAAAAGCAAAGATTCCAGCAATAATTCAAGAAAATGCCAAAAGGATGAATTGTCATTCTCCACTCTGATGAATTGTTATTCTCCACTTAGATGAATAGTTAGATTCCTTTTTAATTACCAAAATACCATGTAAAACTCCTATAAAAGGAGACTCCCTCTCCCTTAGTTTCATAAGTTCATTTTTAGTAAGTCTTTCTCTTTCTAAACTAGAGGGAAGTTGAGAGCTCTAAAGAAACTCCCCTTTAGGTTAGATTAAAATTCCCCTCAAATACCCATATGATTCAGTTCATATGACCCATATCATATGACTCATATCATATGATCCAATATACCCCAGAAATTCCCAAGGTTTTTCTCCTTGATAATTTACTTTGTAAATTCCTTTTTATTTTAAATGAATATGATTATGGACGGTACTACCTCCTAATATTTTAAATAATTCATGCTTTTAAATTCCTTAAATTCCTGCATTAGATACTTGGCTGGTTCAACCGCCTATTTTATTTAAATTCCTGCAGAACCTTGTGATTTATGGTTTCCATAACTGGAACCTTGAATTGTAAGTTAGTCTTTATTTACTTTATGCATATTTTAATTATCTTTTAATTTTTCAATCCCTTATATCCCGATTCCTTCCGTGTCCGTTATACCCTTTAGATCCTCGGCCTAAGTTTGATATATATATATATATATATATATATATATATATATATATATATATATATTAAAATTGTTTTGAGGTGTCAAAAATATTTAAAATTGCAAATAAATCGAAAAAGATGGGACAAATTGGGTGTCAACAGAGGTAACTTGTACATTACCAGGATGGGTAATTTCATGGCATCCGTGAATAGACGAGCTATAATTGATTAATAAGGAAGTAATCTCTACAATTGAAAGTTGGAGTCATAATTTCGAGGTAAGACGTTGTACATGGTAGTAGATTGTGTTACAGCATTGATGGCTAGATAGCATGGTTTAGTGTTTCGAGTACAAATGACTTGAGAGTAATTGTGTGTGGTAAGGCACATGGATTGTAAGATTTTATACTTTTAGTTATGCTAGAGGCGTAATAAGGTATTGTGCTCAGAGATTTTATGGTTGTGAAGGGTGAAGTACAAGGTCGTAGGCCTTACATTGTAATATTTGAGGTGACGAATAAGTTTAGTGGAAGTACAAGGAGGAGAGTTGATGTGATGATACTCCATGAAGTTTATCATATTTGGGCGACTACTGCAAGTTGACGAACATAAAGATTTAAGGTCATACGGCAACTTGGGAAAATTTCAGTTGTTGAGGTTGGGGACGACAACACGAGGTTGAGTATTTAGGCATAACGGATTAGAATGGGTCACCACAGACTTATGGAGGACTTTTATAAAGATTTGGAAACAATTTGGGTGATTATTGATGATATTTAGGGAATGGTGCATTTTACCGGGGTCAAGTCTATTCATTTAAAGCTGGGTGGCTTGCAGTTATTTTACTAGACAAATTTATGGATATTCTAGTAACTCATTTATGAAGAATTGATGGATTTCAGTTCAAAATAGAAGTATGGCAGGTTTATTTAGAGTTATTGAAGTTTACAAGGAGATTTGATAATATTTTGTTGACGGCAGCTGTATGAGCAAATTCTAATGGTCTACACGGATACTTGGTAATGTTTTTGAGGAGGTACTAATGGATATGGAAAGTCTTTGGAGTGGTTAGTTGATTTTCCAGATTTGGCACATCAAGATAATCACTAGGATGATGTGCGTAGTATGTTGCCTTAATGAGTAAGAGGGATTGGACGTAAGTGTTGACTTAGTAGTTTCAGCTTGTCGAAACGAAACTAAGGGATTTGGAATTTGTGCAAACGGCCTTGGATAAGGTAAGTTTTTTTTATAGGAAAAGATTAGAATTGACTCAGTACAAGTACAAATTCTTTTCTAATAAAAAGGAGTCATGATTTAGACTTGCAGTGAGTGTCGACATGTTTTATATGGATTCCTTGTACCAAAGACGACTTTGGAAGGTGTAGAAGAAAGATAAGTAGAATCAAGGTACTTTACTGGTGCAAGTTGGCAAATAGATTGCAACTTCAATTAAAGGATTGTGGCGACTATGATGATAATTGTGGAATTAACCAAATGCATTTAGGGTTATGGTTATAATCAAAATCAGGTATTTCAAATGGAGCCAAATCAAATGTGTTGATCAAACAATTGGGGTAAGTTAAAGGAAGATTTAGTAGATTAAGTGAGAAAGTGAGTTGTTATGGACCTTGTGGTAGGATTAGCATGGACTTTAGGAAACTTTGATGTTATTTGGATGATTGTGGATCAGTTGACAAAGTCGGCTCACTTTGTACCGGTTCAGACTATTAATAATTTAGAGAAGTTGGCCAGAATCTACATCCGAGAGAAAACTCAATTGCATGGGGTGCCTATTTCTATCATTTTGGATCGAGGCACGCAATTTACATCCCACTTCTAGAGGTCTATGCAAAAGGATTTGGGTACTTAGGTGGAGCTTAGCACAACATTTCACCCTCAGACGGATGGTCAGTTTGAACGGAACATTCAGGTCCTTGAGGATATGTTGTGGGCTTGTGCGATTAATTTTGGTGGTCATTAGGATCAATTCCTTCCTTTGGCTGAGTTTTCTTAAAATAATAGTTATCATTCTAGCATTGAGATGATACCGTTTGAGGTATTTTATGGTAGGAGGTATCGTTCTCCGGTTGGATGGTTTAATGCATTCAAGGTTAGGTCTTGGAGTACAGATTTGTTGCGTGATTTGTTATACAATGTTAAGTTGATTGAAGAGAGGCTTCTCATAGCTTAGAGTCGGCAAAAAAGTTATGAGGATGGGGATGTTTGTGATCTAAAGTTCATGGATGGTGAATGAGTTCTGTTAAAGGTTTCACCATGAAGGGTGTGATGAGATTTAGGAAGAAGGGAAAGTTGAGTACTACATATCTTTTGAGATTATTCAGCGTATCGGTGAGGTAGCCTATTAGTTGGCTTTGCCTTCGAGATTGTCGGGTGTTTACCATGTATTTCATATTTTCATACTCAAGAAGTATCATTCAGATGGTTCTCATGTGATTCACTGGGATTTAGTATTGCTTGATCAGAACTTGACTTATGAGAAGGAGCCAATTGCTATTCTTGATAGGCAGATTCAGAAGTTGAGATCCAAGGATTTCTTCAGAAAAGGTTTAGTGGAGGCATCGTTCGATCGAGGAGGCTACTTAGGAGACTAGGACGAACATGCGGACTAGATACCCTCAGCTTTTCGGAGATTCAGGTACTTCTTTTCTCTTTATGTTCGAAGATGAACACGTATTTAAATGGTGGATAATGTAACGACCCGTTAGGTCGATTTAGATATTTTGTTTGTTTTCTTATAAATATCATTTCCCTAGCTTTGTTTTAATGTATTTGATGTGTGGGGATGGGTGACTAATTCCCGAGGCAGTCGGATGAAAATAATGGAAGAAAATCTAAGTTTTGAGTTTTGGATGTTTTAAGTTTGACTGGGAGTTGACTTTTGAGTAGACACGCTCGAAATCAAATTTCGATAGTTCTATTAGCTCTGGAACGTGATTTTTGACAAAGGTGAATGATTGGAACGAGTCCCGAGTGATTCGGTTGAGTTTCAGATGAGTTTGTGGATTTTTAGAAGTTCTTAAGTTAAGAAATGAGTTTTAGTTGACTAAAGTCAACATCGAGGGCATATGAGTCTTTTTTGAACTTTTGTCGATCACATTAGGTCTGAAATTCTGTTTATGACATAGTCGAGTCATTTGTTTCATTTCCCACGGGCTCGGGTGTGTTTTGGACTCATAGTTGAGATTTTAGTTAATTAAGGGTCAATCAACAAAGGGTCAAGACGACACCGTATGAGTATTTTGAGTGTGCGAGCAAAGCCATTGGATGTTTTAGGAGTGGTTTGCATATATGGTTTGTGTTCGGAAGGTCTCGGATGAGCTTCGGGGTTGAATCAAAGTTTGAAACAATTTAGATGTTATTGGTTCTAGTGTTGCATAGATGCGCAAAATGAGCCATATCTGCGCAAGGTGGACCGCAGGTGCGAGCTAAGGGGGAGCCAGGCTTGATCAAGGCTTGGTCGCAGATGCGAGGGAAAGGCCACAGGGGCGGGATCACACCTGCACGAGGTGGTCCGCACCTGCGAGTTTGGGTTGTTCAGTGGGCTTCGCACATGCGAGGCTTGGGCCGCAGATGCGAGCTCGCAGGTACGTAAATAGCTAAATAGTGGTATTAAAATGCCCAATTCGACTTAGACATTTCATGTCTCATTTTTGGAGCTTGTGAGCTCGGTTTAAGGAGATGTTTGAGGGTTTTTCAAGATTCATCAAGGGGGTAAGCTTCTAACCATTCTTTTATTATTATTTCATTGATTAGTAAAGAATTTCATGGTAGAATATATGATTAGGGATGAGAGTTTCATTGGTTTATAAAGCCTAAAGTTGGAAATGGAGTTTTCTATAATAAATCATGAAATTAATCTTGGATTAGTTCATATTTGATATCTAGACTCCATAGATGATGAGTAAACTAATTTTGGATTAAATTTCCCATTTTGCCCTTTATGGCTCAGATCCTATTTTTGGTGACCTTTTAAGTCCGAAACTTTTGTATAGCAATATGGGTATTGATAAAATCGTGTGTTGACGTGCTTCCCATATTTAAATAGATTGGCACCTTTCAGAAGTGTTACAGAAAGGCAAGGCTTTATTGTGATTTTTGGACTCATATTTCCAAGCAAGTTGAGATTTTGTACCTTATTTAAAGCGTCATGGTTGGTCTAGTTGACTAAATAAAATGGCATAATAGGGATAATAGGGGGTCCCGATACTTGTGAAGTGACGAGCACTTGTATCGGGTACCAGTGATATGTAATGTGTACTTGGGCCTTTTAAATTATGTAGTGAATGTCATGCTTTGGGCACTAGCTAATAGATAGTACGATTATATGGATATGTGATTGGGCTATGAAGCCCATACTTTTCAGTCTTTGTGTGCATATACCTGTCTTATATGATACTGTGTTACTTATCACTCCTTTATACTCGTTTAAAAATGGAAAAGAAGCAAAAGATCGAGTCTTTACTATGAATGGCTAAAGGTTGAATCTGTATTGCATATCTTGGATTCTTATGGTTGTGCATGTCATATTCATACGTCATATGGTATCTCATGCATACTATACTTGAAGATACATATGTTGGTCCGAGGGGAAATGATTCCAAACAAAGTGATGCGCGGATATGAGCCTATGCGGATAGAGATAGGCATTGTGAGCCTATATTTGGCTAAGTGATGTGATTTAGAGCCTATTAATGGCTGAGAACCCGACGAGAAAGGATTTTGGGTGGTATATGGCCCTCGCAAGTCCCACATGTGTCACAATGCATTAATATTCGGAAGTGTGTGTACCGGTGATGAAATCCTTGAATTGCATTACATGACATTGTATTTCATTTGCATCTCACTTCATCCATATTCTTTGTTTGCTACCTGATTTGTGGATTTGATTCTATTATCGTGTCTTGTCAGACTTGAGGAACGAAATGCTATAACCTAGGTTCGGACTAATGATTTCAGAGATTTAGTGCATTAGTATGATTATGGCAAACTAATGACAGTTAGTGTAGAAGTAGTAATCGGAAGGTCATCCCTTGTCTCCATTTACGATAGGGTCGGTTGACGATGTTATTGAGTAGACATTTTTTCCCGTACTCACGTTACACTTGTTGCACCTTTTTGTGTGCAGGATTTATTCCTAGTTCTAAATGGACTTCACGACTATCATGGCAGATCCGTGACACCAAATTCTTCTTTCTTATTTCTGTCTTTTCATTTCCATGCAGCTATGTATTTAGGGATGTAATTCAGACTTGTATTTCTTAATTAGTTCTTGTACTAGTGACTCCAGTCTTGGGGATTTATAGTATCTTTGTATTATTTATATTATGCGACTTATTAAGACTTAAATTGATTTGTTCTAGTTATTTCCACACTTTATTTCTCTAAATATCATGGGTTAAATGGTTGTGGTTGGCTTACTGACCCTTGGAGTTAGTACCATCACAACTTGGTAAATTGGGTCGTGACAACTGTGCTTAGTTGTTGACACATTTTCATGAATTTAATATCAGACGCCTTTTGCTTAATTATTGTCTTATTCAATTTATTCCTAATGAACCATTAATTGAGTTTAGACATTTACTTTACTTTATAAGGTGCTTCCGGTGCGGTTCATTAGCATTGGATGCATGTTGCATTAGGGTGGGTTTTGGGGTAATGCCACCCATCTCCGTTGTACGTTGTTCACATAGCTTGCCTCTTTTTCTTACTCTTGGTAACTCTCTTGCTCGTACGGTGCAATCTGATAAAAGTTTTGCTTTGGAAGAGATATTGCAACCATATTCACTTTCTTGGTCCCCTTCTCTATAACATTCTTAGTAAGGACCACCATTTGAGTCACCAATTGAGCCATTGTCTCATCCATTTCTTCTTCTTTCTTGATGGATTCTCGAGACAACACTCTATAAGTGCCTTGTCCGGCAAATTTCGATGCCATAGTGTGGCAAACATGATTCATCGTGGTCAATCTATCAAGTAGCTCACTCACCATGAAAAAAGATTGATCCATGAGGGCGCCATCTGTCACACTATTGGCCACCGATTTGTTGACCAGGTCAAGTGCCTAATAAAAGGTTTGGAGTAGTACATCATCACTCAACCCATGGTTTTGATATTATTAGAGCTTCTTCTTGTATCGAAGTCATGCTTCATGTAGGGCCTCATCTGGTAGTTGGCAAAAATACAAGATCTCATCACAGAGTTGTAACATTCTAGTCGGAAGGAAAAAGCATTCAAGGAATACTTTTACAAGCTTGGCCCATGGAGTGATGGACTCGGCTAGTAGATCGTCCAACCATGAAGTTGCTTCACCCGTAAGATAAAAGGGGAAGAGCCTTAGCTTGATCGCTTCTTCCGACTCTTTGGATTGAAGATAAGCATAGCAAACCTCATTTGAATTCCTTATATACCTATTAGGATAGTCTGAACCTGATCCCCCAAACAAGCCTTTGTTGTTCAACATGTGAAACATAATTGACGTGACTTGGAAACTTGCATTTCCTGAAATTTGAGGTCGGCAGATAGCATTGGCAAAGTTGGCTACCTCAACCTATCCCTCATTATTCAATTTCGCCATGTCTCCTAAAATAACACAATCGACAACTATACGTGATATGAGAAATAAAGACTTAGTAATGTTTTCACACTACAAAATAGGCAATTTCAAAACCATATTCCCCAACAGCGGCCTCAAAATTGGATGTCGCTCAAATTACACTTTTTAATAGGCGTAAAGCGGTCGTTATCAAATATATAACTCAACTAGGTTGGGATCGAATTCTACAGAGAATACGATGAGAAACGTATTCTATTTTCATGTAATTACTTTAATATGGTCTCTATTTTCAAGGTAACCAAGATTTTGATTTAAGACTGGTTTTAGAAAGTGTAGTTACTAGCAATTTAGTAAAACGATTAAGTTGAAAAAACTAATTGATTGGAGAAGTTGGGTTGTGGGCATATTCAATTGTTATTGAACTCAAGTAGGTGCAGGGTGTGGAAACTCATGTACAAGGAGAGATTGCTCAATACTCCCGCTTGATTTCACAAATATTTTTTCAAGCCTAAAGAGTTGAATTCTTAATTACCCACTAATACCCTTAGTTAAATCTCTTCTATTTCTAATTAGAATTCATTAAATGGGTTTAAAGCCTCAAATTCTCATTAATATACCCTTATACTAGACTCTAGTTTCATTTTTAAAGTTTAACTAGAGATAATAGGCAATGAAGGGTGCTTGCAACCACCACTAAGCAATTTTAGTGAAGGGTAATTATATGCCCACACCCAATACACCATTTTTATATTTTAAAAATCAACCCACTCACAAAAACCAATTTATAACCCACAACCACAATAGGAGAATATCTTCCACTTTGCTTCCAAACACCTAAAACCAAAAGAAATTCTTAACAAGACAATTTAAGTAACTAGAGAATATTTTATGACTTGATTGTTTACACAAAACCCTAGATTTTACATTTATAGGAGCCCAAAATTGGGGAATGAAATATTATAAAAATGTCACCACGTCTCACTCTACGACCGCACAAAGGACCACAGACAGGTCTACGGTTCGCACAAAAGGTCTAGGGTTCACACAGTGGGTCTTCAATTTTCAGATCTGACTTTCTATCTCGAATTGCGGTCTATGGATAGAGCTGCAGAACGGATCTATGGTTTGCAGAGTGTCTCTAGTGCTTCGCATTATCGGATTTGACTTGGCTTGTGTAGTTGATCGAAGCCCAAAATGTGATCCGCGGAACTGGAATATGGACGCAATTTCTCATCGCATTTTAAGTCCCAAGTTCCTCTTACACCGTCAGCTTCTGCGATGTTGAGTCCCTACCTGCGGTCCGCAGTTTGGTTTTGCAATCCGCAAAGAGGGTAATTTTCTACACTTCTTCATTCTTCAACATTTTTGTCCACCTTTATGCATTTTTTTCTAATTTTTGGTGTCCCAATATAAAAACCCTCAAAAGTGAAATAATATAAGAAACACATACTAAACAAGTATTGAGCACATGAAAAATCTATGCAATTAATATCAAATATACCGTAAATTCACGACACATCAACCAGCCTTAAAGTTGATGGATCTTAGCCCTTTCCCCCTTCACAAGGTCGAATCGACCTATAAAGGGCTTGCCACATCCCTTTGCTGCTTTAACAGAGCAAAAAAGAAGATAGATTGATGGAGATAGTGATGGAGAGGTGATAACAACATCGCAAATGGTTTTTATACGATGGTTGGAGGTGGCGATGACCTTTAACTGGTGGCTCATAGTGTTTTTTTTAGAGAGGAGACGAGGAGGTCTGCTTATTGGTTAGGATTTTTAGTTGGCGTAGGTTGCAAATGAAATGAGAAGAGGGTGAGGGACATAGGGGTTTATATGTTAAGGTAGTCCGGTTTGGGTTCTGTTGGTTAAGTCGGTGGGCCAACTGATTTTGGAGAAGAGATTATTGGGCTCAACTGGTTTTAAGAGAAATGGTAAACTAAACCTAGCTTGGAAGAGTTAAACTAATTAATATAATTTAAATTTTATCCTTTCTCTAATTTAAATTAAGTATATATAAGCGTAGAATATTTACCTATAATTAGTAAATTAGTGGAATAGGGAGTAAAATGATTAAGTTATCTTTTAGAAATTAAATGAAGATCGAGTGAAATTAAGATATCCTTAGTGCTAACAAAATTTAAAGAAATGAAGTAAGGTTATTTTAGTAATCATACCTTACATATGTGCAAGGCACGATGTTCGTAATAAGATAAATAATTTAAAGAGTTTCAAATAGAGAAGTAGTATTTCCCTGAATTTTTTTATTTGTAATAAATTACCAAAAAAATATGTTGGTAATTATTCAAAATCAAGAAGAAAAGAGGAATTAATTTTTAGGAAAAGGAGAGCCAAAATTGGCTCTCAATAGTCTTCACAGACTCTTCGAAGATCCTCCTTAATCGGTTTACCCTGAGTACTGCTTTGACAGTCATTGGTGAAGGAGAGATATCTAGGGATGATATCAGTGGCGGGAACTTCCACCTCAACATATTGATCGTCGAACGAAGGCTCGCTGACAGAGCTTTTCTTATCCTCCTTACAAGCGCAGGGGCTTATTCTTCGACCAACTCATCGACGAAGTAGGGAGGCGGGATATAGGAGGCGGTAGATTTTCAGTGGAATCCATTTGGACGACGATAAATACTCTAGAACGTGAGTGTTGGGTTGGAGAAGACATGAATGTGATCCTATAGACTAGAAAGTAAGGATCTTTGGAATCAAGAAAAGAAATCTAGGAACCTTTTGAAAAGAAATACTTTTAAGCTTTGAACACATGGACCAGAGAAAATGAAGACGAAAAATCAAAGAGAATCAATAGATTATATAAGCAAAGGAGCCATCATTAGCTTGGTAAGAAGCGGAAGAAAATCTAGCTTCTAAGACCTATCCGGGAAGTGAAGGGAACTATCTATACTGATAAAAATATAGCAGAAGAGGATCGAAGATGTAGAAAGCATAGTAAAGGACCGTAGTCAACCACCGAATTAGTCAATATGGATCCCAAAGGTCATCTCTCCAACCAACTTCACTCGCACCAGATATCAAGGGGACGGGACAATTCATCTGGAAGTGTTTAGAGTGCCCTGGTAAATGATAACGCCAACAACAGCCAAATTCCGAGATTATTGAGAATCCATTTGATCCCGTTTAATGCCCATGATCTCAACAATTTAATGGCTAAAACGGGAAAGAATCACGGAAGCAATTATCACTAACTTATCTTGTAAATTCACACTTTCCACCATTGTAGACATATGAATACACCTGAATTCACATGTTATTGTACTTGCTTTCTAATAAAATTATTCAAGTTATTGTTCTTGTAATTGTTCGCTGGGCACCAGTCAAAATACTCAATAAGAATCTTTCTGCCCCTTGTTCTCTCAATTATTTTGATTTGATTATCTATTTTTTTATTTTTATAATATTATTTTCTTTACATTCACATTATCAAATTATTAACAAAATTTGGGTTAACTATGCTGCTTGTGACCCCAATTTTAATAATTTAACTGATCAACTTAATAAACGAAATTTAGTCTAAATAATTATTTTTTTAAAATTAAATAAAAAAGATAAACATAATATTACAAGCTAAAATGTCCAACATGGAAGGAGGTTTATGAAATTATACCTACAAAATTTTCTTTACAGAAAAAAGAAGGATTTCGTTCACCTTTCTTTTCTTTCTCCCCCCAACGATTTCGTTCACTTTGGGATCACATTTAAAAAGAAAAGAATTTTTCATAAATAACACTATTTATGTCATGCTTGATGTTACTGTTGAGTTTTTAAAATATAGCAACAATATTTTCCAAAATATACGACACTTACACACATACAATAGCAAATCATATATACATGCATAGTCGTCATACATACAGTAAGCATCTGCTACTATTTTTTTTTATAATAATTTAAAAATATTACTAAAACGTGTTTGCGTTTGGTGCCACGGAGGGAAACACCTGACGGCAATCATCAGAAGAAGCGACTTTTTTTGTACCCTTTTCTGTCTAAAACCCCTCAAAATGCGAGGGCTTTTGGTTCTCCTCATTCTCTCTCTGTCATTTCAATGCGTTCTCTGTGATGTGGATAGAAACGACGTCGTTAATGCTTCTACGGAAGTTAGTTTCGCTAACATGATCGATCAAGCTCTTGAAAAGGAGTTCCATGAGACGGATGACAAGTCCGACGGTTCGTTAGTTCAATCCGCATTGCATGTTTGAATCTGTATAATATGTAACAATTTCTTCCTGCAAGATTTGGTTCGGATACGCTAATAGTAACTTGATATAGTTACCTTTTAATGTGATTTAGGCTTCCGTATTGCTATATGTCTCTCTCATGCTATTATTTATTTTTCATTTCAGCAACGGATCACAGAAGCTTCACCAACAGCGTGTCGGAGCAAGAGGTTTGGCCCTAGTTCCTTTGAGTTGTCTGAAATACTGAAAGTACTTTGGGGCCTAATGACTTGTAAACTTCAAAAAAACTATTGGAGTTTTAGTTAGCACAAGTTATTGGGATAGTTCTTCCGTTATTTGTTCCTTGAAATAGTGCTTGGATGGGATATTTGTTGTCTGATTGCTGATCTGTAACTTTCATGGCTTGTTTGAGGGTTTTCCTTTATGTATTTATTTGCTACAGTTTTTGCGTTTTTCTTTTTTTCAGCTATAATTGGGAACTATTTAATGCACTATTATTCAAGGATGAATTTTTGGGACTGCCATTTGGAACATCTTCTCTGAGAAAGTACATTCTAGTTCTGATAGCGGTTCTTTTCCTGCAAGTTATGTTTTGCTCGCTTCTCTTACTCAAAGATTTATTTATTACCAACTGGTTGGGCTTCTCTTACTCGAAGCAGATAAAAGGTTGGCGCCACGATGTTAGGTCCAGTGGTTGTTCTGCTCATATTTAGAATGAAACTTAATCCCTGTACTCCGATAAACCAAGTTGTGATGCATGATAACGGTGATGGTTGTAGTTCAAGTTAGGCACGGCACAATTTTGATGACAATGAAGTAACATGCTTTTGTGAGCTAAATGGTATTGTGATATTTACTGTCTGTTTAGGTGAAAATCATCATGATAAAATATAGCTTGTTGCTCTTTTGGTATTGATTCCGTTTTCAATAACAGATGACAAGGGGAGAGATGCAAATCTGCATTTGACAAGAAAAACTAATAAAATATTGTCCTATTATGTTTGTACATAAATTTATGAAATAAGGATTTTGATATTGGAGGTTATTGGTTGTTCTTCTTATTCCTGAGATCTAGATACATACAGATTAACATGGCTGCTAGCCTGCTACAGTGACATAAGATTTTCAAAATTAATGATTTGATTGTTTTTTTTTTGAGTTATTGTGCTAGCAGATTGTATTAAATGATGCATTACTCCTTAGCTTAAGGTTCTATTCTTTGCTTACCATGTAGCTTGCAGTTAAAATAAGAAACGTCATAGAAGAACCTTAAGATGTGTCTTCCCGTTTGTGTTATAACTCTGACCTGTTTCCAAATCCGTTGTATTTAGTGCAATAAACATTTCTTGAAATGCTTCATTTCTCAGGCAGTTTTGGAAACTGTTGCAAGGGTCAAGCCCAAGAAGAATGAGACGAAGGAGGAAAAGTAAGGTTAATCTAATATTTGATACATGCTATGGTACTTTCAATGGTCTCCATGTTATTGGAAATGAAAAGAGTGAATAGTGTTGGAATCACTGGTTTATAATAGGTCATTCCAGTTGCATGATGTTTTCCACTTGGAGAATGACAATGGAGCTGAAGATACACCTACCTTGATAGATCGAAAGGTACCTATTGCATCTAGAAAGTATTGGGTCTAGTAATAGGCCGTCCAGGGGCATTGGTAGTAGTGAGAGATGATTATGGATACCTGAACCCGATTTACTAACTGGTAGCTTCCCTCCTGCTCCTCCATCAGGATAATGTGTTTATCATGTCTAATCGCAAGTCGAAGTTTCCAGTGCTGCAGCTAGACTTGAGGTTAGCTTTAACTGTCCTACATCCTGGTCATTTTGAACTAAATGAAAAAGGAAGACTATTATGTTAAGAGGAGCTATATTGTTAACTAATCTGATTTTATTGTAAATCAATGGGCAGATTAATATCGGATCTCGTTGTTGTCATTGTTTCTGCAACTTGCGGTGGCATTGCCTTTGCTTGTGCTGGACAACCGGTGTGATAACTCATCCTTTGCATGTTTATTATGCTAATTGGACATCCTCTTTCATTTTCTTCTGCAGTTCTGCTATTTCAGATGCTGATGATATGTACTTGGCTGCTTTTACACATTATAATTTATGCATTACATGTCAGAAACAAGTAAGTTCTCTCCTGTTAATATCTTTCAGGTTTTCACAGGATATTTGCTAGCAGGATCTATAATTGGACCTGGGGGTTTTAACTTTGTCAGCGAAATGGTGCAGGTATGTTGACATAGATAGTTTATCATGTAAAATACTTTTTATTCAATAAGTAACCAAGATGTTATCAATCAACAAAAACCAGCACTAAAATAGTCAGCAAAATCCAGCACTTCCCCGTCGGCATGGTCAAATGTTTTCTCAATGTCTAGTTTTCATAGACATTGAGAAAACACTCATTTGCAATCTGTATTGCATTAATATTCTGTCTCCTTGGGTAAATGTTACCCGTGTGTCTGTAGTCAGCTTGCCCATGACCATAGTGAGCAACTCAACAACTATATGGCTCCCCACCTAGCTTATGGGCCTGAAGTCCTTAAACTCTACTTCTCCCTTCTCTTGGGGATGGGGGCAATGTATTTAAGATTTTCTTTCAAACTGATGGAACTATTGAGTCAGGTTTGATAACTCCCCAGCACCTCCCATAGAAGGTCATGGATAACCCATCAGGCCTATGTGCTTTATGCCCCATTGAACTTTTTTAAGTCACCAACTCTTCCTCTGTGAAAGACCTTCATGACTAGTTCATTTTATTCTTCAAATATTCTAGAGATGGCGTCACCTTGGAAGGAGGCCTCCCTCCCTTTGCTACTTGTAAAGTGATATATTTAACTTCAATACCTTTTCTCTGTTTTTTATTTTTTGATGAGATAAGTAGTATTATAAATGGCATCAAGAAGATGCATGTGACAAATAGGCACACAGGAGAGAGATTGTCTGCTCTGTTACAATTTGACATATGCTAAGGATAAATAGCTAACAAGGTCCAAAAACTTCAAATGAGAATCTACAGGGGACAGACTATCCCAGCTAGACAAATTTAAAAGTCATCTAGCCTTAAGGGAGTGGATTAGAGTTGATATTCCATCAAAACATCTTCTATTCCTCTCATTCCAAACACACCAAGAAGATACAAGCATGAATCATTTTCCAGAAGTGTCTGATGGATTTATCAACTTTCCAAGAAATCTGACTAATGTAGGCATCCTTGATTTTATCAAGCATGACCCATCTTAAGCCAAAAATTGTAATGAACAACAACAACAACATACCCAGTGAAATCCCACAACGTGGGCTATGGAGAGGGTAGAGTGTACGCATACCTTACCTCTACCTTGGTAGGCAGAACGACTTTTTCCGAGAGACCCTCGGCTCAAGACAAAGCACAAGCACAAACAAAGCGACTAAGCCATGATAGCGAATTCTGAAAAAGAAGCAATAACTAATGCATGTAAATAAGACAAACAAAATACACATAGCAGCATACATCAAACGACAGGGGACTATAAAGCAATATTGTGCCTACTAGTATGATAGGCGAAGCGGGCCTACAATAATAACACTACAACTACCAGTTTGTAAGCGTAGACTACCTACTACCCTTCTACTCTAATTCGTGTCCTCCATAACTCCCATCTAAGGTCATGTCCTCAGTGAGCTGCACTTGCGCCATATCCCGTCTAATCACTTCTCCCCAATACTTCTTCGGCCTACCTAACATGTTCCAAATATCAGCAGTCACTATGCAATGTAGAATGAGATGTCTGTTAGTTTCTGTATTCAATGTGGAATGAGATGTCTGTTAGTTTCTATCAGGCATGACCCATCTTAAGCCAAAAAATTGTACAATGAACATGTTCCAAATATCAGCAGTCTATGCAATGTAGAATTAGATGTCTGTTAGTTACTATATTCTGCTGACACATATAGCATCTGTTACCAGTGGTTATATTCCTTTCATTAAGATTGTCTTGAGTCAAACAATGCCTCATGTGGTGCTATCTGACTGAAACATAACACCTTGGGTGGGGTTGGGGGGTGGGGGTGCTTTAGTTTTCCAAATAAGTTTCCATGGCCAAGTGTCCACCATTTCATACTGGGCACACAGTGATGTATATCCTGCCTTCACTGTATATTACCCATCTGACTTTCCTTCCCATCTGATTCTGTCTGCATCCTTCTCAATGATTGTGCAATTCCCCAATCTAGTAAGCATGCTAAATAACTCTTCCAGTTCGCAGTATTGGAAGTATCTTCTGAAGTTAGGAGAGCAAGTGTTGTTGTCTCTGTTTTGGGAGATGGTGGAGTTTGGGTTACTTGAGATTGAGAAGAGAGCTGGATGTTCATACTGGAGTGTAGTGTTACCTATCCATCTATCTTTCCAGAACTTGACATGCAAACCACAATCAGCTTGGTTTACAATACCAGTTGATTTCCTCCCAAAGTTTGGCAATGTACTTCCAAGGGCCAACCCCAAAGGGTGCTCTGGAGACTTTGGTGCACCAGAGTCACTGAATTCCATGTTTTGCTGAGACCACCTTTTTCTATAAGGCTTGATCTTCCCTATTAAAACCTCCATAACCATTTCATAAGCAGACATTTATTTTGGACAACCAAATTCTTGATACCTAAACCACCAGTTGCTTAGGAAGTGTGATTTTTGGCCATTTGACCAGATGCAATTTGTGAGACTTGTTCTTCCCTCCCCATAGGAAGTTCCTTCTAATTTTGTCTAGCTGCAGCTATACCTTTTTTGGAATGGTAGAGAGACATGTAGTATGTGGGTATGCTGTCTAGGACACTGTTTGTGAGTGTAAGCCTTCCCCCTAGAGAAAGGTATTGCATCTGCCATGAAGCATTTCTCTATGATGCCTTCCCATACCTCCACAGCTCTATATTTATCCCCTAGATGTAAACCCAAATATGCTGTGGGCAGTGTTCCAGTAGTGCAACATAGGATGTCAGCCAAAGTCTCCAGGTTCTAGACTTCATTCACGGGATAAATGGTGCTCTTGAGCATATTATTGTTGTCCTGATAAGATTTCAAACACTAGTAATGTATAGATTTAAATGGAGCACCTGTGACTCCTCAGCTCTACAGAAGATGAGTGTAACTACGAGATGTTATTGAGTTTCCAGGCACATTTCCCACTTTAAACCACTTAATCCACTGCAGGCTTCTGTTTTTGTTGAGCATTTTGCTTAGCCCTTCCATTGCTAGTATAAAAAGGAAGGTGGACAGCGGATCCCTTTGTCTGATGCCTTTTTGAGGAGAGAAAAAACCAAGTGGGATAGAGTTGATCAATATTGAGTATTTCATTGGGGTAAAAAGTTCTCTTTTCAATAGAATAAGATATGAGATTTTTTTGATTGGCACCAAGGTAGAAACTAGAGAAGCTGAATATTTTCTCTTTTTTTTGAGTGAACATCTTAATGATTTTAAGACTTTGTACAAGATCTAAATGATTCAAACCTGTTAAGAGCTAATAATTGGTTGTGAAAAAAGAAAAACAAATACACTTAATAGGCAGATTTAGGCCTCTATTAAGTGGAAGGAGCTAATAATTGGCTGTGAAGAAAGAAAAACAAACACACTTAATAGGCAGATTTAAGCCTCCATTAAGTGGAAACAAATGAGGCCTATGAAGCTACATACTTTTTTGTGCCTCTGTACTCAGGTTTCCCTTAAAACCCCAGCTTAAGTTATTAGCATTGGAAGACAATAAGGCTGAGATAGAGTTGCAGACTGACCAATTCTTTATAAGTTAGCTCCTTTTGTCCCAAAGATCAGTTACAGTCTTTCAGGCCATGTTTAAGGTCCACTCAATTCTTGCACTTTGCCCCTCACTGAATTGTATGGACTTGAACATGTTACACTTACTATTTTACCTTTAGCAGTTCGTAATCTGTAAGGGCTAATGAGCCATTGCATACATTTTCAGAGTTTTGATATGCAAATGTATATATTTGGTGAGCCGCTTAATGGCCATCTTACCATTTCCGCTCCTGGAAATTCAATTTCCTTACTAACTGCATTATGCAAACAGTTATAGCCTCCTGGTAGATTTTTGTGCTTATGGTACGTTTATGTTATTTAAGTTGTCTATTCGACTATCACCATGGAATTTGTGTTAATGGTCTAACGGGTATATTCTACTTAGGTTTTCTATGTTCAGTGTTTCCTAATATCCAGTGGTTGCATCATTCAGGTGGAAACAGTTGCTCAGTTTGGTGTTATTTTTCTTCTATTTGCATTGGGTTTGGAGTTCTCCACGGCGAAGGTTTGCTTTTGATTTCTAAATTACAACAATTTTGTACTTTATCTCATTGAGCGAAAGCATAAATGCAATTTTAACTTCTAACCGCAGCTTCGCATTGTTCGAGCTGTTGCTGTGCTAGGAGGGTTACTCCAAATATTTCTCTTCATGTGTTTATCTGGTATAACAGCCTCGGTATGTGATTTCTATTATCACCTTTTTTAGCTACCTTTTCGACATGTAGTTCAGCTCTGGGAATTTGCATTTTTGAAATGTTGGTCTAAATGTTTGAAACTCCAATTATGCAAAATTTAGCTTCCGTATCTCTAATTATGTAGTTCCTTCAACTTATTCATAACCATGAACCAATGATACTTACAGTTATGCGGTGGGGAGGCATCTGAAGGTGTTTTTGTCGGTGTCTTCTTATCAATGTCTTCGACCGCAGTGGCAAGTCGATGTCATTTTTGAATTTATCTTTCCAATTTAATTCATTGTACCATCAAGTATTTTGTCATGGGTTTTTATTCATTTTTCATGTCAGGGGTGAGATTGAGAATAGCTCTCCCAAATAATGGAAGTTTCCCTGTTCCTAGAGGAAAATGGAAAAAAAAAATCAGTTGATATTTAATTTTATCTAATGTATAATTTAGGAAAGGAGAATGTGAATTTCTATTGCGTATGCATGAATAACTTTCTATTTTGGGTTCAATACCCTATATCAGTTACTTTTACAAACTGTTAGGACCTCTGTTGAGTGCTGGAAGACAGGAAGTAACCTCCCCAGTCTAGGAAAGGTTTTATGAATAATCTGAAAAGTGGTGTGTTGTAGAAAGATGTACTGATAGAAGAAAGTGTATTATACAAAGATGTGGAATGGGATTCACTTAAATTTGAATATTGTCACAATACATGATGCATAAGCATTTCGTTTCTGTCTGGATCAGTTTTGTGCGTAACTTGCTGCTTGAGAATTATGATTCGAGGTATTAAAGACCCAAGAAATTTGAGAGTAACTGGAAATTGTTTCAGGACTCCCTGACCTGCTACAGATTTTATCTCACAACACATTTGCTGTCATAACTGGCTAATTACTGAATAGGGAAAAATGGGAAAACAAAAGGGAATGCATTTTGAATGTTGAATCCCCTAATCGGATGTTATGGACTGAAAATATCGTAAAGGGCACATTATGCTTTTATTAGTAAAGCTGGTTATAAATGTATTGAAGATCTTTTATGAATAACAGGTGTTGAAATTTTTGATGGAAAGAAATAGTGTTAACACCCTCTATGGGCAAGTCACCATTGGAACTCTTATTCTGCAGGTCTGTCTCAGCTGTCCTTCTCTTTCATGAATATAGCAATGTCTTTGACAAAATATTGGCTCAGCGCTATCTTTCACTTGGATGTGTTGTACCAAATTTTTTTCCTATTCATCAGAATTTTTTTGTTCTTCTCAAGATTCTCCCCTGATTTGAACTTTTGAGATGTCTCTGGCTTCAGGATTGCACAGTGGGTTTGCTATTTGCACTGCTTCCTATCTTAGGCGGTACTTCTGGTGCACTTCAAGGAATGTTTTCCATGGCAAAACTGTAAGCAGTGGTGATTGAATGATTTTTGAATTTGGAATATAGACTCAAATCTATATGAAACAACTATGTTGTGACATGCATTAAATCATATTTTGTATCTCCATAATGCCATATGTTGGTCAAATTTCGTCTTTCTTGGAGGTGAAATTATGATTATGGTAGTTATCTGGAAATTATGATGCCAAGCAGAAGTGCTTTCAAGTTAATCTTGAACTTCTACCTTGTTTGACACTTCCTTTTTATCAGTAAAAGGTAATTTTTATTTATTTCCAGCAACAGCGTATATGCTGGGAGGTATGTATCATAATCTGCATCACAGCATGTGTAATAAGCTCAAAAATCAGTCATAGCCGAGTATAGCTGCATTACATGTTGTGCAATAAGCTCAAAAAGTCAGTCTTTACATCATTAACTAAATCCATGTTGCACCAAAAAGAAAGTAAAGAGATACTCCCTCCGTTCACTTTTACTTGTCACGTTTCGCTTCTCGAGAGTCAATTTGACTAATCTTCCAAGCCAAATTGAATTAAATTAATTCAACATTTAAAAACTAAAATTTTGATATTCGAAAACTATACGAAAAATACTATAAATGTTGGTCAAAGTCTATGTAGTTCGACTCTCGAGAAACGAAACGTGACAAGTAAAAGTGAATGGAGGGAGTACATATGTACTTCACTGTAATTATAGATTCTTTTTGCTCAAAATAATTCTTGCATTTCCTTCCTTCCAAATGGACCGCCGGATTGCAATTTGCAGCTGAGGTTGAGTTCCAGTCCTTAACTGAAGCTTTTCCCAAAACTTTTCTGCACCTTCATTGAAGTAGTTCCAATGTAGACTTTGGCTTTGACCAGTTAAGTCCCGACATGTTTAAAGAAGTCCAAAGCTGAGAGGTGAAACTGCAGTGCTTCGTATTGGTTTGACACCTTAAGTGTGAAAACCCACTAGCTTAGACCAACTACTTTGAACCTGTTGGGTTTTGTGCAAAACCAATAAAAGTCAGCTGGTGAGTCATTCTGGTTCAGGTGTCATGTCTCTCTCTAAGCACTTAGGACATATATCTCGTACGCACAACATATGTATTGCAGGAGACCAAGAAGAAGAAGAAAGAATAAGAGAACATTTCCTGATTTTCTTTTCATTCTTCTATGCTATTGATTGTATTAAATAGTTCAAATGTCAATCTTGTCCTTGACTGCTGCTATCCCTTTGATTACAGATTTGCTGTTCTGGTCACATTCTTGACCATTTTGTCGGTATTATGTCGCACCTGTGTACCTTGGTTTCTTAGGCTAATGATAGGCCTATCTTCACAGGTAATTTTGTATCTATTGAAATAAAAACCCTTTGTCACAGCTGTTTCTATGTTTTGACTGTGATTTACTGAATTCTTTGCAGACTAATGAACTGTATCAACTTGCATCTGTGGCTTTCTGCTTGCTTGTTGCTTGGGTTTGTCTCCTTTTCATATCTCTGAATAGAAATTGCATGGTTCTCAACTTTTTAACCTCTTACTATCTCCTAGAAATGGCCTACTTGTGGATTAAATGAACTATTGCATCTCAGTGTAGTGATAAACTGGGATTGAGTCTTGAGCTGGGTTCTTTTGCTGCTGGAGTGATGATATCAACAACCGATCTGGCTCAACATACACTTCAACAGGTTTGTCATCTCGTACATTTCATCAGCGTTTTGTTTTCTTCGTGTCTCTCTCATTGCTATCGTTATCTACGCGCAAGATACTGAACTGTCTTTCAAGGCAAAGATTCTTAATTGACCCTTAGCTTTATCAAAAATTAAGATTATCTAAATGGAACAAGTATAAAAAATGAGAAAAGGGTAAAAAATGGCCCTCAACTATGGGAAATTGAACAAGCCTGCCCTCTGTTAGAATTTGGTCCTAAATATGCCCTTATCGTTAATGTACTGGCTAAGATTTGCCCCCTCAACTATAAGAAATAGAACAAATTTGTCCTCTGTTTAATTTGGTCCAAAATATACCCTTATTGTTGAAGAACTTTCTCAGATTGGCCTCTCAGAACTAACGGAATTCACTTTTTTCAATCAACCCTTTTAGTTTAGGGTAAAAGGTTTATTTGAAATGTGACATTCTTTTTGGGACATACTAAAAAAAGAAAGTGTGCCACACAAATTGGGATGGAGGGAGTAATAAATATGCTAATTTCCATAACGATGTAACAAAATTACAGTGCAGCAGATAGTGATCAACCCCTGTCTTCTGCTATATAAGCAGCAATAGCTTATTATTACAGATCTCAACCTTCTCAAATTATCTTGCTGTCAAGATAGCATCCGACACAACTCATTGCACGTGAAATGCTCTTTTCAGTGCTCTAGTACTCCACAATGATTTCCATTAGGGTAGAGTTGCATACAATGAATAATTGGAAAGAATATTTTTAAGGCAAATCTAGAAATATACTTAGAGGCAAGTTCTATAGGGCGGTGGTTAGACCGACTATGTTGTATGGTGCGGAGTGTTTTGCCAGTCAAGACTTCGCACATCCAAAAGGTGAAAGTTGCGGAGATGGGGATGCGTAGATGAGGATGCTGAGATGGATGTGCGGGCATACAAGGAGGGATGAGATTAGAAATGATGATATCTGGGACAGAGTGGGAGTGGCCTCGGTGGAGGATAAGATGCGGAAAGCGAGGTTGAGATGGTTTGGGCATGTGCAGAGGAGAGACAAATGCCCCAGTGCGGAGGTGTGAGAGGTTGACTATGGACGGGTTCAGGAGGGGTAGAGGTAGGCCGAAGAAGTATTGGGGAGAAGTGATTAGACGAGATATGTCGCAGATGCAACTTACTGAGGACATGACCTTAGATAGGGGGTACACTAAAGGACAAGGATTAGGGTAGAAGGGTAGTAGGTAGTCGAGCGTAGCCCTACTTGCGCTTGCAAACTGGTAGTTGTAGTGTTATTATTGTAGGCCCGCTTAGTCTATCATACTAATAGGCGCAGTATTGCTTTATAGTCTCCTGTAGTTTGATTTCTGCTGTTATGTGTCCTTTAGTGTACTTTGTTTAGCTTATTTACTTGCGCTAGTTACTGCTTACTTTTTCGAAATACGCTATCATGGATTATTTACCTTTGATACCAGCATTTTCATACTGCTTTAAATTTTTTTCTGACCGGGTATGATTGTTTCTCTTGCTTTGCTTTTGTTGTTGCTTTGCTTGTGCTCTGTCTTGGGCCGAGGGTCTCTCGGAAATAGCCGCTCTACCTACCAAGGTAGAGGTAAGGTCTGCGTACACTCTACCCTCCTCAGACCCCACGTTGTGGGATTTCACTGGGACCGTAGCTGTAGCTAGAAATATACTTAGCCTTAAGTTTACATCTCTTTCTTTGTTAGCTTTTTGGTGTAACCTGATCTTAGTACATGAAGTAGATGCCAAGTTAGATACAATTGAGTTGGTGTAACCTGATCTTAGTACATGAAGTAGATGCCAAGTTAGATACAATTGAGTAGATGCACAATATGTAATTTTATTTTGAGGCATAATTTCGAAGACCTCTCTCCAGGTTTGGTTTTATCTCTCTCACCCCTGTTGTGGTTTGCAATATTATGCTCACAACTCCCTTAGTTGACAGCTTTGTAACAATTGTTTTAACTTAATAATCATTAATGCAAACCAAAAATATAACTTGACTACTTTGCCCTTTTATAATACAAGTTTTTGAATTGCTAGAATATGATAGCATAATTGTGCTAACATCCAACAAGGGAACACAAAGAATCGACTCCCTTCTAGAAACTTAACCTTTCATTTTCCATAGACTCTTATATCCTTCACCTTCCATTTCGCGTACAAAGGAGTATATCTATTGTTGGGCATTTAATGTGTTTCAATCCTGAAATGAAGAAGATCTATCTGATATGATCCAACTTGGGAACGTATGAAAATAACAATCAAATATGCGGAATTAAACAACACAAAGTAAGATAGGTTTGATAGAAGAAATATAGGCGAGAATAGAAGAAAAAAGGGATTGAAATCAAGTAATTGATCACAAACCAAGGGAGAAGAGACTTGAACTCATGCTTGAATTACCAACTTGGATACATTCAAAGAGAGGTTCAATTGGAGAGATTAAGACTAACCCTACACTCGGTAGGAGCACTACACTACACTACAATCTAGAACCTAGATGCTAGAGAATCACTCTCAATCAATATTCATCCAAAAACTAAGTAATGAAATAACAAATGTAGTATTTATACTACTTAGGCTGAGAAGACTACTAAACTATTACAATTATGCCCTTAATGAAGTAAGGGCCTTGTTTGGTGGTCTTTTCAAAGAATGATGGCTTTGTCTTTAAAGATTGGCCTCT
The DNA here is from genome assembly GCA_034509755.1 of Anisodus tanguticus. NCBI lineage: Eukaryota > Viridiplantae > Streptophyta > Magnoliopsida > Solanales > Solanaceae > Anisodus > Anisodus tanguticus. Next base: position 31,133,446 of record CM067544.1, on the reverse strand, counting down.
TTGCATAAATAACCACCTCCGGTCTTGACATCTTCATCCAATCCCATGCTTCTCTTCTTCAACCAAGTTGAGTCCCTCAAGGATCTCCAAGGTCGCTCCTTGCATGAACATGACTCATATGGCTTGGAGCTCCTCGACATAGTCTCGGGTGAAGGAACTTGAGTGAGTTGTGTCTTGTTCCTTCCATGCTATTTCCCATAGCTTGATCATCTTCACACATAGGTCTTCAATGGCCTTCAAAAGCTTATCCTTCATCAACAAGGGGTGTGGGGTGTGAAAATACCCGTTTGAGACCCCTTGAAGCTCCTCAAATGCGATGAATATGCTCCATGGATCATCATTGGTTTGAAGCCGAGTTCCACCGCGAAACCTAGCTCTCATAATCACCCTTGTGCATTCTCCCATTCTTGAAAAGGATCTGTCCTCGAATCCGAACCTTGCAAAAACCAAGGAAAGATATACGAAAATATGGTCCTCAAATCATGAGGGTTAGCTCAAAAGGAAATAATCATACGTTCACTCCAAGTACGGATGAACTTGTGGTACAACCACACATCAATGGTTATCATGAACAAACTCCGCACATATGAGGTTTCAAGAAGTTGATTCCTCCAATCATGAAATGAGGATAAAGCAAAGAAACCAATGGATTCAAAATACAAAGCATGCAATGCTACATTGGTTCTAGACGACATGAAACACATTTGATCCTCATCTCTCAAACAAAAACATTCCCAAGATAGTATAATGACCAAGTCACATAAAGCCTCCCCGGGGTCAAAAGGAAGAAATATCCACACATCTTGGTCAAGATCACAACTATTTACCCCACAAGAACCCCCTTCAACATAAGATGCACCCAAAATACAAACACGAGCGTCATCATATGCAAATAGATAGTAAAGAAAGGTGTCACTCAAAACAACTTCTTCATCTATAGTGTCCTCAAATGTAGCTTCACTATTAGGTTCAAGAACAAGATCAAGCATGCTACTACAATTTTGGACACATAAAGAAGAATTAGGATGGCCCTTCACTTCAATCTTCCATTTGGCTTCATTTGGGATAGCCTTCTCATCTTGTGTTGGTTGCTCCTTGTCAAAGCGTTGAGCAATTATTTGTTGGAGAGCATTTCTTATTCTATCAAAATATGAAAGATCAAAACCACTCACTCTAGGAAGCGGTTCACTTGCACTTGCTTCTTCTTTAAGGGATATGGGTGGAAAAGAAAGCTCCCCTGTTGTCCACTACATACTTGTACCATTCTTGCTCATATGGAATCCTATGTTCTTGGAACCAAGGATATCCTAAACATATGTGACAAGTATCTATGGGAAGTACATCACACCAAATCTCCTCTTGGTACTCACCATGTGTAATGAATACCTTCACTTTCCTATCAACCCAATACCCTTCCTCATCATAATAAGGATACCGTCTTATCACACAAGGTATCCTCAACCATTCAACCACATGAGGGGTGATGAAGTTTGTATAACAATCATCATCAAGCACAAGAGAGAATCCCGCACATCCACAAACATTCACCTTGGTTTTGATAGTTCGCCTCTTTGGATCAATCCCCTCTTGATACATTGGGTTCCCTCTACTCCCAATGCCTATCGATATCGATGTTTCCCTCCTACCTTCAACATCATATCCATATTGAGAACCTGACACATTTGTATTAGGATAAGGAACATAAGATATTGTACTTCTTAAAGTAGGAAATGTACACTCTCTTTTCCTTCTAGGACGACTTTTACCTCCAACCCACACACTTATACCATCTCGCTTAGTATAGGAAGTATCACGAGGGGATGCACGTGAATATCCTCTAGAAAATTCTTCACAAGGTTCACACTCAAGTCCACTACCCTCACGGTCATATTCACCACAAAGTGCCTAACCACTCGATTCATGTTCATCACAACTCCCTATTTCATGCGACTCTTCATAAATTGATTCATGAGGTATGTGTGAGAAAGAACTATACCTCAACCTCAAGTCGCCTCCATATCCGTGGTGTGTAGAATGATGATCTTCATAACCATCGTCTTCACCATACGACTCTTCATTAGGCTCTTCTACTCCCTCATCTTGTTCATAAGATCCATGGGATCCATTTACCTCATATTCGCCTCTAGAGTAGTGCTCTTAACCATCATATGGTTCATGATCATAGTGACCCCCATCGTCTCCATAAGCTCCATCATCATCATGGTCATAACCTCCGTCACTAGAGCCATAGCCTCCCATATCATCATCACAAGATCCCGAAGCGATAAACGACGTGTTTCCTTATAACTCCTCTCCTTATGACCCCTCTTCGTGTACCTACAAAATGAGCAAACAAGTTAGTAGCAAAACGTCCTCACACCACTTGTATTTGCACTCAAGTCTTACCACAACCTAATGCTTCTTCCAAAGTTGGTATAGAAACCACTTGTCCAATCAATTCATACAGTTGCTAAGTTTTGTGGAAGAATAGATTCTTGTTTAAGGAATGATGGACGACTCAAAAGAAACGGACAAGAGCCAAAGAAGTTCAACGAAATAAAACAGAAAAACTTAAGAAAAATTAGCACGAAATAAAAATGAGACTCAAGAACTAGTTAACAATCAAGTAAGAATAATTACTAATTGTTAATTAGCTTAGAAAATTAAAGAAGTGAGAAGGAAAGAAGAAAGTGATGAAATTCAAGAATTAAGTAACAAATGAGTAGGTTTAATTACTTATTGTTAATTAATTAGAAGTATTAAAGTAATAAGAATATGATAAATAATCAAACCGAGAGAAATTTGGGTGAAAAATGGCTTAAAATTCACTTTTGAACAAGCTAAAGCCTTTTCAGTGCCAGTGCTATAACACTCACTAAGGCACTGACGTAGAAACTAATAGAATGACAACTCTCTGAAGTTGGACCCACGCGCTAACAGGGCGTGACTGGGCGTGGATTGCTGACAAGGCTGGCTGATGAGGCAGCCATGCGTGCAGGCGTTGATGCGTTGGTGCTTCGTGGTGCTGATGTGGCGGGGTCCTGCCGACGTGGATTTTTGGATTTTTTTAAAAAACAATCCGAAAATGGCCGAAATTGGGGGCCCCACCAAACCTAAAATCTTCTTTTTTTTTGCCCTAGAAACACTTTTTGACCATTTGACTTGAAGATTTTTGGATCAAACACACCCCTTTTAGGTCTTCTTTTCTATGATGATTTAAAGTTCTTCAAGAACACCAAATTTCCAATCACCTTCAAATCAACCCCAAATTGCACCAAAATTAAATCCGAGCTCTCCTTGATGTAGAGAACGAAACCCAATAGGTTTCAAGTTCCAATTTCACCTTCTTCAACAAGACCCACTTTCAAGTTCTTGAAGGTTTAAAGGTCCTTCAGTGGTGGATTCTTCAATACTTGTTCAAATGACCTCCAATTCTCACCAAATTTAATATCCAAACTCCCCTTGATGAGTAAAACAAAACCCACAAACTTTTGAGGCCAATATCACCTTCCTTCACCCAACCCTATTTTCAAGTTTCAAACCTTGAAGCTCCAACAATGGTAGAATGTTCAAAACACCTCCAAATTGAACGAAACTTGAAATTTAGGTTCAACTAACACTAGGGAACAAAAATCTAGTGTCAAAACAATAAAATTAACACAATTTTGTTTTTGGGAATTTTCGGAATGCTTTTTTTTTTTTTTTGGATTTTCAAAATAGAAGAACCTAGGATTAAGAATTGTAGATACAATCCTTTAGCCTAGGCTCTGATACCAAATAATACGATCCAAATTGGGAACGTATGAAAATAACAATCAAATATGCGGAATTAAACAACACAAAGTAAGATATGTTTGATAGAAGAAATATATGTGAGAATAGAAGAAAGAAGGGATTGGAATCAAGTAATTGATCACAAACCAAGGGAGAAGAGACTTGAACTCATGCTTGAATTACCAACTTGGATACATTCAAAGAGAGGTTCAATTGAAGAGATTAAGACTAACCCTACACTCGCTAGGAGCACTACACTACACTACAATCTAGAACCTAGATGCTAGAGAATCACTCTCAATCAATATTCATCAAAAAACTAAGTAATGAAATAACAAATGTAGTATTTATACTACTTAGGCTGAGAAGACTACTAAACTATTACAATTATGCCCTTAACGAAGTAAGGGCCTTGTTTGGTGGTCTTTTCAAGGAATGATGGCTTTGTCTTTAAAGATTGGCCTCTTTGCATAAATAACCACCTCCCGGTCTTGACATCTTCATCCAATCCTATGCTTCTCTTCTTCAACCAAGTTGAGTCCCTCAAGGATCCCCAAGGCCGCTCCTTGCATGAACATGACTCATATGGCTTGGAGCTCCTCGGTATAGTCTCGGGTGAAGGAACTTGAGTGAGTTGTGTCTTGTTCCTTCCATTCTATTTCCCATAGCTTGATCATCTTCACACATAGGTCTTCAATGGCCTTCAAAGGCTTATCCTTCATCATCAAGGGGTGTGAGGTGTGAAGATACCCGTTTGAGACCCCTTGAAGCTCCTCAAATGTAGTGAATATGCTCCATGGATCATCATTGGTTTGAAGCCGAGTTCCACCGCGAAACCTAGCTCTCATAATCACCCTTTTTCCATCCCGTATCGTATCACTATCTGACCTAAATCATCAAAACCTTCTTCAATTTAAGTTCCTTGTTTAATCTATGAACTTGAATTTCGCATTTGCTCAAAATGTCAAGGTATATCATTGTTTTAGCAATAGCTTTTATTCAATGAAGCTTGTTGACCTAAAGTTCAAACCTCGTAAATAGATGGAGAAGGTTAGTATGTAATAATTGAGGCTATAAAAGGATAATTTTGGAATATTATAAAGATATTATTATTCAAAAATACTACAGTTAACAATTGTTACAATTGTTACAAAGAACTAAAATGGGAGAGGTGATTGTAATATCACAAACCACGTCCACGTGGGAGGTGAGTGTTACAAAGCCAAACCTGGGGAGGTTTATGAAATTATTCCAATTCCCTATTACTTATAATTTTTTTGGCAATAATACGATTTCATTGTAAAGCATTTTGGAGGTGGTTTTCTCCAAACTAATTTTGGAGCCGAGGGTCTATCGGTAACACCCTCCCCAGACCCCACCTGTGTGATTACACTGGGTATGTTGTTATTTACCAACTTCTCGAAATTGTGTGCTCAATACAATTCTGAAGGAGTGTCTCCACCACCCCAAATTTTCAATGCTGCTATGATCTTCTAAATGATTCTGTGTGTGTGTATGCACCCACATATTTGTACGTGTTTATATATAGATGTCTGTGTGTACACAGTGTGTATGTACGCACACATATCTATGTGTGTATGTACGCATATATATTTTTCTCCCAGGGATTCATTTCAGAACAAGAACTACCCTTCATAAAAGATCATGTGGTGGTAATAGCATTTTCCGGTGCGAAAAACTGCTGGAAAGTGTGAATATGGGGTATTCTGCCACCGATTTAGATATTGGATGCTACATGAACAAAACTATTGAATCTCGTCATTAATGTGATTTCTTGATTTGAATATTTTTTTATTTCTGACACTAGTAGTATTAACAGGATCAGAGAAATTGCTGTGCATGTGGCTCTGCATGTACTTGTGTGTATTTTTGATGGGTAAATGTAAAGAGAGAGTACACTGGAAGTACCACTGTACAAAGAGGGTATAGAAAGCCTGTTTGCATGAAAGCTCTAAGGATAATTGGAGATATATGCCTAATGTATTGCTGTAACACACCTAAACGAACTTAGCAAAAATAACCCGCAAGGGCTTTGGTTCAACAGTAAAGGTAGTACAATGTGGGATGTGTGGTAGGCGCACGTTACAAGTTTGAATCCTGGTTGGTTAACCAACTCTGGTATTTAAATGTAGAAGGGTAGAGGAGCGGGATGCATCATACATCAAATTTCTTAGTTGGGAACTAATGATTTCTTCTGTTACCAAAAAGAAAAACAACTTTAGCAAAAATAAAGGAATCATACAAGAGCCAACCTTTTGCACAATACCTTTCCTTGATCTAAGTTATCCTTTAACATTTCTGTAATCATGATTAGATTTGCATTCCGGATGTTCAAGTCCCATTCTTGTAAGATATTGATAGGCTACACTGGGATTATCGCCCATATACAAGAGGAATACAGGGTATAGAAGGCCTGTATGCATCAAGGTCGTACGTGGAGATTTTATGTCAACTCCAGTGCTACGATAGACCTAAACAACTCTAGCTAAAACAAAGGAACCCTGTGTGAGGTTATGCTTAATTCCTTTCCTTGGTGTGAGCTATCTTCCTACTGTTCCTTAACATCCTTGTAATCATGGTTAGATTTCCATCCAGATCTTTCAACTACCATCCTTCGAAGTAATTTGATTAAGAGAGTACAGGGTTATTTCCCATATAGGATCTTGTATGTGTCAAGGCTATAAAAGTACCTGGAGATCTAGGCCTCTTCTACCACAACAGACCTAAACAATTAGCAAAAATAAATGAAACCCTACAAGAAACCTAATCATTCACATAGTAACTTTTCTTGGCCTAAAGTTTCATCCCTACCCTTCTTGTTTTCTTTACCGTCCTTGCACAACTCTTGTCAATCTGCAGCATCACATTCTTAAAATTCTCATCATCTAATTCCCATGAGGGTCTTTCTGCCGAGCTTTTGCTATCTGGATTCAGTCCTATGACTTTATTCCCCCTTATTAATAGTCATCTGTGGTTGGACTTTTTCTGTGATGTTATTAATGCCTGATTAGAACGGACTAGGTCCTCTTCTTCTGTTGTAACTGACTAGCTTCAACCCTCAGTTTTGCGTATGACAACATCTTTACCATTTTTCTGGTAAAACTGCCTTATTTTTGCTCTGGTCCCTTCCTTCCCCCTCTTCTACCATTTAATGGAACCAAATACACTTCCTCTCTAAACCCTCCATCCTTTGGTTCCCTAATCTGTTTCAACAACACAAAACCTCGGCGAATACTCCACCTTTTCCATCTCAAAAGTGGGCCTCACCAATGTTCATTTTCCTCCATGATTCTCCTACCGAGTCTGTTTTCTCGTTCCTAGCCTAATCTTCCTGGCATAGCCCTGGCCAGGCTTAGCGAGAGAATAAAAATACTTCTGAAGACATAACTTTCCTTATCTAAGACTTTTTCCGGTCTTGTGTACTTATTCTCCAGAATTCTGTAATATTCCATCTTTAGAAGTTGGGATGGGTTGTCCAGGTTGCTACCGGACCCATTTTTTATTTATTGAGGCTTTGAGCTTATATATATATTTCTTTTCTGAGGAAATGACTCTCTCTTAACAGTTTCATAGAGTTGTAGGCATGTTAAAAGATGTGGGTTTCACATACTCTTAGCTTATGGTTAGATTGTTACATCATCTGCACTACATGCATTGTTCTTAGCTGGGTATTCATTTTGTTGCAGGTTGAACCTATACGGAACTTCTTTGCTGCTCTTTTTCTAGCTAGCATTGGAATGCTCATCCATGTTCATTTTCTTTGGAATCACATCGATATCTTAGTAGCAGCTGTTATATTGGTTATCGTTATAAAAACTATAGTGGTTGCTGCAGTTGTGAAGGGTTTTGGTTACACCAATAAGGCTGCAATTCTTGTAAGTTCTCTAAATCTTTTGAGGTCATTATTTCTGAACTCTTTTGATATATAAAGCATCTATTATATCTGGTCCTTTCTACCCGTAATTTTGCATTACTGACTCTTTTTGTATGGTATGTCCAGGTTGGAATGTCTCTGGCTCAAATAGGAGAGTTTGCTTTTGTTCTTCTTAGCCGTGCTTCAAATCTTCATCTAATTGAGGTGCTGGTTTAGTAGCCCTTTTTAAGCAGTGTCGAGAATTCTTTTATGCTTATGTCTACAATAATCTGATGTCATGTGATATGTCAATTGCCATTTTGTAGAAATTGTGTGACTTGATGGAATTGAAATTGATTTACTAATAAGTTGTATTTCTTTACTCGTTGCCACTCTCAATTATGTATATTCAATCACTGTTGTGTTATCTGACTGCTGATTTGAGATGAGTAATGGAATTCGGTTATGCTGTAGGGTAAAGTGTATATGCTGCTTCTGGGCACAACTGCACTTAGCTTGGTATGTTTACTGTTTATTCTCTTTTCTAGAAACAGTTGCTGTAGCTTATATACTTCTGCGAGTCTGTTGTACTTTTTGCTTGCCTTCTCGCTTTGGATACTCGTTTACGTTTCTATGAATGATAAATTGACGAGAATAGCTGCTGCTTCAAAAAAAAAGGGTAGACTTGTGAGCGCTGCATTGAGGGGTTTCCCATAATTCTGTCCTGGTAGGGGGTGGGTGTCAGTGGCTAGCCATAAAGAAACATATCGAGACTCTTCCTGAACTAAGCGTGTTTGAGCGCTAAACGTCCTTTACAGTTATCCTGGTGAAAATTCTTGAACACCAACAATTTGATTGCAAATGAAAAGGTTTCTGCAGATTTTACCAAGAAAGATTTACTGGTACTTGGCTGCATGGATTTTTATGGGTGTGTGATGGGTTAAATTGTACTTTAGAGTGGTTGCATAAACAGGTGAGCCAGCTTTACAGATAAATCAATTCAGAGAAAAAGAGTTGCATGCAAATGCATGAGCTTCTGCATGGGCATTTGGAAAAAGTCCATGGACTTCATGATCTATTGTTTGGATTCTAGAGGAAAAAAGATAAGATTCTTACATAAGGTTGTTGAAGCTTAAATAGAAGACAAACAAGAACAGAATTGGAATGTGAAAGAGAGTGTGGCCTAGTCGTTAATGAAGGGTCAATGAAGTGGGAGTAGAATCAGGAGGTCTCAGTTTCAAATCACAACGGAGGCTAAAACACCAAGTGTTTTCTTCCTTTTGCCTAATCCTTGATGAGGGTAGAGTTACCCGTACCTGTGTTGGTGGAGGTAGTAGTACCTAATGGAATAGTCGAAGTGTGCTCAAGCTGGCTCTGACACCACCGCCTTAAAAAAAAGATTTGGCATGTGAAAGGGTAGTCCATTGAGTAGTGTCTTCAACAAGGGTTGAAAAAGCTCAGTTTCATTACTACCAGAACACTCATCGTTTCTTATTATGTTTAGTTTGTCAGTCCTTTCCGGGAGTCTGAATTTTGAATATTTTATCCTTAGTCAAGATACTGTTGGAAATTATAGTTGCAATGCTTTGGCTAGAGTTAGCAGCCAAACCTTGAATAAGTACTGCTGCAGTGTCTTTGACAACTAAACTAATAATTTGGTGGCGAAGACGACTTATGAGTTATTAAATGTGCCACTATGGAGAATATTTTAGGGAAAGGTTCAACAGTAATAAATTTGATGGTTCTATTTTATCTTTCATTTTTGTTCCTATGCTGATATGTGAGTGTTCCAAATCAATGTTACAGGTGACCACACCTTTGCTTTTCAAGTTAATTCCTGCTGTTGTGCATCTTGGAGTACTACTACGGTGGTTTTCGCCTGAAATACCGAATGAGGTAACTTTTCCCGTGTAAAGAATGGCTGGTCTTTTTGCAGTTTTATCAGCTCACTTGGTTACATTTTCCCTTGAAAACTTGCCTGTGTTAAGAGTTGAGATCTTGGAAATGATTTTTAATCCCAGATTGGAGCCAAAGGAGATATCCTACGTGCAGACAGTTCTAAGCGTATCAGTGTGCTGATCCAAGGATCCCGTGATTCATGATAGTTAAATAAAAAAAATAAGCAGCAGCAAAAGCAATTCTCAATGTTACCTGATGGCATTCTGATGCTAGAAGACAGAAGCGCAAAGGATGTTGACTGACTGGACAATTCATAATCATGAAGCTCCTATGCACTAACGTCGGGTAGTTTTCTTTGATACATCGGAGAGGTCGCAAAATGCAGAGCCGTTGATCTATCTGCCAACATTCTCTGGCATTTATTTTTGATACGGCATTACTTCCCAATTAGGTGCTAAATACAATCATGCCCATCTGTAATGCAATTGTTTATATTCTCTAGTTTGATTTTAGTTTTGTTTTTTCCGGGATTGTGTCAAAATAGCCCTCTGTAAATAGATGATCACACATTAATATAAGAATATAGTTGTATGTATACAACTGATCCTAAATTCTGGTGGAGTAACCAGTGCATAAAATTGTATTTACAACAACTATCCCCACCCCCGGTCCCTGCCACCGATACATCCCTCCCCTAACATAACCAGAACTCCAGCTGATCTTGTTTGGCATAACTGGTACGGTACCTAGTTTTCAAAGTCTGCACTAAAGTTCAGAATGAATCTGCTACTGGAATATTCTAACTGGCAAAGCTTAAGACAGAACACAGATGAATTTGCCAAGTTTACTTTTGCCGACTGCAAACAAATTAAGAGCTTGTTGGTGTTGACACTCAATTTTGTCCCATCTTTTATGATTTTATTTGTAATTTCAAATATTTTTGACACCTTAAAAACAATTTTAAAATGTAGGCATATATATGTATATATATATCATTATTATTATTATTTGCATTTTTATTGTCATTTGCATTTTTATATCAAAATCATACTTTTTATCCTAATATTATATGTTATTTTTATTTTCACAAAACGGCATTGCATTTTATTTTTTTTTAGCACCAAGCATTTCGCAAATTTTATATTTTTATCATATTGTCATCTTTACAATTTATAAATTTTGCAAAGCTTTCTTTTGATATAATAAAACTCTTTTTTATATTTTAAACCCATAACTCATTTCAACCCTTTTTATATCTTAACCCAAACCAATTTTCCCCAAAACAAAACCCCATTTTTGGACCCCATCCGAGGCCCAACCCCCAACTCGCCCCATGCCCAACCGGTCAGCCCACACCCCAAACCCAACCGGCCAGCCCATTCGACCAACCCTTTATTTCCCCAAAAACCAAATCCTACACAAAAAACAAGCACTCTCCTCTATTTTCTCTCCTTCGCCAAACACACCCTTTCGGCCGACAACCCCCTTACCCCACACCCCCGAAAGCCGGCCGGTCACCTACACCCCTACCCCTAGGCGCCGCACCCTACGCCTGACACCACCAGTCACCGACACCGCAGCCTGACACCACTAACCTACTCCATCACCTCACCGACCCATATCCCCTCAAATCCGCCCCAAAATCGTCACTTTATTTTGGAATTTCAAACTCAGTCAAAAAGGGGTATGGGGTGAACATTGGGGGGAAAACCTTCTATAAATACCCCCCCCCCCCTTTGTTCACTGTTTTAAGGGGTCGGTTTTGTGGATTTTTGCCCTTTGTTCACTGTTTTGGGTCGTAGTTTTTGGTCGGTTTTGGTGAAATTTTGAGGTCCGAAAATCGACCATTAAGTTTTGAAACCCGAAATCTTCTTAAGGGTATTTGTTCTTCTTTACATTTGTTCTTCATCTCGAAGAGTCCGAAATATAATCCGAAAATCTGCTTTTGTTGTTGTTCTTCACTATTTTTGACTCACTGTTCGAGTAGGGTCAACCCGGTTTGGGTAAGATTTCCTGATTTATATGCTTGATATTTTGTCGTTGGTTATCTGAAATTTGGAAAGAAATCGATTCGGGTTGAAACATCCGATTCCGGTCGGGTCACTTATCCGGGTCGGGTCACTGATCCGGGTAGGGTTGTTCTGGTTTGAGTAAATTTCCAGATTTTGTGTTTATATTTTGTTGTTGGTTATCTGAAATTTGGAAAGAAATCGATTCGGGTTGAAACATCCGATTCAGATCGGGTCGGGTCGGGTCAACCATGTTCAAGTAGGTTTTTTTTTTGCAGATTTTGTGTTTTATATCTTGTTGTTGGCTATCTGAAAATTTGAGAAGAAATCAATTCGGGATGGAACCTCTGATTCGGGTCGGATTGACCCGATTCGAATAAATTTCTAGATTTTTGTGTTTTTATATTTAGTTGTTGGTTATCTGAAATTTGGAAAGAAATCTATTTGGGTCGGAACCCCTGATTCGAGTCGGGTCACTGATCCGGGGTCGGGTCGAGAATTTCCAGATTTTATTTTGTGTTTAATATTCTGTTGTTGTTTATCTGAAATATGAAAAGAAAAAAATTGATTCGGGTCGGAACATCTGATTCGGGTCTAGTCGGGACACCCGGTTCAAGCGAAAATTCCAGATTTTGTGTTTTACATCTTGTTGTTGGTTATCTGAAAATGCAAAAAAAATTAATTCCGGGCCACCACTGTTTTAGGTTGCATTTCTCGGGTCGGGTCTGACCGAAATCCAGGTCATCTATCCAGGTCTATTTTTCGAAACTGGTTCGAAATACCTAATTTTCTTTACTGTTTTTTTGTTGGAATTTGGGTCGGACATTTTTAATTGCGAACTGTGGTTGCTTTTGGCATTTAAACATTCGTACACGAATATCTTACTGTTTTACTGCTTTGAATAAATACACTGCATTTAGGCCAATGAAATTGAATTCGAGGCCGCGTCCCTTCGGACATCATTTCTCGGTTTTTGGTTTTACTGCTTTGATGTTGTTCTGCTGATTTGAACATGATACTACACTGGCCGATGAAAAAATATCCATCGATTTTTTAGGCCTCCACAGTTGTAAAGACGGAAAATAAAACTTCTGGGCAATGATGAAACTTAAATCTTTTTCACCTGAGAGACCAACATGTTCGGTAGGCAAGACAACTAAAATGACCAACGAGTCATATGTTCGCAGCCTCGACGTGATTGAAATGATCTTTTCAAAATTTAAGTCTGAGTCCTCCGTAATCAAAACATTTATTGTTTTGGATACGCATCCGAAGTTATGTATATTCAATTATTTCTAACCGTTTGTTCTTGACAGCTTGCAAGTGATAAAGTCAAAGAAGGCAAATACCCCTCGGAGATTATTTATTTTGTTGTTGTTTTTTACCTTCTTTAATTCAGCTTTATTTCATTTTGTATTGTAATAGTATTGTACTCTGAAATTATTGAAATGTTTAGAATAGTTAGACTTAGAATTAATTAATAGGGTAGTCTAAAACTGGAAACCAATCGTAGTTTATTTATTTTAGGCTAGGTTAGTTTTAAAATCGAAAATCGCTAGTTTACCTATTTTTAGGCTCGTCGCCCATAAAATTTACATTGCATATATTTTTATCAATTTTCATTCAAATGAATACTTTTTTCAACTTTACATGTATTTTTAATGCCATACAAATGTATACTTGTACAAATGCATCATTTCATTAAATACTTGCAACATCATTTTAACTTTGTATTTTTAAACATGCATTTTCTTAGTACAATAATTAACCTGAGTTTGATCGGATAATCGCAAGTTAGCGGATCTTAAAGGATGCCTAACCCCTTCCCTTTAGGATAATAGAGAACTCTTACCTAGAATCTCATTAGTTTCGCAGACCACAAAATTGGAGTTATTTTGCATTTTTTAGTTAGCATTTAGGTGCCTTAATTCACCTTTAGAATAATTAGGTGGCCACTCCTCAAGCAAGCATTTTTTAACCAATCCAGAGGGAATCGAACCATCACGTCGCGAAGCCCGCAGGTCAAAATCGGGCGCGACAACATGTCAACTCCGCTGGGGAAATTCAGGTTCTTAACCATAGCAAATTCAGGTTAATTATTATTGCGCTTTATTTTGCTTCTTATTTGATCTACTGCCTCACATTGTATCCTTTTTGAAATTTTGTATGTTTTACTGCTTTAATTGCTACTTTCTTTTACGGCTTTCCTTAAATTGGCATTCTGCTCATATTTCTTCCACTTTGGAAAATTGACACTATCACACATTACACGCGAGGTGTGCTTTGCGCACCCGCAAATTCTTTCAAATTACCATATTTTAGGAGAGTTGGCATATGCGCGGAGTGTCTGGACCATCCGGTGGCCGCGTAGCCTTCTCACTCGAGTAGTCCGCTCGGGAACCTTGAGTCTAGTCAGCCAAATCTTAGAAAATTTAGGATAGAGCTATACCACCCTTTATCTTAAGTCATGCATACATACATCTTAGGTGGGTCGATACTTGTCATCGACTCCACAATTAAGAAATCTACCAAAATTGTCGACAGGTCTCACGACCCATCAACATATTATGTGTAGCGTGATAATGATAGACTAATCCAAGCCTAATTATGACATGTCGATATTGAAAAATGTACATATGTTTTGTCTTCATTTCCAACAAAAGCATTGCAGTTTGACAGCTTGGATTAATCTGTCATAATCTCTCATATTTGGCGTTTAGGCTCACCTCTGGCATAAGAGAGACTTCATGTATGTTAGGACGCACATTTAATTCCCGCATAATTTGTTTGCTATTTTTCTTCTTTTAACTCTGTACATATTATTCAATTCAATAATTACCTGCTTCAATTCTATACGTATAATGCCATGTCGCTCGCAACTCTAGGCATGAACATTTGTCTTTCGCACTTTTGGGCTATCGCACTACAATCAAGACTTCTACTGTGGCAACGCCATATCTTTTGGTCCTCGAGACAGAAATTGTGTCACTGCCAGAGGATAAAGCGTTCTTGAACATCAAGACTCGGACCTTGTGAAGCAATCAGGGGAGTCTTTGACCATATTGTCACACTCCTACATTTTGTTATTTTTGCGACTTTCCTACTTTCACCCATGTCTCTCATTTTTGCAGGAAGACCGTCCTCGCAAACAGTCGAGAGCGGTCGTTATAAAACATCATCCCTGAAATACTCCATGAAAAAAAAAGTCTTTACAAAGATGACCGGGAGACACTTTGACTGAAAGAAGTCATCCAACCTCCAGTCCGAACAAATCAATCAGGGGAGTCTTTGACTATACTATCACACTTCCACATTTTATTATTCTTTCTGTGACTTTCCTCCTTTCACCCGGTGCTCTTATTTTTGCAGGAAGATCGTCCTCGCGAACAGTCGGGGGCGGTCGTTCTAAAACATTATCCATGGATATACTATAGGAAAGAACAAAGCAAAAGGTTTTCACAAAGATGACCGAAATATGTTTTGATTAGAAAAAGTCAGCCAACACTAGATTCAATGAGGCATCACTTTAGTTTGTCTATACTTTTTTTTTTTTACATATTTGCAAATTCAATTGATATGCTTAATTTTCGTTACATAATTCCTTTATATCATACCATTTTTACAACTTATCCTCACGAACTACGAGTGTCTGATTCTCACCATACGGTGTGATACGTAGGTAACTCTTCTCGGGTTCGACAATACTAAAATAAATCAAAAAAAAAAGTCAATCTAGACCTTGGGGAACGCTACTCAACGAAAGTAGAACGAACTTGTCTAAGGGACGCACTTCTCCGCATCCACCTTAGAAAGTGACATATCTGGTTTACCAATATTTTCATTCATCCTATAATGGACAATCATTTTTTTCATTACATTCATCCTATTGTGTGGATAATCATTTTTTCACTGCGTTCATCCTATCGTGGACAATTATGTTTTACTTTGCATTCGTCCCATAGTGGACAATCATCTGTTTTATACAGTTTTTACTTTTACCATCTTATCATGGATGAATTCTTTTTCAAGCATACATTTTATATATACTATCTGCACGAACTACGCACACCTGATTCTCGTCAAAGATGAGATATGTAGGCAGCCCTATTTGGGTTCGGTACCCTTTATTCAAAAAAAAATTATAAATATTTTAAGAATCATTGATGGACTTGGTTGATACCAACACAGTTAGGAGTGTGCATAGGAAAGAACAAGTGGAGAAGACTGACTTTGTGGTAAACCATTGATTCTTCCGGTACCTCTCATTCACGCCTGTGTTGACACTTAAAAAATTATTTTGCATGCTTCCAAGATATGAACAAAGCCAACCTCATCGTTTCATATGCATTGTGTGGTGAGTTTTTAGAATAAGTTCAATTGCATTGCATTGTGATCTAGAACTTGGCTCGAATGTTTGTTGAGGCGAAATCCTGAGTAACACTTGGTATAGGAAAGGATCGTAGGCTTTCTTTGATCCGTTTGAGCCATTCCAGCGTACCAAATAACATTATCCGTAGTACTTCCCCTTTGAGCCTGAAACCTATTTTTTTAACAACCACATAAGCCTATACCCTTTCTGAGTGCGTACACACACTATCCCTCTTTTGGCCCGACCTCCTTGAGCGCATCAGAAATATGCAAATTGCTGAAAATGATCCGAGTTGAAGTTGCAATATTCCCAAAAGAGGAAATGAAAACAAAACAAAAGGACGACTTCACACAAAGAAGAAGTCAAAAAGCCCGACAATAACTCGAAAAAGGGGAAAAAGCTCCAAACAAAATATTCAAAAGAAGTCAGTAAAAAACAAATGGGGCAAAAAGAAGCAAATCAGCATCAAGGCACACAAATACCAAGCGCGGACATATTCTAACGCTCAAGGAAGGATTAGTTACTCCTTACCCAAATGATATCCTTTCCTTTCACCAAGCCTACATTACAAACCCATAACAAGCCCTACATGATCCTATACAGAGGGTTCTCACATTAGTGGATACTCACATAACGGCCAAGCCTATGGTATCACAATTAAATGCATTGAACATCTTTCTGAGGGTGAGTGCACTTCTCTAGACGTCCCAAAGTTCAAAATACTGAAATACATATGAGAAAGGGACTTTCTTTCAGTGAGGGCATTTGAAACATGAAGGTGCATATATGTCAAAACCTTGGCTTGAAGCAAATGTCGATACTCAGGTATGTCTGAGGTAGCATCTGAAGCTATAGGAATTACCCCGGAGTCAATCTCGGTTGGGCAAAAAGCAAATAATGGGAGCCCTTAAGCACAATACTAATTGTTTGGTACCAACTGAAGTCAAGACGTGATTCTGTCTTTTTCATATTTTCAAAAAACAAAGAAATATCAAAAACAAAATATCAAAAACCTTGCAAAATATATTGCATTATTTTTCAAACTATAATCACTCTCTTTTACAAACAAAAAAAATATATTTTATAAACTCAAATTCCTTTTCCCATAGTCTCGGATGAACAACCCAAAATTTGATTTCTATTCCCCGACTCCTCATGAACTACGTTATGACCTGATTCCCTCGGCATGATACGTAGGCGGCCACATCAGCTTCGGTCTAATTTTTAGAAAATCCTTACAAATTTCTTTTGCCACATGAACTACGTTATGACCTGATTCCCTTGGCGGGATACGTAGGCGGCCACATCGGCTTCGGTCTCATTTTGGAAAACTTCACAATCCCTTTTTACTTACATGAAATATGTTATGACCTGATTCCCTTGGCGAGATACGTAGGCGGCCACATCGGCTTTGGTCTAATTTTGGAGAACTTCACAATCGCCATTTTGCTTGCAACGAACTACGTTATGACCTGATTTCCATTGTCGGAATACGTAGGCGGCCTATATCGGCTTCGGTCACACCATTGGAATTTTTTTTCCATTGTCTTGCACAAAACGCAATAGGCTCACATGATCGCCTTAATAGGACAAGCAAGCTGCCCACACAAACTCGATTTTGTCCAATTGAAAGTTCAGCATCCTCATATACTAGAAACTGGGCAAATTTTAAGGGTTCACTCCAAGAATACGCCAATTGACCTGGAAAAACGCCAGACAACTAAGTCTTCAATCTAAACCAGTCTGAGCTTGAGAGCGTAAAGGGCAAAAGCTACAAAGTCAACGCGAATCAACCACTCCTGCCCCCCAAACTCATGAATTTCTTTGAGTGTAGGTCTTCAGATTGACAAAGGCAGAGAAACCGCAACATGTGTGTTTAATTTGGCAAAGAACTCCAGCATCGCAATTTAGGCCCTACAAGGATCACGTTCCAATTGGGCATCCGTACAAAAACATCATCTTGACCTACAGGGTCCCAGCTGCTATGTCCGTACAAGGACGGTATTTCGACTCACAAGGTCATATTCTCATCCTTATCCATTCCTTTTACATCGCTTATGTCCGCGCATTAACTTTTAATCTAGATTGATGACATAGCAATTCGACCTTAAGGTCACACTTTGCATCACGTCTAAGCAACGACGTCATTATATTTCATCTATGCAACGACGACATACGTCTAAGCGACGCAACGACGACATCTGCATCACGTCTAAGCAACGACGTCATTACCTTTCGTCTATGCAATGACGACATCTGCATCACGTCTAAGCAACGACGTCATTACCTTTCGTCTATGCAACGACGACATCTGCATCACGTCTAAGCAACGACGTCATTACATTTCGTCTATGCAACGACGACATTTGCATCACGTCTAAGCAATGACGTCATTTTACATTTCGTCTGAGCAACGACGATATCTTTGCATCACGTCAATACAACGACGTCATTTCAGGCACCCACCTCATAATGCGGGTGTTTCAATTTCAGTCAGGCACCCACCTCATAATACGGGTATTTCAATTTCAGTCAGGCACCCACCTCATAATACGGGTATTTAATTTCAGTCAGGCGCCCAACTCATAATGCGGGTATTTCAATTTCAGTCAGGCGCCCACCTCTAATGCGGGTATTTTAATTTCAGTCAGGCGCCCACCTCATAATGTGGATATTTCAATTTCAGTCAGGCACCCACCTCATAATGCGTATATTTAATTTCAGTCAGGCACCCACCTCATAATGTGGGTATTTCAATTTCAGTCAGGCGCCCACCTCATAATGCGGGTATTTAATTCAATTTCAGTCAGGCGCCCACCTTATAATGCGGGTATTTATTTTCAGTTAGGCAACCACCTCATAATGCGGGTATTTAATTTCAGTCAGGCGCCCACCTCATAATGTGGGTATTTCAATTTCAGTCAGGCGCTCACCTCGTAATGCGGGTATTTCAATTTCAGTCAGGCACCCACCTCATAATGCGAGTATTTAATTTCAGTCAGGCACCCACCTCATAATGCGGGTATTTCAATTTCAGTCAGGCGTCCACCTCATAATGCGGGTATTCAATTTGAGTCAGGTGCCTACCTCATAATGCGGGTATTCAATTTGAGTCAGGCGCCCACCTCATAATGCGAGTATTTCAATTTCAGTCCGACACCCACCTCCTAATGCGGGTATTTCAATTTCAGTCAGGCGCCCACCTCATAATGCGGGTATTCAATTTGAGTCAGGTGCCCACCTCATAATGCGGGTATTCAATTTGAGTCAGGCACCCACCTCATAATGCGAGTATTTAATTTCAGTCAGACACCCACCTCCTAATGTGGGTATTTAATTTCAGTCAGGCGCCCACCTCATAATGCGGGTATTTAATTTCAGTCAGGCACCCACCTCATAATGCGAGTATTTCAATTTCAGTCAGGCGCTCACCTCATAATGCGGGTATTTCAATTACAGTCAGGCGCCCACCTCATAATGCGGGTATTTTAATTTCAGTCAGGCGCCCACCTTCCAATGCGGGTATTTTAATTTCAATCACGCCTATGCGACGTCGCCATCTGCATAACGTCTAAGAAATGATGACATCTCATTACGCCTAAGCAATGCCGTCATCTGCATTGGGGGAGTACTTCGAACGTCGTTCCGCCCTTCCCCCTGTATTTCGCCACATCTGCAACCAGTGTCATCATAAATCGACACTGGGGCAATGTTTCTTGAATTTGCGCCATCTTTTGCAACTTCTCTCCACCTCGGGATTCTATTTCTTTCCACACATCCCTAACCTTCCCTCGAGTCCCGATGATCAGGACAAAATTGGCTACTCAGTCAACTTCTTTGGCCGAAAACTCTTTCATCGTATCCGGCCAAAGAGGGGCATCTGTTGACACCCAATTTTGTCCCATCTTTTATGATTTTATTTGCAATTTCAAATATTTTTGACACCTTAAATATAATTTTAAAATGTAGGCATATATATGTATATATATCATCATTATTATTATTATTTGCATTTGCATTTCTATATCAAAATCATACTTTTTATCCTAATATTATATGTTATTTTTATTTTCACAAAACGACATCGCATTATTTTTTTTATTTTTTTTAGCACCAAACATTTCGCAAATATTATATTTTTTATCATATTGTCATCTTTACAATTTATAAATTTTGCAAAGCTTTCTTTTTATATAATAAAACTCTTTTTTATATTTTAAATCCATAACCCATTTCAACCCTTTTTATATCTTAACCCAAACCCATTTTCCCCAAAACAAAACCCCATTTTCGGACCCCATCCGAGGCCCAACCTCCAACTCGCCCCAGGCCCAACCGGTCGGCCCACACCCCAACCCAATCGGCCAGCCCATTCGACCAACCCTTTATTTCCTCAAAAACCAAACCCAACAAAAAAAAAGTAAACACTCTCCTCTCTTTTCTCTCCTTCACCAAACATACCCTTTTGGCCAACAACCCCCATACCCCACACCCCCGAAAACCGCCGGTCACCTACACCCCTACCCCCAGGTGCCACACCCTACACCTGACACCACTAGTCGCTACACCGCCGCCTGACACCACTAACCTACTCCATTACCTCACCGACCCATATCCCCTCAAATTCGCCCCAAAATCGTCACTTTATTTTGGAATTTCAAACTAAATCAAAAAAGGGTATAGGGTGAACGTTGGGGGAAAACCTTCTATAAATACCCCCCCCCTTTTGTTCACTGTTTTGAGGGGTCGGTTTTGTGGATTTTTGCCCTTTGTTCACTGTTTCAGGTCGTAGTTTTTGGTCGATTTTGGTGGAATTTTGAGGTCCTAAAATCAAGCATTAAGTTTTGAAATCCGAAATCTTCTTAAGGGTATTAGTTAGGCATTTGTTCTTCATCTCAAAGAGTCCGAAATATAATTTGAAAATCTGCTTTTGTTGTTGTTCTTCACTATTTTCGGGTTTCCGATTTGGGTCACTATTCGAGTCGGGTCAACCCGGTTTGGGTAAGATTTCCTGATTTATATGCTTGATATTTTGTTGTTGGTTATCTGAAATTTGGAAAGAAATCGATTCGAGTTGAAACATCCGATTCGGGTCGGGTCGACTCGGTTTGAGTAAATTTCCAGATTATGTGTTTATATTTTGTTGTTGGTTATCTGAAATTAGGAAAGAAATCGATTCGGGTTGAAACATCCAATTCGGGTCGGGTCAACCATGTTCTAGTAAGTTTTTTTTTTCCAGATTTTGTGTTTTATATATTGTTGTTGGTTATCTGAAAATTTGAGACGAAATCAATTCGGGATGGAACCTCTGATTCGGGTCGGGTAGACCTGATTCGAATAAATTTCCAGATTTTTGTGTTTTAATATTTAGTTGTTGGTTATCTAAAATTTGGAAAAAAATCTATTTGCGTCGGAACCCCTGATTCGGGTCGGGTCACCGATCCGGGGTCGGGTCGAGAATTTCCAGATTTTTTGTGTGTTTAATATTCTGTTGTTGTTTATCTGAAATATGGAAAGAAAAAAATTGATTCGGGTCGGGTCACCCGGTTCAAGCGAAAATTCCAAATTTTGTGTTTTACATCTTCTTCTTGGTTATCTGAAAATGCAAAAAAAATTGATTCAGGGCCACCACTGTTTTGGGTTGCATTTCTCAGGTCGGGTCTGACCGAAATCCAGGTCGAAATACCTAATTTTCTTTACTATTTTTTTGTCAAAATTCGGGTCGGACATTTTTTATTATGACCTGTGGCTGTTTTTGGTATTTAAACATCCGTACACGGATATCTTACTGTTTTACTGCTTTGAATAAATACACTGCATTTAGGCCAATAAAATTGAATTCGAGGCCGCGTCCCTTCGGACATCATTTCTCGGTTTTTGGTTTTACTACTTTGATGTTGTTCTGCTGATTTGAACATGATACTACACTGGCCGATGAAAAAATATTCGTCGATTTTTTAGGCCTCCACAGTTGTAAAGACAGAAAATAAAACTTCTGGGCAATGATGAAACTTAAATCTTTTTCACCCGAGAGACCAACATGTTCGGTAGGCAAGACAACTAAAATGACCAACGAGTCATATGTTCGCAGCCACGACGTGATTGAAATGATCTTTTCAAAATTTAAGTCTGAGTCCTCCGTAATAAAAATATTTTTTGTTTTGGATACGCATCCGAAGTTATGTATATTCAATTATTTCTAACCGTTTGTTCTTGACAGCTTGCAAGTGATAAAGTCAAAGAAGGCAAATACCCCTCGGAGATTATTTATTTTGTTGTTGTTTTTTACCTTCTTTAATTCAGCTTTATTTCATTTTGTATTGTAATAGTATTGTACTCTGAAATTATTGAAATGTTTAGAATAGTTAGACTTAGAATTAATTAATAGGGTAGTCTAAAACTGGAAACCAATCGTAGTTTATTTATTTTAGGCTAGGTTAGTTTTAAAATCGAAAATCGCTAGTTTACCTATTTTTAGGCTCGTCGCCCATAAAATTTACATTGCATATATTTTTATCAATTTTCATTCAAATGAATACTTTTTTCAACTTTACATGTATTTTTAATGCCATACAAATGTATACTTGTACAAATGCATCATTTCATTAAATACTTGCAACATCATTTTAACTTTGTATTTTTAAACATGCATTTTCTTAGTACAATAATTAACCTGAGTTTGATCGGATAATCGCAAGTTAGCGGATCTTAAAGGATGCCTAACCCCTTCCCTTTAGGATAATAGAGAACTCTTACCTAGAACCTCATTAGTTTCGCAGACCACAAAATTGGAGTTATTTTGCATTTTTAGTTAGCATTTAGGTGTCTTAATTCACCTTAGAATAATTAGGTGGCGACTCCTCAAGCAAGCATTTTTAAACCAATCTAGAGGGAATCGAGCCATCACGTCGCGAAGCCCGCAGGTCAAAATCGGGCGCGACACTATATTTGAAAAAACGTTTGATAGGTTAGAGGAGGACGATGGCCACTACAAAAGTTGGTTTAAAGAAGATGAGACTAGAAGAAAAAGGATTGGGCCTCCAATTTTTGTGGATTGGGATAATGCTAAGAGGTTAGTACATTTTTTGTCAATTTTTATGATGTGATTAAAATTCAGCAGTACAAAATGTGTGACTTCTTCTGATTTTTTGAATGAGTTGTGAAAAGTTTATCTTCATCTTAGTTCACTATCGGAATCAACTGATTTGTTGGTGAAAAAAATGTTAATGGCATGAGAGATAAGTTTGTGAAATATTGGGGTACTTCTATAGAAAAGGTGAACAAGCTATTAATTTTAGCAAATGTGCTTGATCGTCGGTGTAAATTTGAATTTATAAACTGGTGCTTTGGAAGTATATTTGATAGTAGGAAGGTTGATGAAATTAAAGCTGATATCAAAGAGTTGTTGTTACGGTTATTTGAAAGTTATAATTATGTTAGTCCAAATAGTGGTGTGGGTAGTAGTTCAATTGCTCAGTTAAGTGAAGTTTTTTATAGTGGCAGCAGTAGAAATGAATCAATTGATCCTTTTCAACTGTTTAAAAAGATGAAGGCAACTGAAAATGATGATTTTGGGGGTGAAGAATGATGTTGAGAAATATTTGCCAGAGCGGAATGAAAGTCCTAATGATCCGAATTTTGATCTTTTGAGTTGGTGGAAGATGTATTCGTCTAGGTATCTGACTTTGTCAAAGATTGCCAAAGATTCCTGTGTCAAAGATTGCCAAAGATATTGTAGTTGTAGTCGTCTTCTTCGTTGATCTAGGTTGACCGCACCTTCTACGCTCCGCTCTAATCCAATCTCTGAATAAAACCGCAATCTCCAAGCTGTCTTCCGCCAATGAGTGTCTATGCTCTCCTATTTGAAATCTTCCAGCAGAAAAAACGCTTTCAGACGTTGTTGATGACGCTTGAATGTTCAACACATCTCGATCCATCTTTGATAGTGTCGGAAATATCTTCGCATTCTCCCTCCAGTATCTCAACAAGTCTTCACGTCCATCTTCATTGATAATTGATTCGTATGGTGCAACACCCTACAAAACATAAACATCAAATTCGCTAACTTGTGAGAAGTTGAACCACTAAACATTCTATTTCTAAGGCCTTGAATACTAGCAATAGAAACCGCATATCTTTTATTAGGTTGCAGTGAAGTAGAAGAAGATGGTACCGCAGCCGGTTGATTATTTGCACTTTCTTGTTGGTAATACATTTTTTTTTTTGCATTCATTGTGTATGCTAGACATAACTTCTTCTTTAGTTGGTTCGTTAGTTGGTTCTTCTTCTTCATCTTCTTCAGTTGGGTCTGTTGGAAGTAATTCTAAACATCATAAATCGTTTCAACAAGTGCTTTACAACCGTCTACTTTAATAGTCGGATGTAATACAACATGAATAAAATATATAGTGGGAATATGAAAAAGTATTTTTTTAATTTTATAAACATTTTTAATAGCTGGAGCGTAAGCTCGTTTTTGCATATATTCATTAAGTAACAAAAATATTAGAGCTATATAAAATAACATAGTTGAAATAGTAGGATAATAAATTCCAGAAAATTCTTTAGTAGCTAGAAAAAATTTCTCTAAAAATGCAATAAATTTCGAATTTTTTTCCCAATCATCATCTACCAACATATCCGTTGGACTTTGATTATGGGCGTTAAATAATAAAGTTATAGGTCTTTTATACGCGTGATCAACTAGTAGTTGTTCATATAAAGAATTTCACCTAGTCGAAACTTCTTTTGGAATTTTTCTATAAGGTAGTCCACAATCATGACAAAAAAATTTATACTCTTTGTGTCTTTGTATTTTATTACCTTTAAAAATAAAGTTTATAGCAAATTGTACTTTATCAAGAATGTTTTTAAAAAGTTTTAGGCCATCCTTTACAACTAAGTTATAAATATGACATGCACATCTAATATGAAAATATCGAGAAAAGATGGAGTAAATCGTGTTTTTAAAAGATTTACAGCATAATCATTAGCAGTAACATTATCTAATGTAACAGTCATAATTTTATCAGTAATTTCATAATATTCACAAATTTCATGAATATTTCTTGCAATAAATAATTCAGTATGCCTATCATCAATATATCTATATGTTAAAATACGTTTTTGCATAGACCAAGTCTGATCTATTAAATGCCATGTAATGGTTAAATAATCATTACCATTAGTACTACAACCTATATCAGAAGTGATAACCACTTTGCCATTAAAATGATATAATGCATAACGTAAATACTGTTGATATTCATGTGCAAATTTAAAAACATCTCTTCTAACAGTTGATCTAGGAAAACTGTTAAAAGCAGGAATATACGTTTCTCTAATGTAATGAATAAAACCAGGAGATGAAGGAAATGAAAAAGGCAAACCCTCCACCGCAACTAATTTTGCTATATTTTCCCTATCTTTGTGTTTATCATATTCAGGACCTATAATTCCCTTTCGTCATTGGGTTAATTCGACCCTGTACTTGGTCGGGGACACTATGTGAACCTTGTCTGACTAAGAAGGCATTGACACACCCGATTTTTCAGCTAGATATTCGTTATACCTAGCTTTGTGCATGCTTTGTACATGTCACAATAAACATCCATCCCACCATGACCTTTTCCGGTTTTAAATTTATAAAGTTCTTGACAAATTTTACATCTAGCTAGTTGATTATCAATGTCCCTATCAAATTTTACATGTAGAATTGTAGAGATATAGATTGAGAGATTAGAGAGATGGTAAGAAGATTTGTGAGAAAAATGAAGAGGAAAATAAGGTATTTATAGTTGAGAAATAGGGTTAAAGTGTAAATATACTAACTTAGGAGTTAAAAATAAATATTAAGGAGGTAGGGGGGTTTATGGGGTGGGGTAATGACATGACATACATCCTACTATACGTTGATGATACCATCCTCACCACATCTTCTGATGCACTTCGCCGATCTATTATGTCACTCCTTGCCTCTAAGTTTGCTGTGAAGGATTTGGGCCCCCTACGATATTTTTTGAGCATTGCTGTTACGAGACATGCATGTGGCTTATTTCTTTGTGAAAAGAGTACGCCAAAGAGATCCTTGATCGAGCAGGCATGACGTCTTGCAAACTGGCCCACACACTGGTGGACACAAATTTCAAACTAATTGCCTCTTCGGGTTTTCTGTATGCCGACCCGACTCACTATCGTAGTTTAGCAGGAGCATTGCAGTAGCTCACTTTTATGAGACCAGATATATCCTATGTCGTGTAACAATTATGCTTACATAAGCACAACCCGACGGATGAACATATAAATGCCCTCAAACGCATTTTCCGATATGTACAAGGTACTCTTCATTTCAGCTTACACATGTACAAGTCCTCACTCTCTGGTCTCACATCTTATTCTAATGCTGACTGGGGTGGATGTACTGACACTCATCGATCCACGTCGGGTTACTGTGTGTTCCTTGGAGATAACTTGCTTTCTTGGTCTTCTAAAAGACAACCTACTCTATCTCGATCTAGTGCCGAAGTTGAGTACAAAGGTGTAGCGAATGTTGTTTCTGAGTCTTGTTGGATACGCAACATTCTACTTAAGCTTCATTGCCCACTCCATAAGGCTACAATGGTTTATTGTGAGAATGTAAGTGCGATATATCTTTTCGGCAATCCCATTCAACATCAGCGCACTAAACATATTGAAATGGATATTCACTTTGAACGTGAGAAAGTTGCTCGTGGACAAGTTTGTGTTCTTTATGTTCCTTCCCGATATTAGATTGCTGACATATTCACTAAAGGACTTCCGCACATACTCTTTGATGACTTTCGAGTCAGTCTCAGCGTACGAGAACCTCCTGCTTCAACTGTGGGGGTACAACAACACAACAACAACACAACAACAACATACCCAGTGAAATCCCACAACATGGGGTTTGGGGAGGGTAGAGTGTACGCAGACCTTACCTCTACCTTGATAGGTAGAGTGGTTGTTTCCGAAAGACCCTCAGCTCAAGACAAAGCATAAGAACCACCAAAGCAAGAGAAATGGTCAGACCCAGACAAGAAATTTAAAGCAGTATGAAAACGCTGATAACAAAGGCGAATAAGCCATGATAACGTATTCTGAAAAAAGAAGCAGTAACTAACGCAGATAAATAAGATAAACAAAGTATACTAAAGAACACATAGCAACAAATATCAAATGACAGGGGACTATAAAGCAGTATTGCGTCTACTAGTATGATAGGCTAAGCAATCCTACAATAATAACACTACAACTACCAGTTTGTAAGAACCGCGGGGTGTGATAGAATATTACCATATCTTGTATATTACCATTGATAGAATATTATCATATTTTGTATATCTCTTATACTAGGTAAATTTATATTACAATTGTAATTAGGAAGATTTAGTTACCTAATTTGTAATTATGTAACACTATAAATATTGTACACAATAATCAATGAAAGACGAACATATTCCTACATAAACATTTAAAATAAAAAATTAATATCCTATAGCCTAGCCCGAGTACTTTTATGATCAATATTCACAATTAATGAGTTCATTCGATGAACTTTCTTAATGTCCTTTTAATTAACTTTGCACTTCTTGCTCCTGCAATTCCAAAGACGTATTGCTTAGCTAACTCCAGATTAAGCCAGTTCAATTACTGATATGATATTTTTCACTTTGAGCCGAGCGGGCACGATTAGAATTATTTATACATCTTGTATGTAGCTTCTTTGTTTATCAACTTATAATATAGTATGGAACTTCGCTACCAAAACCAATCCAATGGTGGATGAAGGGCAGGGTCGGGGTCCGGGGGGGTGGGTCCATGGAAAACTTCTAATCTTCTCGCTGGTCCTGCTTGAGTGGTCCAACTCACAAGGAGACATAAAGGACGACTTATGAATATGTCTTGATGAAGATACAAGGAGAGCTAGTAAAATGACAATTATTTTATCTGTATCATCCTACTATGTATATACATATTTTGCAGAACAATCCTGTTCCTCCTCTTGACATGATCCTCAATATTGTATCTTAGTGCACAAAGTATGAACTCAATCGTCAAGATGTTATCAAATGCGAAAAAGAAGGCGCTGAAATCTACCGAGACTTTAAGCGCAAATAAAATATGAATTTTAATAAAAACGCAAGTGAAAAAAATGACGATTAAGAATATATATTTATTTGTTGTTTAATAATGCTTACTATAAGTTCAAACAATAATTATGTAGACAAAAAAATGGAAATTACATATAGGTGAAATATTTATTGTTTAGGGTCGATCTTTTCAAGTTAGAATTTTTGGGTGATGAGGCGCACACTTCCACGCGTCGGTGCATGCACTAAAAAGCAGCTTGAGCGAACCAAAGCACACAACCTAATTTGTAATGAGCTTCAGGGCTTGAGCGTGTCTCGGAAACGCCTTTGACAACACTGCAAGAGTAATCTTGATTATCCAATGGAATTTAGCTGAAGCTCCTATATTACATATAATATAATTGGAGTTTGAACATACATGAACCAAAATCCACAGAAAAGAGTACTTAGTATACTAGTAATATATCAATCTCCATATGGTACAAACTTGACACTTCTCATGATGGTGAAAGGTTAAAAATATGCTTATACTCATGCTCCCTATTAAAATTTGAGATAATTTTATTTTGTGCATCACACAACTGACATCAGTTATGAAAAACTTCTTTTTATTTCACAAATTAATAGATCCAAAGTTTGTCGACCCAAGAGCGTAAGATTTGGGTTCAGTAAGCCGCACACGACATAAAATAAAGTTTGTGGGTTAGAATAGATAGGTAGACTGTGTAGAGAATACATATAATTTAAAATTGACATGAAAAGATTATCATATCTGTGATGTAGGCGTTAGCTTTAATGGATAAAATAAATGTTGGAGGTAGGGGGGATTGGAAGATGACAAATCTCTATCCTCCACAGGAAACATGTGAATAAATAAACATGAATATATGGTAATGTGAGAGTTGTCACTGATACTAACAGGTAATTTATCAACATATGGATGCTTGTTGGTTCAAAGGACACTATTTTTTAAAAGTGAATGCACCATGTGACAATTGACAACTTGGTAGCAAATTTATTTACATTATGCCCAAGGAATTGAAAATCCCTAAAATAGAGGCCCTCCAGCACAAAAGAAAGCAAATAAAACAAAAAAGAGAAGAAAAACATAGATGATACTTATTAAATTAAAGTAGTATCAATTAAGAAGTTGCTGATCTGAACATTAGAGTAGCTAATCAAGAATCGCACAACTGAAACCAAGAAAGTGCGACTAATTGATTATTGTTCTGTTAGCAGGCAGCAGCGGAGTTAGGGGGCAAGGAATCCAAAACCCGTTCCCTTACCACTTGGCCACGCCCCATTTAGATTTCTATTCGATACTAATAAAGTATAATGCTGGTTTTGTTTGTTTGTCAACTCTAGTCCAAATATCTATAGAATAGATTAGATTGATACTAGGATTTTGCTTGTTTTTGATATGTGTAGATATAGAATTCAACTTAATCGAAAAATTATATGGTATATATACAAGACCAACCTTTTCATAATTTATATATATTTACTATATAGTGAGCTATGTATTTCCTTTACTTCTTTATATGTTTATATTTTGAATCCCCGTTTACCTATCTAAACTGGTAAAATGACCAAAAAATTTATATCTTGGAGGCCACACACAAATAAATCATATTTTCTCCAAATTTTGAATGATTTATCTTCTATAGAATATAATAGATGTTTTTTGTTTTGTTTGAATAATGGATGTATTAGTCACAGCTGAAAGGGATATAAATTTGGTTGTAATTTTATATTCCTTCGATCCTAACAAAAATAGTCCCACAGTTTTATTTAATTATGTGATATTTTTCATGTTTAATATGTTCCAAAAAATATACTATCTCCGTCCCAAAAAGATTGTTACTTTTCTATATTTAAAACAATTTAACTTTATGAGATGATTTACAATCACACAAATATTTAAGACTTTTTTTGGGCCACACATTTCAAAAGTCTTCCTTTATTTCTTTAACTCCGTGCCTACTCAGACTAAAATAATCTCATTGGGAGGGAGCCCAGAGGGAGTAGTATTTTTTATGTTTTAAAATAATTTAACTGTAAGTTCCTCATTTTACCCTTAATATCAAACATTTATAATCATAAAAATGTCATAACATGTTTAAAACACAATTTTTTTTGGTAAACTCTATCCAATCAAACGTACTTACCTAAAATGAAATGGAGGGAGTACTACTCCTTAAAGAGCTAAAATAATTTGTCCTTTGGCAACACTTTTTAAAACAATTTAAGAGTACTTTTAACAAGATTTTATTTATTTATTGTACTTCTAATTACTGAATTCATACAAAAAATTAGATGCTTTTAGTATAAGAGTCCGTCACTATTCGAATAGTCTATTATATAGCATTAGCATGTTATCATGATCTTCTACTTATTTGTCTGTCCCCACCATCTAAAGATACTTCTATATTATAATATCTCGAGCTCTATTGCCTGAATTGTCACGTATAAAATTGATTACTTCGTCTGTCCTAATTTATATGATATAGTTTGACTAAGCATAAAGTTTAAAAAGTAAAGAAAGATTTTTGAATCTTTTGGTCTAAAACAAGTTAAAATATATTTGTGTGGTTATAGATCATGTCGTTAAGCGTAAAAGATAAAGTTTAAAGTTAAATTGTTGTCTGTTAAATAAGGCAATATACACACAATATACATGTGTATATTGCCTTATTGCCAATCTCGGATTCTGCCCAAAATAGGGTCTCTCGGTTTTGGACATAGTAGATTAGACAATGTAAGAATATTGTATATTAGAAAAATATATGTGTAGTATATTGTAATGTATTTGTTACCTAATTAGGATTATACACTACCATAATTGTAGAGTTAGAATTATGGTAGAATAAGATTTTAGGAATAGAATAGGAATAAGATTCTCCTATTTTTGTAACTTGTATATATACCTATTCAATTAATGAAAATAATCAATAGGATTATTTCTTTCATGGTATCAAAAGTCTAGGTCACACAAAAATTTTCTCTCCAAATTTTTGCCCTCCCTCTCGGCCGAGACCCCCCCTCGGGTTTTACCAAATTTTGTCTTCCGCTCTCAAAATCTCTCTTACTAATCCCTCTTTCACCTCTTGTTCTTTCGGTATGTCTACATCAAAGAACTCGTTTCACCCTGCCCTTGTTGTTTCTAACATCAAGAATCATATCCCGTTAATTCTTGAAATAGAAAACGTCCAATACGCGACGTGGGTCGAGTTATTCAAAATTCACGCTCGTTCGCATCAAGTCATTCATCACATCATTCCCGCGGCTCTTGATGATACAGAGGTGCCTAAACGCGAGGATGATCCTAAATTATGGACAACACTTGATGCCACTGTCCTTCAGTGGATGTATTCTACTATCTCCACCGACCTATTGAAGACGATTATCGAGCCAGACGTCACGGCGATGGCCGCATGGGATAGACTGCGTGACATATTCCAGGATAATCAGAATTCCAGAGCTGTTACCCTTGAACAGGATTTTTCCCATGTCAACATGGAAAATTTCCCGAAAGTTTCAGCCTATTGCAAAAGGTTGAAGGAATTGGCGGACCAACTCCGCAATGTTGGTGCGCCTGTTAGTGAAGACCGTCTTGTTTTACAGATGGTCGCTGGCCTATCCGAGGCCTATAGTGGCGTTGGGACTCTCTTTCGCCAAAGTAATCCTCTTCCAAGGTTCTATCAAGCACGATCCATGCTTACCTTGGAAGAAGCCGATTTGGCTAAAAAGGCAGCTACTAATGCTAGTCCCGTGGTCATGATGACTTCCTCCCCAAGTCCTCAAAATTATGGCGACAATTCGAACCAAAACCAATCCCACGGGGGCAACAAGAATGGCCGGAAAAATAAAAATCGCGGGGGCAAACGCGGCGGTTCAGAAGGCAATCACGGTGGCCAAAGCAGTGGCAGTGGTCCCCTTCCAGGTTCTAGTGTGCCACCGAACCCCTAGTCTCAGCCTTGGGCCTCTGGGCCGTGGGCTTGGACTAGTGGACAATGGCCCTACGGCCTAGCTCCAGCACCTTTTGCACCCACTGGCCAGTGGGCTTTCCAGCAGCCAGACAGCCCACTGCCTACTGGCCCAGTAGCGGCGCCACTCCAGCAGCTTAAGCCCACGGCAGCAGCCTAATTCTGGTATACTTGGGCCCCGGCCTCCGCAAGCTCACCATGCAGCAGGCCCCACTCAGACTGATATCGAGGCCATAATGCACACACTAGGGTTGACACAACCGGACCTAAATTGGTATATGGATACCGGTGCCACCACCCACATGACATCCGATTCAGGTACTCTCTCATCTTATTCCAATTTGAGCAACCCTCGCGGTATAATTATCGGTAATGGAAACTCTATTCCAATTCAGGGTTATGGTCAGAAAATGTTGTCTCCCCCCAATCCACCCCTTATCTTGAAAAATACTTTACATGCTCCCAAATTGATTAAAAATTTAGTGTATGTCCGAAAGTTCACCAATGACAATTATGTTTCTATTGAATTTGATCCTTTTGGTTTCTCTGTGAAGGATTTCAAGACGGGGAGTCCTCTCATGAGGTGTGATAGTAGGGGAGATATGTATCCTATCACGCCCGGTGTCGGTCCATCGAGTCAAGCCATGCCATTCGCCTTTACGGCCAGTTCTCCCTCCTTGTGGCATGCTCGCCTTGGTCATCTGGGATCCTCTATTTTATCAGTTTTAGATAAAAATAGTTATATTTCTTGTAAGGGTACGAGTCGTACTCCACTTTGTCAATCTTGTTCATTAGGAAAAATTGTTAAGTTACCATTTGTAGACTCCAATTCTCATACTTCAATGCCATTTGATATTATTCATAGCGACCTATGGACGTCTCCTGTTCTTAGTTCGATGGGTCATCGATATTATGTTCTCTTTTTGGATGATTATTCTAAATTTTTGTGGACGTTTCCAATTGCGAATAAATCACAAGTGTTTTCCGTCTTCATCAAATTTAGAGCGTTCATTCGTACCCAATTCGAAAGAGAAATAAAAAATATTCAATGTGATAATGGGAAAGAGTATGACAATAGGGAGTTTCGGGAGTTCTGTGCTAATAATGGGACCAATTTTCATTTTTCGTGTCCTCATACATCTTCACAAAATGGGAAGGCCGAACGCAAAATTCATTCCATAAATAACATTGTCCGAACTCTCTTAATTCATGCTTCCATACCACCATATTTTTGGCATCATGCTCTACAAATGGCCACATATCTCCTTAACATAATTCCGTCCAAAGGTCTGACATATTCTTCTCCCCTCTACATCCTATATAATAAGAACCCGTCTTATTCTCATCTTCGGATTTTTGGGTGCTTGTGTTATCCGTTGTTCCCATCCACTACAATTAACAAACTTCAGGCTCTGTCTACTCCGTGTGTATTTTTGGGTTATCCGTCTAATCATCGTGGGTACAAATGCTTTGATTTATCCTCCAAAAAAATCATAATTAATCGCCACGTCATTTTTTATGAAACCCAATTTCCTTTTACGAAAGTTCATACTCCCGAGCCTAGTTCGTATAATTTTTTGGATGACTAAATATCCCCGTATATGATTCGGCATTTTTCGGACATCTCCCGCACCCAAAATCCCCAGCGGACCCACTGCCCGCTGGCCCCACATGCACGTCTCGATCGGTACTGCCCAGTAGTCACACTAGGGCAGTTTCAGTGCTTGGACCGGTCCAGCCCATCACTGGAACTGGTCCAGTTCCAGTCACTGTTTCCTGCGACTGGTCCATTTCCAGAATTGGGCCAACAGGCCCACTACCTGCTGGCTTGTCCTTCCCGAGCTTAGAAAATTCCCAAAATCCGCCCACCTCTTCCTCGAGTCTTAGATCAGTCACTCGTAGTCAACGGGGTATTTTTACACCAAAACGACATTTTAATTTACATTTTAATATCTCTAAATCCCTATTGCCCCGTAATCCTGTGTCTGCCTTAAACGACCCGAATTGGAAAATTGCTATGAGTGATGAATATAATGCTATTATTGATAATAAGACGTGGGAGTTGGTTCCTCGTCCCTCTGGTATTAATGTTATCAGGTTTATGTGGATTTTTTCTCATAAGGAAAATTCAAATGGTTCTTTCGCTCGACATAAGGCACAACTTGTGGGTGATGGTAAGACTCAACAGGTTGGGATAGATTGTGGTGAGACATTTAGTCCGGTGGTCAAGCCGGATACCATTCGCACTGTGCTCAGCTTGGCTCTTTCAAAGTCCTGGCCTATTCATCAGTTGGATGTCAAGAATGATTTCCTACATGGTGATCTCAAGGAAACAGTATATATGCATCAGCCATTGGGGTTCAGGGATCCTAACCATCCTCATCATGTCTGTTTGTTGAAAAAGTCCTTATATAGGCTTAAGCAGTCTCCACGGGCCTGGTATACGAGGTTTGCTGACTATGTTTCGACACTTGGGTTCACTCACAGCAGGTCAGATAATTCCTTGTTCATCTACCTTCGTGGTTCGTCCTTGGCCTACATTCTGTTGTATGTGGATGATATCATTTTGACTGCCTCTTCCGATGCCTTACGCCAGTCTATCATGGCCATGCTCAGTTCTGAGTTCGCTATGAAATACTTAGGGCCCTTGAGTTACTTTTTGAGGATTGCTGTCAAGCGTCATTCAGGTGGTTTGCTTTTGTCTCAAAGAAAGTATGCGACAGAGATCATCGAGAGGGCTGGGATGTCATCCTGTAAGTCTACTTCCACTCCAGTTGATGCAAAACCCAAGCTTAGTGCCGCGGCAGGTGCACCATACGAGGACACGACCTGCTATCGCAGTCTTGCAGGGGCCCTACAGTATCTTACCTTTACCAGATCGGATATTACGTATGCTGTTCAGCATGTGTGTTTATTCATGCATGATCCCAGATTTGAGCGCATGAATGCAATCAAACGCATCATTCGTTATATTCAGGGGACGCTGGACTATGGTTTGCACTTGTATCCTTCATCTACATCCACACTTGTCTCGTACACAGATGCGGATTGGGGTGGTTGCCCGGACACCAGACGGTCTACGTCAGGATATTGTATGTTCCTTGGCAACAACTTGGTCTCCTGGTCTACAAAGCGTCAGGTGACTCTATCCCGCTCAAGTGCAGAGGCAGAATATCGAGGGGTAGCTAATGTGGTCTCAGAATCATGTTGGTTACGTAATTTGCTTTTAGAGCTTCATTGCCCCATTCAGAAGGCAATCTTAGTATATTGTGATAATGTTAGTGCCATCTACCTCTCAGGGAATCCGGTTCAGCACCAATACACTAAGCATATCGAAATGGACATTCACTTTGTACGTGAAAAAGTTGCTCGGGGCCAGATACGCGTATGTCATGTCCCGTTAAGATATTAAGTTGCAGACATATTTACAAAGGGTCTTCCCTCGGTACTCTTTGAAGATTTTAGGGACAGTCTCAGCGTTCGAAGACCGCCCGCTATGACTGCGGGGGTGTGTTAAATAAGGCAATATACACACAATATACATGTGTATATTGCCTTATTGCCAATCTCGGATTCTGCCCAAAATAGGGTCTCTCGGTTTTGGACATAGTAGATTAGACAATGTAAGAATATTGTATATTAGGAAAATATATGTGTAGTATATTGTAATGTATTAGTTACCTAAATTAGGATTATACACTACCATAATTGTAGAGTTAGAATTATGGTAGAATAAGATTTTAGGAATAGAATAGGAATAGGATTCTCCAGTTTTTGTAACTTGTATATATACCTATTCAATTAATGAAAATAATCAAGGAGATTATTTCTTTCATTGTCAAATAAGAAAATGTGTCATTTTTTTTAGATTGACTAAAAAGAAAATATGTCATATAAATAATTGGGAGGGAAGGAGTACAATTTTACAAGTAAATAACCCACTTGTTTACTGCCTTGAATTACGGTGTTCTTGTTCTGATGAAGGGAGTGCTATTTATATTTATTTTTCTCGATCATTGATCATCATGTTCTAATACAACGATTTTACTCTTTAAGAAGTCAAAAAAAGCAAAACTATTTCTGTTATATACGCTGATCTTGATTACGATATTAATTTCTGTTGAGCAAAATGGTCTTAAAAGATAATTTATATTCTCGTCCTTGTTCCAGAATTCGAACATGTTAAAAACCAAGTGCCTCTTTATACTAATATTGGAGGACTGCACTTTCTGACCCCATATTATCTTTGTACTTGTATAAATCATATAATATAAGATACTTGAACTATCAGTATAGATAGATAGCCTATGGAATCTGATCATGCAAAAGTTTACCAGCTGATAATAAGTCATGTAATAACTACTTTGTTTTCTGTACTAAATTGGTTGAATCGACAATTAACACCCCTGTTTATTTTCTTGTAGGACAGTAATCGTTATGATGATAATTAGGAAGTTTGTTCGCACAACCCGAAATGACACTCACCCTTTATTACTTTGAGTAATTAGTGGAGTACTTAGAATTCAAGTTCTAGCATTTTTTGTGCCAAATCACGACGAATATGCTCACTTCTTGAAAGTTTAGAGATGGAGAATAGAGTTATATACTAGTCCATAGTAGTAGCAAGTAATTACATGGTACAAGTGGAAATACACTCCATTAGCATATTAACAGGCATTCTGGTTTCGAATTAAGTAACTGGAATAGGTCCTATTAGAAAGGTGTTTGATGGCTTGTTTTTATCCACATTTGTTGGAGCTGCTAGACTTAACTCCAAATCAACTGGAGAAATGGAGGATTCATAACAAGACCAAATTAGAGGTTGTTGATGATCATCTTTGGTTACTAATGCTAATGAATTGAGATCCATCATACATGGACTAGTTGAATTTCCATACTCTGCCTTTCTATAAATGCTTTCTTCGGTTTTGGCATCATGATGGATTTTGTTCTTGCTCCTTTCCTATCATGTTGACAAACATAAACACATTAAATTTCAACTATCATACAAGTCAATTCACATGGAAAATGTTTTTTCATGAATTATGGGTATATATTTGATTGGTGAAGGAGAGTTTTGGAGCAATGGTAAATTAAAGTTGTCTCCGTACAATTTATACGTAACGGATTCGAACAGTGGAATCAACTACTGATGTTTGTGTCAGTTGGCTTCCTACATAACACCTCCTTCGGGTATGGCGGCCTTCCCTGGACCATGCGTGAACGCGGAATGCTTCGTGCACTAGATTGCCTAATTTTATAGGTTGATTGGTATTTGAAAAGGGGAGTGCACTGTTGGAATTTTTGAGTGCTCACTAGATATTAGTAACAATAATGTTTAATGGTTAGTTGGAGTAAGTAGTATGAAGTTAAAAGTTTAGATAATCATAAAAAAAATGACTTTCATCCATAAGCGAGTGAAATCTTGTTTAGTAAGCAACAATAAACATTTGACTTTTTTATGAAAAATAATTTGCATAGTACCAAACACATAAAAATGTGAAATTGTAGGACATATACCATGTCAAAGAGGCTGGAACGGCGCTTCTTGTTGTTGAGATCACTTGACTGTCTGAGGAAATATTTCTGAGCATGGCTAGCAACTTGGGTTGGAGTCCTTGTTGTCACGAAGTTCCTTGAAATTCCTCTCCATTCTCCTTTCCCTAGTTTTTCTAATCCTACTAAGAATGTTCTGTGTTCCTCCTCTGTCCATGGAACTCCTGATCATCCATCCAATAATAATTTTGTCAAAATTATAAACCACTTTGACTAGTTGCCAATTGAAAAGAATAGGTATAAAGATTAGGAACGTCCATCAGAAATTCACGTCTTTTCAGTAAAGTCAAACTAATTAATTTTCCTTTCAATAGGAAGGAAGATGCATGTTTATTACGATTAAATTCCGATATGAAGAGACATAAGAAGATGTAACTCCAGTTCCTTTGGAATCGATGGTCAAACTTATTTCTAGTAAAGATAGTTGACAATTAAATACGACTTTGACCATTATTTTCATACAACATTTCCCACTAAAAAAGTATTATATATAAACTTTGTGTATCTAAAAATGAATGATAAGTCCAAACCTTTCCTTCTGTCTTGAGGTTGGCCTAAGAGACAATCAGAGATATAATCATTAGTGCAAGTAGTACTCTTTTCATTAACAGTAACAAGTGATGAGGCTGGAGGTGAAGACAAGCAATCTAAGCTTAAACTTTTCTGCAAGTAAATATCATAAGAAGAAGATGATGATGACGACGAAGACGTTGAAGATGAAGAAGAGATGTCAAGTTGCACTCCAAAGAGCCTTAATCCACCAACAAAGCTAGCACTAGCACTAGCACCTAACTTGAAACTATTGCAAGTTCTTGAGTTGTGACCTATGTTCCCACAATGTGAACACTTTCTCCCCATTTTTACTAACATCCACAAAGAGTTTTCTCCCTTTGGTTGTTTGGTTAGGGGGTATTGAAAAGAAGAGGAAATTGATTGTATCAACAACTATATGATAATATGTTTTGTAGTACAAGTTGGGTCTCACACCAAGTGAAGGTGATTGGATGGACAACTAGCTATTTGTTTATTCTTGGATATGTTCCCAACTTGGGTTCATGAGTAGAAAGAAACAACTCTCGTTCGCTTACAAACTAAAATGCAAAAGAAAGATGAATTAAATAGGAGTGGTAGAACTGTTAAAACTTAGTTTTGAGACTCGAGAATGGAGAAGTTTTTGGGACGTAGAATTTCCTTAAATCTTTTAACGGATTTTAAGTAGCTCAAATCAGAATTAGTCAGGTTATAGATAATGAAGAATATAATTTTTATTAAAGGAATGTACATATTCTCCTATAATATTTTCTATTACATAAAATACTGGATGGTTATGGAAAAAAGGTAGGAAATGGTATAGTTTTATCTTATGAAATATCATAATTATAGTATCAATTTTCTTGATTTGAATATTTATAGCGAGGGTACCCTTTTACATATACATTTGCCTTGATATTCCATGCATTTGCATGTGTTTAAGCATGTAAAACATCAAATGATTAAATAATTAATTACTACTAAAAAAGTAGTCATAATATCTTATATAATGGAAGATTTGTCACACCGGCCATTATCTCATATCTCAACAATTATAAAATAAATGGTCATGAAAGTGATCGTGTTCAAATCATCATTGGATAAATAACCTTATCTACAAAATTAAATAAATTTTTCTTTCGGAATATCTCTAGGAAATTTTAAAAGTTTCTTAGTAAGTAGTAGTAATACTTAATTGTACCACACAATTTAGTATATTTCTTTAGAACAATATATAAGTGCTCCAGATATCAAT
Organism: Anisodus tanguticus; assembly: GCA_034509755.1. Lineage (NCBI taxonomy): Eukaryota > Viridiplantae > Streptophyta > Magnoliopsida > Solanales > Solanaceae > Anisodus > Anisodus tanguticus. The sequence goes on along the minus strand of CM067544.1, from coordinate 31,094,083 downwards.
TATCAACTGTTTATTTCTTTTTAATTTCAAGTCCAATATATGTACGAGATTCAAGAAATAGAAAAGAAAATTTTGCTATTTGTAAATTTCTTAATAATATCTGCCAGAAAAATCAAAAATAGAAGTTCGTTCCAATAGGCTGGTTCAATCCTTCCTCGGTAATAAATTAACTTCAAGTCCAATATATGTACGAGATTCAAGAAATAGAAAAGAGAAATTTGCTATTTGTAAATTTCTTAATATCTGCCAGAAAAATCAAAATAGAAGTTCGTTCCAATAGGCTGGTTCAATCCTTCCTCGATAATAAATTAATTTCAAGTCCAATATATGTAATTCAAGAAATAGAAAAGAGAAATTTGCTATTTGTAAAATAATTTCTGCCAGAAAAATCAAAATAGAAGTTAATTCCAATAGCCTGGTTCAATCCTTCCTCTATAGTAATATTTTTAATATAAAGAGATCAACAACTTGACATGTCAACTATTTTAGGTCTTCTTTTTTATGTTTTATAACATGTACTTTGTCTGCCAATTACTTAGCTGCTACACCATTATCATTACTTAAATCAATGAACTGACCAACAGTTTACTTAGATTAAGAGTAACATATATTTTAGTACTCAAAAAGTTCTGTGGATAGCTATCTCACTCAACTAGGTTTTGTCTTCTACTTATAAAGAATTAGCGGCTAATTGCTTTTTAATGAAATATTCAAATACTATACTCAGAAAAGATGTCTACTTATTTAATCGTTTTATGTCTATCCTTCTAGAGGAGTATGTAATTTGTGGCCAATGTACTTAAAACCCACCAAAATCATGATTTGGAAATATTATCCCAATGAGGGAATCTTGATTTAGGGAGATAAACTTTCCTGCCTTCCATGACTTCATCACTTGCTGTACTGTTTTAATATGTATGTATGTTCTACCAAAAAAGAAAAAAGTCTTGAGAGTATTAGATTGTGTCCAATACGTTCATCCTATATTTGAGGTGTCATGAGTTAAGATGATATTTCCTTCTAGCCGCTAATACGATATTGGAACATTAAAAGAAATAAATGATAATTAAGATTCCATAAAATAGAGCATCTTTCTCAAGTCGTAACCAGTGGGGACTTCCAAGTTCCAATATATATCAAGCTCTGAGTTGCACAAGAAAAATATCTTGATATTTATTGAACAGGTCAAGGTTAGTTGAAATTGTAAAGAATCCACTTTGAGAGCAAAATAAATTCACTTTCTCCATTGCTTTCATTTTCCTACCATAAAGGAGGAGGGTGCTTTTTTTCTTTTTGGTTTCCCACTAGGTGTTCGGTACGTATTGGGCCGGATTAAATTCGAATTCACGTTGACTCAAAACCAAGACCTCTAGTTAAAGATAAATGAGTATTTGTCACTCCGTCACAACCCTCGTTGGTAGGGTGGTGCTTTTCTTTCCATTGTGAAGCTAGCTAGCTGAATGTACATTATTTTCTTGAAAGACTGAGATACCTCAATAAAGTTAGATGAGACATTTAAAGTTTTGAATTCTGAGTTGTCAACTTCTTAACATGTTGCACATATATGGAACAGAGGATGGGTTAACTTGTCGTCTGGCCAGTATAGCACGAACCCAGGAAAGAGTTCAAAAGAGCACTTTGTACTAGCCTAGGTAGCGATCAAGCCTGTTATACCTTGAAGCACAATCATAGAGTGGACCAACTAACTAGCCCATCACTCATAGCTTTAATAAAACCTGCAAAAGAATCATGTATTGACTGTACCTTGGATCAGATAGCTGGAACGTTGTTCTGCTCTTAAAAATACATTGCCTAGGTTAATATGATTATAGAAGAGTCATTTTCAATTACAAAACTTAATTAATACCACTTAAGCTAGGTGATTTCAATATTTCCGGAACTTGTATAGGTGGGCATAAAAATCCTTTTATAAACTGCTCTTGCCCAAAGAATATAGAACTAGAATCAGGGCTATAAAAGTGAAGACACAAGAACCATTAATGAACTCATCTTGTCAAAATCATTGCTGCATTTCACAGTTTTGAACCCAAAAAAAGAAAAAGTTGCTGAAGCAAAATTTAATACCTGAGGTAGCTAATGCTTAGTCTTCACAGTTCCCACATTATGATCCACAAATTGTGTTCATTACAAGGCCATTTCTTCCTCATTGACATTTGACAATATTGCCCCTTTTCTTTTCAAGGGTACACACATTATATTTCATATCTGTAACATCAATAACATGGGCATGATAGCACATTACATTGTATCAACCCAGTACTGGAGGAAACAAAGTTGGAGTATAGCCCAAGTGGGAAAAACAATGTGAAAATTTAAAGGGGTAGTTACCCATATATATAGGCCGCTCATCTAATTTGCATCCGTCATAGCCCACTTTATATTTACAAAAGAAATGGCAGCTCGCATAACTAAAAAGTTTTAAACAGCTAACTACCCCTTAATTAAAACCATTTTCCATGTTTTAAGCAACCAATAGCATGCTTGAAATCACTGAAGTACACTGAAATTCAATAAGGATATCTTCTTTTTTCAAAGTATAAAGTCCATTGAAATTTTAAAAAATAGTAACAAATATGTACTATATTATTTTTTCATAGTACAAACTGCATAGTCCTGGTGTAGAGATAATGTATATGTTCTTTATAACTATATATAAAATATGCTTTGTATAAATAATGTATAAATTCATGAAACCAACTCAAATGGCAATGTATAAATAATGTCTATGTAATGTATAGCTATATAAAAATTGCTCAACTTTTTTTGTAACTTTACATATACATCCTTATACACTATATATAATGTATTAATAATTTATATATTTTGTATAACTATGTATAAACAACGTATTCCCTTGAGGAATAAAATATTAGATGGATCGCCAGAAAATTCATTCTAGAAGTAACCAAATCCACCGGCCAAAAATCTTCTCTGCCTCCTTCCAACTCCAAAGTCACCAGCCAAAAAATTAGAACCCAGTTGCATAAATCGAAAAAGAATGAGAACCCACTTGGAAAATTAAAAAATAATGAGAATCCAGTTGGAAAAATAAATAATTACAATGAAATTTGGTCCTTATGAGGAAAAGCAAGATCGGAGTATAACTAACCTTTGATGAATTCTTCCGATTCAAAAGGACGGAGATTGTTCAGTGAAGTGAGATTTTGAACTGAGATGCTATTGCTATTGGACTCTTCCTCTTCTAGTTGGTGTAAATTTTGGGAAAATATGAAAGGTGAAGCCATTTTAGAAAAATGGAGCGAAAGATTTGAAGAATTCTACGGAGAACAGTGGTGTGAATTCCTAGGGGAAATAACCCACATCATGATGAGCTGAGCACGGTGCTAAACAGTGGAAATTGAAGGCTAAAATTTCGGTATTGTAGATTCGCGAAAGGTATATATGGGTAAGAAGCAGATAGTTGGGCTAAAAATTGGCAAATTAGATGCCCTAATGGACACCCAGCATAATTTTCCCAATTTGAAGATGCACTTGTCCCCTAGCAATTTGCAGGAACGCCATTATTTTTTGGGGTGGTCTTTAATTTTTTGCCACTCAAATTGAGAATCTTTAATTTTTGTGCTTCGTCTAAAACTCCGGGTTCCAGGTTCGAACTCCTGTTCAGCCAAAATTTAAAATAAAACTCACAAGACATAGTTTGGAGTTCGCAAGATAGAGTTTGCCTACAAACTATGCATGAATGCAGAATTTCAAACTCTACCTTAAGCAGGCAGAGTTTGTCTTCAGCCATAAGACAAACTTTGTCTTGTAATTTTTTTTTGACTGAACAGAGGTTCGAACCCGAAATCTTGAGATATTTTTTAGTGAAGACAAAAATTAAAGATTTCAAATTTGAGGGACAAAAATTAAATATTAGTGCCTTTGAAGGAATCCGCGCAAAAAAAGCTTGTCCCCTAGTTCTGTATTTGGCTTCTAGGGCAAAGCTGACAAGCACAGCCCAGTTTTTCACAAGGCTTAATACTTTTCTCATTGATAGTAGCTCTTAGGTTATTTCTACATTAGTTGAGTTGATCTTTCAAGGGATTCTACCAGTCAAACAGAATAAAGTTCAAGAAATTTTAAACTCAAACCATGCCATTGCATTTCGAGAAAATTGACGTCAAAAAAATTGAATACAAGTTACATACGCTTCCACTGCCATTCCCATATGCAACGTTTCCTCCTAATTCTACTATGAATGAAAAATATAAAAAAAATTAACACATTTATACTTATCACTGCTATGCAACATCCATAATGCATGTGGATCATGAAGTGAAACAATAAAGAGGAACAAAATGTGCCAAACGATGGTGGGAGGACCAAAAATGGCCATGACATTATTGTATTTTTCCACATCATGTAAGCTTCCTTCGTTTCATATATAGGAGAACCTTTCTGCCTGTGGCATCTTCTTGCAGCCCAGAACAGTTGGAGCATTATTCTGAAACCTCCCTTGCTAGCTTTGGCTCGATCGTTTTTTGTCGAACTACTTCTTTTGAAGATCAACTCCAGAGCATTGTGTCACCCTCCAACATCCGGAGTACCTACAATTGCAATGAGAAAAACAAGAAGTGTGTATGTATATGAGGATCATATTATAGTATTCAGCTGAATTCTATTCTGGGGTGTTGCTAACATGGTCATTAACTTTAACCTTGAATGTAACATGAGCTTCGCTCATTCAAAATAAACAATTAAAAATGGTACAGTTTATTTGCCAGTTTTAATATTCTAGTGAAATAAGCAACGTTTCCTACTTATAGAGCAGGCCAGAAACAAGATTGTTAGATGATGAATCAAACAATAAAGTACCAGCATCGGCTATAATTTCCTGCTAATGTTGAGCGGGGGGGGGGGGGGGGGGGGGGCACTTCCCGTGTTATTATAACTTCAATCAAGAATGATCTTTTAGTGAAATACCACTCATGAAGACTCTATTAACATTAGGTCCTCTTTTTCTATTTCTTTTTTTTTTTTTTTTTGGGGGGGGGGGGCAAAGCACTAGGTCAATGCATAACAACTTCGCAATTCAAAGTAACATCTGCATTTTAAAACTAATTTCAGGCTTAAATGAGAAGAAATATGAGAATGTCTTCAAAGATATGCATAAGAGACTTTTTAAGCATTTGGTCAATGGTCTGAGGCTCATTATACAGTCGGAGCATATAATTAGCTTCCAGATCTAGAAACTCCTAGTACAAAAAATAGGCAGTTTTCTTGCAACTTCTCATTTTTGGACGGAGAAATTCAGTATATATCTCTACCTGAGACATCCTCGGCCTTGAATTAGGGTCCCGTCGAATGCATAATGAAGCACAATGTAGCATGCCACGAACCTCCTCCTCCAAGTAGCCGTTCGCTAGACACGGGTCGATGAGCTCAGAGATGGCACTCTTCCGCAGCAGAGGACGTGCCTGCTCCATTTGGAATATAAGGATAAACTATTAGTACTCTAAACCATTAAAGAATGAGCATATCCAGACATTGATGTGGCCATAAAACACAAGAAAAACTGAAAAGAACTCATACCCATTCACTGAGGGACTGTTGGCCCTTTGGGCGGTTAATGTCTATTGCTTTTCTTCCAGTAACAAGTTCCAATAGTACTACACCAAATGAGTATGCATCAGCCTTTTCAGTTATTTGACCACTTTGAGCATATTCTGGTGCCAAGTACCTGAACAAGAAAAAATCGTATCAACTAATAGGCCAAAAGATAGTGTATCAGGGCCAACAGTGTTATGTTTCATATTTAGTTATTTACCCAAATGTTCCAATTACTCTAGTATCAACTCCTAAGTCCCCTTCTGGTTGCCACCTCGCCAATCCAAAGTCTCCAACCTATATCACAAAGAAAAAGTGAAGAGGGGCTTAAAAATAATGGATGAAAGAAGAGAATAATAAAAGCAAGCAAAGACAAGTAGATAGTTCATTTTGTGACCAGTTTTAGAGAACAAACAACTTAATACATTTTAAAGACAAATTACAGCAGATATTTCTGAATACTGTTTTTCCCTTCCATCATGTAAGAAAAAAGATTTACAAAAATCAACTAAAGCTTGTGTTTCTTTAAATAAATAAAAGAACACCAAAACATGACAAGGAATCCTGTAAATAGAGAAACAAAAAGTGTATAAGAGAAATACACACCAATGGCTCAAAATCATGAGTTAGTAGGATATTATTTGGCCGCAGGTCACGATGAACAATACAACCTACTCTGCACTCCTCGTGCAGGTATCTCAGTCCTCGAGCAGCTCCCACGGCAATCTTTTGACGTGCTGACCAATTTAATGGATGTCCATTACGTCCTGTGGTTTGAGAAATTGATTATCAACATATAATTATGGGTTGCACAGTTTGTGACAGGTTCCTAAGCTTTCAAGAACCTTTGTTGTTCTCTACATGTTCTACACATAAGCAGTAAAGGTTCTCATAATAACCGTCCAAATAATGTGATTTATATATAGTTTTTAAGGTGAAAATACTTTTGACAGATCTATGTAAAGGAGGAGTTACTACTGGAAGTGGAACCTCACACTCAAAATTATCAAATTAGGAAAAAAAGAAAAGGCTTCAATTTCCACTCAATTAAAGCATTTCAATGTCACAAATCAAGAACCAGGCATGGGGTGTAAAGAGTATTTTAGATATAAAGACATATGACTGGAGAAGTTGGTACCATAAAGGTGAGAATCTAAAGAGCCATTGCAGATGTATTCATAAACTAGCAACCTTCTTCCATCTTCCACACAGAAGCCAATCAGCATGACAACATTTCGATGTTGAGCACAGCTCAGGACCTCCACTTCAGAGCAAAATTCAAGGTCGCCCTGTGAACTAGCTGATTTGTATTGCTTGACTGCTATGACTTGGCCATCTGGTAAGTGTCCACGATGTACAGAACCATACCCACCCTCAGCCAAAAAGTTAGCTTGTGAAAATCCACTGGTAGCGTGTTCGAGCTCAGAATAAGTGAACCACCGAGGTGGTTTTCCAAATAAAGGCGCCTTGTGTTGACATATTGAACAAAGTGGAGGAGGATCAGCAGGAGAATTTTTGGTTAATGACATCATTTTTCTCATATTACTGTTTACTTCCGCATCATGTCTTTCTTTCTTTAGACAAACTTTAGGTTCCCGATCAAGTGCACATGATTTCTCTGGGAAAGCATCATGCTTTAAGTTTAGCAATGTGCCCTTGGATCTCGGTAAGTCCCTCTTCAAGTAATGTGAAAAATCCTTTGCTGCAATGACAATGTCTTGCATCCATTGCTGGGAACATACGCTTGTTGTAGGAGAACTCAGTCTTTCACTATCTGTATCAGAATCAGATTCATCTGAACGATTGCATTTATGCGAAAAGCTCTTCTTCATATCCCAGTTGATCTCAGAGAAGAAAAGCGGAGAGTTCCCTATGTCTAGACTGGAAATTGAGGATGTACCAGCGTCAGTTGTGGTGAATGATGAATGCTCTGGACTACTTGCTGGAGTCACGTTCGGCACCCGGGTCTCATTCCAGTTGTCATCAGAATTTTCACCTAAATGTTTTGAAGATGCTTGTGACATACGGGAGACTTCACTTTCAGTGTTGGGGGATCCAATGAAATTCAAACGAAGCACTTTCGGTTGAGACTTTTTCATCTGAACAATATTACATTCCAGTTGTTCCATACAGAGTCTGGCCTCTTTTTTCATTTGCCTGGACAAGGAGTCATCAAGAAAATATGCATTTAGCACCAAGAGAACACCTACATTTTAATCAGATGCAAGACACAGTTTTTATATAGAAACATGAAATAAGATGAAGACCGTATTACTTATCCAATACGACCCATCGAGTGTGAACTCTCCTGGCTTCAGCAGCCACTACTCCAGACTGTGACCCAGAAATGACTTTGACCTTCACCTTCATCTGTGAAATAGAACTGAATGATGTGGAAATCCTATATGAGGGAACTAAGATTTTCAGATTAAGATGGATCACTTACTTTATTCGGATCATAAATATCATGAAGTTGAAGCAACATTTGAGTGCACGATTCTGAAATGAAATCCTTTTGATCTAAAGTTGTTCCAGACAGTGATCTCCAGTTGCTAGTCGTGCAATCACTGTTAATTAATCTAGGAAAACCCCAAAGGCTTTTACCTGAAAACGTAGGTAACAAGTTCAAGTTACTTTAAAAGATTTTTCTGTAGCAACTGAAAGTACGGACGATAAGACTGAAGAACCTAGAATCACACTCGTAACTAGCCTAATTCTTGCGCAGATCAAGTTAAACAGCGCATTGACATGAATCAAGACTTGAGCTGGTAATTGCTCTAGAAATTCTGGAAGAATCTGCCTATTCATTATCAGGAAAAACAGCATTTTTGCAAGAGACTGTTTCCACGGCTCGAACCCATGACCTCTGGGTCATATGACAACAACTTTACCAGTTACGCCAAAGCTTCCCTTTGTGCTTAGTTACGGATAGTAAGTTGTCACAACTCGAAGCAGGGTATATCTCTAAATAGAACAATTAGTAGCAACATCTTCAGCAAGAATTGATAAAAGATAATTTGGCCAAACCCTATAAAAATGGAAAATAAAAGGAGGAACACCATACAGAAGCTGAATTTCGCCTAACTATACCCAAAATGCATTTCAATTACAACTTTTTCCTTCTAATACAACTAGTAGAATGTAAATGTATGGTAGGGCAGAAAAAGTTATACCTGAGCTATGAGCAGGTATGAGCACCAGCAGCTTAACAGAATCCCCAGGTTGAACCACATGAGTTAATGCCCAAATAAAGGCACTTCTTGATATCTCTGTCGAAGCTTTCACAGCAACAAGCACAACTCTCTTTCGCACATCCAAGCTTCTATCAATCTCACTCTTCATCTCAACTAATAACTTCAATTCTTGATTATTCCTCAGTAACCCATTTTACCAAACTTCAGTTATCTTGCCTAAAGCAACAACATAATTCCTTTTTTATACTGCCCACTTGCAAAGTCTATAAAAAATACCTACAACTCCAATTATAGGAATCAGCCAGGTATACAGAGCAGTGACTGTAGTTGATATCAAGCAAATTTCCAAGATCAAGAATTGGAGAGTAACTGAAAGTTTCTTAAGAGGAAGAAAAAATGTGGAAAGTGTGACCCAGGAACTGAAAGGATTTTCTGGTGTTAAGTAAAAAGGTGTAAAGCAGACAAAAGCCAAATAGTCAGCAGGCTTGATACGTGATCGCTTGGGACTTGGTAAATTATTGACATGAATCAATCAAATAAGTACAAACAAGAGAGAGGTGCCGAACTAAAATTGAAAAGAGCATCAGTCCGTTCCGTAGATGGGCAAATGACGGGACTTAAAATTCAGCAGAGGGCGTGCAGAGTGGAGTTGAAATTCTGGCGGGAGTAATTTGCTCTCTTCTGAATGTAGTAGCTGATATCAGTTTTTCTATTTTTAAACTTTAGTCATTCAAACATATTTCGTAATTTACTCGTCTAAAAATAAGGTGTCGTAAGCTGAAAAATTGAATATAAAAAAAATTGAAAAAAGCATCAAAAGATGGAAGACAGAGACACCAACTTTGAATAACAGCGACCCCACCAAGCCCCTTTTATATCTACTCTTTCTTTTTATCCATGGGAAAAGTCTCTATTACTGTACTAATGGAATCAACTATGCTACACTCCAAGAATATAACACCAGCACCTGCCTTTTCTTTTTCACTCTTCATAGTACAATCTTTATGATAAATGAAGGCGCTCCTAGGTGTGGAAATTAAATTTCCATAAGACCTTAAAGCAATAAATTAAGGGATCTATATTAACAAAATAAATTCCAGCAAAAAATTGATATACATAATAGGTAAAATTTATTCTGAGAGTCTACCGAAAATAATTTTTCTAAGTATTCAAGGTAAGTAAGATTTACTTATACTCTAGATTCTCCAGACCTCACTTTGTGAAATTTCACTGAGTAAGTTATTGTTGTTATTGTAATACGTAAAATTTGATTAGTTATACACAATAAAGTAATTGCTGCATAAATTAATTTAAGGGGAAAATGTGCAAATATACCCTCAACATTACGATTTAGAGCAGATATATCTCTCATTAAAAAAGTGGTACATGTATATCTTTGTCATTACACAAATGGTGTAAATATACATTGTCATTCCACAAATGATGTTCTTTTCACTGACAGATTTTTTAAAAAAAAAATCATGTGGCTTTAGAAAATAAGTCTAGCCATTTTTTTAGTGACTTATTTTTTTAAAGTCATGTCGTAATTTTTTTCTGATGGATCGGATCTGGTTCGTTTAAAAAATTATCTATGTAGCTTTAAAAAAATAAGTGTACCTATTTTTTAAATGAAGCAGATCCAACCCACCAGAAAAGAAATTATCAAGTGGCTTTGTAAAAAATAGGTACACTTTTTAAAAAAAAATCAAGTGGCATTTTTTTATTTAAAAAATAAGCTAAATAATTTTTAAGAACATTTTGTCAACAAAAAGCGTATATTTGCACAATTTGTGTAACATCAGGGTATACATGCACCATTTAATAAGGGATATATCTATTCTAATTCGCAAAATTGAGGAGTATATTTACACCTTTTCCATTAATTTAATAAGGGGTTGTTTGATTGCTGGTTAGAGTTATATAGGTATTAGTAATATATGAATTCGTTATGAGATAATCTATATATTATTGTATGCAGCTTTTACTTATATAGGATTTAATTATTCATGTATTAGTTATTCATTTAAATTGCAAACCAAACATCATATTAGATTTGTTAAAATTTTACACATAGCAAAAAAAATGCTACCAAACATGGTATTACTTATGCAAGATTTAATACATGAATAACTGAGCTCCTAACCAGCAACCAAATCACCCTTAATTGGTTGATCTTATTGTACTCCTCCTCGGTAATATCTCTCCAAGTTTTGTGACAGTTTATGTATCATTTTATATGGAATAAAATGTGTAATGAAATTATATTTATTAGTGATACATGAAGAAGAATAACTAAATACAAACAAAAAAAAGTCTCCATTATAATTCATGTATAACTAGTTAGTGAAACAAACGACCTATATGTTTAATATCTCTATAGATTATTTAAATCAATATTCTCATTGAAAAGTGTGGTTTACAATAATTGCAGAAAACATGAAGTAAGTAAATATTACAAATTGCTAGAAAGGATAAACTAAAGATTACAACGAAACTGGAATCAAGAATGTTACAAACTGCTTGTGATTTGTTGAGTCGAGTGATGACACTCTGGCTTTAAGACAAGATTGCCCCGTATATATCCTCTTACGTTATCGGGCAATAGTCTCCCAAGATACAACAACTTAACAAATGAGCAAAGGAAACTCAAGTGTTACTCTTGAAGAACTTTTAGTATAGTAAACTTGCTAGAGAGAAAGAAGAAAATGTCAGAAAAATTATGTAGTGTTTTTCTTAGTGTGTTGAACAATTGAGCCAAATACCTCAATTTATAGTGTAATGAGATGACCTTTCAACTAGCCAACTAATGGCCTTCAATAGCCATGTAATGACACTTGATCAAGGGATTACATTCTGCCAAATAATGGCTGAATTCATGTGCCAAATAATGGAGATTCAATGCTCCAAAACCAGCCCAAAAGTCAGAACTTTCCATCTTCCCGTCGCAACATTCTGCCTCCGAAGCGCCGCGGCTCTGCGAATTAGCGTTGCGGCTCCAGTGGATGAAGACCCAATTAGCGCCACGACACTCCTTGGGAGGCGTCTCGGCTCCGACGGGGCTGCGCCGCGGCGATTTCTGACTCATTTCATCTTACACTTCTTCCTTCGTTTACCAACGTGGAATACTTTGTCATTTGGCCAATAACCGTCCATCATTCTATGTCTCAAACGTTTCACTTACGTACCAATATCTCTTTCACTAATGAAATTTGTGATACTTGGCACTACGTGTGCACGCGTGTGGAAATGACGTTTCCGACGTGCGGGACCCCAATTGTTTGAGTCATAAATAATTGATAAACTTAATTCCACATTAGTAAATTTCCAACAATCCCTCTTGAAAGAGATTTTGGCACACTCATATGGTGCATTTTCCAACAATCTTTCAGCGAATCGATGTTGCATTAGGAGAGGTAGCTTCATCTTTGAACCTTCCATAGTTAAATACCATCGGACTTACTTACTGCGCGGTTGACGTGATATCTTGAACAGTCAGTGTTTAGTGTAAGCCAAGTCAACGGTACCAACACAACAATTTCCCTTACTCTGTTCTTCGTAATGTTTTGTCCGTTGTGGCTGTGGACACTTCTTGGATTTTTAAGTGTGTTCATTTGAGGCGGCCTGTCCTCGCACTTAAATAGGTGGTCTCCTACAAGGTATCCGACAATACCCCACTTTACAAGTGTTAGGAACCATTAAAATTTTCCTAAACCTAACCTCAATCGTTGATGATCATTAAAGGTTTTGGATACCTTAACCTTTACCCACATTGCAGATAGCACTTAACGTCTATCGCGGGAATGGCTTTGTATTGATGCTTCTTTATAGAAATCACTATCTGAAGGACTCATGCTTCCACCGAAGCGCTCAACTGAACCTTTATAGCTTAGTTTTCCCATTGAACCTAATTCCTGGGATCTCCAGTCAATAAGGTTGGGTTACCACCGTATTGGTCCTTATAGCTTGGGGTTTAAGCCCATTCCCCTAGACAAGAAGAACATCTGATCTTTGGTTAAGCCCTTTGTCAGTGGGTCCACTATGTTATCCTTTGATTTTATGTAATCAATGGTTATTATACTCGTGGTGATCAGCTGCCTAACGGTCGTATGTCTCCGTCGAATATGACGAGACTTGTCGTTGTACATAGAACTCCATGCCCTTCCTAGAGTCGACTGACCGTCGTAGTGGATCATTACAGAAGGTACGGGTTTGTCCCAACAAGGGACATCCTCTAAGAAGTCATGAAGCCACATAACTTCTTCTCCTGCTTTGTCGAAAGCGATAAACTCCGATTCCATCATGGATCGGGCGATGCAAGTTTGCTTAGAGGATTTCCAAGACATTGCCCTACCACCAATTGTAAAAATATACCCACTGGTGGACTTGTGTTCTCTATATCAAATATCCAGTTTGCATCACTGTACCCCTATAGTACAGTTGGATATCTCGAATAATGCAACCCGTAAGTTAGTGTGTATTTCTGGTATCGTAGTACCCGATTCGACGCCTTCCAATGATCATTACTCGGATTATGGGTAAACCTAGCCAACTTGTTGACTGCATAAGCAATATCATATTGGGTGCAGTTTGTTATATACATCAAACTCCCAATCACCTGTGCATATTGCTCCTGGCATACGGGTGTACCACGATTTTTATCAAGCTTTTGATTTCTATCCAGTGGTGACTTCGTAGGCGAACGGTCAAACATCTCAAACTTTCTCAACACATCCTCGATATAGTGAGACTGAGATAAGACAAGTCCGTCAGACGTCTTAGAGATCTTTATCCCTAAGATGACATTTGTGATACCCATATCCTTCATGTCAAAGCATTGTTTCAACATGTTCTTAGTCTCTAGGATCAAGCTAGGACTGCTCCATGTGATCAATATGTCGTCTACGTACATGCATATCATGACGAACGAGTCAGAGTTACCTTTCGTGTAGACACATTTGTCACATTCATTAATGGAGAAGCCCTTCGATAGTAGAGTACTATCAATTTTTTTGTGCCATTGTTTCGGGGCTTGTTTTAGCCCGTACACAGATTTAACAAGTCGACAGACTTTCTTCTCTTGCCCTGGAACCACATACCCCTTGGGTTGTTCCATAAAAATTTCTTCTTCCAAATCACCATTTAGAAAGACTGTCTTGACATCTATTTGATGTATCTCAAGGTCATGCATTGCTGCGATCGCGATGAATACCCGAATAGACGTCATCCGAGACACCGGGGAGTACGTGTCAAAATAGTCAAGGCCTTCCTTCTGTCGATAGCCCTTGACTATGAACCTGACCTTGTGCATATCTATAGACCCATCTGCTTTATACTTCCGCTTGAGTATCCATTTACAACCCAACAGTTTGTTTTCCAGAGGAAGATCAACCAACTCCCAAGTATGGTTATGCAGGATGGAGTCTATTTCACTCTCAATAGCTTCTTTCCAAATCGGTGCCTCTGGAGTTGACAATGCTTCAGCAATTGTCCTTGGTTCGACATCAACCATATAAGCTACAAATTCAGGACCGAATGATTTATCCTTCCTAGACCTTTTACTTCGCCTTGGTTCCATCTCTGGAGTCTCCAAGTTCTGAGAATCTGGAACACAATTTTTCGGATATTCAACCACTTCGAAGTCCACCAGATCTGAACCATCTAGATTCAGGAAGTCAATGACTCCTGATTCCTGAGAGCTTTGTTCATAACTTTGTTTGTGAGAGGTTATGTCTTTTTCCTTTCTAGGAAAAGTATCCTCAAAGAATTGAGCATTCCTTGATTCCATGATTGTACCCCTATGGATATCTGAAATATCTTACTTATGCACTAAGAAGCGATAAGCACTACTGTTATTTGCATAGCAGATGAAAATGCAATCTACAGTCTTAGGCCCAATCTTGACCTGCTTTGGCTTGGGCACTTCGACCTTTGCCAAAAAACCCCACACCTATAAATATTTATATGTGAGTTTCTTTCCTTTCCATGATTCATATGGAGTTTTGTCCTTACCCTTATGTGGGACTCTCTTAAGAATCGTATTAGCAATAAGGACGGTTTCTCCCCACATGTTTTAGAGAAGACCAAAATTGATGAGCAAGGCATTCATCATTTCCTTCAATGTGCGGTTCTTGCGTTCTGCAACATCATTCGACTGAGGTGAGTATGGAGCCGTAGTTTGATGAACAATGGCCGATTCGACACAATATTCCTCAAACGGCGCTACGTATTCTCCCCCTCTATCTCTACGAATGGATATAATCCACATGCTAAGTTGGTTTTCAACTTCTGCTTTGTAACGTAGGAACGTTTCAAAGGCTTCATCCTTACTTTTTAACAAGTAAAGGTAACAATACCTTGTGCTATCATCAATGAATGTCACAAAGTACTTGTTCCCCCTAGTTTGTGCAAATTTCAAATCACATATATCTGTGTGAATAAGTTCTAGAGGAGTGGTATTCCTTTCAACGGATCGAAAAGGAAGCTTTGTGAGTTTTGCCTCTACGCACACCTCACACTTATGTTGAGGGTTTACGTCGATAGACGGCAACAACTCAAACTTAACCAACATTTGGATGGACTTGTAGTTAACATGTCCTAATCTATAATGCTTCTAATCTATGATGCCATAAATTAGAGGACTCAAGCAAGTAAGAAGAAGCTTCAATATCATTGCTTGCACGTATTACAGACATGGCGTTAACTTTGAAAAGGCCTTCACAGACGAATCCTCTTCCCACAAAAGTTCCATTCTTGGTGATTACAAACTTATTGGACTCAAATACTAGCCTAAAACCAACATTAACCAATAAATAACATGAAATTAAATTTATCCTAATCTCAGGAACATGCATCACCTCCTTCAGAGTGAGCTTCTTTCCAGAAGTCATCTTCAGGACTACCTTTCCTACCCACAGCACGTCAGAGGAAGCATTGTTACCCATGAACAACTTCTTGTTAGTAATTGGTGTATAAGTGGAAAAGGCATCTCTATTGGAACAGATGTGCCTAGTAGCACCCGTGTCCATCCACCATTGCATAGGATTCTCAACAAGGTTTGCTTCAAGCACCACTGCCGAGAACGCCTCAATCATGTCATCCAGAAGTATGTCTTTGACGACGTTAGCCTGAGCCTTGCCTTTGGCTTTGACCTTCTCTTGTTGCTCAGTCTTGAGCTTGCGGCAATCCTTGATCATATGCCCAGGTTTACCACAGTAGTGACAGTTTCCTTTGAACTTCTCTGCCGCTTGGGTCTTGCTGTCTTTCTGGAACCTGTGCTTCTTGCTTGGGTTCCCTTTGGCCTCAGCCAGATTTGTCTTTGCCTCAGCGGGTTGTTTTTCCCTCGGCAAGGCCTTCTTATTAACTTCCTGAATCTGGAGTTTGATAATAAGTTCTTCAAAGGTCATCTCCTTTGTCTTGAGTTTTAAGTAACTCATAAATTTATTCCACGAGGGAGGTAACTTTTGAATCAGTGATGCAACCAAAAACTGCTCATTTGGTTTCATACCTTCCAAATCCAGGTAATGTAGAATCATTTGGAATTCCTGGACTTGGGACATCACTGTTTTACTATCCACCATTTGAAATTTTAGGAATTTTCCAACGATGAATTTCTTTGTACCAGCATATTGTGCATTGTACTTCTTCTGCACCTTCTCCCATAACTCTTTGGCGGTGCCTACGGTGCAATACACCGTGTAAAGTAGGTCTGACAGACAGTTCAAAATATCGTTCTTACACATGAAATCACTATGACTCCATGCATCAAGAACCATCTTCATGCCATTAATGACATGGATACCTAGGCCCCCTTCAGCCGTTTCAGTAGGCGAATGGTCCACTTCATCTCCATCTTGTGGAGGATCTACTGTTAGGAAATGAGCCATTTCCAGAACAGTCAGATAAAATAGCATCTTCTGCTGCCATCTCTTGAAGTTGGAGCCCATGAATTTTTCAGGGCGTTCATGGTGGAATCCAGCGGGTGGAGGAACTGTAACGTTCCCTTGAGTAGCAGGAAAGGCGTTGGATGAGCCTTGAGCAACCGGAAAGACATTGGGAGTGCCTTGAGCAGTAGGGAAGGCATAGGGGTTGCCTTGAGTAGCAGCAGCAGAATCAGAAGCGAGTTGTTCTCTTCCAATTATCTTTCTAAGAACTTACAACAATCTTGTCTTAAAATTCTGGGTTACAACAATTGGAGGAAACGGCAAGTAAGTAAATATTACAAATTGCTATAAAGGATAAACTAAATATTACAACGAAACTGGAATCAAGAACGTTACAAACTGCTTGTGATTTGCTGTGTCAAGTGATGATATTATGTCTTTAAGACAAGATTGCCCCGTATATATTCTCTTACGTTTACGGGCAATAGTCTCCCAAGATACAACAACAACTTAACAAATGAGCAAATGAAACTCAAGTGTTACTCTTGAAGAACTTTTAGTATAGTAAACTTGCTAGAGAGGAAGAAGAAGATGTCAGAAAATTTTTGTAGTGTTTTTCTTAGTGTGTTGAACAATTGAGCCAAATGCCTCAATTTATAGTGTAATGAGATGACCCTTCAACTAGCCAACTAATGGCCTTCAATATCCATATAATGACACTTGATTGAGTGGTTACATTCAACCAAATAATGGTTGCATTCATGTGCCAAATAATAGAGATTCAATGCTCCAAAACGAGCCCAAAAGTCAGAACTTTCCATCTTCACGTCGCAGGATTCTGCCTCCGAAGCGCCCCGGCGCCCCGACTCCAGTGGATGAAGCCCTAATTAGCGTTACGGCTCCAGTGGATGAAGACCCAATTAGCGCCGCGGTACTCCCTGGGAGGCGCCGCGGCCCTTCGCGGCTCCACAGCGATTTCCGACTCGTTTCATCTTACACTTCTTCCTTCGTTTACCAACAAGAAATACTTTGTCATTTGGCCAATAACCGTCCAGCATTCTATGTCTTAAACGTTTCACTTACGTACCAATATCTTTTTCACTAATGAAATTTACGATACTTGGCACTACATGTGCACGTGTGTGGAAACGACGTTTCCGATATGCGGGGCCCCAATTATTCGAGTCATAAATAATGGGATAAACTTAATTCCACATTAATATAAAAAATGTTAAATCAAAAACAGTAGGAGGTTTGGCTGATTTCTTCTGTGATTTCTCAGTAACCTTCGACATCTAGCAAGAAACTGAAGATGACAAGACAAAAAGAAAGGATTTTGTTTTCCCAACAAATTAAAAGCAAGGATTGAAGGAGAGAGAATTTAACATCTTATGGTGGTTGCCAACTAAATGATTATTTAAGCTACGTACAGTCATATCCTAATTTTTAAAAACCTTGTATGAAGGATAGAAAAGGTAGTACTTGTCCGTTTGGCTATAAGAATTACTATTCACTTTTTTAAAAAGTCAGTGTTTGACGATGAAAATTTTGAAAAACAACTAAAATTTTATTAAAAAATAATATTTATAACAACAAAATGTTATTTCCAAAAACTATGGACAAACACACCTCCAACCCCAACTTCAAAAATTCTTTTAAAAAATGATTTTTTGTCATAAGAATTATTCACCTTTTTCCGGAAAAGTTTTCACTTTTTTCAAAAATCAGTGTTTGGCTATGAAAATTCTTAATACAACTTGAAGTTGTATTTGGAATTTGAAAAACAATCAAAACCTTATTTTCCACTTTTTTCACAACTAAAACCTTATTGAAATGTACATTTCAATAACAAAATATTATTTACAAAAATTATGGCGAAACACAACTATATCCTAAATTGTCTTTTACTTTTTGCCTTTCATCCTAAATGGTCGTTAACTTGTGCCTTATTTCATCCATAATGATCATTCTTTCTTGATTGAATTATATTTTTATCATAATTTTTTGACCTCTTAAAACAAAAGTGTAATCGTTTATCATCGTCGTCCAATTTAAAGTCGAAAATGAATTTACCTATACACGAACATAGCAGAAGATATAATTGGACGTTACCAATGTGATATGTCTAAGAAAGGATTTAATTAGTAATGAAATAAAGACCAGTTGTCACTATGTAGGTGTCAAATGATGTTACTACTTACTGATCAATCATTGGCAAACGCATACTTACCTGTCAAAACAAAGAGATTTGGATTAGTAGCAAAAAAAAATTTAAGGTGGTAACTGGATGGCATTAATTACTTGCCAAGCAGAGGCGTCATCTAGTGAAAGAAAGCTAAATTTATGTATTGAAAACCAATCGACATGTTCCTTACTTGTTAAAATTTTATTATCACTTTTGACCAATTATTCGAGGTCGTTTAATTTGTTTTACTTCTATTGACTAGTAAGTGTTGGAAATTTAGTAATGTGAAATTAAGTTTATTCAATTATTTATGACTCGAACAATTGGGGATCCGCACGTCGGAAACGTCGTTTCCACACACGTGCACTCATAGTGCCAAGTATCGTAAATTTCGTTAGTGAATGAGATATTGGTACGTAAGTAAATGTTTGAGACATAGAGTAATGGACGGTTATTGACTAAATAACAAGTGTTCCACGTCGGTAAACGAAGGAAAGATTGTGCAAAGTGTAAGATGGTACGGGTTGGGAAGGGCCGCGGCGCCACCCGGACGGAATTCCAAAAGTTTGGCTGATTATGGAGAGGTTTTGGAGTATTAAAATGACAGTTTTTCCTCCATAAATCAGCCATTATTTGACTGCATTAATTGGTGAATTAAAGGGCCATTACATGACATTTAAATGGCCATTACATGAGCACTTGAAAAGACCATTCTTACACTACTATAAATTGAGGCCTTTGGCTCAATTCTACACACACTTTTCAAGAACAACAATTCTGAAATTTTTGTTGCAAATCCGATCGTCTTAGCAATCTTTTGTTATTTGTTTTCTTCGCTAGAATCACTTGTGTTTGCTTTGCACAAATGATAGTTTGATATTTTATCTTGGGAGACTATTGCCCGTTAACGTAAAAGCATATATACGGGGCAATCTTGTCTTAAAGACAGAGTGCCATGACTCGACTCAGCACAGTTGTAACACTGCCAGATTTAGTATGTCTTGATTTCAGGTTATCAAGATTCAAAGAGCTTTCTGCAAATTGGTATAAAGATTCAAGACTGATTCAAGAACTCAAAATCTTGTTGTTGTCACAATTCTTATGTACTACAAGCTCGTTTCTATTGTAATATTTATGATTTATCATTTCGAAACACTTGTAATAGTTATTTACTATTCCCATAATAATTTACCCCCAACAAGTTTAAGACAAGATTGTATTAGTGTTCAAAAGATATCGGTCAACAGTTGTGTGACCAAATCTGGCTATGGTTGTGGTTTTCGGGTTGAAGACAGTTCCATTAATAGTTCTATTGACAATAACATTGTTTCTGCCAACAAACTAGATAATCGTTATGATGCCGAGGTTCAGAGCGCTTATGCTGATCATGCTATTGACGGTCAAGGTGTTTATGGTGTCACCGCTCCCGAGAGTGATGGAAACAAGCGCCCACGAAAGGATGGGGATGTCAACTGGGAGAAGAGGAGAAGGCTTAAGATGTTGTTCTATCTTGTAGCAGAAGCCCTATATTTGTCCAGACAAAAGATCCGAATTATGGTAAGGAGAAAATGGACACTCCGTCCGACAAAGTGACTAACGTGGGCCAAAATCCAAAACTGGGCTAAGTTAAATTCCTTCCTTGTTACTAATGAGATTAGAGAATATATGAATAAAAGTGTGTAAAGCAAGGCTAGGAATATGAAAGTGTTTTCATTAAATACTTATATTCCCTACACTCTAAAATCAGAAATTGAGTCTCCCTCTTTCCCAGTTAAAGATTGGATACTGGAAAACAAAACTTAAAAGATCCGTTCTTTTGGGTGTAATTATTAAAAGTGTGTAAAGTATGTTCGCACATACGAAGGAGAGAGATCCACTGGCTGTGCGAAAACTGTTACCACTCTTAAGCAAGCGCCAGGAATTGTCTGGGCACCAATCTCAAGGAAAGAAGACTAAAAGATAATGGCTTATCTTAAGACGTTGAACCTGTCACACTATCTGACAGAAGATCCTTCATTTGATAGGATGGTATTGGACACTCAGTCATACAAAGCCTACGGGCGACTAGAGTGGGCTAGAGTTTCTAGGTCTTAAATGATCTGAAGGCCAAAAGAAAGGCAGAAAAGAAATTGGACACTCAGTCTGGCAAAGCAATTGGAGTGGGACAGAGTATCCAAATCACATATGATGTGGTTACTCCCTAACCACGGGCAAGAGGTTGTTCATGTGAAGCAACTCCACCTTTAAAGTATAAGGGGTTGGATAGGTTGTCCTTAAAAGGACTTCAGGAATGGGATCACTCTAAAGGAGGTGATACATGTCCTAAACTTGGTTTCAGGGACGCTATTGGTCAAGCTGGTTAGAGACTAGTCCAATAGGTACAGTATATCTGTAGCCAAATGAATGATATATTTGTAATCCGTGCATCTATGCCATCATAGATTAAGACACGTTAAATAGAAAGTCATTCAAAAGCTAACTAAGTTGAGATTGTTGCCTTCTGTCGACATAAACCCTCAAAATGAATGTGAGGTGGGGGAAGAGGCAAAATCACTTTTCCATTCCATCAAAGGAATAGCGAAAGAAACACCGCTCCTCTAGAACTTAGTCACACCTACATGGGTGATTTGAAGTTTGTACAAAATAGAGGGGGGAGACAAGTACTTTGTGACCTTCATTGATGATGGTACAACATATTGCATCCTTTATTTGTTGAAAAGAAAAGATGAAGCCGTTGAAGCGGATAAGCGCTACAAAGCAGAAGTTGAAAATCAACTAAGCCTACGGATTGAGGAATTCGTAGTGATAGAGGGGGAGAATGTGAAACATCATTTATCAAACGACTGCTCCTTACTCACCTCAGTCTAACGGTGTTAGCCAAGCGCAAAGCCGTATGCCCAAAATATGTGGGGCAAGGGGATCCTTACCGCTAATGTGATTCTCAACAGAACTCCGCATAAGGATAAGGATAACTTTCCATGTGAAACATGGAAAGGATCCCACCTACAATTGTTGTGATGTGGGGTGGCTTGGTAGAAGTTGGAATACCGAAATAGGTCAAGTTGGACCTAAGATCGTAGATTGCATATCCACTGGATCTGCAAATAACAGTAGTGCTTATCGCCTCTTGGTGTCAAAGAATGCTGAATTCTTTGAAGACATCTTTCCTTGAGAGGAACAAAAATAATTTCTCAAGGTTAACAAGAACCCGCGAGTGCCTGATTATCCGGAACCAGACATTCCAGATCTACAAGACTTGGAAGTTGCTCACTATCCAGAACTTAATGTTCCAGATCTACAGAACTCAGGGATTATAATGTTGAACCGAGACGGAGCAAAGAGGGGACAAAGAATTGTTCCAGACCTTTTAGCTTGTATTGTTGGAAATGAACCATGGATAATTAACAAAGAATTGTCATCTCCAGAAGTGCTACTTTGGAAAAAAGCTACAAATTCCATCGGATAGAATCATATTTGTGTAATGGTTGACCTTCCTCCGGGAAGTGAACCTTTGGGTTGTAAAAGTGGATACTCAAATTGAGTACAAAGTAGATGTATATACTGACGAGTATAAGGCCTCGGCTAGTTGTACATGTGCTCCCTTGTGAATAGCTCAACATCCAGGGCCATTGTAGTCTTGCGTGACATGGATGTTGAGACAGCCGAAAGGGGAGGATCAGAGTTGGTTTGTTGGACCGTTTGGCTTCTTCCTGAACTTTCTCTTTGGTCCCTGAAATGTTTACATTTTGGTCCTGTAAGTTTCAAATAAAACAGAAACAATGAATCTAACAACAGAAACATTGACTCTAAAGTTAGAAAGCCAACAATCTGAAAGTGGAAGTCATATTGAAACAAAATTTTGATATGAAAGATATGGGCATCACATATGACATCTTAGGAATTGGGATTTCTAAGACATCTAACGGACTAGTCTAAATCTAAACTCATTTGTGAGGTATTTGACAGTCTCTTTGAAGTCACCAATGGATACGAATCATAGAATTGATTGGAATCATGGTGCACCCGTATACCAGGAGCGATATGCACAGGTCACATGTAGTTTAATGTATGTTACACACTACAATTGACCTGGTATCGGCTTACAAAGTAGATCAGTTGAACTAAGGTTCACTCGTGATTCTGGAAATGATCGATTGAAGACGTTAAATCAAATATGGCGATATCTTAAACATTCACTTATCTACAGATTATGGTATTCTGGATGTCCAGCGGTTCTGGGAGAACACAGTGATGCAAACTAGACATCGGAATTGAAGAGCACCAAAGCCACAAGTGGATGTGTATGGTGTGTCTTTGAAAATCCTCTAAGCAAACTTGCATCAGCCGATTCATGATGGAATCAGAGTTTATCGCTTTGGTCAAATCATGAAAGAAGTTGAGTAACTTCACGACCTCTTAGAGGATGTCCCTTATTGGTAGAAACCCGTGCCTTTGTCAGTTATACACTGTGACTAGCCAGTCGACTTCAGAGAGGGCAAGGATGACGGTGTCTGGACATATTAGTCAGAGACATAAGACCGTTGGGCAGTTTATCATCACGGGTGTCACTTCTTTGATTACTAATCAAAAGACATTGCAGGCCCTTTAACTAAGGGACTACTCGAAGATCAAGAGTTCTGCCTGTCTAGGGGAATGGGATTAAAATCCAAACAATATGAACCTTTGCAGTGGTAACCCAACCATATTGACTGGAGATCCCAAGAATTTGGTTCAATGGGAAAACTAACCTATAAAAGGTTCAGTTGAGCGCTTCGGTGGAAGCAAGAGCACTTCAGATTATGATTTCTGTAAAGAAGCATAAATCTAAAGCCGTTCCCATGATAGACGTTAAGTGCTACCTGCATGGTGGGTAAAGATTAAGCTTCAAAACCTTTGATGATCCTCAACAATTGAGGTTAAGGTTTGAAAAACTTTTAATGATTCCTAACGCTTGTGAAGTGGGGTATAGCAGGATATCTTGTAGGAGATCACCTATTTAAGTGTGAGGACAGGCCGCCTCAAATTAACGTACTTAAGAATCCAAGTGTGTCCATGGCCACAACGGACAGAACAATAAGAAGAAATGAATAAATGAGATGTATTGTATTGGTACCGTTATCTTGGCTTACATTAAACACTGACGGTTCAAGACATCACGTTCACCGCACAGTAAGTAAGTCCGATGGTATTCAACTAGGGAAGGTTCAAAGCGAAAGCTACCTCTTCTGATGTAATATCTTTTCGCTGAAAGATTGCTGAAAGTAGGCACCTTGTGTGTGCGCCAAAATCTCTTTCAAGAGGGGATTGTTAGAAATTTACTAATGTGGAATTAAGTTTATCCCATTATTTATGACTGGAACAATTGGGGCCCGGCACGTCGGAAACATCATTTCCACACACGTGCACTCGTAGTGCCAAGTATCATAAATTTCGTTAGTGAAAGAGATATTGGTACGTAAGTAAATGTTTGAGACATAGAATAATAGACGATTATTGGCTAAATAAAAAGTGTTCCACGTCGGTAAACGAAGGAAGGATTGTGCAAAGTGTAAGATGGTACGGGTTGGGAATGGCCGTGACACCGGAAAGGGCTGCGGCGCCACCCGGACGGCAAAAGTTTGGCTGATTATGGAGATGTTTTGGAGCATTAAAATGGCAGTTTTTCCTTCATAAATCAGCCATTACTTGGCTGCATTATTGGTGAATTAAAGGGTCATTACATGGCATTTAAATGGCCATTACATGGGCACTTGAAGAGACAATTCTTACACTACTATAAATTGAGGCCTGTGGCTCAATTCTACACACACCTTTCAAGAATAATAATTCTGAAATTCTTGTTGCAAATCATCTCCTCTTAGCAATCTTTTGTTATTTATTTTCTTTGCTAGAATTACTTGTGTTTGCTTTGCACAAATGATAGTTTGTTGTTTTATCTTGGAAGACTATTGCCCACTAACGTAAAAGCATATATACGGGGCAATCTTGTCTTAAAGACATAGTGCCATGACTCGACTCAGCAAAGTTGTAACACTTCCAGATTTAGTATGTCTTGATTTCAGGTTATCAAGATTCAAAGAGTTTTCTGCAAATTGGTATAAAGATTCAAGACTGATTCAAGAACTCAAAATCTAGTTGTCATCACAATTCTTATTTACTACAAGCTTGTTGCTATTGTAATCTTTATGATTTATCATTTCAAAGCACTTGTAATAGTTATTTACTATTCTGGTAATGATTTACCTCCAACAGTAAGTAATATCCCTTTTTGTCTTTCATATTCGTCTGTTTTCTAGTAGTAATTATTTATGATACACAATAGGGGTTAAACAACATTACAAAATTGTAGAATACGATATTATTAAACCAGTATTTCAAGACATTTTTATAAGTGTTTAAAAAGAGGCTTAACCTACTTCATTCTGTCATTCAATTAACATTTCTGATTTGGATACAGAGTCTTAGATGACATTAGGATTGATGTCTGTTTACTTTTTGCAAAAGCTGGACTTTGAAAGAGTTCTTGAAAAATAATTTTGGGTAAAAGTTGTATTTTGGGAATAGCATTTGAGAAAGCATTTGTAGGTTAATTTTTGTTGTAACCTAGAGTTGTGGTTCGTTTTGATTTTCGGAAAACATTTCCTATTTCAAAGAACTAAAGTAAATTTAAATCCAAATGCTAGTAGTATTACTTAATTTTGGTATAAATTTATGTTAGGATACAATTGTTGTAGGGAACAGGAAGTAAGTAACTATTACAATGGTAGAAAGGATAAACAAACAATTACAATAAAAAAACTGGAAATCAAGAACTTATCAAATTGCTTGTGAGATTTGCTGAGTCGAGTGATGACACTCTGTATTTAAGATAAGTTTGCCCCGTATATCTCCTTTTACGGTGTTGTGCAATAGTCTCCCAAGATATAACAACAACTTTAACAAGTGAGCAAAGGAAACTCAAGTGTTACTCTTGAAGAACTTTAAGTATAGTAACTTTGCTAGAGAGGAAGAAGATGAATTCAGAAAATCTGGAGTATTTTCTAAGTGTTGAGTGTAGTTCAATTAAGGCAAAGGCCTCAATTTATAGTGTAAGTAGAAGACCCTTCGACTAGCCAACTAATGGCCTTCAATAGCCATGTAATTGCACTTGATTGAGGGGTTAAATTCAGCCAAATAAATGGCTGAATTCATGTGCCAAGTAATGGACAATCAATGCTCCAAAACCAGCCCAAAAGTCATTTTTCCAATTTCCCGTCGCAGCTTTCTGCCTCTGAAGCGCCACGGCTCCAGTGACTGACCAACCAATTTGCGTCGCGGCGCTGCTTGGGAGGCACCGCGACCCTTCACGACTCCGCGGCGATTTTTGACTCATTTCATTTTACACTTTGTACACTTCTTCCTTCGTTCACCAACGTGGAATACTTTTTCATTAGGCCAATAATCGTCCATAATTTTATGTCTCAAATGTATTACATACATACCAATATCTCTTTCACTAATGAAATTTGCGATACTTGGCACTATGTGTGCACGTGTATGGAAACGACGTTTCCAACGTGCGAGCCCTAGTTGTTCGAGTCATAAATTAATGGGATATACTTAATTCCACATTTAGTAAATTTCCGACAATCCCCTCTTAAAAGAGATTTTGGCGCACACACTTGGTGCTTTTACCAGCAATCATTTAGCGGACCGATGTTGCATCTGAATAGGTAGCATACGCTTTGAACCTTCCATAGTTGAATACCATCAGACTTACTTACTGCGCGGTGAACGTGATATCTTGAACCATCAGTGTTTAGTGTAAGCCAAGTCAACGGTACCAACACAACAACTTCCTCTACTCAGTTCTTCGTAATGTTTTGTCCGTTGTGGTCGTGGACACTTCTTGGATTCTTAAGTGCGTTCAATTTGAGGTGGCCTATCCTTGCACTTAAATAGGTGGTCTCCTACAAGGTATCCTGTTATACCCCACTTTACAAGTGTTAGGAACCATTAAAAATTTTCCCAAACCTAACCTCAATCGGTGAGGATCATTAAAGGTTTCAGAAACTTAACCTTCACCCACACTGCAGATAACACTTATAGTCTATCGTGGGAATGACTTTGGATTTGGTGTTTCTTTACAGAAATCACTATCTGAAGTGCTCATGCTTCCACCGAAGCGATCAACTGAACCTTTACAGCTTAGTTTTCCTATTGAACCTAATTCCTGGGATCTCCAGTCAGTAAGGTTGGGTTACCACCGTATTGGTCCTTATACCTTGAGTTTTAGGGCCATTCCCCTAGACAGGCAGAACATCTGATCTTTGGGTAAGCCCTTTGTCAGCGGGTTTGCTATGTTATCCTTTGAATTTATGTAATCAATGGATATTATACCCGTGGTGATCAGCTGCCTAACGGTCTTGTGCCTCCATTGAATATGACGAGACTTGCTGTTGTACATAGCATTCCTTGCCCTTCCTAGAGCCGACTGGCTGTCGCAGTGGATCATTACAGAAGGTATGTGTTTGTTCCATCAAGGAACATCCTCTAAGAAGTCGTGAAGCCACTCAACTTCTTCTCCTGCTTTGTCTAAAGCCATAAACTCTGATTCCATCGTGGATCGGGCGATACAAGTTTGCTTAGCGGATTTCCGATATAAGGTCGGGTGCAATTTGTTATGTACATCAAACTACCAATCACTTGTGTATATTGCTCCTGGCATATGGGTGCACCATGATTTTTATCAAGCTTTTGATTTCTATCCATTGGTGACTTTATAAGGGAACTGTCATACATCTCAAACTTTCTCTAAACATCCTCGATGTAGTGAGACTGAGATAAGACCAGTCTGTCAAACGTCTTAGAGATTTTTATCCCTAAGATGACATCTACGATACCCATATCCTTCATGTCGAAGCATTGTTTTAACATGTTCTTAGTCTCTAGAATTATTCTAGGACTGCTCCATGTAATCAACATGTCGTCTACATACAGGCATATCATAACAAACGAGTCAGAGTTACCTTTCATGTAGAAACATTTGTCACACTCATTAATGGCGAAACCCTTCGATAGTAGAGTACTATCAAATTTTTCGTGCCATTACTTCGGGGCTTGTTTCAGCCTGTACAGAGATTTGATAAGCCGGCAGACTTTCTTCTCTTGCCCTTGAAGCACATACCCCTCGGGTTGGTCCATATAAATTTTTTCTTCTAAATCAACATTTAGGAAGGCTGTCTTGACATCCATTTGATGTATCTCAAGGTCACGCAATGCTGCAATCACAATGAATACTCGTATGGATGTCATCCTAGACACCAGGGAGTACGTGTCAAAGTAGTCAAGGCCATCCTTTTGCTGATAGCCCTTGACTACCAACCTGGCCTTGTACTTATCTATAGACTCATCTGCTTTATCCTTCTGTTTGAGTATCCACTTACAACCCAACGATTTATTTTCCAGAGGAAGAACAACCAACTCCCAAGTATGGTTATGCAGAATGGAGCCTATTTCATCCTCAATAGCTTCTTTCCTGAGCGGTACCTCTGGAGTTGACAATGCTTCAGCAATTGTCCTTGGATCATCATCAACCATATAAGCTACAAAGTCAGGACCGAAGGATTTATCCTTCCTGGCTCTTTTACTTCACCTTAGTTCCATCTCTGGAGTTTCCAAGTTCTAAGAATCTGGAACACTAGATTCAGGATATTCAGCCACTTCGAGCTCCACTAGATCTGAACCATCTAGATCCGGGCCGTCAATGACTCCTAGTTCTGGAGAGCTTTGTTCATAACTTCGTTTACGAGAGGGTATGTCTTTTTCCTTTCTGGGAAAGGTATCTTCAAAGAATTAAGCATTCCTTGATTCCATGATTGTACCCCCGAGGATATCTGAAATATCTGACTTATGCACTTTGAAGCGATAAGCACTACTGTTATTTGCATGTCCGATGAATATGCAATCTACCGTTTTAGACCCAATCTTGACCTGCTTTGGTTTGGGTACTTCAACCTTTACCAAACAATCCCACACATTTAAATATTTATAGGTGAGTTTCTTTCCTTTTCAAGATTTATATATAGTTTTGTCCTTACCCTTATGTGGGACTTTGTTAAGAATCGTATTAGCGATAAGGACAACTTCTCCCCACATGTTTTGGGGAAGACCGAAATTGATGAGCAATGCATTCATCATTTCCTTCAATGTGCGGTTCTTACGTTCCGCTACACCGTTCGATTGAGGTGAGTATGGAGCCGTCGTTTGATGAACAATGCCTGATTGGGCACAAAATTCCTCAAATGGCGCTACGTATTCTCCTCCTCTATCGTTACGAATGGATTTAATCTGCATGCTTAGTTGGTTCTCAACTTCTGCTTTGTAACGTCGGAACGCTTCAAAGGCTTCATCCTTACTTTTCATCGAGTAAAGGTAACAATACCGTGTGTTATCATCAATGAATGTCACAAAGTACTTGTTCCCCCCTCTAGTTTGTGCAAACTTCAAATCACATATATCTGTGTGAATAAGTTCTAGAGGAGCGGTATTCCTTTCGACGGATCTAAATGGAAGCTTTGTGAGTTTTGCCTCTACACACACCTCACATTTATGTTGAGGGTTTACGTCGATAGACGGCAACAACTCCAACTTAACTAACCTTTGGATGAACTTGTAGTTAACATGTCAGAATCTATGATGTCATAAATTAGAGGACTCAAGCAAGTAAGAAGAAGCTTCAATATTATTGTTTGCATGTATTACAGACATGGCATTAACTTTGAAGAGGCCTTCACAGACGATGCCTCTTCCCACAAAAGTTTAATTCTTGGTGATTACAAATTTATTGGACTCAAATACTAGCCTAAAACCAGCATTACCCAATAAATGACCTGAAATTAAATTTCTCCTAATTTCAGGAACATGCATCACCTCCTTCAGAGTGAGCTCCTTTCCAGAAGTAATCTTCAGGACAACCTTTCCTACCCCAATATGTTAGAGGAAACGTTGTTACCCATGAACAACTTTTTGTTAGTAACTGGTGTATAAGTGGAGAAGGCATCTCTATTGGAACAGATGTGTCTAGTAGCACCCGTGTCCATCCACTATTGCATGGGATTCTCAACAAGGTTTGCTTCAAGCACCACCGCCGAGAACTCCTCAATCATGTCGTCCAGAAGCCTGTCTTTGACGACGTGAGCCTGAGCCTTGCCTTTGGCTTTGGCCTTCTTTTGTTGCTCAGTCTTGAGCTTGCGGCAGACCTTGATCATGTGACTAGGTTTACCATAGTGGTGACAGTTTCCTTTGAACTTCTCCGCTGCTTGGGTCTTGCCGTCTTTCTAGAACTTGCGCTTCTTGCTTGAGTTCTCTTTGGCCTCAGCCAGATTTGCCTTTGCCTTAGTGGGTTGTTTACCCCTAGGCAAGGCCTTCTTATTATCTTCCTGAATTTGGAGTTTGATAATATGATTTTCATAGGTTATCTCATTTGTTTTGAGTTTTAAGTAACTCATAAACTCATTCCATGAAGGAGGTAACTTTTGAATCAGTGATGCAACCAAAAACTGCTCGTTTGGTTTCATACCTTCCAAATCCATGTAAGGTAGAATCATTTGGAATTCCTGGACTTGGGACACCACTGTTTTATTATCCACCATTTGAAATTTCAGAAATTTCCCAATGATGAATTTCTTAGTACCTGCATCTTATGTGTTGTACTTCTTTTGCAGCTTCTCCCACAACTCTTTGGTAGTGCCAACAGTGCAATACACCGTGTAGAGAGGGTCTGACAAGCAGTTCAATATGTAATTCTTACACATGAAATCACTATGACTCCATGCATCAAGAACCATCTTCATGCCATTAATGACATGGATATCTAGGCCCCCTTCACCCGTTTTAGAACGCGAAGGGTCCATTTCATCTTTAGTTTGTAGAGGATCTTCTGTTAGGAAATGTGTCATTCCCATAACAGTCAAATAGAATAGCATCTTTTGTTGCCATCTCTTGAAGTTTAACCCCATGAACTTTTTAGGGTGTTCATGGTGAAATCCAGCGGGAGGAGGAACGACAACATTCCCTTGAGTGACAGTAAAGGCGTTGGATGAGCCTTGAGCAATTGGAAAGGCATTAGGAGTGCCTTGAGCAGTGGGGAAGGCAGAGGGATTGCCTTGAGCAGCAGAAGCAGAATCTAAAGTAGTTTGATCTATGCCAGTCATCTTTCTAACTTACTTACAACAAATCTTGTCTTAAAATTGTTGGGATACAATTGTTGTAGGGAACGGGAAGTAAGTAACTATTACAATGGTAGAAAGGATAAACAAACAATTACAATAAAAAAACTGGAAATCAAGAACTTATCAAATTACTTGTGAGATTTGCTGAGTCGAGTGATGACACTTTGTATTTAAGATAAGATTGCCCCGTATATCTCCTTTTACGGTGTTGTGCAATAGTCTCCCAAGATATAACAACAACTTTAACAAGTGAGCAAGTGAAACTCAAGTGTTACTCTTGAAGAACTTTGAGTATAGTAACTTTGTTAGAGAGGAAGAAGATGAATTCAGAAAATCTGGAGTATTTTCTAAGTTTAGAGTGTAGTTCAATTGAGTCAAAGGCCTCAATTTATAGTGTAAGGAGAAGACCCCTCAACTAGCCAACTAATGGCCTTCAATAGCCATGTAATTGCACTGGATTGAGGGGTTACATTCAGCCAAATAATGGCTGAATTCATGTGCCAAGTAATGGAGAATCAATGCTCCAAAACCAGCCCAAATGTCAGATTTTTACAACTTCCCGTCGCAGCTTTCTGCCTCCGAAGCGCCGCAGTCTTGTGAATTAGCTCCGCGGCGCCGCAACTCCAGTGACTGACCATCCAATTTGCGCTGAGGTTCTGACGGTGCGGCGCCGCGGCCCTTCACGGCTCCTCGGCGATTTTTGACTCGTTTCATTTTACATTTCTTCCTTCGTTTACCAACGTGGAATACTTTGTCATTTGGCCAATAACCGTCCATAATTCTATGTCTCAAACGTATTACATACGTACCAATATCTGAAATTTGCGATACTTGGCACTACGTGTGCACGTGTGTGGAAACGACGTTTCCGACGTGCAGGCCCCAATTGTTCAAGTCATAAATTAGTGGGATATACTTAATTCCACATTTAGTAAATTTCCAACAATTTAATCTAACTTCTTATGTGGAATACAACTTAATCTTGTTCGGTTGTTCGAACTCTCTAGATCACATATAACTAAAATTAAACCTCCATATTTGTTTAAAATTTAAATAGGTGAGAGTTTAAGCTATATTTCTCAAATGATGGATGGAAAACAAAAGAACACAGGACATGCATTCAATGAGGTGCACCTCCAATAATTTTTTATGAAAAAATGGTTAATCACGAGCCTTTACAATTTAAATAAAAGAAAATAATTCTGTAATGAACTTTGATATACTCCCTTCAGATAAAAAAGACACACCCTTTAAAAAATACTAACTCCTGGGTAAAAAAAAGTAATTGACTAAAATATCTCTAATTAAATAAGTATTGAAATTTGATCATCTAACCGAAATTTGGAAAAGTATAATTAATTCTTTCTTGATTTAATAAATAACTCTTTTTTGAACAAAATAAAGGTTAGGTAGACATACACTCTTTTTTATCAGAAGAGAATATTAATTTTGAACTTTTAGGCGTAAAAATAAAAACCTCTCTCTTGCACAAAAAACAAATGATCCGAAATAGGAGTAGCTAAGAAGTGGAAAAGCAATGCATGAAAACCATGGCTCCTTTTTTGTTTCCTTCCCCTTTTCGCATGAAAGTTATCGCAACTTTAGTAAAGCTGCTGATGGTGGAGTAACTTTTTTGGGTATTATTTAGTTTTTGTGTCATTCATGCATAAAGAAAAAAAGGATTGTTTACATTGATACGACTTTAATTTTGAGCTTCTAGGATATATATAGTATATTAATCCCCAAAATCGGGAAAAACTCCCTAGCTTTCATAAACTAAAGTCAAACGCCACCTGGCGTAGCGAATATGTTCCTCTCTATAATCTATAAGATAGACACCTTGCAATGGAAATAACTCACCGACTCTTAATGTCAATTGCAAAAAGAGAATTTTAGTCTTCTCTGGTCCGGTTGTAGAAATGAATGGAAAAATCGGCTTTATGGCTCATTTTTAATATTATTAGAGATATCATAATAAATCAGATTTAGCTAAAATATGAAACTATGGTTCTCTTTGAAGTTTGAACTAGGATAAATTGCATGTATATCCACTAGATTGTAACGGCGAAGCGCACAAATATCTGATTTTAAGATTATAATTTAAGTTGTAGCTAAAGTTATTACTTCCTCCGTTCCAAATTTTTTTCTTAATTTGACTTGACATGCACTTTAAGAAATAAAAGAAGACTTTTGAAATGTGTGATCCAAAACAAGTCTTAGATATTTGTGTGGTTGTAAATAACCTAATAAAATTAAATTATTTTTAAATATAGAAATGTGTCAATCTTTTTGGAACAAATTAATAAGGAAAGTAGGACAATCTTTTTTTTTTGACAGAGGGAGTATTTTTTCCCTGCGAATGGAGAAAGCGAACAGTCAACAAATGCTCTTTAGCCTAACCTTCAGCCCTACGAGAAACTAAAATTTCAATCACTTTTTCACGCCGGTTATGGATTTGCCGGCCGGCGGAAAACCTCTTACGAGGGTTGGCTTGCCCGTCCCAACTACAGACCCTAACAAAAACACAACGCCCACTACAACGAATTATGCAACTGTATCTTGTACTTCAATTATCATATTTTTGGTAGTTATTGCTCCTTTTTTGAGATAGTTCTACATTCTTTTATAGTATTTTGTCATGGATTATTCACTTAATTGATTGTCCTTGTGTCGAGGGTTTACCGGAAACAATCTTTCTACCTGTCAAGGTTGGCGTAATGTGCGTGTAAACTCTACTCTCCCTAGATCCTATTTTATGAAATTTCACTAGATATGTTGTTGTATGCTATGTAATCAATATTAGTTATTTTAAAGAACACTTGATATTAAGGTCAAAATGGATAAAAACTAATTTATTTCATCTTGATTTTATAAAATGACAAATATTTTGGGATATATATTTTTAGTTACTTGACAACTAATATGGGACGAGGGGAGTAACTTATTGCAGAAGAATAAAACATCTTTGTATACGGTGAAAACCGGCACGACGCGTGGCAAGATTTGAGTGTGGGATTCGAGGTAGGCAGTTGAGTTCTAAAGCGGATATGGGTGACATCGAGTTAGACCGGATGTCGAGTCGAGACCGGGTAGCAACCGAGCCAGTTGACAATGACATCGAGTGAGGAACCGGAGGCGCCTATCATGTACCCGTTACGCTTTGCTCATTAAGAGACAATTGTTGTCATTAATTACATTTAAGAGGGATTCTCGGGTATCATTGCCTTATTTTCATAGCTATAAAAGGAGTTCAACCTTTATATTGGAAGGACATCCAATTTTCGTTACTTGTACTCTTAAGATTAAACTTAGGTAAATCATACTTATTTGCTCTCATTCTTAGTCTATAGCCGAAGTCATTTCACTAAGGATCACTGTTAGCCCGGACCAATTCTGATAAAAGGGTTCATTCTGAATCCATGGCAGCCCAGGCTAATTTCTTACTTATTATTTCTATTTTGCTTACTTATTCTTGAGTGTTCATTATTTTATACAATGAATCAGTCCACGTATCCTTAAAACCACTTACAAATTCAACTGTACCTTTTTTGAGGTAAACAATTTGGCGCCCAACGTGGGGCTAAGGATAATTGTGGTGATTTGTTCAAACTCAAATTTCATTACTTCTTTTGAGATTTTGTGAATAGGTCACACTCATATAAAATGAGTCAGGTTGGTGTTATTAACAGTAACAGCGACAACAATGAAAATCCCAACAACAATATCAATAACAATGACAATCCCAACACCATCAATAAAAATGGCAACGTTCCACTCGTTGACCCGCTAAATGACAATGGCGAACCTCAGAATCATCATGTGATTTCACCTCGGGCGTCCAGAAAAAGTGATGAGAAAATATTGAATTATGATGAAAAGGCAGATGGCGGAGTGCGAATACCTGGGTCAGATTTGGCTCGAATCCTGAGCATGCTGGGGGAACAGAAAAAAGCAATTACTCAGCTGCAGAAGAAGAGCAGCGGAGCAAGTGCGGAAGATGAAGTTCGTCCCGTCCTCAACGAAGATCCAGGTCGAGAGGAGGATCGAGTTGATGAAAATGGTAATGGATCGGGGACTAATAAGTCTTCATAGGTCTTGAGACTGCTCCAATATTTGACCAATCATGTGGATACTAATTAAAAGAAGGTTGAAACCTATAATTCACTGGTAGACCAGATTCTTGGAGTGTCTTCACTCCTGAAGGGGCCAGACTCAAAGAGATACATTCAATTTGCATTCCCATCAAGCGTTGTTCCGAAATTGATACCAAAAAGGTTCAAAATGTCAGATCTCCCCAAATACGATGGAACTATAGATCCACATGAGCATGTGACAGCATACACTTATGCGGTGAAGGGCAATGACATCACCTAGATGAGATTGAGTTAGTGTTACTGAAGAAATTTGGAGAAACAATGTCCAAAGGGGTAATGACATGGTACTCTATGTTGCCTGAACACTCTATTAACTCGTTTGAAATACTTGCAGATGCTTTTATCAAGGCACATGCCAGAGCACGGAAGGTCCAAGCGAGAAATGCGAACATATTCAAAATTACACAAAAGGATACAGAGTTGATGCATGAGTTTGTGACAAGGTTTCAAAAGGAATGGATGTTTCTTCCCTCGGTACCGGATGAATGGGCAGCTGAAGCTTTCACCAAGGGGTTAAATCCTAGGAGCTCCAGTGCCTCATTGAAATTAAAGGAGAACTTATTATAATTCTCTACAGTAACGTGGACAGACGTACATAATAGGTACGAGTCCAAAATTCGGATGGAAGATGATTAGTTCGAACTTCCTCCGGGTTCAGCAGGGCGGAACACGAGTTTTAATAAGTCGAAAAGGGTAGTTGAGTCAGAATTGAAGTCTCTAAAAATAGGTGTCAACCCTACAAGCAACTTGAAAGATCGAACTTCAGATCGGATAGGGGTCATAACAATCGCAACTTCTCATCGAATAGAGAAGATATAGATCGAGGGTCAACCAGTAGGGGCTTGCAGTTTAAGAATGATACAAGTAAAGCATCTTCTAACAGTGTAGAAATCCCAAGGCTTTCTGAATATAACTCCAACTTTGATGCGGCCGGACTTGTTTCAGCTATTGGACACATCAATGAGACAAGATGGCCAAAACCACTCCGGACAGACCCGACTCAAAGTGATCCAAATGTAATATGTGACTATCATGAAACTCATGGTCATCAGATGGAGGATTGTCGTCAGTTGAGGGATGAAGTGGTTTGGTTGTTAAAAAATAAGGTTGGCTAGTGGGCCGAGACGACCCGACCCCGTACCGGTCCCGCCTCGACCCCGAGTAAAAAAATGGTAGCGGGACTCGAACTCGGGATGGGACAATGTCTCATCCCGCCAGACCCGAGCCAGCCCCAGGCTCGCCCGCCCCGCCCCCGCCCCGAGCCCGTCCCGAGCCTGCCCCCGATCCCGCCCGAGAGCCCCCCTTTGCAAATATAGTCGTTGCACCAACAACCATTTTAGATTTTGGCCATTGGGCAACGACCATTTTTGGCCCCCCCTCCCCCAACCCCCCTACCCTTTAATATTTTTTTAACCCATAAGTTATTATATTTTTACACTTTAACCCAATTTTCCAACTATAAATAACTCATTTTCTCTTCATCTTTCTCACAAATCTTCCTACAATCTCTCTAATCTCTCAATATATCTCTCTACAAGTCTACATTGTTTACTAAATATTCAATTTTATTTATTCATTTGGGAATTGGGAGTGAAGTTGGCAACTAGCTTGAGGATCTTCCATCGAGCAAAGTTTCAATTTTCAACCTCTCGATTACACGTCGACGTTACGTCGGCGTTTGGTACATTCGTTCCTTCATTAAATTATTATTGTCTGTTTATTTTATTTATTGCACTTAATTTTATTATCTTTAATTATATATTATCATAATTAAAATAAAAGGATTAAGAGGTATGTTTAAGGGTAAGGGTGCTTCTTTTAGTAGGGCAACCAGAGCAAGGGTACTTCTTCTAGTCATCTTATTCCTACACATGATGATTTTGTTGATACTCAACATTTTCCTACAATACCATTAGATTTAGATGAGGAGCTATTTTTAGGAACTCAAGAAGACTTTAATTTAGACGATGATCTAGATAATACACCCACTAATGTTGATGACAACACACCCACTAGTGCATCTTCAACTGAAATGCCTCCTATTCCCCCTAGTATGAGACGAGGTCCAACAAAACGACCATTAAAATCAGATGCATGGACATTTTTTGATAGGGACGTAGAGAATCAAGTAGCTATATGTAAAATTTGTAAAAATGTTCTAAAATTTAAAACTGGAAAAGGTCACGGTGGGATGGGGGTTTAATTAGACACGTAGTAAGTGCTCATCCAACTAGGTATGCCCAATACCAGGCTTCAAAACCGGGTGCGCAAACACCCGCTCCATCGGGACAAGGTTCACATACTGATATTGTCCCGGACCAAGTACAGGGTCAAATTAACCCTATGACGGGGGGAATTGTAGGCCCTAAATACAATAAACATAGAGATAGGGAAGCAATATCAAAATTAGTTGTTGTGGAGGTTTTGCCTTTTTCATTTCCTTCATCTCCCGATTTTATTCATTACATTAGAGATATATATAATCCTGCTTTTAACGGTTTTCCTAGATCAACTGTTAAGAGAGATGTATTTAAATTCGCACATGAATATCAACAATATTTATGTTATTCATTATATCATTTTAATGGCAAAGTATCTATCACGTCTGATATAGGTCGTAGTACTAACGACCATGATTATTTAACGGTAACTTGTCATTGGATAGATTATAAATGGTCTATGCCAAAACGTATCTTAGCGTATAGATATATAGATGATAGGCACACTGGTACTTTTATTGCAGAAAATATTTATCAAGTGTGTCATTATTACAGAATAACCGATAAAATTTTGACTATTACATTAGATAACACTTCTTCTAACAATTACGCAATTACAATTTTAAAAAATAGTTTAACTCCATCTTTTCCAGATCATTTTCATATAAAATGCGCGTGCCATGTATATAACTTAATTGTAACAGATGGTCTATCACTTTTTGAAGACATTCTTAGTAAAATACAATTTGCTATAAACTTTATTTTTAAAAGTAATAATGTACAACGAAGAAAAGAATATAAAAAAACTTGTCGCGATTGTGGACTATCTTATAGAAAAATTCCACAAGAATTATCCACTAGGTGGAATTCTTTATACGAGCAACTACTTGTTGCTTATGACTATAGAAAACCTATAACTTTATTTTTTAACTCTCATAATCAAAATCCAACTGATATGATTGTAGATAGTGATTGGGTAAAAATTTCCGAACTTATTGTATTTTTAGAGAAATTTTTTCAAGCAACAAAATAATTTTCCGGTATATATTATCCTACTATTTCAACTATGTTGTTTTATATAACTCTAATATTTTTATTACTTAGTGAATATATGAAAAAACCAGCTTATATGGCAGCTATTAAAAATGTTTATCAAAATAAAAAAATATTTTATTCCTATTCCCACTATTTATATTATTGGTGTTGTATTAAATCCGACTATTAAAATAGACGGTACTAAATCACTAATTGAAACTATTTCCGATTGTATAGAAATACTACCACCTCCAAGTCCCAAAAATCTAAATCACCCACCACCTATTGAACCAACTAAAGAAGAAGTGTTGTCTAGCGTAGAAGACCAATGCAAAAAAAAATATAGGTTTTATCAACAAAAAAATGCTAGTAACTTACCGTCTTCCATACCATCTTCTTCATCTTCAACACAACCTCACAAAAGACATGATGTTTCTGTGGCTAGTATTGAAAGCCTCAGAAATAGAATGTGCGGCCATACCTCTACTACTAACCAAATTAGCGAGTTGGATATTTTTGTTTTGCAGGGTTCTATACCGTACCAAGAAGTTATCAATGAAGATGCACATGAAGACTTGCTGAAATACTGGAGGGGGAATGAGAAGACCTTTTCGACACTTTCATTGATGGCCTGAGATGTTTTGAACATTCAAGCGTCACAAGCTTGCGTACGAAAGCGCTTTTACGCTGCGAGATATCAAATAGGAGACTACAGACACTCATTAGCCGGAGACAGCTTGGAAATTGCAGTATTATTCAGAGATTGGATACGAGCGGAGAGGAGAAGGTTCGGTCAACCGGAGATCAACGAAGAAGAAGACGAAAACTACAACGAAATCTTATCCGAAGGTGGTGAAAGCGACGTGGATCAATTTGACCAACAAATACCAATTCCAACCGAAGAACCACAGGAAATTATCAAGCAATTAGAACATCTTTTTTTAGAATGTAATTTTTTTAATTGCAATTTAATTATGTAATTTGCAACTTTTGGACAACACCACAAAGTTGCAATTTAGATTTTAGACAATTGTATTTGTATTACAAAAAAATCATATGTCTATTAAATAATATAAGATGCACAAAAACATCCTTGAGATGTTTTTATTACACTATCTTGTCTTGTTTATTGAGTTTTTTTTATACATATGTTATTAAAAAAAAAAAAAAAGGAAAACCCGCCGGAACCCGCCCCGATCCCGACCTCGACCCGATCCGGCCCCGCCCCGATTCTGACGGGATCGGGATCGAGACGGGACTGGAGCAAGTCCCGCCAAACCCGACCCCGCCAAACCCGAGCCCGGCCCACTGGCCACCCCTATTAAAAATGGCCATCTACGAAAATTTTTGGGTGATCGAGCAAAGGAAAATTATAGAAATAGAGAAGCAAACAACCAGGCAGATCCTGTTGAACCCCAATATATCGTAAATATGATTATAAGAGGGATGGATGTTCCAAAAGTCCGTCATGACCGCAAAGAAGATGAAAGTATCAATAACTCGGGAAAAATGATCTAGAGATATCTTACTAGAGGACACAATATCTTTCAACGATGAAGATGTGGAGGGAATTCAACCTCACAATGATGGATTTGTAATTTTTGTCTTTATTAATAAATTTTAGATTAGGCGGATTTTAATTGATCCAGGTAGCTCGACCAACATCATCCGGTGGAAGGTGATAGAGCAATTAGGGTTGCTGGACCAAATTGTACCAACAACCCAAGTTCTCAACGGATTCAACATGGCAAGCGAGACTATGAAATGGGAGATCACTCTTCTAGTTAATGCAGTCGGGACAATTCAGCAAACGAAAATTTATGTCATTGAATGTGAAATGAGGTACAACGCACTATTCAGCAGGCCTTGGATACATGACATGAATGTTTTACCTTCGACATTGCATGTTAAAATTCCCAACCTCAGGGAAAATTAAGTCAATCCAATGAGAGCAACCGACAGCAAGGGAAATGTTCACGGTAGAGGAATTGGTGTAAGCACCAAAATAAGTGAAGGACAAGTCTGAAAAAGATAAGGGTAAAAAAGTTAAATAGTAATCACAGGTTTCAAACCCATCGAGTCCAAAAAAAAAAAGAGAAGGAAAATTACGAGGAAGAAGAGGATTACTATCACATCCCGAGGTCGTTTTTGCTACCGGAGGATTTAGACGCCACAAAGTCAACATAGAGGAGTTGGAGCAAGTCATCTTGTTCGTACATCTACCGGACAGAAAGGTATACCTGGGCACTGAGTTATCCCCGGAGCTCAAGCTTAAATTAATTGAATTTCTTAAAGTTAACGCCGATTGCTTTGCCTGGTCCCATTTAGACATGACAGGTATTGATATATATAAAGAGGGGATTGTATGATTAGGTGGGTCGGAGTTGGATTGGGACCGGGTGAATATGAAAAATAGGTGTCAAATGGAGGTTGGCGGGTTTCCGGCAGTGTGTGTTTGGTGGGGGGTGTGCGTGTGAATTTGGAGGGTGTTGGGCTAAGGCATTTGGAAGGGATGAACTAGACACATTGTAGGTTATGTTGGTGGTTGGTATTTGATGGTTTGGTGGTTAAAACTGGTCGGGACAGTAAGGTTGGCATAATAGGGGTGAGATCGGGATGATGGGGAATTGGTTGGGGGTTTTAGGTGTTTGTGGGAGGAGTCGGTTGCCGACCTTTTGGGTATGAGTTAGGGAAGTGTTGGAGTGTATATGGGTGCAGGGAATTAGGCAATTTGGACAAGGATGGGGCACGAAAGTGATAAACAAATCCGTGTGCGGGTAAGGTAATGTAGGTCGAGAAGACCTTCAATGTGTTTGTAACAAGTAACTGAATGGAACCTTGACTTGGGTATAGTTAGATCACAAAGTTCTAACTAGACTTACACCGAGGGTTTGAACCATAAAAGGACCAAGGGGTGGCCCACAAAAGGACTGAGGTTTGGACTACAAAAGGACTGAGGTTTGGACTACAAAAGGACCAAGGGTTAGACCACAAAAGATCCGACTAAGATAACAATACAAAAGTTGAAAACTTAGCAAGTTTGAGTAAACTCAAATATATTTCATAAAACTTCAATGTCCCCTTACATCAATTATATCTCCTATTTATACTAGTTCTAGACCTTCTAGAAGAGGAAACAAGAAAGACACGAACATGTATCTTGGCCGAATGGGGGAGATGCTCGACCAACCTTTCATATTCTCTAGGCCACCCTTTTGTGTCATCTATGTATCTCGGCCGAATGGGAGAGATGCTCGACCAACCCTTCATGTTCTCTAGGCCAACCTTTTGTGTCATCCATGTAGATAAGTTCATGGACTATCTATTTCATGAATTACCTTATTGGGAGACGTTGGAAGCTTCTCTTTCTAGATGGTTCTCGGCTTAATCATCCTATTTTATTACAAGGCCTAGTAATTAAGCTAAAAGGGAAACTAGTAATTAAGCTATAAATTAAAAGCAAGCTAAAAGATGGTCTCGACCAAGACCTACATAAAAGCCAAAAATTAATGGCACTTCTTGGATCTTCATGTCTTTTCTTCAACTACACTCCACACTCCATTCCACATTAAGCATATCACCATAGGACGATTGGAAATCTTCGACACTCCTAGAAAATCACCTCGTGGCTCATATTGGACACTTAAGCTCACGACCTTCTTTACATCATACTCCCATTCTTCAGTAGAATTTGGCCTCAAATTCTCATCATCTATGTATGGCCAAACCAAATGATCCAAATACAAGACAAAGAATTTTAACTTCAAACAATGTCCCCATTGGACCAAGGATCTCACAACACAAAATTCTTTGTCATAAGTAGAATTATTGAGCCGTGCACCACCCAATTTCCCCTTAGAGAAATCAATGGATCTTTTGTCTTGAATATAGACGGCACCAACACAAATTACACTAGCATCACACTCAATTTCAAATAGCTTCTCAAGGCCTAGAGCTGGTGCTTCACATATCCTTCATTTCAAGGTTTCCAAAGTTTTTTGTGCTCCTTGGCACCATTTTAACTCACCATTTCTCATTAGTTCAGTGATAGGGTGGCAAGAGTACAACAATATGGAATGAAATGACGATAAAAAGAAGACAAAATATGGAAACTTCTTACCTCACTTACATTCGTAGGCTCGGGCCAACTCCAGATAGATTTCACCTTGGATGGATCCACACGAATGCCCTCGAATGATACTATGTATCCTAAGAATGAGACTAGTAATCATAAAGCACACTTCTCTAACTTTCCATACAACTTTACATCTATTAACTTCTCAAATAAATATTTTAAATGTGACAAGTGAGATTCCATATCTTGACTATAAATTAAGATATCATCCAAGTAAACCATAATAAATTTACCCATGAATGGTCGTAGTACCTCGTGCATGAGCCTCATGAAAGAGCTTGGAGCATTACATAATCCAAATGGTATCACAAGCTATTCGTACAAATCATACTTGGTCTTGAAAGCCATCTTCCATTCATCTCCCTCTCGTATCCTTATTTGATGGTAGGCACTCCTCAAATCTATCTTGGAGAACAACTTGGCCCCACTTAATTCATTAGAAAGATCATCCAATCTCGGCATAGGAAACCTGTACTACACAGTGATGTTATTGATCGCTCATCTATCAATACACATGCGCCAAGTCCCATCTTTCTTTGGCACCAACAAGGCGGGTACCGCACAGGGACTAAGGCTCTCCCAGACAAAGCCTTTGTCTAGTAATTCTTGCACTTGTCTTTGCAACTCCTTAGCCTCTTCCAAATTGCATCTATAGGATGGACGATTAGGTAATGAACTTCCTGGAATAAAATCAATAGCATGTTCAATACCTCTTATTGGTGGTAATCCGGGTGCAAGATCATCTGGAAATACATCTTCAAATTTCTTCAAGAGTTCATTCGACTCGTCATCTTCAACTGTATCTCCTACAGGACTCTTCTTATCCTTGCACACCAATGCATATATAGGACTCCCCTCTGTTAGGTAGATTTTAGTATTATTTTAGAGTGTGTTTTAGGGAATCTTTTATTTGTCTTTTAGTTGTTTTATGCAGTATTATGCGTGTGTTGTGTGTTTTCAGGTTTTAAGCGATTCAGAAAGGAATAAGTTGAATCCAAAGGAAATAGGTGGTTATTAAAGACAAAAAAAATGCATAACTGGTCACAAGAAATGAGTCAAAGAAGCCCTGAGAAGCTCGAAAAGCAATTTAAACGAAGCCCGGACAAAGAAGGCTGAAGAGCCGCGGCGCAACAAGCAGAAGAGCCACGACCCAACAAGCAGAAGGGCCGCGATGCGACAGAGCCGCGGCGCCCAACACTAGTGTCGCGGCACCCCTCAGGCAGTGAGCATACGATTTTCAAAAGTGAATTAGCGTCGTGACGCTCTAGTAGCTGAGCCGCGGCGCCGACGATGTCGGGGCAGCAAAAAACTTAAATTTAACAAGGGCAAAAAGGTCCATTCTGGGGATTTTTCGTGATATATATTGGGGCAAATGTTTTTCTGAAAGATATAACACTTTGGAGGCAAGAAACAAGAGAACAAGAAGCCATTAAAGACATCTATTGTTTAAGTTCTTTTCCCTTTTCTTTACTTTATTCAGTTTATGTTGGATATTAAGTTAATTAGTTTTTGTAGCATGTCTAGGAGCTAATTACTTTATTAGGGTTTTCCGTCGAATCACTTGAAACTCTATTATGATTTAACGCATTATTAATGTTCTTCTTCATCTATTAAAATCTATTCAACTTGCGTTTATTGAATGAGAATTAATTGGCCTTTAGTTTTCATTATGTATATGATTTCAAATTGAGAT
This sequence comes from Anisodus tanguticus, assembly GCA_034509755.1. Lineage (NCBI taxonomy): Eukaryota > Viridiplantae > Streptophyta > Magnoliopsida > Solanales > Solanaceae > Anisodus > Anisodus tanguticus. Next base: position 31,049,808 of record CM067544.1, on the reverse strand, counting down.
CTGAAAAGGGAGATTTGAATATGCTATAGTTGATTAGACGTAGGTTTAATCTTGAACGAAAGTTTCACAATTTCCTGTGTAGCGTTTTAGGTTATTAATCTTAATCTTCCTATGTGGTCGAACTTATCATAGAAATATAGAAAGTTCTCACTTAGGTTGAGTTTTTATATATCCTAACCGGAATATAGAACATCTCAGTTAACCTGCTATCTTAATAAGAAGAAGAATCGATAGTCTTGCATTAATGAATGATAGAGTGGAAAGTTGAGGAGATTGGAAACCCTAACTCCTTCATTACTGAATTAAACCTCGTGTGTTTTCATTGCTATTTTATTCTAGAAATTCATGTTAGTTTGTTAATTCTTTAGAAATCATCACATATATTCGTTAGCCAAATAGAAACTAAAGATTAGTTAATTGGTACTTGATAAATCAATCTCTGTGGACGATACTCGGTCTTACCAAAATTTATTACAAATTGCGATACGTACACTTGCGTAGCATCTAGAAATACCGCAACACCTTCTTCAACTCCTCTTCTATCTCCGATGCATTAAGCAAGAGGGCCTCAGACTTTTCCTTGCGGTTCTTAGCATTTTGGATCTTTATTTTCTTCACCTCACTAGGTGACAATGGTATCAATCGGATCTTCTTGTCATTCTTTTGAAAAGAATAACATTCTTTTCTCCATCATGTTGCATTTTCCTATCAAATTGTCATGGCCGACCCAATAACATATGACAAGCATCCATAGGTAGGATTTCATACCATATCTCATCTTCATACTTACCAACTCGAAAACTAACAAGAGCTTGTTTCAATACCTTTAGCCCTTTGTCTTTGTTCAACCATTGGAGAGCATAAGGTTTAGGATGGTTGCTGGTAGGAAACTTCAATTTGTCCACCATTTCCACGGAGGCCGCATTGGTACAACTTCATCCATCAATGATCACATTACATACCTTGTCATTTACCTTGCATCGAGTGTAAAATAGTTGCTCTCTTTGTGTCTCCTCATGTTCTTCAAGTTGAACACTCAACACACGTCGGAGTACTAAACTTTCACCCTCTTCCGCAAGATCAACATCTTCCTCTAGGACCTCCTTGACTTTGGGTCCCTCATTAACAAAGGAATCCCCACAATCTTGATACTCTTCGATAGTCATTTCCCGAGGGTTAGGACATTCATTTGCAAAGTGTCCTAATCCTTGATATTTAAAACACCTTTTTCTATTTCTATCTACCCCTTTTGTAACCTCTACTTTATTTCTTTTATCTTTCTCTACACTTTCGTGGCTATACAATGGGTTAGTAAAAGAGGTACTGCCCTTTTATTTAACATTAGTGGGCTTTACATAGGATTTTGGGGTACCTTTATTTTGTTGTTTTTCAAACTTGAGTGCTAAGTGACATACATCTTCAAATGTGTTGTATGTTGCAACTTCGACCTTCTCTTGAATCGCCACGTTCAACCCTCCAATGAATCGTGCAATCCTTTGAGACTCCTTTTCTTCTAAGTCACTCCTTGACGAAGTTTGGTGAGCTTGCGCTATATGTCTTCTTCATACTCCCTTGGAAAGAACTTCTTCTTCAAATATGTCTTTAGTTTGTCCCAAGATTCAATCTTGGTTTTCCCATTCGTCCTCCGACTTGTTTTGAGGTTTTCATACCACACCGAAGAGAATTTCTTCAACTTCAATGTAGGAACCTTAAAACACTTGTGGTCATCATATTGATTGTATTTGAAAAGCCTTTGAACGGCCCTTAACCATTCAAAAACCTTGCATACCTTGTCATTTACCTTGCATCGAGTGTAAAATAATTGCTCTCTTTGTGTCTCCTCATGTTCTTCAAGTTGAACACTCAACACACGTCGGAGTACTAAACTTTCACACTGTTCCGCAATATCAACATCTTCCCCTAAGACCTCCTTGACTTTGGGTTCCTCAATAAATAAGGAATCCCCACAATCTTGATACTCTTCGATAGTCATTACCGGAGGGTTACGACATTCATTTGTAAAGTGTCCTAATCCTTGATTTAAAACACCTTTTTTTACTTCTATCTACCCCCTTTGTAACCTCTACTTTATTTCTTTTTTCTTTCTCTACACTTTCTTGGCTATACAATGGGTTAGTAAAAGATGTATTGTCCTTTTGTTTAACATTAGTGGACTTCACATAGGATTTTGGGGTACCTTTCTTTTATTGTTTTTCAAACATGAGTGCTAACTGACATACGTCTTCAAATGTGTTGTATGTTGCAATTTCGACCATCTCTTGAATCACCACGTTCAAACCTCCAATGAATCGTGCAATCATTTGTGACTCCTTTTCTTCTAAGTCACAAAGCATGGTGATTTTCTCGAACTCTCGAGTGTATACATCAACTTTAAGAACTCTTTGACGAAGTGTAGTGAGCTTGCGGTATAGGTCTTCTTCATACGCCCTTGGCAAGAACTTCTTCTTCAAATGTGTCTTTAGTTTGTCCCAAGAATCGATCTTGTTTTCCCATTCCTACTCCGGCTTGTTTTGAGGTTTTCATACCACACCGAAGAGAATTCCTTCAACTTCAATGTAGCAACCTTAAAAACACTTGTGGTCATCATATTTCTTGTATTTGAAAAGCCTCTCAATGGCCCTTAACCATTCAACAACCTTACATACATTATCATTTACCTTGCATCGAGTGTAAAATAATTGCTCTCTTTGTGTGTCCTCATGTTCTTTAAGACTCAACACACGTCGGAGTACTAAACTTTCACCCTCTTCCGCAATATCAACGTCTTCCCCTAGGACCTCCTTGACTTTGGGTTCCTCAATAACAAAGGAATCCCCACAATCTTGATACTCTTCGATAGTCATTACCCGAGGGTTAGGACATTCATTTGCAAAGTGTCCTAATCTTTGATATTTAAAACACCTTTTTCTACTTCTATCTACCCCCATTGTAACCTCTACTTTATTTCTTTTATCTTTCTCTACTCTTTCTTGGCTATTCAATGGGTTAGTAAAAGAGGTATTTTCCTTTTCTTTAACATTAGTTGGCTTTACATTGGACTTTGAGGTACCTTTCTTTTGTTGTTTTTCAAACTTGAGTGCTAAGTGACATACGTCTTCAAATGTGTTGTATATTGCAACTTCAACCTTCTCTTGAATCACCACGTTCAAGCCTCCAATGAATCGTGCAATCCTTTGAAACTCCTTTTCTTCTAAGTCACAAAGCATGGTGCTTTTCTAGAACTCTCGAACGTATTCCTCAACTTTAAGAACTCTTTGACGAAGTTTGGTGAGCTTGCGGTATAGGTCTTCTTCATACGCCCTTGGCAAGAACTTCTTCTTCAAATGTGTCTTTAGTTTGTCCCAAGATTCAATCTTGGTTTTCCCATTCCTACTCCAGCTTGTTTTGAGGTTTTCATACCACACCGAAGAGAATTCCTTCAACTTCAATGTAGCAACCTTAAAAACACTTGTGGTCATCATATTGCTTGTATTTGAAAAGCCTCTCAATGGCCCTTAACCATTCAACAACCTTACATACATTGTCATTTACCTAGCATCGAGTGTAAAATAATTGCTCTCTTTGTGTCTCCTCATGTTCTTTAAGACTCAACACACGTCGGAGTACTAAACTTTCACCATCTTCCGCAATATCAACATCATCCTCTAGGACCTCCTTGACTTTGGGTTCCTCAATAACAAAGGAATCCCCACAATCTTGATACTCTTCGATAGTCATTACCCGAGGGTTAGGACATTCATTTGTCAAGTGTCCTAATCCTTGATATTTAAAACACCTTTTTCTACTTCTATCTACCCCCATTATAACCTCTACTTTATTTCTTTTATCTTTCTCTACTCTTTCTTGGCTATACAATGGGTTAGTAAAAGAGGTATTGTCCTTTTCTTCAACATTAGTGGGCTTTACATAGGATTTTGGGGTACCTTTCTTTTGTTGTTTTCAAACTTAAGTGCTAAGTGACATACGTCTTCAAACGTGTTGTATGTTGCAACTTCGACCTTCTGTTGAATCACCATGTTCAAGCCTCCAATTAATCGTGCAATCCTTTGAGACTCCTTTTCTTCTAAGTCACAAAGAATGGTGCTTTTCTAGAACTCTCGAACGTATTCCTCAACTTTAAGAACTCTTTGACGAAGTTTGGTGAGCTTGCGGTATTGGTCTTCTTCATACGCCCTTGGCAAGAACTTCTTCTTCAAATGTGTCTTTAGTTTGTCCCAAGAATCAATCTTGTTTTCCCATTCCTACTCCGGCTTGTTTTGAGGTTTTCATACCACACCGAAGAGAATTCCTTCAACTTCAATGTAGCAACCTTAAAAACACTTGTGGTCATCATATTGCTTGTATTTGAAAAACCTCTCAATGGCCCTTAACCATTCAACAACCTTACATACATTGTCATTTACCCTGCATTGAGTGTAAAATAATTGCTCTCTTTGTGTCTCCTCATGTTCTTTAAGACTCAACACACGTCGGAGTACTAAACTTTCACCCTCTTACGCAATATCAACATCTTCCTCTAGGACCTCCTTGACTTTGGGTTCCTCAATAACAAAGGAATCCCCACAATCTTGATACTCTTCGATAGTCATTACCCGAGGGTTAGGACATTCATTTGCAAAGTGTCCTAATCCTTGACATTTAAAACACCTTTTTCTACTTCTATCTACCCCCTTTGTAACCTCTATTTTTTTTCTTTTATCTTTCTCTACACTTTCTTGGCTATACAATGGGTTAGTAAAAGAGGTACTGTCCTTTTATTTAACATTAGTGGGCTTTATATAGGATTTTGGGGTACCTTTCTTTTGTTGTTTTTCAAACTTGAGTGCTAAGTGACACACGTCTTCAAATGTGTTGTATGTTGCAACTTTGACCTTCTCTTGAATATCCATGTTAATGCCTGAATCGTACAATCCTTTGAGACTACTTTTCTTCTAAGTCACAAAGAATGGTGCTTTTCTCGAACTCTAGAACGTATTCCTCAACTTTAAGAACTCTTTGACGAAGTTTGGTGAGCTTGCGGTATAGGTCTTCTTCATAGCCCTTGCAAGATCTTCTTCTTCAAATGTGTCTTTAGTTTGTCCCAAGATTCAATCTTGGTTTTCCCATTCCTCCTTCGACTTGTTTTGAGGTTTTCATACCACACCGAACAGAATTCCTTCAACTTCAATGTAGCTACCTTAAAACACTTATGGTCATCATATGGCTTGTATTTGAAAAGCCTCTCAATGGCCCTTAACCATTCAACAAACTCTTATGGGTCCATATTTCCTTCAAAGGTAGGAAGATCAAACTGTAGACTTCGGTCATCTTCCCTTTCATGCCTCGGGTTATCTTGAACATCTTTCCTTTCATGCCTCGAGTTGTTTTGTGCAACCTCCTCCCCAAACTCGACATCATTAATCACGGCACACTCCGCAAACTCTCTTCTCAAGATTTGCATTTGTTCCGCAATAAGGTTACTTATGATCCCCCGAAGTTCTTCATTTATGTAAGTCATAGCATCAAAGTGTGGGCCGTGAATGCCTTGCTCTAATACTAAACAGATGTATATAAGGAGGGGATTGTATGATTAGGTGGGTCGGAGTTAGATTGGGACCGGGTAGATATAAAAAATGGTGGTCAAATGGAGGTTGGCGGGTTTTCGGGCAGTGTGTGTTTGTTATGGGGTGTGCATGTGAATTTGGAGGGTGTTGGGCTAAGGCGTTTGGAGGGGATGAACTAGACACGTTGTAGGTTATGTTAATAGTTGGTATTTAGTGGTTGGGTGTTTGTAAGGTGGCGGAAACTAGTCGGGAAAGTAAGGTTGGCATAATAGGGGTCCGATCGGGACGGTGGGGGAATTGGTTGGGTGTTTCGGGTGTTTGTGGGAGGAGTCGGTTTACATCCTTTTGGGTATGTGTAGGGGAAGTGTTGGAGTGTATAGGGGTGCAAAGAATTAGGCAGTTTGGATAATGATGGGGCACTAAAGTGATAAATAAATTAGTGGGCGGGTAAGGTAATGTAGGCCGAGAAGACCTTCATTGTGTTTGTAACAAGTAACTGGATAGAACCTTGGTTTGGGTATAGCTAGATCAAAAAATTTCTAGCTAGACTTACACCGAGGGTTTGGACCACAAAAGGACCAAGGGGTGGCCCACAGAAAGACCGAGGTTCGGACTACAAAAGGACCAAGGGTTGGACCACAAAAGATCCGACTAAGATAACAATACAAAAGTAAAAAACTTAGCAAGTTTGAGTAAACTCAAATATATTTCATAAAACTTCAATGTCCCCTTACATCAATTACATCTCCTATTTATACTAGTTCTAGACCTTCTAGAAGAGGAAACAAGAAAGACACAAACATGTATCTTGGTCGAATAGGGGAGATGCTCGATCAACCCTTCATGTTCTATAGGCCACCCTTTTGTGTCATCTATATATCTCGGCTGAATGGGGGAGATGCTCGGCCAACCCTTCATGTTCTCTAGGCCAACCTTTTGTGTCATCTATGTAGATAAGTGCATGAACTAGCTAGTTCATGAATTACCTCCTTGGGAGACGTTGGAAGCTTCTTTTTCTAGATGGTTCTCGGCTTAGTCATCCTATTTTATTACAAGGCCTAGTAATTAATCTAAAAGGGAAACTATTAATTAAGCTAGAAATTAAAAGCAAGCTAAAAGATGGTCTCGGCCAAGACCTACATAAAAGCCGAAAATTAATGGCACTTCTCGGATCTTCAAGTCTTTTCTTCAACTCCACTCCACACTCCATTCCACATTAAGCATATCACCATAGGACGATTGGCAATCTTCGGCACTCCTAGCAAATCACCTCGTGGCTCATGTTGGACACTTAATCTTATGAGCTTCTTTACATCAGGTATTCCATCAGAGATTACAACTCACAAGTTAAGCTTGGACTCAAGTTTCCCTCCGGTAAATCAAAAGTGAGGTCAATGGCCGATTACAAGCATAAATTTGTCAAGAAGGAGGTAACAAAGCTGTTAAATATAGGTTCAATCCAGGAGGTAAACTATCTGGATTGGTTAGCAAACATAGTTGTCATGCCTAAAAAGGTAATAAATTGAGAATGTGCATAAATTTTAAAGATTTAAACAAAACTTGTCCAAAAGACTATTTTCCCTTACCGCACATCGCTCGGATGATTGATACTACGGTAAGGGAGAGATGCTAAGTTTTTTAACGCATACCCCGGATACAACCAAACCAGGATGAATCCGGAAGATCAAGAGAAAACTTCATTTGTAACTAGGTACGGGATTTACTGCTATAATGTGGTTTAAAAAATGTCGGTGCAACATATCAATTCCTAGTTAATCGCACGTTCGAGAACCAAATAGGTAATACGATGGAAGTTTATATTGATGATATGATAGTTAAGTTCCTAGAGACATAGGACCATTTAAAGCACTTGTAGGAAACATTTGACATACTCCAAAAGTACAATATGAAGCTGAATTCAGAGAAATGTACTTTTGGAGTTGGCTCGGACAAGTTCTTAGGTTTCTTGGTTTCAAATTGAGAAATAAAGATCAATACGGATAAGATCAAAGCTATCGGGGAAATTTTAGAGGTGCTTGAGGATGTGAAGGTGTTGCAAAGACTCACTGGAAGGCTAGCCGCCCTGAGTAGATTCATCTCTCGGTCTTCAGAGAAAAGTCATAGGTTCTTTTCTTTGTTAAAAAGTAAGAATGACTTCAAGTGGACTCCAGAATGCCAACAAGCATTGAGAAATCTAAAGAAGTACTTGTCTAGTCTGTCGTTACTGCATAAACCGAAGGCGAATGAGCAACTGTTTTTGTATCTGGCAGCGTCCAAAGTAGTTGTAAGTGTTGTTTTGGTCTGAGAAGAGGAAGGTACATAATTTCCTATTTATTATATAAGTAGAACTCTATCTAGTGCAGAAACCATACATCCTCACTTTGAAAAATTAGCATTAGCTTTGATAACGACTGCTAGGAAATTGAGACCGTACTTTCAATGTCATCTGATATGTGCAGTGACAACTTATCCGCTAAATAAGGTAATTCATAAACCTGAACTGTCTGGTAGGTTAGCCAAATGGGCAGTAAAAATTAGTGGATATGACATAGAGTATAAACCAAGAACGACCATAAAATCTAAGGTTTTACTAGACTTCGTAGCAGACTTTACACTCAGAATGGTTCCCGGGGTGGAAAGACAACTAATAATCACCTTGGGAACAACTTCGGAGATCTGGACCTTATATACAAACGGAACTACAAACGTAAAAGGGTCGGGACTGGAGGTGTTATTGAAAACACCTGCGAGAGATGTTATTAGGCAGTCGATAAGAACTGTAAAATTGACTAACAACGAAGTCGAGTATGAGGCTATGATTGCAGGTCTAGAATTGGCAAGGAGTTTGAGAGAATAAGTCATCGAAGCTAAATGTGACTCATTTTTGTTTGTTAATCAAGTGAACGGCGTGTTCGAAGTGAAAGAGGAAAGATATAAAACTACTTAATGAAAATTCAAGTATAATTGCATCGATTCAAATAATGGACCATGGAACATGTTTCTCAAGAGAAAAACAATAAAGCTGATACGTTGGAAAATTTAGGGTCTTCCGTGGAAGCTGAGGAGTTTAACTCTGGTACTGTGGTGTAGCTGCTGAACTCCGCAATTGATGGTGACCACGCTGATGTGAATACCGCAAGTTTGACTTAGGACTAGTGAAATAAATACACTGACTACCTTCGGGATGGAAAATTGCCAACTAATCAGAAGGAGTCAAGGGTCGTACATATGAAGGCAGTTAGGTTTTGAATGGTTGATGGTCAGTTGTACCGGAGGTCCTTTTATGGTCCTTTAGCAAGGTGATAACATCCCGGATAAACATGTTATGTGATGTGCGAGGTTCACGAAGGGACTTGTGGAATCACTCAGGAGAAAAATTATTGGTTCCAAAACTTATCAGGGCCATGTATTATTGGTCTCAGATGGAGGAAGACACCAAGAACTTTGTCCAGAAGTGAGATAAATGCCAAAGGCACGCACCCATGATTCACCAACTGGCAGAATTAATGCATCCGGTCTTATCTCCATGACCATTCATGAAATGGGGGGTGGATATTGTGGGACCACTCCCATGGACACCCGGAAAGGTACGCTTTATTTTATTTATGACCGACTATTTTTCTAAGTAGGTTGAAGCGAAGGCCTTTAAGAAGGTTAGAGAAAAAGAAGTCATCAATTTCATTTTGGATCGCATCATTTCTTGGTGCAACATATCGAAGGAGATTACTTGCGAAAATGGTTGTCAGTTCGTTGGGAAGAAAGTAACATACTTTTTTGAAGGATTAAAAATCAAGAAGATAATGTCGACTCTGTATCACTCGAGTACAAATGGGCAAGAAGAGTCAACAAACAAAATAATCATCCAAAACCTGAGGAAAAGACTAAAGGAGTCAACATGCAAGTGGAGAGAAATTTTACCGGAGGTATTGTGAGCGTACAGAACGACGCTAAAATCTAGCACAGAAGAAATATTGTTCTCTATGGTTTATGGTGCAGAAGCACTAATTCCAGTGGAAGTTGGGGAACCGAGCTTGAGATTAAGCCTTGCCACTGAAGAGTCGAACAACAAAGTTATGCCAGTCAAGTTAGATTTAACGGTTGAACATCGTGAGCTAGCATTGCTTTAGCTAGTAGCTCAGAAGAAAAGGATGGAAAGATACTACAATCAACGGACTAATCTTAGGCACTTTCAAGTAGGGGACTTGGTTTTAGGAAAAGTAACTCTCAACACCCAAAATTCCAACGAAGGGTAGTGGGGCCCGAACTGCGAGGGACCTTACAAAGTGTCAGGAATAACTAGTAAAGGCTCGTACTAACTGGAAGTCGAAGGTGGACAAAAGTTGCCGAATAATTGGAACATCAATCACTTGAAGTGATATTATTTCTAAGGTATGTGTTCGCTTAATTGTTTAAATTTTATTTGATTCGGAATTACTAACATTTGCAAGGAAAAAGTTAGAGTCGTAAGTTAGTAACCGAAAAAACAAAGAGAGGAGTGACCACAAGCTAGCAACAACAAAAGAATGAGCGACAACAGCTCGAACCGCTTTAAGCATTAAGCAAGAGCCTACCTCTACCCGAAAGCAAGACAGGTAGGTAGGTAGGTAGAGAATACCTCGTGGTATTCATCCCAGTTTTTATTCCGAAAAGGGTTTTTTTGATAAGGTTTTTAATGAAACAATAATGTAAAACATGTTACTAAATGGATGAGAATCGGACAAAGCACTGGGGACTGCCCAACAGTTGAAGGCTAAAATAGTTTTTGAGTTATCATACTTCAAACACAAACACTAGGCATACCATCGGATGCTCAAATCAGATCAATCAAGTCAAGAATTCGAAGTATTCGATATTTTTTGTACTTTTTAGTTCAACATTTTTGTAAGGGATAAAGATCGAATGAATCTTTCCCAAGTAGGGCTAAAGATCCAATGAATCTTGCCCAGGTTGTTCGTCCGAAACAAAGCATAAATAAAATTACACTTCGTTCGAAATATGCCTCAAAAGTTTGTCTTCGTATTTCTTCCTAGCTGGTATTTCTACGGATAGTTGGTAAAATCATTAAGCTCAGGAGCTAACAAATTGTTAAGTCCTTAACTGCGGACTATCATCAATAAAAGCATTTTGAACAAAATGAATAATGTTCTAAAACATGCTTCTAAGGCACCGGATCAAATGAGTCTAGCCTATTTTAAAGACACTGGAATTGAATAAAAAGTTGAGAATAAATAAAATTCCAACATTCATGCCCGAAATGAATAGGAGACATCTTATTCATAAGCATAAAAATAAGGTTTTTATACTTAGTCATCAAATGACATAAAACTGAAAGGATTTTAGCCCGGTATAAAACCAAACTAAAGGTTTGTATTCAAAATTGATTAAGTTATTTTTAAAACATGATAACTTTTATCCGGATCAAAGCAAACTAAGTGGTGGTATGTTTAAGTATAACTCCGAAGTCGGAGGCAATTAGCTCAAGTTAGGCTAAGCATATTTTGCTAAGTTATTGAAAACAATGAAAGAGATAACGGGTGCAAAGAGATAGGAGAATTACAATTGAGTCAAAAGGAAGGCTAATATATATATATATATATATATATATATATATATATATTCATAATCGTGGCAGAAAAAAAGTCCAGAAAAAATGCACAAAAAGGAAAGGAAAAATACAAAGGCATGAAAGCCATCAGATCAGTCAGTTCAGACTCGGAGACTTTGGGATCTTCCTCAGTGCTATTACCATTTAACCGATGGAGCACCTCGACCTCTAGAGCCTTGGCTTCAGCAATCTTGGCGTCCGAGTTCGGGATCCCATCACGAGCTTGTTCCAAGGTGAACCTTCGAACATTCCAAGTTATGTTCTCGGTTTTCAACACTGTCCGAGCCACTTCAACCTTTACATCGGCAAGAGCTTGGTATCTCTCAGCCAAGGATTGATCCAGTTAGGCTGAACACTCAGCATTCCTTCGGGTAGAGGCATTGAAGTCATTTCTCAGTCCTTCGATGGTATGAGTTTACTAGCAGACTTGATCTTGAGATATTGCCAAGTCTCGTTCAAAGTCCTGATTGATAGAAACCTGCTCAGCAATTCTCTCCGCCTTAAGTATGTCGAGCTCGGTAGTAAGGCTGTCAATCTCGGCATTAAGGGTCTTACTTCGACACTTGATAGTGATGGGCCTCTTTTTACTTTTCGAGTTCCTGGGTGAGGTCATGGACATTGTTGAAGAGATTATCATTCTCATTTTCAAAAGATTTATTTTCCACTTAGATGAGTTTGAGATTATTCGTGGCCCGGAGATAGTCACCCCTAACATGGTATAATTCAGCTCTAACAATGAGTAGATCACTGGCCTGCTGCAATTGAGCATCTTTTTACTGAAGGTTTTCTTTGAGATGTCGAATCTCTCTGTTTAGGGCATCCATTTGACCCTTAAGGTCTTCATTCTCCTCGAGGCATCGGAGGAAACCTTTCTCAACCAAAACGGATGATTGCAAAAATATCTGCCGAACCCGAGTTAGAATATGTTAGCAGAAAAAACAAGTATAAATGAAAGTGAAGAAAGGTTCGGTGAATATACCTAGTTGAATGCATGCATCCCCTCGTTGATAAGATGCTTCCATGAAATGTTCATCATCTTATCCTTATCAGACACAGACACCAAAGGTATCAAGTAGCTCGCGACCTCAACAGGCCGAGACAATAAGTTGGTGTCTTCGGGAAAAGAGAGGGTTGTATTCTTCATCTTATTCGGGATGATTTCTGAAATACGTCCACAAGCTTGGACCGGGAGGTGACATGGTTCTTCGGAAGGCGAGATGATTTCTTAAGCCTCTAGGGGATAGATAGATGTGCAACCCAGAGGTTTTCGTCGGTGGAGCTAGGCTCGTATAGGTTCCAGCCTCAGCGAAGAGGCTTTCAAAGACCTCTTGCCCAAAGCTGAGGATCGATTGTGATGATGGAGGAAAAATTGAAGTCTTTTCTTTCTTTGCCAACGGCTCCTCATCTGTTACTTCATCGTCATCTTCAATGATGACGGGTATTTTTTTCAGTAGTTGATGGTGTAGTGGTAGAAGTTGGTACAACCCCGGATGGGGGCACGATAGCTTCTGTAGTAGCGTTTACTCTGACTTCAGGAGAAACATCATCTACCAAAGTGGTGTTGGTCTTCTTCACCCAAACATCTTCATCTGAAGAGAGGGTGGTGTTGTTTACCTTGGAAGAGCTACCCACTTCCGGAGTTCTTTTTTTCTTCGAAGTAGCCGAGGGAAACTTCGAAGGTTTGGAGGTTTTCTTTTTCTTTGGTACTTGGGAAATACGGCGAGCAGAGGCGACTGGATCAAGTATCGGATTGGGGAGAGCCGGAGTGGCCACAAGATTAGTCATTTAGGACTAAAGTGCCTTTCAGCAAACCTGGGTGTAAAAACAAAAAAGAAGAAGAATGGTAATAATATGCAGGAAAATGGTAATGAAAAAAATGGAGGAGTTTGGAGGATACTAACCGTGGTTTAGAGCTTTCCATCGATTTTTGAAAAATATTTTCCGCGTCCGGTCTTTGTGAGAACACGTGCTTATGACCTTTTCGACCCATGTGTGAAGGTTCTCGATGAGGGCCGGAGTCCAGTGGACAGCTAAGAGGGTGACAAAATAATGCTTAGGATAAATTGTCAATTGAAGGTATTATATAAAACTGAGGAGAATTATTGCTGATACTTACGGTTTAAGTTCCATTCCTCCAGAAAAGGCATGAATCTAGCCGAAATAATTTTAGTGGTAGGAACCGTGACAAAGCGCTACTTCCAAACTCGGTTTAGATCTTCATCGATGCTGGATAGGATGGGGAATTTGCCTTATTTTGAGATCTGGATGATCCCGCCACGAAAAAACCCTGAAACATATAACCGGATAAGATAATCCAAGGTAAAAATTTCATTGACCTAGTTGGCCAGAAATCGGAGGCAGGCTACGGCCCTCTAGACGGACGAACTAATTTGTGCAAGACACAAATTGTAAGTCATGCACATCTCTAAGATCACGTTGTCGATCAGAGGGTCCACCTTGAAGGTGAAATGGTAACTGTAAACATTATAGTACCCGGACCTATAGGTAGTAATATCCTAGTCCGAGCCAGATATAATGATCCCAGAGATATTGGTCCAACCGTAGTCTTTCTGGACTGTGTCGAGGACGGAAGGACTTGTGGAGGTCGGTCAGTTTTTAACCTCTTCACCTCAATCGGATTTTGAAGTGACAGCACAGAAGGCGAACTCGTAATCAAAATGAAAGGTATATGACATCATATCGAAAGCTCTGGGATTAACGGCAGCCTGAGCCTCAGGAGATTCACCGACGCCGGTGGCTTTATTGGCGGTCAGCGGTGGTGAAGTTACCGGAGAAGAATTATTGAAAAAGAGCAGGTGGTTATTGCCATAATGAAGAAGATTTGAATGTTTGAAGATTTAAAGGTTTGAAGATTTGGAGGTTTGGTGATTTGAAGACTTGAAAATTTGAACTAGGAAAAGTAAGAACAAATGCGTAGATTTACAAAGAGATTTGCAGAAGTGGAAAATGAAAGAAAAGGGAAAGGTTTTGATAACGCTCAACCGTACTCTCATAAAAGAGTAAAGCGATCGTCACAGTAATTACCGAAAGTATTTCTGAGTCGAATTCCACAGAGAGCAAGTATATGAGGTAGTTAAGTCTAAGTTTGTTTATCTATGCGTAACACAGTATCAATTATCTTTTTAATGTGATTTTAACTAATAATATAACTAATAATTGTAAACTAACAAATAATAATGTATAGTAAAGACAGGTTGTAATCAATAGAAGAGAAACCTAGAGTTTCATCGCCTCTATGCATTCATTCACCTTCGTTGATTCATGTGGATTAGTTGTTAGCGAATAATTATTAAGCTACCATTATTCATACGCTAAGGTCTCCCGACATAGGCATATTTCTACTTAACTCATATCCCTACTCGTTAAGCATGAAATGGTGATTATTCTGGCAAATCTTCAGAACGAGATAAACTATTCCTAGCGATCTCTATTAGTTCGACACTCCAATTCCTTGGGCAGTCTAGCCAAACCGCTAATTAAATCAAATCCTAGATACATTCTTCTTTCCAAAGATAGAGCGCAAGGGCACAACCAAGATCATGCACTCTCTCGATTATAAAATAAGCACATATTCAATTAGAATAAGTAAAATGCTAACACTTTAACCACAAACGAATTAAGAAACTAAATGAAATACATAGATTTAGCTTAAATCTTAGATAGGTGTTTAGCTACTCATGCTAGACTCACAAACAAATAAACAATAAGAACTCATCATATTGATCACAAAATAGAAGAAAAGAGTTTAGAAATCGAACAAAAGTTTGGATTTCTCCGCACTTGCGTTACTCTTTTTCACAACGTTTCTCCAAGGGATTCTCTAGTGTTTTCCCAAATAAAAGATGATAAAAAATGAACTAAGTGTTGCTATTTATAATAAAGTAAAATTCTAGATTTTTCTGATAAAAATATCCTTAGTCGACCGAATTTCAGCTTTCAGTATTTTTCCTCTGCACAGAATGCCACGTACGCACAATCTAATTGTGCGTTCAACACTTTGGCTTGTGCCTTTAGAACTTTGGACTGTTCCTTCAGCACTTTGGCTTGTTCTTCAACACAACTTCCTTATTTTTGCTCTTTTTCACTTCTTTTTCATCATTTCTGTCCTCGAACTCGTTCATTGATCATTAAATTTGAAACACTATAAAAACACATAAGATCGAATGTAAATAATCACTAAATTACTAAAAGTCTAAGTAAATGACTCTGATTAAGTGGTATAACCACCACTTATCAGGTTTTATAGGGGTTTTTAGTCATCATTGTGAAACGCTTCAGTATACCAACCGAAGAGACGGTTCAATTAGAAGGTGACACATTTTCGGATTTGCAGAAAGATGGGATGTGAGTCTGAGTTTGTAGAAGAGAAAATGTTTGGTTTTTCTGCCTATTTTGGAGCAACTTGAGAAGAAGCTTGCAAAAGAAGGCAACGAAGAAATCATTTTCACTTCTCATCACTTCGGTAAACTTCGATTTGAAAAGTGATGGGACTATATGTACATGGTAAAAATCGGCACGACGCGTGACAAGATTTGAGTGTGGGTTTCGAGGTAGGCGATTGAGTTCTTAATCGGATATGAGTGACATCGGGTTTGACCGGATGTCGAGTCGAGATCGAGTAGCAACCGAGCTAGTTGACACCGAGTGAGAAACCGGAGGCGACCAACATGTACTCATTCTGGATATGACGACAGTCGTTACTCTTTACTCAAGAGACCATTATTTTCATTAATTACATTTAATTTGAGAGGGATTCTCAGGTATTTATGCCTTATTTTCATAGCTATAAAAGGAGTTCAGCCTTCATATTGGAAGGGCATCCAATTTTTATTACTTGTACTCTTAAGATTAAGCTTACAGAAATCAAACTTATTTGCTCTCATTCTTGGTCTACGATTGAAGTCATTTCACTAAGGATCACTGTTAGTCCGGACCAATTCTGATAAAAGGGTTCAGTAGAATCCAAGGCAGCACAGACTAACTTCTTACTTAATATTTCAATTTTGCTTACTTATTCTTGATTGTTCATTATTTTATACAACGAATCAGTCCACGTATCCTTAAAATCACTTACAAATTCAATTGTACCTATTTTGGGATAAACAATCTTAATGCATCTTATTATTTCCTTGGTGTAGTATTTGTTTCCAAAAGAGTCATTTTTTTCTTTTCTCGGTAGATTTCTACCATGAGCGATATGCACAGGTGATCGGTAGTTTGATGTATATAACAAATTGCACCCGACCTGATATTGCTTATGCAGTCAATAAGTTGGCTAGGTTTACCCGTAATCCGAGTGATGATCATTGGAAGGCATTGAATCGGGTATTATAATACCTGAAATACACATTTTCGGGTTACATTATTTGAGATATCCAGTTGTACTAGAGGGGTACAATGATGCAAACTGGATATCTGATATAGAGAACACCAAGTCCACCAGTGGGTATGTATTTACAATTGGTGGTGGGGCTGTGTCTTGGAAATCCTCTAAGCAAACTTGCATCGCCCGATCCACAATGGAATCGGAGTTTATCGCTTTAGACAAAGCAGGAGAAGAAGCTGAGTGGCTTCATGACTTCTTAGAGGATGTTCCATGTTGGAACAAATCCGTACCTTCGGTAATGATCCACTACGACAGCCAGTCAGCTCTAGGAAGGGCACGGAATGCTATGTACAATGGCAAGTCTCGTCATATTCGACGGAGGCATAAGACCGTTAGGCAGCTGATCACCACGGGTATAATATCCATTGATTACATTAAGTCAAAGGATAATATAGCAGACCCGCTGACAAATGGCTTACCCAAGGATCAGATGGTTTGGCTGTCTAGGGGAATGGGCTTAAAACCCAAAATATAAGGACCAATACAGTGGTAACCCAACCTTACTAACTGGAGATCCCAATAATTTGGTTCAATGGAAAAACTAAGCTGTAAAGGTTCAGTTGATCGCTTCAGTGGAAGCATGAGCATTTCGGATAGTGATTTCTGTAAAGAAACACCAAATCTAAAGTCGTTCCCACGATAGACGTTAAGTTCTATCAGTAGTATGGGTAAAGGTTAAGTTTTCAAAATCTTTAATGATCCTCAATAGTTGAGGTTAGGTTTTGGGAAACTTTTAATGGTTCCTAACACTTGTGAGGTGGGGTATAGCAGGATACCTTGTAGGAGACCACCTATTTAAGTGCGAGGCGAGCCGCCTCAAATGAACGCACTTAAGAATCCAAGAAGTTGTCCATGGCCACAACAGACAAAACATTACGAAGAAGAGAGCAAGAGAACTTGTTGTGTTGGTACTATTGACTTGGCTTACACTAAACACTGACGGTTCAAGACATCACGTTCACCGCGTAGTAAGTAAGTCCGATGGTATTTAACTATGGAAGGTTCAAAGCTGAAGCTACCTCTCCTTATGCAACATCGGTCCGCTGAAATATTAATGGAAATGAAAAGGCACCATGTGAGTGCGCCAAAATCTCTTTCAAGAGGGGATTGTTGGAAATTTTCCTTTGGCGGGAGTTGCGTCTGACCAACTTTAACGGCTTAAACACTAGTGTTCCGCATGTTGGAGAATCCGGTTCTTCACACATGCATAATCTACAAAGTAAGTAGATGACCGTAGGGCCAAGGATCGTCAAATTTCGTTGAGAAATGAAATAGATATTGGTCCACGAAGTGAGGTGTTTGAAGCATGGAAAAGTGTGGTATTGAGATCAATTCTCCCTCATCGGTGGAGGAAGAAAGAATTATTTTGTTTATAAGTCTCAAAGTTGGCTTGGGGTTTGGGACCCCCAAGGGGTATCCCATGTGTTTAAAGGGGGGAGGACCTAGATATGCTTCGGTTCGAGGAAAGCCCACACGAGCGCCGCCGCCCGCCCGTCCGGGTCCGGGTTCTCGAGTTCTCGGGTCACGGGTCATGGGCTGTGGGCTGTGGGCTGTGCTTCTTCTGATATTATCTTTTTGGTCCAGAATTCTTTCATATGTACAGTTTGGTCCCTGAAGTTTCAATATGTACAGTTTGGTCCTTGAAATTTTAAGAAAGTCAGATTGGGCAGAGAACAGAACGTCAACATCACTCAATTCAGCCATTTATTTTGGCTGAATTACTCTTCCTAAATGTCATCCGTTGCACATCAAATTCACCATTTATTTTGGTGAATTACTACCTCCATAATTGTCATTACATGGCCAGGAACGGCACTTATGTGGACAGTTGTTAAGCCTCTCCTTCAACTATATAAAGGACATTGTCACCATTGTTGAGGTTCACGAAAAACACAAATAGAAATCAGTCTTCCTACTACCTTCCAGCATCATTTCATTACTCCAAATTCTTCACGGTAACACTTGAGTTTCCTTTGCTCATTTCTTCATTTGTTGTTTTATCTTGGGAGACAATTGTCCAAGACGTAGAAAGGATACATACGGGGAAATATTGTCTTAAAGATAGAGTGCAAACACTTGACTCAGCATACCAAAAATTGTTTTAGTTTATTCTTCAAGTTCATTGAAATTTCAGTTTTATTGTTCAATTGTAATTTCAGTTCTTGATACTTAGCAGTTACTTATAATTTCTGTTTCCTGCATCTTTGTAACCAACAGTTTCAACTGGCACAACATATTGGCAGGTACCATAATTTGTGAGGATAGCAGGTCTTCAAATTTGTCATCCATGTGTGCTTCAAATTAAATTCTGGGAAGTCTCCTGATTACTAGTGTGAGTATATTTACAGAGGTAGTTTGTTGTGTGGCTTTACTGTTCTGAAGACGAATTGGTCCTACAGTTTGTGTGTGTTTAATAGCTTAATATCTGCTGGTTTGGATTCTTTGAGATGAAGTCAGGCTGAATTGATGTCAATTTCTGTAATCTAATAGAATTATACAGTTCACAGTTCTTCATTCCAACTCCTGTAGTAGTTTCTGTAAACTTGTCTTGAGAGTTGAATAATTAAGGTTGAATATTTATTATTTTATTTTTTAATAATCTCATGTTAGAAAATGTGTATAAATTTCCTTATGTGCAATACTTCAGTTGGTAAAGCTAAAAAATAGTTATCTATTGTGCCAACACGGATGCAGTGGAGGAGGCCGTCTAGGTGTGGACACAGATCAAAGCAGAATGGAGTGACGCCTAAGTTGAGCCGGCGCTCACCAGCTACTTGTAATCTACTGTGCTATCTCACTCGTCTGAGCTCACTCTCGTTCCTTTTGAGAAACAAGCTTTGTTCTTCCACACGCTTCCTCAATACTTAGCCTCAGCCACAGGGGTATGCTAACAGGATTTATACCTTGTACCTTATTCTGAAAGGCTTATCCGTACGGTTTTGTTGGGTTCAAAACACATGAGTAAAGCACAACGGAAGTTTAAAATTTTATTTCTTACCCTAACAATTCCTTTTGGTATGGTTATATGACAATCAAACCTGTAAAGTAAACTTAAACAAAACACTTACAGGTTGTTAGAATCTGGAGTCTTTAACTAAAGGGTGAACACGCGATTCTCCCTTCGATTGTAAGCACTTTGCTACGGTGTATTCCTCTATCAAGAAAGCTAGAAAATCTTGGCAAAGGTTTGAGAGAGTTTTATCCTAAACTCTTAAATCTAGAATTGTATAATGGAATATTTTTTTGATAACAATGAGGTTGTGTTGTATTTATAGTTAAAATTAGGTCACAAATCAGATTAGGGTTGGGCTCCAAGCCTGACCCAAAAATCGAGGTGCAGTGGGCCAATCCAATTGGGTCCACTAGCGGGTTGGCGTCGCGGCTCAACCTAGCAGGAGCCGCAGCGCCGTACGTCTAATAACGTTTCTCATTTTCGTTTAATATATATATATATATTCAGCACATTAAATCCAAAATTCAATTTTGATTTAATTAAATAATTTTCATCTAATAGAAATTATCCCATAGTTATTATCAATTTAAATATCTCGATTCCAAATCTAATATTTAATACTTTCTCAATACACCCTTAGATCGAAGAGACAATCGACATAGTGTTACCCTATAGCCATTCATATATTGACATTAATCCAATTATGGTCCATACGGAACTCCTAGACTTGCGTCGTACGACGAACTCAATATGTGAAGTACGTTTACATGAATTCAGCAAACATAACCTTTATGTGAGATGATAAATTCCTTTCATTCGCGACACACTCGATCAAGCTTAGGATTTGCCATATGTCTATCCAAATGGCTTGATCACTTTATCTCATTTATATTAGTCGACAACTAGATCATTTCTAAATATGTCTCTTGCATTGGCCAATGACTTGGTCGACCCAATATCACTGAGAAGTTGAGTGCTCTCTCAAATATCCAATCGAGGAATGAATCTTATTCTTAGCTCAACTACCACCTTAGTTTACATCATAATGCACCCAACACAAGTCGTATTTTATCCTATAAGCAGTTTAAGCTTAGGACAGGGTCAAAGTACATTACTCTGTAAACAAGGTGCGTATTGGCCTCAAGTCAAAGGTCATTTATCTCCCACACGCTGATAACACTATAAACATTGTTTAACAAATAGATTATCGGCAGGGTATACCAATACTTCTCCAAAAGTATCCATGTGTCCATCACGACTAACCATTACTCGTAGCTGTGAGACATACTACATTCTCTAAGAATGTGATGCAGACCACATGTCGACTTATAGCATATCATCGATATCCCATTCTCAATGATCATTAGTCGAGGCTATTTTGAGAGTTACGTTTTATCATTAATATCTCACCCTACTAATGACAACGTAAGCTCAAGGGATGCACATTAATGAATAATTACAAATAATCAAATAATAATTCAATAATTCTAAATTCCATAAATATATTAATCTTATTAATAATACAAATGTGGTCAAGTACGTTTTGTCCGTAATAACTATTGTCTCTAGGACATACATACTTTCAATAGTTTATCGACAGGGTATACCAATACTTCTCCAAAAGTATCCATGTGTCCATCATGAGTAACCATTACTCGTAGCTGTGAGACATACTACATTCTCTAAGAATGTGATGCAGACCACATGTCGACTTATAGCATATCATCGATATCTCATTCTCAATGATCATTAGTCGATGCTATTTTGAGAGTTACGTTCTATCATTAATATCTCACTCTACTAATGACAACGTAAGCTCAATGAATGCACATTAATGAATAATTACAAACAATCAAATAATAATTCAATAATTGCAAATGTCATAAATATATTAATCTTATTAATAATACGAATGTGTTCAAATACGTTTTGTCCCTAATAATGATTGTATGTAGGACATACATACTTTCATTATGAAGGATAAATGCTAAATATCTAGCGCTGATGTTTGATTGATGATTCTCTATCCAATCCTTTTTCTTTACCCTTTTAGTCGGAACAAATTATAATTGAGACAGATACCAATGTCGCCAATAGTCTAAATATCTTCCAATTTGATGATTCTCTATCCAATACTTTCACTTCACTAAAAATTATAATTGAGACAGATACATTGCTCCTTTGGAAGTGCTTAATGGATGTTGGAAGATATTTAGACTATTGGCGACATTGGTGGAAGTGATTTTTCGTTTTATGGAAATAATGTGTGTGCAAGTTGTGGGCAGATTATATAGCTCAAGTTGGGTTAGCTGAGGCAAGAGCTTTATTAAACTTCGATAAGGTCCATTATCCTAATGTAAACACTACTGAAGACTGATAAGGGCCATTAAACTTCGGTAAGGTACATTATCCTAAGCCCACTGAACTTTGCGAAATTGTGCAAATTTGATTTTTCTCAGCTACCATTAATTATTGATCTTCTCTACTCTTAAAAACACCACTGTAGTAACTCTACCACGATACTCAAAGAAAGAACACACAAAATTTTACAAAAGAATCATCCCATTCAAATAATCTCTTCCACACCTTCATTTAAACATTTTTCACTCTCATTATTTACCTCTGTCGTAAGACCAGCTACTCTGTACTAGAATAACCTTACCTTGACCGTCACAATAATATAATTTAAATGCTAAAGAATAAGTACCTAGATTTGTTAAGTATTAGGAGTTGATGTGGAGCTTTGGAATCGAAAGTGATGATTTGAAAAGGATTAGTGATAGAGTTGTGTTGTGGAGTTCTGGTAGAGGTGCAATTGTTCATACATCTATGAAAAGCTTATCTAAAGGGGAGACTCTAAAAGTTTGAGTTCAATTAGGAATGATCTAAGACTTTAGGGTAGTTAATTTGAAAGCTTGGGGTGATACAGACATTATCGTTTGAAGCATGCACTTGAGAAATTACAATGATCCAAATATAAACAATTGCAATGGTCCAAATATACGCGGTTAGTGCGAGGGGCATATTATTTGAATATTTTTTATTGTTCAGAATATATTTGAGATAAAAGATAATCGTGGAGTGAATTTATCCTAAAGGGTTAATATGAGACAAATCACCTTATCTCTTTTCGTTAATTTTAGAATAACGAGGTATAATTGACCTCAACTTTAAGAGGAGGACAAAAGTAAACTGTTTGTCCAAAGAACAAGATAGGAAGATATTTACTCTTTTAACACGTGCTAAGCCGGACAATACCACTAAAGCTTCTTCTTAGGTCCTCTGAGATAATCTGTGGGATTGAATGGCGTCTTCCAATTTCCAACCCCTCTGCTTTGCCTCCACAACAAAAAAGCAAGATTACAGAAGAACCACTGCCCCTATTCACCCACTAACATTGACCCCCCCCCCCTCCCATCTCACCACCTGATCATGTTAACTTAATGACTCTGTGTAATGAAGGTAACATTGACCAAGTAATCCACTACATTTCACTAGGCGTTGCCCCTCACTTTCGTGTTTTCGAGACATTTTTGAGTTATTGTACAAAAAATGCGTCTTTAGACGTTGGGGAGAAGGTGTATGAGCTCTTATTGCGTTCGCCCTGGAGTAACAATATTGAATTGAATGGTAAGTTGGTGGAAATGTATGTTAACAACGGAAGTATGAGGAACGCCAGAAAGGTGTTTGATAAAATGCGTGAAATAAAGTTGGAGTTGTGGCACTTGATGATTAATGGGTATGCAGAAAATGGAGATGTGGAGAGTGGTTTGCTTTTGTTTGAGCAGATGAGAAAACTTAGGGTGTTGGAGCCTAATGGGGACAGTTTTTTGGCGGTGCTTTCGGCTTGTGCTAGTAAGGGAGCTGTGAAAAAGGGTTTACGTATTTTGAGCTGATGAAGAATGAGTATGATATTGTTCCCGGAATTGAGCATTATTTAGGGATTATTGATGTTTTAGGGAAATATGGGCATTTGAATGAAGCGTTAGTTTGTTGAAGACATGCCTATTGAGCCTACAAAAGAAGTATGGGAGGCCGTAATCAGTTTTGCACGAATTCATGGGGATATCGAACTTGAAGATCGAGCAGAGGAGCTGCTCATTAGGTTAGATTCTTCCAGAAATACTGCTGATAAAAGCCCCCTGCACCGTTTCAGAAGAGGCATTCTGAGTTTAATATGCTTGAGGGTAAGGATAGAGCTAATGAGTTCAAGAGTACCATTCAACATAGGGCAGATGCATATGAGAAATTGAAAGGCTTAAGCGGGCAAATGAGGGATGCTGGTTATGTGCCAGACACGAGGTATGTGCTTCATGATATTGACGAGGCGGCTAAGGAGCAGGCACTGATGTATCATAGTGAGCGATTGGTTATTGCATATGGTTTAATTTGTACTCCGGCAAGAACAACTCTTAGGATCATCAAGAACCTCAGGATATGTGATGACTGTCACAATGCCATTAAGATCATGTCAAAGATTGTTGGGAGAGAGTTGATTGTCAGAGATAACAAGCGGTTTCATCATTTCAGAGATGGTAAATGCTCCTGCAATGACTACTGGTGAAGTAATTAGTCTAGATTGAGGTTATTACTGCAATTTTTATTGTAGAATTTGTAAAACCTACTACGTGCAAGACGATCTCGGAGAATCATGTTTACAGGATGATATCAGATTGTACATTAGTTATATGATTATTTTGCAAGAAAACAAATACAATCTCCCCAAATTTTCCACTTGTTATTTGGCTAGATGTCGAACTTTCTTTATCAATTTCTATTTCCTCCGAGGACTAAAAGACCTCCCGAATAAACAATAGCATATGCGACAAAAGATGAATATTAAAGAGCGTCTTCTATTAATAATTTATAGACTTAGATTTGCTATAGGAAGGATTTGAGGATAATTGGAGTTGAAATTCACACTGACCCAGTCCGGCACATAGAGCGCCCTCGTTAATTTGTTCGAAGTCGTGCGATGTAGAACTAAAGGAACTGCAAATTACTCCATGATGACACACAACAAAATGGAATGGCACAGTCCAAGAGAAAGAGTTACAAGATATCTTTCATTTACAAGATATCAAGCTTTATCTACACATTTGCAAGGTAACTGTGTTTATATACAGAAAGGATCCTAGGCGGAACCAGCAGCAGTCTCATCTAATTGATAGCTGAGCCAACTACTTATTCAAAGAACAATTATACCTGTCTTGTTCTTGAAAGAATGGAGGGGTACAAACTTTGAACTGCAAAACCTGAGCCTGAAACGATTGTTAAGAGTGCAGGGATGATGGTTGGCTATTTATGCGGCTAGTAACAACTTCTACAACAGCTTCGTCTCGTGATGGCACTCTCAGGTATGATTTCATCAAATCATAAACAGTAAATCCAATTGCAACGGTGGGTAAAACCTTAATTTGGAAATCACATTAATCAAGGCCATTAATACATATAATAATATAGGAAACAGAGAATATTACTCACTTTTGGTTTCTAGCAACTTGCATTTTACCTGGAAAAATAGGCTTAGATCCTTCTTATACTTTTGGTTTACCTTTAACCAATCATATGTTTCATTTGTTTTCCCTTGCTACCTTATTAGAAATTGTTCAACATGACATTCCTCATCAAAACAAAACAAAAAAATTGTTCAACATGACATTAATTTCAATCAGAACACGAAATTTTTTCCAGATAAGTAAATTTATATTATATATTCAAATCTCTAGGTTAACTATAAACTGTTTATTTGCTTAACTGTTTTTATCTATCATAAGTGTGCTTATTTAGAGTGATGCCTTAGATAAAACTAAAGCTGGCAAGTGGGCTGGGTCGGCCCGATCCCAATACCCGCCCCGATCCCCCTTAAAAAAAAACTGATATCGTGGTTCGAACTCGGGACGGGACAAGGGCTCGTCCCGATCCCGATCCGACCCAATCCAGACCCCCCCCCCCCCCCCGCAAAAATAACCGTTGCACAATGACCATTTTCTATTTTAGCCGTTGTGCAACAGGTATAACGGCTAAAATGCCCATCCCCCACCCCATAAACCCCCGTACCCCCTTAATATTTATTTTTAATCCCTAAGTTAGTATATTTACACTTTAACCCTATTTCTCAACTATAAATACTTCATTTTTTTCACAAATCTTCCTACCATCTTTCTATATCTCTCTCTACAACTCTACATTGCCTACTAAATTTTATATTTTATATTTTATTTGCTAATTTATATCAAAGTTCAAAAATTGGCAGTGAAGTTGGCAATTAGCTTGAGGATCATCCATCGAGCAAAGTTTCAATTTTCAACCTCGATTACACGTCGACGTTACGTCGGCGTTTGGTACCTTCGTTCCTTTTTTAAATTATTATTGTTACTTAATTTTAATTATCGCACTTAATTTCATTTACTTCAATTATTTATTTGCATAATTATAATGGAACGCCTTGGACGTATGATTAAGGGTAAGGGTGCTTCTTCTAGTAGGGGTAACAAGGGTAAGGGTACTTCTTCTAGTAATTTTATGCCTAGTCCCGATGATTTGATTGATTTCACTCATATATATGAAATTGTTTTTTTAATGATATACCAATAGATGATAGATATATTCTGCATTTGAACCAGACTTTAATTTTGACGATAATGTAGATGACACACCCACTAGTGCACCTCAACCTCAGACTCAGACTGAGTGTCGGCCTCAAACTGAAACTGGAATGCCTCTTATTCTCTCTAGTATGAGTCGAGGCCCCACACAACGAAAATTAAAATCACATGCATGGTATTTTTTGATAGGGACAAAGAGAATCAAGTAGTTAGATGTAAATGTTGTCAAAATGTTTATAAATTTAAAACCGGAAAAGGTCAAGGTGGGACGGAAGGTTTATTGAGACATGTAGAAAGCGAGCACACAACTAGACGGAAGGTTTAACTTCATCTTCTCCTGATCATTTTCATATAAGATGTGTGTGTTATATTTATAACTTACTTAATGAATATATGGAAAAATAAACTTATAAGGCATATATTGAAAAAATATTTATAAAATTTAAAATTTTTTTTTTCCTATTCTCACTATTTATATTATTGGTGTTGTATTAAATTCGACTATTAAAGTAGACGGTTGTAAAACACTTTAAACAATTTATGATTATATAGCAGTACTTCCACCTCTAAGTCCAAATAAAGAACCAACTAAAGAAGAAGTTACGTCTAGCATATACACTGAATGCAAAAAAGTATATATGTATTATCAACAACAAAGTATAAATAATCAATCGGCTTTTGTATCATTTTCTTCTACTTCGCTGCAATCTTATAAAAAACATGTGGTTTCTGCTGCTAGTATTCAAGGTCTTAGAAATAAAATGTTTAGTGGTTCAACTTTTTCATAAGTTAGCAAATTTGATGTTTACGTTTTGCAGAGTGTTGTACCGTACGAATCAATTGTCAATGAAGATGGACATGGAGACTTGCTAAGATACTGGAGGGAGAACGCGAAGACATTTCCAACACTATCAAAGATGGCCCGAGATGTGTTGAACATTCAAGCGTCATCAACAACGTTTGAAAGCGTTTTTTCTGCCGGAAGATTTCAAATAGAAGAGCAGAGACACTCATTGGCGGGAGACACCTTGGAGATTGCAGTTTTGGATTCGAGTGGAGCGTAGAAGGTGCGGTCAACCAGAGATCAACGAAGAAGACAACTACAACTACAACAAAATCTTGTCCGAGGGAACTGGAAGCAATGTCGAACAATTTGACCAACAACTTCCGATTCCAACGGAAGATCCTCAAGACATTGTGAAGAAATTAGAAAAAGTATGGTTAACTGTGTAATTTTTTGCAATTTTACTATATGATTTGCAACTTTTGAACAACGAAACAAAGTTGCAATTTTGAAATTGTATTACAAAAAAATTATATTTCTATTAAATAATATAAGAGGCACAAAAATAGTCTTGAAATGTTTTTATTACATCATCTTGGTCAATTATGGAAGTGTTTAAATATTTTTTTAAAATTAAGTGTTTAAAAAAAATCCCCCTACCGACCCGCCCCGCCCCCCAAAAACCGTCCCTCTTCCGACGGGATGTGGGACGGGACGGGACCTATTCCTGTCCCGCCACTCCCGGCCCGCTAATCCTGCCGAAGCCAGCGTCCCGACCCTCTCCGTCCCGGCCCGCCCCGGCCCACTGGCCACCCATAGATAAAACCATATTTACTATTCCGTGTTTTCCAAGTAAAAATGATTCGACGTGTTTAATTTAATCTGTGAGAGTGATCAAAATTGTTAAAAACTGTATTTCAGAGATCATATTGAAAAATAGTTAGGAGTATTGTTTAAGACACCGTCACAATATCTGAAACTGTACAAACAACTATGAATTAGGAAAAAGAATCAAGTGTTGCTTGCTATTCTCAAATAAAAAAAAAAAACTTCTGATTGTTTTAGTATAGACGGTTTCTATATAAGGGAAGGAGGAAAATTTGGGCCTTGAACTCGACTTTTACTTAATTTTGACCGGAGCAGGGGAGGGGTGAGAAGAGGTGGGAAAACGGGTGCACTCTTGTATCTTGTCAGGGATTAATTAAAATGTATTATTGAGAGGCTCGAGTCTTTTTTTTTATTATTGATATCCAGCTTCCCGGCTTACGCCAGACTATTCTTTGAGATAATAGTCCCGGTCCCTCAGCACTACTACCAATAAAACTTGCATTTCGTAAAACATAGGAATATATTTCTCGTGGCCAATCCCAAGATATAATTGCAGAGACTCTGCTCAAGGCTCGAATCTTTTTCAATAGCACAGGGAGGTGATTTGCCAATTTGAAAATCATGTTTTTTTAAAATAAGGTAAGGTAACCCCAATTTAAAATTCATGATGAAATATAAGCTTTTTTTTATTTTGGAAAAAGATATTGTAAGATTGAAATAATTTCTCTTAGGGATTCCTTTCATTAATCACAATATATATAGTTGTACAGAGGTTGATTCATAATACAATAAGAATCCTAACTTACCTTAAATGGTTGATTCCTAATACAATAAGAATCATAAGTTACATTAACTATACATCTATCATAATTACAAAATATACTGTGAATATTCGCTAATACTCCCCCTCAGTCAGAGCGGGAGGAGGACGAACGCTAAGGTTGGATCGGAAGTCGGTGAAGAGCTGTCTCGGTAGTCCCTTTGTGAAAATATCTGCATACTGATAGGAGAAAGGCACGTGTAATATTTTGACCTGACCAAGGGCAACCTTCTCTCGCACAAAGTGAATATTCATCTCAATATGCTTAGTCTGCTGATGTTGGACCTGATTGTGAGACATATAGATGACAAATATGTTGTCACAATA
Source organism: Anisodus tanguticus (assembly GCA_034509755.1). Lineage (NCBI taxonomy): Eukaryota > Viridiplantae > Streptophyta > Magnoliopsida > Solanales > Solanaceae > Anisodus > Anisodus tanguticus. The sequence continues at coordinate 31,020,912 of CM067544.1, read as the reverse complement.
GACTATAGACGTCTTTCGTACTGGACACTGGAGCTCCAAAAGAAGATTTCGGAGCTAGCAGATCTCAGCAACAACATTAGCAACTCCGCGATATTCTGATTCTGCACTCGAACGGGATAGCGTGGCCTGCCGCTTGGTGGACCATGAAATAAGATTATCCCCAAGAAATACACAGTAGCCTAAGGTGGAGCGACGTGTGTCAGGGCATCCTGCCCAATCTACATCCGTGTAGGAGAGTAACTTGGTTGGGGCAGAGGGGTATAGATGTAGTCCAAAGTCTAGTGTGCCCTTAACGTATTTGATAATACGTTTGAGGGCGGTAAAATGGGACTCTCGAGGGTCGTGCATAAACAGACACACCTGCTGAACGGCATATGCAATATCAGGTCGAGTGAATGTAAGATACTGAAGGGCACCTGCAAGACTCCGATATAGAGTGGGATCAGCAACTGGCGCACTGTCATTGGCACTGAGCTTGGATTTCGAGTCAACCGGAGTAGGCATAATTTTACAATTTGCCATCTTAGCCCTATACAATATCTCTTCTGCATATTTACGCTGACATAAAAACATAGTAGCTGCAGATCTGGTCACTGATATACCCAAGAAATAACTCAGCTTGCCCAAGTCAGTCATAGCAAATTCAGTTTTGAGTAGAGCAATGATTTCATTCTTCAAACAGTCAGATGAGGCAGTAAAAACAATGTCATCCAGATATAATAGCAAATAAGCAGTGATGCTACCTCGATGAAAAGTGAAGAGAGAGTTATCACACCTGCTACATATAAAATCGATCTGCATAAGATACCTGGCAAAGCGATCATACCAAGCACGGGGTGCCTGTTTCAAGCCATACAATGACTTCCGGAGACGACATACAAACTACGGAACTGCCGGATGAACAAAGCCATGGGGCTGGTGCATGTACACAGTTTCTTTCAAATCTCCATGAAGAAATGCATTCTTGACATCAAGCTGATGAATCGGCCAATGCATGCCCATAGCAATACTGAGAACAGTCCGAATAAAGGTCGATTTAACAACCGGATTGAATGTCTCACCACAATCAATACCCTCCTGCTGATTAGTGTCATTGGCAACCAGTCTTGCCTTATATCGTTCCAAGTCATCATTGTCTCTGAACTTGTGACGAAATAGCCACATACACCGGATAACATTCACACCGTCTGGTCTAGGTACCAAATCTCAAGTGTTCTACTTGGTTAAAGCGTTAAACTCATCGCACATGGCCGCATTCCAATTAGGGTCCAGTTTGGCTAGTTTTGGATTTTTTGGAATGAGTGATAAGGTTTGTGTGGAGAGGTTGAAGTGAACCTTAGGTTTGAAGATCCCGTGTTGGGCACGAGTCTCCATGCGGTGGGTAGGCAACAGTGGGATTTTTGGGTTTGGTGGTTGTGAGTTGTCGGGTTTGTGAGGCAGTGGTGCTGCTGGAGGGGCAGGAAACGCGACTGGAGGCAGCAAGGTTACTGGTGGGGTGTTTGACCGAGAGCTGGGAGGTGTTTGGTCGGGGATGGTACCGGACAGTGGTGGTGACGGAGCTGCAGGCTCTGTCTGAGCAGTAGACTGCCGGTGGTACAGGGATTGGATAGCCGGGGACAGACTCGGTTCATCGAGAAAGGTGTAATCAGTGGTTTGAAATTTTTGGAGATTGGAAAAAGGAAAGGTCGTCTCGTCAAAGGTGACGTGACGGGAGACGATGATTTTGTGAGTGGCAATGTCATAGCACAGGTAGCCCCGATGTGTAGGAGAGAGACCAATGAAGACACATGGCAGGGTGCGAGGGGCAAGTTTGTGAGGTGCAGTGGAGGCTATGTTGGGGTAGCATAAGCAGCCGAAAATACGGAGATGGTCATAGGATGGGAACCTACGATATAAGATTTCGGTAAGGGTCTTATTTTGGAGAGTGTTATTTGGTAAAATATTAAGAAGGGATTCTACCATTTTAACAGCATAGACCCAAAAAGGTGGTGGAAGACAAGCATGAAACAGAAGGGTGCGAACCATGTTATTAATGGTACGTATAATTCATTCCGCTTTTCGTTTTGGGAGGAAGTATAGGGACAGGAAAAACGGAAAAACATGCCTTGTTTAGAGCAAAAATTGTGAAATGCCGAGTTATTAAATTCACGTCCATTATCACATTGGAATGATTTGATAGATTTTTCAAATTGTGTTTTAATGAATTTTTGAAATTCAAGGAATTTGGCAAACCCTTCAGATTTGAATTTCAGTGGGTAAATCCAAACAAAATGTGAAAAATCATCTAAAAATACTAGATAAAATTTGTGACCCAAAGAGCTAACAACCGGAGATGTCCACAAATCAGTATGAACAATATCAAAAGGAGAAAAAGTAACATTGTTGGATGACATAAATGGAAGACGAGTATGTTTGTCGAGAGGGCAAGAAAAACAGTGTTGGGCAAGTTTCCCATTATTACATTGAATACGCTTAGTAGTCCTAAGAAAAGTAAAAACAGGGTCTCCGGGGTGTCCGAGTCTGTTGTGCCAAGTTGAGGGAGAGATAGTCGCAAGGGATAGAGGTGATTGCAGTCTGACAGCGGAAGATTCCGTGAAGGGGTAGAGGTCTCTCACACTATTGCAACGCGTAAGAATTTTCCCCGTATTGAGATCCTTCACAGAAAAACCAAAAGAGTCAAATTCGACAGACACATAATTATTGCTAGTGAATTTTCAAACAGAGATTAAGTTTTTAATGATGTTAGGGGTGTAGAGGACGTGATTTAGGGAGAAAGGCAGGTGGGGATGTTTGGTATGTGTGTTACCGTAACCTTCAATTGGAATGCGATGACCATTGCCGACAGTAATAAATTAAGGACACTTTAGCCGAAGTAGTTGAGATAAGTTACCTGACGACTGGGTGAGGTGAGATGTGGCTTCGGTATCCATGTACCAATTTTTGTCAGATTGTTGAAGGTTCACGGTGCTGAAGGCCTGGCCCAAATCGGTGTGGGCCAGGTTGCTGCTGGATCGAGACCATGTGGGGCTCGCTCTGTTGTGGGTGGGCTCGCTGTTGGTCGCAGGCGAGCCCAATAGGACAGGTGACCAAACAGGTTGTTGTAACTGGGCCCCTGCAGTTGGGTATAGGCATGCAGGTGAGGCCCAGTTCCTTTAATTGGGCCATATTGGTTGTTGTCAAGGCCACGGGAGATAGGCAGGAGTTGTGCCTGGCTGCTGGTTGCGATTGCCTTTGTCGCGGCCCTTCCCTTTGTTGTTGTTACCGCGGCCTCTGCCGCCACGCCCTCCGTCGCGGGACTGCTGCTGGTGGTGGTCCTGCGGTGGTGTTGGCCGCCGGTGGAGTCATGCCGTCAACGGCTAATACCTTGTGATTATGCTCGTCTTGTTTGGCACGACGTGTCTCTTCTAACAAAAGTTGTGAACGTGCTTTATTGAAACTTGGGAGGGGGTCGACTTGTTGAATCATCGTTGCGAGTGTATCATATTCACCTTTCGGTAAACCAGCAACTAGTTGAAGCACCATCTTGATTTCTGACACAGAAGTCCCTACGTTGGAAAGTTGGTCGGTTATGAGTTTCAGTTGCTTACAATATTCAGACATGTTGTTAAAATTCTCAAGATGTGTATTGTTGAACTGCTCTTTCAAATACACAGCCCGATTATTTTTCTTATCCTGAAATATTTCTTCTAGCCGGACCCAAAGTTCACGTGTCGTAGCACCTGTTTTCATGATAGTGCACAACAAGTCTTTAGAGATGGTGTCGTAGATCCATTGTTTGACGATGGCGTCAAGGCGACGCCAAGTTGAGTCTGCAACATCTGTGGGACGAGGAACAGAATCATCAATATGGTCGAGCACATTGTATGCACATGCATGAATATAGAATAGTTCCGTCCACATGGAATATTGATAGTCTTCTTGGTCAAGAATTAGAGGGATCAAATTCTTGATGTTATTAACGGCGAATGCCGGATGAAAAGAAGACAATGACCGTTGAGAGGGGTTGTCAAGTGTGCCAGTGGATGAACCGGAATTAGTGGGGGAATACATGGTGGCAACCTTGTTGCCGCCGGCCTAGAGGAAGGGAAGTTGGGTGGTTTCGGCCGAGAGAAAGAAAATATAGAGGGGTAGGGATTAGGGTTTGGCTCTTGATATCATGTAAAATTGGAATAATTTCCCTTAGGGATTCCTTTCATTAATCACAATATATATAGTTGTACAGAGGTTGATTCATAATACAATAAGAATCATAACTTACCTTAAATGGTTGATTCCTAATACAATAAGAATCTTAAGTTACCTTAACTATACATCTATCATAATTACAAAATATACTGTGAATATTCGGAGAATATTCGCTAATAGATATAATAGTAAGCAAAGCGTAGTCATTGCCTTACCTTCAGATAATTGAGGCTAAGTCCAGAATATAGTTGCTTCCATCCATGTCTTTGTACAATCATAACAAGTGTATCAACCGTTCCTTTCATTTCATGGCTGCTGGTAGATGAGGAGAGTCGTTGTACCTGAAATGTTTTGTCTCCTCTTTGTCATTCCAACAGCAAGTTGGTTACAAGAATACTTCTTTGGCTTTTACAATCTCACTATACTTACCTGCATCTGCCATCTCACGACATCTAAAGGATAAGTGAAAGTCTGACCAAATAGTCCTGCAACAGATCCACATGCTAGTTTTACTGTGACAGACTTCCTGTGCTCCGGAGAGACATTGCTTTACATTTTCTCATAGAAGTAAAAATTTAACCCGTGTATGGCAAGATTCCATAGAGTGATGGTGCTGGAAACACAACATGGTTATTAAACTAGGGGTGGCCAGTGGGTCGGGTTCGGGGTGGGTGCGGGGGGCAGGGCGGAGTGGGTCCCGGCGGGACGGGACTGGGAGGGCGGGACCGGTGCTCCGGGGGGACGGGCGGGATTCGTCGATGTCCCGTCCGGTTCCCGGTCCCATTGGAAAAGGGGACCGGTCTTATCGGGGCAGGGTGGGATCGGGTTTTCCGATTTTTTTTTGCACATAATTTAAAAAATAACATATATAAACACTTCAATAATTGAACAAGATAGTGCAATAAAAACATATCAAGGCAGTTTTTGTGTCTCTTATATTATTCAATAGAAATATGATTTTTTTGTAATACAATTTCAAAATTGCAACTTTATGGTGTTGAAAGTTACAAATAACATAGTAAAATTGCAATTAAAAAAATCACATATTTATAAATACTTTTTCTAGTTTCTTCATAATGTCTTGTGGTTCTTCAGTTGGAATTGGAATTTGTTGGTCAAATTGCTCGACGTCGCTTCCACCTCCGTCGGATAAGATTTCGTTGTAGTTTTCGTCGTCTTCTTCGTTGATCTCTGGTTGACCGCACCTTCTACGCTCCGCTCGTATCTAATCTCTGAATAAAACTGCAATCTCCAAGCTGTCTCCTACTAATGAATGTTTGTGCTCTCCTATTTAAGATATTCCAACAGAAAAAAAGCTTTCAGACGATGTTGATGACGCTTGAATCTTCAACACATCTCGGGCCATCTTTGATAGTGTCGGAAATGTCTTCTCATTCTCCCTCCAGTATTTCAGCAAGTCTTCACGTCCTTCTTCATTGAGAATTGCTTGGTACGATACAACACCCTGCAAAACAAAAGCATCAAACTCGCTAACTTGATTAGTAATGGTACCACTAAACATTCTATGTCTAAGGCTTTCAATACTAGCCGCAGAAACAACATGTCTTTTTTGAGGTTGTATTGAAGAAGAGGAAGATGATGATATGGAAGCACTTTCTTGTTGGTAATTCGTATATACTTTTGGTAATGCATATATACTTTTTTGCATTCATCGTATATGTTAGACAAAACTTCTTCTTTAGTTGGTTAGGTGGTTGTTCATTTGAATTTTTTGGAGTTGGAGGTGTAAGTATTGTTATACAATCATAAATAGTTTCAATAAGTGTTTTACAACCGTCTATTTTAATAGTCAAATTTAATACAGCACCAATAATATAAATAGTGAAAATAGGAAAAAAAATATTTTTTAAATTTGATAAACACTTTTTAATATGTGCCTTATAAGATGGTTTTTCCATATATTCACTAAGTAACAAAAATATTAGAGCTATATAAAATAACATAGTTGAAATAGTAGGATAATATATACCAGAAAATTCTTTAGTTGCTTGATTTTTTTTTCTAAAAATATAATAAGTTCTGAATTTTTTTCTCAATCGTTATCTACAACCATATCAGTTGGATTGCGTTATCTACAATCGTTATCTATAATTTTTTTACAATCGTTATCTATAATTTTTTTATAGGTCTTCTATAATCATAAGCAACAAGTAGTTGTTCATATAAAATATTTCACCTAGTCGCTACTTCTTCGAGAATTTTTCTATAAGGTAGTCCACAATCGTGACAAGTTTTTTTATGTTCCTTTTTTCTTTGTATTCTATTACTTCTAAAAATAAAGTTTATAGCAAATTGTACTTTATTAAGAATGTCTTCAAAAAGTGATAACCATCATTTACCACTAAGTTATAAATAGGGCACACATTTTAAATGAAAATGATTAGGAAAAGATGGAGTTAAAAGATCTTTTAAAAGTCTAATAGCATAATTATTAGAAGAAACATTATCTAACGTAACAGTCATTATTTTGTCAGTTATACCATAATAATCGCAAACTTGATGAATATTTTCTGCAATAAAATTTCCGGTGTGCCTATCATCAATATATCTATATGCTAAAATACGTTTTTACATAGACCATTTATAATCTATCCAATGACATGTTACAGTTAAATAATCATGGTCGTTAGTACTACGGCCTATATCAGACGTGATAGATACTTTACCAGGAAAATGATATAATGAATAATGTAAATATTGTTGATATTCATGTGCAAATTTTAAAACGTATCTCCTAACAGTTGATCTAGAAAAACTGTTAAAAGCGGGATTATATATATCTCTAATGTAATTAATAAAACCAGGAGAGAAAGGAAATGAAAAGGGCAAACCCTCCACCGTAACTAATTTTGCTATTACTTCCCTATTTCTATGTTTATCGTATTTAGGTCCTACAATTCCCCCGTCATCGCGTTAATTTGACATTGTACTTGATCCGGGACACTATGTGAACCTTGTCTTGACTGAGAGAGCATTGGCGCACCCGACTTTGTAGCCTCGTATTCATCTCACCTAGCTTTGTGAAAGTTTTGTACATGTCTCAATAAACCTCTCGTCCCACCCTGGCCTTTTTTCATTTTAAATTTATAAACATTTTTACAAATTCTGCATCTAACTACTTGATTCTCTTGGTCCTTATAAAAAAAATTCATGCAACTGATTTTAATTTTCGTTGTGTGGGGTCTCGTCTCATGCTAGGGGGAATATGAGGTGTTCCAGTTTCAGTTTGAGGTGCACTAGTTGGTATGTCATCTAGATTAGTGAGTGTCATCTAGATTATCTTCTAAATTAAAGTCTGGTTAAGTTGCAGAATATATCTCATCGTCTAATGGTATATCATTAAAAAAATTCAGTTTCATCTATATGAGTATAATCAATCAAATCATCATGTCTAGGAATAGGATGACTAGAAGAAGTACCCCTGCCCTTGTTACCCCTACTAGAAGAAGCACCCTTACGCTTACCCTTAAACATACATCTTAATCCTTTCATTTTAATTATGCAAATATATAATTAAAGATAATGAAATTAAGTGCGATAATTAAAATAAAGTAACAATAATAATTTAAAGAAGAAACGAAGATACCAAACGCCGACGTAATGTCGACGTGTAATCGAGGTTGAAAATTGAAACTTTGCTCGATGGATAATCCTTAAGCTAGTTGCCAACTTCACTCTCAATTTTTGAACTTTGATGAAGAGAAAATGAGGTATTTATAGTTGAAAAATTGGGTTAAAGTGTAAATATATTAACTTAGGGGTTAAAAATAAATATTAAGGGGAAGGGGTAGGGGGAGGGTAGGCCAAAAATGACAGTTGTACAACGGCCAAAATATAAAATGGTCGTTGTGCAACGATCGTTTTTTGCAAATGGGAGGGAGTCGGCGGGACCGGGACGGGTCGGGTGGGATCAGGCCTGGGGCGGGACGAGCCCAGGTCCCGTCCCGAGTTCGAGTCCCATGCCGGGGTCGGGTCGTGACCGGGCCGACCCGGCCGACTGACCAGCCCTATATTAAACTAACAAACTTGAAAAAAGGTTAATCAGAATCCTTGTGAGGAAGACTTCATACCAACTCCGTTGGTACAGCCCTCTTATTCCAGCTTCCTTGTATGTCTTTGAAAAGCAGTCCCGTATCCCTTTATAAAATTGTTCGCCTGTAGCAAGCCCTTGTACGTTCAACTTCTGGGATCCAACAACCTAGATTACCATGGAACAGTAATAGGAATCCAACTCAATTTTTTTTGGACTATAAAACAATCCATTTCAGAAGTAGTTCTATTTGATCAAGTTGCCAATCTCTGCTCTCATATCGATTCCAGAGAGAGGAGAAAGGCAAGGTGGGTGATAGGGAAGCAGAAAATTAGTGATTTCAGATGGAAGTAAACTAAAGAACATGTCCTCAATATTTTCTTACCTGGATAGCCAATTTAGTTCGAACTAAATCAAGTGGATAGGTAAAAAGTACAGCAGCTCCACCAGCAAATGATCCTGCTATGAGATCTAAAATGGGACCTTTCCCAACTCCAGGAACACTATGTATAATCCAGCGGCGGTACTCCTCATAGGCCATGTAATGTAAAGCAGCATATGGAACAATGCGAGCAACAGTAGCTCCGTTTCCCTGGAGAAACATGTGAACTTAAAGTATTATGCATCTCAAGTTCAATTCAGATAGAAATTGTGGATTCTTCACCTGAAAAAATCGAGAGCTCCTTCTGTCTTAGCAATCTTTGTAAAGGATCCTGACAGCCCCAAGTTCCGAAACTCAAGCTTGTCTGGTCTACGAAGAAGAAAACTCAAAGATAAGGATTATGATCTTCCAGGATTCTAGAGCCCCTGTTCTAAGTGCTCATCATATTTTCCACTTTGTAATTGAGTAGCACGACAACAAAGGTTCCTGAACCAGATGTCCACCCTCAGTAATTTGACAAAGTAAGAATCGTGAAATGAAAATTTTGAGCTCTTCCACAAGAGCATCAAGAAGGACCATATTTTTGCGGTCAGACCTTACGTCAATAACAATGACAGCAATTAGTTCCTTTAAATTTGTTAATCATCCTCCATTATCATTTATCGATGCATCATTATCTTGACAAATTACATCACAGACTAACCAGAAAAGGCCCAAGATATGAAACTAAACCACTAGGAAACGTAACTGCACAGGATAGAATCCTGAAGGAATAAAGAAGGGAGCACCTGAAATAAGATCTTGATACGCTCAGTCTTTGCAAAGAGGGGCATTCCAGAAAGATGGGTGAGGAAACGAATAATAATGAATTTACACGAATATCTTGAAGAAGAATAGTACAGAAACAAGTCAAAGAAATAGAAGAGGAGAATTGAAAACATCAATGGATTCTTGAAAACTGACCAATGACGGACAAGGAATCTCGGACAGGTTACTGTATTTTGAGACATGCTATTTTATTTTTTGACGGCGGCCAAGTGTTGACATGAATACGAAAGCGGTTTTTATTATCTATCTGAACCAGTTTGATTCTAATCAAATAATGAACAACATATATTAATGTTAGCCGAGCAACATCATTAAGATTTGATTCAACTACTTGGTATCTCCTCTTGGATCTTTTCATCCATTATATTCTATTTCACAATAAATTTGGCATGGATTTCAGAAAATTATAATTCTTCTAAAATGACTTTTTTCCGTGTAATTTTTAATATATGTTGTTCATTTTAGCATACTTTCAATCATAATGGCATCACGCCAATGAATCGGTACATTTGTAGGTCAACATAAAAAGGGACCAAGGTAACCTCCCGTTTTATCATCTGTGTGTGACTCATATGTTCTTTCAAATTTGATGATTTCTAATCATGCCTAATCTTGTAGGAGTGTACACCCACATTTGCTGTCAGGGACTCTTGTGATCTTGTGCATATGTAGGACATTTTAGTATGACATTCACTCTCATGTTACATTGTTAATCTAATCGTGTACTAGTAATTTCCGAATCCGGCGCCTAAATAGCACTTTCTTGAGGCTTAAAAACCAGAATGATATGTCAAATTATTTACATATCAAATCGGGTTGTTCGTTGGATAATCCATAAAATGTGTGTTGTTTTGACGGAGACGTTAAACATTGTTGGACAAAAAAAATTAAATACTGTTTGTGCAGTAACTCACGAACTGCATTTAATTATTATTTTTTAAAAATATTTGTAGTTCAGGCACTTCCCAATGAACTGAAATTAAATTAATTTTACTTTTTAATTTTTTTACACTTCGCTGATTAATGGGCGAACTCCATTTAAATTATTTTTTATTTTTACAGTTCGCAGAGTGTTATGCTAACTGAGAATGAAAAGCCCCTGGCAGATGCAGAAGCAGCCACTTGGACCTTATCGATCTTCTTCACTTCTTCCCTTCCAACACTTGATCGAAAATACATTTCTTCCTCTTCCTCTTTCCTCAGCTACGAAGTCTATTCTAGACAAGTATTCTTTTATTCTTCCTCCACTATTTTCTTCAAACGATTTTGAGGTAATTTATCTATTTTGTAATTTTTTTTATACATATAATTTAATTTAGTCATTATAGATATCAATTTATTTATTTATTTATTTATTTTGGTAAATAAAGAGCTTTATTAATACCAAAAGTGAAATAGTTACAAAGCCAAACAAGGCTGACCACCTATTTCTCAAAATACAGACACAGAAAACTCCTAACTACAAAGGAGCCTAAAAAACTCACTGCTAGAATCTAAAAAATAGACCCACATATTACTCTTAAAAGATCACATCTGGACTTATCAGCCAGTAAACAGAAAACCAGCACCAAATTACATACTATTCTAAATGTAATATCTATATTGCAGAATCAAGATAAAGAACATTAAATCATTGCAGCATCATCATATCAAACACATGTATCAGCAGCTTCAAGGACAGTGCAGTAACTCAGCTAGCAGTGGTTGCCATTTCCTCAAACGCTCTTCTCTGATGGGTATGAACACTGTTATTTCCTTGCAGATCTTCTCAGGTTGGAAATACCCTTCTGAAATCTCATAAAGTTCCTTTCTCTCCATATAATGGTCACAACCATAGCAAACAAGCAGCTTATGATCCCTCCTTTACCTGATCTGTGTCATGCCCAGCTGTTTACCCAGTTTACTTCATCTTGCCAGCTTCCAATTGTTCTTTGTTCTCCAATCCAGACCAACATCCTCTTCCATAGAGCCTGTATAGCGGAACAGTTGAAGAATAGGAGCTCCATGATTTCATCAAGGACTTTGCAGAACACACATGATGGAGGTACTTGCACTCCAAACTTTAATAATCTGTCTACAGTAGCTAGCCTCTTCAGAATAGCAAGCCACAGTATAAACTTATGTTGTAGATGGACATTTGGAAGCAATAAGAGATTTTTCCAGGAACCTTTGGTTGAAGTGGAGTCAAAGTTACATACATCTTCTTTAGGGAGTACCTGTTGCTCACCACAACTGATTACAGTCTGTTCTGCAAGTTCCCCTGTAGAAAGTTCAAGTTCAGTATATATTTCCTTGCTTCTATAATTTTCCTCACTATTCAAGTTGCATTTTTGGGTATTGGACAATGTTTCAAAGAAACTTATTTTAGATAGTAGGTATGCACCCACTTGATCCACAAGCAATTATTCTCCTCAGCCAGAGCCCACAACTGTTTCAATATGGCAGCCTTATTCCAGTAGCAGAGATGCAAAATATTAAGACCTCCAGCAGCCTTTGAATGACAGACTTTTTTCCCATGAAACCAAGGCTTTTTTTAAAATGAATCCAACACATGTCCAGAGAAAAGATCTACAGATACTCTCAATCAGCTCAGAATTCTCTTAGGCAAAATGAAAATTTGTGCCCAGTAGGTTTGAATCCCAAAGATTACAGATTTTATAAGTTGTAATCTTCCTGCATATGACAGTATTTTGGCTGACCAACACCTAATCCTCTCAATTATTTTCTCCACAAGAGGCATACACTATGCAATAGTGATCTTCTTTGAAGACATAGGCACCCCCAGATATTTGAAGGGTAAAGATCCCTCACTAAAACCTGGTTCATCCAGAATAACTAATTTTACTTGAGAGGTCACCCCAGACAGGTATAATGAGCTTTTGTCCACATTTGCTTGAAGTCCAGAAGCTGTTGAGAACTTGTGGAATGCCTCTTGTATGAGTCTAATAGACTGGATATCAGCTTTATAGAACATCAACAGGTCATCAGCAAAGCAAATATGCATTATTCAGTTTCTTACATCTAGGATGAAAATGAAATAATCTGTTAGCAGCAACCAAATTCAACTCCCTTTGGAGATACTCCATAGCAATTACAAACAAGTAGAGTGACATAAGATCACCCTGCCTAATCCCTCTCTTCCCGTGGAAAGGCTTTGTGAGCCCCCCATTTAAAATCAAGGAATAGGATACGGAAGAAATGCATTTCATCACCCACTGTATGAAGTTGAAAGGAAAAGCAAGCTCCACTAGCATACTCCTTAGAAAGCACCATTAGATGGAGTCATATGCTGTAAACGTGTAAATATAGGAAACAATATATTCCCTACCCATAATTAGAATATTTCCATATATTGTGTAAATATAATTATGGTAAGACTAGGATTCCTCTTTTGTATAGGCTTAGGATTCCTATTGTATAAGGGATGATTATTGTACTCTATATATACCTTGATATTAATGAAAGACTCCCCAAGGGAGATTAATATCATCTCACATGGTATCAAGAGCCAAATAAATAAAATCCTAAAAACCTTTCTCTTCCACAGCCGCCGGCTGCCTCTCCTATGCCGCAGCCCTCCCGGATTTTCTTCTTGTTTTTCGGATTTTGTTCTTCCTTTCTTCTCTTCTCTAAATGGCTATCCCTGATTCTTCCACACTTTCTGACGCCTCTACCTCCACAAATCCCACCACAAAGTCATCACCCCCGTTTCATCCCGTCCTTACTGTTTCCAACATCAAGAACCATATTCCCATTATTCTTGATCAAGAAAACAACCAAGTATTCTCCCGGGTTGAACTTTTTCGCAATCATGCATGTCTCTATAACGTGCTTGACCATATTGATGACACTATTCTGGCGCCCTACGGAGGTTGATGATTCTATCTGGCATCGTCTCGACGCCGGCGTCAAACAATGGATATATGGTAGTATCTCTCGGGATTTGCTCCTTACTATCATGAAATCGACTCCACAGCCCTTGACTTGTGGAATCGTTTGGAGGAAATTTTTCAGGACAACAAGCACACTCGTGCCGTGTATTTGGAAGAACAGTTCAACAAAACACGTCTTGAAAACTTCTCCAATGTCTCTGAGTACTGCAAGCAGCTTAAACTTCTAGCGGATCAACTCTCTAACATCGGCACGCCTGTCACTAACGACAAAATGGTGCTACAAATGATTTCTGGCCTTACTAAGGGCGAATATGATACTTTGGCTACCATAATTCAACAGGCAGATCCGCTACCGAGTTTTAACAAAGCTCGCTCACAATTGTTGCTCGAAGAAACCCGTCATGCTAAGCGGGATGAGCACGCCGCCGGCGGTGTTGGGGCGTCGACACGCAACCCCAAGATCAGACGCCACCAGACAACTCCCAACAACGGCAGGGTCACGGCGGCAAGGGTGGAGAAAAGGCCGCGACAGTAGAGGAGGCCGTGGTCGTGGCAAGGGTCGCGGTCAACAGAACCAACAAGAAGAACAAAGAACGAGAGATCGCAGAACAACTGGGCCGCGGCTCCTCAGCAGTTCGTCTACGCGCGCGCGCCCCGATTCGAGTCGCGGCGCCAAGTCCATTCCAAGTACCAGCAGCCATACAATCCGTATTCTTACCCCAGTTTGTTAGGCCCCGCTCCAGCCCCACAGCAGGCCCACTTCATGCAAGGTCAGGTCCCGCAGCCCTCCTCCGGCATGACACCCACTGAGTTGGTACATGGACTCAGGCGCCACATCTCACGTCACTCAGTCTGCAGGTACTATTCCTAAACTATTTAGTTTAAAGCATCCTCAATATGTTACAGTTGGTAGTGGACAACGCATTCCAGTTAAGGGTTATGGTACCTCATACACATAACCTCTTCATCCACCCTTCTCCCTCAAAAACACCCTATATGCCCCACACATGATTAAGAACCTCATATCTGTCCGCCAATTTACTCGTAATAATTCTGTCTCTGTGGATTTTGACCCTTTTGGTTTTACTGTGAAAGACCTTCATACGGGGACACCTCTTACGAGATGCAATAGCACGGGGGATCTCTATCCATTCACTTCCACCTTCGCTGCCAGATCTTGCTCTCCCGTCACTCTAGCGGCTGTTTCTTCTTCAACTTGGCATAATAGGCTTGGTCATCCAGGAGTCCCAGTTTTTAATTTTCTTAGAGGTAACAATTTCATTGCTTGTAATGGGAAACTTGCCCAAAATTGTGTTTCTTGCTCTTTAGGCAAACATATTCGTCTTCCATTTAAATCATCTACTAGTGTTACATTTGCTCCTTTTGATATCATACATGCCGATTTATGGACATCTCTTATCTCTAGTTCTCTCGGTCATAAATACTATCTTGTGTTGCTTGATGATTTTTCACACTACGTTTGGTTATACCCTCTTAAATTTAAATCGGAAGTGTTTGTCAAATTTCTTGAGTTTGCAAGTTCATTCAAACACAATTTGGAAAAGGCATAAAATCATTTCAGTGCGATAATGGTCGTGAATTCAATAACTCTATGTTTCACCGCTTTTATACCAATAATGGCATGGTCTTTCGCTTCTCCTGCCCTCACACCTCGCCACAAAACGGTAAAGCTGAAAGAATCATCCGCACCATTAACAATATGATTCGCACCCTATTGATTCATGCCTCCCTCCCTCCACCCTTCTGGGTCTATGCTGCTAAAATGTCAGAATACACTCTAAATATTCTCCCTACTAGCACTCTTCACAATACGACCCCTACCGAAATCCTCTACCATAGAATCCCCTCTTATGATCATCTACGGATTTTTGGTTGTTTGTGCTATCCCAACCTTAGCTCCACCGCCCCTCACAAGCTCGCTCCTAGGTTCACTCCATGTATCTTTCTAGGATTCCCGCCGAACCATAGGGGCTATCTATGCTATGACTTGTCGACTCGTCAGATCCACATATCTCGTCACGTCACATTCGACGAGACCACATTCCCGTTTTCGAATCTTCCAAAATTCCAAAACAGGACTACTCATTTCTTGACGAGTCTGCCATCTCTCCCCTCATAATCGAACAACTCACATCCTCTGTTCTGTCGTCAGAGCCGCGGCCTAGAGGGGAGGCGCCGCGGCGCCTGATTTCCAGAGAGCAATCTTTTGAAACACCGTCGACAGCGCCGCGACCCTGTGCTGAGGCGCCGCGACCCTGTGCTGAGGCGCCGCGGCGCCCAAACTTCAGAGAAACCTGTCAACCTTCTAGCGCCGCGACTCTCGATCCAAGAGCCGCGGCGCCTCCGACGGCTTCGCCCCCACCTTCTCCTTATCCGACTTTACCCCCCGTCTCAGACACCACTCCGCCACCTATTGTCCCTACCCATCCAATGGAAACTCGTTCGAAGCATGGAATCTTCAAACCCAAAGTCCATTTCAACTTGTCTGCCCAAACCATCTCTCCACTTCCAAAGAACCCAAAATTGGCCAAACAAGACCCTAATTGGAATGCGGCTATGTATGAGGAATTCAATGCTTTAACTAAACAAAGACTCGTGGGATCTAGTACCTAGACTCGAGGGGGTGAATGTCATTCGTTGTATGTGGCTATTTCGTCACAAGTTCAAGAGACATTGGGGATCTTGAGAGGTATAAGGCCCGTCTTGTGGCTAATGGCACAAATCGGCAGGAGGGCATTGATTGTGGTGAGACCTTCGCCCGGTTGTCAAACCGGCTACCATCCGCACGATTTTGAGCATTGCCATGGGCAAACACCGACCGATCCATCACTTGATGTGAAGAATGCATTCTTACATGGGGATCCGAGAGAGACGAGTCTACATGCATCGCCACCGGGGTTCACCCATCCGGCCAGTTCCTCACTATGTGTGTCGTCTCCGTAAGTCACTATATGGCACGAAGCGGGCCCCCGTGCGTGGTATGATCGCTTTGCCGGGTATATCTTGCAGATTGGGTTTGTATGCAGCAAGAGTGATACATCACTTTTCATTTTTCATCGAGGTAGTAGCAATCGCTTACTTATTACTTTACGTGGATGATATTGTTCTTACCGCCTCCTCCGACGGATTGAAAAATGAGATTATTGTCTTGCTCAAGTCCGAATTTGCAATGACCGATTTGGGGAAGCCGAGTTACTTTTTGGGGATATCGGTGACCTGTGTCCGCCAATCATATGTTCTTGTGTCGGCGTAAGTATGCGAAGAGATTGTGTATAGGGCTAAGATGGCGAAGCGCAAAGAGGTGCCTACTCCAGTTGATTCCAAATCTAAGCTCGGTGCTATGGATGGTGCTCCGTCTCTAATCCTACTCAGTATAGGAGCCTTGCGGGTGCACTTCGATCTCACATTCACCGGGCCGGACATAGCTTATGTTGTTCGGCGGGTGTGCTTATTTATGCATGCCCCGGGGAGTCTCATTTCTTCGCTCTTAAGCGTATCATTCGATACATTAAGGGCACTCTTGATTATGGTTTGCACCTATACCTCTCTCGCACCGACAGTTGCTTTCATATACGGATGCAGATTGGGCGGGGGGTGTCCGGACACGCGACGCTCCACCTCCGGCTTTTGTGTTTTCTTAGGGGATAATCGATTTCTTGGTCGCGCAAGCGACAGAGCTACCCTATCTCGCTCCAAAGTCTTGCCGAGGCCGAGTACGAGGCGTTGCAAATGTAGTAGCCGAGATTTGTTGGCTCGAAATTTGTTAGAACTTCGGTGTCCTTTGCGTCGAGGCATCTATTGTGTATTGTGATAACATCTCGCCATCTATCTTTCTCATAATCCGGTTCAACATCAGCGAACCAAACATATTGAGATAGACCTACACCTCGTTCGTGAGAAAGTTGCGTTAGGCCATGTCAGAGTGTTACATGTTCTATCATCCTATCAGTATGCAGACATATTTACCAAAGGACTTCCCAAACAGTTATTTCTTGACTTCAGATCCAGTCTCAGCGTCCGACCTCCTCCCGCTCCGACTGAGGGGGTGTGTAAACGTGTAAATATAGGAAACAATATATTCCCTACCCATAATTAGAATATTTCCATATATTGTGTAAATATAATTATGGTAAGACTAGGATTCCTCTTTTGTATAGGCTTAGGATTCCTATTGTATAAGGGATGAATATTGTACTCTATATATACCTTGATATTAATGAAAGACTCCCCAAGGGAGATTAATATCATCTCACATATGCCTTCCTCAAATCCACTTTCATAACACACCTAGGGGATAAACCTTTCCTAACACACCACTTAAAAACCTCATGAGAAAACAGAACATTATCAATGATGCTTCTACCCTCAATAAAAGAAGACTGTGAAGGGCTGATGATAGTTCTGATATTTTAGTAATGATCTTATAGACTCTGGTGCAGCATGGTATAGGTCTATAATCTTTCACTGGTGTAGGATTGTTGACTTTGGGGATTAGAGTGACTGTTGTGCAACTAAAGGATTTTAACAACTTGCTAGACTTAAAAAATTCCAGTACTGCCTTGGTAATAGGGCCCTTAATAATATCCCACTGTTGAGTAAAAAACTCAATTGGATAGCCATCAATTCCAGGAGCTTTTTCATGGGGCTAGTTTTAATAGCATTTAAAATTTCCTCTTCTGTGACATCTTGTATTAGGAGCATTTTTGCTGATAAAAGAGGCATGGACCCCTCTTAATTACCTCAGAATTTGGACAAGGCAGTATCTCAGTTGAAGATCCCATGAGATTTGTGAAGAAGCTTATGAACTCCTTCTCAACCTGTAAACGATCAGTTAGTTTTGTACCTGTGTCACCATAGACAGAAGTGATTGAGTTCCTGCTAGCCTTTATCCATTGTGCAAGAAAATACTTTGTATTTGCATCCCTACAAGCAATCCAGGTAGCTCTAGATTTTTGTCTAAGAGCTTTTTCCTGCACTAGGCTCCATTTAGTCAAATCCTCCAGAAGTTGCTTCTCCTCAATTATCAAGACTTGATCAAGGGGTTGGGAAGCTATCTGTGCCTAAACAATCTCCAGTTTCTGTCTAGTATGTTGCAACTTCTGGGCATATGATGCCATATAAGTATTCAAATCCTTGAGGCCTGTCTTCAGGTATTTCAATCTCTACCACAGTTGAAACATCATGGTTCCCCTATACTGCCTAGACCAAACATTTTTCATAATAACAGGGAAATCTTTATGGTTCATTATAGTTGTGAACAACTTGAAGGGTCTAGGATGGATGTTGACGTGATGTCTATGTTCAATGAAGATAGGAGTATGATCAGAAATCCCAGGATTCAGAAACTCTACTTCCACATGCCCATACTCCTGAATCCATTGAAAATTCTCAAGTGCCCAATCAAATTTTGAATAAATTCTTGAACCCTGTTGTTGCTTATTACAGAAAGTATAGTCAACCCTTAGATTTCAAGGAAGTGAGCTGGAGATCATCAATACAATCTTGGAAATCTTAGAGTTTCAGCAGAGGTAACAGGGGAGCCTATCCTGTCTTTTGAAGAAAGAACATTGTTGAAATCACCACATAATACCCATGCTTCTTGACCTATTTTGAGTTGTTTAAGATCCTCCCACAAACTGACTCTATCTTGGCCATCATTATGATATAAGCAGTAAAGGAAGTAGCAACGTTCACTACTCTACAGTGAATAAAGTGATTTTTTCTGGATAATTTGCACCTGTACATAAGGCTTCCAAAACAGCCATATTCTGCCATTACAGCATGTACTCCATCCTTGGGCAACTTTCCTCAAAATATTTTGAGCTTTGTGCTCTTTAACCATTGTCTCAATACATCCAAACATCTCAACTCCATGTTTCTACAAAAAGAGTCTCACCTCCTTTTGCTTTAGGGGCTGGTTCAAGCCCCTTATATTCCATGTTGCTATCTTCATGGGGGATTAGGAGAAATCACAGGGTCCTCAACATGACCAGGTATAGTACATTTGGTCTGCCTCTGAACGCCATCAAAACTGTTTGTAGTAAGAACCTCAGCATGCACCTCATTTTCCTCTCTTTGTGTTTGAGATGTTGATCCTTCATCAACCTGTTTGTTTATCACTTCTGAAGGGAGACTCACAACATCTGTAGTAGCTGGTACAGGTTGCACAATATTAGGGTCTGCAGCATCAGGATCATGTACATTTTGGCCACCTTGCACCTCTAAATCTTTGGGCATCCAACCTTGCCTAGTTGGTCTTCTTCTACTCTTATTTCTTCTCCTTCTTCTTGAAGCTTCTTGGAACTCCTCAGCCCTCTCTGGATCCTCTGGTTTATTTCTACATTGACCAAACCTCATACAACATGTGCAATATCGTGGCTTCCAGTCATATTCAATGCATTGTTTGTGTATAGCCCCCGAAAGAGTAACAATGTCAATTGAATCAAGGAGTGGCTGAGATACCTTAGTTTTAACCAATACACGAGCATATGCAATACGCTCCATATCTGCAGCCGCATAAGAAGAATTAATCCCTTGTTTCTTGTTTCTTCTGTTGTGGCACTATTATCTTCACTCCTATTTGGTGAAAAACTGTCAATAGAATGAAGCATGAATTTACAGGTTCTCCCCCATAAGAATATAGATTACTTTGGCAAATGTCTGAAGAGGCTTTATGTGCTACCGAGGAATTGGTTTATTTATTATTGTAATCGACCTTCAGATACATTGGTTTATAAGAGTAAAATTATAATTAATGAAGGTGTTATAAGGAGGTATACCTAAAATTACATAGAAAGAAGTTATTCAAAAGACCTACCATCTTTAGAGATTAATGCAGACCTTGTGAAAGAAAAAGGTGTAACAGTGATACCTATCGGTTGAGAATAGATTATAGGCATGTTAGCACCTTTGTTGTAGGTCACATACTTTATAGGAGCATTTCAGAGATTTATACATTTAGAAAATATAGAGAACTTGTAACACATTTTAGCTGCATTATATTGACATGATATGACTTTAAATGGAGTAATTGGTCAATGAAGATTCATACCGTTAATCCCATCTTGTTTAAGACCGATGAATAGTTGTTGTGGTGTTTCTTTAATTTTCTTTTGGGGTGGGGGATGTGGGGAAAGTAGAGAATTTCTATTTTCTCTGTGCATAGGATTGTTGACAGTTTTAACTGATATTCTAGTTAGTAGCAGATGAAATAAATGCAAGGTGGCTAAAAGGTTATCTTCCGGTCTAAAGCGCCAACCCCTACTTGAGACTTCAAGCGCAGTGCTTAAATAGACCAAAACCACCTATTATAGGGTTTGTTATATTGTGTATGAAAAGCAGGCGCCTAACCAATACAAAGCCGAAATGAACAGATACCAATTTACTATATGATTAACACAGTATGTCATTTAATCTATGAACATGATGGTTATGTCCTTAGTGCACAACCCTACCGGCTGGCCTCAATAATAGTCATTTGGAAATTAGTGCAGGAGGGACCATATACCCTGACAATTTCTACAGACTTATCAAGAATATCAATTTTCTATTCCTTGGATATTTTTTCAATAAGTTGGAGTAGGATGCTTTCTAGTTCTTCCCCCTTGCTCCATTCATGACAATCTGCTTTCAAAAGACTTGGATTACTTAGCAGGCGATCCGACAAAGGAAATCCCTTCCTTGGCATCACATGGTCTCCTCTATCAAGCTTCAAGGTTGGGCAGTAATCACCTCTCCCATCTCCAAGATATATGAATCTTGATTTCCCCTTCTCAGACACGGAAGCTTGGATCTGCTCAATAACAAGACCCTACACAAAAGAATAGCTGACATTTTAGTTATTTGCGACTTGTAGCGAATGCATTATTGGCACTGGTATATAAAATTTAACTACTTAATGGTAAGAATCACATCAAAATGTCATGGGAGGCAATGTTCGTAGCTATGAGAATATGTCTTTAGATCACTTGAAGAATCTCATGAGACCTTGTCAAAGAGAAAGGAAACAAAGACACAACCACAAGCGCCTGAAAGCTTTGTAGTTCTAAAAAATCCTTCACCTATACGGTATTATTTAAGAAGCTACATTCAGAATTTCATCAATATAACCTTCACAACAGCTAACCAAAGTTGTTATCATTCCCATGGCATCGAGCATGATACAAATTTAATTACACAGAGAAATTCAAGTCCAGCAGAAATATCTTAAGAATCAAGACTTGAAAGCATACATGTCCTTGAATGGCAAGACACATAAAGACATAAGGACCATTTTTCACAGGATCATACACCTGTGCAAACTTAATTTGAATGAAACAAGAAGAAATGAAAACAAAGGGAAACATCATGTACCAATGACAAGAATGATATCATGATCTCGACAACTACAAGTGTTAACTACTACAATGGTTAACATTCAAAATTGAAAGAAATCCATTTTGTTTGACACTTGCAAAGTTTTGATGATTGTTCAGTTTTAACACATCTAGCATGAATTTTAGAAATTCATCATCTGAGTATTGGGATCACTAATTGCTTTAAGTTGCACAGCATGACAAAAACGGATGTTAGGATACCTTGCACAAGTTAGGAGGGCATAGATTACAACCATGAAATGACGCCAAATCATGGTAAGGAAAGATCCTCAGTCTACCCTCTCCATCTACCGTAGTTGGGTTAGTAACAATCTCCGAGAAACATCTGTACAACCCGTGATGTTTCAATATAGTCTCGATGTAAAACTGATTGGCATCACTAACTACTTTCAAGTCACATCTGAAATAACCACAAATGTAATTAGCAAAAGCAACAATTTCATTATATATAAATCAAAATGACAATTTAGAAATACGTACCCAAGATCATGAGCTGATTCTATGGCTGAAATTGTTCGAGGATGCAACGGAACATGCTTCAAACATTCAGCTATCTGTTCAACTGTTTTACCCTGTGAGTGTAGCTCCTCCATCATCTTATCCTAAAAACCAGTCACTCCACATAGTTGGAAAATGATAGTCGAAACAGAAAATAGTAACCAATCTAGCTAAAGGAAAACCTCATCAATCTGTCCTAACTATTGACAGCTTTGTTCAGCCAAAGAGAAAAACAAAATTCTGCTTTCGGGTTAATTGTATGGTATTATGCAGTCAGCACACTATCAAAATACCAGGAAAAAAATAAAATGAGAAAAAAAAACCGATACTACTAATTATAACAACAACATACCCAGTATAGGTGGGTAACCCTCAAAATAATGCGAAAAGAAAAGCAGTACATAATATGCTGACTACTAAATTTAAAAACAAATTAAATTAAGAGTCACAACAGGGCCATTATTAAGTACTCCCTCTGTCCCAAAAAAAAATCCTACTTTATTTATTAGTTTGTTCCAAAAAAATTTGACATATTTAGAAATAATTTAACTTTATAAAATTATTTACAACAACACAAATATCTAAAACTTATTTTGAAACACTCATTTCAAAAATCTTCCTCTCTTTTCTTAAACTAAAAGAGAGCAATAAAGGAACATGAGTGATCCAAGTTAAAGGGGAAGTAATATTGAGATGAGAAAGAGGGAAAAGCAGTAACCATGAGAGCATTCCAAGGTAAAGTTGGTCGGAGCTGATTGAACAAATGGGTCAGACCCATATTCTCCAACACCCATCTATCACTGTCATCCTCAATTAGGGTCCGATCGAAATCGAATACGATTACCATCTTTGCCCCCGCCATATTCCCCGCGTTCAAAGTAAGCTGTTTTTGTGAAACTCGGATTCTATATATCGGCCCGATAGAATGGCCCAGATCTGCCAATTGGATTCCGTACCAACCCGGAAGTTCTCGAAATAAAATTCATTGGTATTTAGCTGTCTTACAAAAAACTTTTTGTGTATAAACGGTACACTTCAATAAAATTTATGCAAATAGTGAATAGACATGCACATTGTACTCTTCTAGGATTTAACAAAATACGAATGCTCCAAATTCCTTTTTTAGAAGTTCTGATTATTGTATAGCTCGAAATACATATTCCACGTGTGTATGACTCAAATGGCAACAAGTGGCCGTTCGAGTCTAGTAAGATCTAGCTCAACAAAGATAACTCTGGTCAAAGATCAAAGCCATGACCGGGTAACATCTTCCAAACACGACCCAAGTTCAC
The DNA here is from genome assembly GCA_034509755.1 of Anisodus tanguticus. Classification (NCBI taxonomy): domain Eukaryota; kingdom Viridiplantae; phylum Streptophyta; class Magnoliopsida; order Solanales; family Solanaceae; genus Anisodus; species Anisodus tanguticus. The sequence continues at coordinate 30,997,387 of CM067544.1, read as the reverse complement.
TCTAGTCCCGGAACACAATAGAACGCTAGTGTGCTGATACGATAAGCTCTACTAGATAACCAGCTCTGGAAAATCTAAAATTCATCCCAGCGATTGCACACTCACATACGTAATGGATCCGACGTATTGATAATGACCATTGTGGGCAGCTTGATACGCGGTAGACGTTACGTACGTAGAATTCAAAATATAAATATACTCCTCCCTCTCACTTTGAGCATCATATTTTCATCATCATTACTGTATAAGCTCATATTCTGTAACAAACACTCGTTTTTTTGGTCATATTGTGTGACAGTTTCGTCGAAGACAACTGAATAACATCTTCTTCACTCTTTTTGCTTTACTACTTACTGTTTATTCTTACTTGCTACTTTTAATTGTCACTATAAGCAAGTCTTTAAGTATCAAGAAGGTAACATTTGATCATTATAATCTGCGTGTCCTTGACCTTCAAATATGTATTTGATGAAAAGTGCATCCAGTGGGATCAGCATATTCGGGGGATTGAATGGTTCGGAGATACTCTACAGTTGTTGCCCACTCTCACCAACTTCCGTCGCATCCATCAGTCTAGATCAGAGTGTGTCAGCATGATCACGTCATCATAACTCTTAGGTATACAATAGTCTAGTTTTGGTTTATATATAAGAAGCTTAGAGAGTAAGCAACGACATCTTTTATCTTCTTGCTCACTTTGTAATCCGAAGAGAATCTATCTCAAAGCAATATACTCAAAGAATCACTTGCCATTATTGTTGTCCTGATTTGTCGCCCGAAACTCTCAGACGTACATACAGAACCAACCCATTATATAACTCTCGGTCATGGCTGAGCAAACCAACATCATGTCAGGAAGTAGCGTTCTGTCTGAAACAAAGGACCCGCAAGGGTTACAAATGACAGACCTATGGAGCTCGAACAGGGAGAACCACCCGGAGTTGGAGGCACAAAAGGAAAGGGAAAAGACAGTAACACCCTTGAATAAAGAGGACGAGCAAAGACACTCAGCGAAAATAAAGGAGGTATGACCTAAAGAGCAGTACTCCAAGAAAAGAAAAAGATACACACACTCTAAGGTGGAGGGAATGTTCAAAAAAGAAAGATCTCCTCTAGAGATGGTCTTGGTAGCGGTCTTGGCATCGAACTACGCAATGATGAAGCGCATGGAAAAACTCATAAACTCATTATCCAATGAACCACTGTGTAGCCACCCGACAGACAACCTAGAAGCTGTCAAGATACTTGGGGCTTCCGCATGAAATACAAGAAAGAAAGCACCAGAGCCAACTATGCTGGAAGCAGATTTAGCAAGGGTCGAAGTGCTAGAAAAATAGCTTCATGAGCGAATGAGACAGATATCAGGAGCCCTTCATGTCTTGAAGGGAACCGATGCGAGGAGATATGGAAAGATATCTTACTTGTTGGATGCGACTCCCGAGCCCATCCTAAAAAAGTTCAAGATGTCGGACATACCTAAATATGATGGCACTATGGATCCGGAGGAGCACATTGTGACATTTGAAGTAGCCGTCACCAAACATGACTTAAAGCAGCATAAAATCGAATCGGTCATGCTGAAGAAATTCAACCAAACTCTCATAAAAGGAGCACTTTCTTGGTATACTCTTTTACATGAAAATTCTATTGACTCTTTTGTTGCTCTTGCAGATGCGTTCGTGAAGTCCCATGCATGGGAGCGAAGGGTCAAGACCCACAAAAAAGACATTTTCACCATAAAATAAAGGAAAGATGAGTTGCTCTATAGTTTCGTGGAGCAATTCCAGTGGGAAAGGATGTTGTTGCCCGCTATTCCTAAGGATTAGGTCGTCGCAGCATTTGCAGGCAGTCTGAATATCAACAGTTCGGATGCCTAAAGAAAGTTAAAAGAAAGCTTGAGGGAGTTCCCGGCCAAGTCCTGGAATGAGGTAAACAATAAGTACACATCTAAAATGAGGATTGAGGACGATCTCAGGGCCGACGCCCGAGCAGAGGTTGGTGGAGGACTATAAAGTAAGCCTTAAAATGCTCCCCCGTTCAGTTAGCGAGACCCGATAAGCTAGTACGAACCCTATTCGGCTCACCCACCTTCGAGAAGCGAGGAAAGGATGAAAAAATTGAGATATGATCAAGGTCAGCCCAAAAGAGACAGGGAGACGCCATAGAGAAAGCTTACGAATGACTCGGGTCCACCAAAAGTGACATATTATAACTTTAATGTGGAGGCTATGGAACTGGTCATGGCAATAAAAAATATGAAGGAAGCTCAATTTTCAATAACAACGATATCCAACCCGAATAAGCAGGGCACATACGTAGAGCTTTGGTGTGAGTTTCATAGAATTTCAGGGCATTCAACAGAGGATTGCAAGCATATGCGTTACGAGGTGGCAGACCTATTAAATAGAGAACACCTGAAGGAAATCTTCAGAAGTTGATCTAAGTATTGTAACATCCCGTACTTTCGAGTCACGGTTTGAATCGCTAAGCGTATGTAAAATCGCTAGGCGTATGTAAATAGACCCGAGCGTTGGGAAAATTTATGTTATATTTACGTATGCTAATAAAGAGCTTAGTATATAAAATGATTAAACCCCGAAATAATTTTGGACGTAAGAAGTGTGACAACGGGATTAGAAATAAATTTTGGTGTGTGCGTAAAGAGGTGATGGACTAGTGTCATATCACAAAATTATGACATCGAGTATATGAAGGTCTTATAAGTTATTAAGACACAAGTGAATTTGGGATCACGAAATTAATTGTGTGTGTAATTAATTTGTGGGATTAAATTTAAGTGGAGGGGACAAGCTTAGTGGGGGACATCACGTGTAACCCCTTAAATTAATCTAGCCTAATAATCTAGTGTAGGTGTCGTGTGGTTAAGTAATTAATGGGTTAAGAGTCTTATTCAACTACACGTACTAGGATATCATTTCGTTTAAGAATAAGAAATAAGACCAAATGAAATAGTACATTAATTAGAAGCAAATTGTGATTCATTCCTCCAAAACTTTTTTTTGTACGAATTGAAACAAGAGGAAACAATCAATTCATTTCGTGTATTTGGAAAACAAATTTGCTCCTTACCTTTCTTTATCCAGTGTTATGCTTGGCCAAAATTCTTATTTTGGTTAAGGTCTTCTCCACGTATTAAGGTATGTTAAGGCAAATTGTTTCTTTCTTTTGGCATGTTCCATGTAACGAAGTATAACAGTGATATTGCTCCATAATTTATTCTACTCCTAGTAGTTAAGAATATTCATGTTATTAATTCCTATGCTAAAAGCATGTCTAAATATATTTCTAAGTCCTTATTGAGGCATACAGAAAAGATATTGATTTTCCAATGTTAGCCGAAGGTATAAAGGTATTATGTCATCCGTTGAGATTGGAATATTGTGTTACCAGTCATGCATTTTCATTTGCATTCATCTATTACCCTGGATCACTTGTGCTATGCATGCTACTATATGGTAAATATTGTATATATGTAGGGGATATGGGGAAAGGGAAATGTGTTATATATACACACCACCTGCAGCTGGTACAGACTATCACAAAAGAGCCCTAAGAGGCCACATATCGAGCCTGTGTGGTCAAAATAGATGCATGTGTGGCTAAGTTCATATGAATGCTTTTGTGTCCAATATGATATAACCTGATGCCCACAGAGGCGGTTATGGGACGATTCCTGTATGGACATTAATATATCGCATTTGCATTATGCATACATTCATTAATCATTACATGGTTGGTGCCTATAGAGGTTGTTATGGTAAGAAAGATGCCCGAAGAAGATGATGTATATGTATACTGCATTGTGCATAACATTTAGGCATATGTATTAGGGCCACCAGAGGCATTTACTGCTGGTCGGTTGTTTCTGTTTCAGTTGTTGTTATATCCATGTTATAATATTGTTCATGTCTGACATACTCAGTATATCAGTCGTACTGACGTCCCTTTTGTCGGGGGACGCTGCGTTTCATGCCCGCAGGTTCAGTTAAAGAAGGTAATGGTTCACGCTAGTAGGTTGCTGGTTCAGCTGATGTTGGAGCACTCTATTTGTTTCAGAGTGGCAGTTGGTCGTGGTATAGTATTTTTGCATCTGTATATTGGTATGTAGGGGTCATGTCCCATCCTTGTGATGTCATGTATTCTTTAGAGGCTTGTAGATAGATGTCTTGTGGTTAGTTGTCATGTGTGTCCTTGTCGGCCTTGGTATGGGATATATGTATAAAAATTGGATTTCTGGTTAAGATTTTCTATAATCTTTTTCGGCTTAGTCTGTATTCAATTGTGATTAGAAGTTGGTAATACGATTAGCGGTACCCGACGGGTGGGGTTCGGGTGCCCGTCACGGCTCTATGGTTTGGATCGTGACAAACTTGGTATCAAAGCATGTCTGTCCTAGGGAGTGTACAAGCCGTGTCTAGTAGAGTCTTGTTTATGGGTATGTTCTGCACCATACTTATAAACAGGATGCTACCTGAGATTTAGGAATGGTTTCCATTATTTCATATCATAGATCGTGCAGTAGAGCTGAGTTTTAAGAATTCGAGTTTAACTCGTGCATGTTACGATTTCAGTAATACCAGTTACCAAAAAGACTTCGGTTAGTTTATACTCGTAGCCAGTAAATGAGCGATTTCTACCAAGACGGTTGGTACGCCAGAAGGGCAGTATTATTGTTAAAATTTGAGATTATGAGAAGTTGTCTCACTCATATACGGAAGATGGAAGAAATAATTCAAGCCTGGAAAGCGAAATATTTAGTAAGGTAAATGAAGTACTTAGCATTGGAACGTATGAGATTGTAAAGATTTTTCTTTGTAGACTTTATCATATTTACTATTACAACAATACCTTCTTCCAGAAAGATTATGATTAGCAGGGAGATTGGAGTTAGATTGAGTGTAAATACGAGTGTTATGCTGACCATTGAGGACGAGAAGTATGACACAATCAAAGGATGGTGGTAGGGAATATGAAAACAGTTAATGGAAAGATATGATTAAGTATAAAGGTAGAAATATTTTCGCTCAGTGACGAATAGAATGAAGAATTACAACAAGAAGGATAAAGGTGAATGAGATTATGGTTATGCAGGTCTCACAAAGGTATGATCATTCTAGAACGGCGAAAGAATCAATGATGGAGGAGGGATAGAAAGAACTCTTCGGTCAAAGGTGGCGATTCTCGGGTGTTCAGGAAGTGAGTATGAGAAGTCTGATGCAGTGATGTATGAAGGTAGTTGTATTCGCTGGTTTCGCGAAAAGGATTAGATATGTCACCCCAACATTCGAGGATGAATGTTTCTAAGGAGGGAAGGATGTAACATCCCGTACTTTCGGGTCATGGTTCGAATCTCTAAGCGTATGTAAAATCTCTAGGCGTATGTAAATAGACCCGAGCGTTGGGAAAATTTATGTTATATTTATGTATGCCAATCAAGAGCTTGGCATATAAAAAGACGTAAGAAGTGTGACAACGGGGATCAAAAATAATTTTTGGTGTGTGCGTAAATAGGTGATGGACTAGTGTCATATCACAAAATTATGACATCGAGTATATGAAGGTCTTATAAGTTATTAAGACTTAAGTGAATTTGGGATCACGAAATTAATTGTGTGTGTAATTAATTTGTGGGATTAAATTTAAGTGGAGGGGACAAGCTTAGTGGGGGACATCACGTGTAACCCCTTAAATTAATCTAGCCTAATAATCTAGTGTAGGTGTCGTGTGGTTAAGTAATTAATGAGTTAGGAGTCCTATTCAACTACACGTACTAGGATAGCATTTCGTTTAAGAATAAGAAATAAGACTAAATGAAGCAGTACATTAATTAGAAGCAAATCGTGATTCATTCCTCCAAACTTTTTTTTGTACGAATTGAAACAAGAGGAAACAGTCAATTCATTTCGTGTATTTGGAAAACAAATTTGCTCCTTACCTTTCTTTATCCAGTGTTATGCTTGGCCAAAATTCTTATTTTGGTTAAGGTCTTCTCCACGTATTAAGGTATGTTAAGGCAAATTATTTCTTTCTTTTGGCATGTTCCATGTAACGAAGTATAACAGTGATATTGCTCCATAATTTATTCTACTCCTAGTAGTTAAGAATATTCGTGTTATTGATTCCTATGCTAAAAGCATGTCTAAATATATTTCTAAGTTCTTATTGAGGCATACAGAAAAGATGTTGATTTTCCAATGTTAGCCGAAGGTATAAAGGTATTATGTCATCCGTTGAGATTGGAATATTGTGTTACCAGTCATGCATTTTCATTTGCATTCATCTATTACCCTAGATCACTTGTGATATGCATACTACTATATGTTAATTATTGTATATATGTAGGGGATATGGGGAAAGGGAAATGCATTATATATGCACACCACCTGCAGCTGGTACATACTATCACAAAAGAGCCTAAGAGGCCACATATCGAGCCTGTGTGGTCAAAGTAGATGCATGTGTGGCTAAGTCCATATGAATGCTTGTGTGGCCAATATGATATAACTTGATGCCCACAGAGGCGGTTATGGGACGATTCCTGTGTGGACATTAATATATCGCATTTGCATTATGCATACATTCATTAATCATTACATGGTATGGTACCCATAGAGGCTGTTATGGTAAGGAAGAGTCCGAAGGGGCTGATGCATATGTATATTACATTGTGCATAACATTTAGGCATATGTATTAGGGCCCTCTGAGGCATTTACTGTTGGTCGATTGTTTCTGTTTCAGTTGTTGTTATATCCCTGTTATACTATTGTTCATGTCTGACATACTCAGTACATCAGTCGTACTGACGTCCCTTTTGTCGGGGGACACTGCATTTCATGACCGCAGGTTCAGTTAAAGAATGTGACGGTTCACGCTAGTAGGTTGCTGGTTCAGCTGATGTTGGAGCACTCTATTTGTTTCAGAGTGGCAGTTGGTCGTGGTATAGTATTTTTGCATCTGCATATTGGTATGTAGGGGTCATGTCCCATCCTTGTGATGTCATGTATTCTTTAGAGGCTTGTAGATAGATGTCTTGGGGTTAGTTGTCATGTGTGTCCTTGTCGGCCTTGGTATGGGTATGTATGTATTAAATTTGGATTTCTGGTTAAGATTTTCTATAATCTTTTTTGGCTTAGTCCGTATTCAATTGTGATTAGAAGTTGGTTATACGATTAGCGATACCCGGTGGGTGGGGTCCGGGTGCCCGTCGTGACCCTACGGTTTGGGTCGTGACAAGTATGCCCGAGAAAGGGGAACTTGGACTTCGCGGGAGCATCCGGGCCAATCGGGCGGGATCAACATGATCACCAAAGGAGAAATAGTCGGAGTAATGTCTAAGAGGATTAGAAGCAAATAACCTTCCCGCTCCAGGAAGAGAGGAAGAGGCAAGCTCGAGGACCTCATTACATTTAGCGGAATGAGCATCGAGGGTCAGCACACTGATGCACTGGTAATATCTATCCAAATCTTTAATTTTAACATTAAGCACGTGTTTGTCGATCCAGATAACGCCGTAAATGTAGTGCATCTCCGCGTACTCAAGGAGATTCAACTGATCGAACAGATGATCCTGGAAATTAAAATCTTGATCGAATTTAACATGTCTAGCAAAATAACCTGAGGATAAATCGAGTTGACCACTTACGTAGAGGGGGTCTCCATGAAGTCTTGGTTTGATGTTCTCGAATGATAAATGCCCTACAATCTGGTGATTGGGAGGCCTCGGCTGCATGCCATGAAGGCGGTTCCGTCCACCTTCCACTAGGTCATGAAATTCCCAACACCTTGGGTGATAGCCGAAATATGGGGAGACTTGGAACCCAATCAAGTGGATTTGACTTTGGCTGCTGAAAAAGATGGGCAAGTTAAAAACAATAGCAAGCAACTACATATGTCCGACCCCGGGACCAAACTAGAGGTCGGGCGTAGAGAAGAGCCCGCAAAAAAACCCTAGCCCGAAGGATCCAGCAAACTGAGTACCCAGGGGATTTGTCGCACCAAAGGAATCAGATGTAGCTCCATCCACGAAAGAAGATCTCGAGCTGACCTCTTATGGTCTGAACCATCCCAAGGAATATATATACCTGGGCTCGGGTTTAGATCCCTAGTTCCAGGGGAAATTGCTCAAATTTTTAATCGATAACATGAGTAGCTTCACTTGGTCAGGGTTGGATATTACAAGTGTCCCTCTGGAGTTAGCCATTCATACGTTGAGCGTAAACTCGGATTGTCAGCCCATCAAAAAGAAAAGGCCTCCAGTGTTAGCAGAATGAACCCAATTCATCAAAGAAGAAATGGCTTAGCTCGTCAAATTGGGAGCTATTCGAGAGGTAAAGTATCCTGACTGTCTAGCCAATGTATTAGTACTCCCTAAAAAGCCAGACACTTTTCAAATGTGTCTAGATTTAAGAAATTTAAATAAGGCGTGTCTAAGGAACTCGTAGCCCATGCCCCGTCTGGATAATGTCATCGACGCAGTGGCCGAGCACGAGATGCTCAGTTTCTTGGACGTCTTCTCAGGGTTTGACCAAATACGATTGGGTCTAGCGGACCAAGACTTCATTCATAACGGAGCACGGAACCTACTACTATAATGTCATGCCCTTTGGCTTGAAGAATGCAGGGGACACCTTCCACCAATTGACTAACCAGATGTTTTAACATCAGTTGGATCGAAGTGTAGAAGTTTATTTGAATGATATAATCATTAAATTCCTGGAAACAGAGGAACACATAAGGCATTTGCGAGAAATATTTGACATTCTCTGCAAATACAACCTCAAACTGAACCTAAAGAAATGGGATTTCGGGGTAGGCTCAGGGGAAATTCTTGGGTTTCATAGTGTCAAATAGAGGAATTGAGGCTAATCCGGATGATATCCGAATTATTGAACAAATATCGGATGTGCTTAATAATGCCTGAGAAGTACAATGACTGATTAGGAGAATAACTATCCTAGGGAGGTTCATATCAAGGTCATTTGAGTGATGTCAGAAATTTTTTAGTGTTCTGAAGAGGAATTAAGAATTCGATTGGACACCGAAATGTCAACAAGCATTGAGAGACCTGAAAAGATACTTAACAAATCCACCACTGCTTGCAAAACCAGAGGTATGGGATCCTTTATTGATTTACCTGGCTGTTTCCAAGACCACGATAAGTGTTGTGCTCATTCGGGAAGAAAAAAGTATGCAATCCCCTGTTTATTATACTAGCAACGCATTATCTGAGGATAAAACCCGCTATCCCCATATGGAAAAATGGATTTAGCTCTAGTAATCGCGTCTCGTAAGCTGAGGCCATACTTTAAATGTCACCCCATATGTGTAATAACAACCTTCCCCTAAGGAATATTTTGCACAAACCCAAACTTTCAAGCAGGTTGGCTAAATGGTCAATCGAAATCTGCGGGTACAATATTACTTATCGACCCCGTACTGCTATCAAGTCATAATCATTGGCTGAATTCATGGATGACTACAATCTGGGCTTGATTTCCCATTCCCAAACCAAAGCGGTCTAGGAAACCGAGATCGCCTCCAGGGAATGGGTCTTGTACACAAATGGAGCCACAAGCATGAAAGGCACCGGGTAATTGTAACACCTCATACCTTCAGGCTAAGGCTTGACCCGTGTGAAGGGAACATAATGTTACCAAGAGGAAGAGTATATGAAGTATTTTGAAAACTAATCAAGTCATAAGAATAATCTTTGGGCAAAGTATAGTAGGAAGCTACTCTATGGATTATGTTTTCAAGTGAGTTTGTGCCAGGTCTCACTTAAAGAAGGTATACGGGAAATTATACAAGTAATTTTTGAAAACTTTAAAAAATGAAAGTCATAGCCCTTTGAAATACCTTCCATCGGTATATGGTGGAAGTCAAACGAACATCTATACAAAACGTAATGATTATTTTACTGAAGGGTCGCAGAGTAGTCTGTCACAGTCGCAAATTCGATATGCGATGCAGAACATATTATGCGATGCATATCCAATCGCATTTTGGGCCAAATTTAAATCCTGAAGCTCCCAACCTTTTGTTTCAATATGCGGAAGCATCTGCGTCTGCAGAAGGCCATCTGCGACGCAGATTCCAACACGTATGCTCTTGATACTCATTTAAAGTCGCATTTTTTCAAATTTTATTCCATATTTCAGTTATCCAAAGCCCTAGCATGAATTTTCTCTCCCCTCATCATCCTCCCACATCAAGGTAAGTCTCTCCCATGTATTCTTAAGTAATTCTAACACTTATACATTAATTCTTAACAAGAATTCCACGCTATAATCATAAGGTTTTCAAGAAAACCCTTTCAAGGTTTCAAGTTCAGAGTTTTGGGTTTATTTTTCAAAGGTTCGGACCTTTTATTCAAGTTTTGGAGCGACTAAGGTATGTAGAGCTTCTATCCATGTGTAAGAATACCATTGTTCTTCCCCACGCCACGTTCATCCATGAAACCATGAATTCTCATAACTTAGGATTTTGTTCCAAGTTCATGAGTTACCTAAACTACATGTGTCATGATATACCATGCTTGTATTTCTAATTCATTATTGTATTCTTGATATTCCATTATGGTTATTAGAAAGCCGTCTGTAATGTATGAATGCCCATAACTTGAATTTCACGGGTTCTTAAATGCATGTCCTAAACCAATACCATTTCATTATATGAACTTTACATGTTCTCAAGCTTATTGCAAGATATATATTTCAGCTATACATGTTAACTATGTTTACAAATCATATTTACAAGTTATATTCATGAAATTCATGGGCTTAAATCCAAATATATATTCATGTTCATGTGTTTGGGAATTGCACAGATTACCGAGAAGGTTTAATATCTGAAACTATGTATGCCAACATAGGATAAGGATCGCTCCGACCAGGTAGGATAATTTCTTCATGTTATCCTAAGCGGGTTATTTGATCCATTCATGTCATGTTCATGTCTCGTACCACGAGAAGGTACGAGATGGCTTAGCTGATCGGATAGAGATCAGACACTACGTTCTAGCGTGGTGGTTTCATGTCGGTTATACTAAAGCTCTCCCACAAAATGATTTATCATGTTTTATATTATATTCATGTCACATATTATACATGCTCATGCTCAGGTTACAGTTTCAGTTATTATTATTTCTTGTGCCTGCTTATTCTTTCAGTTGCTTTACATACAATACAATTCAAATGTACTTACATCCATTTTGCCCGGAGCCTACACTTCGCGTGCAAGTACTGAGTTTCTGGATGACAAATCTATTCATTAGGATTCCATCAGTATCTACGCTTCATGTTATGCTTTATATTAGAGGTATGCCAGGGCCTTGTCCTGGTAAGACAGTTTTGCAGTTAGATTCATGTCCAGAGGTTTCATAGATTAGTTTAGCACGTCATGTCATATTTTTATACTTATTATGTTTTTCATATTATTTCTGTAATAATTGTTCAGACTATATTCAGTATTCAGTTTGCATGTTTTAAATAATTACTATTGCATGTTTTTTATGCCTATGTTGATTTGGCAAGCCATGTGGTTCACTCGGTCACATGCAGTTAGGCTCCGAGTGCCATGTTGTGCCCAATCCATAGTTTGTGGCATTACAAAACATGGTATCAAAGTCTATGTTTAAATGTCTTATGAAGTATATGAAACCGTGTCCAGTGGGGTCACTTTTATGTATGTGAGGCGCCCACACATGTAAACAGTTGGCCGCCAAGACATCTAAGATTGTCTCACTTCTTTCATACTCTAGATCGTGCATTTAGAGCTATATCTTCAGGACATTCTTCTAACTCGTGCGTATTACATATTTTAGAAAATGTCTGCTAAAAGAAAGTCATCTACAAGCAAGAGGGCTGCTGCCAATGATTGCTCAGGAGGAGAACACTTAGGCTTAGAGATTCGACGCGGGAACAACACCCCAATCTGACACTAGGGGGCCTGTGGAGGTTTATATTCCAGTGATGCCACCTAGTTCCACTGACCTAGATGTTAAGGGAGCTATTCAGCTGCTCACCCAGATTGTGGCTGCACAAGTTCAATGTCAGGGAACGACTCCAAGTATACGAACTAGTGGAGAGTCATCCAGTTTCAGGACTCGGGAATTTCTACGTATGGAGCTTTCAGTGTTCACATGGTCTAGTAAAAAAGAAGATCTGTAGAATTTCATTGACGGTTTTTTTGTGTGATGCATGTTACTGAGGTATAGGTAGCAGAGTTGGGAGCTTATCAGTTGCATGATGTTGCTAATATTTGGTATGAGTCATGGAACAGTCCCAAGGGGAAGATACGTCTCCTGCGACTTGGGATGAGTTTGCATCTGCTTTCATTAAACACTTCATGCCAATAGAGGTCAGAGAGACAAATGCCATTGAATTCGAGAAGCTCAACCAGAATGGCAGGAGTGTGCATGAGTACTACCTCCACTTTGTTTCTTTGGCTAAGTATGCTCCGCATATGGTTCCAAATATAAGGGCCAGAGTTAGGTATTTTATGTGGGGTCTTGACCCTCAGTTGTTTGATGCTGCTAACATCTCTTCTCCGAATAAGAAAATGACTATTATCAAGATGGTTGCTTTTGTACAAGGTAATGAGAGCTAAATGAAGAAAGAATAAGCATTATAGAAAGAGAAAGACATGGAGTTCAATAAGAGTTAAGTCTTCAAGTCACTGCAATCATGGGGGAGGTGGAGGCAGACAATTCTTTAAGAACATGTCATCAGGACTATCTTCAGCTAGTGCCCCAGTTCCAAGGTTCAAGAATGATCATAAGAGGCAGAACTTCAGAGCATCATGTTGACACCTAATTTTTACCCTCAAATACTTTGCTTAATTATTCAAAGTTTCTGAGCTACGAATGGAGTAAAGTATGCATTTTACAAACAGAAAATGATTTTACGAAATTATTTTGATAACATTTTGTGATGTTATTTGGCAAAATATTATTGAATATATTATTATAATATCACTTGCATATTTTTATATATTTTGAAGAAATATCTATCAATTCTATAAATTAAAGAGGACTTAATTAAGAAAAATTGACTAATTAAATACGGTGTCAAATAGTATCTCACTTTTATTCCTAAATTTAATTTTAATTATAAAGGATTTCATGCCTTGTTTGGTTTTCGTTTTAATTTCAGCCTTGATTGATTTTAATTGACCAATTTTGACCACAATTGAGATTAAAGTGGCCTTTTTTAAAATTAATTCGTGGCCACAGTTGCAAAATTAGCTAAGTTAGCCCAATCCTTTTAAATTCTTCGAATTTTGGGTCTCTGTTCTCTTTCGTTTACGCTGAGCCCAGTCCAGTTGGATCAGGCCCAGCCCAATAGCGGCATTAAATGCCTAAGAAGGCCTCCCCTCTTCGTCTCTCTCTCCTCGCCGGAATTGGAGTTTTGCTTTACGCCAGTCCATGCCGCCCTCTTACCCACCCACCGCTGTTCAACCATGGTTTCTCCTCTCATTGGCTCAATTTCAAACGATTTTTCAATTTAAATCTAAATTCATCAAAAATCCATCTCCCACATCAGTTTGGGACTGAGATTTGGAGGTTCCTTGCTCCTATAAAAGGGACACTCCTCCTCAGTCCAAACCAAGCCTTGATATTGATATTATATGTGTGAAGCTTTTATCTTTGGCTGGTTACTTGACCTTCTTTGTCCGTTCTTGCACATTTGGTGGGATTAATTGTATATCTGTTCTGCCTAATTGAGGGTCACCCTGTCCAAATGCATAAAACTGTGTGTATTTAGCTTTATTTGAGCAAGTTGTAGACTTATGAAATGCAGTTGACCTCTTCTCATATTTGTGTGTTAATTAAGTGATCATGTGCTAGGATAACCTTAAAAATATCAACACCTCCCCAAGATGTATATGAAGCCCTTTTGAATTGATTTGTGCTTTATTCTATCTGCCGATCTACATCAAGCCTAACCTGTCTGGCTCCTTAAAGTTATGGTCCAGTAGTGCTTCCACATTGAGTCAAGATCATGTTGTTATATATTAAGCTAAGGTTGAATCAATATGTTTCCTAGTTGCTGAACATCAATGAATATGGCCTTTCTCCCCTTCTTGCTTAAATTGAGCTTCTAAATCATAGGATCATGTAATATTGTCTGATGCTAACACATCCCTTACTGGCCCTCTCCTAGAAATGACAACACTGACCTGTAGGATGGCATCATTCAATTAGCTTCATTTTGTGTTCAAAAATCATGTAGCCTGAATTAAAGTTCTGCATGTCTAGGCCTCTATAACCCTGCATATGTAAGACACCACTCCTGCATGACCATTTAGTCATGCGTTTTGCCTTTCCATGACTGTTTAAATCACTTGCCTATTTGTCCTTATCTATCTTAAAAGTATGACTATTTTTTTTGGTTTAGACAGTCAGATATTAGTGGATATGTGTGAGTTTGGCCATATCTGGTTCTGTAGGCCTATCAGTCTGATCACAATCTTGCTTTACTTGGTTTAGTGTCAAATTATTAGTGATTCCTCACCTATCCTGTCAGGGGCCCAGCGGAATGCTCGAGTATAGATTCCCTATACTCATGTAAACGGCCGGGGCAAGCCGGCCCGTAGATCTAAAAGGATCCAGCCATAGGCCTGACCGGATATCGTTTGTCCACAAACAAAACAAAAAGAAAGTAGGTTTTTAGTAGTAGTTCATGAGACCTCGAATTCAAGTAATGTGGCATGAATGGGATCTTGTATGCTTGGTCTGGCTGAGATGATTCTGCACCTTTGAGAATGTTCCTTGTTAATGGCTATTTACCCTGTTTCTTGTATGCCTGTAAATCTGTCAAGTTAGTTATGCATTTAGCCTGCTTGATTCAGTGTGAAAGTATATCCAGTATGGGAGTTAATTATACATGCTTGTAGCTAGCCTTGTCCTCTTCTTTTTCCGCATTTTTCTTTGGTTTAACTGAATAGCTATCTTGTTTTAAAATGCCCATGAATACCATTATTCTTGCTTGTGACATGAGATCTGATTCCACTCTTTTTACCACTTGTATGTACAATGTGTGCAAAAATGGTATATCCCAAGGTATAAGACCTAAGTATGCACTATGTGTATATGGAGGCTGTATATTCTTGTATATTCTTAACTATACTATGTATATTCGTGACATCTTGTGTGTGCTAACCCCTGCATGTCTAAGTGTATATCAGCCCTGTACTTTCTGTTTATGAATGTGCTTGTGTGTTCATATATCTGAATTTGTGTATTGGGCTCATCTTTTTTTTTCTTCATGCAATTCTGAATTGATGGGCCTGCTTGTATGTTGGTGTTGTCTGGTCTGTCTTAAGCCCAGACCTGAATTGAGTTGTTTGAATATTCATTTTTTGGGACCCTACTGTTTTGTCTAGCCTTAACCAATTAAATATGTAGGATAAAAATGTTAATTTTATATTTGATTATAGTTAATATAATTAGATGCTTTACTAACTGATCTATGTGTTTTCCCCTTTACTTGTGCATGTCTCGTGGGCCTATGGGCCCACACCTTATTGATTCACGACTATTTAAGCTGGTGGTCCGAGGGCCCAACAACACATAATAAAATCAAGTCTGGCAGCTTGAAGGTCCAGTAATGGGTGTAAATGATATGAATATTTGAAAGAAGGCTCAACCATGGGTAAAAATGGTATAGATAAAATTAGGATTTCCTTTTATAACGGGAACTGGTGGGCCGGTATACCCACCAGCCCATTTTGCTTTATTTTTCATTTTCTTTTATTGATATTTGCTACTTGTAAACACACATAAATATTATTGGAACCTTAAATTAAAATCTAGTTATAAGAGTTGCTATATTTTATTCGCTTTTAGAAAAATAAAGAATTGTTTCTTTCGGATAATAGAAATATGTTTTAATATTGTCGATCATTTCTCCTATGATACATGCTTTTTAAACACAATTTCAAAGTAATAATTTAAGGTTGATTTGAAATAAGTTGATTTAGACTTGTAATTTTTTTTTCCAAATTCGGCACAACTCTAAATCAAGCTTTTGAAGTAATTTGCTCTTATACTAGGCTTTTAAGTGTTTTCAATAATGTTAGAAATTCCTTTATAAATAATAGTTTGGGTTAAGGGAACAAACCCTTTATCGGTTGGCGTCTTTTAAAAAAAATTTATTTGATTAAAGTTATTTTCTAATTCTCTACTTTACATAAAAGAAATAAATATATTATTATCAATTTGATAAAAATAAAAGAAGTCATATTTCCCAAAAAGGAAGGAATTTTGTAAAGAGGATTTTTGTGCTCAATTTATGAAGTGTGTAAAAAGCTATTTTTGGCTGAAGATTTTTCAATGACAATTGTATTTGCAATATTTTAAAACACTTACGCAATTATATATTATATAAAATTCAAGGTAAATCGTATCTTACAGATCCTTAATATCGGGGTGCCTAACACCTTCATCGGGAATCATTTGAACTCTTACTCGAACTATAGTTGCTTTAGGATTTTTCTTTGTTTTTGAAAAACCTTAAAAGAATAGGATTTTTATATTTTTTATTATAAAGTAGGTGGCGACTCTAAAAAATAAATAATCTTAAGAGTCCACGAGTTATTCAGTAACTTTTATGTCTCCGTGTAAAAGTGAACAGTACACACCAAGCTCTCTGTCACAGGCCATTGTGTGTCATAAGACCTTTAATAATCCAGTTTGCGGTAAGTGTGGTAAGAGGCACCGGGGGAGTGTCGCATGAGTATGGATATCGGTTATGGGTGCAGTCAGCGAGCTCACTTTCAGAGATTGTCCACTAGCGAGGCAAGGTATATGAGGTAGCGTGGCTCAATCCACAAATTCATCAGACCCTCGAAATTCTCAGGCCTAATCAGAGTGTGTCCAGCTAAGTCCGGTAACACAAGCAGATGTCCAAACCGCTTGTATACACTAACATGTCGTAAAGATACAGAGGCTCGTGTAGATATGGTCTATACTATCCGTTTTTACTTTTGACGTTTATGCCTTTATGTATCCTGGAGCCACTCTATCATATGTAACCCCATTTATTGCTAAGAAATTGGGATAGAACCAGAAAAGTTGCATGAACCCTTTGAAGTATCCATTCTAATTGGAGAGTCAGTTGTAACTAGACGAGTATATAGGGGTTGTCCAGTTAAAGTCTATACCGTATTATAGTAACCGATCTGGTAGAGTTGAAAATAGTAGACTTCGATGTAATCATGGGCATGGATTAGTTGTTTCATGTTATGCCATAGTAGGCTACAAAACCAAAATTGTGAGTTTTGAATTTCTAGGTGAACTAGTCATAGAATGGAAGGGTGACACAGTAGAACCTATATGTAGGTTTATTTCCTATAATAAAGCAAAAAAAATATATGATATCCATGGGGTACATTTACCATATAGTTTGGGTTAGAGATGCAGATACCCAAACCCCAATCCTTCAGTCTGTACCAGTTGTCAATGAGTTTCTTGAAGTTTTTCTTGAAGATTTTCCTGGAGTCCCTCCCGATAGGGAGATTGACTTTGGAATTGATTTACTTCCCAAAACTAAGTCGATATCTATTCCGTCATATAAAATGTCTCCAGCAAAACTAAAGGAATTAAAAGCCTAGTTGAAAGACCTTCTTAATAAATGATTTATTAGACCAAGTGTCTCACCTTGGGGTGCACTAGTATTATTTGTTCGAAAGAAGGATTGATCCTTGCATATGTGCATTGACTATCGCCAGTTGAACAAGATCACCATTAAGAACAAATATCCTCTTCCCAGAATCGATGACTTATTTGATCAACTTCAGGGTACCCAATGTTATTCTAAGATTGACCTCAGATCAGGGTACCATTAGCTTAAGGTTAAGGAAGTTGACATCCCGAAAATCGCCTTCAAAACTCGCTATGGTCATTTCGAGTTTTGTGTCATGTCATTCGGATTGACGAATGCACCAACTACTTTTATGAATCTTATGAACATGATATTCAAGCCTTATCTTGAGCTTTTCATCATTGTTTTCATTAATGATATTCTAGTTTATTCCCGTAGCGCGGCTAATCATGCCGAACATCTCAGAATAGTGTTACGGACACTTCAGGATTGAAGCTCTGTGCAAAATTTTCCATGTGTGAATTTCGGCTAAAGTCAGTAGCATTCTTAGGCTATGTGATTTCAGACGAAGGCATCCAAGTTGATTTTCAGAAAATAGACGTAAAGAATTGACCCAGACTCACTTTTGCTACATATGAAGTTTCTTGGGTCTGGCAGGCTATTACAATTTCTTCGTTGAAGGGTTTTCTTCCATCTCAGCTTCGCTGACTAGATTAACTCAGAAGAGAGTCAAATTTCAGTGGTCAGATGCCTGTGAGAGTAGTTTCGAGGAATTGAAAATGAGACTGACTTCTGCTCTAGTATTAACATTGCCAGAAGGAACCGAAGAGTTTGTAGAGTATTGTGATGCATCGGGAATTGGTCTTTGATGTGTTTTAATGCGACATGGTAAGGTTATAATTTATGTATCCAGACACCTTAAGCCTCATGAAAAGAACTATCCGACTCACAATGCTCAAGATATGGCGCCACTATTTGTATGGATTTCACATTGACATTTTCACATATCACAAGAGCCTTCAATATATTTTCAAGCAGCGAGAGTTGAATCTTAGGCAGAGAAGATGGCTTGAATTGATAAACGATTATGATGTGGATGTTCTCTACCATCTTGTGAAAGGGAATGTGGTGGCCGATGCTATTAGTCGGCGATTCATGGAATCTTAGCTCACGTTGAAGAAGGAATGAGGACCATGACGAAGGAAATTCACTGACTAGCCAGCCTAGGCGTTTCACTCATGAACTCCGAATATGGTGTTGTTGTTGTCCATAACAAGTTTGAATCCTTCTTGGTAGCAGATGTGAAGGAGAAACAGTTTAATAATCCATATTTGTTGCAGTTGAAAGAGGGTATTCACAAGCATAAGACTACGACTTTTGAACAAGGGGGAGATGATGATACCTTGAGATACCTAGGCAGGTTGTGTGTCCCGGATGTAGATGGGCTCAGAGAACGAATCATGGCAGAAGCACACAATTCCATGTATTCTAATCACCCAGGCCCTATGAAGATGTATCATGACCTTAAATAGATTTATTGGTGGAACGATATGAAGATGAATGTGGCCGACTTCGTAGCCAAGTGTCCAAATTATCAGTAAGTGAAAGTCGAACACCAGAGGCCTGGTAGGTTGGCTCAAAATATTGATATTCCTATTTGGAAATGGGAGATGATAAATATGGACTTCATAACAAGTCTACCTCACTTATCCAGAAGGCACAATTCGATTTGGGTGATTGTGGACGGACTTACTAAATCAATAGACTTTTTGCCTGTCAAGACCATATATTCAGTAGAGGATTATGCCAACTTATATATCCAAGAAATTGTCAGGCTTTATGGGACCCCAATGTCCATTATTTCGGATCGTGGTGCTCAGTTCACGACACACTTTTAGAATTCTTTTAAAAAAAGATTGGGTACCAGCGCAACTTTTCATCCTCAGACAGATGGCCATGCAGATCGAACTATTCAGATTCTCGAGGACATGTTAAGAGCATGTGTCCTAGATTTCAAAGGTAATTGGGATGATCATTTGCCTCTCATTGAATTTGTTTATAATAAAAGTTA
Source organism: Anisodus tanguticus (assembly GCA_034509755.1). NCBI lineage: Eukaryota > Viridiplantae > Streptophyta > Magnoliopsida > Solanales > Solanaceae > Anisodus > Anisodus tanguticus. The sequence goes on along the minus strand of CM067544.1, from coordinate 30,977,691 downwards.
TCATGCTAGTAACCAAATGGCACCGTTCAAAGCTCTGTATTGGCAAAGATGTAGGTCGCTAATTGATTGGTTCGAAGTTGGTGAAGCAGGATTGTTAGGACCAAACTTGGTCCATCAGGCTATGGAAAAAGTCAAGTTGATTCAGGAGCATTTGAGAACGACTCAAATTCGCCAAAAATCCTATTCGTATGTGAGGCGTAGAGACTTAGAGTTTCAGATTGACGATTGGATGTTTTTGAAAGTTTCACTTATGAAAGGCATCATGAGGTTTGGAAAGAAAGGGAAGCTCAGTCCCAGATATATCGGACCGTACAGGATCCTGCGAACAATTGGCCAAGTGGCTTATGAGCTTGAATTTCCACAAGATTTAATTATTGTACACCCAGTATTTCATGTATCTATGTTGAGTAAGTATGTGGGAGATACGTCGCTGGTTGTCCCTTCCAAATCCATCACAGTTAAGAATGGACTAACCTATAAAGAGGTCCTTATGGCCATTTTGAATTTTGGATCGTCAGTTTTGAAAGTTGAGGACTAAGGAAGTTGCCTCAGTGAAAGTGTTGTGGAGAAGTCAGAAAGTTGAAGATGAAGTCCAGATATCCGAATGAAGCCGAATGAAGTCCAGATATCCGCACTTATTTGAGGAGCAAGAAGAAAGTGTACAAGGTAAATACCTTAAGTATTCATGTCATGTCCCGTGCGTATCCATGTCTCATGTTTTACATTCATGCATTCATTACTCATGTCTTAAGCCCCCATGTTCATGTTTTGATGTAGTCATGTCATTCGGTCCCCATGGTCCATGTCATGTTTCTTCATGTTCATGTACGCACGCCATGTCCAGTCTCATTCCTAACCATGACACATCATTCAAGGACGAATGATCCCAAGAGAGAGATATTGTAACACCTCATACCTTCAGGCTAAGGCTTGACCCGTGTGAAGGGAACATAGTGGAACCAAGAGGAAGAGTATAGGAAGTATTTTGAAAACTAATCAAGTCATAAGAATAGTCGTTGGGCAAAGTATAGTAGGAAGCTACTCTATGGATCATGTTTTCAAGTGAGTTTGTACCAGGTCTCACTTAAAGAAGGTATACGGGAAATTATATAAGTAATTTTGAAAACTTAAAAAATGAAAGTCACAACCCTTTGAAATACCTTCCATCGGTATATGGTGGAAGTCAATCGAACATCTATACAAAACGTAATGACTATTTTACTGAAGGGCCGCAGAGTAGTCCGCCACAGTCGTAGATTCGATATGCGACGCAAAACACATTTTGCGATGCATATCCAATCGCATTTTGGACCAAATTTAAACATGAAGCTCCCAACCTTTTGTTTCAATGTGGGGAAGCATCTGCGTCCACAGAAGGCCATCTGCGACGCAGATGCCAACGCATATGCTCTCGATACTCATTTAAAGTCGCATTTTTTTGAATTTTATTCCAGATTGAAGTTATCCAAAGCCCTAGCACGAATTTTCTCTCCCCTCCTCATCCTCCCACATCAAGGTAAGTCTCTCCCATGTATTCCTAGGTAATTCTAACACTTACACATTAATTCTTAACAAGAATTCCATGTTATAATCATAAGGTTTTCAAGAAAACCCTTTTCAAGGTTTCAAGTTCAGAGTTTTGGGTTTCTTTTCCAAAGGTTCAGACATTTTCTTCAATTTTTGGAGAGTATAAGGTATGTAGAACTTCTATCCATGTGTGGGAACACCAGTGTTCTTCCCCACGCCACGTTCATCCATGAAACCATGAATTCTCATAACTTAGGGTTTTATTCCAAGTTCGTGATAACCCTAAACTACATGTGTCATGATATACCATGCTTGTATTTCTAATTCATTATTGTATTCTTGATATTCCATTATGGTTATTAGAAAGTCGTTCGTAATCTATGAATGCCCATAACTTGAATTTCACGGGTTCTTAAATGTATGTCCTGAACCAACACCATTTCATTAAATGAACTTTACATGTTCTCAAGCTTATTGCAAGATATATATTTCACCTATACATGTTATATATATTTACAAATCATGTTTACAAGTTATATTCATGAAATTCATGGGCTTACAAGCGAAGTATATATTCATGTTCATAGTTTGAGAGTTGAGTAGATTACCGAGAAGGTTTAATACCTGAAACTACGTATGCCAATGTAGATTAAGGATCGTTCCACATAGTTAGGATGATTCCTTAATGTTACCCTCAGCGGGTTATTGGATCCATTCATGTCATGTTCATATCTCGTACCCAGTAAGGTAAGAGATGACTTAGCTGATCAGGCAGAGATTAGACGCCAGGTTCTAGCGTGGTGGTTTCATATCGGTTATACTAAAGCTCTCCCACTTAAAATTATTTATCATGTTTTATATTATATTCATGTAAGATATTATACATGCTCATGCTCAAGTTACAATTTCAGTTTCAGATCTTATTATTTATTGTGCTTGCTTATTCATTCAGTTGCTTTACATACAATATAATTCAAATGTACTTACGTCCATTTTTTTCGGAGCCTACACTTCGCGGTGCAAGTATTGAGTTTCAGGGTGACATATCTACTCATTAGGATTCCATCAGGATTTGCTATTGGTCCATATTTCATTCGGGGTGTCAGACTTATTTATTTTCATGTTATGCTTTACATTAAAGGTATGCCATGGCCTTGTCCTGATAAGACAATTTTGCAATCATACTCATCTCCAAAGGTTTCATAGACTAGTTTAGCATATCATGTCTGTCATGTCGGATATTCAGACTTATTATGTTTTTCAGATTATTTACGCAATAAATTTTTAGACTATATTTCAGTATTTAGTTTGCATGTTTTACATCATTACTATTGCATTCTTTTGATGCCCATGTTGATTTGGCAAGTCATGTGGTTCGCTCGGTCACATGCAGTCAGGCACCGAGTGTCGTGTTTCGCCCAATCCATTGTTCGAGGCGTTACAATTGGGAATTGTCCTGGTTACCCCGTCGGGGACTATGATCAGGAAAGCTATTAAAGTATGTCTTTAACTAACAATGAGGTTGAGTATGAGGCCGCAATTGCAGGTATGAAATTAGCTCGAGGACTCTAAGCTGAGAATATAGAGCTAAAAACTGATTCTCAGCTGGTTATCAATAAAATCCTTGGCAAATACGAGGCCAAAGATATCGGGATGCAGTAATACTTAAGCAAAGTCACAACTTCATTGACTCGCTTCAGATAGTGGAAGGTCGTGCAGATTCCTCGAGAAATGAACATCGAAGCGGACGCTTTAGCTAACCTGAGTTCTTTATTCGGAATGGTTGGGAGGGAATCAGACTCCATAGTCCACCTCTTACATTTTGTCTTGTATCCTAGCCTGCATGAAGTAAATACCACCAGTTTAACATGGGACTGGCGGTAATGATGTCACTAACTATTTGCAGATCGGGACTCTTTCTGAAGATAGTCAGGTTGCATGAGCCTTGAGGATTAAAGTTGCACGGTATTGCATGCATGAAGGAGAACTATATCGGAGATCTTATGGCCTTCTAGCCAAATGTTTTAGGATCAACGAAAGCTAAGTACGTGATGAGAGAAATACACGAAGGTAGCTGCGAAAACCATTCCGGGTATGATTCACTGGTAAAAAAGATAGTGAGGGCTGAATATTATTAGTCTCAAATGGAGAAAGATGCCAAAGCCTACGTTCTAAAGTGTGAAAAATGCCAGCGGTACTCTCCCATGGTACATCAGCCCGCCGAGCCACTTCACTCGGTAGTGGCCCCATGGCTATTCCTCAAATATGGAATGGACATCGTAGGATCGCTACCAGGGGTCATGTGAGAGGTGAGGTTCCTGCTGGTCTTGACAAACTATTTCTCAAAATGGGTTGAGATCAAATCATATAAAAAGGTTCAGGAGAAGCTCGTAATAGACTTCATCTGGGATCACATCATCTGCTGGTTCGAGGTACCAAAAGAAATAGCATGTGACAACGGTCGACAGTTCGTAGGAGCTAAGGTAACCAAATTCCTGGAAGGGTTGAATATCAAGAGAATCACTTCTTCACCATATCATCTGTACACAAATGGACATGTAGAATCAACCAACAAAACGTTGATCCAAAACATTAAGAAGAAGTTAGAGGACGCTAAAGGCAACTGACCGGAAGAGATACGGGGAGTACTATGGGCTTATAGGACCACGACCAAGAGAAGTACCGGGGAAAACCTATTTTCCCTGGTATACGGGGATGAAGCCCTGATACCCATGAAAATCGGAGACCCAACCTCCGACTCACCCATGCCATAGAAGAATCAAATAATGAAGCTATGGTAGTAGGACTAGAACTTTTGGAAGAACATAGAGAGTTGGCCCTTGTATGGCTGGCAGCACAAAAGCAGAAATTTGAGAGGTATTTCAACAGGAAAAGGAACTTGTGACATTTCAAAATAGGAGACTATGTCCTTCGAAAAGTCACACTCACAACCCAGGATCCCTGCACAGGCAAGTTGGGAGCAAACTGGGAGGGTCCGTATCAAATAGTAGGGATTGCGAGAAAAGGATCCTACTGGATCAAATATGAATGCGGAAAGGAGCTAAAGAATAGATGGAACATCAATCACCTGAAAAGATTCTACCTTTGAAGACCTAACCATGTATGTTTCTAAGCTTTTACACTGTCTATCTTCGGATAACTTGCTTTCTCTCCCTGACAGGGACTGCCCTTGGAAATGTGATCTCCTTATCACCCGAGGGGAAAATCAAAGATATGCATGGCACTTTTTTTTTGGCCAAGGTTTTGTCTTAACTGGGTTTTCGTGACAAGGTTTTTAATGAGGCAACAATTCAAAAAACGTACCATGTATATCATGTCGGATTATATCCCAACACTAGTCTCCTCGAGACCTCGCATCCAAGTGCCGGGGGGAGAGTAGTAGATCCAAACGAAATGACAAAACTGTCAAAACATGAGATCTCCTTGAGGACGTGCTTGCACAGACTGGAACTGCTAGCAGTCACCGAACTCGCTCGGTTTCCTTTTTGTTGTCGCCTTATGAAAGTTTTTGTAAAAACCCCAGAGGGGAATATGTACCAATAGGACGAGTCGTCCCTCAGAATTTCATAAATGGAATAAAAATCTCCATTTATTTACAACTATCGCTAGTAAGGCATCCTTTACTTAAGCACTTAAAAAACGTCCGGGCAAAACCAGACTCGAAAGCCACATGGCTCCACAAACTGCTTCTAACACACGACACGACCATTGAGCCTCCGAGATGCAGGTTCTGTGAACCTTTGTGCCATTAAATGGGGTTGAGACGTCCTCCCCATCAACACCGAAAATAGAGGGCCCTCATTTATTACGAATTAGATGTATAAATTCCCAATATCGTAAACATGTTTCCGGAAGTGACATTCCTGGATTAGGTTAGGAATGGTGCCCTCAAACACAAAACGCTAAAATAAAACACGTGTGCACCGATCATCATACCTCAACTTAAACACCAAACACTCAAATAGTAACATAGTTCCGGTAGAAGGGCATATCATTCACGCCTTGATGGTTAAGTGAAAATAAAAGGCCAATGGATCATTTATGATCACAATTGTTGCAAAAATAAGGTGCATGTCAAAGCGTAAGAACAAGAAGCCAAGGATGGAAGTATAAACTAAGTAAATGTCATTAATTGGAGGGAGCACAAAGGCTCACATAAAAAACATTAAAGGGCATACGGTCCGTAAGAATCCAACAAAATAGAGCATGAAGGCTCAAAACAAAGTCAATAGGGCACATGGGCCCAGAAATATCCATCAAACAAAAATAGCACACAAATCGAAACAAAAAGATCATAAAGGGTACACAAGCCGATAAATTTACAAGGTTGAAGTTAGTTATCTTCCTAAGGCATGATAAGAAGGCCTCAAAACCAATGTCCAAAGGCTCAAGACTTAAAAGCTAAGCTAGGGAGATCATCTTCACTGCTAGAGGAACCAGCAGAGGAATCGGAGGAAGGTGCATTTCATCACGAAGGTCATCCATATCCGCTTCAGTTGTGCCCAGGTCCACCGTCGCATCTATTAGGGCTGAGGAAACATCAATATTTCCCTCCTCAATACCCTACAAAACCTCATGCCAGGTGTGAAGAATGGCATATCCCTGAAGCAAGGTGGCCTTCCGTTGTACGGCCGCTCGGCGAAGCACCAGACGCTGGTTCCAGGCTCTTAGTTAGGCCGGGAAGCCACAAGGGCTTGAACTTGCCCCCAAGCAGCATCATACTCGGTATCCACCCGGTCTAACCTTTCCTGCAACACCTGGTGAGCTGTAGTCATGTGCTAAAAATGTGTCCTCCCGAGCTGCCAAAACTTGCTTGGCCTCCTACACTAAAGCCCCAAAGTGGCCCTCAAGGCATGAAGACCTCTATTCTCTATCCGGAGCTAGGTAAGATCATCCCGGAGGTGCCGGTTTTCCTCTGTTAGCCTCTCTACATAATGAGAGCAAGAAGAAGACATGCTCTTGAAAAGCTCAAGGGCAGAGAAAGTGGCAGCATGACCCTGGAAAGGATAAACGGGAAAATTTAATACATCCATGCACTCTAAAAAACAACATATAAGAAGAAGAGGATTCATATTACATGAAGAAAAATACCCGCCAGATATGTCAGGGAAGCCTCCAAGTCGAGGTCCGAACTAGTAACAGGAGGAGGTGGAACGGAAGGGCCAGTGCACGTATTATCAAGAGGAGCCTCGCCACCACCCATGATCCCGGGTTGGCCTTCACTGACTCCTAGACCCATAACAACCTCGGTAGAAGGGACCTTCGTGTCCCTAGTCGTAGCAGCCCCTCCATCATCATCATCCACGTGAACTATCCCTCACATCTCCTCCCTTCAATACTCAGTGAATCGGTGATGCATTCACACACGCGCACCAATTCCCCCTGAGGAAGATGCCCCAGCTTCATCTGGAATAAAATGCTTTCTACTACTCCTCGTCTCTGTGGCCGTCTGGGCAATACGAGCCCGGGCTTCCTCCTGAAAGGGTGCCTTCATAACAGAATCCCCTCGAGCGGGAAGGCCTTGCAAGTGCAAAAGAAATTAAAATCATATCAAAAGGTTCAATTAAGAAAGGAACGAAGGTGAGAAAAAAAGTGCTTACCGTGGCTCTTTCCGTTCCACCGGTCGGCATAAATGCCCATCTAGGTCCTTTTGGTGCTTCCAGAGGCACGAAGTATGCTCATCACTTAGACAAAAATATTAGGCAAGGGTTTGGGTCCAACAGGGGCTGCTGGAGAAGCATGAATGACAGAAAATTAGAAAAAACAAGGAAGAAGACACAGAAAGAAAGGAATCAGATACTTACAATCATTGTTCTATTATTCTGGGAGGGGGACGAGGGTAGCATCATGAAGGAGGTTGGTCGAAATCATCACGAATCGATCATACCATACTTGATTGTGATCATCCTTGGTGCTAATAATGAGGCCTCATGAGCCTCGAAAAGCAAGGTTTATCATCCTCCCACAAAATGAGCAGGGGGAGTAGAGGTGGACCAGGTGATCCAGAGTAAAAGAAAGATTTTTAAGGTCCGCCATGGATTACAGGCAATGAACTACTCTCTAAAGTTGGAGGGTAATTGCCCAAGACAGACGCCATAGAAGCGGCAGAAGACCTCTATGACTTTATGAACCTGGAGGCCAAACCCGATTATGAAGGGATAGGTATGAACCATGGATATACTCGGGACATGTCAGGTGATGCTAATATTGATAGATGGGGGAGTACCTCGACCTTAATCCCCCATTGACAGTCTATATGGACTTGGGGGATTGTAGAGGCGTCGATCATTGAAGTAATTCCTTCTACAGATTTGTACTGATAGTTGATACGGAAGTCCCTCTCATAGTTAAAATTAAAGGGTATGATGTCAGACGCTGAAGAGTCGAGGTGTATTGCTCGTGTAAGTGAAGAAGATGAGGTTCGACGACGGACGGAGACTGCCAAAGTACCCCTTGTTGCTCTCACATTCTAGCAAGAGTAAGATCGTAAGAAGAAGATGAGGAAGAAGATAAAGACATTATGAAAGCATGGGTCAAGTGAATAGAGAGCTGAGTTCGCACAAAGTGAAGAATGACAGTGAGAATAAAGAAAAGCAAGCAGGATTATCTGCTTAAATATCCATCAAAGCAATCATTAGTCTGGGAAAATGAAGTGGCATGCCTTGTCATGAGACGTCAATCGGTGTCTCTAAAAAGGTGCCGCCAAATGAATTAAGGGGTGCATTAAATGTTGTTCTGACAAAGTGTCTGATCGTGTAAAAAGTGGCAATGTTTTGATTCCCGCGAAAAGTTCAGAAAAAGAACACCCTTCCACTTCCCGGGATCATAAATAAAGGTCCCAGAAAGTGAAGGACTATCTATATTGGGTGAAAAGTGCGTCCAGTGGGATCAGCATATTCGGGGTGCTCGAATGACTCGGGGATACTCTACAGCTGTTTCCCACTCTCACCAACTTCTATCGCATCCATTAGTTTAGATCAGAGTGTCGCAGCGCGTGTGGGCATGATGGCGTCAGTATGATCATGTCATCATAACTTTTAGTGATAAACTAGTCTAGTTTTGGCTTATCTATAAGAATCTTAGGGAGTAAGCAACGACATCTTTTATCTTCTTGCTCACTTTGTAATTCGAAGAGAATCTCTCTCAAAGCAATATACTCAAGGAATCACTTGTCCATTATTTTACCACTGATCTTGGATCTAAGCTTTTTTATTTACTTAATCTGTTTATTTCGATTATTTATTATCTAAAATCAGACTCGTCAAGGAGTTTCCTGAATCGGATACACTCACTTGTCTTTAAATCCTAGAATACAAATTTTCTAACTGATTTTTTAGTTAGAACTAATTTTATCGGAAAACAAAATATAAATTTAATTATTATCCTAAGTTGTAGATATAGGGATAAGCAATTATCTAGTACAAAATGCCATATGTTTTTCTTTTGAGTAATTGGAATTGTTCCTCTTTGAGTTCTTTCGTTTTACAAAGAAGTAGTTAATAGGATACATTCATACAAGTGAGGCATATAATTGAGTCCTAACTCAAAACTTGACAAGAAAAGGTTGATAATCCGTGTTGTCATGAAATTCATTGTGCTACACATCATCAAAAGTTAATATTCATGCATGTGAGTGAATAATCAGCCACATTTTCTTTATTTCATATTTGCCTTAGATTTAAACTCGGATAAGTATAGTGACCATGATAGTAATCCACGATCATGACCACGACAATGGATGCACGAGTTTTCATTCATTTACTTTATTTTAATTTACATGAGAGATGTTAGTATAAAATAGAAGAACAATATTGATGAAGAACAATTAAAACGGTAAAAACAACTTATCGAATCATAGTTGTGTCGTAGAAAGTCATTGCCTTGAAAGTGATTTCGGACCTTCTCCGGTGCAAATTGTTTAGCCCGGTCGCTTCCCAAGGTTCCAAAATGCTTCTGGACACTTGCACTAGTGGTTGGAAGTTTGGAGTTTGCACAAATAATTTGCCTAGTAAACAAAGGAAAGAAAGAGCTTTGAAGAAGATGATATATTTTTCGGTGTATCAACAATAGAGATTTCTACCTCTATATAAATAGGTAGATGTCAAGGCCTCGGTAGTAAATATTAAAATTTGAAACATCTCTAACATTCAGAGAATAATGAATAAGATCTGAAACGTCTCCCAATGTTCGGAGAAATAAAGACCAACATTAAGTCAGAGTATTTATGGATAATGACCGATGTAATAATTAATTCCGAAGTAATGAGCTTTGATCGATTCCGAAACAATTGAATTCGGAAGAATAAGTCTTGACCGGACTCGTAACAATCAATTCCGATGGTATAAGCCATGACCGTATTTGTAACAACTAATCCCAGAGGTATGAGAGCTACGTTCGGAAGAACTTGGACATTAATCCGGTAAGCATGTATTTGGACAATTCCGGGTAAGTTCTAAAATAGCAAAAATAATATTTTGCAAAACTGGAATTGAATTAGGCCTCACATATACCTCGCGTGTAGGAAAAATATCGACATGTTTAGCCTACGAAGCCCAACTCTCATGTGTGCGACGCCCCTATCTTGTTCTAGCCCATTTACTAATCCAATCATGCATATTTCAGTATAAGGAGGAAGAAAAGACTTTTCACCACCAATGTGGTACAAAGTGCATTTCACAAGAGACAAGAATAGGAACAAGAAAAAGGACCACAAAGATTCTTTGACTTTGCATTATTTGGAATTAAAGAATAATAAAAATAGGTGTATAACTCTAACAATCCCCCACTAATGCAAATGTGAAGAATATGAATGAATTTTGGAAAATGAAAGGAACATGTACTTAAGTGTCAATGTCTTTCTATTTGAATTAACACGTAGTGAAATGAGGCAACAATTAATATTCAAAAAGTGAAGTACTCTTTAACTAATTGGATATAAGCTGAAACTCCCACAACACATACTATATCCTTTAATTTATACAAACTTTGCGATACTAATAAAGTGCGTAAAGGTCATGCACACACATTGGGGCTAATGAGCACTCTAGAAATATGGCCTAAGACTTTCATAAAAGGCGACCACATGTATACACTCACGTAGGTGATTCCATCAAGTCTATCTCAACATAGACCACCTTAAGGTTATGGAATCATTAAGAGCAAATAAGCTCAATCTTATAAACACTACCACACGTCATAGGAATAGGAAATGTAGTTTATATTGATGGTCTATATGGCTTCGTTTGATCACAAACTGGTATCCATCATATTACCTCAATCCATAGGCTTTAGCCCCATCCCCTTGACGTTTGAATGATTATTTTCCTTGCTAAACCCTTGGTTAAAAGATCTGTTAAATTTCTCTCGGATCTTACATATTTCAAGAAGATGACACCATATTTCAGCAACTGTTTAACCACACCATGTCTGATGCGAATATGTCTCTTTTTTTCACTGTACACATTGTTCTTTACAATCCCAATTGTTGCATGTGAATCATAATGTAAAGAGACTGGTGAAGTCTGTCTTCCCCACAATGGTACATCTGCCAAAAGGTTTCTCAACCACTTAGCTTCTTGCCCTGACTGCTCAAGAGCAATAAATTTGGATTCCATAGTAGAACGTGCTATAAAAGTCTGTTTGGAAGACTTCCGTGAAATAGCACATGCACCCAAAGTAAACACATAGCCATTGGTGGAGATAACTTCATCATTGTCAGTTTGCATCACAAAGCCCTTCTAAAACAACAGTAAATTTATTAAAATGCAAACACTAATCTATAGTACCTATCAGGTACCCTAACAAATGATGAAGAGCAGTCCAATGTTTACTGCTGAGACTATGTGTATATCTACTTAATATACTAACAACATAAGCAATATCAGGCCGAGTATACTTCATGAGAAATATTACACTCCCAATTATTTTAGCATATTTAATTTGAGAAACACTAGATTCTTTATTCTTTCTCAAGTGTATGCTAGGATCATAAGGAGTTCTCACTGGAGCAACATCAAAACAGTCAAACTTTTTCAATATCTTCTCAATATAATGAGACTGACACAAAGAAAAACCATTAACAATTCTTTTGATTTAATTTCTAAAATCACATCTGCTTCTTCAAGATATTTCATTTCAAATTTAGAAGATAAAAAGTTCTTAGTCTCATTTACAACATTCACATTAGGATCAAAGATTAACATGTCATCCACGTATAAATATATAATTACACAACTTGATCCTATCATTTTAGAATAAACACATGTATCTGAAGCACTAACAATAAAATCATCATCCACTAATGTGTCATTATATTTTTTATACCACTGCTTAGGTGCCTGTTTTAAACCATACAAGAATTTCCTCAACTTGCATATGTTATCTTCTTGTACTGGGATCACAAAACTCTTAGGTTGAGTCATATAGATCTTTTGCTCTAAATCACCATTTAAAAAGTCATTTTAACATTTATTTGGTGTACCACTAAACTATGAATAACGGCTAAGGCAATAAGAGTTCTAATGGTCGTTGTTTTAGTCACATGAGAATAAGTATCGAAGTAATCAACACCTTTATTTTGGTTAAAACCCCTAATCACAAGTCTAGCCTTATATTTATCAATTGTACAATCAGATCTCAATTTTTTCTTAGATATCCACTTGCTACTTATGAATATAGAACCTTTACGTAAATCATGCTAGTCCCAAGTATGATTTGAAACTATAGAATCTAATTCACTTTTAATGGATTCTTTCCTATCTAATGACCTTATTGATTCATCATAAGTCTTAGAGTCTTCTTCCATTAAGTAAATAGACACTAATTCATCATTTAAAACATCAATATCACAATTCTCAGTTAAGAAAACAATAATAAAATCAGGACCAAAACTAGTCTCAATTCTACGTCTTTTACTCCTTCTAAGTTCAATTTCATGCTCATTATTAACAACATTAGAAGAAGGGACAACATTAGAATTAACGGGCATAGATGTAGAAGCACTATTTTGAATATCACTAGGCACATCATTTTCAATAGAAAAAATGCTCAAAATATTCTACATCTCTAGATTCACAAATAGAATAATCATTCAACGACATAAATCTATAAGCAACACTATTTTGAGCATAACCAATAAATACAGTGCAAAACTCTTAGATCCTACATTTACCCTTTTAAAATCAAGTAGACCAACCTTAGCAAAACACTTCAAAAATTTCAAGTTAGGGGAAAACCCTTTGCACAACTCATATGGAGTCTTGTTTAACTTCTTATGAGGGACTCTATTAAGAGTATAACATGCAGCCAAAATAGCTCCACCCACATATTGTCATATAGACCCGAACTTAAAAGCATGAAGTTCATCATTTCCTTAAGGGTTTGATTTTTGCGTTCAGCTACACCATGTTGTTCAGGAGTATAGGGAGCACTAACCTCATGTATAATACAATTTTCTCACAAAAAGCTTCTAGAGTATTAGTACTATTCACCACCCCTATCGGATCTAAGCCTCTTGATTTTTCTGCCTAATTAATTTTCTACTTCTGCTTTGAATTTCAAAAACATGCTTTCAACCTCATCTTTAGACTTAAGAAGATATACCTTAGTGTATCTACAAAAGTCATCAAAAAAAGTAATGTAATACTTCTTTCCACCTTTACTAACAATGTTCTTGAAATCAGCTAAGTCTGAATGTACTAGTTCAAGCAATTATATTTTCCTACTTGTAACAGGTGTAAATGGTTTCTTAGAATGCTTTGCTTCTACACACACATGACACTTAATTCATCAGCTTTTATCGCAAGAATTAATTTCATTTTTCTAAGTCTTTTAATAGAAGAAATATTAACATGGCCTAGTCTACTATGCCATAAATCAACAGACTCAATAATATAAGCAGAATTGGAAATATTATTATTGATAGTCTCTTGAACAATGTTCAATACAAATAAAGCTCCGCTAAGATATTCCTTCCCAACAAAGTCTCCTCCACGAGAAATAATAATTTTATCAGCATCAAAAACAAGTTTAAGGCCGGCTTTGTTGAGAAGTGCTCCAGAAACTAAGTTTCTATGAAGGGAGGGTACATACAGAACATTGTTCAAGGCTAAAGTTTTTTCAGAAGTTAACTTAAGAAGGATTTTTCGTTTACCCATAACTCCATCAGTAGTAGAGTTACCCATGCAGACACACTCGCCATCAGTAGACTCCTCAAAGGTATGGAACAACTTCTTATTGGCGCAGAAATGCCTCAAAGCGCGTGTGTCCAACACCCAATCTGCATTGGTAGCCACTACGACTACCACAACAATCACTTCATTTCCGTTAGCAAGATTAGCTTGGGCTGCACCTTGTCCTCTCGGCTTTGAGTTTTGCCCTTGTCTTTGATAGAACTGGTCAACCTTGTATCCGAATTTCCCATAAACGAAACAAGGTCCCTTTGACTTATGAATTTGGCTCTCCGGCTTGTTGAAGTGATTCTTTATCTTTCCATTTTCTTTTTTCGGGACTTTCTTCTGTTTGATTTTGAACCTGCCTTCACAACAGTACCGAAAGTTTCTACAAAGTTAGCTTTAGAAGAATTAAGGGAAAGAGCTTACATCTTATCTTTGAGACGATTTGCTTCCTCAATCCTCATGTGATTGATCAGTTCCTGAAGAGTCAAGTTCTTCTTCTTATGCTTCAATTAGTTTCGGTAATCATTCTAAGACGGTGGAAAATTTTCAAGTAGAACATTGGCCTGAAAAATCTCACACATCTTCATGCCCTCGGTAAGCACATCAGCAGTCAAGTTCTCGTACTCGTGAACATGTTCTATGATTGATTTATTGTCAACCATTTGAAACTTAATCCACTGGCCAACAACATACTTCTGCTTCCCTGCATCATCAATACCATATTTCTTTTCCAAGCTGTCCTAAAAAATTTAGCAGATTTATTAGTAACAAATAAATCAAACAGAGGGTTAGTCGTATGGTTTAGCAGATGTCCTCTACCAGTTTTGTTATCCTTTTCAAAAAAATTTAGCAGCATCATCAAGAACCACGGTAGCAGTAGTACTACCGGTGGCAGCAGAACTACCGGTGGCAACAGAACTACTGGTGGTGTTAGAAACATTATTAGGAATACCAATAGTTGGTTCATAAAATAAAATATAATCAACTTCTAATTGTTATTCAAAGAAAATCAAAATCTTTTGAGACCAACGTTTAAAATTGTTTCCGTCTAGAGGCTCAAGTTTTGATAAATCTGGAAGAGTTTTGTTCAAAGAAACAACCATCTCTATCAATATTGTATAAAATCGCTTTCAAATTGTTAGTAAAATTAAAGAACAATATTGATGAAGAACAAATAAAACAGTAAAAACAAGTTATCAAATCACAGCTTTGTCGTGACAAGCCACTGCCTTGAAAGCGATTTTGGACCTTCTCCGATGTAAATCGTTTAGCCCGGTCGCTCCCCAAGGTTCCACAACACTTCGGGACACTTGCACTAGTGGCTGGAAGTTTGGAGTTTGCACAAAGTAATTTGCCTAGTAAACAAAGGAAAGAAAGAGCTTTGAAGAAGATGATATATTTTTCGGTGTATCAACAATAGAGATTTCTACCTCTATATAAATAGGTAGATGTCAAGGTCTCAGTAGTAAATATTGAAATTTGAAACGTCTGTAACGTTCAGAGAATAATAAATGAGATCTGAAACGTCTCCCAATGTTCAGAGAAATAAAGATCGGCATTAAGTCAGAGTATTATGGATAATGACCGATGCAATAATTAATTCCGAAGTAATGAGCTTTGACCAGTTCCGAAAGAATAAGTCTTGACCGAACTCGTAACAATCAATTCTGTTGGTATAAGCCATGACCGAATTTGTAACAACTAATCCCGGAGGTATGAGAGCTACGTCCGGAAGAACTTGGACATTAATCCGGTAAGCATGTATTTGGACAATTTCGGGTAAGCTCTAAAATAGCAAAAATAATATTTTACAAAATCGAATTAGGCCTCACGCGCAGGGGGGGCAAATCGATCCGTTTAGCCTACGAAGCCCAACTCTCATGTGCGCGAGACCCCTCTCTTGTTCTATCCCATTAACTAACTCAATAATGCACATTTCAATATAAAGAGGAAGAAAAGACTTGCCACTGCCAATGTGGTACAAAGTGCATTTCACAAGAGATAAGAATGAAAATAAAAAAAAAGACCCACAAAGATTCTTTGGCTTTTTATTATTTAAAATAAAAGAGTAATAAAAATAGGTGTATAACTATAAAAAGAGAGAAAAAGGAAGAAGAAGAGAAATGGAGTGGTCACATTTAAACCCACACAGATTTTTTCTGAGTGGACGGTCACTTATAGTCTAATACACATTACCTTACCCCATAACTGTTGGTATATGCGTGAGTCGAATTCTTAAGTTTAGCTTGGCTATTTCTTTTGCCTGTAGCCACGTCCATGTCCTTTTTCCTTCTTAATTTACATAACTGTTCGCGACAAATTTATTGGTATTGAATTTAACTGTCATGACAAATAAATATGAAGAAAAAGTTTTATGAATGAATTTTTATGAGTATAATTTATGATTTCCTCTATTCTTCTCTCCAAAATTCTCCGTAATTGGATGCCTTCATGAATTTACGGATGCTTTCTCCACTTTTAAATGATCCCGAGAAAATATGTAATCTCTCTATTTATAGTTACAGAGGGTAAACAATTCAAGTGTAATAAACTCTCTTATCTGGCTCATGTATGTCATCAAGTTTATCACAAACTTTATGTGAGAAAATAGACTTATTTAATTTGTGAAGTTCAAATTACTTATTCAATCCAATAAAATACATTCTCTTTTTTACATTTCGATTGTTTAAAGGACAACTATAAAAAGATTGAATGAAGAGAATGAAAATGAATTGGATAGCATTTGTTTCGTGTATGATGCAAGACGACGGGATTGCCACCCTCATCCGACTGGCAGTCCACTACATGTGCCAGAAGTAACCATAATAATCACAGACCTCTCCTTTCACCAAACACAAGTGCTAGCTGTTCAGTGTATATGTTGTGTTGTTGCGTTCCACTTACGAAATTTTAGGAAGAAAGATTAACTTTTAAGATTTATAATCTAAAATAGGTGCCCAGACTAGTAAATATGTATCTATATATCATCTCATTAAAAATTTAATAAAAAATTAAAATTAAATTATTTATAAATAGTAAAGTATGATATGCTTCTCGGGACAAAGTAAAAAATAAAATATAACAATAACATTCCCATGAAATCCCATAAAATGGGGGTATAAGGAAAGTTAAAAATATAAAATAAATGACTACGGTCCTACCTCTCCACTTTATCCCTCGACTTGGGCCAAAAAAATTGTAATATGACACAAAAATTGGGAGGCAGTACAATTTCTTTGGCTTAAGTCGAGGGGTGAAGTGGAGAGATAGGACCGTAGTCTTTTATGAATTTAAAAAATAATTATATTTTATTTTTTAAATATAGGAATAATTAATAATGACCAGCTCAATTGCTGTCTTATTCACCATTTGTCATGTTTCATAAATAAACGTCTTTTTTTCCGATATACAAATACAACTGAGAGTGGGAACATGTTTAATGACCCTTTTTCTCTTCTGCCTACCAATGAATGAATCCCCAATTTCTCCCTCCCTATATATATATATATATATATGTTCCATAAAAGAATTTCAACTTCCTACCTACAGCTCATTTATATATATCTACCCTTGCCTGCTCACCCTCCCTCCAGTTACAACAAAACCCACAAGAAACAATAAAAACTTAAAAGAGGGATTTTCTTTCCTTCCAATATACACAAATTAAATTGAACTGAATCCAACATTATCGTTGTACAACGTGGACCTTGGATTCAATACGGGTCTTGATAGGTTTGAGTTTTAGGCCCATGCTCTCCGGAGAGAGAAGCTCGGGGGCGATACAAGATGGACTAAGAGGACTCCTTGGGCTGCCATTGAACTGGTTAGGTCTGTATAGTCCATATCCCATGAGGAAATACTCCATTGGTATCAACATTGCATGTGGCTGCTCTTCTGTCACCATTGATCCACACTCCTGTACCTGCAAATTCCAATCACAACCCCATACCTTTCGTTCAACAACACCATTCCCTATATTAATTCAACATTTACTCAAAGTACGATAATACATAGGATCTACAACACGAGATCCAATGCCTCTGCCAACTAATACATCAGCATTTAAAAAGAGTAATATGAAATAGGTACATAACTTCAAAATCAGGACATTTCTGCACCTTTCTATGAAACGTGCACATCATTTTATTCAGGTATACACTAAAACAACTTCTTGCCTAACCGGCCAAACATCACAGAAATGGAAACTAGCTAGCCCTACATAACTTTTAGCCAGAAAAGGAATACCATTATATGGAAATAGTGTGTTATTAAAGATTAAAGTGAAAGAAAAACATACCTCCACTAAGGCACTGAATCTTCTGTCCAATTTAGCAGTCATGTGGAGAGCCTCTGAATGGAAAGGAGAGCTATCCCCGACAAATATGAGGGTTCGACATTGTAGTTTCTTCAATCCTTTTGTGATATCCGGTCTCCTGCTCATTTGCAGACCCAAGCTCAGGGAGGTCTATCTAATTTTGTGACTATTCAGAAACAACACATTGTTATCTATACTTTATGCAATGAGATCAAGTTTCCTACCCGTCAATAGCTTGCAGAAACCGTAAAATGTTTATGCTCTGCCTCTCATCTAGCAACTGAAAAGATAAAAAAACACCAAATACAATGTTATTAAAAAATCAACATCTGTAAAGGAATAATCTAATTGACTAATTACCGGAGGAGAGAGGCACTTACTCTTCTGCATGCTTGAGCTATGTCTGATTCTGGAACTTCTGCAGTGCCACGAACCTCCTGATACAATTAAAGCAACCTCCTTCCTTATCCACTCTGATCAGTAGAAAAAGGTACTACCCATGAAGGCAGAAAAACAAATAACAGAAACACAACAGGTACCTTGCTGAAGTAACGGTATAGTAAAAAGTCTTTCAGCAGACCACACATTCCATAGAAGTAAAGTAAATTCGACATGACCTGCAGATGAACAATTATCTAAACTTCTATAGAACATATTTTCTTCTCATTTGAGAAACGGTAAAAGGAAGATACGAAATAGTACCTTATTATAAAACCATTCACTCCAAGAAGGTGCTTTGCATAGAGGGGAAACAAGAATTAAACCAAGAACACGCTCCCTATGTTTTATCTGCAATATAAGATACATGTTAGTGAAATAGATAATCGACCACTAAGAGGAGTATCACATGTTCAGTTTTGAAAAACAAACTTACCGCAAATAAGGTGAGTATATAAGCACCAGCCGTTACTCCCATACACATAACTGACTGCAGTCTGAAAACAGCAAGAAATATTTCTTAAAACACATTCCCTGGAAGAGTAAAGAAAGGTAACCAAGAAAGGGCTCACAAAAAGCAGAAAACAGATCTTAAACAAGTTACAAGAAAAGAAACAGAAATCTTTGTATAATCATAATTGAATATATAGAGTAAATGAAGCTCGAGAAATTACCCAAAATAGTTAAGAACCTCAACGATTTGATCTGCCAAATCATCGACTGAAGGTACATGATCCTCTGGACAAATTGCTGCAGCTCCTAACTGCAAGAACTCTTGTGGATATCAGAGAGCACTATGTGAGTAATGGAGATAAGTTGAATCGATTCTAATCCCCAATTAGATTACATGAAACGAAACAAGGTGGACAATTCACGGACCTCATGCCCTGGAGGACTTATGTGGTAAATGCAGAAGTTATGGAGCAGCAATGAAGCTGCTTCCGGACAGAAGAACAATCCTTGGAAACATGACATATCTGCATTTGGAAGCAAAACATCATAAGCCCACAGATAAAGATGAATTAGAATAGAAAGAAAGAGACGGATTTCGAATTAGAGTAAGGGCACACTAAGACATTCCTTTTCGTGCTTTCGATCTGCTTACTTTGAATAAAGAGAAAAAAAAAAGAATAGATAACAACAAACAAGCAACAATATAAGCACATGAATAGAATCCTGAAAATGGAAAATATGGAACATAAGAACACAAACTCTCACTTACGATTTAGAGCTAAATCTGGATAAGTTATCAGTGGTGGCTTCTCTTGGTCTCCATAAACTATAACAGACACAGCTCCGCAGCTAGTCCGTACAACGTGCTCCTGAATAGAGTTTCTTTGTATGAGTTTAATAAATCAAGAAAAACATACATCCATTATCTACAGAATACTCATTCCTCCAAGTTTAATGTTAAAAGGAAAAGCTCTACTAATCAGTATGATTTTGTAAACCAGAAAGAATTTGGTTTAGTTGCAATTTAAATCACTTCTCTGATACAATATCATTCCCCAAACTTTTTATTCTTTTTTTTTAAAATAATTTCCCCCTCAACTATGTTCAATGAGCATAACTATGTGATCGGCTCACTACACATTAAAATATAATGTCAAACAAGGAAAGAAAAAAAATGGATTGTTGCCAATTCTGAAAAGAGATAAGACGAAAAGGACGGAATGAAAGACAACAACAAAGAAGAGATAAATGGACTCATATGTTAAGAAGTAAAAGGCAAGCTGTGTTTGAAAGTGACTGGAATAGCAAATGTCACAAGAAGATGATAGGTATGTCTCAACCAATGGTCAAAAACAGAAAATTAAGATAAAATCTAACAGTAAAAAAAACTAAACGAATATCCTAGCATCATCAATATTGTTCAGGAGTGTTCCATTCGATCTCCGACAGAAGAATGAAATTTATAAGCAATCCATATGGATAAACAATCTGAATAAAAAGCTATTTGACAAATGTAGAATGAGTCTGCAACAATTAAGACAAAAAAGAAGAAGAAAAGAATATGAAATATCATTCCAAATCAGATTTTTTTGCTCTCATTTGCAACCAAAGAAAAGTGCATATGATAATATGACTCTTAAAAAGTTTATTTGAGGGATTCAATTACTCATGTCCTTTCACCACAAACACAAACCCAATTGGAAAAAAAAAACAAGAATTGATGTATTTATAGGCCTCCAACTTTGATGGATATTTCAAGAACATAGAACACATTTATATTTTTTATCAAAGGATGTACAAATTCCATAATATACACTAAATAACTTTAAAAGAAAGGTTGTCTTTGCAAAAAAATACCCAAAATGATTCCAAAGCGCATTGGCCGTTCACTGAGAAAGTTAAATGAAGCAATTTCCTTTATCTATCAACAAACAAGTAAAAGGGTAGAAAAAAAATATGACCTTTCCGCCAAGATAAATGGTCTCAACGTCGATGCAAACAGAATAAGAATCCGCCATCACACCAATGGGTATTTCCAAGCACTTTCCTTCAACTCTTTCAATGCATATATGATATATGTAAATGGGTTGATTACTAATAGCCTTTTATACCAAGCGATTCTCCCCCTCTCTCTCTCTATATATATATATATTTATTCAATCAGTGCTTTAACTTAACCTCCCACCGATGCTAACGATTTACTATTCTAACCACAGTTAACGACCGACAGCTTGGCATTACCAAAAATAGTATGCGGAAATGCCGCTCTTATTGCGAACTGCTTCATACTACGTCGTTTCTTACTTGACGTTTTTTATTTAGTGCATGTCTGAAATTTATTTTGACTTAAGTAACCCTCTAAACAAGATATTTCACTATTAAAAACATAGCTATTTAAAATTTTATTTATGTACATTAATAATAAATAATTCATTTTACTAATTCTCAGAATAATATGATAATAGAAATCAAATTTTACGTTATATTACTTATTATAACTTTAAGTCATCCTAAGTTTCAGTCAAATATCATTTTGAAATGAAATTGTAGAGAAAATATTTAATTGAAAAATTAATGTTGGTAATCAAACTTTATATAGTAAGACATAAAATTGACATTGTATGATATTAATTTAAAATAGTCAAAGTATTTCATAATCTTCTATATAAATTTTTGCTCCAATCTTTACAATTAAGAGTATTTTGTCCTGAACTTTTATGGAGGGAAAAACGGCATCATTTTAAATAGTTCAAGGGTAAAATTTATCCATTTTTCCTTATTTTGGAATCACGATTAGTAGAAAGGGTATTTTTGAACTATTTGGATAGTTGAAGTGCATTTTTTAGAAAAAAAACATAATGAGAGATAAATTTCGAATAGTTCAGAAATATTTTGACCGTTTGTCCTTGATTTTAATTATAGTAATATTTATTTTTTACTTTTTAAAGTTCTATATTTATTAAGTACTAATAAATAATAAATTATACATATTCAAATATTAAGAAAATAAATAATCTTAAAAAAGTCAAAATATTTTAATTTTAGATTCAAACATTCAAATTTTAATAAATACAAAGCGTCATCAATTTTCCCGTGATCTGACCCTTACCTCCTTGACCAAGAATAATCTAAACAAAAAGGTAAAGTTGTTCTCTCAATAAAATTGAAATCTTATATGACCTTTTAACAATTTGGTAAGATTTTTGACTGTTGCAATCTATAATTATTAACCACCAATGTAAACTTGCTGACATTAAAAAAAGAAGGGGAACAACGTATTCCCATAATCAGAGAGCGAATACATCACTAAATTTCACCGTGATTGATGTCAAATCATCATGACATTCTCACCCATTTTTTAATGAGTTTGTATTGTACCTTTTCCAGCTTATATTACATTGTTATCTAACTTTTTTTTTTATTTTTTTCCATTTACAAAAGAAAGAAAAAACTTGGACAGTTTTTCATAATTTTATTTGTTTGCTTATTTACTTTTCTATTTGAACTGCTTAAACTTATCAAAAACATTAAGTTGAATAGTGCGCCATATTGTCCGAATATTAGTTATTTTAATAAACTTAATATATTTTAAATATTTCACATTTCAGTAAACTAAAGAGTATTTATTAATTTATTTTTATCTTTGTCATTTTTGCTTCAAATAATGAAGTGTTTACTTAAGTTTCCAGCAAAAAAAAAAAGTGTTACTTAAGTAAGACATTTAAGAGGGAGAGATAAAAGGGTATTTAAACAAATACTCTTACAGTTAAAAAATATTTAACATCTTTTTTAGGTGATGTATAAGTATTTTAAAGTGAACGAGAGGGAGTATTTTACTAAATACCTATTTTGACTATTAAATATTTCTTAAGAATTAAATATTATTAAAAAAATAAATATTTAATATAATGGTATAGTTGAAAGAAAATAGTACTAATTTTTATCTTAAATTTCTAAAATACAATTTTTTAAAATTATTTTTTACTAAAACATATTTATTTTAAAACGAAGAGTCACAAATGACCGATATGGTAATTTTGTGATCTCCTAATTAGTTCTTTGAAAGTAGAGAATACAGGGTCCACGTGTGGTTTTGACCGATGATTGATGTTTATATTCTACGAGGAGTAGGTACCACCAGTAGATGTTTTTTTTTTAAAAGCTTTTAGTATGAAATTGCCTATTGGAATATTTATTACATGGCCTTAGAAACTAAATAACCTTAGTTATGGCTTGACCATCTTCTTTTCATTTGTTCACCGAAAAAAGGTTGACTAATCATCTCTTCATTCTTCAGTGGATAGCCTTATTTCTCTATTTTCTCTTGTTTTTTTGACCTTTTCTTAGTTAAATTGAATTTGATATTCTCAATAAACTCATTTTAAGTTACTTTCTCCCTTAATTTAATTTTTCTATTTTAAGCATATAAACATTATATTTGCTTGATTGTCATCCAAGATTTATGTCGATGGTATATCGAAGATAACATCTCTACCTCTCAAGGTAAGAGTAAGATATGCATACACTCTACTTTTCTCAAATTTCACTAGGTATATTGTTGTTGATTGTCATCGAAAATAAAAAAAACAACATCCCATAACTCAGACTATCAATGAAATGAATGTAAATGATTCATGATAATTTCATCAAATAATGCAGTTGTTCTTGTTGGAAAGAATAGCTTTGGATCTAGTACATCCACGAGAAATGCTAGCTAATTAGACGACCCATTAGTTATTCAACTATTAGTCCTAACACTTTCTATATAAATATCACTATGTTCGTTGGAAGACGCATACTGAAAAGCTAGAAACAACTAGAGTTAAGGCTTGTTTTGCATTCATTAGAGTGCTTTTTAGGTTGTGGACAAAGAAAATTCATATTCTTCGTGGTTGATGCGGGTTCGTTTCCACTAAGGAGAAACTAGTAAGTCTCTCTAACTATTATTTACCGCTTAAATACTATATAGTTCTCAATGACCTCCATAATACAATAACAATAAAAATGATTTAACAAAATTTTGAACAAATTGAATTTGTTCTTGGAATAATAATATCAGTTTCTTGCAGGTTACTATGACAATGTTTGGTGGAATAATCATGTTTCTATACAATTGGAATAGAGTATGAATCGCCGTCAGTGGAGGTTTGGAGTGACTGACTGAGTTGTTTAACGTAATTTTTAAGACGGCAAGAATACCTGAAGAATGGATGTGGAGTACAATGATCCCCTTGTACAAGAACAAAGGTGATATCCAGAGTTACAACAACTATAGGGGTATCAAGTTGCTAAGCCACACTGTGAAAGTTTGGGAAAGGGTCGTGGAGATGAGGGTGAGAAGAGGCATGTCTATTTCCGAGAACCAGTTTGGATTCATGCCGGGGTGTTCGACTACAGAAGCCATTCATCTTATTAGGAGGTTGGTGGAGCAGTATAGAGAGAGGAAGTGAGACTTACATATGATTTTCATCGGCCTCGAGAAGGCATACGACAAAGTACCTAGGGAGGTTCTATGGAGATGTTTGGAGGTTAGAGGTGTACACGTGGCGTACACTAGGGCGATTAAGGATATGTATGATGGAGCCAAGACCAGGGTACAGACAGTAGGAGGAGACTCAGAGCACTTTCCAATGATGATGGGGTTGCACCAGGGATCAACTTTTAGCCTATTCTAATTTGTCTTAGTGATGGATGGACTAACGCGACAAATCCAAGAGGAGGTGTCATAGTGTATGTTATTCGCAGATGACATAGTCCTAATTGATGATACTCGCAGCAGAGTGAATGCTAAGCTGGAGGTTTGGAGACAGACTCTGGAGTCTAAAGGGTTCAGGCTGAGTAGGACCAACACAAAATACATGGAGTGCAAGTTCAATAACAGGAGCGACCTTGAGACAAGCGTGGAGGTGAGGCTTGGTACTCAGGTCATTCCAAATAAATGAAGCTTCAAGTACCTCGAGTCTATTATCCAAGGGGATTGAGAGATTGATGACGATGTCACACACCGTATTGGGGAAGGGTGAATGAAATGGAGGCTCACATCTGGAGTCTTGTGCGATGAAAAAGTGCCACCAAAACTTAAAGGCAAGTTCTATAGGGTGGTGGTTAGAACAATTATGTTGTATGGGGTGGAGTGTTGGCCAGTCAAGACTTCGCACATCCAAAAGATGAAAGTTGTGGAGATGAGGATGCCGAGATGGATGTGTGGGTATACAAGGAGGGATATGATTAGAAATGATGATACCCGGGACAGAGTGGGAGTAGCCTCAGTGGAGGATAAGATGCGGGAAGCGGGGTTGAGATGGTTTGGGCATGTGCAGAGGAGATACACAAATGTCCCAGTGCGGAGGTGTGAGAGGTTGGCGCATGTGAAACTTATTGAGGAACATGACCTTAGATAGGGGGTTGTGGAGGAACATGACCTTCCTAGACCCACATTATGAGATTTTACTAGATATATTGTTGTTGTATGAACCGCCGTCCTTCGTAATTTCGCAATTTGGATGTATGCCACTACTACTATTTAAGTGTTTCCAACTATGAATATTTGATCTCATTTATTTATTCATTTGATTTCAATATATGATCTTTTGTTTGCTTTCACATATATGTGATATGTGTTATTGGTTGTACTAGTACTTTACCAGCTGAATAAGGGGAGGACGTGTGATTCATTATCTGTAGTTTCCATTTGTCAGGGGTGTAAGAATATGCTATTGATTATTAGCTTCACCCCCTTTTTATTTATTTATAATTATTATCATTATTTAAAGGTGTCTCCATACCATAAAAGTACCATAAAGAGAATCCAAAAATATCCTTTCCAAAAATAAGAGTTTAAAATAATCAGTGGACCATAAGAGGCAATAATGGGATTGCTTAGTTTTGTTTTTCTAGTAGTTTCATGTTTTTTGTTTTCTTTTCTCCTTGTTTGGAGTGGTTCTAACACCGGGCAAGAGTATTTTGTCTGGTTGGCGCAGTTCATCACGATAACGATATAGCTAATGAATAATCTTCTCATGGCAATAGACTAATTAATCCATTTAATCAATCAATTAAATATGCATCTATTCAAATGTTAATCTATTTAATCAATCAATCAAATATACCTCTATTCTAAAGTACAATTGTAAGAATTTTTTATGTGAGTTTTCTATATATATATATATATATTTCTCTATTTGGGATTATGATTTGTTCCAAATGCTAAATAAATAATATTCATTCCAAGGCAAATTTGGGATTCTCAACAATATGTTCACAAAATCTCACAATTATTCTGGCATTTATATACAAGTTTCTAACTAGATTGCAAACACTCATGAGAAAATTGAACATAATATTTGTCTAACAATAACAACCAAGCATCAAAAATTACATTCACCTTCTAAAGGATCATTTTGAGAAACCATATTGTTCTTCTTTTTATTTATCACAATATAACAACAACAACATACCCAGTGAAATAAATTCTAGAACGATACTGCAACTACTAATATGAAAAAATAAGCGAGATTACCTACTAGCCTTTTACCCTAATTTGAGTCCTCCATAACCGTCCATAGCCAACTTCTCACACCTCATCACTGGGGCATCTGTGTCTCTCTTCTTCACATGGCCAAACCATCTCAACCTCGCTTCCCGCATCTTGTTCTCCATCGAGGCCACTCCCACCTTGTTCCGGTTAATTTCATTCCTAATCCTATCTCTCCTAGTGTATCCACACATCCATCGTAACATTCTCATCTCTGCAACTTTTATCTTTTAAACATGAGAAATCTTAACTGGCCAACACTCCGCCCCATACAACATAGTCGATCTAACCACCACTTTGTAGAACTTGCCCTTAAATTTTGGTGGCACCTCACAGCACTCTGGAAGCGAGCCTCTATTTCATCCACCCTGTACCAATACGATGTGTGACATCATCGTCAATTTTTCCATTTTCTTGTATAATAGACCCAAGATATTTGAAACTATTTTTCTTCTAGATGACCTGGGTAACAAGCCTCACTTCTACGTCCGCCTCATGAGGTGCGTCACTGAACTTGCACTCTAAGTACTCTGTCTTGGTCTTACTCAACTTGAAACCTTTAGATTCCAGAGTGTATCTCCAATCCTCCGGCTTAGTATTAACTCCGCTGCAAGTCTCGTCAATCAAGACAATGTCATCCACGAATAACATACACCATGTCACCTAACCTTGTATTTGTCGCGTCAATCCATCCATCACCAAGGCAAATAATAATGGACTAAGAGTTGATCCCTGGTGCAACCCTATCACAACTGGAAAGTGCTCCGAGTCTCCTCCTACTATCCTTATCCTGGTCTTGGCTCTATATGTCCTTGATCGCCCTAATGTATGCCATAGGTACACCATAGAACCTCCATTGTCACTTTGTCGTAAGCCTTTTCTAGGTCTATGAATACCATGTGTAAGTCCATCCTCCTCTCCCTATATTGCTCCATCAGTCTCCTAACAAGATGAATGGCTTTTGTAGTTGATCGTCCCGACATGAATTTGAACTGGTTTTCTGAAAGTGACACGCCTCTCCTCACCTTCATCTCCACCACTCTTTCCCACACTTTCATAAAGTGGCTTAGCAGCTTGATACCTCTATAGTTGTTGCAACTTTAAATATCGCCCTTGTTCTTATACAAAGGAATCATCGTGCTCCACATCCATTCTTCAGGCATCTTTGCCATCTCAAAAATGACATTAAACACCTAGTCAACCACTCCAACCCTGCCCTGCCTACGCTCTTCCAAAATTTCCCAAGAATCTCGTTAGGCCCGTTCGCTCTTCCCCTGCCCCTGTACATCCTACAAACAACATCCTTAGTCTCCTCAACCTTAATACTCCTACAATACCCAAAATTGCGACGCCTCTCAGAGTGCTCCAAGTCACCCAACACAATGTCTCTGTCCTCTCCTTTATTCAATAGTATAGAAAGTATAACTACCATCTCTGTCTAATGAGAGAATTTTCCACCAATACTTTTTTATCATCATCTTTGATACACTTCACTTGATCCAAATCACGTGCCATCATCTCCCTCGCCTTGGCTAGCCTGAACAACTTCTTATCCCCACATTTGTCCTCTAGTTCTGCATATAAGCGTTCAAAAGTTGTCGTTTTAGCCGCCGAAACCGTTGACTTCGCATACGCCACCTTCTTTGCTTCCACCTTCCCTTGAACTTCTCCATTCCCCACCAGTCCCCTTGATGTCTACCACGACTACCTCTCGAAACTCCCAACACCTTTCTAGCTACTTCTCTAATGGAACTGTCCGTACTATTATTATCACGTTCATGTGCATTCATTTAACCACTTTTCTTCTTTCAGACATATTATGCATTACTACCACATTCACTTATGGGGGAATGAAGCAAATTCAGTGGGACAAACTTCATGATTGTTCATAAAAAACACATTAGTTTGTTGTAGTCATCATTATATCATTGATATAGTGTATTGGGACTCAAACCCAACATCTTACCCATATGAAGGTTTGTTAAGCCATATTTTTTATGGGACTCAAATTCAATATCTTATCATTATGATGCATCAGGACTCAAACCCGATTTCTCACCCTTAATAGTTCATTGGGACTTAAACCCACCAAAAGGCACGAGATCAACTCACGATATTTCTTAAACATGCCTTCAACTATAATCATAGCCAACCTTTGAAGATATTATCACTGCTAGTGGCTATAGGCTTAAAAAAATTAATATTAAAGGACTTCAATTCAATATGTTTCAAGATCATATTCACTGATAGCCTTAAAGTGATTATTTCAAACTTTTGTGCCACAGATAAAACGAAAGGACCAGTTTTTGAAATAACTCATTTCAAAATGTTGGTACAGTAATAAAAATTGTTAAGACACAATAGTAACATGACAGAAAACTAGTGATTATCAAATTGAATTAATAATTACACAACATGAATTAAAATGAATATGCCATAAGGGACTGCCAATTCCAAATCCAAGTGCACACTGTGTATTCATGCATAGTTAATAATAGACTTAATTAGTAAAACATCTTTTCTGCTGATTTAAAATGGAGTAGTGTTTTTATCCATACTCCTGTAGCTAATTTTATAGGTAAGAAGCAGCTACAACACAATTTTCATGAAAGGAAATAGGGACTAGCCCATCACCAAGTATTTTTTAAGTAAAATAACTGATTGCCACTTTTTAAATTGTTCAAACATTTGCAACTGCAAACACTTTTAAGGTTAAATAAACTGCCACCTTATATTATTCAGATAACTTAGAAACTGAAAACTTAGTGTAGACAAATGTCCTTTAACGGAGTAAGTGTACTCATTAACCAGAATATATATGCAAATGTATACTTGTGTTCAGAATCCAAAAATTGAAAAAAATTATATCATAGATATCCGTGGTGGAGTCAAAAATTTGGAGAATGGTGTGCAAATTTTTTTTCTAACTTATGTTAAGGGTGTGCAAATTAAAAATATACTCATAATAGCTAACATTTAACCCATGTACACCACGTAAATTTCCGGTGAAAGATGTGCACCGGACCACCCTTCACCTAAGGTGGCTCCGCCCCTGCATAGATACATACCTTGTAAAAAACTTCGTGTTGATAACTTGTTGTAACATCAACCTAAAAGAGCTAGTATCATATATATTAAAAGATGAAAGCAAGAACAATAAAGAGATAAAAAGAGAAGAGATAAAAGTTTTTCTTATATCTTCCAAGTATATTTCATATCACATTACATGCCTCTATTTATACTATTACATAAAGGTAAGATTACAAAAGGAATGTCTTAAACAAGACATTAATCACTGACAACATGCATGAGAAAGATCATGGGTGAGGTTATGATAGTGGTGTGCGAGATCTTGAGAGAGGACATGGAGGTGTGAGAGTTAATTACCAGAGTAGTAAACATCCACTCTAGATGTTTCATAACAGAGTTAATATTTTTGCTAATAAACTATACCTTTTTATGATATATAGAGTTTAACAGAAATGACTAGAGAAACATATACCGGCCAAAGAAAACAAGGAAGTAGCACATAAGAAACATTGCAGTAGTTGTTTTGGTTGATTCTGATGGACAAACCAAGAACATAGAGGTGCAATAAAAGTATGGTACAAAACTTTAAGAAGTTGAATCTTTTTCTCCACCACACGGCAATTTTATATGGAGTTCATCATAGAATACCTATGAATAAAAGTATTTTACTGGATATTCCTCGCTGAATACCTACTAACTAGTACTAAGTTTAATTCATTATCACAAACTCCTCACACGACTAGATGGAATGTAACGTTATAACAACATACCCAGTGTAGGAATGTAACGTTATGAAAAACTAAAACAAATACACCCACTAGAAAAAGGAAAAACATTAGGAAGCGAACAATTTTGATAATGTTAATCAGCTGCAGTTATTAATGCTTAATTTGAAGCGTAACTTCAACCATCACGAGACAGTTTAGTATTGATCATTTGAATGATGCATGAAGATTAATACAACGCCAATGATATAAAATATCATTTTTAAAGTTTGTGCATAAGCAGAGGAGCACCATATTGAGGATGAATAGTCACTAATGCAAATGGAGCATGTGCATAAGATGGTGATAGTTCAAAGGAGAATTTTTGTAGTATCATTGTTATTGCCATTTTTGCTTCCATCATTGCAAAGTTTTGTCCAATGCAAATTTGTGGTCCCCCAAATGGGATATATGAGAATTGTCCTCCTGTTGCCTTTGACACTCCTTCACTGAATCTTTCTGGTTTAAATTCCTTTGCGTCTTCGCCCCATATCTCCTTATCATAATGTATTAGGATTACGGGTATAACGAGTCCGACTGGTAGATTAAGGTCTCCCAATTTCACTTCCTCGTTAGTCCTTCTACCAAATATTGGCAATGGGGGAATAGCCTTAATGTCTCATACAAGATCATCGTTACCTACGGAAAAAAGTATTGCATAAGTTGGCAGTAGAATGAGAGTGTTCGGGTAAAGCTTTGACAAGCTTATAAGAATTATTTGTGTAATATATGTCTTATAAACACCAAAAGTGCTTATAACCCAAAATTAGCCAAAAATTATAAGTTACTAAACCCGGAGTTATGTTTTTTTTAGCTTATAACATATAAGCACTCTTGGTCTTACCACAACTTTTAAGTACTACTTTTATCCTAATATATTTTGAAATCAAGTAAATACCTTCTCAAAACAAAACAACTAACTCCTCCATTACAGTTTCGTATTTCGTCCTTCTGCTTGGAAATGTAATTTTTCATTTATAAATTTTGTAAATAGCTCTCGGGACATTTTAGTCATTTTAACACAAATCCTTATGGACACTTCTTTACCAAAAATATTAGATGTTTGTGCTTCTATCCGAACACTTAACTATCTTTTTGTAAAATCAATTTCAACACATAAAATAATTTTCAACACTTAATATTTATCAGCTACTCTCAATTAATTAATGTAAACGTGTACAAGTATAACACTACAATTCCTACCCATTATTAGATTATGATTCCTCTTGTATTGTGATTAGGATTCCTCTTTCCTCTTGTATTAGGATTGTATATTGTACACTATATATATTGATATTAATGAGAAAGACTTCCTAAGGGAAGATTAATATCATCTTACATGGTATCAGAGCCAGACCCATTCAAATTCTTTATTCACCGATGTTGGGCCCCCAAATTATATTATTCACGCTCCTGTTAAGAAGGTCTGGGCGTGCAGGGGAATGTTAAGAGTCCCACATCGGATATAGAATAGGAACATGGACTCCTTATATGAACTTGGACAATTCGCACCCTACAAGCTAGCTTTTGGGGTTGAGTTAGGCCCAAGATCCATTATTTTCCCACATCGGATATAGAATGGGAACATGGACTCCTTATATGGACTTGGACAATTCTCACCCTACAAGCTAGCTTTTGGGGTTGAGTTAGGCTCAAGATCCATTCTTTACATGGTATCAAGAGCCAAAACCCTAATCTAGAAAAAATTCCTACCTTGCCACCGCCCCCCCCCCCTCTTGGCCGACGACAACATTGTTTTTCTTCTTGCCTTTCTTCCTAAATTTCCACCATTCTAATGGAAAATTTGGTTACTCCCACCTCTTCCAATGCTTCTGCTTCTAATGCAGTCGTCATCCAACCACCCACTACCCTCTCCTCACCATTTTTCCATCCGGCTCTCGCCGTTACCAACATCAAGAATTTTATCCCTATAATTCTTGATCAGGAAGATGACCAATATTGGTCATGGGTGGAACTATTTCGTATCCATGCATATGTATATCATGTGCTTGATCATATAGACAACTCTTTCCCTCGTCCTCCCGATATGGACGACACCACATGGCGTCGCCTCGATGCCGTAGTCAAACAGTGGATATATGGCAATATACCCAAGGATTTACTATACACAATCATGAAAATGGGTGCCTCTGACCCTTGATATATGGACACGTTTGGAAGAAATCTTTCAAGACAACAAGAACACTCGTGCGGTGTACTTAGAAGAACAGTTCAACAACACCCGTCTTGAAAACTTCTGTCTTATGTCAGAATATTGCAAACAGTTGAAACTAGTGGCTGACCAATTGTCCAATGTTGGTATGCCCGTGTCCAAAACAAAGATGGTGTGACAATTAGTTGAAGGCCTCCCTAAGGGTGAATATGACACCCTAGCCACGATGATACAATAGGCTGACCCTCTACCAAGCTTCAATAATGCACACTCGCAATTGTTATTAGAGGAGACTCGACGTGCGAAGCAGGACGAGCATAACCAGAAGGCTTTAGCAGTTGAAACGCCCGCACAACCTCAGGCCACCGCCGACCAACAACCTCCGCCGAAAAATATCCAACCGCGGGGTAGGGGTGGCAAGGGCCGCGACAATGGGCGAAGCGGAAAAAGCCGAGGACAACAGCCACAACAGATCAGCAATAACGCTTCATGGGCCGGCCCAGTCTCTGGCTACCCAAATCAGAACTGAGCCACGATTTACGGCTTTCATCCAACCCAGTACCCTTTTCAGCAACAAGGGTTACTGGGCCAGGCTCCAGTTCCGCGCCCACCAGTGTTCCATCAACATCAGGCCCATGTCGTGCAGGCCAATTCCCACAACAACCCTTAAATCAAATCCCCACCTAATTGGGTCAGGCATTCACCAATATGAGTTTGCAGCAGCCCGACGAAAATTGGTATATGGACTCCGGAGCGTCCTCTCACCTCACCCAGTCCGCATGTAATCTTTCCCAATTGTTTCGTTTAAAGTCTCCACAATTTATTACAGTTGGCAATGGTCATCGCATTCCAATTTAGGGCTATAGTCACATTCACACTCCGAAACCTCACCCACCCTTCTCCCTAAATAACGTCCTGCATTCCCCCCACATCATCAAAAATTTAATATCCATTAGGAAATTTACTCGTAATAATTCTGTGTCGGTTGATTTTGATCCCTTGGGTTTTACTGTGAAGGATCTATGTACGGGGACCCCTCTTACGAGATGCAATAGCATAGGGGACCTCTATCCATTCACATCCTCGTCCGCTGTCGGTTCCCGCCCACACACTACCCTAGCTGCTCTGTCTCCGTCAATTTGGCACAATAGCTCGGACAACCAGGAGCTCATGTTTTTCATTTTATTAGAAGTAATAATTTTATTCAATGTAATGGAAAACTTGCCCAGACATGCATTTCCTGTCAATTAGGTAAACATGTTCGTCTTCCGTTTAATTCCTCAGTTAGTATTACGTTTGCTCCATTTGATATCATTCATGTTGATTTGTGGACTTCCCCCGTTACCAGCTCCCTAGGTCATAAATATTATCTCGTGTTAGTAGATGACTACTCTCACTTTCTTTGGATCTACCCATTAAAATTAAGGGCCGAAGTTTTTGCCAAATTTCTTGAATTTTGCACATTTATCAAAACGCAATACGAACGCGCCAATAAATCTTTCCAATGTGACAATGGCCGTGAATTTAACAACTCTGCGTTTCAAAAATTCTGCAACAATAATGGCATGGTCTTCTGATTTTCGTGTCCCTACACGTCCCCTCAAAATGGCAAAGCCGAGCGTCTCATCCGTACAATCAATAACATGGTCTGCACTTTTTTGTTTCATACCTCCCTCCCTCCATCATTTTGGGTTTATGCGGTCAAAATGGTAGAATACGTCCTTAATATTTTACCCACTAGTACCCTCCATAACATGACTCCAACCGAAATCTTACACCATAGGGTTCCCTCCTATGATCACCTACATATATTTGGTTGCCTATGTTTCCCCAATCTCTCTTCCACAGCCTCTCACAAATTAGCTCCACGCACCGCTCCGTGTGTATTCTTAGGTTTCCCGTCGAACTATAGGAGCTATCTGTGCTATGACTTATCCACTCGTCAAATTTACATCTCGCGTCACGTCACTTTTGACGAGACGCAATTCCCCTTTTCCAACATCCAAAAATTTCAAAAATCGGATTACGAATTTTTAGATGAATCAACTCTCTCTTGTCCACCTTCGGGAACTGTGCCTGACTGACACCACTACACCACATCCATCTGCCACCATACATCACCTGCCGTCGGCATCCCTGCCACCGGCGTCCCCCCCCCCCCCGTCGCCGTTTCTTTCCACCTCTAGCATAACTCTGCGTCTAGGTTCCACCAACTCACCGATCACCGTCTCATCCACTGTGTCATCCCAACAGTCTCACTACCATGCCGGCCACAGTCCGACCATCAACCACCACCCAGAAAACCTAGATACCGGACCTAATACACCACCGACGTCGTACCCTACCTTACAAACCTTCTCCCTTTCCGACATACCGAGAATCCCCACAACTCCCTACCACAGTTCACCGGCAAACAACGACCAAACCCACTCGACTCCAACCCCAAACACCGTCAGTGTTCCGCACCACCCGACAACCACCCTCGACAGAAACCCAATCCCGACAACACAACATGCACCATACCCGAATCTGTCGTCACCCAGTCCACCCAACCAGTCGACCAATACCCTTACCCAGCCAGCACCCACATACCGGATGGAAACCCATGCCCAACACGGGATTTTCAAAGCCAAAGTCCAATTTAACCAGTCCACCCAAATAATTTCACCTATACCAAAAAGCCCTAAATTAGCCAAACTAGACCCGAATTGGAATGCGGTCATGTGTGAGGAGTTTAATGCTTTAACGAAACAACATACTTGAGATTTGGTTCCTCGACCAGAGGGGGTGAATGTGATCCGTTGCATGTGGCTTTTTCGTCACAAGTTCAGGGATAGTGGTGACTTAGAAAGATATAAGGTAAGACTAGTTGCAAATGGTACTAACCAGTAGGAGGGCATTGATTGCGGCGAGACATTCAGTCCGGTTGTTAAACCGGCCACCATCCGCACAGTTCTAAGCATTGCTATGGGAAAGCATTGGCCGATTCATCAGCTAGATGTGAAGAATGCATTTCTTCATGGGGATTTATGAGAAATTGTCTACATACACCAACCGTCTGGTTTTGTCCACCCAGCAGCCCCACATTATGTGTGTCGTCTCCGTAAGTCACTCTATGGCCTAAAACAGGCCCCCAGAGCATGGTATGATCATTTTGCACAGTTCATTATACGTCTCGGGTTTACATACATCAGATGTGATACCTCTCTCTTTACTTTCCATCGAGGCCGTGATACTGCTTATTTACTGTTATATGTGGATGACATTGTTCTTACTGCCTCTACTACTATGTTGAAAGATGAGATTATTGCACGACTCAAGTCTCAATTTGCCATAACTGATTTGGAAAAGTTGAGCTATGTTTTGGGGATCTCAGTCACTAGATCCACTGATTGTATGTTTCTTTGCCATCGTAAGTATGCAGAGGAGATCGTGCACAGGGTTAAGATGGACAATTGCAAAATCATGGCCACTCCAGTTGATTCTAAATCCAAACTTAGTGCAATGGTCGGTACTCCAGTGACTGATCCTACTATGTATCGGAGTCTTGCAGGTGCACTTCAGTAACTCACCTTCACCGGGCCCGACATTGCATATGCTGTCTAGCAGGTATGCTTGTTTATGCATGCCCCCAGGGAACCTCATTTTACTTCCCTCAAACGTATCATTCGATATGTTAAAGGCACACTGGATTATGGACTACACTTATACCCCTCTGCACCAAACTCACTATTATCCTACACCGATGCAAGTTGGAAAGGCTGTCCAGACACCCGCCGCTCTACATCCGGCTACTGTGTGTTTTTGGGTGATAATCTCATCTCTTAGTCTGCCAAACGACAAGCCATTATCCTGTTCGAGTGCAGAAACTGAGTATAGAGGAGTTGCTAATGTTGTTGCTGAGATTTGTTGGCTCTGAAACCTTCTCTTAGAGCTTCAATGTCCTTTAAGTAAAACGTCTCTGGTCTACTGTGATAACATATCCGCCATATACCTATCTTACAATCCGATTCAGCATCAGCGAACCAAGCATGTTGAGATGGACATCCACTTTATTCGTGAGAAGGTTTCTTTCAGGCATATTAAGGTATTGCATGTGCCTTCCTCATATCAATATGCAGTTATTTTCACGAAGGGCCTCCCAAGACAAATGTTCCTTGATTTCAGATCCAGTCTTAGCGTTAGGCCTCCTCTCGCTCCGACTGAGGGGGTGTGTAAACGTGTACAAGTATAACACTACAATCCCTACCCATTATTAGATTAGGATTTCTCTTGTATTGTGATTAGGATTCATCTTTCCTCTTGTATTAGAATTGTTCATTGTACACTATATATATTGATATTAATGAGAAAGACTTCATAAGGGAAGATTAATATCATCTTACAGTTAAGCCGATCGGGCTCTTAGTTCACTTACTTGTCAACTTAGGTAGTCCTAAGGATCACTTATATATTGAGGAAACAAAACATACTCATGTAAATATTGGAAGAAAAGAACTTGTGAGGAGTACTTACAATTTTCAAGCGATTTAGTCCTTCCAAATTTGGTTTATCATTTCAAAAGACCTGCAACACCTCCTCTATGCCACGTTCTTGCCACTCTGGATGTAAGCACAACAAAATCATTGTCCATACAAGCAACATTGAAGCTGTCTTTTGTCCAGCAAAATAGAATGGTTTGCACTTGTCTACCACATCTGATATAGTCATTCCAAAATCTTTTCTACCATGAAGTTCAATTTCTTTCAAATTGGACTCAAGTAATATGCCCAATAAGTCATCTTTACTAGTCTCCCCTCCTTCTATTGCCCTCAATCTTTTATATCAATGATACACCTAATTGTTCTTTGAATTTCCTTTTCGATTTCCAGCATTCTTCTGTTCCTTTAGTAGACAAACCTACATAAATAAATTTATTTAAACAAGAAAAGTCTTTTAGTGTCGGAACAATGGGTGTAAATAAGGCTTTGAGGCGTGTAGAACACTATCTTTAAGGTATTAATTACCCCCACTATTAAGAATGATTGTTGTTGGGAATTGGCAACAAACCTTATGTTGGATATGTAAAGCACGTACGGCAATAGTAAATAACTATTACAGTGATCGAAAGGATAAACTACAAAGATTACAACAACAAGTTGTCAATCTCTTGATCTTGAATTGAAACTTTAAATATGGATCTTGTATTCGTAAATATAAGAACATGAACTGCTACACTTGTGGCTTGTAGATCCGCTGAGAATCTGAACGGTTAGAGTCCTTTGATATTCTAGTTCACACCTGAAACACTTATCAACCAATTAGATAATCACAACACCACCGGCTGATTCGAGATATGACTCTCTGCCTTTAAGACAAGATTTCCCCCATATATAGGCTTTATAGAAGTGTGGACAATAGTCTCCCAAGATAAAACAACAAACTATCAAATGTGCAAAGCCTACACAAATGACCTCAGCGAAGAACACGAACAATGAAGATTGCTAAGAGAATGATTGCTTATTAGGAAAACTGATCTCTTTGTGGTGTTGTATACTTGTATGTATATTTCTGTTGTTCATCTATAGAATTGAGCCAAAGGCCTCAATTTATAGGTGTGCAAGATGGCCTTTCAAATACCCCATACATGGATGACATTTAACCCCCAAGTAATGCAGCAACATAATGGTCCAAGTAATGACCATTATTGGGTGGATTCAATGCCATTGAAACCAGTCCGGGAGGCACCGCGGCCCTACTCAGCTCCGCGGCCCTTTCCGACCCGTTCTATTTTACACCTCGCACAATCCTTCCTTCGTTTACCAACAAGGAACACTTGTTATTTATCCAATAACCGTCCATCATTCTATGTCTCAAACATTTCACTTACGTACCAATATCTCTTTTATTAACGAAATTTACGATACTTGGCACTAAGATTGCACGTGTATGGAAACGACATTTCCGACGTGTGGGGCCCCAATCGTTTGAGTCATAAATAGTGGGATAAAATTAATTTTACATTAGTAAATTTCCAACACCTTACAGAATACAACAAAGCCTTTAAAATCTGCAGGCAACAATGCCTAAAAATTTTCCTTCAGAACTTCTCTTAAGAACAAAGATTGATTGAAGAGTAGTTGAGAGAGAGAATGAGAAAACATATTTAAATTTGTGAATAGATCTACATATTTATAATGCCAAAGGAGGAAGTTAATACTTGAAAGATACCTGTTCACACAAACAGTCATGTCCGTTCAAAGAAAGGCACATTTTCAAAACAAGTCTGGTGACTTTTGAATTAGAAAATTCCAGACCAGTAAGGAGACCAGAAATGTTATGTACTATTTGTGAAAACAAATTTTAAATTCCTCCATAACTTATAATTCAAATCTTTCTCAACTAACTTAATATACAAACTACTCCAACAATCCCCCATTTAGCTTGTAATATTAGGCAAATATAATTTCACGCATACAAAAGATATCCTTCGATTTAAACCTTTGATTAGTATGAGCATTTCAAGACTCCAGATAAATCACGGTGGCATACAAGCTTAAACCGAGATCTATATCTTCTAGAATCGGAAATACTATACACATGAAATACTTGTTCTAATTAGAAGTTCACCAATTTAGTTAGCACGAATGTGGCCTTGTGCTACCTTGTGATTCATGAACATTTACAAAATGACTTCTTTTGCTGAGGCGGCACCACCTCTTATATTCATATATGTGAAGTCCTTATCCAAATGAATACTATTATCCTTATTCAGAATGAATAATTTTATACTAACACTTCGTTAAGAGTAGGATCACTCATCCTCCTTTTATAAGATAATACCAACTTCATAGATCATAAGATAATCATGAATTTAGTACTTATCGCCCTTGCTAATAATTTGTTGTTACCCGTTAAACTTTTTAACTAGTGATATGCTAGAGAAGCTGGGTTTCCATTATCAGCAAGTCTAATTCATTTGTCTTAATCCTAAACCTGCAGAAGTATCTTATCAATTCTCTCGAGAACCCTTTAGTAAAAAGATCAACCAGGTTATTACAAGATTTAACATAGACAATGGTAATTATACCATCAGAAATTAATTATCTCACATATTCATGTCTGAGACTAATATGTCTAGATTTTCCATTATAAACTTTGTTATAAGCTCTAGACATAGTCGTTTGACTATCACAATGTAAGGAAATGACTGGCATTGGTTGTGGCCACAACTTAACATCCAACAAAATATTTCTTAGCCATTCTACTTCCTTACCCGCTGCTCCAACAACTATAAATTCGGCTTCCATGGTAGAATGAGTTATACAAGTCTGTTTCTTTTATGCCCAAGAAATTGCACCACCTCTTAAGG
Source organism: Anisodus tanguticus (assembly GCA_034509755.1). Lineage (NCBI taxonomy): Eukaryota > Viridiplantae > Streptophyta > Magnoliopsida > Solanales > Solanaceae > Anisodus > Anisodus tanguticus. The sequence continues at coordinate 30,937,909 of CM067544.1, read as the reverse complement.
TAAAAATCCATCCAGAGGTAGATTTATTTTCATTTGTACTACTTATCTAATTTGCATCTGTATAACCTTCTAATAAAGCCGGAAACTTTTTATAAAATAAACCAAAGTTCATGGTTTGTTTTAAATATCAAAGTACCCTGTCTATTGCTTTCCAATATTCTACACTAGGATTACTAGTGTATCTTGATAATTTGCATACTGGAAAAGCAATATTCGGTCTTGTCCAATGCATAGCGTACATTAGACTTCCTATGGCACTTGCATATTGAAGTTGAGCTACTGCTCTACCGTTATTTGTGGTCAATTTGCACGAAGCATCATATGGGGTATTTGCTCCTTTGACATTTAAATGCTTAAATTTACTTAGTATTTTTTCAATGTAATAAGCCTGACAATGAGCAAAACCCTCCACTATGTTTCTTACTTTGATACCTAAGATTGTATCTACCTCATTTAGATCCTTCATTTTAAATTGTGAGGTAAGGTACTTCTTCGTATCATTCACACCCAACATATTAGTTCTAATAATTAACATGTCATTCACATAAAGACATATAATCACTGCATAATCATCTATAAACTTAGAATATATGCATTTATCAGCACTATTGTGTTGGAAACCATATTTTAAGATTACAGAATCAAACTTTTCATGCCACTGTTTGGGTGCCTGCTTTAAGCCATACATAGACTTAATCAATTTGCAAACCTTATTTTTATTTCCGAGTAAAACAAAGCCCTCGGGTTGCTTCATATATACTTCTTCATCCAGTTCACCATTTAAAAATGTCGTCTTAACATTCATTTGGTGCACAAATAAATTATAAATTGAGGCTAAAGCCAAAAGTACTCTAATAGATGTTATTCTAGCAACCGATGCATAAGTATCAAAATAGTATATTCCCTCTTTTTGTTTAAAACCTTTTGCCACAAGCCTTGCCTTGAAAGTTTGAATTGAATCATCTATATTATACTTCTTTCTGAAAATTCATTTGCATCCAATTGGTTTGGAACCAAGTGGCAAATCTGCTAGGATCCAAGTATTATAAATAATAATGAATCCATTTCATCATTGATTGCCTCCTTTCAAAATGACACATCTCTAGATTGTATTGCCTCCTTAAATGTCTTTGGATCATCCTCAACATTTAATAAAATAGAAATTTTATCAAGTATCATAGTCCTATTGCCTTCAACAAGGAAAGTAATGGACTCCAAGGATATAAAATCTGGAGGCAAATTCTTTTCTTTTCTAGCACGTTAGCTTCTCCTGATTTTTATCGGAGTAACTCTATTATTGCTAGAGCATGGTTCATAATTGGTATCAATTCTTGATTCAATAATAGGCTTATTAACCCTTCAGGTTTCGAAATCAGATTTGAATCTCTATGGAATTTGTTTTCAATAAATTCAACATCCCTTGATTCCACAATCACATTCGAATCCAAATCTAGTGTCATATATACTTTTGAATTTTCAACATATCCCACAAAAACTCCTTTTAAAGCTTTAAGTCCCCGTTTTGATCGTCGAGGTTCTGGAACTTTATAGTATGCTAGGCAGCCCCAAAATCTAAAATAATTTAGATTAGACTTCCTATTTTTCCATACCTCATACGGAGATACTTTGAATTTTTTAGAGGAAATTCTATTATGAATATAACAAGCAGTAAGTAATGCTTCTCCCCACAAATTTGTTGGCAACTTTGAATTTACTAGCATTGCATTCAACATTTTAACTAGTGTTCGGTTTTTCCTTTCTGCCTAGCATTGAGGTGTATATGGAGCACTAGTTTGGTGTATAATTTCATTTTCTTCACAAAAAATTGTATACATGGAAAATATTCACCACCTCTATTACTTCTTAAAATTTTATTTTTCTTTCCCTTTTGATTTTCAACTTCAGACTTATAAATCATGAACATCTGAAAAGCTTGATCTTTATTTTTCATCAAATACACACACACACACACACATATATATATATACACACATATATAAATACACATATATATATATATATACATATATATATATACACATATATATACACACATATATATATACACATATATATATACACACACACACATATATATATATATATATATATATATATATATATATATATATATATATGAATATCTATAAATATGATAAAATATTTACTTCCTCCTCTAGTTAGTATGCCATTTAAACTTTGTGTTTCTGTTGGCTTTTGGAAAAGGTTTCTTTATCATCTTGGCTTGAATACAGATGTCACATGTCTTTTCATCATTTTTTTTGTATGAAATTAAACCATGTTTAGACATATATTTTAAAGATCTAAAGCTAACATGTGTCAATCTATCATGTCATAATGATAAGGATAACTCAACGGTATAAATAGTAGCATTCACTTTATTCTCATTGATACTAAATTTAAACATACCATCACAAGCATGTCCCCTTCCTACAAATAGTCCGTTTTTAATATGCTAACATGTGTCAATCTATCATGCCATAATGATAAGGATAATTCAACGGTATAAATAGAAACATTCACTTTATTCTCATTGATACTAAGTTTAAACATACCATCACAAGCATATCCCTTTCCTACAAATAGTCCGTTTTTGGATAGAATTATTTATCAAACTCTAACACAACTTTAAACCCCTTCTTACAAACCAGACTAGTAGAAACAAGATTTTTTCTTATTTCTGGTACATGTAAAACATTAAGCAACAACAACTTCTTTCCAGAAGTAAAGTCTATTTCAACACTTCATTTTCCATCACTTTGATAGGATTGTAGTTTCCCATCAGAACTTCTTGGCCATTCTCTGTATTTTCATAGGTTTTAAACAGTGACTTATTGTTGCAAACATGAGCGGTAGCACCGGAATCGTTTGACAAATTATCCGCTGACATATGAATTTTCGTGACCATTCCAATTTGCATATCTGAAACCATTGCGACCAAACCATCGACCAAATCATCAAGTCCAAGTTCCACCATATTTGCTTTATTGGAATTTTGGACACTATTATTGTCTGTCTTTTGTTTCTTCCGGAACTTGCAGTCACGCTTATAGTATCCATTCCTACCACAGTAATAACATGTCTTTCCTTTCCTTGGATTGTTAGAACTGGATTTGTCATAATTAGAAGGGCCTGCAGTATCAGCAAACTTTCTCTTGTTTCCCCCAATTTTCTGATCATAAGATTTTTTGTTTCCTTCAACAAAATTCACTTTTGTTCCGGATTCAGACACGTGCTTTTTAACAAAACTTCTAGTCTCTTCTTCAATTCGCAAGTGTTTTTGAATCTATTTAAGGGAAAAATCTTCTGTGGTATGCAGTAATTTCTTCCTGTAACCATTCCAACTAGAAGGAAGCTTGGCAATTATTCCTCCCACTTGTAATGCTTCAAGAACTACCACTTTAAGATCTTTAAGTTTGGAAACAAGAACTTGCAGTTCCTGGACTTGGTCCATAACAGAAATATGATCAACCATAGAGAATTCAAAATATTTCATAATAAGGAATTTGTCCACACCTTGTCTCTCAGTGTTGTACTTGTACTCCATGGCCTTCCATGTCTCTTTTGGGGATTAAACAGATGTGAAAAGATTGTATAGCATATCTGACAAATTGTTGAGAATATGCCCTCTGCACAAAAGTTCATCTTTCTCACGTTTCTTTCGTTCTTCCTTCCTCTGTTCATCAAACCTATCCAACTTCCAGCGAACAAAATTTGTTTCATCAAACCTATCCAACTTAACAAACTCTTGATTCATCACAGAAGCAGATTTGGACTTCATTGCAAGATTAATACCTTAAAATTGTTGGAACAACGGGTGTAAATAAGGCTTTGAGGCGTGTAGAACACTCTCTTTAAGGTATTGATTGCCCCCATAAAACGATTGTTGTTGAAAATTTGCAACAAACCTTACAGGATACAACAAAGCCTTCAAAATCTACAGGCAGCAATTCCTGAAGATTTTCCTTTAGAACTTCTCTTAAGAACAAAGATTGATTGAAGAGTAGTTGAGAGAGGGAGAATGAGAAAACATACTTAAATTTGTGAACAGATCTGCATATTTATAATGCCAAAGGAGGAAGTTAATAATTGAATGATACCTGTTCACAAAAACAGTCATGTCCGTTCAAAGAAAGGAACCTTTTCAAAACAAGTTTGGTGACTTTTGAATTAGAAAATTCCAGACCAGTAAGGAGACCAGAAATGTTATGTACTATTTGTTAATCTTAACTTCCTCCATAACTTATAATTCAAATCTTTTTCAACTAACTTAATATACAAGCTACTCCAACATTTAGTAGAGAGGCAGAACACAATTTCTTTTGTATTTCTGTAATTCGTTAAGGGTCTGATATTTCATATATTTAATGACAGCATAATTTTACAAGTACAAAAGAAAGTTTTGAACATGGAAATGTGATGTACATAAACTATTGTACCTTGATCCTGGTATATAAATTGAACGTCCTTTTTCCATTACATACTCAGCTTGTTCTTCTGAAGTTCAAATACTGTTCTTCCTTCTTCATAGCTACTCCCAAATGCTGTGCGAGAAATGACTTCACTGGTCATTATTTGAAGGTCTGGCCATACATCAACCTCGAATGATGTTTCCTTTGGAACAATCTCCTCCCATTTGCTTAGCATTTCACTACAACTCACATAAAATGCTGGCAGCATATGCTGTACAAAACAAATGAAAAAACGAACAAGTGCTTGTTAGAAATGGGTAACTTCTTAATGTTAAGGCATCTCAATAAATACACATAATTCTTTGTGAAAATCTCCTTTACATGTTCAGGATCTGTGATCAACAGTATTGGGTATGGGCCTAGCCAGATAAAAGAACTTTTACCTGCGAATAATCACTTTTGGGTTAGAAAAAATCTAAAATCTAGAGTTTTTGCTAAGCCTTATTGCAATTGCAAGTAGGGTCATACGGCTGGAATTGGCCCATTCCACATTATCAGTAAGATAGTATAAAAATTTATTAACACTAAAGTATGCCCCATGTTCCATAAAAGGGAACACCTTTCTATATTTGAAAAATTGTTGCATTCAAACTTTCTTCTTTAACCTTTATGAAATGCTCTTATAGCCCTAGAAAACATATTTAAGACCACAAGTTCTAATAGTACAACCAAATATCATCTTCTCTTTCTTAAACCCTGATATATCACTATGTAAAACGAAATGGAGGGAATAAAACTAAATCCTCTATAGAAAAACGCCAAAACCTAAGAATAAACATGTTAGGGTTAGACTCAGTGTATCGCGTTGGCAACATTCAAGCAACCTATAGGGAAACATAGGCAAGAAAGAAAATTCAAGAAAGATTGTAGTGGGTAATCCAAATCCACTACTGTAATTACGGCAAAAATTTTAAGTTTCATATATAATGCTGTACCACTCATTTATTCAAGAGGCATTAACCACCAACTTAGAATTCAAAGGCTCTAATTGCTTTAGTAATGGCTTCAGTGTCCTGAGAGCTACTGTATTTACTGTTAAGATTGATTTTAGAATTTTCGGCCAGTGCTTTACTTGAGCCTCTCTACCTTCCAAGGTAGAGGTAAGTTCTGCGTACAATCTATCCTCCTCAGACCTTACTTGTGGGATTTCACTGTATGTTGTTGCTTTACTTGAGTCGAGGGTCTATCGGAGAAAACATCTCTACTTTCACAAGGCAGGGGTAAAGCTGCGTACACATCACCCTCCCCACCAAATCTTACTTGTGGAGTTACACTCGGTATGTCGTTGTTAAATTTCCGACCATGCAAGTCAAATGAATTTTGCAGCAACTCAAGTTTAGTCTTCAGCTCAATTGCACATTGGAGTTCTGTTTGCCACAAAAAATCCATAAACTATACCTGAAACTTAAATTTCATCCTTTATTATCATTGTGAACAACAGACATCTCTAAATTGTGCAAAATACATCCTACGGCTTCTCTAATATTAAAAACCAATGGCTGTCCAACCATATGTGTACTGTACATGAAGCCTATCAAACTCATTACAACTGGAAACATCCATTGCAACCTACGAACTGAGTTCTCTTACTTCTCTCAATCCGGAAGAAATTGAGAAAACTAGGGCTTTTATTGGTCTTCCTTTGTCCCGTCAAATATTTTTGCCATAATAATAGAATCATCAACATATAAATATAAATCCAAGAAATCGACTGATTAAGCATTTCCAGCAAGGAATTCCAACAACAAAATCACCAAAGAAAGCAAATGCTAAATAGGCATTTAACTACTAAATTAAACAGTTCATTCAGGCATTTTACCAGGCATTTCACAACTCACTTTTCTGTATACAATAGCTTGAATCAAAGAGATCATTGAAACAACTCGAAGTGTCTACCATGATACACTAGATATATGCAAAATAAAATTGTGGCATATAAAAAATTTAAATAATATTTATAGCCTGTTGTATATAGTCTTCAATTGTGTTATCTAGTGATGGAGATAATAAATCCACAAGTGGTAGGATTTTTATACTCGGTGGTGGTGCTGTTTCTTGGGCCTCAAAGAAACAGACATGTATCACACATTTTACCATGGAAGCTAAATTTTTAGCTTTGGGAAAAGAGCAAAGAAGCGAGAGTGGGTGAGAAATATGTTATTGGATATAAAGTTGTGGCCACAACCGATGCCACCATTTCTTTGCTTTGTGATAGTGAGGCAACTCGTCTAGAGCTTATAATAAGATTTATAATGGTAAGTCTAGACACATCAGTTTGAGACATGCGTATGTGAGACAGTTAATATCCGACGGGATTGTAACTGTGATTTATGTAAGATCTTGTAACAATTTGGCAGATCCTTTTACTAAAGGACTTCCAAGAGAAATGATTTATGGAACAAGTCAAGAAATGGGCTTGCGACCAGTTTGAATTAATCAGCAACAATGGAAATCCAACCCCTTTCTATGAATACCCATGGTTAAAAGGTTCAATGTGGTAATAACAAGTTGTTGATGACTGATTAGGTCACACTAGTGTAACTATTGTTCTAGTGTATGTTTTATAGGGTGAGTAATATACTCTTAATGAAATTCAGGTAATGGAAGAATTTCACCTATATAGACATAAGAAGTGGTGCCGCTTCTAACAAGAGTTTTGGGTCGAACTTTTGTAAATGTCTATGAAACCAGGTGGAGCACATGGCCATAATGGTGCTACCTCGATATGAACATGGAAAAGAATAATTGTGTGTTCAGTCTTCCGATTCTAGCATAAGGAATTTTGGCTCAAACGCTTTAAGCCGCCATTAATTTCGTTAGGTTTTTGAAGAACTGTAACTAAGTGAAAGTTCAAATCGCAAGATACTTTCATCTAAGCACTTTTGTTAAATTGAAGACTAAGTGTGGGATTGTTGTATATAGTCTTCAATTGTGTTTGTTAGGAAGATGTGTATGGGAGTTTGTCCCACATTGGAAGAATAAGAAAAGCTTGATGTGTTTATAAGTACTTTTGTACTTGGTATATTAAATTGAAAAGAGTTCATTTAGTTGGGCCAAACATGCATTGGGCTTGGATGTGCTTATAATTGGATTAATAATATGCTAATATATTATTAATCAAAGACTAAATATCATTTAATCTTTTGCTGTTTTTTTTATAAAAAAAAAACGTTGATTTCATGAAAAGTCACAATTGTTCATGAAAGATTACATTGTTTCGTGAAAGATTACAATTGTTCATGAAATGGTACTTGATTCCTTTAAATATGGAATGGCACATGATTAAAAGATCACTTGCAATTTATATCTTCCAACCAAGAAAACTTTCTTTCTTTCAAGCAATTCATGTTCATGAAGAACGAATAAGTTGCTGTAAAATTCGTTCTTAAGATTAGGGAATCCTGGGGGTAATTAGCAAGTTAATCTCATCAGCAATATAGTGGGGGCTAATATTATCCTAAGGACAGAGAATCATCTCGTCCTAATCTAGTTTCTACAATTCATTTCTTATCATACATATCTCTTTTTATAACAATGTTAGGATAATATTATGGAGAACACTATGAAGATGTTTGGTAATGATACTGTGAAACTAGATCGTTTTGATGGAACCAATTTCCTACGTTGGAAGGAGAAGATGTCGTTCCTACTCACTGCTTTGAAGATCTTCTATATTCTAGATCCGAATTTGGGGGCTTTGGCAGAACCAGCAGACGATGACACTGAAGAAAATATAGCAGAACGCAAGAAGCGTGTCGAAGATGAAATGCTGTGCAGAGGGTTTATTCGAACTCCCTCTCGATCGTCGTATGATCTCTACACTCCAATTCGATCGCAAAGGAGATGTGGAAGGCCCGGAGTTCAAATATGATGCGAGAAAAACAAGGGGCGAGATAAGTTTGTTACTTTTAAGTTCTTTGAATTTTCTATGGTTGATGGCACCTCTATACTTGATCAAGTGCATGAATTTCTGATATTGATTTCTAAGTTTAAAGACCTGGACAAAACTATACCGGAAAAGTTAATTGTTGGAGGAATTATTGCCAAATTGCCACCTTCCTGGAATAATTACAGGAAGAAGTTGTTGCACACTTCTGAGGAGTTCACTTTAGAACGATTCGAAACACTTACGAATTGAAGAGGAAACTCGAAATCGTGAGAAGGTTTTGAATGATGCTTCTAGTTCTAAAGTGAACTATGTTACTCAGAAGAATCTAAAGGGTAAGAGAAAGGCAAATATTTACTCCAATGCTTTTAACCCGAATAAAAAGGTTAAGAAGGACATGTCTGAAATCGTTTGTTACAATTGTGGAAAGAAATGCCATTTCAAACGTTTCTGCAGAAACCCTAAGAAGGAGCATAATCAAAACCAGAAAAGGAACACTGAAGAGAAGGCGATTGCTAATGTTGTTGAGCAAAATACCAATGAGATCATTGCCATGCTTTCTGAGATGCATATTGGAATGATCCAAGAGTTGCACATGGCTGGAATCACTACAAGCGATGATTGGTGGTATGACTCTGGTGCTACCACCCATGTTTGCAACAATCGCTCACTCTTCAAAGACTACACTGAGGCAGTGGATAGTCATGAAATTCTGTTGGGAGACCATCATACTAGCAAGGTTCTTGGAACAGGAAGTGTGATACTCCAGTTCACTTCTGGAAAGAAAGTTGTGTTGACTAATGTACTGCATGTTCCTTCCATTAGGAAGAATCTGGTTTATGGTTTTGTGCTATGTAAGAAAGGACTCAAAGTTGTAATAGAGTCCGATAAGATCATCCTGTCTAAGGCTGGTGCCTTTGTGGGAAAGGGTTGTGTATCCGATTGAATGTTCAAACTAAGTATCAATAAAGATGAAAGTTCCAATTATTCTTGTGTGCAATCTTTTGATTTAAGTTTTAATATAGAAAGTACAACTTTTAATCTTTGGCATAATCGTTTGGGACATGTTAATTATCAAACAATGAAATATATGTGCAAAGACGGAATTATTTCTTATAGCAATGAGCATAAAGAAAAATGTGAAGTTTGTGTTTAAGCGAAAATGAAAAGAAAACCTTTTCCAAAGGTTGATAGACAATCTGAAATTTTAGAACTTGTACATTCTGATATTTGTGAGTTAAATGGTGTTTTAACTAGAGGTGGATGTAGGTATTTTATTACTTTCATTGATGATTGTTCTAAATTTACCTATGTCTATTTAATAAAATCAAAAGATCAAGCTTTTGACATGTTTCAAGTTTACAAATCTATGGTAGAAACACAAAAAGATAAGAAGCGAAAATTTTGAGAAGTGATAGGGGTGGAGAATATTTCCCTACTGAATTTACTTCGTTTTGTGAAAATAATGGCATTGTTCATCAAGTTAGTGCACCCTATAGACCTCAACAAAATGGAGTGGCAGAAAGAAAAAATGGAGTTCTAGTTGATATGGTGAATGCCATGATTATTAACTCAAACTTACCTATGAACTTATGGGGTGAAGCTTTACTAACTGCATGTCATGTACATAATAGAATTCCTTCCAAGAAGATAAAACTGTCACCATATGAAATTTGGAAAGGAAGAAAACCTAACATTAGTTGTTTTAAAGTTTGGGGGTGCTTAGCCTATTATAAGGTCCCAGATCCTAAGAAAACTAAATTAGGTCCAAGAGCTTTTAAAAGTGTATTTGTAGGATATGCAGAAAATTCAAAAGCATATAGGCTGCTAGACTTAGACTCAAATGTAATTGTGGAATCTCGAGATGTAGAGTTCTTTGAGAATAAGTTCCGGAGTGATTCCAACCGTGTTAATGAGTCCTTGCAAATACCTCAAACAGAAACAAGTTCTAATGCTTCTCTTAACAGTGATAGGTTAAATCCTAATGCTTCTAGTGAACTTAGAAGGAGTGTAAGAGTTAGAAAGGAGAAGAATTTGGATTCAGATTTCATAAATTCCCAAGCAATTTCCTTTCTTGTGGAAGGAAATAGAGAAGTTGTTACCAATAAAATCCAAATCGTTCTCAATGTTGAGAATGAATGTGATGACCCAAAGACATTTCAAGAAGCAATGGCATCTAGAAATTCAGCTTTTTGGAAAGAAGCAATAGATGACGAGATGGAGTCTTTAATGGCTAATAAGACTTGGGTTTTGTCGACTTGCCTCCGGCTCAAAGGCTATAGGATGTAAGTGGGTTTTCAGGGTAAAGAAGAGTGTGGATAATGAATCAATCAAAGTTTTCAAAGCTAGGCTTGTTGGACAAGGATTTAGCCAAAGGGAAGGAGTAGATTATTTTGATACTTATGCTCCTGTGGCTAGAATTGCATCTATAAGAATATTGATAGCTTTAGCCTCTCTGTATGATTTGCATATTCATCAAATGGATGTAAAAACTGCTTTTCTAAATGGTGAATTAGATGAAGAGGTGTACATGAGACAACCTGAAGGTTTTATCCTTCCGGGTTATGAACATAAAGTTTGTAAGTTAGTTAAATCATTGTATGGTTTAAAACAAGCTCGAAGCAATGGGCATGAGAATTTGATTATGCCTGTTTTGTCTAATGGTTTTATACATAACTCTGCTGACAGGTGTATATATTCTAAGTTTACAAAAGATTATGGTGTAATCTTGTGCCTTTATGTAGATGATATGTTAATCTTTGGAACAAACATAAATGGCATAAATGAAGTCAAAGCCTATTTGAGTTCTGTTTCAAAATGAAGGACTTAAATGAGGTTGATACCATATTGGGTATCAAAGTTAGAAGAAATAGTGGGGGTTATTCCTTGAGTCAGTCTCATTATGTTGAGAAGATGCTTAAGAAATTTGAACATTTGAACTTCAAGAAGCTAACACTCCATATGAAACATCATGCAAACTTAGTATGAACAGTGGAAGATCTGTGGCTCAGCTAGAGTATGCTAGTGCAATAGGTAGCTTGATGTATGCTACACATTGTACTAGGCACGATATTGCATTTGCGGTTTGCAAACTTTCTAGATTTACTAGTAATCGGGTACAGAACATTGGCGAGCAATTGGAAGAATTTTTGGTTATTTGAAAAGAACCAAAAGTTATGCTTTGCATTATGGAAATTTTAAAATTTGTACTTGAGGGATATACAGATGCTAGTTGGATATCTAGTGATGGAGATAATAAATCCACAAGTGGTAGGATTTTTATGCTCGGTGGTGGTGCTGTTTCTTGGGCCTCAAAGAAACAGACATGTATCACACATTCTACCATGGAAGCTGAATTTTTTGCTTTGGGGGCAGTAGGCAAAGAAGCGAGTGGGTGAGAAATATGTTATTGGATATAAAGTTGTGGCCACAACCGATGCCACCATTTCTTTGCCTTTGTGATAGTGAGGAAACTCTGTCTAGAGCTTATAATAAGATTTATAATGGTAAGTCTAGACACATCAGTTTGAGACATGCGTATGTGAGACAGTTAATATCCGACGGGATTGTAACTGTGATTTATGTAAGGTCTTGTAACAATTTGGCAGATCCTTTTACTAAAGGACTTTCAAGAGAAATGATTTATGGAACAAGTCAAGAAATGGGCTTGCGACCAGTTTGAATTAATCAGCAACAATGGAAATCCAACCCCTTTCTATGAATACCCATGGTTAAAAGGTTCAATGTGGTAATAACAAGTTGTTGATGACTGATTAGGTCACACTAGTGTAACTATTGTTCTAGTGTATGTTTTATAGGGTGAGTAATATACTCTTAATGAAATTCAGGTAATGGAAGAATTTCACCTATATAGACATAAGAAGTGGTGCCGCTTCTAACAAGAGTTTTGGGTCGAACTTTTGTAAATGTCTATGAAACCAGGTGGAGCACATGGCCATAATGGTGCTACCTCGATATGAACATGGAAAAGAATAATTGTGTGTTCAGTCTTCCGATTCTAGCATAAGGAATTTTGGCTCAAACGCTTTAAGCCGCCATTAATTTCGTTAGGTTTTTGAAGAAGCGTAACTAAGTGAAAGTTCAAACGCAAGATACTTTCATCTAAGCACTTTTGTTAAATTGAAGACTAAGTGTGGGATTGTTGTATATAGTCTTCAATTTTGTTTGTTAGGAAGATGTGTATGGGAGTTTGTCCCACATTGGAAGAATAAGAAAAGCTTGATGTGTTTATAAGTACTTTTGTACTTGGTATATTAAATTGAAAAGAGTTCATTTAGTTGGGCCAAACATGCATTGGGCTTGGATGTGCTTATAATTGGATTAATAATATGCTAATATATTATTAATCAAAGACTAGCACTTAGCACTTTGCACGTGCACGAACACGAGCTTAAATATCATTTAATCTTTTGCTGTTTTTTTTATAAAAAAAAACGTTGATTTCATGAAAAGTCACAATTGTTCATGAAAGATTACATTGTTTCGTGAAAGATTACAATTGTTCATGAAAGGGTACTTGATTCCTTTAAATATGGAATGACACATGATTAAAAGATCACTTGCAATTTATATCTTCCAACCAAGAAAACTTTCTTTCTTTCAAGCAATTCATGTTCATGAAGAATGAATAAGTTGCTGTAAAATTCGTTCTTAAGATTAGGGAATCCTGGGGGTAATTAGCAAGTTAATCTCATCAGCAATATAGTGGGGGCTAATATTATCCTAAGGACAGAGAATCATCTCGTCCTAATCTAGTTTCTACAATTCATTTCTTATCATACAGATCTCTTTTTATAACATAGCCTACACAACATTGCCATGCTTTTAAAGTGGCCACAGGAACGTGAATTGTGTGGTTTATTTATTGTAGTACATTACTATTTAGACACTTAGAATTACAATTTGTTTTGATTGAGCACATGAAAACATGATAAAATGTTTCTGTTAGTCATTTTAGGCTCAAATTTTGTACGAGTTCTCAAGCATCCATTACATAGATAAATTAACCATTTAAAAATATGTCACATCATTTATTATATGCATTAGGCTCAATAAGTAAAACCTCAGGCTTGTGAGGCTAATGCTTATAACTAAAGGAGCCAATTATTTTATATGGTTAACTTAAGAGGAATGGAGTAGGTATTTTAGTAGATCGTGATTTAAGGGAGCTAGTTGTTCAGGTTAAGAGGTTTAACGACATGATGATGGCGATTAAGCTAGTCGTTGGAGGTCTTACGCGGAATATAACTAGTGTTTACGCACCACAAGCGAACTCAGACGAGGAGGTCAAGATGCGCTTTTGGGAGGATTTGGATGAGGTTGTGAGAAGTATTCCGCTCACTAAGAAGTTATTCGTAGGAGGAAATTTCAACGGGAACCTCCGGCCAACTTCAAGGGGTTACGATGATGTGTATAGAGGTTTTGGATTTTGGGATAGAAAAGATAGAGGTGCCTCGCTGTTATTTTGCAAAAGCCTTTGAGTTGGTGGTAGTTAACTCAAATTTTCTGAAGAAGGAAGAACACTTGGTGATCTTTCATAGTTCGTTGGCTATGACTCAGATAGACTACTTACTACTTAGGAAGGCTAATAGAGGTCTCTGTAGAGACTGCAAGGTTATCTCGAGTGAGAATCTTACAATCCAATATAAGCTCTTGGATATGGATTTAGAGATTAAGAGAAAGAGAAAGAAGAGGTCAGTGTGTGAACGGTGTAGGATCAAATGGGGTGGATTGAAGGCATCAGAGCTTAGGAGATGGGGGAAACATTGATGGAGATGGGGGCTTGGGAGGAGTAGTGGGGATGCTATCAGTATGTGGGATAAGACAACTAGTTGCATTAGGGAAGCAACAAGAAAGGTTCTAGGGTCTCGAGGGGTAACGTTGGTGGACATCGAGGGGATCAGTGGTGGAACGGAGAAGTTTCAAAGAAAAGTGAAAGCAAAGAAGGCTGATTATATGATGTTGGTAGAAATCAAGGACGAAGAGGATAAAATGATCAATAGAGAATGTATAGGAAGGAGAAGAAGGGGTGAAGTTAGTGATGGCGGCGGCAAAAACGACAACTTTTGAACGTTTGTATATAGAACTATAGGACAAGGGGGGAATAGAAAGTTGTACATGCTAGCCAAGGTGAGAGAAAGGAACGCTCGAGACCTAAACCAAGTTAAGTGCATCAAAGATAAAGAAGGAAACATATTGGTGGATGAGGCACTCATTAGACATAGATGGCAGGAGTACTTTCAGATTCTTGAATTAGGAGGGGGATAGGGACATTACGTTGGGTGATTTGGAGAACTCTGAGGGTCTTCGAGATTTTGGGTGTTGTAGGTGTATAAAGATTGAGGAGGTTAAGAGTGTTATTCATGGGATGAGCAAGGGGAAAGCGATCAGGCCAAATGAGATACTCGTGGGGTTTTGGCAGAGTATATGCAGAGCGGGACTGGAGTGGCTAACTAGGTTGTTTAATATCGCTTTTAAGAAGGACAGAATACCCAAAGAATGGTGGTGGAGTACGATCATCCCATTGTACAAGAACAAGGGAGATATTCAAAATTGCAACACCTATAGGGGATCAAGCTACTAAGTCATACTATGAAGATTTTGGGAGAGTGCGGAGATGAGGGTGAGGATGAAAGTGTCTATTTTTTTTAGAATAATTTAGATTCATGTCGGGATGTTGCATTACAGAAGCCATCCATCTTGTGAGGAGAGTGTGGAGAAGTATATGGAGATGAAGAAGGACTTTCATATGGTGTTCATTGACCTATAAAAGTTTTATGACAAAGTCCCAAAGAGGTGCTATGGAGATGCTTAGAGGCTAGAGGTATACCTATAGCATACACTAGGGCGATTAAGAACATGTATGATGGAGCCAAGAATTGGGTAAGGACAGTGAGAGGAGACTCAGATCACTTTTCAATCATAATGGGGTTTCACTAGGGATCATCGCTTAGTCTATTTATTTTTTTCTTAGTCATGGATGAATTGACGCCATGATTTATGTTATTTGAGATGGCATAGTATTGATTGACGCGACTCGCAGTAGAGTTAATGCTAGGCTGGAGATTTAGAGACAACCCCTAAAATATAAAGGGTTTAGGTTGAGCATGACTAAAATCAAGTACTTGGAATGCAAGTTCAGTGATGTAACACATGAGGTTGGCGTAGAAGTGAGGCTTGATAGCCAGGTCATCCCCAAGAGAGGAAGTTTTAAGTATCTGATGTCTTTAATCCAAGGTAATGGGAAGATCGACGATGATGTCTCACATTGTATTGGTGCGGGGTAGACGAAATGGAGGCTCGCCTCCAGAGTCTTATGTCATAAGAATGTACCACTAAAACTTAGAGATAAGTTCTACAGAGTGGTGGTTAGACAAACTTTGTTGTATGCGGTGAAGTGTTGGCTACTTAAGAAATCTCATGTCTAGAATATGAGATCTGCCAAAATGAGGATACTGTAGTGGATATGTGATCATATCAGGAGAGATAAGACTAGGAATGAAGAGATCCGAGACAATGTGGGAGTAGCCTCTATGGTGGACAAGATGAAGAAGCAAGGTTGAGATGGTTTGAGCATGTGAAGAGGAGATGCAGATGCACTGCTGAGAAGGTGTGAGAGGTTGATAGTGACGGTGTAAGGAGAAGTACATGTAGGCCGAAGAAGTATTGGCAGAGGTGATTTGATAGGACATGACGCATTTTCAGCTTACCGAGGACATGACCTCAGATATGAATAGGCTTATGGAATAGCTAGTATTAGCATTATTCTCGTAGTTTCTTGTCCTTCTATTTATGCTACTACTTGTTGTTTCTTATTTTTGGTTAACACATTATTTGACTCTGAATGATATGTTACACTTTCTCTATTATTTTCTATGTCTTATTTGCTCTGATTTGTTTACTTCTATATTGTCATTTTCAAACTGGTTTGTTATGTGTTACTTGAGCCAAGGGTCTTTTGGAAACAATCTCTTTCTCTCTCCACGAGATAAGGGTAAGGTCTACGTACACCTACTCTCTCCAGACCCAATTTGTGGGAATACATTGGGTAATGGGTATGTTGTTGATGGTTAAATTTATGCGTAATAGGCGCTTAAAAGGACTCCAAAAAGCTTTTCCAAAATTTGAGTCGAAAATGTCTAATAAGAACACCTGATCCTTTTCAATTGAAATAAACTGTAGTCCGAGTACCTAAATAAAATTTTCAAACAAATATAAAGGGTTCTCGATTTATTTCTCCTTTTGTTATATAAAGGATGAAATTTAAACTTGGGGTATTATTTAAGGATGTTTTTCAATAAAAAAACTCTTGAATATTAGGTCAATGGTTATTCAAATCACAATGTCAACTCTTCAAATATACAAGTATTTGAACTAGGCGTGGCCAGTGGGCTGGGCTCGGGTCTGGCGGGGTCGGGGTCGGGTCTAGCGGGGCCTAGCGGGGTCAGGTCTGGCGGGACCTGCTCCAGTCCAGTCCCGTCCCGATCCCGATCCCGTCGGTATCGGGGCGGGGTCGGGTCGGGCTCGGGGCGGGGTACGGTCGGGTTTTCCTTTTTATTTTTTATTTTTTAAATAACATATGTATAAAAAAAAACTCAATAAACAAAACAAGATAGTGTAATAAAAACATCCCAATGCTGTTTTTGTGCCTCTTATATTATTTAATAGACATATGATTTTTTTGTAATACAAATACAATTGTCTAAAATCTAAATTGCAACTTTGTGGTGTTGTCCAAAAGTTGCAAATTACATAATAAAATTGCAATTAAAAAAATTACATTCTCAAAAAAACTGTTCTAATTGCTTGATGATTTCCTGTGGTTCTTCGGTTGGAATTGGTATTTGTTGGTCAAATTGATCCACGTCGCTTCCACTACCTTCGGTTAAGATTTCGTTGTAGTTTTCATCATCTTCTTCGTTGATCTCCGATTGACCGCACCTTTCTCCGCTCCGCTCGTATCCAATCTCGAATAATCGCAATTTCCAAGTGTCTCCGCCAATGAGTGTCCGTGGTCTCCTATTTGATATCCGCTGCGAGAAAAAGCGCTTTCGAGACGCATTTGATGACGCTTGAATGTTCAAAAGATCTCGAGCCATCTATGAAAGTGTCGGAAAGGCCTTCTCATTCCCCTCCAAAGATTCAAAGCAAGTCTTCATGTCCATCTTCATTGATAACTTCTTGATACGGTACGAACCCCGCAAAACAAAAATATCCAACTCGCTAATTTGGTTAGTAGTAGAGGTACGGCCGCACACTCTATTTCGAGGCTTTCAATACTAGCCGCGAAACGCATGTCTTTTGTGAGGTTGTGTTGAAGATGAAGAAGATGGTATGGAAGCCGGTAAGTTACTAGCATTTTCTTGTTGATAAAATCTATATATATTTTTGCATTGGTGTTCTACGCTAGACACCGCTTCTTCTTTAGTTTGTTCAATAGGTGGTGGGTGATTTAGATTTTTGGGACTTGGAGGTGGTAGTACTTCTATACAATCGTAAATAGTTTCAATTAGTGATTTAGTACCGTCTATTTTAATAGTAGGATTTAATACAGAACCAATAATATAAATAGAGGGAATAGGAATAAAATATTTTTTTATTTTGACAAACATTTTTTTAATAGTCGCCTTATAATGGTTTTTCCATATATTCACTAAGTAATAAAAATATTAGAGTTATATAAAATAACATAGTTGAAATAGTAGGATAATATATACCGAAAAATTCTTTTGTTGCTTGAAAAAATTTCTCTAAAAATACAATAAGTTCGGAAATTTTTACCCAATCACTATCTAAAATCATATCAGTTGGCTTTTTATTATGAGAATTAAAAAATAAAGTTATAGGTAATTTATAGTCATAAGCAACAAGTAGTTGCTCGTATAAAGAATTCCACCTAGTGGATACTTCTTGTGGAATTCTTCTATAAGGTAGTCCAGAATCGTGACAAGTTTTTTTATATTCTTTTCTACGTTGTACTTTATTACTTTTAAAAATAAAGTTTATAGCAAATTGTATTTTACTAAGAATGTCTTCAAAAAGTGATAGACCATCCTTTACAATTAAGTTATATATATGTCACGCGCATTTTATATGAAAATGGTCTGGAAAAGATGGAGTTAAACTATTTTTTAACATTGTAATTGCGTAATTGTTATTAGAAGCGTTATCTAATGTAATAGTCATAATTTTATCGGTAATTCCGTAATAATCGCACACTTGATAAATATTTTCGCAATAAAAGTACCGGTGTGCCTATCATCTATATATCTATACGCTAAAATACGTTTTTGCATAGACCATTTATAATCTATCCAATGACAAGTTACGAGTTAAATAATCATGGCCGTTAGTACTACGACCTATATCGACGTGATGATACTTTGCCATTAAAATGATATAATGAAAAACGTAAATATTGTTGATATTCATGCGCGAATTTAAATACATCTCTCTTAACAGTTGATCTAGGAAAATCGTTAAAAGCAGGATTATATATATCTCTAATGTAATGAATAAAACCAGGAGATGAAGGAAATGAAAAAGGCAAACCCTCCACAACAACTAATTTTGATATTGCTTCCCTATCTCTATGTTTATTGTATTTAGAGCCTACAATTCCCCCCGTCATAGGGTTAATTTGGCCCTGTACTTGATCCGGGACAGTATCAGTATGTGAACCTTATCTCGATAGAGCGGGCGTTTGCGCACCCGATTTTGAATCCTGGTATTGGGCATACATAGCTGGATGAGCACTTACTACATGTCTAATTAAACCCCCCGTCCCACCGTGACCTTTTCCAGTTTTAAATTTTAAAACGTTTTTACAAATTTTACATATGGCTACTTGATTCTCTACGTCCCTATCAAAAAATGTCCATGCATCTGATTTTAATGGTCGTTTTGCTGGACCTCGTCTCATACTAGGGGGAATAGGAGGTATTTCAGTTGAAGGTGCACTAGTGGGTGTGTTGTCATCAACATTAGTGGGTATATCATCTAGATCATCGTCTAAATTAAAGTCTTCTTGAGTTCCAGAAAATAGCTCCTGCTCTAAATCTAATGGTATTGTAGGAAAATGTTGAGTATCAACAAAATCATCTGTGTAGGAATAAGATGACTAGAAGAAGTACCCTTGCCCTGGTTGCCCCTACTAGAAGAAGCACCCTTACCCTTACACTTAAACATACATTTTAATCCTTCCATTTTAATTATGATAATAAATAATTAAAGACAATAAAATTAAGTGCACTAAATAAAATAAACAGACAATAATAATTTAATGAAGGAACGAATGTACCAAACGCCGACGTAACGTCGACGTGTAATCGAGAGGTTAAAAATTGAAACTTTGCTCGATGGAAGTTCCTCAAGCTAGTTGCCAACTTCACTCCCAATTCCCAAATGAATTAATAAAATTGAATATTTAGCAAACAATGTAGACTTGTAGAGAGATATATTGAGAAATTAGAGAGATTGTAGGAAGATTTGTGAGAAAGATGAAGAGAAAATGAGTTATTTATAGTTGAAAAATTGGGTTAAAGTGTAAATATAATAACTTATGGGTTAAAAATAAATATTAAGGGGTTGGGGGAGGGGGGGCCTAAAATGGCCGTTGGCCAACGGCCATAATCTAAAATGATCGTTGGTGCAACGGTCATTTTTGCAAAGAGGGGAAAAGGTCGGGGTCGGGCTCGGGCTCGGGACGGGCTCGGGGCGGTCTCGGGTCAGGCGGGCCTAGGGCGGGCTCGGGTCTGGCGGGACGGGACATCGTCCCGTCCCGAGTTCGAGTCCCGCCCCCGTTATTTTTTATTTTTTTTTAAGCGGGGTCGGGACGGGACCGGGGCGGGCTCGGGTCGGGTCGGGTCGGGCGGTCCCGGCCCACTGGCCAGCCCTAATTTGAACTATTGGGAGAGGCTCTTGTTGTTGGAATGTTATTAATCTCTCCGTTTCATTTTATTTATCCCTTGTTTGACACTCACCTTAAGAAACTATTTATTGTTTTACTAAATCATCATTATTTATTGTGCTTCATAATTTTAAATTTTACTACTATTACTTTCTATAATTACTTAATGATTAGGTAATATTTAAAAAAAATCTTAATTTATTAAAATAAATAAATAAAAACAATAATATATTTTTAATATAAAAGTCAAGTCCGTTATACTTTTTGATTATTTATACCCTGCCGTCCATATCCCTACTGTTAACGGGATGGTGTCAGAGTAAAAAATTTAGCCCAACACTAAAATACCCGTACCCGCCCCCATAACCCATAACACGTCGGACCCCCACTCCAAATTAAACCACCCACATGAATTAAAAGAGCTTACTGGCTGCAGATTAAAAGAGCTTCCATGGCTGTTGTGGACGAATGCTCCAGATCTTGAATTGAGAGCGAGTAAATATGCCTCAAATTAAATGAATCTGAACTTTAAGATTTCTGCAACTCAACAATGTAAGGACCACCGATCGGAACCAGAGCTCAATTGTCGAATGAGAGCCTCGAACAAACAACCTCACCAGATCGGGAACTTCAACCTAGAAACTCGACTGCGTACACGACACCATATTCTCGATCAACGATTTGAAGTGACAGACTTTAGTGGCTAACCAACAGAGTCGTGGTGATGCAATGAAGGAAACCGATGGTTTTGGTGGTTTCAGGGTGTGGTGCTGGAGGCTGCTCTATTTTTTTAGAGGAGGATATGGAAAAAGGACGGTGGAGATGGGGTGTTTTCCGGCTGGTTTCACGGTGGTTCGATGCGGCTGTTTTGGGTGGTTTAACAGAGAAAACCAAAGAGCTTGCAGCCATGGAAGCTCTCTTAACTGTGTTGCTCCTCTCCCGTGTTCCCTGAGTGTAGTATAGGTGAGGGTGGCCAGTGGGCTGGGCTCGGGATCGTCGGGCCGGGTTTGGCGGGATCGGGGCGGGATCGGTATAGGCGGGATTTGCCGAAGTCCCGCCCCGATCCCGATCACATCGGAATCGGGATCGGATCCGGGGCGTTTTTTTTTTTACTTAATTTAAAAAGTTAAACATATATAAAAAAACTCAATAATTAAACAAGACAAATAGTGTAATAAAAACATTTCAAGACTATTTTTGTGTCTCTTATATTATTTAATAGACATATGATTTTTTGTAATACAAATACAATTTAAAAAATTACATTCTGAAAAAAATCTGTTCTAGTTTTTGATAATTTCCTGTAGTTCTTCGGTTTGAATTGATATTTGTTGGTTAAATTGCTCCACGTCGTTTCCACCACCTTCGGATAAGATTTTGTTGTAGTTTTCGTCTTCTTCTCCGTTGATCTCCGGTTGACCGCACCTTCTCTGTTCCGCTCGTATCCAATCTCTGAATAATACTACAATCTCCAAGCTGTCTCCGGCTAATTAGTGTATGTACTCTCCTATTTGATATCTGCCGGCAGAAAAAGTACTTTCAGACGCCGTTGATGACGTGTGAATGTTCAAAACATCTCGGGCAATCATTGAAAGTGTCGGAAAGGTCTTCTCATTCCCCCTCCAGTATTTTAGCAAGTTTTCACGTCCTTCTTCATTGAGAACTGCTTGGTATGGTACAGAACCCTGCAAAACAAAAATATCAAACTCGCTAATTTGGTTAGTAGCGGTATGGCCGCACATTCTATTTCTGAGACTTTCAATACTAGCCGCAGAAACAGCATGTCTTTTGTGAGGTTGTGTTGAAGAAGAAGAAGATGGTATGAAAGCCGGTAGGTTACTAGCACTTTCTTGTTGGTAAAACCTATATATTTTTTTGCATTCATCTTCTCCGCTAGACAACACTTCTTCTTTAGTTTGTTCAATAGGTAGTGGGTGATTTGGATTTTTGGGACATGGAGGTGGTAGTACTTTTATACAATCGTAAATAGTATCAATAAGTGATTTAGTGTCGTCTATTTTAATAGTCGGATTTAATACAGCACCAATAATATAAATAGTGGGAATAGGAATAAAATATTTTTTTAATAGCTGCTTTATAAGCTGGTTTTTCCATATACTGACTAAGTAATAAAAATATTAGAGCTATATAAAACAACATAGTTGAAATAGTAGGATAATATATACCGAAAAATTCTTTTGTTGCTTGAAAAAATTTCTCTAAAAATACAATAAGTTCAGAAATTTTTCCTCAATCGCTATCTACAACCATATCAACTGGATTTTGATTATGAGAGTTAAAAAAATAAAGTTATAGGTTTTCTATTGTCATAAGCAACAAGTAGTTGCTCGTATAAAGAATTCCACCTAGTGGGTACTTCTTCTGGAATTTTCTATAAGGTAGTTGGCAATCATGACAAGTTTTTTTATATTCTTTTCTTCGTTGTATTCTATTATTTTTAAAAATAAAGTTTATAGCAAATTGTATTTTACTAAGAATGTCTTCAAAAAGTGATAGACCATCATTTACAATTAAGTTATATATATGGCACACACATTTTATATGAAAATGATCTGGAAAAGATGGAGTTAAACTATTTTTTAAAATTGTAATAGCGTAATTGTTAGAAGAAGCATTATCTAATGTAATAGTCATAATTTTATCAGTTATTCCGTAATAATCGCACACTTGATAAATATTTTCTGCAATAAAAGTATCAGTGTGCCTATCATCTATATATCTATACGCTAAGATACGTTTTTGCATAAACCATTTATAATCTATCTAATGACATGTGACCGTTAAATAATCATGGTTGTTAGTACTACGGTCTATTTCAGGATTAATAGCCACTTTGCCATTAAAATGATATAATGAATAACGTAAATATTATTGATATTCATGTGCGAATTTAAATACATCTTTCTTCACAGTTGATCTAGGAAAACCGTTAAAAGCAGGATTATATATATCTCTAATGTAATGAATAAAATCGGGAGATGAAGGAAATGAAAAAGGCAAACCCTCCAGAGCAACTAATTTTGCTATTGTTTCCATATCTCTATGTTTATCGTATTTAGGGCCTACAATTTCCCCCGTCATATGATTAATTTGACCATGTACTTGGTCCGGGACAGTATGTGAACCTTGTCCCGATGGAGCGGACATTTGCGCATCCGGTTTTGAAGTCTCGTATTGGGCATACCTAGCTAGATGAGCCCTTGTTACATGTCTCATTAAACCCCCCGTCCAATTTGACCTTTTCCAGTTTTAAATTTTAAAACATATTTATAAATTTTACATCTAGCTACTTGATTCTCTACGTCCCTATCAAAAAATATCCATGCATTTTATTTTAATATTCGTTTTGTTGGACCTCGTTTCATACTATGGGAAATATGAGGCATTTCAGCTGAAGGTGCACTAGTGGGTGTGTTGTTATCTATATTAGTGGGTGTATCATGTAGATCATCGTCTAAATTAAAATCTTCTTGAGTACCAGAAAATAGCTCATCATCTAAATCTAATGGTATTGTAGGAAAATGTTCAGTATCAACAAAATCATCATGTGTAGGAATATGATTTTGTTTAGAAATAGGACCCTTGCCCTTGTTGCCCCTACTAGAAGAAGCATGACCCTTACCCATAAGCATACGTTTAAATCCTTCAATTATAAATTTATAATTGTACTAATAAATAATTAAAGTAAATGAAATTAAGTGCGCTAAATAAAATAAACAGACAACAATAATTAAATGAAGGAACGAATGTACCAAACGCCGACGCAACGTCGACGTGTAATCGAGAGGTTGAAAATTGAAACTTTGCTCGATTGAAGATCCTCAAGCTAGTTGCCAACTTCACTCCCAAATGAATAAATAAAATTGAATATTTAGTAGAAAATGTAGACTTGTAGAGAGATTGTAGGAAGATTTGTGAGAAAGATGAAGAGAAAATGAGATATTTATAGTTGGAAAATTGGTTAAAGTGTAAATATAATAACTTATGGGTTAAAAATAAACATTAAAGGGATAGGGGGCTGGGAGAGGGGGGAAGGCCAAAAATGGTCATTGCACAACGACCAAAATGTCCAACAACGATATTTTTGCAAAAGGGGGAGGGGGGGCTTTTTCGGGCGAGATCAGGGCGGGACCGGTTCAGGACTGGCAGGCCGGGACGAGTCGGGATGAGACCATGTCCCGTCCCGGTTCGAGTTCTGATACCGATTTTTTTTTTTTTTTTAAAACGTCAGGTTCGGGGCGGGACCGGGCCGACCCGGCCCACTAGCCAGCCTGTGAGTGATGAAAAGAAAATTGAGTGCTCCACTTTGTTAATCTATATAAGTTTAATTGGAGGGGTCCGACGAGTTATGGGGGACGAGTACGGGTATTTTAGTGTTGGGTTGGTTTTTTTACTCAGATACTGCCACGTGTCATCTCCGTTAACAGTAGGGACATAGTTAGAAGTTTGATGGACGGTAGCGGTATAAATAATCAAAAAGTATAACGGGGGAAAGATTTCAAGAATAAATGAAAGTAGAGGGATAAATTCGACCCTCGTGATGTATATAGTATTCTTAATTTTTTGCGAAAATTATTTTTTATCACTACTCTATTCATTATCCATCTCTTCCAATTATTTGTTTCACCATACCTCCATCATCTATCACTATTGTTCAACTTCCATCTCATGCCATTATTTTCGGTCACCTTTATCGCTAGCTATCATTACCACGGAATTACTATTAAAATCTTTTACGGTAGTTATCACTATCGCCATCATTGTTAGCTACTACTGTAAAAACACCACCAATCACCACTACAGAACAATCACAGAGGATTATCACCTTAAGTTAACTTCTGAAAAAACTTTCGCCTTGAACAATGTTTTTTATGTACCTTCCCTTCGTAGAAACTTAGTTTCTGGGGCACTTCTTAATAAAGCTGCCTTAAACTTGTTTTTGAAGCTGATAAAATAATTATTTCTCGTATAGGAGACTTTGTTGGGAAGAGATATCTTAGTGGAGGTCTGTTTGTACTGAACATTATTCAAGAGACTATCAATAATAATGTTTCCAGTTCTACTTATATTGTTGAGTCTGTTGATTTATGGCATGGTAGACTAGGTCATGTTAATATTGTTTCTATTGAAAGACTTAGAAAAATGGATTTAATTCCCGCGATAAAAGTTGATGAATTTTCTAAGTGTCCTATGTGTGTAGAAGCAAACCATGCTAAGAAAAAATTTAAATATGTTACTAGTAGAAAAATAGAATTGCTTGAACTAGTACATTCAGACTTAGCTGATTTCAAGTATTATATTACTTTTGTTGATGACTTCTCTAAATACACTAAGGTATATCTTCTTAAATCTAAAGATGAGGTTGAAAGCATGTTTTTTAAATTCAAAGCAGAAGTAGACAATCAATTAGACAGAAAAAATCAAGAGGACCTCATTTCATGGTCTGCCAAGAGGCAAGCCACTTTATCCCATTCGAGTGCAGAAGCAGAGTATAGAGGCGTTGCAAATGTTGTTGTTGAGATCTGTTGGCTTCGAAACCTTCTTTTGGAGCTTCAGTGTCCCTTGCGTAAGGTGTCTTTGGTTTATTGTGATAACATATCCGCCATATATTTATCTCATAATCTGTTTCAGCATCAGCGAACCAAGCACATTGAGATGGATATACACTTTGTTCGTGAGAATGTTGCTCTCGATCATGTTAGGGTGTTGCATGTGCCTTCTTCGTATCAGTATGCGGATATCTTCACGAAAGGTCTTCCTAGATAGCTATTCCTCAACTTCAGATCCAGTCTTAGCGTCCGGCCTCCTCCCGCTCCGACTAAGGGGTGTATTAACGTGTACAACTAAATATAGTCCATATATTTAGTAATATTTAGTGTTGTATAATTATGGCAGATATAGGATCCCTATTGTATTAGGATTCCATATTGTACACACATTATATATTTGTATTAATGAGAAAGACTCCCAAGGGAGATTAATACAATCTTACATTTACTTTTCATCATATATTGTTACTAGTTTTGTTGCACAAGTTGAAAGATTTTCTTTATCGAATCTGTTGGTATAATCTGAGAATTTACGTATGAGTTTAATTTCAGATCTATCTTCGTGAAGTATGACAAAATATATTATTCAATTTTAGTTATGAGATTTTTAATCTTATCATAGTGTGAACACTACATATTTTTTGCGAAGAAAGAGTCTCGAAGGTACTACAACTTGCGTGGAAGGCTAGGATGACTTTTTGAAAGCGCGAAGATAGAAGATATCGTGAGGAACCAATGCCACCTATGCTGAGAATAGGTCCCGAAAAAGTGGCCCCCTTTCATCATCTATAACAGTTGCCACGCAACAACTAATAGAAAGAATTTCGACGCTCCTCTCAACATTCTCAATTACACTTTTTTTGCACATTTTATCATTTCTACGTTACAGATATCTTTGTGTTTTGGGGAGGGAAAATATCTTTTCTTTTATTTGGGATATAAATTGTGAATTTTTTCCTCAAAACAAATAAATGTGATAAATACTTGGATACTAAAGAAAAGGTGGGTACTTTTTCTAAAATTTATTTTTTAGTTCGATATAAATAGTTAATTGAGATTGAAATATTAATACAGAGAGAACAACTTTAATTATTTAACAATGAAGCAAAGCTCAACACTCATGGTAAGTCAAGAAGGAATTTGTGGAGGGCAAAAGACAGGACAAACGATAAACTAAAAAAACTTTTACCATAAATTTCAAGTGCATCTCTGTTTAGTTGCATCTTCCGGATAATAAAACTTCAAAAACCCAAAGTCAAGTTCCCTTTAATATATAAGATGAGGAAATTATGCTAAAAATAAATAGAAAATATTATCATAAAGAATAAAAGAAACATATATGTGGATAACGAAATTTTATGGAATTTAAATCTGCAAGAAATTAGGATTATATTTAATTCAAGATTTATTAGTTCAAATAAATATTATTGGCTAATATAATTTAATTATTATTTAAGTCCAATAAATATGGATTTAATTAACGGTCCAAGTTCATTGGACCAGTCCATTGATTTGGGCTACAAATGATGAGCCCACTTCGTTAAGCCCAAGAAGTCATCTTCAATGAGGCCAGTTGGTGACATGTGTCAAATGACGTGGCACGCCAAGTTAAATAAAAGATCCAATGAGATCATGTCACATGTCAAAATGATGAAGCATGCCTAGTCAAATTAAAGATGAATGAAAATGTGTCACATGTACAAGTGACATGTCCCGACCAATCAAATATCGCCATGTCAATTTAAATATGATTGGCCGAAAGGAGTCTGTCCTTATCACAACTCCCCGATCCTATTATAAATAGATGTCTCAAAATTCATTAAAAAGAAGAAGAATTCTAGCAAGAAGCCAGACATAACTCGTGGATCAAACACCCCAGATTTCTCTACAAGTTACAGAATTCAAGCACTCAAGTATTTCTCTAGAAGTTCTAGAGATCTAGACGAAGATTCAAGATCAAGCTTCAAGCCCCTGAATCCAAGTACAAGCACAAGATCAAGCTTCAGACCCATGAGTTCAAGTACAAGTCAAGATAAAATCCATCAAGTTCAAGATCAAGCTCTAGAGCCCTTGAATTTATTATCGCAAAGAGAATCAGAGAATTCATAGAGATTGTAACACTCATATTTGAAATTAAATACTACGATTGTTGTGATATTTTCTGTCTTGATTATTATTTCTCGACGCGAATTTTACTGTCTACAAATTATGGCATGCCCAGTGGGACAATCTCTACCTCTCATCTCAACCTTTTGAACATCAAAGTTCAAGAACGTCGAAATAGCCTCAAAGAAGATCAACTCCAAGTCAGCTTCCTCTAAGGCTGCAGACTCCAAGTTCTCTGCTGATGTGAAAAGCATCATCGGTGTTACCTTTGGAAGCTTTAGACTAATTATGAAGAATAAAGCAAATATGTTGGGACAAGAAGCACTCCAAGGGTCGTCCGCATCAACTCATGCTTTTGGATCTTCATCCTCAAAGGAAACGAGATCCTCTAACAATGCATCGAAATGAGGAAGCACTATTACTGAAAAGATTAAGAAGACTCTAGCTCTACTTGATCTCTCTGGATCCAAGAACTCTGCCATGAAGAAAGATGATGATACTTCAAGCGACGGATCCTCCCCACTAACACTACACGAAGTAAGCCAGATGAATATGAACCTATTTTACAATCCATGTTATTCTTCAACATCCCCAAAAATCATGCAATAGTGACTAACGCTTCATCTATGGAGAAGACATTAGCAAACTTGACAAAAGTAATCGACGGTTTGGCAAAGCATGTGCAAAACCAAGACGCTCGGATTTATAAGTTGATGGAAAAGATAGATGGATTGATGGAAGGATCATCTATCCATGCACCAGGGAAAGGTCCAGAAGTACAAGAGACTAAACCTCGTGCAAAACAAGCACCACCTACCAAGGAAATTGCAGTCTCTTTTGAAGAGATGATTTCAATTTACCAACTAAAGGAGTTCATCGAAGGGACTTTAAAGAACAAGTATGAAGTTACCGCTAAGTCTTCTCATACATATGTAAAGTCATACACAACAAGGATCGACGGCTTCAAGATGCCCCCCGATTATCAACCTCCCAAGTTTCAGCAGTTTGATTGCAATGAAATCTAAAGCAATATGTTGCGCATTTCGTTGAAACTTGTAACAACGCTGGAACTTTTGGAGACTATCTTTTCAAATAGTATGTCTGATCCCTCAAAGTGAATGTCTTCGATTGATACACGACCCTCGAGCCTAATTCTATTGATAGTTAGGAGCAACTAGAGCAAGAATTCCTTAATCTCTTTTATAGCGCAAAATGGACTGTGAGCATCATGGAACTTACCAACACCCGCAAAAGAAATGACGAACCAGCTATCAACTTCATCAATCGATGGAGAAACACAAGTCTAAATTGCAAATATAGGCTCAGTAAAGCTTCTACCATAGAGATGTGCATCTAAGGGATGCATTGGGGACTTCTCTATATCTTACAAGGTATTAAGCCAAGGTCCTTTGTATAATTAGCTACTCGCGCTCATGACATGTAGTTGAGTATGCCCTCTACTGGAGGCGAAGTGATGTATGTCTACGACCCGCGCAAAGGAAAAGACAAGCAAGAAACCAAGAGGTGGTGCAATTTTGTACCCATAGTGACAACAAAGAATCCATAAACGTCAATGTCTCACCGGTAAAGTTCGCAACAAAGGTGAGCAAAAAGCAGAGTGTGAAGGCCCTATCAAGGCATCACAAGCCAAAAAGAGACCTCGAAGGAGATACAAGAAAGAGAATACCACTTCCAGGATTGTGATGTCCCTGAAACTTTTGATGAACTACTCGAGCTAAAACTCATTGAGTTGCCAGAGATGAAGAGGTCTGATGAAGCTGGAAGAAATAACGACCCAAACTATTGCAGGTATCATTGACTCGTGGGTCACCCTCTTGAGAAGTGCTTTGTCTTCAAAGATATAGTTATGCAATCAGCCAATGAAAAGAGGATTCTGCTTGATGATGAGAAGGCAAGTTCTAATCAAGTCTATATAACCTTTGGCTCTCTCGATACGGTCCAAATATGCAGCTTTAAAGAACATAAAAAGAAAGGACCGTTAGAGGAATATAAAACCTCAGTTGATGAAGGTGATGATGATGTTTGGATTTTAGTTACTCGGCGGAGGCGCTACAAAACAAGTGCATGAAAAGAATCTCCTAAACAACCAACTAGGAAGAGGATGGTGAGAAGACCAAGGAAGCAAAAACTAGTTGAGCATCCGAAGAAGACAAAAGTGGAGGTAGACCACTACCAGAAACCACAATGTCCTGTGACTTTGGAGGAATTTTCACCAAGTTGGTTATGCGCCAAGAGTGCTCGAGACGACATCGAGGTATAATGCATCAATACTGATGAAAAAAAAAGAATAAAAGTGCAGCATTATCTCCATCATCATCTGTAAAGCTTGTTGAGTCCTATTTTCAAAAAATGCACGTATGTGATACAAAAATCACATTCACGGACGACGATCTTTTACTTGGTCAAATGATGCACAATCATCCTTTGTATATGGTGGGTCGTGCACTCGAAAAGAGGATAAATAGAATTTATATAGACTATGGATCTAGAGTTAACATTCTTTCTATTCGCACGATGAAGGAACTTGACAACACAACTGAAGAATTTTCTGAAAGTCGCTTGATGATTCAAGGATTCAATCAAGGGAGCAAAGAGCCATAGGTGTTATTAAATATAGGATCACCATCGAATATTTACAATCAAGTTGCAGCATGCATGTGATCAATGCAAAGACTTCATACAATATGTTAATTTGCAGGTGTCGCGCCCTATTTTAACCTGCTCGGTCAAAGCAGAGCACAACGTATCCGGTGATTCCTGGGTCGGATTAAGGAGTCGCCACCTAATTATTTTATGGTGAATTAGGACACCTGAATATTAAATAAATGCTGCAATGTAACTCCAATTTTAAGGTCTACGAAACTAATGAGATTCTAGGTAGGGGTTCTTTATTATCCTAAAGTAAAGAGGTTAGGCATCCTTTAAGATCCGCTAACTTGCGGTTATCCGGTCAAACTCAGGTTAATATTATACTAAAAAAAATGCATGTTTAAAGTATGAACTTAAAATGATGTTGCAAGTATTTAGTAAAAGGATGCATTTTGTACAAGTATGCATTTGTATGGTTTTTAAAGAAAAAATACATGTAAAATTGAAAAAGTATGCATTTGGGACAATTAATAGCAAGGAGAAAAAAAACGAATAATGCCAAAGAAGTAATTTTTGGAAATCATTTTGAGTTGTACAATTAATAAAGTAAACAGAAGATGATCAGAGTTTGTTTTGAAAATTCTAAATATGCATGACGAGCCTAAAATTAAATAAACTAGCGGAGGGTTTCTAAGTTTGAATTAACCGAGCCTACAAGTAAATAAGCTAGCGGCGGGTTTCCAATCTTAGACTATCCTATGAATTAATTCTAAGTCTACCTATTCTAAGAATTTCAATAATTACATAAGTACAATAAATAATAATACAATACAAAGCGAGATGAAGCTGAATTTAAAGAAAGTAAAAACAACAAAATAAATAAACTCCGAGGAATATCTGCCTTTATTTACTTTATTCCCTTCAAGCTGTCAAAAACAAACGGTTAGAGACAGTTAAAAAAAAATAACTTCGGATCCGTATCCAAAACAGTGAGTGTTTTGGTCACGGGGGGCTCAGACTTAGATTTTGAAAAGACCATTCCAATCACGTCGTGGCTGCAAACATATGAATAATGTGGTTATTTTGATTGCCTCGCCTACTAAACATGTTGGTCTCTCGGATGAAAAAGAAAAGATCACTATAATCACGTCGTGGCTACGAACATATAACTTGTTGGTTATTTTAATCGCCTCGCCTACTAAACATGTTGATCTCGGATGAAATAAAAAGGTTTAAGTCTCATCCTTTCCCAGAAGTTATATTTCCGTCTTTCAAACGGTGGAGGCCTCAAAATCGACGGATATTTTTCATCGACCAGTGTAATATCGTGTTCAAATCAGCAAAATTAAATTGGAAACAGTAAGCAGCAGCAGTAGGCAGTAAACAGTAGCAGTAAGCAGAAAAATCGAGGCAAATTCCGAAAAGACGCGGTGTTTAGTTTTAAACAGTAAAAACGGTAATCTAAAACCGAGCAGCAAACTGAAACAGAAAGCAGCGCCCGAACAGACGCGATATTTGTTCAAAACAGTAGAAACAGTAGAAACAGTAGAAAAGTAATATATCCGTTGCATGGATGTTTAAAACAATAAACTGAAAACAGAGAAACGAAAAGGCGCGGCCTCGAATTCAATTTCATCGGCCTAAATGCAGTATTAATTAAAAATAATAAAACAGTAAAAAAGTAAGTTATCCGTTGCACGGACGTTTAAAACAATAAACTGAAAATAGCGAAACGAAAAAAAGCGCGGCCTCGAATTCAATTTCATCGGCCATGGCGGTATTTATTTAAATCAGTAAAAATAATGCCAAAACAGTAAAACCGAAACCGAGAGGCATTTTTCGAAGGAACGCGACCTCAAATTCAATTTCATCGGCCTAAGTGTAGTATTTGTTCAAATCAGTAAATGCCCGATCGTAGAATCAAGCACAAGATCTGTTCAAATCAGCAGACGATCAGAAGTACAGCAGCCGAACATAGCAATAGCTCAAAATGGAGCAGCAATATGACTATGAACCCATTTTTTAAATGTAGCAGCAGTGGGCTTAAAAACATAACAGAAATGGGCTTGAAAACACAGCAGAAACCCAAATGTAGTGTCAGTTCATATTAAATACAGCAGTTATGCTTTCAATACATCAGAGTAGGTCATCAGTTCATCTCAAGATGAAGCAATCTCATTGGGATAGCTCATGTGTAGTATTCGACAAAACATGGTAGCAGCTCATTCACCATTTAGGATTGGAGAACTCCCCTCCAAGTCATGCAAAGAAAAGAAAGGTGAAGAATGGGATCATTTCTATGTATTCCAAAATAAATGATGACCAAATAAGCCCAACACACAAAGGAGGATACCCAACATTTTCAATATAAACACTAAAGATAAGCAGATGACCAAGTTCAGGTTTCGGGCTTCAGATATCAAAAGAATAGGCAAACAGGTCATATGAAGAGGCAGAAAGAAAGGGAGAAATGCTGATGGTATACTGCATGGTTTAAAAGAGTGAGCCTGACATTTCTAGTAGACCAAAATAGGATTATGAAGCCATACAAATACCTAAATGAGAGGGGGAAATTAAATTCATGAAGTTACAAACAGAGACTAATTCAAAACTAGACTAAACACACACATAAAATTAGGTTGGTGTCTGGTAAAAAAGGCAGATTGATAACAAGCCCACAAGGTATAACATTGGCTATCTTAGGAGATTTCACATGAAGTCATAAAGGCATTATCATAGTGACAATAGGCAGAACAAATGCATATTCAACCTAACCAACCAAGTAGAATGCCACATTTCAAATATGCAGAATCATCTGAGACAAACTGAGTATACCAGACCCTATTCCTGCTGCAATATGAAACTTAAGAAGCATTGAGGCAAGTAAAACATTACATGACTAATTTGAGGATCATACTGGACATGTGAGCATCTAAACATGTCAATCTTCAAATACAGTTGGTTGGCTAGGCCTAACTAGACACACAATCAATCGATTAAGAAAGAGGTGTCATATTGACTCAGGAGATTTTGCATGCTGAAGTGGAGACAATTTAACATTCCAATAGGTGAGGTAACATGTAAAAGTAGTAAACATATATGACACACAGAAATAGTTAGATTACTCTTTGGAAATAACATTTTAGATAGGAAGAACTATTAATGGCCAAACTAAACAGATACGATCATGCTCATGTTGTAATATTAGTCATAGTGACACTCCAGAACGAGACACAACATGATTAGGCTGGTATATATACATATACTCTTATCAGACACAAGATGATTCAAGAGACAACATAGACATGGTCCATGTGAAACTCACTAGATATTACAATGGCACAAGATGACTTAAGAGGCTTTACATGCTAAGGTGTAGGTTTTTTAGCACTTGAGCAGGTAATACAAGCCTTATAACTAATTCAGTAACCTTCGAGGCACACAAAATGAGCTAAACCATTAATCACGGGTGACTCAGATATACATGGTCATTTAGGTAAGACATACACATAGGGTCATGGATTGGCTAAACAGAGTCTTTAAGAGGTTAAACATGTTTCTTAGACCAACATCATATGAACCAAACATTAATAGTTAACTAAACAGGCTAACAAATCTGATATACTTAGACATTGATGAACACAGCGACGTAAAAACTACTACATAATTAACACAAAACACACATAAATGCAGAAATATAAAGTTGAGAGGAGACGAGTTTACGGACCTTCTCCGGGCAGCGAACCGAGGCTTCGTCTCGAATCGTCGACCCGCTGGGAGAAGTTTGTTTAAACAATTGAAAATAACAGAATGTTTTGCGGCTTTGCCGAGCCGGAAACGAGAGTAAAAAGGGGATTTTTCAGAATCAAAAAGCTTGTTCAAAAGGGAGATTTCTCTGTTGCTGAAACCTTTGCAAACAGTAAGAAAGTATGGATTTTTAGTCGAGTATTTTTCAAAAACCGAGAACTCTTTTTGTTGTTCCACCAGAGCCCCCCCCCCTTTTCACACAGTCCCAAGGGCTCTATTTATAGCTCAGAGTTGAAGGTTTCAACGGCTTCTTCAAAAAGTTTAGTTTGAAATTTGAATTCAAAGAGAAGAAAGTGACGGGTTTTCTCTCAGATTTCGAAAAGGAACAGATGATGATAAAGGGGTATGGATTGGTGCTTTTACCCATCAAATTTGAAGAGGTAACCGAAGGATTTTTGGGTTTCCTCTTTCACAGTTATTGTTGCAGTTTTTGCAGGCCTAAATCTTCAAGAAAAGGGACGGGTGATGCGAGAGGTCGATGGTGGCAGGTGAGGGGCGAATATCCGGTGGATTTGAGGTGGAGCCGGCGAAGGACCGCCGGATTTTAGGGAGGGTCATCTGGTTTTTGGAGGCCTCGTTTGGTTTTGGGTTGTTGGTGATGTGTGTGTTTGGACGATTTGTTAATGGGAATGGGCTAAGGGGTAGGTTGGGTCGGGTATTGTGCTGGTGGGTATTTTGGTTGGGTTTTGGATGATGGGTTAGGGAATAAGTTTTGAGGAGTAATATGGGTTGGGTCGAACTGGGCCTCGGTTGGGTATTGGGGGTGTCCAATTGGGCTGGCCGATTGGGGGCTAAAATTTAGTTGGGTGAAGGGCTGGTTCGGTTGGGCAGAAAAGGGTTGGGCTTTGGTGGGTTGATATTGTTTTGGGTGAGGGGGAATAAATGGGGAGTTGGTTAAAAAATAAAAGAAGGGGGAGTTTGGGCTGTTGCGGGTGGGCCGAAAATAAAGAGGGGGAGTTGTTTTGTTTTGGGTTGAGTAGAAATTATTTTGGGTTGGGGAAATAAAATGGGTTATGGGTTTAAAAATATAAAAGGGGTTTAAAAATAAAAAAAAGCATTGAAGAAAAAATGTAAATTATTAAAAATAAGATATAACGATATGATAATAATAAAACACAATATTTGCGAGATGTTTAATGCTTGATAAAAAGTGGAATGCGATTCAATTTTGCGAAAATAACATAACATAGAATATTAGGGGAATTATGATTACGACTTTAAAAAAAGGCAAATGGTTGTAGAAAATACGAATAATAATAATGAGAATAATAATATATATGTATATATATGCCTATATGTATATATATAAAAAATATTTTTTGAGGTGTCGAAAACATTTAAAATTGTAAATAAATCGAAAAAGATGGGACAAAATTGGGTGTCAACAACAGGCCATGGATACACGAGAACAAAGTTGTCCCATCCTCCTACTACCAATGTTTTATGTATCTCAAAGGCGGCGTCGAAAAAAGATAGTTGTCAATGATAAGCCATTTACAGAAGCTGAGTCACACTTCGCCGATGCAAATTTCTACTTGAAAAACTATATTGTGAATGAAGTAAAAGTCGACGATACGGCCAAGAGTGATAAGATTGCAACCAAATGACTAAGGTGGCAGCTAGAAAAGTCAAAATTGGCATTGAGGAGCCTCACTCCAGTCCAAATAAAGTGAATATCATATCCTTGAAGAAGAAGATAACTCACGTGCTCCACTACATTCCAAAGGTGAAGAAGTCGGAAGGCAAATCATCTGACACTCAAGGAAATATGCTAGGAGGGATAACTCTTACTAGGAAATGAATTGAAGAAATAAATTTATCCTCATAGCTGCTTGGAGAGTTCATGGCTCAGAATCCACTGTAAAATATGTCACTCGGTACGAAACATACAAATGAAGGCTTTGAACCAAATTATTTGTCAAGGTTGGGTACAAGCCCAATGAGCCATAAAGGTTAGGGAAACTTCCATCAGAAGTTGTCATGATGAAATCACGTGAAGGTTTGGGATACATAAAACTTTTGCCAGTCTGCATCTCCATAAGAAGGATAAGTAACAACTACATAACTATGGAAGATAAGTTTGTGCTTCCAACAAAAAGCCTTTGATGTTTGATCGATTTGGAAAGTCAACTGCAAAAGCTTCTGTATTTGAGAGGTTTGGGCCATTGAAAATGAAGAAGAATAACAATTTCCACAAAAATTGTCAAAGCATAAAAATACCTATTTTGCCTAAAACTTAGAAGGATTTTGAAACAAAACTTGTGGTTTCATATGGGTAGATACTAAAAGTAAAGTCACACATTGTGGTTTATATCAAGGAGTATGATAAAGATGAGGAAAATGTAGGTTATTCATAACATATTATTGCACAAATTGATCGAGATACCTTATCTCAAATGAAGGTGGACGAGAAGTTGGAAGATATTTCCTAGTTTTACCACATATTTTTCAATGATAGCGATCATTAAGAGGATGACCAACATTGGAAAAGCTCTACCAGAACTTGAAGAAGGGGTGAAGACCACTGTAGACTCCTTGAAAGAAGTTAATATGGGTATTGATAAAGATCCAAGAGACACCTACCTAAGTGCTTTTCTAACAGATGATGAAGAAAACGCTTACATGGGGATACTCAAAGAATATATGAATGTGTTTTCTTAGAGTTATAAAAAGATGTCTGGCTTAGATCCCCAAGTAGTAGTCTATTACCTTACAGTCAATAATGGTGCTCGTCCTATTAAGCAGGCCCAGAGATGCTTCAAAACATACTTGGTTTCTTTGATTGAAAACAAAGTTGACAAACTCATTGAAGCTGGCTTTATTCGTGAAGTTAAATACCCTACATGGATTTCGAGTATTGTTCCCGTAAGGAAGAAAACTGGCCAAATTTGAGTTTGTGTTGACTTCAGGGATCTCAACAATGCATGCCCTAAGGATAATTTCTCAATTTCTTTCCTAGAGTTGATGATCGATGCTACTAAGGGTTATGAGGCAATGTCTTTCATAGACAGTTCGTCTGGCTATAACAAATTTGCATGACACCAAAAGATGAAGAGCTTACTACATTTCATACACCCAAGGGTATTTATTGCTATAAGATGATGCCTTTTGATTTAAAGAATATCGGTGCCACATATCAAAGCGTTATGCAAAATATCATTGATGACTTGCTCTACAAAAATGTTGAATGTATGTTGATGACTTGGTGGTAAAATCAAGAAAGAGGAGTGACCACTTGTAAGACTTGAGAATGGTGTTCAAGTGACTTCAGAAATATCAACTTCGAATGAATATATTGAAATGTGCCTTTGGAGTTACTTCTGGAAAGTTCCTTGGTTTCGTTGTTCGACATCGAGGAATTGAAATTGATCAAGCCAAAGTTGATGCAATTTTAAAAATGCCCAAGCCTCAAAATATTCATGAGTTAAAGAGCTTGTAAGGAAAGCTAACATACATTAGGAGATTCATCTCGAATCTAGTTGGAAGATGCCAACCATTCAGGCGGCTCATGAAGAAGGGTTTTCCTTTCATGTGGGACAAAGCTTGTACGCCTTTGAGAGTATTAACTTATATTTAATAAATCCTTTTGTTCTTATAGTCCTTGTACCTGGAAAACCATTGATACAATATATTTCAGCATGAGAGAGGTCGGTTGGAACGATGTTGGCCCAAGAGAATAGTGAAGGGATAGAAAACTCTCTTTATTAATTGAGCAGAATGATGACACCAAATGAGCTGAGTTACTCGTCAATTGAAAGTTGAGTTTGGCCATAGTCTTCTCGATTAAAAAGTTGAAGCACTATTTTCAAGCTTATGTCATTCATATTGTTTCAAGGCAAATACCATCAAGTTCGTGATGTCAAAACCAGTCCTCAGTGATCTAGTAGCAAGATGGTACCTCCATTTCAACAATTTGAAATTGTGTACATCCCTCAAAGGTTGTGGAAGGACAGGCATTGGTAGATTTCTTAGCTGATCACAAAAAACTTGATGATTGGGAGCTAACTGATAAACTTTTCGACGAAGATACAATGGTCATTGAAATTCAACCTCCATGGAAAATGTACTTTGATGGTGCTGGTGTGGTGTTTGTTACTCCGCATGGAGAAGTTCTACCATACTCCTTTACTTTGACACAATATTGCTCCAACAATGTAGTTGAATATCAAATTAATACTTGCACTTGAAATGGCTATCGACATGAAGTAGTTGCAGTTACAAGTCTTTGGTGACTCTCAGTTGGTGATCAATCAACTGTTGGGAAGCTATGACGTCAAGAAGTCAGATTTACTCCCCTGTCATAATTATGCTCAGAATTTTATAGGATGGCTTGGGGATGTGACCCTTAAGCACATGCCAAAGAAGGAAAATAAGCAAGCGGATGCCTTGGTTGCTTTAGCTTCAACACTAACTCTGCTAGATCAAGCGCAAGTTACTATCTGCCAAAAATGGATAGTACCTCCACCAAATGAAGATGAAGGAGCAGAAAATGATCTTAAGCATCTCATCGTTGTTTCTTAAGATGCAAAGGAAGACTGGAGACAACTCATCATTGACTACTTGAGTTTGGGATACTTCTAGAAAATCCAAGAAGAAAAACTGAAATATGTCGTCGTGTACCTAGCTTCCTATACTACAAGAATACTTTATATAGAAGATCATTTGAGGGAGTACTCTTGCGGTGTTTGGGGGAAAATGAATCAATCCAAGCATTGCAAGAAGCACATTCAGGAGAATATGGATCACATCAATCAGGATAGAAGCTCCACTTTCATATAAAAAGGATGGGATATTATTGCCAATGATGGTGAAAGATTTCTCGTACTATGCTCGAAGATGCAAAGCTTGTCAGTTTCATGCAAATTTTATACATCATCCACCTGAAGTATTACACTCGGTTGTCACATCTTGGCCATTTGACACTTGGGGGTTGGATGTTATTGGTCCTTTTCCGAACTCTTCTAGTGGCACTTATACATCTTGGATGCAACCAATTACTTCTCAAATTGGGTCGAAGTTGTCTCTCTTAAAGAAGTAAAGAAGGTATTCTGAGTAAATATCATCTACCATTTCGGCATTCCTCGTTACATAATAATGACAATGGAGATGAACAAGATTTGTGATCTCTTTAGTTTCAAGTAGCGTAAATCTTCCATGTAGCATGCTACCGCAAATGATCTAGTTGAAGCATTCAATAAGATTTTATGTAACTTTTTGAAGAAGGATGTCTCCAAGTCAAAACGAGATTGGCAGAAATGAATGGAAGAAGCTTTATGGGCGTATAGGATGACTTATCGCACTCCAACACAAGCGACCTTATACTCGCTTGCTTATGGAGTTGAAGCAGTTCTTCTACTTGAATGCCAAATACCGTATTTACAACTTGTTATTCAAGAAGGGGTCACCGAAGAAGAATATGCTTAATTGGATCTTGTAGAGTTAGAAGCACTTAATGAGAACAGGCTGGAAGTTTAACAGAATCTCAGATGTTATCAAGATCGTCTATCTCGTGCCTTCAACAAAAAGGTTCGCTTGAGGTCCTTCTAAGTTGGAGATAAAGTCCTTTCAGTAAGAAGTTCAATTATCATTTCCCATAAGTCTGGAGAAAAATTCACCTAGAAGTATGATGGACCATATGTCGTACAAGAAGCGTATTCAAGTGGCGCTTACAAGCTCCTTGATGTAGATGGCATGAGAATTGGTCCAATTAATGTGAAGTTCTTGAAGAAGTACTACCTTTGAAACAAGATGACGCTCTTTGATGTACGAGCATAATCTACATGTTACTCCTGGGCCGCAAGAGTATAAATTGTGC
Source organism: Anisodus tanguticus (assembly GCA_034509755.1). Lineage (NCBI taxonomy): Eukaryota > Viridiplantae > Streptophyta > Magnoliopsida > Solanales > Solanaceae > Anisodus > Anisodus tanguticus. The sequence continues at coordinate 30,897,693 of CM067544.1, read as the reverse complement.
ATGGCTGAAAAGAAAGTCTTCTATGTTAAAAATATTGCAAGAGGTGGCCTAGGCAAAAGTTAGGACACCAAACAAAACTCATTTTTCGGAACTATGGAATGACTTGATCCTCTTCACCGAGGTACATAGGTAACTTAGAGTTTTATTCTAAGTTCAGTCTCATGAGTTTAAAAAAATATGTGTCACTCTATGTGTTGTTCGAGTGAAGTATAATGGAATGAAATCCATCGGGCAGATGCAAATTATACATACAAGAATTCTTTCATTAAATTTTGACCTTTACCAAATACTGATTGTTCAATAAGGGCAAATCTCCATGGCAAATGAGTTTCTCCGATGGGATGACTATAATCTTTTAGCAAGTTGTTAAATCAGCAAGTTGAAGCCTTTAAATAAGTCGGTTTTCAAGTTAAAGTCATCAAATCCGCCAAGTTGAAGTCCAAAGTCACTGCATCTGCAAGTTGAAGTTTTAAATCCATCATATCTGGAAGTTGAAGTTTTAAATCCATCATATCTGCAAGTTGAAGTCTTAAAATATATGAAGTCTAAAAGTTGAAGTTTCAAATCTGTTGAGTCTTCAAGTTGGAATCTCAAATCCACCATGTGGCAAGTTGAAGTCTTCAGAGTTCACCACGTATAGTCTCCAAGCTCAGGATCTTTGAATTTACATGATTTAAGGTGGACAAGTTTAGTCCCTTTGCACCTTAAGCTGGCCTTTAACGGATTTATCCTTAAAAGGATCTCTAAATTTTCATGCCTTAAGGTGGACTAGTTTAGTCCCTTTTCACCTTAAGTTGGCCTTTTCGCAGATTATCCTTAATAGGATCTCTAAATTTCAAGTCTTAAGGATGACCAATTTGTCCTTTTGCACCTTTAGTTGGCCTTATCATGGATTTTTCCTTAAAACGGGTCTCTGAATTTTCAGTCTTAAGGTGGACAGTTTATGTCTCTTTACACCTTATGTCACGACCCCTTTTGAGGAATCGTGATGACACCTGCACTATCTCCGCCTGTATCAAAAAATGAATACGGAAATAACAGTAATTAGAAAAGTTGTCTTATCATTATATAAAAATGGAATAAGTCTGAAAACCAACAATACAACCCCCACGAATCTGGTCAACAATACAAGAGCTCTAACTGAATACAAGACTGATAAAGCATAACATAAGCCAAATATCTAAATACATAATCTGAACGTTTGACATATCACTCGGATAAAAAAGACAAGGGTAAAGATAAGAGTATCTAGGGCATGCTGAATAGAAGTATACTTACACCTAACACCGGAAGTCCCCCAACTCAGACTCAAACTCGAGGTCCTAAACTGGTATAAGGCTATGTATCTGCATCTAAAAAGAATGCAGCAAGTGTATCATGAGTACACAACGTACCCCATTGGCATCATAGGCCGACAACAATTGAAGATACGTAACAAAGGTAAATATCAAGTTGACGCCAGATAGTCTTATACTAACAGTTCAATAACCCATATAAGTCACGTTGTACAAACAATAAATCATTGATTCCAACAAGTCACTTTGTTCATATAAGATTTCAACCACAGTCAAGTACAATCAATTCATAATATACACAGGGATTTTACCATCATCATAATACCCACCGACTAGTAATCTCTGTCCAAGTAGTATTCATGTTTAGCCCCACTTACCCGACCTGACACCTCAAATAAACAACTCGACACTTAGATCACAATAACCTTTTTAGAACGCTTCTCAAGAGTATTATAATTAGGCTAACCATGACGACATTAATTATTTTATTATCCTTAGCCTTTAGACTTAATTGAGATTCTATACAGGTACAATCTGACACACATTAGTCCATTCAATGTCCACATTCACAGTAATAACACTTATCATAGGCTCCTTACTAGACTCGTTACCCAGTCACGCTGTCAATTATTAGACAACACGTAGTTTCCCTGGATCTAGACAATAATTCTGACATATTGATATTACCGACCACAGTAGCAGGTGACATCAAATACCTAGATTTATAAATTATAAACCACATAACTCAGTACACATAAAATCAATCTACACATGATAACTAATCCAAATCAACAGAATTGATGGAATTATCCAAGTATTCACATAAACAATTCATTTCATGGCAATCAGCTCGATTCAATAGAATCAATCCAATTTCTAATTATTTACAGAGACATAGCCTAATCATGGAAATCAAGCTAATTTAATAGAATCAATCCAATTTCCAAGTATTCACATACACGGGCCTAATCATTGCAATCAACCCGATTTAAAGAATTAATCCAATTTCTAAGTATTTACAGAGACAAGCCCAATCATGGAAACTAATCCATATTATCAATCAACAGGTAATACATGCAATGAGATATGTATGATATGAATACAAAAGAAAATGCTAGGTATCTTTTCCTCCAGTATACAAGCGTTCAAATTTTATGAACTTCACACCCATGGGGACCCACAAAGTCCATATACTCCTAAGAAATTTCTCCACATAGCCTAGCCCTTGGCTGAATAATCTTGTTGCATGAGTGCAACCCGTTCCCCCGTGTATCATCATACCCATTGTGGCTTGCAACCCTAGCCATCCATAATATCATAATCTCAATATTGCCAATAATTTCATAAGTATTCTTACATTCTCGATCTCTTGGACCCACATCATTTTCATACCACTCCAATAGCAATATCATCAGAACCATGAGTGTATGAATACAAATGGCAATACAAGGCAAGAAATCAAAATGTATGAGATGCAACCAAGTATAGGAGATGAATGTCATATGTTTTCAGAGTTCAACAACAAGTAAACCAAGTACAGTTAGAATATCATATCAAAGCATGTGTGATGAATAAACATGACAATGTCAAATATGGCGATAAGCTCACATAATGGTGACAAGCTCAATCAACAATAGCTGGAATCAGCTTAAGGCTGATTCCCTAAATCACTCATCATCACAGTTCAACAATGGTACACACTCAAGCATTCATCACAACCACTTGAGTGGGACCCCAAACATGCCCAATACCCCTCAACATGTATAGCTACTATATACTTCTATCGAAGTCTAGAAGAGCTAAATCATATCCTACCTCAAAGCCGAGCAGGAGCCACGAACAATCCATCTTCAGTGCTTTTCTTGCCCTTTCGGAGCACCTCGTAGTAATCACAGTCTAACACGCATTGAATATATATCCAATATAAAGTTAACACATAATATAAGGACTTAGTCCTTCATCACACCCAAGACACCCAAAACCACCCTTGATCCCACAGTATCAAGATCCAAACCTCATTACCCAAAAAGCATAAACACATACTAAATGATCATATCATTAAGTTAATTAGAAACCTAAGCTCATTTGGACCTTTAATTTCCCAATTTAAGAAAACCCACAATTTTATAAATGCCACACCCCAAACTAGAGGGTGTGGCTGGCACCCGATGTCGTACTAGTCGAGCGTACAACTGATGATCAGGCTCTAGTACAAATATAACTTCCGGCCGATAAGTCCATACTAGAATATAATCCAAATAATACCACAATAGAGCCCAGCAAGGCCACAAGTTATAGAACAAATATGTAATCCAACCTCTGAGGAGGAATAAAGAGGGATCAAACAGACACACGTGTATAAACAAGGCCTCCACAGCTGCAATATAAGCCAATAAAAGACAACCAGGCCGACAAGGCCATACATCCCAATTGTACATACTAGACAAGTCTATGAGCCTCTATGAGTACCTGTACTATCATATAGTCAGGACAAGGCCTCGACCTACCCATTATATATATATTTATATATGACGCACTCGACACCTGACCAAGGGAGCTCCGGAAAGGAAGAATCTTACCCATTGTTGGCTACAACTAGATAGCTACTACTGAGGTGGTCTATCAGGGCCCCTAGTAGAACCTGTGGCATTAAACAGAGCGTCCCCGACAAAAAGAATGAAGTATGAAAGAAATGTATTGGTATATAAAGCATGAATAGCAATATGAAAGAATAAGTTGTAAAGATGGGCATAAAAGCAATCAAATACTCTGATGCCATGTATACCACGTAGGGCGAACTCTGAAACTGTATTGAAATAGTTGTATAACTGTTTTGTTATATAATCTACCCTCTTATAGCCCGAGGTGCAATATGATACTTCCCTCAAGTAATGCTCTGAGGTGTATGTATGGATGCACATATAAGTGTCAGCCTGACTTACTATAGCGTCGCTTGATATGTATATTATACATGTACAACTTCCCACTGGATATTTGCAATGGTGGTATGAATAGTATATATATGTATATAACTGCCCATCGATATTAGTTTAGTGTGTGAATAATGTATTGTAGTAGCAATGGCATTTGTGGCCTATTTGGAACTCAAAATCCTTTTGACTTTACTTTGGAACGACTCTTGGTCGATTCGATGATTAACTCCTTGAAACACTCCTTTTTGGAGGTCTAGAATACTTCGGATGAACAACCAATCAATAATAAGTATGGAACAAAATAATAACAAGGGAACTACTTCAGACAAGTGATGATCGACATATGAATAGAATGATTCTTTTGACATTTCTTTTTTAAAACGATAAACACTTTGGATTTCATGCTTTTAAAAGAAGGAAATAGCCTTACATACTTGTGTCGCTTAGTTAACAATGTCTCACGTACCCAACGGATGCTCAACCAGTGAGTATCTATACAATATAGAGGTTTTGGATCAAGATAAGATCAACAAACTAGGAATCGACTTGCTAGAACAATTCGACGAACACCTAAAGTGCATATTCTTCTAGTTATAGTGCACATGGCTACCCATACTATCAACTCTTTCTCACATAACATCATTAGTAACAACAACAACAATATCAATATCAACAATCATAAGATCATAATACATAATCCATAACCCTTAACACCACATCTTTCAAATTCAAGCTATGATCATGTCCAAGTTTACTCAAGAACTATCCAAGACTCATAGAAACTCTTTCAAGGAGCTCTAGCTCAACTACCACAAGTTTCTTTTATCAATAATCCTAACAAGGCTATGAGAATCTAAAGATCATTAATAGAATAAATATCTTACCTTAAATAAGTCAAGAAAACGTGTAGTATCAATTCTTCTCCAAGCTCAAGAAGGTCCTTCACTCCATATTGCTACTAAGAAGATTTCTAAATTATTAATGATTATCTATGGAAGATTTATCTTCAAATTGATATGGAATTGTTCCTTGATGATATAGAAAGCCTGGGGAATGTTTGACTAAGTTTGGGAAGTGTTGGGGTCAAATTTGGAATGAAAATGAAAAGCTACCGATTTTGGCTTTAAATAGTATCATCCACCGCCTCCCATATGCGGCTGGTTCTGAGCTGCATACCACTATATGCGGCCGCATAACCCATCTCATATAGTGGCAGTGTGGTGGAAAAGTTAAGTTTTTATTCCGTGGCTCGATCCGCAAAGCGAATCGACTTTCGTGGGGCGGAATACTTAGCGAATCGCCTAATTTTCGTCAAACTTTGCCGAGATGTGTTCACTTTAATCCAATTGACTTCCAACCTTCTGTATACCTCTATAACACTCATATAAGTCGTATGTGATCTTAGGTAAGGGTCTTAGGTTACCGGAGCTCAAATAGACTAACTATACATTCGATCACACGTAAAATCGTGGGGTGTAACATTCTCCCCCCCCCCCATTAAGAACATTCATCCTTGAATGTTGAGGAACGTAACTGAAAGTCTTTATCTCTTGGGCTTCGATAAAATTTTAGCATCAACACAAGATCAATAAATGTAAAAGTTAGCCATAACTCACCTTGTCCATTTTTATCTTAAGTTTGTGCTGCTTTGGTTCCGCTTTAGTTGTTGTGATTTCCAGAAAAAGATATATAGAATATGAGATAAGGCTACTGTATCGCAAGAGTAGAGAAAAATCATATCATACGATGTCAATATGAACCTGTAGTTTGGAAGAGGTAGGGATACTTAGATTCCATATCTTCTTCGGCTTCCCAAGTTATTTCTTCTATAGCGTTGTTCCTCCATAGTACCTTAAAGGAGGTAACCTCCTTAGTTCTCAGCTTCCGGACTTGACAATCTAAGATAGCTATAGGAGTTTCTTCGTAAGATAAATCCTCGGTGACCTGCACATCCTCCACAGGGGTAATGCGGGAGGGATCTCCTATACACTTGCGCAATATTGATAAATGATATACCGAGTGAACTGCTTCCAATTCTGAGAGTAGTTCAAGCTCATAAGCCATTCGTCCTATCCTGCGAATTATTTTATATGGCCTAATGTATTTAGGAGTGAGTTTCCTTTTCTTTCCAAAACTCATAACCCCTTTCATTGGCGAAACCTTTAGGAATACCCAATCGCCAACTGTGAATTCCAAATCGCGACGTCGAACATCTGAGTAAGATTTATGTCAACTCTGAGAAGTCAATAAGCGCTCTTGGATTAGCTTTACCTTTTCCATCGCTTGCTAGACCAAATCAGGACCTAGTAATTCGGCTTCACCTACTTTGAATTAGCCAATCAGGGATCTATATTTTTGCCCATACACTGCCTCATACGGGGCCAACTTGATGTTGGAACAATAGCAGTTATTATAAGCAAACTCGATAAGGGGCCGATGATCATCCCATCTACCCTTGAAATCTAATATACAAGCTCATAGCATGTCCTCAAGCGTCTAGATTGTGGACTCGACCTAACCGTCGGTCTATAGATGGAAAGTTATGCTAAGGTTCACTTGGGCATCTAAACCTTTTTGAAACGGTCTCCAAAAGTGAGTCATAAACGGAGCACCCCTATCAGATATGATAGAGATCGGAACACCATGCAATCGAACTATTTCTTTGATATACAGCTTGGCATAATCTTCAATCGAAAAAGTAGTGCGAACAGGTAGAAAATTGGCCGATTTCGTAAGCATGTTGACGATAACCCAAATGAAATCAAATTTCTTATAAGAACAGGGCAAACTTGTGATGAAATCCATATTGATTATTTCTCATTTCCAAGTCGGGATTTCTATGTTTTGAGTCAATCCTCCAGGCTTCACTAAGCTACAAATATTGTGATATCCTTCTTCATATCATTCCACTAGTAAAATTGTCAAAGATAATGGTACATCTTCATCGAGCCAGGATGAATAGAATACCTGAACTAGTGGATTTCGGCCATAATTCGCTCTCGGAGTCGTCCTATGCCTAGCATGCATAGTCGACCATGGTATCTAAGGACTCCATCTCCTGTGAGCTTCATTATCGATTATTTTACAGGGGAATCCCTTGTTTTATTCGGACTAACTCGGGGTCGTCAAACTACCTCGCCTTCACCTCCCCTACCAGAGATGATTCTGCGGCATTCTGGACCACCGCACCTCCATCATTCATATCCAATAGTCGCATATTTAGGCTTGCTGAGTAACACAATTCTTTAGTAAGTTCCAACTTATTGGCTTCAATACCGTTCAAACTTCCCATAGACTTGCGGCTTAAGGCATCAACTACTACATTCGCCTTGTCATGGTGGTATAAAATATCGACATCATAATCCTTTAATAGTTCAAGCCACCTCATTTGCCTTAGATTCAGCATCTTTTTCCAAAATATTTATTGTAATGGTCTATACATATGTCAACATGAACTCCATATAGGTAATGACGTCATATTTTCAAGGCAAATATCACTGCCACCAACTCAAGATCATGAGTCGGGTAGTTTAACTCATGCTTCCTTAACTGTCTCAAAGCGTATGTTATAACCTTTCCATGTTGCATCAGAACACAACCTAGGACAATTCTGGAGGCTTCACAATAAACCACGTACCCATTGGTGCCTTCTGGTAGAGCCAACATAGGTGCGGACGTCAACATGTTCTTCAACTCCTAGAAACTGTGGTCGCACACATCTGACTATTGAAACTTGACTTCCTTATGAGTAAGCTTTGTCATAGGTGCGTAGATAGAAGAAAATCCCTCTATAAATCTCTAATAATATCTTGCTAACCCCAAGAAACTACTTACTTCAGTAGTGGTCGTGGGCCTTGGCCAATTCTTTATGGCCTCAATCTTCTGATTGTCCACCTTGATACCCTCTGAAGAAACTATATAGCCCAGGAAAGCAACGGAGTTCAACCAAAACTCATATTTGGAAAATTTGGCATACAGCTTACGATCTTGGAGCATCTGTAACACCGCTCTGAGATAATTTGTATGATCTGCCTCAGTCCGGGAGTACACAAAATATCATCAATGAATACGATCACGAAGATATCTAAAAATGGCTTGAAGACCCGATTCATTAGATCCATGAAGGTTGTTGATGCATTAGTGAGTCCAAAAGACATCACCTGAAACTCAAAATGACCATACTTGGTCCGAAAGGCTGCCTTCAGGATATATTTCTCCTTTACCCTTAATTGGTGATACTCGGATCTTAAATCAATCTTTGAGAAATACTTGGCACCCTACAATTGATCGAATAAATCATCGATCCTCGAAAATGAATATTTATTCTTGATAGTGACTTTATTCAATTACATGTAATCAATACACATCCTCAGGGAATCATCCTTCTTACGAACGAACAATATTGGCGCGCCCCATGGCAATGTGATAGGCCTGATAAAGACTTTTTCCAAAAACAACTCAACTGATCCTTCAATTCCCTCTGCTCGGTAGGGGTCATTCAGTAAGGAGAGATAGATATCGGGTTCATATATGGAAGTATATCAATAGTAAACTCGATCTCCTACTCTGGAGGGATGCCTGGAAGCTCATCCAGAAACACATGGAGAAACTTATTAACGACGGAAACAGACTGAAGGGTTAGAGGCTATGCATCTGCAAAACTAACTCGAACCAAATGATTAATATAACCCTTGGAAATCATTTTTCTTGCCTTCAGGTAGGAAATAAACATGTCTTTAGGCATAGTAGAATTTCCTTTCTATTCGAGGGTCGCCTCACCTGAAAAACTGAATTTAACAACCTTCGTTCAGCAATCAACATTCACATAACAAGAAGCCAACCAATCCATGCTCATAATAACATCAAACTCAACCATATGTAGTTCAGCTAAATCAGCCAAAGTGGGACGGTTACAAACTGTTATGGTACAATTTTTATAAACTCGCCCTGCTACGATCGTCTCACCAACCGATGTGGCAACTTTATATGGCTTAGTGAATAACTCTAGTTCAAATCTGAATTTACTAGCAACAAAGGGGGTGACGTAGGATAAATTGCAGACATGATCTATCAATGCATAAACATCCTAACTGAAGACAGATAGTATACCTATAACAACATCCAGAGATGACTTCAAATCCTAGCGACTTGATAAAGCATAGATGCAGTTCTGGGCACCACCTAAACTGGAGGCTCTTCCTCGGCCTCTACCTCTACCTGCTAGAGTATGTGGCCCACCACTTTGCGGGCGTACACATGACGAGAATTCTGTTATCGACCCTGTCGGATGAGCCATACCACATCTACCCCTACTCGGACACTAGCGTATATAATGGCTAGGATTTCCACAACAATAACACATTTTGGCACTCTGACGGCACTATCCCAAATATGCCTACCACACTGGCCACAATGTGGCAATGGTGGTCTCATCTAGCCCGAACTCCCTTACCTCTGAAAACCCGAAGTTCTTGAACTCTGCTATGACCCAGACAGAGCATGTCAGTCATATCTAGGCTCCTGAAATTGAGGTGCAGAACTGTTAGAAAATTGAGGTAGACGTCTAGGGAACTGCTGCCTAGAGCTACTCGATACTTCCCCAAAATACCTAGCTGATTTAGCCCTCTTAGTCAACTCCCTCTCTATATCTCTATCATCCCAAAATTGACGATTGCGGTCCTCAACACTCTGAGCGTATGCTTATATCCTGGCAATGTTTATGTCCCTATTCAGGGAGGTTATCGTACACTCGCCAATCAGATATGGATCCAAACCTGATACAAATCGATGAACTCGAGCTCTCATCATACCCATAATATTCAGGTCATACCTAGCAAGAGAATCAAGCTACAGACTGTAATCCCGAACACTCTTACATCTCTGCTTGAAGTTTAAGAAGTGTTCTACCATGGCCTCTCATACCTCTAATGGGAAATAATGATCAAGAAAAGCATCCACAAACTTATCTCATACCACGGGAGGTGCATTTGAGCCTCAGGACCGCTCTCAAGCCTTATACCATAAAATAGCCACATCTCGCAACCTAAAAGAGGCCAACTCAACTGCGTCCATATCCGAGGCATGCATAACCCTTAATACCCTATACATCTGATCATTGAAATCCTGTCGGTATACACCTAGATAAGTACCGCTAAACACTGGAGGACTGAATCCAAGAAACTCTCGGGTGCTAGAGCTATTTATACCATCAAAAGACTCGGCACCTGTGGAAGCCCATATTTACCACTACTGAGAAGCTACTATTTATGCCAATAATTGTACAGCACTTGTCACACCCAGCTCAGAAGACTCGAGCGGATGGCGGGGGAACCGAATTCTCTGAGCGGTAAGGAGGTACCGTATCCGATGGTGGAGAGTACTTGTCTATCCTCTGATCTCCTCATGTGGGGGTGGAATAGATGATATGTGGGAGTGCGACTCTCATTGGGCCTTAACTCTATCGACCTGGACAGGTGGGATATTACTAGTACTTTCGCCCTTATCAACATCGGCTCGATGACTAGCGGTAGCTCTCGTAGTAACTGGCATGACTGAAAAAGGGATAGAGCACAAGTTAGACTCAAAATCATATAACTTAAAATGTATAGCACGATATATAAAGTGAAAGAACAGTAATCATTCCTAGATGTCCGGCAGCCTCTTGTTCATAAGTGTGGTGCACAACACAGCCATAAACAAGACTCTACTAGACACGACTCACAGACTCCCTAAGCTTGACCTGCTCTGATACCAAGTTTGTGACACCCCAAAATAGAGGGTATGGCCGGCACCCAGTACCGTATTAGCCCAAGTGTACCACTCTATTGATCAGGCTCATGTACGAATAAAACTTCTAGCTGACAAGGTCGTACTAGGGTACAATCCAAGCAATAACACAATGGAGGGGCAGACAAGGCCATAAGCTGTAGAACAAAGATGTAATCCAACCTTTGAGGAGGAATAAAGAGGGATCAAACCAACATACATGTATAAACAAGGCCGCCACATCTACAACACAATCCAACAAAAGACAACTAGGCCGATAAGGCCATACATCCCAATTGTAAATACTAAATAAATATATGAGCCTCTACAAGTACATGTACTGTAATATGGTCGGGACAGTGCCCTAATCTACCAATTATATACATATATAAATCTGACGCACTCGACACCTGACCAAGGGAGCTCCGGAAAGGACAAAGCTAACCCACTACTAGCTGGAACTCGACGGCTCCTACTGAGGTGGTCTATCAGGGCCCCTAGCAGAACCTACGGCATGAAACACAGTGCCCCCAGAAAAAAAGATGTCAATACAAAACAAATGTACTGGTATGTAAAGCATGAATAGAAATATGAAAGCATAAGCTGTAAAGAAAGGCATAAAAGTAATTTAATACTCTAATAACATGTATGCCATGTAGGGCGTACTCTGAAGCTATACTAAAACTGTTGTATAGTAGTTTTGTTATATAATCTACCCTCGGCTTATAGCCCAATGTGTAATATGATGTTTTCCTCAGGTAATGCTCTGAGGTGTATAATGTACATGTACAACTCCCCACCAACTATTTATAACGATGGTGTGAATAGTATATATATGTATATAACTACCCACTGATATTAGTTCGGTGGTGTGAATAATGTATTATAGTAATAATGGCACTTGTGGCCTCTTTGAAAATCAGAACCATTTTGACTTTACTTTGGAATGACTCTTGATCGACTCGACGGTTAACATTTTGGAACACCCTTTTTCGGAGGTCTAGAATACTTTAAATGAACATCCAACCAATAATAAGTATGGAACACAATAATAACAGAAGAACTACTCCCGACAAGGGATGATCGACATTTGAATAGAATGATTATTTTGACGTTTCTTTTTTAAAATGATAAACACTTTGGATTTCATGCTTTTGAAAGAAGGGAATAGTGTTACATACTTGAATCTCTTAGTTAACAACGTCTCACGGACCCCCCGGATGCTTTACGAGTGAGTATCTACAAAATATAGAGGTCTTGGATCAAGATAAGATCAACAAACTATGAATCGACTTGCTAGAACAATTTGACGAATCCTAGAGTGCATATTCTTCAAGTTATGGTGCTCATGGCTACCAACCATACTATCAACTCCTTGTCACACAACATCATTAGTAAGAACAACATCAATAACCATAAGATCATAATACATAATACATAATCCATAACCCTTAACACCAGATCTTTCAACTTCAATCTATGATCATCTCCAAGTTTACTCAAGAACTATCCAAGACTTATAGAAACTCTTTCATGAGGTTCTAGCTCAACTACCACAAGTTTATTTTATCAATAATACCAACAATGCTATGACAAGCTAAAGATTATTAATAGCATCAATATCTTACTTTAAATCAGCCAAGAAAACTTGTAGCATCAATTCTTCTCCAAGCTCAAGAAGGTCCTTCACTCCATATTGCTACTAAGAAGATTTCCAAGTTCTTAATGATTATCTATGGAAGATTTATCGTTATATTGATATGGAATTGTTCCTTGATGATATAGAAACCCTAGGGGAATATTTGACTGAGTTTGGGAAGTGTTGGCGTCGAATTTGGAATGAAAATGAGAAGCCACCAATTTTGGCTTTACATAGTATCACCTACCGCCTCTCATATGCGCCTGGTTCTGCGCCGCATACCACCATCTGTGGCTGCAGAACCCATCGCACATGGTGGCAGTATTATGGGAAAGTTGAGGTACTATTCCGTGGCTTGATCCGCAAAGCGGATTGGCTTCTATGGGGCGGAATGCTTTGCGTATCGCCTAATTTTTGTTAAACTTTTCCGAGATGTGTTACCTTTAATCCAATTGAATTCCAACCTTCCGTATACCTCTGTAACACTTACTTAAGTCATACGTGACCCTCGGAAAGGGTTTTGGGTTGCTGGAGCTTGAATCAACCAACTATACGTTCGATCGCACGTAAAATCGCGAGGTGTAACAATAAACCCTAGAATTTCTTCCAAATAAAAAAGGGGTTTATATTCAAATTAAACTCCACAACAAGATTATATATCATATTCCATCACTAAATCACCATATTAAAGTAAACCAATCTATAAACAACCTAAAATCAAAGGTTCAACCTCTCATAATCTCATATGAAAGCTATAACTCATCTTCCCTAATTCACATGCTCACTATATAGCCATTAAAGACTTTAAATCATAAAATCTCATCACAAAGGGTGGAAACCTTACCTCAAATAAAGAATTTAGTCAAAACCCTAAAGAATTCCCTTTTGGCAGCTCTAGGTTTGAGAAAAACTATTTTGGGAAAAGTGACTCGACCTAGGAATTTATTTAGGTTTACTTATTCAGCAATTCCTCCCCATCAGAATCGACTCTACTGAGGCGGTCTAGCTCCTGTGGAAAAAGACCCCGTTGGGGCGCAGTCACTTAACAGCTCGTCCCAGTGCAGAAGCAAATTCAACCCCACAAGCCTCTGTGAAAAAAAACCCTCCATTGAGGCAGAAACTTACCAAATACTCTCACCCCACTTCTTCGAGTCACGCTCTGCAGAGGCGGATACACAGGAGCAGAAGGCCCACCCACTGTGGCGAACACTAGACACCAGCAACAAGGATTATATGCCAAGCTTCCACCAAACACCCGAAACACTGGTGTCAAACCAAACAGGCTCTCCCCAGGTAAACAGTGCTACGAACCCACTCACTCCCTCAGATTTCCCATTTAACCGGGCTAAGACATAATTTTCTAAAGAATTGTCCAAAATAACAAAATATCCAAATATTACAAATAAGGTCACAAAATACATCTGATTATCTCGGGAAGTGAACTAATGACTCGACTAAGTCATAAATGACCCTCCGGAGCTACCGAAAGTGACGAAACCCAAAAATGAACCCATTTACTCAAAGCGCTTATTGTAAATTGTAAAAAAAGGGATTTGACCCTTTATCTAATGCTGAATCGACGACCTATTCTAAATAAAAAGAGCTTTTTGGATTTGAAAAAAAGAAAGAAACAACTCACTTAGATCAATCAGTTCAAGCATTAACAAACCCGTCTTCCTTCTATGTTCAGGACGAAGATTCTTTCTTCCTTTGTCGAACTGCCTACATGTGAATTGAAAGCTAAAAAGGGAAGTTTCTCATAAAAAGACCTTTCTCGTATGGTGATTCAAGTCACTCCCAAAAACGAATGAATGAGACTCCTGGTCCTAATCGAACTAGAGATTCTGATAACCCGGGGAATCGGCAGAAAGAGATGGGTCGGATACCGAAATCTGCCTAAAAGTCCTGACTTATTCAAGGCAGGGCTCGACCCGTATCTGGCCAACTACTCGAACTATTAGGTGTGGCATATTCATGGAGTGGCAATGCGAACTCTCAATTTGATCAAGAGAGCTCTCTATCTTTCCCCAAATTCCGTCTAGCGCTGTTCTTTTTCTAATCAGAAGCGATTTCCGCTATACCATTAATTGTTGTTATTTCTGCACCCGATTTGAGAAACAAAGTCGAAACTCGAGACATTCAAAAAGAGAGTTATGGTATTTCTAGGATTAGAATATGGTCCTACTATCGGAAATCCAGATGCTTCGCTAACCATATTTAACTTTAAGGCATTTCATTGCACTTTAATCACCCTCGTGAAGAGGCGCACTCCGATACCATTGATGTCCAATAGCTTTTATAGTAATGGCTGGATCTACTACTACCTCATTCATTGAGTATAACAGAGCAAATGATGGTATAGCAATGAACATAGGGATGATACTAGGAAATATGGTCCAAAGAATCTCGATAGTAGTTCCATGAACAATCCTTTGCGGGATTAGATGTCAAACTATCTAACTCTAAGATTTCTATTTTTAGTTTTTCAGCCGAAATTCATATAAATGGACCTTGAGATCATACCACCCATCCTCGCGCATCACAAACCTCACATAGTCTATGAGAAGGGTAAAATAGTCAATTTAGGGTCTTTATCTAGAAACAGCCAGACGGGTCATTACACCTTAAGTTGCCTTTTTGCAGATTCGTCAATAAAATGAGCCAAACTTGTCAGTCTTAAGGTGTCAGAGGAAATATTAATCTCTCGCACCCTAAGCTGATTGCTTCATAGATGTCATTAAAAGGTCTTTGCTTGTCAATCTCAAGGTATCGGAGGCAATGTTAATCGCTAGCATCTTAAGCTGATTGTATCATGGATACATCATTAAAAGGATCTCTGCTTGTTAGTCTCAAGGTGTCGGACGCAATGTTAATATCTTAAACCCAAGATGATGGTTTCATGGATACTTCATTGAACGTGATCCAACTTGTCAGTCTCAAGGTGTCGGAGACAATGTTAATCTCTCACACTCTAAGTTGATTGCTTCATGGATAGATCAAAAAAAAATTACCACTCATCAGTCTTAAGATGTCAATTCTCTCGCACCTTAAAGTTGATCTTCATGAACTTTATGTGTTTTGAGCCTTCAAAGAAAATAAGAGAAAAGACAACACAAACAAAACACAAGTAAAAAGAAAGATCGCTACCTGTCAAGATGTTTCAGATTCGAAAGTCTAGTAATAATTCTTCACTTCAGATGAAGTAATAAATTCTTCACCTCCAACGGAGTAATAAGTTCTTCACGTCGGATAGAGTAATTAATTTTTTCGCCTCGAACTGAATAATAAGTTCTTCATATCGGACGGAATAATAAATTATTTGTCTCAAACGACATAATAAGTTCTTCACGTCGGACGGAGTAATTAATTTCTCAGGACAGCTCAAAATTTTGCTATATGTCAAAAAGAAAAGAAAGGTATTAGCTTAAGTGATAGATTCCATATAGCAATATATTTGTCGAGAAATACGGTGGTACCAAGCCTCAACTTCTACATCACTGCCAACGTTATGAAAGGATGCAGCAAGGGTATCCCTATACATAGAAAAACTGAGGCGGCCGATAGTCACACCATGACTTCTACATGGAGTCAAATTGTTTGCTTAGTCTCCTAAAAGGATTCAAATTTTGTATCTAATAGGCTCCAACCGGTACATATCTAACGTGGAGTAGAGATCCTGAAAGGATATGATATGATTATCATGACAGGCATTTTTTTTATTTTTAAATAGAAAATTGCTTGTTAAGGAAAGTCTGTAACGACCCGTCTAGTCATTTTCAGCTAAAGACACTTATTTATTTATTATACCTTTTCTGTAAACTCTATGTGAGGATTGTGATGCACAGAGATAAGTGGTGGGATCCCGATGTATATGAGTTTCGAATGAAAAGCCCAAAACTAGAAACATAGGGTTGGTTAGTTGACTTTTGGCTAGATGAGTTCGTTTCCTAGTTCTGTCGCTTCAGGTAGTTTCAAATGGTCCTTAATGACTTAGTCGAGTCTTTGGTTCGTTTCTCAAGATAATCGAATGTATTTTGTGACCTTATTTGTAAAGTTTGGATATTTGGTTTTTCCGAACGATTCTTTAGAAAAGTATGTCTTAGCTTGGTTAAATGTGAAATTTGAGTGTACAAGCGAGTTTGTAGCACGGTTTACCTTAGGTGAGCATGTATTGTGTTTCGGGGGCCTCGGGAGTGTTTCAGGGGTTTACTGGAAGATTAGGGTTGTTTTCCCATTGCTGGTGTTTGGTGTCCGCTCTGGCGTATCCGCCTCGGTGAGAGGTTGGCTCGCCAAAGTGGAAGTCTGGGATTTGTAGATTTTCGCCATGGCGGAGGGTCTGTCCGCAGGGGCGAGTCCGCTCTTGCAAAGTCGTGCTCGCTGTGGCGAGGTGTCAAGTGACACCGCCTTAGCGGGAGTTTCATTTGCCGCAGCGGGTCTGCTGGGGTGGAAGTACTGTATCAGGTGTCTTATAAAATCTCCAAGATCAGAATTTTTTTCCCAATTTGGAATACCTCGAAACAAGCGCCGCCTTAGAACATTTTCAGAACCCTAGGAGAAATTTCAACCTTGGGGTAAGAGTTTATTTTATTTATAACTTAATTTTATGTTTCTAAGTTTATTAATGGTGATGTAGTGTGTTATTAAGTTAGGGGGGAAATGATTTTAAGTTATTTGAAGATTAAGAGAGCTATGCTATCGATTTTAATGGAGCTTTATGGATCAAATTGTGTTGATATCATGAATTAGGAGTGGATTATGTTAGATTATCATGTTGTAAGTCCTAAATTAAGAATAGAACCCTATTTTCAATTGGGGGAAATTTCTAGGGTTTCAAATTGGGGCTTTTTTATTTTTATTCAATTGAGGGTTCAAATGTGTTTAGTTTTTCAATTAACTTAAGGATATGACTACTTAGTATGTATTCGTGGTTTTTGGGTATTAAAGTTCGAGTCTTGGTAACGTGGGCTCGGGTTGGTATTTTAGAGTCTTGTTTGTAACGTTTATATCCTTGTATGTTACGTGAGCTTTATATTAACAAATAGTGTATATATGTGGATAGACTTCGACCGTTACAAGGTGCGAAGGAAGTGCAAGGCTGTCACCGAGACTTGATCGCATAGGACTCATGTTCGACCCTGAGGTAGACTAGGGTTTAGTTTTTTGAAACTTCGATAGAAGTGCATAATTAGTTATAAATATTGAGGTGTATTAGGCGTGTTTGGGGTCCCATTCAGGCGGTTGTGATGAGCGTCTGAGTGGGTATCGATGTTGAACTGTGATGATGGGGTTTGGGGAATCAGCCCCGTGTTGATTCTGACCGCTGATTTATTTGGGCTTGTCGTCATAAGTGGGATTGTCGTCATAGTTGCTTGATATGTTTACTCATCACATATGCTTTCGTTATGATATCTTGAATTTTACTTGAAGTGTATATGTGTATTGAATTCTTGAAAGCATGTGATATTTTATCTCTTATTTGGTTGCACCTCATTGTATCATGATGTCTTGCCTTTTATTGTCATTTGGATTACACTCATGGTTTTGTGATATTGATATGAGAGTGGTATGGATATGTTGTGGGCCCAAGGGGCCAGAAAGGTAAGAACACTTATGAGATTATGGCAACAATAAGATGATATTGATGAGCGGGAAATGGAGTTGCACGCCTGCAACATGATATTATTCAGCTAAAGAGCTGGTCTCCGTGATCCGATGAGTTATTCCGGAACGAATGGATATATGGACTTCGCGGGTCCCCCATGGGTGTACGGATCGTAATAAAACCTTGACGTACTGTATATTGGTTGATAAAGGTACCTGGCATATGCATTGCATTCGTATCATTCTTATATATGATATTTCATTGATCACTTGTGATTGGACTGATATTTGAAGTGATTGTTGATGACTTGATTAATTTCTGGACATGAAAGGATGATACTTGCTTTTTTATACTTAAGTTATTGTAGAACTCTTGGAGCTGGATAACATAAGTAATTATGGACTCTTATTGAAAAAAGGAAACATGTGAACTCTGTGAAACATTATGTGGACTATGTGACTTACTTGGATTATTGGACCGTGTAGTATAGGATTACCTGGTGTCAACTTGGTATTTATCTCTGACTATGTACCTTCCGTCGTTGTCGGCCTATGATGTCTATAGGGGTATGTTGTGTACTCATGCTACACGTGTTGCTTCTTTTCTTGATGCAGATACAGATCTGACGACTAGCTCGAGACCGTGTGGCTGAGTTCGAGTAGTTGATCCGCAACTATCAGGGTGAGGATGTTATCTCCAACATGCCCTGGACTGCTCTATCTCCTTTACTATCTTTACTTTTGACCTAGAGACATGTCTTCATACTTTCAGCTTATGTATTCGGTTGGCACTTCATAGCCTTGGTTTTCAGACATATCGTTGTATTAGAGCTCGTGTACTCACATACTAGATCACTTTGGGATTGTGTTGAATGTATCAGATTTATCATTTTCTTCCGCTTTATATTATGAGATAGCGTATGTATATTTGTATCTCTTCTGCTTTTACTATGTCATATCATGTGAATAATTGGGAGTAATTCGCCTATTAATAGGATTATGTAGGTGCCACCACGATTTCTGAAAAGGGATCCTGACAAAATCGTATTTGATACAAATTCATGCAAGAAGTCCACTTCTCTCCGGATCACATTTTGGACATAATTCCTTTGGTGTCACTTCTTTGTGCAAACTGGGCCGCCAATTTTTGTAAATAGTTCAATATTGGGCCTACATGTGGAACCTTGCCAAATACATGCCATGGAATGTTGCTCAAAATTATTTTTTTTAAAAAATGTGGATACCAAAGAAACAAAAGAAGACAACTGGCCCTTTTTTGTACGTGATTAAAGATTTGAAAGTTCAATGATTCAAGCTTTGGTATTTTTTTAAGCTATGAAGGTTCAGCTCTTTCAGTGCCTTGTCATGTCATGTTTCGAAAAATAAATATCTACCGCTATTCAAAAACACTTCAAACCTCGTCTTTAAAGTTTCAATAAGTATGAACTTCAACAAGTCATAAAGTAGGGGTATTTGTGGATAACGAAATTTATAGAATTTAAATCCGTAAGAAATTCCGATTATATTTAATTCAAGATATATTAGTTCAAATAAATATTGTTGGCTAATATAACTGAATTAATTACTTAAGTCCAATAAATATGGATTTAATTAATGGTCCAAGTTCGTTGGGCTAGTCCATTGATTTGGGGTACAAATGATGAGCCAACTTTGCTAAGCCCAAGATGTCATCTTCCATGAGGCCAGTTTGGTGCCACGTGTCAAATGACGTGGCACGCCAAGTCAAATAAAAGAATCAATGAGATCATGCCACATGTGAAAATGTGGCAACATGCCTAATCAAATCAAAGAGGAATGAAAATGTGTCACGTGTACAAGTGACATGTCCCGACCAATCAAATATCGTCATGTCAACTTAAATCTGATTTGTCAAAAGGAGTCTGTACTTGTCAGAACTCATCCATCCTACAACTATAAATAGGGGTCTCATAATTAAGAAAAATGAGGAAGAACTTTAACAAGAAGTCAGAGAGAGCTCGTGGATCAAACACCCCAGATTTCTCTACAAGCTACAAGAATTCAAGCACTCAAGTACTTCTTTGGAAGTTCTAAAGATATAGACGAAGATTTAAGATCAAGCTTCAAGTCCCTGAATCCAAGTACAAGCTCAAGATCAAGACCACCAGATTCAAGATTAAGCTTCAGACCCTTGAATTCAAGTACAAGCTCAAGATCAAGACCACCACATTCAAGATCAAGCTTCAGGCCCTTGAATTCAAGTACAAGTCAAGATCAAATCCATCAATATCAAGCTGCAGAGCCCTTGAATTTATTATCGAAAAAATGAATCAGATGATTCATAGAGATTGTAACACTCATATTTGAAATTAAATATTATGATTGTTGTGATATTTTTATGTCTTGATTATTATTATTTTCTCAATGCGGACTTTATTTTACGATATATAAACAACTTTGTTAGTTATATGAGCAATTCAATTATGTGACATGTAGTAGAAGAAAGATAATAGAAGGGAGAAACATACTTTACTCATTTGTTTATAGAATTCAATTGTTGCTTTCTTTGCAAGCTATATAGGCTGATGAAACAATTGCCGTATTAAGAGTTTAAAATTAAAAAAACTAAAGAAAAAATAAAATAAAATGCTCATTGAAGTGAGCACCGTATTTTGTGCAACACAGAAATCCGTACTAAAGTTTGTCTCTCCCCTCAATAAAAATAAAAAGAACGAAGAATAACTTTATTTTTTTGGATAAAATTAAGCTAAGAACAAGAAGAATATATCTGGAAAATAAAATACGAATATTTTAATGTTCATTGGCATATCATGCTTCGATTTTGGATGGATACACAAGGTTACATGTACCTCATAAATCGAAACGAATTTAATTATAATCATATAACTAATTAAATTGGATAGTTCATCTTTTGCATGTTTGGACTAATCTAATCATTTTAAGCTCAACTATAAAATTGCTAAAATGCAATTAAGCATTAAGCATTTTGAGAAACTTATACGTTATTCTTTAGTTTATCTTTTATCATTGATCAAAATCATATATCAAAAATCTTATATGGTTATTCAAAATCATGTATTAAATAACTTAAGATACACGTAACGTAAGTGACGAGAAATTAGTACTTTTATAAACCTAAATTTTCTAAAATTAAAAAAAAACAAATACACTAAGCAACAACTCCCAATCCAAAAAGACCTAGGCTTAAAAACAGCCTCCAAATTCACCGGCCGGGGTTCAAGCCATAACCGTTTGTATATGTCTTCATCGTACAGATTTTCAATGCAATCATTTTTTAATCTACAATTAAGGTACTCTTTGTCCATTTTTCTCTTCACTTTTCTTTACGTAGCATCTACTTTATTCTTCTCTAATTAATCTTCGGACAACTACTCCATTTTTTTTTTAGGATGAGAGCCCGAGTTTGAATTTTTGAGAAGGTGATCATGCAATCAGGATATCTTGAAGCTTCTTCCGCATAAAATTAAGACATGTATAAATAATCATAGGGTACATATTTTTTGCATTCATGATTTTTGTAACATTCAGATATGAATATGCGATTACTTTTACATAATACTTTCTTACATGTATGGGTGCACTATTTCAGCATGGGAAGCAGAAGTTGTTGAACGGATTGGCAGTGTGATTGTCAAACAATAAAAGGTACTTATATATTTATGTTACAAACTCTAGACTCATAGATGTATTCATGTAAGGCAGTTTGAAAGATATTAATGTTTCAACTAGTCATACAATATTTTATGTGAGGAATACTCACACTAATTGACCTAAGCAAAGAATTTAATAAGATAGCTCCATATCATTGTATTTATATATCTATCATTATTCTTTGTCATTTCTATGATTTAAACTTTATATATATATATATATATATATATACTAGTTTATGGGCGTGCGTTGCACGTCTATTCCAAATTAATCATTATAAAATTTGAATACTTATATTCCAAAAATATATATGGATTATTAATAAAAAGTATTAGCGAATATTCTCCATATATTTTGTAATTATGATAGATGTATATTTAAGATAACTTAGGATTATAATTGTATTAGGAATCAACATTTGTAAGGTAAGTTAGGATTCGTACTGTATTAGGAATCAACCTTTGTACAACTATATATATTGTGAATAATGAAAGGAATACCTAAGGGAAGTTATTCCATCTTACATGGTATCAAGAGCCTAAACCCTACTCTCCTCTCCAAAAACCTCTCGGCCGAACCCCCCCCCCCCTTTCTCCCTTCATCTCGGCCGGCGGCAACAATTGCCACCATATCTTCCCCCACAAATTATGGTTCCTCCACTAGCAATTTTGACAACCCCTCTCAACGATCATCGTCTTCTTTTCACCCGGCTTTCGTCGTTACAAAGATCAAGAACTCTATCCCTATAATTCTTGACCAAGAAGACTATCAATATTCCATGTGGACAGAACTATATTCATGCATGTGCGTACAACGTGCTCGACTATATTGATGACTCCGTTCCTCGTCCCACAGATATTGCCGAATCAACATGGCGTCGCCTTGACGCCATCGTCAAACAGTGGATATACGGAACCATCTCAAACGACTTGTTGTGTACTATCATGAAAACAGGTGCCACGGCACATGACCTTTGGGTACGGTTGGAAGAAATTTTTCAGGACAACAAAAATACTCGGGTCGTGTATTTGGAGGAGCAATTCAACAATACGCGCCTCGAGAATTTCAACAACATGTCCGAATATTGCAAATAACTAAAACTCATAGCTGACCAACTTTCCAACGTCGGGACATCTGTTTCTGAAACTAAGATTGTACTCCAATTAGTTGCGGGTTTACCAAAAGGTGAATACGATACTCTTGCAACAATGATTCAACAGGCCGACCCACTACCAAGTTTCACCAAGGCACGGTCACAACTAGTGTTAGAAGAAACTCGACGTGCTAAACAAGAGGAACATAATCAAAAGGCGTTAGCCGTTGAGATGGCACTACCGGCGATCAACTCCACCCCGCCACCACCGCATGTCCACCAACAGCAGCAGTCCAGCGGTGGAGGTCGTGGCGACAGAGGTCGCAACAATAAAGGCAAGGGCTGCGGCAAGGGCCAACGCAACCAGTGGACTGGACAGCAGTCAGGCCCAACTCCTGCATATTTCCAGTGGGCTGGACAGCAGCCAGCGTGTCCCAACCAGCAGAACTGGGTCTTGCCTGCAAGCCCATACCCAACTGTAGGAGCCCAGTTCCAATAGCCTTGGTCGACCGGCCTCTTGAGCCCCGCCCGGCCACCAGCGAGGCCCACCCGACGGCGGCGAGCCCACTGGTTGCGATCCGGAAGCAGCAACCCAACCCAACAAGGGCCGGCCCCACTGATTTAGGCCATGCCTACAACACCGTGAACCTTCAACTGCCCGATGAAAATTGGTACATGGACACCGGAGCCACATCTCACCTCACCCGATCGTCAGGTAACCTATCTCAACTACGTCGGTTAAAGTGTCCTCAATTTATTACTGTCGGCAATGGTCATCGCATTCCAATTGAAGGTTACGGTAACACACACACCAAACATCTACACCCACCTTTCTCCCTAAACCACTTCCTATACACCCCTAACATCATTAAAAACTTAATCTCTGTTAGAAAATTCACTAGCAATAATTCTGTGTCTGTCGAATTTGACCCTTTTGGTTTTTCTGTGAAGGAACTCAATACGGGGAAAATTCTTACACGCTGCAATAGTATGGGAGACCTCTACCCATTTACTCAATCTTCCGTTGTTAGACCGCAAGCACCTCTATCCCTTGCGGCGATCTCTCCCTCAACTTGGCACAACAGACTCGGACACCCCGGAGACCCAGTTTTTTCTTTTCTTAGGACTTCTAAGCGTATTAAATGTAATAATGGGAAAATTGCCCAACACTGTTTTTCTTGCCCACTAGGCAAGCATACTCCTCTTCCATTTATGACATCAAACAGTGTTACTTTTTCTCCTTTTGATATTGTTCATGTTGATTTGTGGACATCTCCGATTGTTAACTCTCTGGGTCACAAATTCTATCTAGTATTCTTAGATGATTTTTCACATTTTGTCTGGATTTACCCACTAAAATTCAAATCTGAAGTGTTTGCCAAATTCCTTGAGTTTCAAAAATTCATTAAAACACAATTTGAAAAATCTATCAAATCATTCCAATGTGATAATGGATGTGAATTTAATAACTCGGCATTTCACAATTTTTGTTCTAAACAAGGCATGGTCTTCCATTTTTCTGTCCCTACACTTTCTCCCAAAATGGCAAAACTGAAAGAATCATCCGCACCATCAATAACATAGTCCTTCTCTTTCACGACAGTCTTCCGCCGTCATTCTGGGTCTACGCTGTCAAAATGGTAGAATACCTCCTCAACATTTTACCAACCAGCACTCTCCAAAACAAGACCCCAACTGAAATCTTATACCGTAGGTTCCCCTCTTATGACCAAATACGCATCTTCGGGGATACTTATGCTATGCCATAACCACTCATAAGATCATCATCTCACGTCACGTCACATTCGACGAGGCCAACTATCCATTTTTGAACATTCAAAAATTCCAAATCACTGATTACACATTTCTTAATGAGTCTCATATGTCTCCTCTAATCCAGTCGATGTGTCTCCGGCAAAATCAAGTACCGATACAACCTGTCCCGACAGTACACACTGCCCCGTCCTCACCACTGCTTCCTCCAGCCACCTGCTCTCGGTCGACAACACCACTGATGTCTTTAGCAGTATCTTCTGACCCCCCAGCACCAATGTTGCCTCCCAGTCCAGCTCCATGCTCTCAGTCCAACACCCAAACAACACCCCTGTTGCACCCTGTCGAGTCTCCTGCACCACCAAAGAATCCGCGCCCTCGGTCCAAAGAACCATAAACCTACAGCCTACCAGTCCCGCAGCCCTGCTGCCTCCCAGTCTAGAACCAGTGGACATGCCACCTCCTAGTTTCGACCTCCCACTACAGCCCTCTCACCGCATGGAGACTCGTGCACAACACCGGATCTTCAAACCCAAGGTTCACTTCAATCTCTCCACAGAAACCTTATCACCCATTCCAAAGAATCCAAAACTAGTTAAACTGGACCCTAATTGGAATGCGGCCATGTTCGAGGAGTTTAACGTTTTAACCAAGCAGAACACTTGGGATTTGGTACCTAGACCAGATGGTGTGAATGTTATCCGGTGTATTTGGCTATTTCGTCACAAGTTCAGAGACAGTGGTGACTTAGAGAGGTATAAGGAAAGACTAGTTGCCAATGGCACTAATCAGCAGGAGGGTATTGATTGTGGTAAGACATTTAGCCCGGTTGTTAAACCATCCACTATTCGGATTGTTCTCAGTATTGCTATGGGCATGCATTGGTCGATTCATCAGCTAGATGTCAAGAATGCATTTCTTCATGGGCATTTGAAAGAAACTGTGTACATGCATCAGCCCCCTGGCTTTGTTCATCCGGCAGTTTCGCAGTTTGTATGTCATCTCAGGAAATCATTGTATGGATTAAAACAGGCACCCCGCGCTTGGTATGATCATTTTGCCATGTATCTTCTGCAGATTGGTTTTATATGTAGCAGGTGTGATAACTCTCTCTTCACTTTTCACCGAGGTAGCAGCACTGCATATTTGTTATTATATGTCGATGACATTGTTCTTACCGCCTCATCTGACGGTTTGAAGAATGAAATCATTGCTCTACTCAAAACTGAATTTGCTATGACCGACTTGGGCAAGCTAAGTTATTTTTGGGTATATCGGTAACGTATCTGCAGCCACTATGTTCTTGTGTCAGCGTAAGTATGCAGAAGAGATAGTGTACATGGCCAAGATGGCAAATTGTAAAATTATGCCAACTCCGGTGGACTCAAAATCCAAGCTTAGTGCCAATGACGGTGCGCTAGTTTCTGATCCCACTCTATATCGGAGTCTTACAGGTGCTCTTCAGTATCTTACATTCACTAGGCCTGATATTGCATATGCCGTTCAGCAGGTGTGTATGTTCATGCACGACCCCCGAGAGTCCCATTTTGCCGCCCTCAAACGTATTATCAGATACGTTAAGGGCACACTAGACTTTGGATTACATCTATACCCCTCTGCCCCAACCAAGTTGTTAGCCTACATGGATGCAGATTAGGCAGGATGCCCCGACACACGTCGCTCCACCTCAGGGTACTGTGTATTTCTTGGGGATAATCTTATCTCATGGTCCACCAAGCGGCAGGCCACGCTATCCCGCTCGAGTGCTGAAGCAGAATATCACGGTGTTGCTAATGTAGTTGCTAAGATCTGTTGGCTCCGAAATCTTCTTTTGGTGCTCCAGTGTCCACTCCGAAAGGCGTCTATAGTCTATTGTAACAACATATCTACCATCTATATGTCTCATAATCCGGTCCTGCATCAGCGGACTAAGCATATTGAGATGGATATCCACTTTGTGCGAGAGAAGGTTGCCCTCTGGTCAAAATATTACATGTGCCTTCCTCTTATCAGTATGCAGACATCTTCACAAAGGGACTACCGCGACAGCTCTTCACCGACTTCCGATCCAGCCTTAGCGTTCGGCCTCCTCCCGCTCCGTCTGAGGGGGAATTATTAGCGAATATTCTCCGAATATTCTCCGTATATTTTGTAATTATGATAGATGTATATTTAAGGTAACTTAGGATTCTAATTGTATTAAGAATCAACATTTGTAATGTAAGTTAGGATTCGTATTGTATTAGGAATCGAAAATATACAAAACGTGCAAGTTTTCAAGAATAATGAACATTAGCCTATTTATTAGTGATATAAAATATGAAAATAAAATATTCATTAATCCATTTCCAATGAACGCTGAAGCCTATCAATTTAGTTCTCGCGTCAATATGTAGCCAATATATTTTGAAAAAAAACTCGATAATAGCATTTCACAGTTATATGTACTTGGTAGTTGGTATAGGAAGTTGATGTCTAGAGTAAAGTAGTTCTTCATTCGTTCTCAAGTTCGAATTATTAGAAATTTAGAATCGGATCCGTAATTTTTCAAGTGCTTGCTAACTTTTGCTTATATGTAAATACAGTTCTTGAAGAGCATAAAGATTTAAATATATTCATCAAAAAGATGAATTTTGGATGGAACTGAATAAATCTCATACGTACAGTTGTACATTATTGAAATCTAATTTAATACACTATACTATTAGGAATAAACCAAAAAGAGAAAAGCAGATATGAACACACAATTTTGTGCACGTGTCCATGTGGCTTCCTCCTGGAGATTCCAAAATGTATGTTGCAAGCCTTGGCACTTAACTGATGTGCATCAAAACACTTTGGCGATCTCTGATGGAGTTTACTTTTTTCCGGATAATTTTACTTTTTTCCAAAAAAAAAATTCACTTTTTTGGGAAATTGGTGTTTGGCCATAAAAACTTCAAATACAACTTGTATTTGAAAAACTCTCCAAATCTTATTTTTACTTTTTGTTTTTGGCCATTGCTTTTATTTTTCACTTTTCAAAATTTACCCTATTTTTTATTTTTATAAATTTGACCTCATGGTAAATTCGACTGATGAGTTTCATGATCGAAGGATATAAAAGAGGTTGTATGCTTCAATGAACAAGCTCAATTTGCAAATTAAGATCTTGCATGGTCTGAAAAACAGCATTCCAAAGCAAAATAGGAGCTTAAATTTCCCTCTTATAATACATGAGTTGACATCCCTGTAACCACACGATAAATCAATATGCAAAGTAAATTGATTTGCTGAATGATTTCAGATTGTCTTTATAAGGACACCGAGAGCTATTATGTATATTAATTATTTTGGGTGGTTTTACTAGTTTTTAAAAATTGAGGGTATAAATCATATTTTATATTTTATATTTTTTAAGAAAAGTGCATTCCAACAATCAAATATCATTTATAAAAATTATGATCAAACACAAATCCAACTCCAATTTCAAAAATTTCAAACAAAAATGAAATTATTTTTAATTTCTATGGCCAAACGCATACTTAGGCCTTGAAGACTTGAAAAAAGAGAAAGACAATGTCAACCAATTTCGATCACACAGCAACAGCCAGTTCGGATTTGAAATAAACCATAACCAAAACCTTGCTTGTTATGAAATAATAAAATTAAAATAAGAATATTGTGGAGAAAGAAAGGAGAGTTCTTTATTTCTTTTGAGTGATCAATATATAATGGAGAGAACCCCTTTATATATAGGGAAAAATTAACTTGGTTCCAAAGTTACTAACTCTAACTTTTCTTGTAGAGAAAGACATTCACAATAATAAATAATATTTATAACACTCCCCCTTGAATGTATATTTGGTAGACAATGTGTCTCGTTAAAACCTTACTAGAAAAAATTCATTGAAAATATTCTAGTGAAGAAAAAAGAGTACATATTTCTAATAATATGCATTACGGTTGCCTCATTATAAACCTTACAAGGAAAATACAATGGGACTAAAACCTTGTATGAAAAAAAGAGTACAGTGCATATTAACTCCCCCTGATGTGAACTTCAATCCAAATACTTGAGTATTCGCATCCCAATCTTAGGCATCATCTTCTCGAAAGTTGCAGTTGGTAGAGACTTGGTGAACAAATCAGCCATATTATCACTCTCATGAATCTGTTGCGCGTTGATATCTTGTGGAGCTCATGTGTAAAGAATAACTTTGGTGAAACATGCTATATTTTATCTATTTTATGAATCCTTCCTTTAGTTGGGCTATGTATGTTGTTTTGTCTTCAGTCTTTGGATGGAATTGCATCGACATATAATTGTTTAAATCACTCCAAGTGCATTCCTAACTTGTTTTACAAACATATGTTATCTTTATATGATTTGATTGTCATGTAGAACAACATCGATGTTAATCACTCATAGGGATAGTAATGTATATAAATGCATCAATTGCATTAAGATATGGCACTTCAGGACCAAAGAGTTCTACAAGTTTCTCAATTCAACTTCTTCCAACAGATAATCTATTGATTTTAGAAACTCTTCAAGAGTTTTCAATAATATACAAGTCATCAACTTGTACAATAATATAACAAATTCTGATTTTCATAAATACGTAAGGATAAATAGAGTCATTTGTATCCTTAGTTAGTGAATATTCATTAAGGTGATCAAACCACGTTCACCTTGCTTAACTTAATTCAAATAAGAATTATGAATAAATTTTAGAACTTGTATATGCTTCAGGCATTTAAATTTCTTCAAGAATTTTCACATAAATTTTATCATGTGACAATATCTATTAATATTTAAATGCGTGGCATTTTCTGTTGTCTGGACTGTAGGTCCAATAAGCTCGAAGCTTATCAAAATGCATCATTTTACTTGGTAATAATGTCTACGTTAGCATGCTTTATAGACGTAGAATTCGGATCATCACAATCTTTTACAATATTGCGCTATATTGTACCAAAGATATCGTCGATTATATATCATCTGTATCGGTTCGCAATGTGACACAATTTATTGAGATCTCATCACTTTCATTATTTTAGATACCTAAACCTATTATAAGATTTCATGAAGTGTTATGTTGTATGCTCTTCAAGAGCACATTGCCTCCTTATTATGATCATTTGCTTATCTTCTTTTATAAGGATTATTTTATTTAAAATCGATTGGTTTACCATGCTTCATGCATGTTGTAAACTCTGTCCTTCATAGACATTAATTTAGTAGGAGCACTTTTCAGTTGAAACATGAAATTAGTTTTAGCTCAGCAAATATTTCTAGCATTTAACTTGAATTATCTTTGAATTAGGATCGTACTAATGATAATTCACAATATATTTTCTAGTTGCTTATTCTCTCCCCCTTATATTAGAAAAACTAACATATATCTCATCTTCTTTCGGGAAATCCATCTTTGTGTATCATGGTAGATTAATTAATCATATACCACACATAAAATGATTATATGAAAATATATGATTCATGACCCTGAACCAATGATGAGGGTCGAGTTTATCATAATCTATTGATCTTGAAGCATTCAAGTGATGTTGTATGCAATATATCATATCTCATACAAGCACATGAAGCGTTGTTCTCGTAAATAATGATTTAGCTATTTATTGGAGGTATTTAATGCTAAACTAGCTTGGATATGAACCAGTGTTATCAAAATGAATTGTCTTAATTACATAATCTGAAAATTATGCTCATAACTCAATTATTTTGAGTAATCAATTATGCAGATGTCAAACTGTAGGTTGACAATAAGCGCACATGTGACCATCTCATGATGCATCTTTTTAAGATATCACATACATGTGAACGAGCCCATATTCACCTTTTATATTTTTCCAGAATTTAGGGAATTCAATCCCAATATTAGCTTAGTACAATCAACTTATCATGAGAACAAGCAACACAAACAAATTTTAAAGAATCTTCTAGTTCTTCAATATATGTTGAATACTCAATTTACACACTATACTTGAATCAATATGGCCAAATCGTTCATGCAACTAATAAAATTATATGTAAAAGTAAATTTCAAGTCTACCATGACATGTGCTATTTATTTTAGTAAATTTCTGATTTACTATGACATGAGTTTTATATCAATAAACTTCTGGTTTACTGTGGCATATGATTCATCATGCTTATATTTGTAGTACAATTTGAACAATAATGCGGGTAACCTTTCACATACATATTTCGTACCCACGATGATTTTATAATTTTAATATGATAGTCATTATTTACTTTAGTAAACTTCGGGTTTACTACAACTTGTATTTCGATCATAACAACTTCGTGTATTACAATCTAGAACAAATGGCATAATAGTATAAGCTTTTCGAGTGTCTTCAATCTACATTCAATAATAGGATATTGTTTGACACTGCTAGTATCATGATCCTTGTGGACAAATAATTAGACTCTTCTGAAGATCTTAATCATTAATTTGTACTATCAAATATTTCTTAGACATTTTTCAATGTCTTACTACATCAAGTTTAACTTTCAAAGCTAAATGGAGTAAAGTTCAAAGTGGAGTAACTTTCAAAGTTAAACTTCTTCGAGACTAAATTTTAAAGTTCTACTACTTCGGGAGTAGATTTCAGACTCTCGTTATTTCGGGAATAGATTTCAGAATACTTACTATTTCAGGAGTAAATTTCATAGTTCTATTACTTTGGGAGTAGCTTTCAGGGTTCACTACTTTGGGAGCAGATTTTTGAGTTTGCTACTTCGGGAACAGATTTCTGAGTTTGCTACTTCGGGAGCAAATTTCATATTTTACTACCTCAAGAGTAAATTTCAGATGTCTTACTACTTTGCAAGTAAATTTCAGACTTACTACTTCAAGAGTAAAGTTTATAGTTTTACTACTTCGAGAGTAAAGTTCAAAGATTACTACTTCAGGAGTAAACTTCAATGTTTATTTAGAATATTTCTTCTCAATTATCTACCTCTTCTAGAGGTGAGGCGTGATAACTTCACAATCAAAAGCACGTCTGTGGTTATAATATTTACTACGTATTATCACATTCACTTCAGGAAATCGATCTGTATTTATAACATTTATCAAAAATTCTCATTCTTCAAGAATGAAACATAATCATCTGAACGTTCTTTAATCATATAATAATCTGAATTTGTCTTAATTATATTAAATTATGATCGCTTAGAACCTCTTCTACGATATTGCTATTTCAGGAGCAAATCGAGGCACACATATAATATAGAGAATTGTCTAACATGTCTTCCTGAATATAATCAAAATAAACCTCCAGTAATTAACTGGAATGTGAATACATTACCACTTCTGGTGACTGTACATTTATTATATGAACTCTGCTGGAGTTAGGAAGAGTTAATATCCCTTAGTGTTATTCACTCTATAATCCATCATTGATATAGTTATGAGGAAAACAACATCAAAATAGGTACTGCATATTAATATGTATATACCGTAACTTAGTAAATGTTGATAAAAATATTAAATTATGACTAAGAAAATGGCTCAAATTACATTACCTGTATTGGCCATATCTATCTTTTGATACATGACATAACTTAATAGGAGTCACAAATCTCATGAAGTTTTGAGAACATACCTAATCACATGCACTACACCATTCTCCTCCACAGAGAATTTACCATTATTTTTTTTCATAGCAGCAGTCAGCATAAACAACTAAATCAATATACAATTATGGATCGGAGGGATAATACCTTATTTTCAGTAATCATCGGTCGGTACCGTCAAGTGTCCGAAGATGGTAATATTAATGTAGACTAAATTCTAATAAAAGATTAGACACTCATGCTGATAACGTGTTATGAAATAATAAAATTAAAATAAGAATATTGCGGAGAAAGAGAAGAGATTTCTTTATTTATCTCTTGAGGGATCAATATACAATGAAGTAAGGCTGGCCAGTGGATCGGGACGGCCCGACCCTGACCCGAGCCCAACCCGATACCGCCCCGACCCTGACCCGAGCCCAACCCGATACCGCCCCGACCCCGAGTAAAAAAAAAAACGGTAGCGGGTCTCAAACCGGGACGGGACAATGTCTCGTCCCGACCCATCCCGAGCACGCCCCAGGCCCGCCCCGAGCCCGCCCCGATCCCGTCCGAAAGCCCCCCCTTTGCAAATATAACTGTTGCACCAACGGCCATTTTAGATTTTGGCCGTTGGGCAACAACCATTTTTGGCCTCCCCCCCCCCCCCTCCCCCAACCCCCCTACCCCTTAATATTTATTTTTAACCCATAAGTTATTATATTTACACTTTAACTCAATTTTTCAACTATAAATAACTCATTTTCTCTTTATCTTTCTCACAAATCTTCCTACAATCTCTCTAATCTCTCAATATATCTCTCTACAAGTCTACATTGTTTACTAAATATTAAATTTTATTTATTCATTTGGGAATTGGGAGTGAAGTTGGCAACTAGCTTGAGGATTTCCATCGAGCAAAGTTTCAATTTTCAACCTCTCGATTACACGTTGATGTTACGTCGGCGTTTGGTACATTTGTTCCTTCATTAAATTATTATTGTCTGTTTATTATTTTATTTAGCGCACTTAATTTTATTATCTTTAATTATTTATTATCATAATTAAAATGGAATGATCAAGAGGTATGTTTAAGGGTAAGGGTGTTTCTTCTAGTAGGGGCAACCAGGGCAAGGGTACTTCTTCTAGTCATCCTAGTCCTACACAGGATGATTTTGTTGATACTCAACATTTTTCTACAATACCATTAGATTTAGACGATGAGCTATTTTCTGGTACTCAAAAGACTTTAATTTAGACGATGATCTAGATGATACACCCACTAATGTTGATGACAACACACCCACTAGTGCACCTTCAACTGAAATGCCTCCTATTGCCCCTAGTATGAGACGAGGTCCAGCAAAACGACCATTAAAATCAGATGCATGGATATTTTTTATAGGGACGTAGAGAATCAAGTAGCTAGATGTAAAATTTGTAAAAATGTTTTAAAATTTAAAACTGGAAAAGGTCACGGTGGGACGGGGGTTTAATTAGACACGTAGTAAGTGCTCATCCAGCTAGGTATGCCCAATATCAGGCTTCAAAACCGGGTGCGCAAACACCCGCTCCATCGGGACAAGGTTCACATACTGATATTGTCCCGGACCAAGTACAGGGTCAAATTAACCCTATGACGGGGGAAATTGTAGGCCCTAAATACAATAAACATAGAGATAGGGAAGCAATATCAAAATTAGTTATTGTGGAGGATTTGCCTTTTTCATTTCCTTCATCTCCCGGTTTTATTCATTACATTAGAGATATATATAATCCTGCTTTTAACGGTTTTCCTAGATCAACTGTTAAGAGAGATGTATTTAAATTCGCACATGAATATCAACAATATTTAAGTTATTCATTATATCATTTTAATGGCAAAGTATCTATCACGTCTGATATAGGTCGTAGTACTAACGGCCATGATTAATTCACGGTAACTTGTCATTGGATAGATTATAAATGGTCTATGCAAAAACGTATCTTAGCGTATAGATATATAGATGATAGGCACACTGGTACTTTTATTGCAGAAAATATTTATCAAGTGTGCCATTATTACGGAATAACCGATAAAATTATGACTATTACATTAGATAACGCTTCTTCTAACAATTACGCTATTACAATTTTAAAAAATAGTTTAACTCCATCTTTTCCAGATCATTTTCATATAAAATGTGTGTGTCATATATATAACCTAATTGTAAAGGATGGTCTATCACTTTTTGAAGACATTCTTAGTAAAATACAATTTGCTATTAACTTTATTTTTAAAAGTAATAAAGTACAACGAAAAAAGAATATAAAAAAACTTGTCACGATTGTGGACTACCTTATAGAAAAACTCCACAAGAAGTATCCACTAGGTGGAATTCTTTATACGAGCAACTACTTGTTCCTTATGACTATAGAAAACCTATAACTTTATTTTTTAACTCTCATAATCAAAATCCAGCTGATATGATTGTAGATAGTGATTGGGTAAAAATTTCCGAGCTTATTGTATTTTTAGAGAAATTTTTTCAAGCAACAAAAGAATTTTCCGGTATATATTATCCTACTATTTCAACTATGTTGTTTTATATAACTCTAATATTTTTATTACTTAGTGAATATATGAAAAAACCAACTTATATGGCAGCTATTAAAAAAATGTTTATCAAAATAAAAAAATATTTTATTCCTATTCCCACTATTTATATTATTGGTGTTGTATTAAATCCGACTATTAAAATAGACGGTACTAAATCACTTATTGAAACTATTTACGATTGTATAGAAGAACTACCACCTCCAAGTCCAAAAAATCTAAATCACCCACCACCTATTGAACAAACTAAAGAAGAAGTGTTGTCTAGCGTAGAAGACCAATGCAAAAAAAAAATATAGGTTTTACCAACAAGAAAATGCTTGTAACTTACCGGCTTCCATACCATCTTCTTCATCTTCAACACAACCTCACAAAAGACATGTTGTTTCTGCGGCTAGTATTGAAAGCCTCAGAAATAGAATGTGCGGTCGTACCTCTACTACTAACCAAATTAGCGAGTTGGATATTTTTGTTTTTGCAGGGTTCTGTACCGTACCAAGAAGTTATCAATGAAGATGGACATGAAGACTGGCTGAAATACTGGAGGGGGAATGAGAAGACCTTTCCGACACTTTCATTGATGGCTCGAGATGTTTTGAACATTCAAGCGTCATCAAGCGCGTCGAAAGCGCTTTTTCTGCCGGCAGATATCAAATAGGAGACCACAGACACTCATTAGCCGGAGACAACTTGGAAATTGCAGTATTATTCAGAGATTGGATACGAGCGGAGAAGGTGCGGTCAACCGGAGATCAACGAAGAAGAAGATGAAAACTACAACGAAATCTTATCTGAAGGTGGTGGAAGCGACGTGGATCAATTTGACCAACAAATACCAATTCCAACCGAAGAACCACAGGAAATTATCAGGCAATTAATTAGAACAGGTTTTTTTGAGAATGTAATTTTTTTTAATTGCAATTTTATTATGTAATTTGCAACTTTTGGACAACACCACAAAGTTGCAATTTAGACAATTGTATTTGTATTACAAAAAAATCATATGTCTATTAAATAATATAAGAGACACAAAAACAGCCTTGGGATGTTTTTATTACACTATCTTATCTTGTTTATTGAGTTTTTTTTATACATATGTTATTAAAAAAAAAAAAGGAAAATCCGCCGGAACCCGCCGCGATCCCGACCCGATTCCGATGGGATCGGGATCGGGATGGGACTGGAGCAAGTCCCGCCAGACCCGACCCCGCCCCCTTCGCCCGTCCCGCCCCGACCCCGATCCCGCCAAACGCGACCCCGGCCCGCTGACCACCCCTACAATGAAGAGAACCCCTCAAAAGACTAACTTGATTACAAAGCTACGAACCCTAGCTTTTCTTGTATTGATTAACATTCATAATAATAAATAATATTTATAACATTTCTTTTATTCTTTCCGTTTCTCTCTCTCTCTATGTTTTTATACCCACCCAGGGAAAATGATGGTATTTCCGCATTCAATTTCATCATTAATTCACTACCTTTGTCTCTTCACTTGCTCTAACGCCCATTCATTTAAATTTAAAGTATCTGTTCAAAAGTTCTTAAATTCATTGATTAGGAAAAGTATTACCGCTCAATGGTAATAGGAAATAGAATATTACTAATATAGAATTTATGAAGTGATCTTTCGAATTCGAACATTACTGCAATATTTATTGTGGAACATATATTAAATTTGCTAACGTATTTTACATTACTATTAATGGATAATATAATTTTTAAAGGTAATTAGGAAGGAATAATTTCCTTAATTTTAAAGGGTATTATAGGTTATACGTTCTTCTTAAAAATATAAACCTAAGAAATCTTTTTACGAAGTCATATGTACATTCAGGATTAGATATCGTTTGATTATTATGTATTTTTATAACAATACCAACTTAATTGCCTGTGCATTATTGGGCAAATAAATAATGATTAATGAACATATTGGTGGCAACAAAACTTGCAATTTAGAGGTTGAGATAGCAGAAGATGAAAAACTCTTCTCATTATTCCCTCCTTCTCAAATTATTTGTCGTGATTACTAAAAATAGTTGTCTCAAATTATTTGTCATTTTAGAAGTTCAAGGCATAATTAACTATATTTTTTCCATTTTACCTTTTGTCATTAATGAAGATGACACATAAATAGAGTAGATATTTAAGGAAGAGATATAACTTAGACATAAATAAGGGTAAAGTAAGTCGAATACCCCTCCTAATTAATATTTCTTAAGGAGCGTGTAAACCAAAAAATATATAAATAATTTGAGACGGGAGAGTGGTAGGTTCACATTAGTTCTTAAAAACATTTAATGTTAAGTAAAAAGTAAAAGATAAAATTATCATTTAACTTTTAAAGGATATTTTAGTAAACTAACATTTAACTTTGTTGCTTCCCACTTTTAGTATAATGCATATATATATATATATTCCTGCAACAAGTAATGAATTTCTTATTACCTTTTGCCTTTCCATAGATTCTCTAAAACAACAACAACGTACCCAGTAGAATTCCACAAAAGTGGGGACTAGAGAGTGTAAGATGTACGCAGACCTCACCTATCTTTGTGGGGTAGAGAGGCTATTTCCGAAAATCCCTTGACTCAAAAGAAAAGAAAGAGTTTGAAGCAAGGTAACAAGTAAAAATATGACAGCACAATAGCAAGATACAAGGCAAACGTGACAAATAATAATACTCATTGAACAAAAGAAATTAAGAGATTACTAGCTAGTACTACTAATAAGGAGAACCATCGACTACCTACTAACTTTCTAGACTAATCCTCGACCTCCACACCTTTCTATCTAGAGTCATGTCCTCAATGAGTTGAAGCTATGCAATATCTTGTCTAATCACCACACACACACACACCAGTTCTTCTTCAGTCTACCTCTACCCCTTCTAACTCCTATTATCGCCAACCTCTCACACCTCTTTACCAGTGCATCCACGAACCCTCTTCTTCAAATGTCCAAACCATCTCAGTCGAATATCATATTGGGGTAGGGTTGATGCAATGGAGGCTCGCATCATAGGTGTTATATGATAAAAAGGTATCGTCGAGACTTAAAGGTAAATTCTACAAAGTGTTGGTTCGGCCTATATTATTGTATGAGGCAAAGTGTTGGCCAGTTGTAACGACTCTCCAGTTTGTTTATGCATTTTGAATTTTATTCCCAAAATACCCCCCATGTAGCTTTGTCTTGGTAATTGTGAATTGCATGGATGGGTGGCACGGTGCCTGAGGCAATCGGGTGAGTTTCGAATCAAATTTAATAAAATTAGAAGTTCTTAAGTTAAGAAAATGATAAAGTTTGAGTAAAGTCCACATCGAGGGTAAATACATTCGTGTCGAAGTTTTCTAGGTTTCATTAGGTCTGAAAAGCGATTTATGATTAAATTTAGTTGTTGGTTCGATTCCTGAGGTGTTGCTGAATCTACTACTACCTCATCCATTGAGTATAACATAGCAAATTATGGTATAGCAATGAACATAGGGATGATACGGGTGTGATTTGAATTGGTTGAGAAACTAGTTAAGTTAAGAATTAGGAGTTGACTACGGTCAACATTGGGTCAAGACGACCTCTTTTGGCTGTTTTGAGTGTGTGAATAGCTCCGGAGTGTATTTTATGACTAAAATGCATATTTGATTTTTGTTCGGATTCTGAACAAGTTTTGGGTGTCGAAACCAAATTTTCCAACTTGGTTGAGCTGTTGTTATCTGGTGCAATCACACCTGCGGAAATTTCCCCCTTCCGCGGTGCCGCCTCTGCAGCTTTTGGTTCGCATCTGCGGAGGTTATGAGATTATCGAGTTTCCGCACCTACGATAGTTTGCTCATAGGTTTGGCGTCGCTTCTGTGTGGGTTGATCCGCATATGCGGAGTTGGGCAAGTAAGTGGCCTTCACTTTTGCTGGTATGAGGCTGCACTTGCAAAGAAAAGTCCGCAGAAGCGGTGTAGCTGTGCATTTATGACTCATTTCCCCAATCTGATTTTATTATTCAATCCACAAGTTTGAGAGCTAAGACCTCTGTTTTGAGAGATTTTGGAAGGATTTTTTAAGATTCTTTTCAAGAGTAAGTTTCTAATTATCGTTTGTCAATTTTCATAGATTGATTCCATTATATTAATGATTTCGAGTGAGAAATAGAGGTTTTAACCCTAAAGTAAAAATGAAATGTTTCTTTGAATTGAGGGTGGGATTGTGATTAATTTTTTATGATTTTTGGGATTCTTACTATTTAGGCTATGGGTAAATCAATTTTGAAAGAAAATTTCAGTTTTGCTCTTATGGGCTCGGGGTCACCTTTTTGGATCAGTTTTGGGTTCGAATCAAAGTATGACAATATGAGTGTCTACGGACTCGATTACTAACTAATAATACATATTTGATAGAATTGGAACGTTTTGAGGCTTTGCGGAAAGAAATGCAAAATTTTGAGGGTTCGTGGCGCGTTTGCTCGGCATTCGAGCCATGTTAAGACTTTCTAAACTTCGTTTGAGGGACGTTTTTGTTAAGTAAATATTTAAAATTAAAATAATAATGGGGTAAGGGAATAACGGAGGGGTCTCGTATCTGTGATGTGATGAGCATTGATATAATTACCGATGCCATGATCTAGGAGGTGTATCATATTTGAGTCATTTATGTCTATGGTCAGAATGCTAAATCATGTGAAAATTATTGTTATGTGCTATGTGTAGACTCGAGTGTTGTTATATTTGGCATCTTAAGACGCCTCGTACAGTTGCAATAACATGCTAATGAATGGTCAGCTACTAAGTCTGGTTTGTTGTTGAAAATGTTGAAACATTGGCATATTAAGTCCAGATTTGAGATGATATTGTCTTATGTGTTATATCATACACTTGCATATGATTTTATCGGGTTGCACGCATGCAACAGATTCTATATGATTGGCACGGGTTACGCTCCTGCAACATATTATATATGTTGGTTGGCTCGGGTTGCATGCATGTAATGGGTATAAGTAACCTCGCGAGTTCTCCATGGATTTCGAAATGCTAAAGATTAGAGATGAGTGTCGTGTATATATAGGTTTGGAGCATTTGGTTGAGACATGTCATTGTTTTTCTTTTGCATCGCATCAATATTTCTCCTTTATTTGAATACATATGTTGTTGCTCCTAATTGAGTTCTTTGCATTGCCCACTTGTTTACTATTTTGATTGATGTTGAATTGGCTTAAATAAGAAATGAATAGTCTTAATATGGATGAATAAAGGTTTCTAGGACAAGGTGAGATGGTAATAGCTTAATTGGTCTTTTCTTAATTACATCGTCACTACTTCCTACGTTGTCGGTCTATGAGATATACTGGGTACATGTGATTTCGTACTCATACTATACTTGATGCACTCTTTTATGGTGCAAATTTGATTTCGAGCACGAGCACTTCTCGTGGAGCCTTCTGAGTCCAAACTTGGAGATTCAGAGTTGTGACG
This sequence comes from Anisodus tanguticus, assembly GCA_034509755.1. Classification (NCBI taxonomy): domain Eukaryota; kingdom Viridiplantae; phylum Streptophyta; class Magnoliopsida; order Solanales; family Solanaceae; genus Anisodus; species Anisodus tanguticus. Next base: position 30,857,300 of record CM067544.1, on the reverse strand, counting down.
AGCTGCTTGATTGTTCCGTGGCCCACATCTCCCTCTATCTTTTATTTTTTGTCACTTTAGTATTAAGACAATGTACTTTATATTCAGACTATGTATGGGCATTTCCATACTTGTATGTATTTCATAGTGGCAGAGTACTTGTGACACAGATCTTGGATAGTGTTGTATTTTTCGCATTTTCTTATTATGACTAAGCAAGTCGTTACATCCTCATAAGTCACAAATGATCATACGAAGCTAACATAATCAATAAATTTCAAACCCGAGTCTAATTTATTTTCGTAACCATCTTTTCACCATGAATGGGCCAATTAGATGCTAAAATCTACTTAATTGTCAAAAACTAACCAAACAAACTCTAAAATTAATTTCTTCAATTTCTACATGTCATAAATAATATTACAAATCCAATGAAATATTCAGGTCGCCAACCAGAGCACGCTTTTCTCAAATGAGCAATTAATCCAAATAATCAAATACTGAGATTTTCAAAATGAAACATTCTCCCAAAGTAAATCAAATGATATTTGTTTGACTTCAAATTTTGCAAGTCAAAATAAGTATACGGAGCTTCTGGAATAGACGACACACAAAACAAAGCATCAATTCTCAAAACGACCGATCGGGTTGTTACATCGTCTAAATAAAATTTGACTTTAGGCCACAATTTCATTGACCTGGCCTGCTTTCAACGTCCAAATCCTCATAATTCCATTAGTTTCGATTTCTCAATTTGAGACAACTAAATTGGTATCACCTTGTGTCTGATTTTCATGCAAGTGCATATGGAAGGACACAAGAAATGAATATCTCAGTTCTTATCCATTTTTTCTATATTATTTTTTAATTTATTTGCTGTGGTGAAGATGCTAAAATCCAGCTTTATATTTCTATCCTCTTTTTATTTTTATTTTGTCAAAAGTAAGAAAGGAAATAGAAAAAGATAAAGGAAAATTGAAGGGCGGGTTAAACTTTTTTATAGTCAATAGTAGAGATGGTGATGGGGCGGGTTAAACTTTATTGTAGAGTAAGGATGTCCAGTGGGCCGGGTCGGCCCGATCCCGACCCGGCTCGTCCTGTCCTGATCCCCCAAAGTAAAAAAAAATTGTCGGGGTCGGGGCTCAAACTCGGGACGGGGCCTGGGATAGTCCCGTCCGTCCCGACCCCGCCCCATCCCGACCCCGTCCCATCCCGATCCCGACCTATCCCCCTCCCCCTTTGTAAAAATAGTCGTTGCAACAACGACCAAATTTCGATTTTGGCCATTGTGCAACGGCTATAACGGTCATTTTTTACCCCCACCCCCACCCCATAAACCCCCTACCCCTTAATATTTATTCTTAACCCATAAGTTACTATATTTACACTTTAATCATATTTCTCAACTATAAATAACTCATTTTTCTCACAAATCTTCCTACCATCTCTCAATTTATCTCTCTACAATTCTACAAATCTTTCTACTATTAAATATTATATCAAAGTTAAAAAATTGGGAGTGAAGTTGACAACTAGCTTGAGGATCATTCATCGAGTAAAGCTTCAATTTTCAACCTCAATTACACGTCGACGTTTAGTACCTTCGTTCATTCTTTAAATTATTATTGTTACTTAATTTTAATTATCGCACTTAATTTCATTTACTTTAATTATTTATTTGTATAATTAAAATGGAATGATTGAAACGTATGATTACGGGTAAGGGTAAGGGTGCCTTCTCTGGTACCTTCGTTCCTTCCTCTCCTGGTTTTATTCATTACATTCGAGAAACATATAATCCTGCTTTTAATTATTTTCCTAGATCATTGTTAGAATGGATGTTTTTAAATTTACAAGTGAATATCAACAGTATTTACGTTATGCACTGTATCATTTTACTTGCAATGTGGCTATTACTTCTGACATAGGCCGTAGTACTAATGGTAATGATTATTTAACGGTAACATGTCATTGGATAGATCAAAATTGATTTATGCAAAAACGTATTTTAGCATATAGATATATAGATGATAGGCACACTGGAAGTTTTATTGCAGTTAATATAATGAAATTTGTGATTACTATGAAATAAATGATAAAATTATGACTATTACATTAGATAATGCTTCTTCTAATGATTATGTTATAAGACTTTTAAAACTTAGATTAACTCAATCTTTTCCTGATCATTTTCATATAAGATCTGTGTGTCATATTTATAACTTAGTTGTAAAGGATGGCCTAAAACTTTTTCAAAGCATTCTTGATAAAATACAATTTTCTATAAACTTTATTTTTAAAGGTAAAAAATACAAAGACGCAAAGAGTATAAAAAATATGTCATGATTGTGGATTATCATATAGAAAAATTCCAAAAGAAGTTTCGACTAGGTGAAATTCTTTGTATGAGCAACTACTTGTTGCTTACGATTATAGACAACCTATTACTTTAGTATTTAACGCCCATAATAAAAATCCAAGGTATATGCTTGTAGATAATGATTGGGATAAAATTTTAGAACTTAATGGATTTTTAGAGAAATTTTATCAAGCTACTAAAGAATTTTCCGGTATTTATTATCCTACTATTTCAAATATGTTATTTTATATAGCTCTAACATTTTTGTTACTTAATGAATATATGCAAAAATCAACTTATAAGGCATCTATTGAAAAAATATTTAAAAAATTTATAAAAAAAAAACTTTTTTCCTATCCCCACTATTTATATTGTTGTTGTATTAAATCCAACTATTAAAGTAGATGATTGTAAAACACTTGTAGAAACGATTTATGATTGTATAGAAATACTTCCAACTGACCCAACTGACACACCAACTATAGAAGCAGTTACGTCTAGCATACACACCGAATGCAAAAAAAAATATATGTATTACCAACAACAAAGTGAAAATAATCAACCGGCTTCTATACCATCTTCTACTACTTCGCTGCAACCTTATAAAAAAACATGTGGTTTATGCTGCTAGTATTCAAGGCCTTAGAAATAAAATGTATATTGGTTCAACTTCTGCACGAGTTAGCGAATTTGATGTTTATGTTTTGCAGGTGTTGTACCGTACGAATTAATTGTCAATGATGAACGACAAAAAGACTTGCTGAAATACTGGAGAGAAAATGAGAAGACATTTCCGACGCTAACAAAATTGGCTCGAGATGTGTTGAACATTCAAGCGTCATCAACAGCGTCTGAAAGCGTTTTTTCTGCGGAAAACTTCAAATGAGGAGCACAGACATTCATTGTTGGGAGACACATTGGAGATTACAGTTCTATTCAGAGATTGGATTCGTGCGAAGCGTGGGAGGTGCGGCCAACCGGATACCAACGAAGAAGAAGACTACAACTACAGCGAAATCTTGTTTGAGGGAGCAGGAAGCGACGTTGAAGAATTTGACAAACAAATTTCAATTCCAACAGAAGACCCTCAAGACATTGTGAGGAAATTCAAAAGAGTATGGTTGAATATGTAATTTTTTTAATTGCAATTTTAGTATTTTTACTATGTCATTTGTAACTTTTGAACAACACCACAAAGTTGTAATTTTAAAATTGTATTATTATGTCATATTTCTATTAAATAATATAAGAGGCACAAAATAGCCTTGGAATATTTTTATTACACTAGCTTGTTCAATTATTGAAGTGTTTGTATATATTATTTTTTAAAATTAAGTGGAAAAAAACCGATCGACCCGACCCTCCCCAACCCTACCCCCGTTTCGGCGGGATGTGGGACGGGACGGGACCTCTTCCCGTCCTGCCTGACCCGTCGGAACCTAAGTCCCGACCCTCCCCGTCCCGCCAGGACCCGCCCCGGCCCCTAGAGTAGTTAATTATCTTCTCGTTGTGTACAGTTGAGGAAATAAAATATAACAAAATTCCAACACGTATGTCTTTTTGTCAATCCTTGCCGAGTCAACACGGAAAGGGGGGCCTCGCAGATACTTCTTTAATGTGTTACTACTATTTTCCTTCAAACTTTTGTTGACTTCTCAACTCTTTCCAGCAGCTGACTATTGAGTCAGAGATGGCAAAAGGGAGAGTCACTCCCGTGAGGCTTTAACATATTCATGCTTTACTAGTAAAAGGAATTGCACATGATTCGCTTTCAGATTTTATCATTTTAGTATATAAAAGAGTTAAAGAGTAAAAAATACATGTCTTAATTATTTTATTTTTTTAGTTTTCTATTTGAACTATCAGTTATCAGAATTTTCTATCTAAACTATCATTAATTAGTTAGCAAAATACATATCAACTATCAGTTATTCATTTTTTCTACCTCAACTATCAGGTATAATTGAGGCGTGTTTTGTTAACAGTTGGCGATTGTTTAGGTAGGACTTCCACACGATAATTTAGGTAAAAAAAAATAATAAAAGTGATAGTTGAGACGTGTTTTTGACTCTTATCTCTAAATATAAAATGATAAATCATTATTATAATCAAAGTTGGCTGCTAAAGTTAGTGTTGGAAGTCAAGAGAATGTAAGGCATTAAAAATTTAAATATGATAACCTTATGAGCAAAGTTTGAAAAAGAGACCCAAGCAAATAGAAGCTGATTTATGGATCAAATTACAATTTCAAATATCACTCTGGAGTCTGGACTTGTGTATGTTTTTATTCGTCAACTGTACACAACATCCCCAAACAAGGCACAACAGCAAGATTCCATATATTTTATCGTGTTCGTTTAGAAAACAATGCTTCCAGAACAGAGAGTGTATTTTCCTATCCTTTTCTTCATTTATCTCCTCTTGATAGAATTAATAGAATATTTTGTCATAATTATTGGTACATAGTATATTTTGTATATGGTAGGTGTATATTTAGTGTTTTAATACCTTAATTCTAGCCTAGGATAATGTTTTTATTATTGGTATATTTACTACCAATTTGGAATTAAATAATCAAGGAAGATATTTCTTACAAGGTATCATATTCTAAGGAAAGTTCCTAAACTCTAAAAACTTCTCCTTCACCATCGCCCCCCCCCCCCCTCCTCTCTCTTTGTCGCCGACTTCCTTCATCTTCCGTCAGCCATGTCTGACTCGAAATCAAATTTTCATCCAGCCCTCGCAGTTTCAAACATTAAATCTCATATCTTCATCACTCTTGAGATGGAAAACGTCCATTATGCGACGTGGTCAGAGCTCTTCAAAATTTACTTTAGGTCACACCGGGCTATCCATCACATAATTCCACCGAAAAAAGGCAAGGAGAAGGTGCCGAAAACCGATGATAAAAAGAAATTATGGTTGACCCTCGATGCGACAGTTCTCCAATGGATTTATGCCACTATTTTAAGTGATGTGTTGCATACGATTCTTGAACCCGACTCCACGGCAATGGAGGCTTGGGATCTATTACATGACATATTCTAAGATAATAAAAATTCTCGGGCCGTCACACTTGAGCAAGAATTCTCCACCACTGACATGGCGGATTTTCCAAATGCATTCACATATTGTCAATGGCTCAAGGTTTTGTCAGACCAACTCAAGAACGTCGGTGCGCCGGTAACTAACAATCGGCTCGTTTTACAAATGGTTGTCGGCCTCAGATGCATATAGTGGAGTTGGTACACTTATCCGCCAAAGCAACCTTCTTCCGCCATTTTCCCAAGCCCGTTCTATTCTCATACTAGAAGAAGCGAGTTTTGTCAAAAAGACAGCCACTGTGTTGAATTCCGCCATGGTTGTCACTCCGCCCGATGATAACTCTTCACAATTTGAATTTTTGCCGCCAAACTGTGGTCAAAGGGGACGAAATGGCAATAATGGAGGTAAAACCTGTGGCGGTGGCCGTGGTGGTGGCAAGGGCGGCGGCTAGTGGCTGCCGAGGGCCTAGCGGGGCAGTGGATTGGCACCGTGGGCCTGGCAGTGGCCTTGGGTTGTGCCTCTCTGCCCCTTTCCCTCGGGAAATTGGGCCAGGCCTAGTCCGAGGCAAACTGGCCAGCCGTAGTCCAACAGCCAACACCCTAGCACACTTGGGCCACTGCCGAACTAGTGGAAGCAGGCCCACTAAGCAGTAGCGACTCCAACCGACATCGAGGCCGCAATGCACACTCTTGGGCTTAATCGGCCCGACGCAAATTGGTACATGGACACTGGAGCAACGTCTCATATGACATCCTCACAAGGTAATCTCTCGTCCTATTTTAATTTGAGCAATAATCGTGGTATAATTGTCGGTAATGGTCATTCAATTTCAATTCGTGGTTATGGTACTACAAACTTATCTCCCCCGAACCCACCGTTAACTTTAAAGAATGTCCTTCATGCTCCTCAATTGATTAAAAATTTGATTTCTATTAGAAAATTTACTACTGACAATTCGGTTTCTGTTGAATTTGATCATTTTGGGTTTTCCGTGAAGGATTTTCAGACGGAGATGCGTCTAATGAGATGTGATAGTCGGGGCGAGCTATATCCAATCACCACAACCACACATCAAGCCACGTTACTATCCACTTTTGCAGCTTTAGCTCCTTCTTTATGGCATGAACGTTTGGGTCATCCGGGGCACCTGTTTTTGCCTCCCTTAAACAAAAAATAAATTTATTGTGTGTACTTGAACTCGTAATTCTCATGTTTGTCGCTCATGTCCTCTTGGGAAACATGTTAAATTGCCTTTTGTTGCTTCTAATTCATGCACTATTATACCTTTTGATATTATCCATAGTGATATTTGGACATCTCCCGTTTTGAGCTCTTCGGGCCATCGATATTATCTTCTTTTGTTGGATGATTACTCTAATTTTTTGTGGACATTTCCTTTGTCTAAAAATCATAAGTTTTTTCCACATTTCTCTCCTTTCGAGCATTCATCCGCACTTAATTTGAACGGGACATTAAAAATATTCAATGTGATAATGGTACAGAATTTGATAATAGGCCATTTTGGGATTTTTGCAAAACTAATGGTTTATCTTTTCGTCATTCTTGTCCACATACCTCATCTCAAAATGGAAAAGCGGAAAGAAAATCCGAACCATTAATAACATTGTTAGAACCTTACTTGCCCATGCCTCTCTACCACCATCATTTTGACATCATGCATTACAAATGGCAATCTATCTCCTTAACATACTTCCAAGCAAATAATTAGCATATCAATCCCCTCTCAAAATTATATACCTAAGGGACCCATCTTATTCTCATCTACGAGTATTCGGGTGCTTATGTTATCCTCTTTTTCCTTCTACTACCATCAATAAACTTCAACCCCGTCTTACTCCGCGTATTTTTTTGGGATATCCGTCAAACCATCGTGGTTACAAATGTTACGACTTATCCTCTAACAAATTAATCGTGAGTCGCCACGTAGTTTTTGATGAATCACATTTTTTCTTTGCCAAAATGCATTGTTTCGTGCCTCCTACCTACGAATTTTTTGATAGCATGCCCCCATATTTGGTCCACCAATTGGCCTCTCAAACAGGCCCAAAATACATCCCTCAGCTCGGCCCAAATATCGAGCCCAGTGGCTGCTAGCCCAGCGGAGACTCTCGCTGGAAGTCCACTGCCGAACGGCCCACTGAGTGGCGGTTCAGCGAGCGCAAGCCCACTCCCATGTAGTCCCTTCCCTACACACTCAGCCTCCGGACCCATCACACGCCAGCCCAATATCACTTCCCCTATCCAAACAACTCCAATTCCGGCCCAACGGCCAGTCACTCGTAGTCAACATGGAATTTTCAAACCAGACAAAAAATACGTTCTTCACACCCATGTTACCAAATCACCCTTACCTTGTAATCCCGTGTATGCTCTTAATGACACGAATTGAAAATGACTATGGATGATGAATATAATTCTCTTATTAATAATAGGACTTGGGATTTGGTGTCTCGTCCTCGTGATGTTAATGTGATTCGGTCTATGTGGATTTTTAGTCATAAAGAAAAATCTGATGGTACATTTGAGAGGCATAAAGCACGTCTTGTAGGTGATGAAAAGACTCAACAGGTTGGTGTGGACTGCGGTGAGACTTTCAGTCCGATGGTCAAACCAGCGACTATTCGCATGGTACTAAGTCTGTCTCTTTCGAAGGCATGGCCTCTACATCAGCTTGATGTGAAAAATGCATTCCTGCATGGAGAACTCAACGAAACGGTGTACATGTATCAGCTCATGGGGTACAGAGACCCCACTTAATCTAATCATGTATGCTTACTCAAGAAATCCTTGTATGGGCTCAAACAAGCTCTTCGGGCATGGTACAAGAGGTTTGCAGATTATGTTTCTAATATTGGGTTTTCTAACAGCATGTCTGATCATTCTCTCTTCATATACCGTCAGGGTAATGATATAGCTTACATCCTTCTGTATGTGTATGATATTATCTTAACTGCTTCATCTGATGCTCTTCGCGAGCCTATCATGTCTCTTCTTAACTCAGAATTTACTTTGAAAGATCTCGGGCCATTGAGTTACTTCTTAGGGATAGATGTAACACGTCATGCAGGTGGTTTATTTTTGTCTCTAAAGAAGTATGCAGAAGAGATCGTTGAACGAGCTGGCATGTCCTCGTGTAAGCCGTCCTCCACTCCAATTGATACTAAACCAAAGTTGAGTGCTACTTCCTGCAAGCCATATGCTGATCCATCGCATTACCGTAGCCTTGCAGGCGCCCTGCAATATCTTACTTTCTTACACCTCTTTTGTTCGCCTCAGTTTGCTTTATCGCAACCTTTTTGGGACTACAACGCCAGTCTTTTGAATTCTACTACGGTGCTTTCCTCTTTCTGGATTAATAGGCCGTCGCTCATTGTTAATTCCACAACTGACTTCTATCATTTGTCACCCTTACTTCATCTAGGAAATGCTGGCCCACGATTCCTCTGTGGCTTCTACTACAAATACAATGCCACTGAATGCTTTCTTAGTATCCTGTTGTACCACAACAGATCCGGTGGGGAGAAAGGTGTGATAAATAAACCCGAGTTAGTTTGGTCTGCTAGTAGGAACCATCCTGTGAAAGCCAATGCAACCTTGCAACTAGGCCAAGATGGAAACTTGGTCTTGTCAGACTCTGATGGCACTCTTGTTTGGTCCACTGATACAACTGGGAAATCAGTTTCTGGCTTAAACTTGACATAAATAGGAAATCTTTTGCTCTTTGATAAGAGGAAGCGTGCAATTTAGCAGTCTTTTGATCATCCAACGGATTCTTTGCTTCCAGGGCAGAATTTGATTTCAGGGCGGAGCCTCATTGCAAGCGTTTCAGCAACCAATTGGAGTCAAGGTTTGCTTTCTCTTACTGTTCTTAATGGAAGATGGGTCACTTACACGGATACTGACCCACCTCAGTATTACTATGCTTCAACTTATTCCGATAGTTCTTATTACAGTTTTGATGGTCAAACCTTTACTGCTTTACAATTCCCTACTACACCGACAGCTCAATTCATGATTGGGCCTGATGGACATTTAAAGGTATACCAATGGGCTGTAATTGATTGGAACGAAGTATCTGATCTTGTGATGCCATATGTAGGAAACTGTGGCTATCCAATGGTGTTTGGAAGATAAAGCATTTGTACAAATAACGGGCAATGTATTTGTCCGCCAGAGGAAAATTTCTTCAGGCCAGTTTTGGAGAGGAAACCAGATCTTGGATGTTCACAGCTGACATCCATTTACTGCAACTCTTTGCAGTACCATAGTTTCGTAGAGCTCAAGAATACCGCATATTTTGCATTTCAGTTCAATCAGGAACTAAGTTCGAGCATATTTTGGCTTGAAGGGAAAAAGTTGGAAGATTGCAAAAGGGCCTGTCTGAGTAACTGTTCTTGCAAAACTGCTGTTTTTTAAAATGATTGGGATGGGAATCAAAGAGGGAGCTGTCTGTTACTGAATGAAGTCTTTTCTCTCATAGACAATGGGGAAGGAAGAGGCAAGACAATTTTTCTTAAGGTGCAGAATTCCTCAAATGCATTGATCAATCGTTCACTGGTCATTTCCCCTAGAGAAAAATCAAAGCCTTTCAAAGAGATAATAGGATCTACCGTTGCAGCTTTTTTCGGGATAGTTTTGATTCTCACCCCTTTCTCTGTGATTTCCAAAAGGAGGAGAAGGTCCAGCAAAGCTAGGAATTTTCTAGATCTAGAACCAAACTTACATGGAATCTTAACTCGATTCTCTTACTATGAGTTGAAAATAATTACAAAAGATTTTAGCAAAAAGCTTGGAGGAGGATGATTTGGCTCTGTATACGAAGGAACATTGAGTAATGGCACCAAAATAGTTGTGAAGCACCTGGATGGTCTAGACCATGTGACGGAATCATTCTTAACAGAAGTAAACCTAGTTGGTAGCATTCACCATGTCAATTTGGTAAAACTCATCGGATTTTGTGCAGAAAAAAACCACATGCTTTTGATCTATGAGCATATGGTAAATGGATCATTGGATAGGTGGATTTCTCATGAAAAGCAGGAAAATGGGTTTGCATGGTACACAAGGCAAAGGATAATATCAGATATTGCGAAAGGGTTGGCTTATCTACATGAGGATTGCAGCCAGAAGATAATTCATTTGGACATCAAACCACAAAACATCCTTCTAGATCAACGTTTCAATGCTAAGATATCAGATTTTGGGTTGTCAAAGCTAATTGAAAAAGACAAAAACAAGATATCAGATTTTGGGTTGTCGAAGCTAATTGAAAAAGACAAAAGCAAAGTGATGACTAGAATGAGAGGAACAACAGGGTATTTAGCCCCTGAATGGTTGAGCTCGGTAATCACTGAGAAAGTTGATGTGTATGCTTTTGGAATTGTACTCTTGGAAATTCTCTGTGGGCGAAAGAATTTAGATTGGTCCCAAGCTGATGAAGAGGATGTCCATTTGCTAAGTGTCTTTAGGAGAAAAGCAGAACAAGGGCAGCTCGTGGATATTGTTGACAAAAAAAACGAGGATATGCAGCTCCACAGAGAAATAGTGACAGAAATGATGAGCCTTGCTACATGGTGTATACAGGGCAATTTTTCTAAGAGGCCTTCCATGTCATTGGTGGTTAAGACACTAGAAGGTTTGATGACTGTTGAAACTAACTTGGATTATAATTTCACAAACGTAACCGAGGTTGGGGCAGGCAACCAACAGAGGGAAGCCACTATCAGTTCAAAATTGCCTTTATTTTTATAGGGACCAAGGTAAATAATAAGCGTAAGATTTCTAGTATTTGAAAGAATCAATTTATGGTTTGGTAATGTCAAATTGTAGCATAACTTCTTATGTTGTATGAGATAATAATTCATGAAATGTAATGTTCAATAACTTCTACATAAGATTTTGAGCTTCATATTACTATCATGTAGAGGCTCTTCAATTCATGTGCGACAGGAAGTATAATATTGTGTTTTAAGTGCTGGCATTTGCAGTAGGGACTTCAACTGGTAGTATGCAGTAAGCTTAATTCTAATATGTTATCGGAAAAGGTCCACAAAGCAAGTTTAGAGTTTTCTGTATTGAACAACTGATCATGTCCTAATTGAAGAACTAATGCAATGTTTGCCTCTTTTTTGTGAGGGAAAATAATTAATCATCCACATGGCCTCATAACAGGGAGGTTTCAGTTTGTTCTTGTAAATCAGTAATCCTCCTTTCTGTACATGCAGGTGCTGGTGAAGGTTCTTTTTCTTGCCCTTTTATTTTGTTTTAGAAATCTGTATTTGGTGCCATAATCTGCAATATGAATTGAACAATCCACCCTGGTCAAGTAGTGATCTTTTTCTACTAAAATGTATGATTTGCTTGCCTCTTCCTAAACCACAGTGAACCCAAGCAACAGCTTATTTTTCCTAGGGAAAGAGGTATATATTACCCACGGCTTTCAATGAGGAGAGTTCGTTCGTCTTGATTGAATTGACAGAGCAAAGGAAATCGATTATCACGGGTCACAGCCTTTTTTATCCCCTAGAATCACAGTTCCAAACTTGGAGCTTGCTCTTGGTAGAATATCTTAATGACTTGTCTTAAGAGCAAGAGATTAAATATAGGTACAAAGAGTAAGGAACATATTACCTTACTTCTCTAGTCCTAACATAGGTGTATGAGATTATAATTTATGAAAATTAAAGTTTGTTTGATAACCTCTACACTAGACTTATGAGCTTCATGTCACTATCATGTAGAAGCTCCTCAATGCATATGCTACAGGAAATATAACATGCAGTGTGGCAGCTCCTGAACGTGTATTTGAAGTGCAAACATTAGCATTAGGGGACTTGAACTGGTAGTGTCCAGTTAGCATTATTGTGATACGCACTATCAGAAAAAGTAGAATTTTTAATTACTTCCTAGTTAATATCATCTAATACTATAATCAATAGAGTATGAAAATCATGTTACTATTGAAGGTAGCTCTCTGTATACGGTTATACATGTATTCTCACAAGTTTGTATCGCTAAAGTCACTCAACTTATACCATACAACAACATAACCAGTGAATTCCCACAATGTGGGATCTGGGGAGGGTAGAGTGTACACAGACCTTACCTCTACCTTGGTAAGTAGAGCGGCTGTTTTCGAGAGACCCTCGGCTAGAGATGGCAGCGGATCCTGGACCCGGTCCGGATCCGGTGGATCCAGATCCGTTTTATAGGATATGGATCTTCAAAATTTAGACCCGACGGATCCGGATCGGACCCGGATCCGTTTCTGACGGATCGGATTTGGATATGGATCTTGTATTTAAGATCCGTATCCGGTCCAGATCCGACCCGTGGATCCGTATTTTAATTAAATAGATTAGACATTTATACATCTATCCACGCATGGGCTGGGCTTCGGTCCTTTATGGACTTGGGCCTGGCCGAGAAGATTAAAGTCTTTAATCTTTTCGGCCAGGCCCAAGTCCATAAAGGACCGAAGCCCAGCCCATGCCTGGATAGATGTTAAGCCAACAAAAGGCAAATGCTGAAATGCCTAACTCCTAAGTCTAACCTAAAGGAAAAGAAGCCGCATTCTCGATCATTCTCTTCATTGTTCATGCCAAAGTCTCCTCAGTTCACTCCATCGCGAATTCTCGATCATTCTCTTCATTGTTCATTCCATACGAAAGGGGCAAAGAGCCAAAGACCAAAACCCTAGTCCCTAACCATCTTCTCTACTTGCCATCCCTACTCATACGACGTCAGTCCATGCCCTTCCGATTCCAAGGTGAGTTCGATTTTTTTTTTGGCCCTTTTAACCTCTGTTAGTTCTTCTTTTTTTTAGTTCTTCTTTTTGTTAGTTCTGTTTTTTCATTTATATAATATTTGATGTTTTGGGAATTTTTTTGTGTGTGTGTACAGTGTATTATTATTCTTTAGGTGGCAATGGCACTGGTTTAGTGTGTCAGTATGTGTGTGTGTGTATTATTGTTCTTTAGGTGGTAGTGGCACTGGTTTTTTGGAGAGCTGATTTTTTACAGTGGCTCAGTTATGAATTATGATACTTCTCTGTTATGCATTGGTTTTTTTACAGTATTGGGATTTTAATGGTGGCAGTGGCACTGGTTTTTTGGAGAGCTGGTTTTTTCCAGTGGCTCTGTTATGATACTTCTCTGGCATGATACATTGATACTTCTCTGTTATATACAATGCACTGGTCAAGAGTATATATACAATGTAATCGTTTTTTTTTTTTACAGTATTGAGATTTAAATATGTTAATTGGACTAAAATGTGCATGATACATTGATACTTCTCTGTTATATACAATGCACTGGTCAAGAGTATATATACAATGCACATGTTTTTTTACAGTACTGGGATTTTAAAATGTTAATTGGACTAAAATGTGCATGATGCTTCTCTGTTATGTGATTAAGTAATGTATTCAAATATTTTCTTGTAGGAAATGGATAGTGAACAATCTAACAATAATGCAAATGCTACTAATAAAAGTCATGCTGCTTCTTTTAGCCCACCTCCAGTGCCTCTGCTTTGTGGAGTTGATGATTTAGAAATGGATTCAGAAGGTCTTATTGAGGTTGGAGTAAAAGAAAAAAGTCAATCAAGTAAACTAACAAGCAAGAAACTCACTTCCGAGGCATGGGAATCTTTTGATAGGGTCGTAGTGAAAGGTATTACAAGAGCAAAGTGTAAATATTGTACATCTTTACTCTCTTATAATGGTGCGAATGGAACCTCACATCTTCTTAAACATTCTAAGAAGACATGTCCGGGAAAGCATTTGCGGATTGGAGTTAGTGGTCAAACACAATTGAAGGTTAAAACGGAAGCCGATGGGTCTACTACTTTAGAACTTAAAGAAAAGGGAAAGGAAAAGGAATTTGATCAAGACTTTTCAATGAGAGAATTGGTTGGTATGGTGGTGATTCATGAGTATCCTTTATCCATTGTAGATCATATAGGTTTTAAAAGGTTCGTGAGGAGTCTAAATACTCATTTCAAGATGATTTCGAGGAACACTTTGAAGAGTTACATTTTGAAAAAGTTCAATGAAGATAAGGGTTCTCTTAAAGCTCTATTGGAGCATAATGAGGGTAGAATTGCAATAACTACCGACATATGGACGGCTTCCAACCAAAAAAGGGGCTACATGGCCGTGACATCTCACTTCATTGATCAACAATGGTTCGAGATTGCATTTTATTTTGGATGTCTACTCCTAAAAGGGTTGAAAAATTTGAGGAGGCTTGTCGGCTTTTGAATATTTCTAAACCTAAAAGAGTGGTTCTTGATGTCAAAACTAGGTGGAATTCTACTTACTTGATGCTTAATACCGCTTTGCCTTTTCAAGATGTATTTGCTAAGTTAAAACGTATGAATAAGAAGCTCAAGTTAGTTATTCCTAGTGAGAATGATTGGATGATGGCAAAACTTGTTTGTGAGAAGTTGGAAATTTTCTACAAGGCCACTAGAGTGTTTTCTGGTAGAAATTATCCTACTTCTAATTTATTTTTTTGAAAAGTGTGTGAGATAAGACTTGCTTTGAGGCGTTGGGTGGAGAGTGATGTTGAGACCATTAGAATGATGGCTAAAAATATGATTGACAAGTTTGACAAATATTGGCATAATATTAATGAGATGTTGGCGGTTGCTTCAATTTTAGATCCAAGAAATAAAATGGATTGTGTGGAGTACTATTTTAAGAGATTGTACAAAGATGATACTGATAATGAAGTGGCAAAGGTTAGAAAAAATCTTGATAAACTTGTGGTTGAATATCAAATGAGAAGTGAGGGAAATAAAAGTCAAGAACCTTTTCCAAGTGGCAAACGAGGAATTTCAGAGTCTTGTGATAATGATGAGGATGAATATGCTCAAGCTAAAAGAACAAAGAAAAGAAAGATGAATGTGAGGGGTGAGGTGGAGCATTACTTGGAGGATGATCCTATACCCGAAAATGATGATTTTGATGTACTTAATTGGTGGAAAAGGGATCAAATGTATCCTACTTTACAGAAAATTGCCAAGGTCATCCTTGCAATTCCTGTCTCTCTCTTCGTGGCTTTGGAAAGTGCCTTTAGCATGGGTGGAAGGGTGATTAGTTCTCATCGTTCTAGGCTTCACTCTAAAGCGTGGAGGCATTAATGTGCTTGCAAAATTGGATGATCGAAGACATTAAAGGTATCTATTATTTATGTATTGATTATTCTCATATATGTTAATATCAATTTTTCCCCTAACATGAACCTTCTATTTATTTTTCAATTTCTTTCAAATAAAGGTACTTTGGAGGGCACACATGCTTGTTCGATAGTTACTGAAGATTCGAAGAAGAAGAAGGAGAAGTAGTTGACTATATTGATATGGTAAATGATATATTTAATCATAAATATTTATTGAGATGATTTTTTTTTAGTAATCTCTTTTTAATATGATTGTTTCTTTGTTATTTTAGGATGTTGATGACGTTGAAACTAGTGATTTTGAAGACTAGTTTATGAAGTTTGGCAAACTGGAAATGCCAAACTGAAAATCTCAAACTGGAAATGCCAACTCACTGGACAAGATCTTTTACCCTTGTTTCTTGGGAGGTTGTAAACTAAAAAATCTTAAGCTTTTGGCTTATGAAATCATGTAATAGTAATAGTAGAAGAAAATGATTCTGGGAGATCAAGGGAAGCAGAACTGCAGAACTGCAGAAGCTGCAGAATATAAGTAGAAGAAAATGATTCTTGGAGGTCAAGGGAAGCAGAAGCTGCAGATTATAAGTAGAAGAAAATGATTCTGGGAGGTCAAGGGAAGCAGAAGCTGCAGAATATAATGTTCTGCTTTTGGTTATTTGGTGTTCTTTCCGTATTTTGGTTTATAAAATTTCATTTGACAATATTATTGAAGTTTTCATGTGTTAGAGGAAACACTAGGTTGTTTGTAACGGTGGCTTTGGACAAACTGTTGATGTTTTTACTTTGTTTGTGTGCTGAAGTAAACTGCATTTGTCTCCGCAATTTGAGTTTTTGAACATGAAGTAAACTGCAGCCTTCAAAAAATTTTACATGTGGATCCAGATCCGATCCGTGGATCCGATGGATCTGGATTTGGATATGATTTTTATGGACCCGATGGATCTGGATCCGGATCTGGATACAGGTATGAGAAATGGATCTGGATCTGGATCCAGTAGGATCCGGTCCAGATCCTATCCGTTGCCATCCCTACCCTCGGCTCAAGACAAAGCACAGCAAGAGAAACGGTTAGACTCAACATTCGGGCTCAAGATTGAATTAATTGAATATTAATAATAGAGGAATGGGGGTAGACTCGGACATGAAATTTAAAGCAGTATGAAAATACTGGTATCAAAAGCGAGTAAGCCACGATAGCGCATTCTGAAAAAGAAACAGTAACTAACACAAGTAAGATAAGATAAAGATAAAGATGAAATAAGATAAACAAAGTACACTAGAGAACACATAGCAGCAGAAATCAAATGACATGTGTCTATAAAACAATATTGCACCTGCTAGTATGGTAGGCTAACCGGGCCTACAATAATAACACTACAACTATCCATTTGTAAGCGTAAGTAGGACTACGCTGGACTACCTACTACCCTAATCTGTGTCCTCCATAACCCCCTATCTAAGGTCATGTCCTAAGTAAGTTGCACATGCGGCATATCCCGTCTATTCAACTTATACCATATTTTCTATAAAATAACTCTGACCAAATATGTTGCTTACTGCTTACGGAAACATCAGACCTATGCTATAGTCACGACAGCACATCATCGACATGAAAAGGAACATGCTAGTCGATGAAGCCTTACAAATTGTTGCGTATATTTTGAGTCGAGTTGCGAGCAAGGCTATTCTAACAACACCTTTTGAGTTATGGACTACGTCTGAATCATTTTCTGGTTTGGCCATGTCCCGCAAAAGACAAAATATTTGATCTGCTGTAGAAGAAAATATATTTCAAGACACTTGTTATTTCTTGGAATACCCGGATCATTCCAAAGATTACAGGTGCTGCATGCACTAGAATTGTTGAATCTCGCAAGTCGGGAGGAATAACGCACATCATATTGCTTCTATAATGATAGAAAATGAAAATGTTCAAGCTTCCTAAAGCTCTAGAGAGTTTTCTTTGAAGATCACAAAGAAGCGCTACGTTATTTCTAGTGATCATCATGTATATTTTGGGTGAAGTTGATTATCATACTAGTCAAATTGAGGATCACATGACCTACAATCAAGATATATCAATAGTCCTAAATCAAATAATTGGCATGATGCAGTGAAGTGCATGTATGGCAATAGTGTATGGGACAGTGCTGTCCTACCTAAAAAAGGGCAGCCCGGTGCACTAAACTCCTGCTATGCGCAGGGTCCGGGGAAGGGCCGGACCACAAGTGTCGTCCTACCTGAAGGTAGTAAATCAAAAGACATACGTGGAGATATTGATCGATATAAGGCTCAATTGATGGCAAAAGACTATCTAGAAAAAAGGAATAGATTATAAGCCTTTTCACTGTTATCCATTAAAAATGCCTTCAAAATTACCACAACACTGATGACTCATTTTGACCTCGAGCTTCACCAGATGAATGTTTAGACAACTTTTCTCGATGGAGAATGTCCACCTTGAAGGTTTCATTGAAAGTGAAAAGGAAGACCTAGTGTGTAAATTGAATAAGATGAATGTTAAAGACAACTTTTCTCATTGTCCACCTTGAAGGTTTCATCAAAAGTAAAAGGAACGCATAGTGTATAAATTGAACAAGTCCATTTTACTGAAGCAAGCCTTTCTTCAGTGGTATCTCAAGTCAAATAGTGTTATGAGATCGTTTGGTTTCACGGAGAATAAGTTTGATGAATGCATCTACTGGAAAACCATATAGATTGTCTCTTCATACACCAGCAGCAAGTCAGCAACACACCCAGTATATTCCCACAAGTGGGGTCTGGATAGATTGTCTCTTCATGCATATGTTAATTCACTTCGGCTACTCAAATGTATAATTGGGAACACTATTGGTGGTGGTGTTACGTAACTTGTTTAACGCACACGGATGCATTTCAAAGAGTGTTCTTGAAACGTGAGTGAGCTCCTAACCACTTTATCATTCCTCATCTGTCGATGGGTTCTCCACCTCACTCTCGCTACTTGAATCATCACTATCTGCAATTGAGGACCGACCTTCTCTTGAACCAGAATTTTCATGAAGGCTATACTTGAGGAACTTCACCCTGCTTTTGTGTTCTGAATCTTTTCCTTTGCGCTTTCTTTTTTCAGGTTCTGCTGACTGCATTGTGTGGGAAGCAGAGACAAAGGCAGCACTCACAGATTCATTCATCTTTTCATCACCTTCTTCCTCGTCTTCTTCACCCTTATTATCTATGTAGAAGATAAGATCAGCGTCTGATTTTTTCTTGGCGTCTTTCAAAACTGGCTGCTCTAAGCCTTCCGTCATACTATCTAGCAGCAATTTAGCTCTGGTTTTTGACATGTTATTGTCAAAGATTCTTATCCCACCGTTTTCTATCTTAAGAATCCACCCTGCAATATTCAAGCCAATAGCACTTCTGATGCATGTTTACCAGTATAACATAAACAGCCTATCCTAACTTGGTAGTTAGTGCTGAATTGTGTGATAAAAAGTATTCGATTTACTTACTCAATAATGTAGCAGGGGATGAACTACTTGGTTCGCTAGCTTTGTCTTCTGTACCAATCTCACTTCTGATCAACCTAATTATCAGAGAAGGTAAACTAGAACCAGAAAAGGCATTTGTGTAATAGATTGCTTTCGTCTGGTCCTTCTGTTTTCTGCAGACAAAGAAACAGTCAATCAAACTTCAGCATCTCAAAAAGAACTTAGAGCATGATGCCGAGCTTTCCTACCTATTCAACTCTATAGCTTCACCAGTACCTAACAGTCTTGCCATGATAATACTTTTCACATGCTTGGGAGAGAGCTGATCCATTCGCTCAGGCTTTAAGAAAGAATATTCCACCAGTACCACAGCATCATAGAGTATTTTTCTTAAACACATCTCATCGTCCGAATTCTGCAGCGGAATAGGAGGTGAAAATATGAGAAAAGCCCACTGAATCCTCAAAATATAACAAAAGCATGATTGGGGAAACATCAACTTGAAGCCTATGACACTCTAGAGTCAACTATTAAGCAGTTTAAAAGCTTTTAGTAAACTCAGAACATTAGTCTACAAAGTATTTTCTGCCAAAAGGAACTAAATATAATCCAGAGAATTCTTCTCCAAAAAGCTAGAATATTGAAGCTGAAAATATCACTTACTATGAGAGGGTTCAAAAGACACAAAGGCAGTGGGCCCCCAGTAGCCAAGTGTGTTAAAAGGAGATATAGTTTTGTAGTCCATTATAAATGCTACTTTTAGTTATATGACCTTTTCTATAGGAGATCAGTAAAAAATAACACAAGAGACATGTAAAAATAATGCAAGAGATCTATGTATGGTCATTTCCTTTTATACATATTGTACGTGAGTGTAGGAGATCATTTCCTCGAGATACAACTGTGGCAAAGGTTATATATTCAAATCTCTAGGGAAGCTGCTTTGCACATATTTTAGCTCTTACCATTTGAGTAAAAGCTAAAGAGCAGTGGCGAAGTGACCTCAAACTGTGACCAACTCGAGAAGCTACTTTGTACAGGTTTTAACGCTTACTATTTATACAAAAATACAGAGAGAGAGAAGACTCAAAGATAGTGGGGCCAAGATATCTAACCAGTAGGGAGGCTGTTGGTAAAGATGGCTCCAGCAGCATCATTAAAAGGGTCTCTGAATTCAAAGACAGGAGAACTTAGTATAGTTTGAAAATCACAAAATTATAAAGAAAACTGCAATACAGAGATGTCAAACAGGTAACCAAACAGAATTCATGGATTATGGAAGAGCAAAGCCAACATAAGGAATTAAATTCAGAGACAAACAGAAGAACAAAATCAACAAGCAACGTCAAAGGATCAAGAACAACTCTATATCTATTCCCTCTCCATCTTATACAGTGTATTATTCTTAAGGGATCAATAGAATATGGTGAAGTTATTATTCATCTTTGTTATGGAAGCATTCAGCAGGCTAGTAGCAGGAAGATCCACTGGGTGTCTGAAGTAGCAGATGAAAAAAGAGGTAGAACCGTCATTCTCATCTATGATATTTTAATATTTCGAGGAAAAATTATTTGATCATTTGACATTGTGTCAAGACTATGTATCATCATATGGAAGTACGAGTTGGTACTGGTAAAGAAAGTGCTGAAGATTTATACCTTTTGCTGGAAAATGTGTTTACAAATGACATAAGATGAAGTGGAGAAAGGGTTTCACAAAGAACAACGGTAATCCCACACCACTCACCAAGAAGTTCAGCAACTTAGCCACCAAAGGAAAACAAAAGAACATGTTCCTGGGTAATTATTCACAACTTTCCAAGAAAGAGCCACAGCAGCATAAGCAAAAAAGTTCATATTGAACATAAATGCATGATCAAGCTATTCTAATATAATTTCCTTACAAGAAAACGTACTTTATGTGTTTGCCCCAGTATATAGGTACAGATAGTATAACCATCCAAAATGTACAAAAATTATTATTTTTATTGTTCAAATGACACCACATGCATCTTTATGATCATCAATTGACACCATCAACGCTGTCAGAAATATAACTCCCAAACAATTCTAAGGCAATGAACTCAAGGATCCAAGGATGACAGCATTTAATTAGAACAGAAACAAATAGAAAAGAGTGTTCATATGGAGGAGTAGCTGCGTTAATACAAAACGTTCCTCAATTCTCAGAGGTTAGGCACACAGTCACTTCACAAAGATTTTGTGCTTTCAACTGTCCAAAGAGGTAAATTTGCCTGTTATTTAAATCACTAGCATCACAATTGCTGGCTTTTGAGAAGATTGGGTGTAATTTGTCACTTTGACAGGCAGTCCCTGGGGCACTTTACCCAAAATTTCCACGTTTGAACAACAATAAGAAGAAATAAGTTATATAGAGAGTAATCTCATACAGCTTCAATATGAGATTGAAAAGTCAAACACTTTCTCAAACGGAGTAGCAATTTACAAATTGTGAAAACTTCAATAGGAAAGCAAATTTCAATCATAAACACTAACCGAAGAAGTATGGATTCTGAAGCCCAGTGATGGAAGCAACTATCCATGCCCTCAGCTCGTCGTGTAATTCTTTTCTGGAACCCTCCTCCAGAAACCTCAAGCATAACTTCAACAAAAACGCCTCCACAATCACACAACCAGCCAATTCACTCAACTCACACCCTTCACCATTAACTTTCTCAACGATCTCATCACTCAAAAGTGGGAAAAAATCTCTCGTGCATCCGTTATCCGTATTATCCCACATCCAAACATTAACCAACTCCCTCACTGGCCTAACGAATCCCTCTGAAACATCGCAACTATTCTCTACACTCTCACAACATACATTAACATACCCAAGAATTGAATCAACCAAACCATTTACCTCTCTCACAAACTTCTTCTCTTTCTTACCTTTCTGATCAAACCCTTTCAAACCCATTGCTAATCTAACCACATTATACATAACGGGTGAAATTAACGCAACGCTTTTAAACGGATCACACAAAGCAGAACAACAAGCTATAACCTGAAACAAATCCTTTATGGCTGCAACCCTTTTCAAAGGGTCATTTTCTGGTAAGCTAAAGCCTCGATAAAGCAAAGCTGAGTAAACCCAGATAGCTTCAAAAGGTGGGTCAACTCTACATTGTAGTAATTCGTTGAAATTTGAACTCAAAGATGATAACTTTACAGAGTCTTGCTCGTGGAGCGAGTCTAGTACAGCTTGAATTTGATTATTTAGTGCAATTTCATAGTTTTGGCCAATGAGATTATTGGAAAATTGAGGGTTTAGGGATTCCATAAAAATTGAAACCATTACTCTGGCAAAAATTCAAAAAAAAAAAAGGCTTTTGAAGGAAAAGCTAAAACCCTAATTAGTCAGTGGCTAACAAGAACAAAGGGAGTGTAGGGTTTTAGGAGAATGGGTGTTTTTCCTATGCATCGGCAATGTAGTTCGAGAAAATGACAAAAATGGTCCATTATGTTTTAAAGTAGGTTTAAAATAGTCTCTTAAGTATGAACTTAACAGTTTTGGTCCCTTAAATTTGTCAAAAGTTAACACTTTTAGTCTTTATGTTAATATTTTCTTATGATAACCTGATCGAGAGAGTACGATGCATCGGTGTAAAATTTTTTGTTTTGTTAGATTTGAACGAAACTATAAAAAAGAAAATAGTGGGAGCTCACATTTAGAGGTACGATTTTTGTAATTTCTGTTATTTTTAGTTTATATTTTGTGCAGCTTTTTGAGATGTAACTTCTGCTAATTGTTTAAGTGTCTAGTGTAATTTTTTATATTGCATATTTAGGACTTATAATGACTTTTTTGGTGTTTACAATTTTATTTTTTTTACTATTTTAATCAGATTTAAGAGATACAAACAACAACAACAACAACAAATCCAGTAAAATTCATAGAGTTTGATAAATATTAAAAGAAATTAAATATATTAATTTTTGACAATTATTAGATGCATAGTTAAGAGAATTTTGAACTTACTCTCCATCATTTTGTCGTTTCCTTAGTGTGTAGTTCCTTGTTCGCAATCCCAAATCACCTCACCCACCCTTCACATCAAAATCTAACCAAAATTTATAGATAAGTCCAAAATAACCATATGAACCTATTAGAACCTTCAGATCATGAATTTTATTGTAGGGAGTTACGGTGAAAGTCTTATTCTGATAGTATTTTTAAAACGGTGTTTTTCTCCCTCTTTCTTGATTCATTATAGTTAAAGGCCTATTTTTATTAATGTAATGATTATAAAAATAAGAGGAAAAACCCCAAAAAGTTTAGATAAAGATAAATGTAATTTTTGGGTTATGAGATGTGTCAAATCACTATTTGTCAATTGCTACAATCAGTCTTATTTGTTAAATCAACTAAGGCCTCATTTGTTTGAGCTTAATGAAGATTTTAATTTTAATTATTTGATTTTTTATTTATTTTTAGGTCTAAATTTTAATTATTAAATATATTTATGCTTTTTGATGTTATAACTAATATGAGTCTAAATAGATCTGAACAATTAAAATCTCTAATAAAATTGTAATATTATTAAGATGTTTATTCAAATATTTCTTTAACATGACAGTTTATGAATCACAATTATTGTACAAGTCGTATTAGGGTCCAGAAACACGTAGGATAGCAACAGCCAATAGTAAACAGCTAGACACGCAAGAGGACCGACGACGTCGTTCGAGGTCTCCTCCTTAAATCTTAACAGATGCAGTGATACCGGGAAGTATTGGAATACAACGAAATTTCGAATTCTTTGTTGATTGAATTAATGGCGAAATTTGATAAGGTTGCATTGTTTTTTTTGTTATCTTTAATAGTTATAACGATTGTTGAGTGCTCAAAGAAAGCAGTAGGGGTGGCTAGAAAAGAAGACATACCGTATATAAAATGTAAAGTGTGTGAGAAGCTGGCGTATCAGCTATATCATCAAGTTCAGAACAAACAAGACGAGATCTCTCCAAAGAAGGTAACTTTCTCATCTGGGATTCCCTTTTTTTGAGCTCAACTTACTTATAGTTCGGTGTTCTTGAAAATTCAATTGATCAAATTCAAAATATTGATTGGACATGTAATTAAGTTTCTTAATGGTTATTGTATGATATGTTGATATATTCTTTTAACTATATTGTTTTGTTGGAGTTTGTTTTTATTTCGTTTAATTCTTCTGTTTGCCTGATGCAATGGATCAGATCTCGGAGTATCAGATAATAGAGATTTCAGAGAATGTATGTAATTTAAAGAAGCAGGAAGCTGATTGGATCCTCAAAATTGATATAGTTGAACAAGGAGATAGGTTGGAGGTAAGAATTCTGTCCCGCGCACTCTTTACTTTTTAGTCCTTCCAAAAAGAATAACATCTTTCTATATTTTGTAACAATTTAACTTTAAACTTAGAATTTTTCCCTTAATGAGAGTATTTATAGCCACGGAAATTTCTATGGCTTATCTTAGACCACAAACTTCAAAATTATTCCTTTCTCTTAAACTCCATGCATCAAACACCTTTGTGTTAATTGGGACGGAGGGAGTAACTTCTTTTTGGTGATTTGGTCTGGTTGGTATCAGTAGCGGACCCAGGATTTATAAGTCATGGGTGCTTAACTGTGTTAAGGTGCTAAGCCAGTGTCTTTGTATGTTATTAATAGTATCTGATATAAAAATATAGTGTTTTGATAAAACAAAGTGGGTGCTTGAGCACTCAATAGCTACAATGAGGTCCACCATTGTTGGTATACAATCAGTGTAGCTTCTACTAATTGGGCTGCTGGCAAGTGGCAAGTTAAACACATCTATGTTTCATTCATTATCGTCAATTGACAACTCTGTCGCTAAACACTGTTTTTTATATGCTATACTTGCACAGTGTAGCTTTTAATTTGAAAGAGTTATTGAAGTTTTGATGGTGGGCATCAGTGGCGGAGCCACATGTTTCCACCGACACCCCTTCGCTGGAATATTACACTGTGTAGATACGTAAAAAAAAATTGTTTATGTATATATACGATGTGTTGAATCTCCATGATTTCTTTGTATGTTTACTTTTTCATATTTTGACACCCCTTCGTAAAAATCCTAGTTCCGCCACTAGTGGGCATCAAGTTCATTATTTTATATATTTCTGAGAGGATTCTTAGTTGACTTTGCCAATGTTCAGCTGGTTGAACAAGACTCTGAAGGACAGTGTAATTCAGAATGCAAAACAATAGAGTATGCTTGTCAAGATGTAAGTTGTTCTACTTATTATGTGCATTTGGTGTTAGCAGTGATGCAAAATAACACTGGTTTTCATAGTCAAAAGAAGATAACACTGGTTTCATGAATGCGTAAAGGGGTTGTAAGTTCATAATGACATGATGCATCTTACATTTGAGTCTCCAGCTACGGAAGTGTTATTTAACTTTTTCCCAGATAAAAAGCTCATGTCCTTCCCAATTTTCTCACCTTGTCCAATTATGATTTGATCACATTCATAATGATATACATACTCATTGGCGTCCTACATTAAAAGATTGACAACACTTTTGCTTGTTTTTCTTGAAATTTCTTCTTTTTGCTTCAGCATGACTTGTCTTGTAAATAGGTTCTATATGTTGCTGTCTTGAGTAAGACAAGCAAACTATTTTCTTGCAGCAATTATCTTTCTTCATATTTTGCAGGTCATGGACTATTCTGATACGGATGTGGCAGAATATTTGTATAACAACAAACCAGATCTTGATTCTTTGAAAAGTTTCCTTTGCAAGGATTTGACCAAAGCTTGTAGTAAGGCACCACCTCCAGTCCCTAAGGTAATGTCAAGCTTTATGACACTGAGGTTCAACCAGTACATTCATCCATTATCCTTCTTCGTGCCTTCTGGCCCCACTGTTATCTGGTTTGTAAAAACTGAAAAATATAGCACATAGTCCTTGTTCTTTAGATTTATCGGTAAAAATGGTCCTTGGTCTTTAGACATGAAAGATAAACCACATCCAAAAATGATAGTCCTTCTATCAGACATATAGTTGTTTATGTCAGTAATTCAGTTGTAGGAAGAGTGAGCTGTGCTTGAGCACATACTGTTCCAAAATATTTGGTTATTGGATACACAGAAATATGTGCGAGTGATGTGATGACAAATTATACATGTAATATTTTGCTCCCTTTTTGAGGAAAAGAATGAAATTGGTTGCCAGCTACAGTGAGAGACTACATCTCAAGAATATATTGATTGAATAGTAAGTAGCTAATTAAGAGAAACTAAGCATGGTCATAGTCAGGACGATATGGCAAGGTGCCATTTTAATGGACGAAAACCTTTTGGAAGTGCTCGGCTAGAGGCATACATTATTATGAAAAGTCATGTTATAGATCCTTTCACTTGGAAACAGAAGCCATCTGATTCATAATTCTCCCCATGAAGAATGTGTCTAACCGATTCATAATTTTTTGGCCGTTTATTCTTCTAAGCATAGTATAGCATGTTCTGTGATAAATTCTTGACTATCTAGGTGCTACATGTTGATTTAGCAGTTAAATAAGCAATAAGATCAGCTTTCCCATTCATAGCTTGGTGATTCTTTCATCTTTTGCTTCAGAATAGAGCCCCAGGAGAACCTTTTGTTGCCAAGTCCTCAAAAGAGGCTGAGATGGAAAAGCTAATGCGATCCATGCAGGTAGTTTCCTTTATCATGAGTATCAACTGCGTGATTTCCTTCTATATTATGCCTGTGATTGAAAAATTAAAATATACAACATTTTGCTTCAGGGTATGCCTGGAGCCCCCGGTATGCAAATGTATTCCAGGGAAGATTTGATGAACCAAAAGTTCGGTGATGAAGATGCTGATGACGACGATGATGATGATGAAGGAGGCTTCCCGTCAAAGCTGGTACAAACGAGTAGTCTCTTTTGCTAAACTGCTTTTAAATCAATCAAAAGTGCTCAATTAATATATGAAAATTTTCTGCAGGGGAAGGTTATGAAAGAAAAAGAAAGTAAGAAGAATGATTGGAAGCAATGGATCACAAAAGGAATTCAGGATACAAGTGAGACTCTGAAGAAACACGCTAACAGAGTATCCCACAGGATGAGAAAGTGGTGGGGAGCGAAGAAAGCACAATGGAAGAAGAGTTCCAAAACCGGTAAAGGAGAGCTATAATGATGTGCAATGCTTTGCCACAGGATGAAGTTCCTTTTTCCTCCTCTTTTCTTTTCTCCCATAAAAATGTAGTCTCATGAGAGACTGGAAATCTGTAATTCTCATCTTATAGCTCTGCCCACGAGATTTTTGTTTCTCTGCCACAATCTTAGAGATTAGGTGTCATGTACGTTTAGTTTGGTTCTGATATTTTCTGAGTATTTTAATTTTGCTAGAAATTTATATACCGGTCTATTGCAAACGTGAGTTTAAATGGAGTAACATGAATTTTACATCAATAGGACAGTCCTCGTTTATTTTATTATTACCTTGGTGTTCGGGCCAACTAGCACGCTCCTCAACTAATTCCATGAGATATTGTCACCCCCGCAACAAGTAACTCTGTCCACTAAAGCTAGAACGGTTGGAAAGAAATCACCTAGTATTTTATCTCTAATGTATATTGAACCTGAGGCCTCATGGTGCTCAATTCACTTCGTTAATCATTAGGTCACACCCTTGGGTAAAAAAAAAAAACAATAAAACAGTCCTCATTTATCTGTACTAAATATGTCAGTTTTGTCCGCAAATAGATTGAATATACATATGCTGCTTACCGGATATCCAATTATGCATTCTAGCTGAAGGAGACATTCTAAAGTGGGGGAGCTAAGGTTGCCGACAATGGAGGAAGGGAGGTATTCATTCTTGTTGTCTAAACTATTCCATTCCCTTTTACTTGTCACGTATAACTTAAAACTTACGCAAATCAAAAAAAAAATCCAATTTTACAAGTAATAATTTTTCAAAATATCATTAATTTAGTAAAATGGACACTTAATTAATGAATTTTTTTGCAAATGGACTACTAAAAAGAAACGTTGGAGTTTGGGGTCATCAAGGAAAGCCGCACTTCACTGGTGGTTGACTGAAACCTTGGAGCAGCTATAGTAATAAAACCAATAAGAGTATCATCGTTTCATAACACCCTTTAAATAAATTGTCCTTTTAGGTCTCAGATACAAAATGCAGCCAAAAAAATTGGTTCTGTAACAGAGCAAATAGAAACGAAATAAACCCACAGCTGGGTAGGAGAAGAATCAGCAGAAACGATATGCATAAACTCGTATTTTCCTCTTGGGAACAGTGAGCCGGATTGAAAATGATCAGCTCTGAATATAGATATCCGGTTCCACAACTGTTCGGCTTTCCGGCAAACTTTCTGCTTTACGGCAAATAGGGACAAGCAGAAAAAACGTATGCTCTCCAACACAAAGCATCATCGCATTCGATAGGACTGAGTTCTTGCAACAGAACAACGCCGACCATTTACAGAGTACTTGAGCATTATATCAAGATCTCGAGGATTCTTCTTGTTGGGCGCCACAGTCATGCTCCCAACTACAGCTTCCCCTTGGCATACAGTAAGCACCTCTTCCAGATAAAGAACTGTTTGCTTCCAGTGTGTGCCACGAGACCTTGGTCCTGCATGTATACCCTCATGGTCAGAAATAGCTATATACTATATTTCCCCCTTTTTCCTCTCCTTTTTATTTTATTTGGACAAGGGGAAGTTGAATGGACTTAAGTGAGTTAATAAGTTTCCACTACCCCGCCTCAGGAGATATACATGTCCAATAATCCCCTCTCCCTCCTGCCCTCGCCCAGCAAGCCTCCCCACCCAACACAAACAAAATAAAACAAAAGATAACAGCACAAAAGTTCCACCTACAAGCAACAAAAGCAAGGAAATAAATTATGAACCTGTGGAGAAGCCCATCAACTTGTGACACTTCGTGAAAGAGACATCAAAGTAAGCTACAAGGGCATGGATGTAATCATCACGTTCTGCGACTAGCTTAAATGGAACCGTGAAGGAAGCGTCACCAGAAGCCATCTTAGAGATGTCCATTGTCTGTATAATAAGCACACTGTTGTCAGTGAAGTAAAAAAGACAACTCCACAACACAATTTAGGGCTACTCAACATAGCAAGTTTGAAGATATTTTTTTTGAAATGGAGTTTGAAGACAACTATATTAGATCTAATTACCTTGAGCAATTGGCAATTTGTAACAATCTGCTTCTGATCTACATTATCAACAAGTGGTTCCATTATAGCCTGCTTCCGGATGCAGCTCATATCAAAACCATACACACTATTCCAAACTGCAATAGCATGTAAAAGAGATTGGAATCAGGGCGACAATTTAGCCCACTAATGAAGATGACTGGCATAACCAAAAAAGACACATGGGAAGTGCATACTAAGTACAGAAGTCAATATCCATCAAGTAGAAGATGTGAAAGCGATCAATCTCACATTCGATTTTCTCATCCTTGTAGTCAGCATCTTCAATTGCTGTTAAATGCAAAGAAGCTTTATCTGGCAGCACAAGACCATCTTTTACCTGTACAGGCGGAAGAAAGGGTATATAATTAAAAAGAGGCCTTTTTTTTAGTATAACTCGCCAACCAAAAAGTCAAAACCCCAAGAAAACTGAAGCAAATAGGAAAATGTCAGAGAATTGGTTTGCAAGTTAAATCAGCTAACCTGGGGAACTCTACTTAAAGCAATAATGAGAAAGTTCATTCGAAGAGGATAAAGCACATAATCCAGTCACTAATTTTCAGTGACCCTGTCTTTAACATAATAAAACCACCCATAACTAGGGCTTATAATTCTCAGTCATAAGTTTTGAATTACAGGTACGCATTTTCATAATCTTAAAAATCCCAAGTTCCCAATTTTTCACTCATTACGTGGGTAAAACAATTAGTCCACTTACACTTCAACTTTCTTTTCAATTCTCAACCATCAATGTAGGAAATAAATTGCATACAAGCACTCTAATAATATTTTTCTACATACAAACACATTGAACTCAACACAACCAAGAAGACAAACATTTTTTCTTACTGCTTTAATTTTTTGACCCGGTCCGACTGTTTTTTGCTTTGCTTGTCCTGAGCAGAGTGTCTCTCGAAAACAGTCGCTCTACCTACCAAGTTAGAGGTAAGGTCTGCGTACATTCTACCTTCCCCAGACCCCACATTGTGGGATTTCATTGGGTATGTTGTTGTACATTGTGTGCCTTAAAAAAATTCCTTTTTGGTGGATGTGGGGGTTCAACTTGGTGCTGGGTGGAAGGGAGAAGGATCAGCATGAAGATTTGATCAATGCAGGAAGTGTGATGATAGTTGAAATATGTGTGACTGGCGGGGATGCCATGTTGGGCAAAGTCTAGATTAGCATTCAATGGTAGAATGCAACCCACGCCTTTTTTCTTTGAACCCATTGCCAAGCTCAATCAATAAGCTTGAGTCTAATTAATATAGAAGAGGTTGTGCATGTCACAGTTTCATGACTTGGAAAAGGACAGGGGCCCTCTTCGTTATTCCCCACTTATATTTCATTGCTACCAACACTTCTTCCTGCTCATACCTTTTACTTTTCCATCATTTCCATTCTCCCTTAAAAGGCATCCTGGGCTGCATGTGTCCAGGTTCCCACACAGTATGTCAAAAGTTTTTTTGCATATTGCATAAACAAGAAAAGACACCACAAAGGTCCACTGCTCAAATCTGTGATTTGAGATTTTATCTTTGAATTAAATATTATATTAAATAGAAGTAATCTCTTTTAGTATATTACATGGACATAATAACTCAAGAAAGAGCTACTTATGCAAGTGATGCCAGTCAAAAGCCAAGGAGATGAATTTGAAGATAGGCATCTTATTAATACCTCTAGTTGTAATTAGCTCGTGGCATTTACGGTTAATAAGCAGAGAAAGGATGATTAGTTACAAATTCCATGGGAAATTCTGTTATGGTTCATAAATAATAAATATGTGTAAACACAAAAAAAACATACATAAAAGCAGAGTAAGATCATACCATAATAGAACCTAATTTCAAGAACTGAATGTCGCATTAAGCAAAGGCAACAAGTACTAAACCAATCACGAGTAAAAGCAAAGGTCACAACTAAAAGCAGCTTACCAGCCATTTGTCACGAGCATACAAGACCGTATTTAACATGTTCTCATAAAGTAGAAAGTATCCCATCCACTCAGAAATAATTATATCCACTTGTGGAACCGGAAGGTCAATCTCTTCTACCTTTCCCTTGATAACAGTTATAACTGAGAAAGCAAACAGACTCAGTAAAATAGATAGTATGAAAGCACACCAGAAAATGTGTCACAAGGTTCATGACTTAGTGATAAAATCAGCTCACCATCTGAGAACCCATTGAGTTTCACAATTTCTTGGGCCATATCAGCCATGCTGGAGCACTCAATCTGAAAATATCAAAATGGCAAAGAAAAGTCCAATTGCATTAGACAGTTTAGCATTAGCTTCTTCAAGCTTAGAACCTTGTTCAACATCAACCTACAAAGTCATGCTGCAACATCCAATAATGAAGAGCATAGTAGATAGCATTTGAATATGTGGTGTGTGGTGACCAAGACAGCCACCATGTTACAGTCAAGAAAAAACAAGAATATACATAATATAGAAGTGATACTACGGCCCAAGAACAAGAGACTCCATACCGCGTAAACATGTTTCGCGCCAGCTTTTGCACAAAAGAGTGACAGGATTCCTGTCCCAGCACCCACATCAAGGACCACTTTATCCTTGATTAAGAAGGAGTTTTTGTCAATAACATTTTGGTAAGACTTAGTTCTCACCACATCCTTTAACATCTCCTGTTATAGAGTAAGAATTACTATTAGAACCATGAATGAAGATTATTTAAGCAAAACCTGAGGCAGCATCAACAACAGACCACCACACTTTAAGATGAAATATGAGTACTTACTTCATGAATACCTGCAAAAGCATCAATAGAAGGAAGGAGGAAATTAGGTTCTACAAGTGATTACCAATTAAAGGACAGCAACGGTTATAAAATTCAAAGGTCAGGAAGTTGCTACAAGTATGATTATAGTTAAGGTCAACGTGTACAAGGATATTTAATTTTTAAAAAATCCGAAAGCAACCAATTATATGAAAATATAGCTAATCTAGAACCAACTAGAGTCTTCCCCATGAGCTTATTTTATTATTTTAGTTTATCCTGAATAAAATTCTACATTAAAATTCACAAGTAGAAAGCAAAACCAAGCGACAAAAACAAAAATAACCGCAAAATTTCCACTACATCAATGTCATTTCTTCAAGAGCGGCGACACAATTTAAGTTTTTCAGTGAATGAGGAGAGTACACTTTCATAATCCTGTATATCAAAAGCATCATGTTCAATATTTTCAAAATTGACTGACTTGAATCACGGCATGGTTAGCCTCATTAGCACATAGATTGAGAGGGTAAGTGAGGACAGCCTAGACATATGAATCATGAATTCTTCAATGCTGGAGGAACACATTAACTAACACCAAACATGGTCAGTATTCCTCCGTGGGTGCTGATGTGAGGACCAATCGATCCCATCATCGCCCAGTAAACACAGTTTTTTTATCACATTAGGGTGTTTGGGCCAGCTTGTGCTGCGCGCCAGCGTAGGTACCGAGAACTCTGCCCACCAAGGCCTAGGGAGATGGGAAGAAATCATCCATTGTTTGATTTGAACTTGAGACATCATGGTTCTCCTCCCTTTTCACAGGGCACACCCTTGCGTGCGACACTCGGACAGAGGTACATGTAACATTGCCACCAGTGGAGGCGTTTGGAGAACAGCCTGGCAAAGGGCATAAGCCCTTCCAAAAGGCAGTATTTTGATATCATAGCAGCAAGAGGACCTACCAAACAAGGCATTATACCTAGGTGCAGAGGTCCAGTTGTTACCAACCTTCTCAGCACCCTCCTCAAGATTGGCAGGAGGCCAAGAAATTCATCTGTGCCGCAGTATTAGTACTTTTAAAAACTATATTACTAGTATACGTTTCAATGCTCTTCAAAGGGAAAGGGAAGATTTTGCTTGTCTAAGCACAACGCTATACTTTTACTGCACAATAGAGAAGGGTTGGGTGCTCAGGAGAGGTTTATACAGTCTCCAAGTTAAGTACTACTAAATTGACTCTTCCAAAGAGATAATTACTCAATCATGCTACATCCCCGCACATTCCACGAAACTAAAAAAGAAAAATCAAATGTCACAATGTGTGCACATATAGGTTAAGTACTACTTACTCTGTTTCAATTTGTGTGACCACAAGATTAAAGGTTATTTTGATAACTTCTACTTAACTTTTAATGTAAGAACACAGGCATTTCTTTAGTTTCTTAAACTCCGTGACCAATCAAACAAATTATAACGGAAGGAGTAGTACTTTTTACTAAGGCGACCTTAGCAACCCGAATAAGTCAGCAAACACACAGATAAACAAAGACGTACATAGAATGTGGGCAGTGGCAACTTACCAAAGTGAGAATATGAGTCGAAGTAATAGTCAGCACTAGTCTTGTCGGTGCAGTCACACATGACGGTGTCAACGTTGGAGCTTTCATCCGATTTGCTTCGACAATCCATTTTAGGGTTTGAGAACAAAGGGTGGCACTGGCTCCTTAGTTAATTTAGTTAGGGTTTATTTATTATGGTAAGCTGTGGGCTTTCCTTAGAGGTTTTATAGTACAAACTACAAACTATTTTACACCAATGGCCTCTGTTCACAGATAATCAGAGAGTGGGCTATACGGCATCGTTTGTATCCTAAATCATATTTGAAGACCTGCTTTCTTTTTGGATTGTCATCTTAAGTCCCTAATGTTTCTTTTCATCAACTCTTCAGTCCTGTCAAAGTTTCTGTACCTCTACTAAAGTAATATCTCATTCTTGTTAAACTTCTACCCTCTTATTTGCTAAATCAACTAAGGCCTCATTTGTTTGAGCTTAATAAATATTTAATTTTAATTATTTGATTTTTTATTTATTTTTAGGTCTGAATTTTAATTATTAAATATATTTGTGCTTTTTGATGTTATAACTAATATGAGTCTGAACATATCTGAACAATTAAGATCTGTAATAAAGTTGTAATATTGGTAAGATGTTTATTCAAATATTTTTATAACGATGGCAGTTTATCAATCTCATCCATATCTGATAGAACTACTCTCAGAATGTGTTTCATATCCCACAATTCCAATTCAATCTCATGTTTGAGTTCAAGATAACAACAAAGTTGAATTGTTCAATGAATTTCTTCCCTGATTTTTTTGTATTTCATGATCTATACAATGGGAAGGTGAAAGAGATTGATAGATTGATAAATGGTTTATACACACTGAGTCAAACCTACAACAACAAAATAGGAGCATTGATTGTTGGATGGTGCTTCAACTCAAATAGATGTGCAACTGTGACATAGAAAGCTAGGTCATGTCTCTACTACAACATTACATAAGGTTTTTCCTTTAAGTACTGATTGTTATTTCAGAAAAATAAAGTAGTGCAATGTATGCCCTTATGCAAAGCAAACTAGGCAGTCATTTCCTGTTAGTTCTATCAAAATTTGTGATGCTTTTGACTTAGTACATATGGACATATGGGGTTCATATAAGTCTGCTACATTTGATGAAAACAAGTATTTCTAACTTTGGTTGATGATTGTACTAAGATGACTTGGATATTTCTTCTTAAATTGAAATCAGATGTGTGTGGTGTTGAAAGCTTTCCTCAGTTATGTTAGAACACAGTTTGATGAATGTGTAAAAATAGTGCGGTCAGATAATGGTACAGAATTTGTAAATTTTGTATGTACAAGTCTGTTAAGTTTTTTGGGTATTGTTCATCAAATAAGTTGTGTTTATACCCCTTAGCAAAATGGAGTGGCTGAGAGGAAGCATAAATATATTTTGGAGGTAACAAGAGCCATTAGGTTCCAAGGTCATATACCTTTTAGGTTATGGGGACTATGTGTACATGTTGTTGTGTATTTAATTAATAGAATGTCAAGTGCATTATTGGGAAACAAGTCAGCCTATGAGAAATTATATCTAAAACAACCAAACGTTTCTCACTTGAGAGTGATAGGTTGCCTTTGCTATGCAAAGAATTTACAGCAACATGACAAGCTTCAGTCCAGATCAAGAGTAGTAGTTCACATGGGATATTCATCCACGCAAAAAGGCTACATACTCTATGAGTTGTCTTCTAAAGTATTTTTTGTAAGTAGAGATGTTGAATTCAGAGAGGACACGTTCCCTTTCCAATTACAAGAATATGGTCCATCTACATATGTCCTACTATAAACAATGATCTTCTTCTACATGACTCTACAAATGAGCACACAGTCTCTATAATTTATGTCACAACCACAAATACTTTTCCACCAAATGAACCAAGTCAAACACCAAACTTCACTGAAACTACATAAACTACTGCATCAACAAGTAATATAGCACCTTTGCCAGAACAACTGCCTCATCCAAATGAAATAAATCCTTCTCAACAATCACATTCTTAACCAAATAATGCTACTGTAATTCCAGAAAGACAGTCAACTAGAGGCAAAAGATCACCTACTTGGATGAAATACTTTTGTCTCCTTAAACATCCATCATGATCAACCATATGTCTTATCTAAATTTCTATCTTATGATCATATTTATCCTACATCTCAAGCTTTCATTGCTTCTACTTCTAACATCACATAACTAAATGATTACAATGAAGCAATTAAAGATCCATGTGAGTAGATGTCATTAAGGCAAAAATATAAGTCTTGGAGAGTAATCATACATGAGATATTATCACTACCTAAAGGGAAAGTTTCAATAGGTTGTAAGTGGATCTATAGAATCAAATACAGGGAAAATGGGGAGATAAAAATGTTTAAAGCTAGACTTGTAGCTAAGGGTTATAGTAAAAAAGAAGGTATAGATTACTAAGAAACTTTCTCACATGTGGTGAAAATGAAGATCGTCAGGAATGTTCTATCTTTAGCAGCTATGAGAAAATGGCATGTACACTAAATGAATGTGTACAATGAGATTTGTATGATGAAATTTGCATGGAACTACCACAAATAATTAAGACTCAGGAGGAGAACAAGGTTGTAGACTTATTAAATTCTTGTACTGATTAAAATAATCCCCTAGGCAGTGGAATGATAAGCTTATAAAGGCATTACTGAAGGCTAAATTTCAACATAGTCAACATGATCACTCCTTGTTCATTAAAAGAACAACTAAAGGGTTAATCATTGTGTTAGTTTATGTGGATGACATGATTATAACATGAAGTAGTTTAAGTCTTATCAATAACACAAAAGATATTGTAGAAATCCTTCAAGATGAAGGATTTGGGAGAACTCAAATTCTTCCAGAGTTTGCCATGTCTAAGAATGGAATTCTTATGCACCAAAAGAATGTGTTGGAACTTCTATCAGAAACATGACTGGTTGCATCAAAACCTATTATATCTCCTATGGATGTGAATGTGAAGTTAACAACAAAGCAATATGATGACTATGTAAACCAAGAAAAACAGACTAGACCAGATCCACCAGTAGACCAAACTACTTATCAAAGAATTATTGGAAAACTGCTATATCTTACAATGACTAGAGCTGTTATATCTTTCAGTGTTCAAACCTTCAGTAAATTCCTACAACAACCTAAACAAAGTCACGTGAAGGCTGCTATAAGAATCATTAGATATTTGAATAATCAACCAGGTAAAGGAGTTCTACTGTCTAGCCAGAACAACACAAGTGTGACTGCATATTGTGATGCAGATTGGGCTTCATGTCCAATATCAAGGAAGTCAATTACTGGATATATTATCAAGTTGGGAGAATCATTAATCACTTGGAAGTCAAAGAAATAAACAACTATTTCTAGAAGCTCTACAGAATCAGAGTATAGAAGCATTGCTTCAACTGTGTCTGAAATTATTTGGCTGCTAGGACCGCTAAAGGAACTGGAATTGAAAACAAGAATCATGTTGACATATTCAGTGATAGTAAGGCTGCAATTCAGATTGCAGCAAATCTTGTGTATCATAAAAAACTAAGCATATTGAGATTGATTGTCATTTCATAAGTGAGAAAATATTACAAGGACTAGTGGCAACCAAATATATCTCAACACAAGAACAACATGCTTCTTTGCACCTAGTTTTGATGTA
Source organism: Anisodus tanguticus (assembly GCA_034509755.1). Lineage (NCBI taxonomy): Eukaryota > Viridiplantae > Streptophyta > Magnoliopsida > Solanales > Solanaceae > Anisodus > Anisodus tanguticus. The sequence continues at coordinate 30,819,986 of CM067544.1, read as the reverse complement.
GCAGCTTTATTTCGATTCATCCTATTTTTTCAAGGATTTCATAATTGGACCTTGAACCCTTTTCTGTTTCGAGAAAAAAAAGAGGAATGCACATTTGCTTGAAATTATAGAAGATCCCCTTTAAGATCAAACAATTCCATCGAATTGAGTATGATTGTATGTGTGATAGCATCTACTATACCATGAATATCAATGATGACCTCTTCACCAAAGGACTTACAAGGGTTCAACATGAATATTTAAGTTCCAAGCTAGGTTTGTCAAATAATTTTAAGACATTCCATTCATAACTTGAAGGGGAGTGTGAGAATAAGAAATGAGAGTTGAAAGGGTAGTTTAGTACTTTACTATCCTAACGGTAACTAACAGATCTAGTTAAGAGTTAGTTAGTGTCAATTATTTAGTTAATGATGAGGTTAGTTAGTAGAAATGAATCATCCATTTAAGATGATGAAAGTATATAATACATATACATTGTAATGTCAATCAGTTGATTGAGTATGAAATAAAGATATTTCTCTCACTAACATTCTATTCTTCAGTCTCCTTTCTTCTTCTTTTTGAACCTTGAATTAGGATTAATCTTTGACTCATTAATCTTCAATTAAGAAATCATCATTATTAGAAAAGAAAATACATTTTTATGTATGACTAACCACAACAACATAGCCACGTATTATAGCATACGAACTCGGAATTGTGCGCAACCAGTCTCTATAAGTAAATAATAATAATAATAATAATCTTATTGTAAACTATTTTGTCAAGTTGTATTTTGGATGTATTATTAATGTTTATACATTTGGTAGGCTTGGTACCATACATTTGGTAGGTTTGGTACAATACATTTAGTAGACTTGGTATTATACATTTAGTAGACTTGGTACTATACATTTGGTAGATATGATACTATACATTTGGTAGGCATCAAGAAGTTTACCATCTCTATAAATAGATGGCAAAATCCTCATTTGTGAGATACACGAACAATAAGTGATAATACAATCTCTCCCTCCTCTCTACCAAGTTATTGATTTGATTCTATTATTTATTTGCAATTATATAGTTTCATAACAGATCTAACTATGCGGTCGAATTAATTTTTTGACTACAAATATATGCAATGAGGGGTCAGATTCCTTAGTTTCTCTCTAAATATTTTTTATACAGAATGTGTTCCAAACCACCTCACCCACCCCTCGAATCACATCAAAATCTAATCAAAATTTATAGACAAGTTCAAAATAATCATACGAACCTATTAGAACCTTCAGATCATGAATCTTATTGTAGGGAGTTACGGCGAAAGTCTTATTCTGATAGTACTTTAAAACGGTGTTTTTCTCCCTCTTTCTTGATTCATCATAGTTAAAGGCCTATTTTTATTAATGTAACAGTTATAAAAATAAAAGGAAAAAACCCAAAAAGTTGAGATAAAGATAAATGTAATTCTTGGGCTATGAGATGTGTCAAATCACTCTTCCTTTGTCTATTTATAAAGTATATAGATAGATTTGTATGTGAAGATCAGTCTTTGCCTCGTCTTACCTTTTTATTACTTGTCGACCGAGTAACTTGTAATCTCTTTCAATAATTGTTAGAAAATGAGCATATATGACTTACCATTTGAAATTCTATAATATTGTTCCGCCTCAATTTATGTAATATCATTTGATCGGGCATGAAATTGAAAAAAAGAAAAGGAGTTTTGAAAAATTGTCTAAACATATCGTATATGTTGGTGTAGCTATAAATTTTCTCATTATGAGGTAAATAAAATTTTAAAATTTTAATTGTTTCTAAATGTAAACAAATACCGTTTTTTGGCATAGTTGGGGAAGATGGAGTAATACATATATATATATATATATATATATAGTTTCTTCAAAAATTTCATGGCTACTATAGTGATGTGTTATATATGTATACTGACATTTCATGTTTGAATCTCATTTAGCCGTTATAAATAAAAGTATGTAAAAAAATCTATACTTTTTATGTTATAAACGAAAATAAAATACTTGTTAATTTTAAAATCTGAATTGATTTTCATATTTCATTATTAAAAATTAAAGTGACTAATAAATCCATAACTAGTTGTACCGTACCGATAAATAATTAAAATTTAAGAAACATACCCATTTAAAATTAGTTGAAAATTAAATATTTCAAATTTGACGTAAGAATTCTACAATTGTAGGTTGTTTCGTAAATTCCAATCTCCTAGGGATAATATAACGCTTGAATTGATGGAGATATTTGCCCAAACTTTCAGAAAAAAAGAATTCAATCTTTCCCTTGACGATTACGATAAATATTTTAATATTTTATTTTTATACATAATATGTTTCTTACAAAATATTATTACACAATATTTGAATATGACTGTTATAGAGAGGTAATTTTACAAAGAGTGTACCGCTATAATGAATGTCACTGTTGTTATAGAGAAGTAAAATATAACATGAAAAGTTAGTTCCGGAGAAAATCAAGCTGTTATAGTGAAATGTTGTTATAACGAATGACAATTATAGAGAGGTTTGACGGTATATATTTTCATTTCATCAAATTTTTCTCTAACCATATTTGGTTTTAGATTTTGTTTGGGAATTTGATTTCCATATTATGGTTGTTGGACCCTCGAGTTCTTCAAGTATCTTTTAATATTCGTACTCTTTTTCGTTTTCAATTTGGATTTTCTTACAAAGGGTGTGAGGTGCGTGTAGGATTCACGTACATTCTATCCTAATTTGATTTCATTTGTGAAAATACACTGCATATATTATTGTTGTTATCATTTGATGGAGATGGTTTTTACCTGGATATGCAAAATTATACAAATATTTACACGGTTCAACAATTAAATCTGTTTTTCGAAGAGTACGAAGAGTGTTTCTTTACTAAATATAGTATAATTCGATCAAAACATATAATTTACGTACAACTTGCATACAAATATGTTAGTATGTTATGTGGATGTCATTTTTATGTCCAGTGATACATTGGACATACAAATAACACACTTAAAATACAAAGGTTGAACCCATGGGCCCCTTGTGGTAGAAATGATCTTTCACTTAAACATCTTAACTAAATCTTGTTTCATTTAGACAATAAAAAAGGAGGGAAAAGGAATGGTGGCAAGAACAAAGGAAATAAATATCTTCCGTGGAAGATGGTACACAAACTCAATGTGTGGATGCTGTTGAGGTGGATCCCGATTGAGTCATTTAAACATATTTTGTTGAATCAGTCAAATATGTAAAGAGACTCACGGATGACATGTCAAAGTGGAGAATTAAGTGAAGACACGTGGCTAATATATCCAGAATAATTATTAAAAGATAAAATAAGAGTAGAAAATTTATTTGTAAACTATTTAGTTAATTAAAAAACAAAAAAGAAAAGAAAAATCCCATTTTCTTCAATCTCCGTTTCTCCGCCATAACCCATTTCCACAGCTTCTAATCTACTCCATTTATGAAATCTAAGTTAGGGAAAATTTTCATTAAATATATTTTCTCATGTTAAATAAGTTTTAATGGAGTCTTTAAATTTTTATCTGAATTTCTTCAGTCCAAAATGACGAAAAAATGTTTTAATCAAGAATTACCGTACAAATACACAATTATTGTTCATTTCAATCAAAATTTAGCCAACAAGTTTGAATTCCAAAGCTGGGTTTTTCGCACTAATCTTCAAAGTATTTAAGAGGGAAGCATTCTGTCTTTTTCTTAATTTCTTTGTCGTGGCAATTCTGGCAGGGAAGAAGGAAAGACACATATCATCCTTAAGAGCTTAAGCAAATGCTATACTAGACTATGAATCACAAAAAGATGTTTCAGATTAATAAGAAATATAAATCGAAAATCAAACGGAACTAGAGCTTTAAAGTTATTTCTCAAATTACACCCATGTTCACATATATAACAATTTCACAATATTAAATTTAAATGTTTATTCAAAGTTTTAAAGCTTTTAATAGCTGTTGATGAAACTTTTTTTGGCCATGAGTGTGCTTGGTGAGAAAATGAGAAAATGAGAAAACGAGAAAAAATAGAACTTAAAATGGAGAAAATTGAAAACTTACATTTGCTATAATTGATAGTGTTATTAGCTCGTTCTCGCTTACAGAGAGTAGAAACCAAAGCCGAGTAATTTCGAGTGAATGGGGAGATAGAACGAGAAAAAATGAGCGAAATGAGGGCAGCTTAAACCGTGAAAACAGGATTGTGGGAGAATATTGCATGTGCTGCTATGAGAGGCTATTCCTCCTGGAACAAAAGAATCAAAACCTTCCACACCCCACCCTGGATTTACAGGTTAGTACTTTTCCCATTAGTCCATAGCAATCGAAATTTAACCTCTTGTGTGGAGGAGGTCAATTAAAAAGAGATGTTAATTAATTATGTTGTAATTAAATAAAACTACCACAACGAATGGTAATTAAGTCTAAAAAATAGCTTACCCGTGTAAAATTTCCTCTGGCCAGTGGCCACCCGGCTGTCCATTCGCCATTGTCAGATATTCTAGTCTCAAATCCAAACTTATTAGATTACTTGTCAGTTCATAATGATCCAAGACAACTACAATATGCAATCCAAACATAAGCAGATGGCATGCAAGTTTATGGAAAACATAAATGCGAAAATGTAGAAACGCCATCTGTGGCGAATATTTCATGGATACAGATAAAATTAACATAACACCAATTAGCTCATCTAATAACACTAGTCCATAATAGGAAAGCAATATCAACATAATCCATAATCTTCCCTTCATTTACAAATGCATGAACTAAGATGCTACTAGGTATTCAAGAACAAGTACACAATTAGAATTGCTTCTCAGAACAGACGATCATGTCTAGTTGTTCAGAGGCCCACACGCCGGGATAAGATGGCTAGAGGACCAATTGCCTCTGTTTCTTGATGTCATGCAGTAATTGGGAGAATTATACTTGTCCATCTTCAGAAGGAAAGGTACTCTTTATGATCGGCCAAGGAACCCCTGCCATCACTGCCTCAATCTCTTCAATCTTCCGTGGACATTTGCTCATGTTAACACATCCACTGGAAGTAACAATCTTCAAGGGAAAAAAAGAGAGGAAAGATTTAACAAATAGGTACAAAAGGAAGCACATCAAAGGTAATATGCACATGATATAGCAGTTATTCCAATAACACCTAAGAGAAATCCAGGAAGTCCAGCAAACATACCACATCACTTTCAATTCTGACTCCACCAAAAGCTCTAAACCTGTTGATCTCGACAGGATTGAAAAACTCCGACACCGCTGGACTCTCCAAGGCAGGAAGTAGTAAGGCATCAATGAAGTAACAACCAGGCTCCACAGTGATCACCTAATAAACAATCCGCGATTACAGCATAACCAAATTTACAAATATGATAATCATTCAAAACGGCAAGGGAACAATGCAAAGAGCGTGAATAGATTTTCTAAGATTAGTGAGGCCTTAATCCCTGGTTGAGGTTTTGCGGACAGCTACAAAAAATGGCCCATTGATGTCTAGATTCCATGAATTACTCTGAACCCAATGGACTATTTCAGTTCCCAAGCATGTTCTTTACTTCTTTTTAATATTTCTTCATGTTATTTTAACTAAAAACATAGAAAGTTCACTAGGTCAATAATCAAGATTGAATTTATCTTTTGTAATTGTGGCAATAAGCTGAGACTTGCCAAGTAAATTTTAAGACCAACAATTAATGCAGGCGGTATTGAAGAAGTCATTTTCTTGGATAAACTATACCTGAAAACACAAATGTTCCTAGAAGTACAAAAGACACTAATGCATGGTCCAAATCAACTTTAACTGAAATAACCATTGCTCCTCGATTCAGATCTACTAACAAAAAAGTCATTGAAAAGGCATGAGCATGTTGTTTGTACTCTGATAATTCATTGATTGCAAGGCTAACACATCTATGTTGGGTGAATTTTCAAGAACCACATTAGTGTTTATCCAGTGACAATTCATGAAATAGTAGTTTAGACCTAATAGTTTAAACTAATATGTAATGTCACCAAAACTTAGACTACTGACCATTCCCTTTAAGAGCTTTCTGCTCGTACGTAGAGAGCTCAATCCAGGTTCTTTTGGTCTTTCAGCTCCCTGAAATTGTCAGTCAGTTATTCACTTCTCAATTATATACAGAGAACATATGAAGAACTGCAGGCTACTTATCGATGGAAGACATTTATCTAAGAAAAAATTAAACCTTCAAGTAACCCCCAGGATCATGAGTATCAATTCCAAGAAGGTGCCCCAATCCATGAGGCATGAAAATAGCACCAAGTCGCTCGGCCATCATTTTATCAACATCCCTTTGATCAAAGTAAAGAAATCCATATTCCAGTTGCTACAGGAAAGGCTCATGAGAGAGAATAATTCAACAAGGGAATAGAAGATACCCAACAAGTAGGTGCCCTTTCTTCAGTGATTCCAAAATGACCCTTTCAGCCAATCTGCAATTCATGGTGAAATACAAGTGAGAAACAAGCTACAATAGTTTCGTGTAAAGGCAGATATTCATGCCATAGGGTAACCTACAGTTAAATCCTATTTCACCTGATATCTGGTAGTAATAAACACCTATAGATGCAGATAAAGCTTCATGTTTCTATATATAAACTACAATTGTCATAGCATCTCATTATTCACAAAAAATAAAAATAAAGGTTAACTGCAATTGATCGTTCAGGGGAGTTTCACCAATTTTCATGGTAAAATAAGACAGATTAATTCATCTTCCAAGAAAGAGTTCAAGACTTGGAAATTACGTGGAAAAAGAAAAGCTGTAAGGTTGCCACTTTCACATTCAAGAATATTGCAGAAAATTTTAATGAAAGAACTAGAGCTTCAGCAAATTCCAATGTCAGAAACTTAGTTTTTTACTTCATAATAGTTCTGCTACTTGCACTATATGATTATTGATGGACCTGATTCTAAAAGCTCTCCATGGAGCTTTTTGCCTAATAGGTTTCATGTTACATATCTGTTCAATTGAGACCACTGACAACAACAACAACATACCCAGTGTAATCCCACACGGTGGGGTCTAGGGAGGGTAGAACGTACGCAGACCTTACCTCTACCTTGAGAGGTAGAGAGGCAGTTTCCGAAAGACCCTCGGTTCAAGAGAAAACATGAAAAAGAAAGTCAGATGTGGTTTGAAGAAAGCAAAGTAAAGTAAAGCAACGCAAAGCAAAGCACAGTAAAGAGATCATGACTCAACATATTACAAATAATACCAGGAATGAAGGACAAGAAACTACATGAGTAATACGAGGCACACTGAGACCACACTGACGTAGTGGATAATTCAGAAATACACTCATTTCAAAGCTCCAAACTGTAAATATTCATTCTTCTGGCCAAGCAGCACCTTTTACTATTTAAACCGAACATGCACGGAGATGTGTGGTGTTTTTTGTTTGCTTTGCATCTGAAGAGAGAAAACTAATTTCTGAGGTTTGTGGTTAGAGATATTACACCTTCCATTCTGATTTTGATGTCTAGCAAATTTTACATGACTCTAAAATATTATTAAAACATTGACATCGACAATTTATCAAGTCAGAATGTAACTCTAGAAAACTTCATGACTACTGACTCCCAAATGTTTGTATGTAGGTTACTCTTATTTGTTCTGGATTTTTCTTTTTTAGGTAATAAGTCTTTTTGTTTATGGAGCTATTGGAAGGTGGGGCAAATGATCTTCTAATTGCGTGTGATAAGTAATGAGATAGTCCACTTTAAAAAAGTGAACATCATCTTGACATCCTAAAAAAAAGACATTCAATTTGAAATTGAGGGGACAAGCTATAATTCGTTACTTTTATGACCTAAATGAAATATACAAGTTCTGCTATAAGTTTCTCTAGTGATTCTACCTATTGATTTTGCCAGTCAGAAAAAGAAAACAAGAAGATGATCTCAACAACTTATTCCAAACTCAAAATGTGGACAGCAAAGGCGTACTTATGCATATCGACCCAGCTCACTCCAGGCCTCATGGCAGAAATGACAGCATCATGAGCATCAAGGACAGCCTGCAAAAAATAGTGATTATATAATAATGATATGATTTTTATATTTCAATGTAAAGTCAAAGCACATGAACATTGAAAATCACATTCAAAGGTCCTGTAAGCTTCATATTGTCTTAACACAGGCCTTACCAATGAAAACAATGAAGGTGGAGGTACATAGTTTGCAACAGATGTTCAGGAACGCTTCTCAACGCATGGTTTAGTCAAGTTAGGGGATCTCTAGAGACTAAAGTCTGTACTTTGATCCTAAACCAAGTAATGCATTTTTTAATAGAAAGGACAATCAGATCAGCTCACAAGCACATCTTGGGCACCAATGAGATGCATATCATATTCCCATTTTAAGGCAAAACATCAACAGGAGGTAATACAGATGAGATGCAATCATATTCCCATCTCAAGGAGGTAAGAAACATTAAGGCACATCATATTCCCATCTCAAGGAGGTAAGAAACATTAAGGCTTACTCCATCAGAACTCTATATGAGCATGTTAGCTTTCCTACAGGCCTGACAGCCAAGGCATTATCCTATAAAGCACAGGAGAGAATACTCACAGTATATACAAGTGACTGGTCATGAGTAAACTTCCCATTTACCTGCAAAATCCACAAATGGAAATCTTAGGAAATATAAGCATTACAGGTTATAGCCAAAACACACAGGGAGCTGCATCTTAGTATAGATGGTAACTGCTAAAGAGTAAAATAATTGATATTTGAGAAATTTAAAGTTGTGAGCACACAAAGAGGGAAGCGATGCGGAGAGGGTATCCAAGCATACAGATACAATGCTGAGTAAGAACTTTCTACAGATTACAGACTACAATTCTTACATTTAGACATCAATTCCCAACTCAAAATCAATACTTGTCTGCTAGCAACAAGTACTTACTGGCACATAGACCTAAAATGTAAGAGCCAATCATGTAGTGGTTACTCAAATATGAGCTAAAAATGGAATAAAACCTTAGTGCTTAGCATGGCATCATTATCAATGGTTTGGATAAGCAATAATTAAAAGAAAATGAATATACTGAAAAAAATCCCACCAAATGCATTAAACGTAGTACACAAGCAAATTATCACAATATAATTAATGTAGAATGGTTAACAATGTTACATTGTGCTTATATATTCAAGGTGTATATGGTCCATATTTCCTCCAGGACAGTAAAGAAGAGCATATATTCTTCATGTGAAAGTTTATTATGTTTTTGTATGACACTCGCTACAAGAATTTTAACACGCAAAATGATAGTATACTTCAATGTGCCTACAAAATGTGAAGGACACATGTACTCACTGGAAAGGAACAAGTTATGTCAGACCCATAAAAGTGGTATTCCGCTCCCATATCTAGAAGTGCCATATCTCCCTCTTGCAATGTCTGCAAAAAAGGAGAAGTTTAATGTTAGTAGGGATAGAAAATATCAATTAGTTGAATCTCAATTTCACTCAGAATAGTGGAAGCCTGCTATAAGAGATCAGTTTTGTGAGAAGTAAAAGCACTTGAAAATATTAGTAAGATGCATAAACTAATTGTCTTACATTGAGCCCTATTTATATAGAGATTTTACGCAATCCATATCCCTATCAATGTGGGACACTTAATACATTATATACACTATCTAACACTCCCCCTCAAACTGGTGCATATAATTCATATGTACCGAACTTGTTACATATGTAACTAGTAGGAGGACTAGTGAGGGACTTGGTGAAAATATCTGCAAGTTGATCATTTGACTTTACAAACTATGTAACAATATCTCGTATTTTTTCTCTAACGAAGTGATAGTCAATTTCAATGTGTTTAGTCCTCTCATGTTACATTGAATTTGATGCCATATGAAGGGCAACTTGATCATCACACACAAGTTCCATCTGACTAATTTCTTCAAATTTTAACTCTCTGAGCAACTATTTGATCCAAACTAGCGCACATGTTTCCATAATCATTGCTCGATATTCTGATTATGAACTAGATCAAGCCACTACATTACCTCCTATAAAACACAATATCTAGACGAATCAAAAGGTGATCTTGCCCAATCAACGTCTGTATATCCAATAATCTGCTCATGGCCTCGATCTTTGAACAATAGTGTTTTGCCTCGGGCTATTATATACTGAAGAACGCGGACAACTACATCCGAATGATTATTATAGGGAGAGTCCATAAACTGAGTTACAACACTCACATGAAAGGAAATGTCAGGTCTAATCAATGTGAGTTAATTCAACTTTTCAACTAATCGCCTACATCTTGCAGGATCGCTAAGAGGTATCATGGCAGAAACGCATTCAGATCCGTAAAAGTCTCAATGAGCTTACAATCCGTCATTCTTGACTCCTCAAGAATGTCTAAAGCATATTTTCATTGTGAAACAATAATAGTTGATCAAGATTGGGCGACCTCAATACCTAAAAATACTTCAATCTACCCAATTCCTTAGTCTGTACTTGTTGAAAGAGATGGTGCTTCAGACTAGTGATACCATTTTGATAATTGACAGTAATAACGATATCGTCAACATAAACCACTAAACAAATACACAAATTGGGAGAAAAATGTCGATAAAACACAGAGTGAATAACTTCACTGCGGGTCATGCCGAACTCCTAAATAATTGTGATGGGCTTACCAAACCGAGCTCAAGGAAACTATTTCAAAATGACCGACGCATTCGACATACAAGGCCACCAGACTCCCATGAGCAACAAAACCAGATAGTTGCTTCATATAAACTTCATCATCAAGGACGTCGTGGAGAAAAGCATTTTTAACGTCCAACTAATAAAGAGGTCAATGGTGAACAACAACCATGGATAGAATTAGGCAGATATATTCTATTTTAACCACGGGAGAGTATCATTGTAATCAAGCCCAAATATCTGAGTATATTCTTTGGTAACAAAGCGGGCCTTAAGTTGATCAATTAGGCCTTTCATACCAACTTTCATTGCATAAACCCAACGACAACCAACAATAGTTTACCGGAAGAAAGGACAAGTTTCTAAGTACCACTACCCTGTAAATAAGACATCTCGTCAATCATAGCATGTCGCCATCCTGGATGAGAAAGCTCTTCAACGGTAGATTTAGGGATGTAAACATAGGACAAAGACGACACAAAAGCATAATGGGGTAATGACAGACAATGACAACTCAAAAAGGTATAATGGGAGTTAGTATTACGAGTGGATTTGGTGGCCTGATGCTAAACGACGGTGATAAGTCAAGAGTGGTGGCACTGTGGTTGGGGATGTAGAAGGAACAATAGTAGACTCCTTAAAAGTTAGTATAAGACCACAACTATATCAAGATAGTCAGAAGAAGTAAAGGTCGACACTAAAAAAATGTAACATTAGGTGACATAACACACCAATGAAAATGAGGTGAGTAGCAACGGTATCTCGTTTGAGCCCGAGAGTAACCAAGGAATATACACTTGAGACCATGAAGAGCTAACTTATCTTCCCATGAGCTAAGTTATGAACAAAAATGTGCTACCAAACACACAAGTTGGAAGATGAAGACATCCAATTAATCAATTAACAAGTCGTGAGAACTGTATCGCCCTAAAAACGCAACGGAACATGTGACTAAATGAGAAGTATGCTAGCAGTCTCAATGAGGTGATAATTTTCTCTTTGCTACCCCTATATTGAGAAGTATACAGACAAGATGTCTAATGAATAATATCTTGAAAAGACATAGACTGTTGAAACTGAAAGGATAAGTATTCTAAGGCATTATCGCTACGAAAAGTGCGAATAGAAAAGTAAAGTAAATGTTAAATTATCATCACTAAAATTAACAAAATAACGAAATCTTAAGGTTAACATAACTCTACTAGAACCCCATATATCATAATGAACTAAAGAAAAATACTCTGCACGACTCTCAGTGATGTGTAAAGATAGCTTGGGTATGTTTTTCAAGCTGACACAACTCACAATCTAATGTAGACAAACTTGACAAACTAAGTACCATCTTTTGAAGCTTAGATAAGCTTGGATGTCCCAAACATCTGTGAATTAAGTTTGGAGGATTTGTAACAGGACATGTTGTGGGGGAATTGGGAGAGTTAAGGTAGTAAAGGACTTGTGATTCGCGCCCTACATCAATTGTCTATCCCGTGCTACGGTCCTGCATAACAAAAGAATCATCAAGAAATGTTATGGCACAATTGAAGGCACGGGTCAAACGACTAAGACGCAAAACTAAAAGGATAACCAGAGACAAGAATAAAATTGAGTGACAAAGGATAGGGGATTATCTTGTCCAACTCCTTTTGCTTTTGTTTGGAACCTATCGGTTAAAGTAACAACCAGAAGAGAATGTGAATACTCAATATTTGACAAAAGCAATTTATTACCAAAAATATAATCAGAAGTGCATGAGTCTACGACACACAGTCCAAAAGTATAAGACTATGAAACACAAGCAAAAGAATTGCACCAATAAAAGTATCAGTCAGAGCAACTGATGCTACTTGTGGAGATGCTTGCTTACTTGCTCAATACTGAAGGAATTCATTGTATTCTAGTTCTAATAAAGAAAACCCTAATTACCTGCAGTGTCGGTCTGAGCGACATGAGCATTATTGGATGGTCGACCATGCAGAGAATAACATACTTCACGATATCCAAGCTTATTACAATAACTATACTTGGGTCAAGATCTTCCAAAATGACTTCCTCCTCGCCGATTCTCTATAGACCGGATGTTTGGTTTTCCATTGTCTGAGATGCGTGAACAGAGGAGTGAAATGTCTGTGATGAGACCAATGCGTGAATGGTTGCCGCAGCATGGCGGAGTAAACGAGAGAATACTTCATCAACTGTAGGAACAATCGTACCTTCTGTGGTTGTTCCAATTGTTCTTCAAAGCTTGTGGTAATTGACAACTTCTCAAATTCCTCCCTGATTATCTGTACCTGTCCCAAGTAGACATATCCAATTCTTGTTTCTTTAAGTTTGTCATTTGAGATATCACATCATAAAAATGAGATAAGTCATTAGTGTATAAAGTGAGAGTCTTTTCCCAAACTGAATAACATGTCTTGAATGGATGAAACAAGGGTATCAACTTGGAACTGATAAATCGCCACTGGAGACTACATAGTTGAGTGAACTTCTCCCACTATGCTTGGGCCTTTACATCTCCCTCACTACCCTTTTGATCGAGTGGATCTTGAACTTTGAACACCTTGACACTTGCACCACAACTTAACTGAGGAAGCCCAAGCTAAATAATTTCAACTTCCCCATTAAGGGTTCTGAAGTAATCATAGGACTTGAATATCTAACTCCATACATTTGGAACTAAATGCATCAAATCCAAAAGCCGTGGTTGGATCAAAGAGAGTTCTAAGCAAATAATCACAAGATATAGATGAGAGGATTGCCAAAAGTGACGAGAAAGTTGTTGGTTGATAGAAGTTGGCCGGAAAGTATCAGTCGAGTCGATCCAATTCATTCTTATCTATAGATAACGCAAGAGAGAACTTATGACCTTGTGGATAGAGAGGGATTTGAACCCCCGATATTACTATAAATACTTCAATTTTCAAGATCGACTCTTTCAACTGGTCAGACATACATCCCCTTCGCGCTTCACCCGCCCTATCCATCCGCGTACTGGCAGGTGGGGGCTTATCTATGTGATACACTACGCTTGCCTACGTCTATCAGCTGATTATATTACCTACCCGTTAGCGAAACTTCTCAAAAATAATCTCAAAGAAGTGAAAAGAGATCTAAAGGCTCAACGTAGTTCCAAAGTGCATTAGAAGTTCTAAATGGCTGTTGGAAAACACAAACATGGCAGGAAACAATCAACCAAATTGCTGGAATAGGTGACTGGGGTTGCCAAATTAGGGTTCTGGCGATCAAAAATTGACGAGAAATTGGATTTTCGGCTCAGAACAACTTCGTGACCTCAACCAGATCAGTTTTCGAAGGTGGTCGGAGATGACCTCACGTGCCGGCACGTGGATATGAGGCTTCATTGGCGCCACAGCTTCAAGTGGATGTGAGCGCACGTGGGGGGTTGTCTGCCAGAGCGGTTGACTAGGTTTGGTTGCCGAATGGTGGGGGGCTCTGTGGTGGTGTTGGTTTTGCCACAACACTGAAGGACACGGAGTTGACACAAAACATCCTTAGAAAATCATCAGAAATTGAAACACGGTGACTGTCTGACGGAGTTCTCTTTCCTGAATGTTTTTCATCACTGCTCTGATGCCATGTGAGAAGTAAAGGCATGGGAAAATATTATTAAGATGCATAAATTAATAGTCTTACACTGAGGCCTATTTATATATAGAATTAATCACAATTCATATCCTTATCAATGTGGATCACTTAATATATTATTATATATACTTTTTTTATTAGTATATATTACCATATATACTAACTATCTAACAATATTGACGCAAGGTCCAACTATCAGCATACAACAAAAGAAAAATAATTGGGTTCCAGGTTGATGACCTTTCTAAAGACATAAGATAATCATCTATATCGCACCAAAAGGCAAAGATGGTTACAACACCACTATGAAACCATAAATTAACATAGATAACAATGAGGCACTTGATTTATGTTTTTCCCCAAATGGAACAAGTTTGCTTACAACTTCAATACAAATCGGATGACCAGCAGTACAGGAGGGTTATAACATATTAACAGACACACAAATAACATACCTTGTCATTTGGAGCTGCTGCATGACCGTAATGGAGTACAGCACTGCAACAGAATATGGTTGTGTTAGCTGATAATTTGAAAACTGATCTCAAAGCTCGTTTAACTATTTATCATTAACTATGCTTCAGTCCCAATCTAGTCGCGTTAACTCTTAACTATTCACATAAGATAAATTGATTCCTTATTTAAACACCCTACCCATAAAGATACCAAGTCTCAGATACTGGCAAAGTAAGAATCTGATGCTATAGGCACATACCTGAATTTGGTCGATAAACCAAGTTCCTATAATTTAAGATCGTTACTTGTATTTCCCTTGGTTAATATTTAAACAGCTACAAAAATAAATCTAAGCAACATCCCTAATTTCGACTTGTTGCCTAGAATCAGAAGAGAGTATAAAGAGAAAAAAACGCTTCCTACTTTCCTTTCTTAACCAAATGACCCAACCATGTTTAGCAAGTTACTTCGCTTTTCGAATAAGGTGAGCTGATTCTCCTTGTTTCTAAGGACTGCCCCACCTAATAGCATAATCTGTTAAAGACGGGAAATTTTACTTATTTATCCCTCATGTGTGTTCTTCTTGTACAAGGAAATATCGTTGAATGACCGGTGGCGATGAAACTTGAATCCAGGAGCTTTGCATGTTCTGATACCATGTTGAATTATGTGAACCATCTCATCATTCCAAACAAAGAGCAAAAAATCAGAACCACAATTCAGGTCTTCATTCCTAAGATTATCTCCTTTTATACTTTATCAAGAAAAGTTTACATCCCTTTATCTTCAATTCCAACTAGCCACATCCATGTCATGACAACCAAACATGAGTCTTAGTGTAGGAAGATAATAAGATACAGAACTAAGAGAAGAGTAACCTGGGATCTGATCAGAACCATAGGGGCATAAACTAAAGTTTTAGAAAGGAGTGGACATATACATCTGTCTAGAAACATCAAGAAGTATCCCACAACCTTGTAGAGTTAGTGACAAACTTTTTAGTACCAATGCAAACTACTTATATTAGACAATGTAAAGTTGACAAAAATGTAGTAAAAACAAGGGAATTTTTTCTTTGAATCATATTCCCTTTACTGAAGGACAGGAATGAAATGAATTCCATTTTCCTTTCAAATGTAAACTTACCCACAACTTCAGATTAAAAGGAAGGGCGAGGTAGTTTTTCTTTTCTTTTGGATAAGTGGGTGAAGTTGCTGCTTTTAACCATTTCTCCTATAGTCTCATACCTAAGTTTCTTTAGGGTAGTTCCTATAGTCTCATCGAGACATCCTTCATGTTTTTCTTTCTAGTTTCTCTTTCTACAGAACTCCGAGGTCTATGACGGTAGCAGCCCATAGTACACATAATGTACTAAGCTCGTTATGAAGTAGATGTAACATGCTTATCAGAGGGTACTTCAACTAGGAACTAAATCAGCTGAAAACTTGACCCACAGCATCAGTTTCATTGGTCGCGTGGAAGGAGGTGTTTCTGAAAGAACCCACTCAGCTTCCTTAAAAGCCTACATATAATACATGTCCAGACACTTAGATAATGTACTTCCAGCTCTCCTAGACAACAATGCAGCGAGCATGTCTCTTAATCCCATGTAGGTCATAAACATTTATAGATTACATAAGAAACCAAAGACTATATCATTCCGCTATCTTTAGGTTACATAGCAGTTAGCATGCCAGCTATTTGGATTAACACCCATAAATCAGTCAATATCTGAAAATCCGCTCAATGGTTTACAATTTTAAATTTATAGTGCATCATTGCTTGAAATGGAAGATACAAGAAAAAGGAAACTTACCTATTGTCGCCAGTAGCACATATACATGTGTATGAACAATGCCTACAGCCGCCATACATGTAGGTATGGTGAAGAAACATGCTTTCTAACTGATATTCTTTCATTCCTACCTTTGTTTTCCTCATAACCTACACAAAAGAATGCAACTGGTAGTAAAAAGATAAGTGAATAGTTGGAGAGCAGATAACATACTAGGACACCATAGCTAAGAAACACAATACGAAAGATATTAAAAAGAAAATTATACTCCTTAAGGATAATCCCCAGAATATGATGGAAAGTGTAAGTGATACACTAAGAATAAGCTGCGTCCACAATAGCCAGATTAACTATACACGGGAGTGTGGAAAACCTTGCTAAAGCGAAGATATTACTAAACCTTTCAAGTGCTTTCCCAGCATTACTTAGTATAATTCTTTCATTTATAGGGACAAGGGATTGGTTTCATATTTGATTGATATTCTAACACATAAACACTTGACTACCACCAACCGAGGTCAACCTTGTCTCAACCAATTGAAGTATCACTCTTACCTCTGACTCAACAACTCAAAATAAGAATCAAAACACCCATAGAATACAAATATTTACTCTCTTTTTTCGGCATGAAGTAATAGAATACGACCAACATTTATCTCAATAGAATAACGAAAGATTTGCTCATTCCTTAAAGGATTAGAACATGTTTCTGTTTGTTTACCCCTAATCACCAACGTATTTGTGTTTGTATTTGGTTATTGAGGGGGGGTTGAGAAAAAAGAAACAAGAGATCACAATTCGAAGAATGTTTTGCTCTGACTGTGGTGCATTTGAAACCCCCTCCCTGGAAATATAAGTTAAACAAGAAAGGAAAGTATATAAATACAAGAGGATCATAATCCTGCTGAAAAGACAAATCTCAAAAAGAATGACGTGCTGACTTGCAAGTTAATATATCTCAACATTTGATCTCAGAAGCATCAAGAGTATATAAGAAATGAAAGCCTTTGCCAAGAAAATTGGTAAGTTTTTCTGTGAAAAATGATATCTCAACTTCCAAAGCGTCTTGACAAAATATCTTTTTGATACTGAGAAATCCCCGAGGGCTGGCTAGCACATGGTCCTAAACGTGGTGGATAATGGGCCTGCAACTCTAAATACCAGAATTCAACAAGGTCCGAACTCATGACATGCACCTAACCAACATATCATGCGCTACGCTCTACTTAACCAAAGCCTTGCGGGCTGTCTTGACAAAATATTTTACAGTAAGTTGCAGGTACCCAATAAGAGAAGAACAAGATCTAATTAGCAAAATATGCAGGATACTATAATGAAATTAGGTACACTAGATGAAATTTCCCATGAAAAGTAGGACAATGCTGACCTCGACGTGAGCTTCAGAGCTTATGTCATTGGCATATTGAATGAGAGCAATCTCTAAGTCGGACTTTATAACACGGCATTCAGTCAGGATAGGGTGCAATGTGTTTAAATACGTCTGGAACTTCTCAATACCCTGTATAGACCACAGGCATAACGAGTCAACAACCATTGTAGGAGTTTGAACTCCAACTAGAACTGCTTCAGGCATGGGTATAGGCTGAATTTCATCTTTCTCAATTTGAAAAAGCAATTGATAAAAATATATAATTGGGCAGGAAAAATGACAAGATAGCTAGACACTAAGGATAGCTTCGAACTACCATCATCATTCACTAAATAACTGTTTGCAAACGAATATGCTATTGAAATATGGTACTTATTGTAATTTGTAGTGGTGAAATTAATGACTTACAACTGAAAATCATCAGAAGAAAAAAGTTTCAATGCGATATCTTTAAGGCAATGATCAAGATTCTTTTATTTTGTTTAACACCTTGCCTAATTCCACGGGATATCTGCCACCTCCACCAGCAACAGGTACCAGGTAACTCTGTCCACCAAGGCTAGGACAGATGAGAAGTAATCACCTAGTATTTTTGTCTCTGCTGAGATTTGAACCTTATACCTCATGGTTCTCAACCCACTTTATTGACCACTAAGTCACACCCTTGGGTGCTTGATCAAGATTCTAGCATCCATGATCAGTAAAAATGTGCTTGTGACCCCATTGCCATCTCCGCCATACAGAAGTTGTGCTCTTTACTGAAGTTCCCTGAAGAAAGAACAAGGCTCCCTACGAAGTGAGGTGCTTTCCTTGGCTGGTTGTAGAAGGGGCATGTCGGACATGACACGACCTTCAGAAAAGGGGCTTTCACAGTTAACAGCAAGTGTTTGTTGTTTTAGGAGCAATATAAAGATGTCAATCATTTATTTTTCCACTGCAAAGTCACTTCACAAAGCTGGGATATGTTCCTCAACACTCTGGAGATTAAATGGTTTATGCCCAGGTCACGAACCCGTGATTGGAACTGCTTCAGTACTGGTACAGGAAAGGCAATAACAAAAAGAATGATCCCAGTATGGAACAGTTCAAATGGCAGAATAGGATACTATAACAGGTGATCTTGAACTTTTGTCCCCGCTTAACAAAATCTTTAAAAGATAACCTCAACTTAAAAAATCCGTTGTGCAAAACTTTTGTTGCCCATCAGGCATAAGTCTAGTTGTATTGTGCGCATAAGTTAATTTTACCTATGAGACAGGATTTCTAATTGTAATGTGCGCATAAGTTAAATTTACCTATGAAACAGGATTTCAAAACATTTCACTACAGAGACTAAAGAGTGTAATTTTTTCATTTGTATCGACCGACTTTCTTTTTTAAAAGTAATCATGATCAAATTCAATTGTATTTTTCCAACAATAATTTAACAACATAGATTTTCAGTTTAAAAGGCGTAGAATATTATTGTGTGGTTTATTTTTTCGAAACTGGTAAATCAAAATTATTGTGTGGTTTATACAAATGGCTCCTTATGGCTTATGAAGTGGAAGAAAAAGTTGTGAACAATCGAAATATATAGGTAACTTTTGCCAATATATCACGACTTATGACTAATTTAACACGAAAGGCAGAATGAATAGTAGCAAGTGTTGCTCGTCCGTCGTAACTTGTGAACAATTGAGCAACACATGAAACTTTAGCCTATGAGGCTAAACTTGTGGTCACTTGAGCAGGTCCACGCTCTCTGACTTACTGAAAAATCCCAACTCCTGCCTCATAGGCAAAACTAATTTATGCCCACAACTTATGCCTAATGCGCAACAAAAGTTTTGCCTAACGGATTTTCTTAAGCGGAGATCATTTTAAAATTTTTGTTAAGCGGGGCCAAAAGTTCAAGATCACTCCTTATGGAAGTCATTCTTGCAAATAACCTATAGAACATCATACCCACAATCATTTCATGGACAATTTGGAAGGAGTATAACCACGAGAACTTCGCGCATGAGGAAAAAGGAAAAGTTACTACTCCCAAGTATGTGTTTTTTTGCTTGCCTTTTGGTGTGACATGTCAGTTGCAAATTACGATGTTAATGCCATGATAAATTTACATTGCTCGTTACACAGCCTGTAATGTGGAACTTTTTTTGGCTGTAAAATGTCCCAGCACCTGGGTCCTATCGACGAAATTACCTTTCGTAAAAGTTTCTCACAAGAAACTGAATTCTCAATAAGGATGATCACATAAATGTCGCGTAAATGTATTTATCCCTAATGGTCCCCTATCTTCCTTCTGAGTTTCAGAGCTTTACCCTCTTATAATTTCAACCATTCGTAGGATAAATAATTGGAAGCCTTCAATCATCAGTTCATAGATATGTCTCCATCACAAATTGCCACACAATTTCTTCAGCAAATGCTTAATTTTTCTTCTTTTGTCCCATTTTTTAAAATTCTTATTCCAGCAAGCTGATTCATCTTTATCAGTATATATCAGTGCTTAATTCATCCAAGGTAACGGGATGACAAGATCATAACTACAATAATTCAAAATTAAGTAAGCTGACTGCAGCGAAGAGAAAACGACTCCTTCCATCCCACTTTCTATGAGGCAATTGACCAGGCATGGTCAGCACCGAGATAAGCAGTGTCTTAAGTCTATTGCCAGAACTAGGGGAATTACATTCAAATAGTTGTCAAAAACTTAGTTTGACCATGAAAATATCATATCATAGTTCAAATTTGAATTCTTAAAACTTTTGAAAGTTGCATGAAACATTATCATCAGATGAATTGTGTCACACACGTTGGGATGCCTTGATATAGGAAATTTGTGGTGACATTGGGATGGAAGGAGTGACCCTAAGCAATTTTTTTGATAAGCTACAATTTTAGATCTCGCATTTTACAGAATTCTTGGCAAGTCAGTGTAGCCCTCAGCCATTCTTAAAAGGTTAGTAATTTCTAAGCACTACCATCTCCGGCTTAACTATGTGAACCTACTGGACAAAACATGGTAAATTTTCTATAATTCCTTTCAATGCCTTGGCAAAAGATACGATGAGACATAAACCTGAAATTCTGCCGGTTTAGAGCACGTGTGCTATCAATATTAAACTCATGCAAGAGATATAGTAATGGTGTTTGTGGAACAAAACATAACCTGAAATTCTGCTGGTTTAGAATACTTATTGCTATCAGTATTAAGCCCATGCAAGAGAAATAGTAACGGTGTTCCTGTTGCTTGGTATTGATCGAACAAAACTTCCTTAATCTCATCAGTATAGAAGACCTGGGTAACCTTGTACTTTTCCTGAAAAAGACCAATGTAAGAGTGAATCAAATCCTTGCATTGCCTTTCACTTGATGAACAGGATCAGCGATGGAATACAAGTTCAGAAAATGAATATTTACCTGGAAGTGAGAAAGTGGTTTTATTTCTCCCATCCAAACAGCATAGTCAGACGGTAACCTAGGAGCAAAGAGCATAGATTTCCCACTTGCTATATCCTTCATCAAGAAAGCAATATTCAAGGTGCTTCAAATTTGTAAGCACTAGAAAGTTAAATACAAGGTTCATCAGCCACTATCTCAATTAAATTACCTTACATTAAAACATTAATATACTTGAAGAAAAAGGAAGAATCGCATACACCTAGAAGCTTCAACTTGTAACACATCTTTCACATGGTTTCAAATATTACGACAAAGCTCCCCTCACTCATATTTAGTCTAACAAAACTATATTCTAAACTACAATGCAAAGTTTGACTCATATGTATTGATTTAATCTTTTTCCTTCTATTTTTTGTAAAATAATTTACCTTACATTATTTAGACATTTTTCTTAAATGATGAATCACATTCAGCATCTTTAATTATATACTCATGAAAAAAGTGAAAACTTTCTATTGAAATGGCACTGGAGATTCAACAAGGAGGACAATGCCCTTTGGAGGAGATCCTCTGTGGAAAATTCTCTTTTGAGGATCAATGGTGCGCCAAAGTATCCACAGCACCTCATGGTACTTGAATCTCGACGCATATTAGAGGGTGTTGGAACAAATTTGAAACAAATAAAGGCTTCATTCTTGGAAATGGAAAGAACATAAGGTTCTGGGAAGGTTTACCTTATATTACATTTTCCTTCTATTGTGCATTCTTTAGAATTCTTAGGACTAACACCGTTCCTTATTACCTCTACAACCATTTATAAAATAACCTTCTAGTGTGCCTTTTTCCAAATTTTCAAATTCTTAGGCTGAATCCCTCCTTCCTGGTTTGGTAGTATCACATTCTTCCACCTATTTAGGAGAATTTTGTTGTGTTGACTATTTCCTTGCCACAAGAAGTTTATTTCACTCCATCAACTTGTTTCTCCAACTATATCTGCAATGGGATTAGGGACACAGTATAGGTGGGAAGATTATACAAGACATCTCCAAAAGAAATTGTTGTTTCCATGTGGAGAGTCCTTCTTAAGCTACTCTACTACTCCCTGCTATACTGCTAATTCTTTATGTTTGGAACCAAAAGGAGACCCAAATATGCTGAAAAGAAGCAACTTAGAGACCCGTTGTTGCAAGTTATCAACCTCATTATCCCAGTATGCAACTTCTGCAAGCCTGAGACTACATCAAAAAACTATGGACCCCTTTAAGATGCGTCAGCTTACTTTTGACCATTCCAAAAAAAAAACTATGTATTATCAACATATAGAATATGTGACAAGTTATAAAGTTGATCTTGGCTCTTGCTTCCAACTCTGAACCCCTTGATCCAGCCACTTGCCAAATCCCAACATTCTACTGACTACCTCCACTACTAAAATGAATAGAAAGGTGAAAATGTACACTTGCCCAAAACCAATTTGAGAAATGAAGAATTTACTAGGGAAGAGAACTTCAGTGTTGATACAAAGCTGACCATGTCTCTCCAAATTCCATCTTCCTAAACATTGAAATTAGAATGACTAGTTTACATGGTCATACACCTTATCCATGTCAAGTTTATAGACGAGCCCTGATTTTATTGGATTTAATCTCATATCCAATCACTATTTGCCACTAAAGCAGCATTCGTTATCTCTCTGCCAGAGAAAAAGGCCATAGGTGACTTAGAAATCAAATTACAGTAAAACCTCTATAAATTAATACTCTATAAATTAATAAACTCTCTAAAATAATAAAATCTTCCGGTCCCGACTTGGGCCTTTGTAAAAAATCATCAAATTCGATAAGATAATAAGATAATAATTTTTCGGAAAATCCCTTTATAAATATTAGGTCCCATTAAAACTCTAAATTAATAATTCATAAATATTACAATTATAAATATTATGGTAATTTGCTAAAATATGAATCTATTGTTACTTGATTTTTCTTAAAATTTAAATCTACTTGGATTTCATCCCTAACTTTTTTAATTGCAGCCAAGAGTTCCGGTGTCGAGTTCTCTAGCTGCAACAAAAAATTTTGAAGAGTTGTTGTCGCGCTCAAAGCCTCCTTTCTCGTGACTGGTTCCAACGGTATTGAATCATCTTCAGCTTCATCATTAGTAGGATCTTCAATAATATCAAGCAACAATTTCCTATAAACTTTGAACCATTGAACATTCATCATTTTCACCGGATAGTCCACCAATTTGTTGACGTCCATTTCATTGCGATAACCAACATCCTTGACCATATTCTCAAGCTCATGTAGGCTTTCTTCAAAGTTTGTCTCACTTGAGATTTCTTCATTTGAACGGATTTTGCAGTGTCGAAAGCAAATTGCTATTGACACTTGAGAAACATTGGTTGTCCAAGCGGAGACTGCAAAATTGATGGCATCTAAAACATTAATCTTTTCAGGATTAGGTAGCCCCAACTCATGACCTTCCAGTAGATTTTTGTAGAATCTCATACGATAGTGCATCTTGAAAGCTCTAATTATTCCTGCATCACATGGTTGAATCTTTGATGTCATGTTAGGTGGCAAAAAAAAAAAAACTCAACATTCCGTAACCCTTCAATATTTTTTGGATGAAATTTGGACAATTGTCAACCATCAACAAGATTCTTCGCCATTCATTTTGTGATCAAACCAGTGAACATATTCATCAAAAAGCACACTAGTCATCCATGCCCTCTTGTTGGCACGATAATGACAATTGATCTTCGCTCATGTTGATATTTTTGAAGCAACGTGGCTTTGCATATTTTCCAATAATCCATAAAGGAATTTTTTCCGAACCATCCTCGTTGCAACAAATAACAATTGTAAGCCTCTCTTTGTCTTGCTTTCTTCCCTCAAGTTGCTTGGTTGCAACAGAGTGATCAGCTTGTAACTTGTAAAACAGACCTATTTCATCCAAATTAAAAACATCTTTCATGGGAAATTGGTTTATTTTCTCCCATGACCTCCAGTTTCATTTCCATGTTCTTCATGTCAACCGAACCACTTTCTCCAAAGCGACGGAATGATTTAATACCATGTCTTACCTTGAATTTTTCAAGCCAACCTTGAGAAAATTGATGTTCATGAGGGTGTTGAGGATGCAAAAGCTTCATTATATCCTTTGCTTTCTCCAAAATAAGCTCTCCTAGGTCATGTTGACTCGATCTTGGTACCTTGAAGAAACCATTCATAAAGAACCTTCTCCATATCCGGATATTTCGCCGATTTGTGTCGCTTAATATCCCCACCCTTCTCAAAGTTGGTCGAAAGGTACTCCGATGATCTCTTGAGAGTGTTTGATATTGTACCTTGACTAACTTTCAAACGATATTTTTCATCAACCCACTCTTGTAAATCTTTTTGAGTGCATGTGAGATGGCTTTACGCATTTGATCATTCATGGATGATTTTGCGATGCCTTTTAGATGAGAAGACATGGTTGGGTGTTATGAATTATTTTATTTCCATATTGAGATTTATATAGTATATGTTTCATTCATCATGCATGAATATATTTAATTGGCTATAATAGTTATTTAAGTGCAACGAATTAATGTAAACATGTATACATTATTTAAGTAATTCCAATGAATTGATACATGCGTCCATGAATATAATAGTTAATTGTATACAATGAATTGATATTATACATGAATATATTTAATTAGTTACAAAGAATTGGTTGATGCATGAATATAATCAATGAAACATATATGAATTCATTTATTTTCAATACATATGTACTAAATTTGCTGAATTTAAAAAGTCTCTCTTTTAATTAATAAAATATTAATTTATCGATATATTAATATCTCTCTACATTAATAAAATTTCATGGTCCCAAGGTTATTAATTTATAGAGGTTTTACTGTAATTAATCTTTTTTAGCCTTTCTGACTGATCGTAAAAAATCCTATCACCAAACTTATGGTCTATACTCTATAATCAGTAAAACATGAAAATATAGTTTTAATAAAAAATAAATAGAAGCTTAAGGGACAAATTTGTCTGCATGTATATTAAAATGTAGCTTTTGTTACACATAATTAAAAGAGAGGAGGTTTGCTTAAAGGGGAGATATCTGATACACAATGAAGCCTCAAAAAAAAAGAAGAATGATTGCGTAAAAGTATTCATTGAGGATGACTAGAATCAAACAATCAAAGAATAAGTAGAATGGAGTGATTTAAGTGCCTTAAACCTCTTTGTAAGAGGAAATTTGATCCTAGAGAATCCCAAATAATTGAACCTTTAAGTTCATTTCTTAGCCTATACTCCTAGAGTGACTTAAAGAATACAAGCAAATAGCTATCACCTTCACCAAAAAACAAAGAGGAAGTTTTAGCAATTAAATTCACTCTGGAATGGGAGAACATGGGTCTCCCCATCACTTCAACCAAACATACAACTGAAATCTAGACAACATCAGTTACCACATCATAAGCTCATTGTCGAACAAGGGATTACACATTTGAGAAGTATCAGAGAATCTTTAGAAAAAAAATCAGCTCTTATTTATATCATATCTTACAATAGCTCCATAAAATCCAGGCTCTTCCACTCCAAACAAGTAAGCGAAATAGCTCTCCTGTCTATAAGCAAGACAGAAGTTAGTAAATAGTTCAATCCTCCTCCTCAATGAGGAGATAATTTTAGAATACAGAACATTGAAGCTCAACTATAAGACGGTTGACAAAAATTCTATAACGAAATATAATTGAGAAAATAAATAAGATGAGAGAAAAAATGCATGTGGAGTCTCAAGATCCCCATCATATTATAAGGAATAAGGGTGTGTTTGGTATGACGAAAAATGTTTTCCTATTTTCCCTTGTTTGGTTGCACTAAATATCTTGAAAATGTATTCCTCAAAATAGGAGAAAATGGAGGAAAATATTTTCCTTAAAAATTTGAGGGAAAACATTTTCTGGATCAATAAAAATACACCAACGCATCCCGACCCACCCCCGCACTATCCAACCCAACCCAACCCACCTACCTGCCTACCCCATCCACCCCCACCTACCACAGATTCCTCCAACCCCCGTACCCCCGCCTTCTCCACCCTCTACCAACCACTACCAGAAGTTGCACTCGGAATTCAAAAACCTCATAAGGTTTTGCTTTGAATATACGCAAATGCTCTTATAATGACACTTTGCAACTTGCGTACCAAACACAAGAAAATGAGTAGAAAAATCACTTATTTTCCGAGAAAATATTTTCTTGGGAAACATCTCCCGTTATACCAAACACACCCTAAATGATAAAGAAATTACAGGAATGCAAGGATCAATTAAATATTATGGTCTGCAATCACTTAGCAATATTTGACATCAATGGTTGCATCAATTTGAGGGGTATTCCAACTTACTATTATTTTCAAGTACTCACGCAATAACAACAGATATATCCATCTGATATAAAACAAGCATAACCATAGGCAAGTGCAGATAAATGATTAGTTATATACCTGAACAATTCAAGGTGGTCGGTGCAATGTCGAGTTTGCTCTTCGCCACCCTAATTCTCAAATTTTGAGTTCCGTCAGAAGAGAAAGCTGAAGTGAGTGAAGGATAGGAGAAGAAAAAAGCAGTGAAAGAGAAGCACCTGTAGGAGAACAAAGCCTTGGAGAGGACGAGCGCATGAAGTTAGGTGCTCACGCAGAGAGTTGAAGAGCTTCTCTCGATTGAGTGACTGAAGTTCCATGGGGATTATCACTTCCGCTGTTTATAAAATGGCCAAGTTTTTTCCATCTGAAATATTTATACCGTCAAATTATAACAACATTTTACTAGGTTTTCCCTTCTATATAACAACATTTTACTTATTATAACACCAAACATAACTAGTAAAATCCCACAATATAGTGGCTGTGCAGAGTATACGCAGATCTTACCTCTAACTTAGTATGTAGAGCGGTTGTTTTCGAGAGACACTCAGCTCAAGACAAGCATAAGCACAAACAAAATAAAAGAAACGTCAAATCCGGTAAAAAAAAGATTTAAAGCAGTATAAAAACGTTATACTGTTTATGAAATTACCTCTCTATAACAGTCATAATCAAATATCGTGTGATAATACTTTACAAAAAATATTATATATAAGAATAAAATATTAAAATATTTATGATAATCATCATTAATGACATGCACATAATAAATTTTAAATACGAAGAGTTAATTGTTAAGCTCTTAGACTGCCTCCAGGAGAAAGCTTTGAATTCACTTTTTGCTTAAACTTTGAATAAAAAATTTCGTCGATTCAAGCGTTATATTATACTAAGTGACTGAAATTTACAAAACAACTTACAATTGTAGAATACTTTCGTCAAATTTGAAATATTTAAATTCTGAACTAATTTTAAATTCTTGTTCAGGGTCCTCTAGAACCGCAAAATAGTTCGGGCTGACTTGGTCCGTAGGTTCATTCCACTCGTACAACTAGGGTACAATCCCCCTTTGCTATTGTCACTATTGGTACCTGACTCACCGGCTCGATATTTTTGCATATGTTCCTTGCATTTTATTTTTTTATCGGTATGATATAACTAGTTATGAATTCATTAGTAATTTATTAGTCTTTTCAATGTTTAATTAATGAGCTAAGTTCAATTGAGAATTGTAAATTAATAAGTATATTTTTTTCTTTTATGATACAAAATGTACAAAAATATAATTATTTGAGTACTTTTGTTTATAACATCTAAATGAGATTTAAACATCAAATGTCAGTATACATACATAACAACACCTCATTATAGCAGCCATAAAATTTTCGGACAAACGTTGTCATTATAGAGATGTTTGATTGTACTAAATCTAAATCAAGGAATTTACTTTTGGAAGATTTACATTTTGGTAATCAATTTTCCCCCGCATAATTAATATTTATTAACTAGTTATGAGACTGTGTGCTATGCAAGAGCCCAAAAATAGGTAAATATATTGAAATTGATGATAATTTTTTTATAAATTTTGGACGGATAATATAAAATAAGGTTTATTAATACATTAATAATAAAGTATTACTCATTTTGTTCAATTTATGTGAACACAATTTGAAATTCGAGAGTCAAACATTTTAATTTTGATAGTGAATTTGGGCACGGAATCCTTAAGTTTTTTAAAATAAAATTTATATAAGTACTATAAGTCACAATAATAAAAAATTCAAAATATTTAAAAGATATGTCAAAAAAATTATGATCAAAGAAAGACTTATTTAAATCACAGAATTCAAAAGGTGCCACATAAATTGGGATGGAGGGAGTAATATATTTAATTTTTAATACCAAAAAATAGTGGTTCCAAATATTAACATCAAATATATTGTATTAGTCTTTTACAATTTCAAATAATAAATGATGTGTGTTTGTAGATTATGTTTTGGTTGTAGATTAATTAGTTACATTATTGTTTTTAAATGTAAATTATTAATCTTAAAATTGTTTTAAAATAAATAAGTGAAAGCAGGCAGGTTAAAGTATTGTAGAGCTTTCTGTGTGTAAAGTTAAAGAGAGAGAAAGTGTAATAGTTGATCAATGAAAAATAACAAATAGAAGGAAAAGAGGAAACGTAAAAAAGGAGACCTAATGTCACGCCCTAAATTCGGGGAGGTGAGACCGGTACACAAGGTCTTACTTGACAAAACGTATCAACCTGTAACACATGTCAACTTAGCATATACAGAAATAGTTGGGCCGGCAAGGCCGAGCTATATAGCAATCTCTAATATCATAGACAGACAAGGTCATATCTTGTAGAAATATGGAGGTAACATATGTATCCAATTGAACGAAATGAGCCCAAAAGATATATATACATATACGGGCCGACAAGGTCACCATATAAGCTAAAATGGAAACATCAAGGCCGGCAAGGCCATACAACATATTGTACATACAGGACATGTCCACAAGCCTCTAAAGAACAGCGGCTATACTGTGGTCGAAACATGATCCCAGCCTACCCATCATGTCTATATATACATCAATTTACTCAAAAACTCTAGACCTGACAACTCTGGATGATATGGAGCTTACTAATCAAGCTGAAATTGGGCAATGCCTACTGAGGAGGCATATATGTCTGTCTGTCATGACCTGCAACATAAAATGCAACGCCCCCGACAAAAGGAACGCAGTACGAAATAATGTATCGAGCATGTAACGCAAACTAAACAATTGTAAACTGAAACTGGACTAATATACATAGATAATTGAATTCAACTAAGACTCAAGGATAATGAGGGTATAACTACATGTGTCTGTCTCATATAGTATAATAGTAATAACGCACCATGCCCAAATGAGGTTATGTGTATATAATATACTGTATCAGACCATAATAAGGATTTGTCTGTATATCTCATAACGTACCAGGACAATATAAGGTTGTGTGTGTGTGTCTCAACAACAAAAAACTATAAAGCAATATACATATACTTACACCCTTCTCTTATAACAAGGGACAAGTACTACACATGAAATGAACTCCCGACAAAGAAAATACTATAGCATATGAGAGATGGGACACTATGAAGGGAGTACTTTGATAAGAATTCTTCTTTCAAGTATTTCATTCGGAAATCATTTTAGATGCAAATTCATGCCAACAAAGAGGTAGGGAATAACCATTATACCTTCAATATCGACCCTTCACTATTACAACAGAGAGAGTCCATCCAACACACGTTAATCTACAAGGACGATAGTAATACTACTATTAAACTCAAGAAAGCATAACAACCAATCAACGAGCGGCAAGCTCGCTATACTTCAATACAAGACAACCATATACAACACCTATAAAACCATCACCACAATTCCAGAACTTCAATACATCAAGAACAACCCATATACAACCTATCACAACTTTAAGCAATCGAACTTATGACTTTCAATCACCATCTCGTGAGTTCTTACCAAATACATATCTTAGATGCTCATATGAGTTCATAGATGATGATTCAAACTTTGGTTGCCTTCTTTCGAATTTCACATTACTCTACTTCACTATGAAGTAACCTTCGGCTGGAAACCAAATGGAATCGACGTAAGGATCACTAAATTAACGGAAGATCATAAGTCTTAGTCTTGGACTTATCTTACCTTGTAGTTCCTAGATGTTGGAGATAAAATTCTTGAGAAATATTGAAGAGGTGAACTGCCTTACTGTTAGGTTCTATTAAAATGATTTTCCCATCAACTTGAGCATAAAACATTTGCTCTTATATTCCAAATGTACAGGAAAGCATTGTCATTCAATATATATGACTTTATCTTTAAGTGGGGGCCACCCATTATCCTTTTCTTTAAAACATTTGTCCTCTACGCCAATGTGTTTCCAAGAAATTCAGCCACGTTTCCCCCACATGACACATACTACTCTCATGATTAGATAATATTAAAGATTCACCAAAAATATAATAGAAAATTGGACATGCCCCATAATTATGTGTATCTATCGTTACAAACACACATATATATTGTCACATTAACAAAACTGCAACATTGTTGTGTTATATTCAATTCAAATCCCGAGCAAACTATATTTGAATGGACAAGAAGAAGAAGCCATTAGAGAGGTTACCACCGATCAGGCTGTGGCCCTAATCGAGAAGCAGATTACCACTTCCAGCTGTTTATAAAATGGCCGCGAGCCAGGAAGTTTTTTCCATCTGAAATACTTGTGTAAGTTTAAGGTTTTTTTTTATAATAAACTTTAAGTTATACTCCACCCGTCTCAAATTATTTGTGGTTTTTTAGTTCAAACGCCTTTAAGAAATATTAATTAGAAGGCTTATTTGGTATATTTTATCTTTATTTATGTCTAAGTTATATCTCTTCATTAAATATCTACTCTATTTATGTGTCATATTCATTAATGACAGATGTTAAATAGAGAAAATAAATTAATTATGTCTTAAAATTCTAAAACGATAAATAATTTGAGACACCTATTTTTAGTAACCACAATATTTACCCTCCAATACTTTTATTTAGTTATTCAAGTTTTCCAAGTCACGAACGGAGTGAAATATGCACTTTATAAAGCAAAAATAATTTTACAAAATTATTCCGTTCCGATTTTGCCATTTTATTTGACAAAATGTCATCAAGTATACTATTATATATCATTTGCATATTTTTACATATTTTTAAGAAATATTTATCAATTCTATAAATTAAAAAAGACAATTATCTAATTAATTGTCTAATTTAACTATCATAAGTTAGATTAATATTTTACTCCATTAAAATTAAGAAAATTGAATTAATTAAATGGAATGTCAAATAGCATCTCAATTTTATGGCTCAATTTAATTCCATGTCTTTCTAATCTTTTACATTTTTATGGTTTCTTTTTAACTACTTATTTCAACTCTAACCTCAATTGTTTTTAAATCAACCAATACAGTCACAAACTAAAGTTGTGGCCATGTTTTAAATTATCGCATAACCAAATTTGCCAAATATTATCCTCAAATAAACAATCCCTTTAAAATAGCTGATTCTGGGCCTCTTTTGTTTCTAAATCGGCCAGGTCCAGTCCGAAAAGGACCAGACCTGACCCATCTCAAAGATATTAGGGCGTAAAGCCCTATCCCTTCTCATTTTGGGTGAACGGCTAAGGGCTTTGGAACCCTAAGCCGCAGCCGCCTCACCCTTTACTCTCTCTCAACTTCATCTATTTGCCGGAATCGACAAAAACTTATAGGCACAATGCTTTTGCATTAGTTGAACGCCATTTTTGGTAAGAGCAATTAATGCTCTTACCCACCACCACCACAGCACACCACCAACGAAGGTAAACCCACCCCTTATCTCTTCTTTGCTGTTCTGCGAGTTTTAATGGGTTTTGTCCTATTGAGGACCAAAAGCAACACTAACTATTGGTAGAAATTCATTTATTTAAAAAACAAAATCCTTGAAAACCAGATCTCCCACATCGGTGTTGAATGGAAATTTGGGGTTTTGAGGTTCTATATAAAAACCCCACCCTTCATTACTTCACCAAGTATTGAACAGTGTAATTTATCCGACAGTTTGAGAAAAAGTCTCTATTTGAGCAAAAATAAAAACCCTAGAATTTTCTAAGGTTTTCAAGTCTAAAGTTTTATTTTGCTTTGTGAGAATTGGAGGAGGCTTTCCACTCCGGATTCTCATTTACGGCTGCACTCAAGAAATGTGAGTTCAATTTCCCCTAGTCATTTTCATTTAATAAGTATGTGTAATTACGTTAAGTGTTTCAATAATTATCTTGCCTTAATTTATATATTATAAGTGATTCCTTATGCTGTGTGTTAGATTTGATAGCCCTATCTAGAGTAATTAGGTGATACTGTAATGACACGTTCCATCGTTACTTTTATTTTGACAATTTTACCCTTGTTGACCCAGATCCCGAAGTTATTGAGTGATTCTAGTAGAAGTTGGGAAATTAGAACCTTAAAATATGAAAGCTTTGATCGAAAGTTGACTTTTGTGTAAACTTACTTTTTTTGGAATTCCGTCAATTCCGTGAGGTTAGGAGGGTCATTTATGACTTGGTGGAATAGTTGGCTCAGTTCCGGAGGCCCTCTGGAGGATTTTTGGTTATTGGTTTGGGAACTAGTTTAGCTCGTTGAGGGTTGACTTGTAGAAATAGACCTCCGATTGAAATTCCAATGCCACGAGTGAGTCCGTAGTGTGTTTTTATATATGTGTACATATATGGTTTGTGTCAAGGAAGTTTAGGGTGATTATCGGATTCCCGGCGGAAATTTATATAAGACTTGATTTTCTGGTTGCTAGTGTACTCACTGGGGTGAGCTTCAGTGTGCCCAGCGGATGAAGTCCGCCACAACGGATGGAGTTCGCCGCAGCGGACGGCGAACCGCTGCGGTGAGCCTTTTTGAGTTTTCATAATGGACGGCAGGCACGAGTCCGCTGCATCGAGACTGGGTCCGCTGCATCGGGCATTAGGAATTTCCAGAATCATTTAAGTGCTTTCAAAATCCTAACTTCCCCTCATTCCGGAAACACACTTTCCAAGCACCATTAGGACGACTCCCAAGCTTTTCTAAGAGATTTCCTTTTGAGGTAACCTTCCTTTACCTTATATTACCTTTACTTGGCTTCATTGTGTTAATTTAATGGTGGCCTTGACCTAGAAACTAATTGGGGAAGAAGAGTTCAACCAAATTAGGATTTATGAAATTGTTAAGCTTAAATGTGTGAATTGATTAGTTGGTTTTGTTAATCTAAGCATGGTGAATCATTATTTGTTACTTGTTAAGCCTAAAATCTTCCATTCGTGTTGTTAGATTTGAATATTGAAAACTAGGGTTCATACCCAAATTGGGGGCTTTTGCTTATAAGGTGAAATTAGACTAATGTTGAGTTGATTTAGTAATTATTGGATAGTATTAGATTCCTAGAATGTTAAATTCCATAGTTCACCTTTAAAATGACCGTTTCACCCCTAATGGACCGTTTCCCCCTTCTTTACTAATCGAGATTTGGAACCAAAGGGCTAGTGTAATGATATGGGTGTTGTGAATTCCTTATTCTAACTTAGACTTCGATAATACTAGACTTTGAGTACGATCGTGATCTGTGGAAGGGCAAGACGCAAGTATGATTGTGCGACTCCCGCTCCGCTTTCTAGGTAGGTTATGGTTTACCTTCTGGTTAGACTTCGGTTAACGAAGCGTATGTCTAGTTAGATTCTATTAGAGAAAGCATGTAACCCTTCTGGTATGGAGTTGAGATGGAATACGTAGGTCGGTTACTGTGACTAAGTATGATTTGATGCTTCTTATGGTTATCAGGATTATATGATATACCATGTTGTATTATGATGTAGTTGTATCCCACATATCTTTGCATCCTCATGTATAAGGAAGGAAATTGATGTGATACTGATATTATGATAAGTGTCCTTGTGTGGCACGACTGGGAATTAATATGATATATCTGATATTATCATTGCATTGCATTGCATTTACTCCCATTTCATGATATATTGATTGTGATATTGCTATTGGCGTGATGATGATAAATGAGAAAGGGAGTATTTATGATTCATATGACATTACTATATCGCGTAGCCATCTCTATGCTGAATGATACAGAGTGACTAGCCGAGAGTTTGGATGGAAGAGTCATTCTAGGTTGTGTGATACAGAATGACTGGTACATGAACGTTACAGGTCCCCCATAGGTCATGACTGCTGGGATGATGATTTATACCCCCGGAGCATGTATGTACGGATTGATCATGTGGCCACTGCATTGCATTGCACATGCATATTTATTCATCATTCATTCATATATTTGGATCTTGACTTGACTTGTTATACTTGGATGGTTATTCTTGGACTGTGATATTACCTGTACTTGAATGTGAGCATGTCTATCTTTCAGTTACTTTCTTACGCATATGTTATCTAACTGTTGACGACCTATGATATCTACTGGCACATAGTGTTTGTATTGATACTACTCTTGCTACACGCTTTTCGGGGTGTAGAGTTGTTGCAAATATATGAGCGAGGTTCGATTAGCCTTCGAGGATCCCGTGGAGTTCATCTAGACCTTTCTGTTTAATTTTCATTCTAAACAGAAGTTGTATTCAGGTTGTCTTTATAAATTTTGTTTCAGTTATATACTTAGAAGCTCTTGTACTATTCAGACCAGACTCTTTGGGTAGTTGGTGTATTCCACACTTATATTATTTATGATATAGATTTTCATTTCATTGAATTATTACTTGTGATTGTTGATGTAAGGATTAAGGAAAGGGTTCGCCTACCGAGGTGGGAAGAGGTAGGTGCTCGCACGATTCGATGATTTGGATTGTGATAGATACATAATACTTAGGCATGCTAATAATTTGTTAAGACTAATTCGAGCATGTCAAGAGTAGTAATAGGGATTAATTTATCTAGAATTCTCAGTTAAGGTTGTTTAAAGTTGGTAAATTCTCTCTTTTGAATGAAAATATGAACTGCAGAGGGTCAATACATGTATTTTAGACTAAGAATGACTTGAGAATATTACCATTTTGATCAGTAAATAACTTATGATGTTTGTGCAATTGACTGTTCATGCTTTAAACATAATGTGATCGGCTTATATTTAGAGTTATGTGATGTTCATGCTCTTTTTTTGATATTTTGTGTTATAGACATTATGACGTAGGTGAGTAATAAGATTGTCTGCTTTTCATTTCTCTTAAGAGGCCATGATTTGTGCTAGTCAAGGTCTGAAAGTGTGATCATGTCTAATTCTGTTGTATGTTTAAGATTGTGCTAAATGATAATATAACTTTGGTTTCTTTGTAAGTTTAGATATGTGTCCATATATTTTTCTTGGTTTAGGAATGATATAGGATTAATTAGTCTTGGATGGATACTGGTAGGATCATGAATTTGTATGTATGAGTCTGAGGATAGCCAATATAGAGCTCTGTGTATGTTTGGGCATTTTGTATCTTTGGTTTGATTAGCCATAGGCCAAAGTGTTGAAATTTATCTTTTTGACTAGGTTCTGTCAACTGTCTCATAGCTTAGTTTGTTGTTAACTATTATGTGTTGGGTGTTTTGACTTGTAATATACTTGATAACCATCTTAATTATGTTATGCCCTACTTGATGTACCAGTAGACTTAATAAATAGCATAAACATGATTATATATGTTTAGTTTGGTCTAAAAATAATACTGCATATTCGAAATGCCTTTTTAAATTGAACACCGGGTAACTCATGTTTGTCTCATATATCTATTGAAATGCCCATATGATTACTCCATCTGTCTAACTGTCATCATGCCTAATACATATCATGACTAGGACTCTGTATATTCAGCCTATGTCTAAGGGATTCTATACTTTTGAAGTGTTTCCCCCCCTTAAATGATTATTTATTTCCTCCATGCCTCAAATGGCTCCCGAACTTGATACTTGTTTGAATTCTCTGTTGAAATGCTAAATGTCTTCTGTTAAATTGTTTAGGAAGTATTTGTGCCAACCTATTGCACCTATTTGAACTAATTGGTTCCATGATGAGTTATTGCCTGTTTGCATCTCATATTTAACTCACCATCATGATCATGTAGTAATCATGCATATGGTACATATTGAAATTGAAACTGTTCAAGTAAAGGGGGGAGGTCTAGTTAATGATTGAAATTTAGGACCTTTACTTTTTATTTAGTTATGTACATGTTTAGACTGCCTTATGAGGTGTATATACTTGTCTTGCCTATCCATTAAATGACCCATATGATGTTGGAACCAGTACAGTGTGTATCTACTGGGTCTATTTTGTTTCTATGCCCTTTTGATTAATGTCTGAGTCCATATAAGAGTCTGCTTGTATCCAACTTGTTCTGTTGAGAGTATGCATGTCTTCTTAAGGTTAAATGAGCTAGTCCCATGTGTTGCCCTGTGTGCAGTTGATAAAGACTGTATTTTGATAACATGATTCCTGCATTAATTAGATAGCTTATGGTATAAAACTATGTTGATTGTGACCCTTCTTTTATGGATCAGACTCCCCTCCCTAAAGTTTTTGGTTTAGGTTCACTTTATTCTAAATCATCTAATATACCATCTGGACCTCTCCATTCTTTCATGTCTAATTTCCTAACCTGTTTACTTTATCTTCATGACGCCTAAGACCTAAAACCTAAACATGGTCATGTACTTGGTATCATTATATACATTAGAAGTGATGTGCATCCCTTTTTATTTGCCTGGCATTTTATCGTCTCACTATGGCTAATGTGTTCATCGTCTGCTTAAGATACATGAGAATGAATCCTATTCTTTCTTTATAATCTCAACCTTCATCTTGTTGTATTTTTTTTTTGAAAAAATGTGTAGATTTGCACCTCTTAGGTTTATTGTCACATATTAAATGATCTTTGAGCCATATTGAGTGACCCTCATGTGTGTGTTCTGTGTGTAAATCAATGTGGCCTATATGTTGTCATTTGTTCAGTCTCTCCCATATTCCATATCTACTTATAATTTAGTTTCTGTCCTCTCAAGAATTCAATGTGAATTGTTGTATATCAGGATGTATTTCAAGGTATATAAGGTATAATAGCTCGGGTATACGTGAGGTGTATATCAGGACTGTATACTTTTGTATACCTCTGAATATATCACATATATCGGGAATGTTGTGTATGTTAGCCTTGTACCCGTCTACTTTTCTTATTTCTTTTAAAAAATGAGGCCCACAATCTCAAATAGCATGAACAATGCACGATTGGGCTTCTAATTGGGCTCTGTCTTCTTCTCTCAAGTCTTAGTCATGTGAGCTATGAGTTAAAATACCTGAACGAGTATATGTATGTTTATTTCTGGATTTTTTAAATTTATTTATTGATGAGTCTTGGGTGCGTTCTAACTCCTTTATGTATTTTCCCCCTATTTTGCATGATCATGGGCCAATGGGCCCACACTTCGCCTCTGCCACTGATTGAACCGTTGGGCCCAAGGCATAACTACACGTTTTTATCGAGTCTGGAAAGTTGCGAAGGCCCAGCCATGAGTAAAAAAAAACTAGACAATAGAATTCTTGCTTTATTTTTATCATTACGGAAACTGGTGGGCCGGATACCACCAGTCCGTTTTATTTGTTTTTTTGCATTATTGTGATATTAATTGTTTGTAAAAACATTATTATTTATTGAAACCCTAGGATAGAAATTAATTGAAGTCACTTATTTGTCATTTTTATCTTTAATAAAAATAAGAGTAATTTATGACTTTAATTCAACTTTTAGAAGATGCGTTATTTCTAAATAATTCAGCTGTTGTATTATATTTATCTCCAAAATTAATCTTTTTGGTTAAATTATAAACGGAAAAGAGGGCATATGAAATATGATTCACTTTTGGTAAGGTTTATTCTTGAACACATTGGATGTTTTGGATCAAGTTTTGAACATTTCTCAAGTATTTTAAATTTTCAAGTATTTTTATTAAAGATTTTAAAGCACCCGAGTTGATGAGAATGTTGTGGTTTGACTTAGATGATAAGCCGCACAAAGAAATTACATGATGCCTAGGTCATTTGCCCTCCCTCATGACTATGAAGGGTTGTAAAACACTCATCGAAGTCTTAATCAAATACTGAGATAATGATAGGATGATATTTATATTCGAGCTTATGGAAATTACCCGACGTTGGAAGAAATTCGGGAATGCATAGACAGTAATGGAACCCATCTGAAAAGAAGAAGAAAAGCTGATCATAACCTTTTAGTCCCAAACAAGCCCACTATAGCCGAAATCATGAAAATGTTATCCTTAGCCCAAGCCTTTTGGATTTCTGGAGATTCAGTAGCTTTCCCGGATTTATACCAGCGTTTTTGGAATAAAGAGGGATTCATAAGCCATTTTCTAGAATTTCACACTTTCAAAGACTGGGAAGCTATCTGACCTTTAGCCTTCGCCATTGGTCTGTTGGGTACCATGGTGTTCCCTCAAAACGCCCATCTTGCCATAGACACTCGGGTCATTTCAGTCGCCCGTGCCATCTTCTACGGCATTACCACAAATGCGAAAACTAAATACTTTGATTTAGTCCCAGTCATCCTTGCTGACATATACCGAGCTTGGGGTAGATGCAAAAACCAGCTTAGGTACTTCCAAGGGTGCAATTTGTGGCTACAATGGTGGATCCTAAAACATCTCCAATAATTCGAAGGACCCCCATGCCTACCTACTGATAGTAGAAAAGATGACCTCAAAAACCATTGCCCAGATTTTGCTGATAGAACCAAAAGAGAGTGGTCCATTTGCTTCGCGAGTCTCAGAGAAGAAAACATACAATGGAGATTCACAGACTTCATTTCATATTGGGTCGTGGTTCGGGGTATAAGGTATCCATTCTTTCCACTTATGAGTATTCGAGAGGTCCGCCCTTATGCACCGGCTCAGGTTTTGAGACAATTTTGGAGAAAATAAGAAGTGACCCAAGTCGGAAATATGGGTGGGTATGTGATTGACTATGAAGAAGATAGGATTCAAAATGTTGGTGAGTACATCCGAGAGTGGAACTATATAGGGACCAGGTTCAATTGCCGATGATAGACTTCCTGGTTGAGATCAGACTTGCTAGGAATTGCTACTCTGGGAATTAACCAGTATCTCCATGTTCAGGACAATGAGTCTAAAGCCGAGATTAAAGCCAGGATGATTCAGAGGCGAGCTGACAACAAAGATGCTAGGTATTTGGAGAAGATAAAGTTTGACAAGACAGTCATAGCCGGCCTGGATGCAGAGTTGGAGATCGCACATGGGTGTCTAAAGGATCTTGACGATCGGGTGAAGCATGCTTTGGATGATACATCGCAGTTTCCATTCAAGGAGAAATGGTATATGGTGGATGCTTTGTTGACAAAGACACATCTTTGGATCTGTGCCGCCCTTTGAAGCGCCAAGAAGTCTCGGACAAACAGAGAATCATTATCAGCCACTAGAAGATGTTTCTTTTGATTTATGATTTTTTCATTATCTAAATGTAACCCTTCGGGGAGATTATTAATGAAATGAGGACTATGGTTTGATTTAACAAATTGGTGCAATTCATGTTCTGTCGCTAGAAAGACCTTGGAATAACGAGGTCTAGGGGTGTGTTTCAATTTAATATATATTGCAATTGCTTGATTATGTGTAACATATCTGTTTATGTAATTTTCACGCATTTGTTTCGAATATGATTGGTTCGGCGTTACGGAAATTGCCCCAAAAAGCAAAAAACACAAGAATATGCCCTAGACTGCCAAAAACCCCACCTCCCTAAAAAATGAACATTACTTAATCCATTTGCCTCTCCCAGAAAAGATTGACTTGCTGGCATGGAAGCCCGACACAGTCTAAGAGACAACACGCCTGCCATATATAAACATAAGCAATGGGGAAGAGAGCGAAAACTCTCTCAGTGAGAAGCTCAACGAGTTGGAGAAAAGGATTGATTTGGTCAAGTCCAAACTTGAGGAAGTCAATTATCTTCTAAATATGGCAGGAAAGCCGCCAAAGGGAGTTACCCCGTCTAAATACTATAACAACCATCTTTCAGAGGAAGTGAAAGGAATGATGAAAAACTATGTACCTCTCTCAGGAAGTTCGAGGACATCGAGAACCAAAACACTGAAAGTTGAAAGTCAACCATCTAAGGAGGCCACTACCTCTGTGTCTGCTGCCATTCCCGAGAGCAATGAGACTCCACTGACACCAAGCCAGATGTCTACCCTAATATGGTGGGACGTTTCTCTCAAGGCCTATACCTGTCATTTTCGAGTTACCCCAATGCCCGTAATGTGTTCCAAGGTCTATGAGACGATGAGGGCAATGAGGACCACACACTCTAGTGATGTAAGACTACCCCGTGCGCTCCAGCATACGTGCATAATAGATGTGTGTGCCATATGAATCAATCGAAACACACCGCTGATGAATGTGTACCCCTAAGAAGAAGAATAGTGAAGCTGATTGACAACAGAACCATCCGTCACATCTGGGGACCGTATTCCATGTTGGTACATGACTCAATTACCGCAATGGGAGCCATCGACTCTGAGGTCCGCCTTTGGAGATATTACTTCACTATTTTTTAGGACTCCTACACTGAGATCTTTGAGAATCTGGTCAGTGCTAACAAGATTCGTCCCATAGGGACCATGTGGAAATCTTCATCCTCCAGAGTTAATGGAGATAGAGGGTGTATGTACCACTCAGGAACGTTAGGTCACAGCATTGATGAATGCAAGGCGTTCAAGTTTGAGTTGAAACATCTTATTGGCCATGGGGAGATATGGGTAGTTCTCCCCCGCCACTGAAGTAATGTAGGCTAAGGGCCCAACATGCAGTTGTATGGGTGACAACCGTCCATGGCTTCAAGGAAAAGTCATTTTTGGGTAGATTTAGGCACCCCTATGAATCAAATGTTACCCCTCTTTTATTTGTAAAAGAAACTGCGTCAGACGTGATGTCCCGAGAAGGGATACACGTGAAGCCTATATCAAGCATGGTATAGGGTTTTGGGTTAGAAGAATCGGCAGAGGAAGGGTATTTATCTTTTGTAAACTGAACTACGAATGTGGCATGATTTCCCACGACGGGTTACGTAGGCAGTATAGATAAGACTCGGTCCCTGATATATATAAAAAATT
Organism: Anisodus tanguticus; assembly: GCA_034509755.1. Lineage (NCBI taxonomy): Eukaryota > Viridiplantae > Streptophyta > Magnoliopsida > Solanales > Solanaceae > Anisodus > Anisodus tanguticus. The sequence goes on along the minus strand of CM067544.1, from coordinate 30,778,392 downwards.
ACTCCCATCCCCTTTTTCCATTTTTAAAAGCAATCGGATCCAGTTGGCGGACCAATCGTTGGGGCTATCGTATGAAGCAAGTCAATAGAATTGAAAATTACCAAAAAGCCCTTAAACACCCAAAAAATACCCAGAACAAAAAATCAATCGAATATTCGTATATGAATGCGTGAACTTATGTGTTTACTTGCAAACTATGTGTTTATCCTTGCATTTTTTATTATTCGACTAACGTACTGATGTCATCTGCCTTTGAGTTATTCTTTTCTTAAGGAGAAGGTTAGTTTGTGTCTTGACACTGGCGTATTTCACAGGGTCTGAAGCAGCAACAACATCCCTGTCCGAGCAAAGTCAAAGAGAAGGAACAATGACTGGTACTTTGAATGATGAAGGTAACATCGGGAACTCAAGATCCCTCGAATGACAAGACACAACTCATCACGAAGACGTGATCAAAATCTTATTTGAAAATGTCAAGGACCTTCAAGAGAAAACCATGAGAATGGAAAAGACACAGGTTGCCAAAGAAAATCAAACTGAAGAAAGAAGGCCTCCACCACCTTTCCCATCTCTATATTCCCAATTGCCGAAATATTTTCCCAACCCGCACCATGTGGGCACTTCATACCAAACCCCTCCACCCACAAACACTACCCAAATACCTGGAACCACTCACTCTGTCCAAATTTCCTTAACCACTAATCCCGCTAAACATCAAAATACCACTACCCATATCCCCCGAAACCACCTAACACGACCAAATATGTCTTTCCCGACCCTAGTCACTTAAAATCACCTCTCACTAGATTATGCGTAATTGGATCATTGTGAAGAGATGGAAAAGGCCTCGAGAGCCGATCAGGACAAGCTCACAGAGAAAATGAAACTAGAGTTAGCTCAGGACATGGAGCAGAGATTGAAGGAAATAGGCGCAAGCACTGCTCGTGACGCTTGGAAAGCCACTAGATTGAGTTATGACGATCAATGCATATATCTATAGCTAGACTTGCCCGAGGGCTTTAAGGTGCCCAATTTTGAAATGTTTAATGGGTCAGGAAATACAAGAGCTCACCTATGGTCATACTGCGACCAACTGGTAGGTGTCCGAAACAATCCTGCCATGATTAGTAGGCTGTTCAGCCGAAGCTTAACCAGGGAGGCTTCTGAATGGTTTGCTGCGCAAGACATGCACCAATGGATTAATTGGGAAGACATGGCAAAATCTTTCATAGAGAGATACCGGTTCAATGTTGAAACCGTTCTTGACCAATACTACTTGGAGAAAATTAGGCAGAAATCTACAATAAACTACCGGGAATATACAAACAGGTAGAGAGCGGAAGCCGCTCGAGTGAAACCACCCATGACAGAAAGAGTTGGTCACTGCTTCTATCAGGGCACAAGACTAGGACTGTTACGACAAAATGCTTTCTATGGTCGGACGACCATTCTCAGAGTTAGTCAAGATGGCAGAAGCCATAGAAGATGGTCTCAGATCGGGAAAGATTACCAGCATGACTGGCAGAAGTTCTCAGTCAAACCCCACAAGAGGTGTACGAAAGAAGAGAGAGGACGTGACGAATGTAACCCATTCGTCTAACCCCATACCAAAGAAATATGAAGAGTCCCGCTCTCCTATAGAAGTGTATCAACCACCTCCTATCAATAGTTACTTAACTCCACTATATAAACCAGTCCCTGTCTACTATGCTCAACCAAACTACTAAACACCCCCAATCATCCAAAGCCCTCCACCTAACCCACAAATGGCCTCGCCAATTTTTTAAACCCCGACACCTACTCCTCATGCTCCACAAAACTACCCAGCTCAGAACTACCAAAACCAACCACCTACAACTTCATACATTTGCCATATCCCAAGTTAAAAAACAAACCTACTCGGACGTTCACACCTTTGCTGGAAACTCCCGGTTATTTGAATGACTGAGTGCTGGTGGTATGATTCAAATAGTGCCGCCAAAGCAAGTCGACCTTGGGAACCATTTCTTTCAATCGAACCATAGATGTGCTTATCACTCCGGTGGGGTCGGACACAATACTGAAGACTACATTAATTTAAAGCACAAGATTCAGGATACGATCGACAGAAGAGAGATTATCTTGCAAACCGCTACTCCCATTATGAATACAAACCTGCTACCTAACCATATTAGTGTCACCATCCATGTGATCGAAAGGAAGTAAGACTGGATGGTCTATAAGCCCTTGAGTCCAACACCCATAGAGTCTCTCAAACAAATAGTGGTGTCATTGACCCTACAAGATACCCCTAGGTTCAAAGTATTGATTCATGCGCCTGTGATAGCGCAAGTGGCCCCTGGTGTTACCCAACCATCCAGAAAAGAGTTCATTGTTAAAGCTGTTGTTGTATACGGCATGTCCATATCAGGGCGGTGTTACACACCTGAAGAACTAGCCCAATGAGGTTCTACATAATATAACAACCAAAGTCAGGGAAGGTGAGGCCGAAGATTTTTGGTGAAGAATGCAACCAAAGGAATAATCTATTGTGAACATCTGAAAAAGACATCGACTCAGATATCAGTGTTAACATTACCATTGAGTTCTTCCCAACATCAATTGGCATTGATGAAAGTGCTAGACGAAGAACATGTTCTTGCCGGAACAAACAGTGAGAGTTTGGCCACCATGATAGCTCACATCATGGGAGACCATCAGATATCATTTAACCAGGGAAAGTTTCCTATGGAAGGAGTAATGCATAACAAAGCGTTATACATCACTGTTGAATGCAGAGACAAAACCACAGCATGAGTCCTCATAGGTAACAGGGCCAATCTTAACATTTATCCAAAGTCCACACTAGAAAAGTTGTGATATGATGTCGGAAAGATAAGGAAGATCCACACCAATGTGAGAGTATTCGATGGAGCTCAGCGCGACCCGATTGGGGTGGTCAACATTCATATCCAAATTGGACATGCTGAATTCACCACGATTTTCCAGGTCATGTCTATCTCTGACAACTATAAGTTACTATTGGAAAAAACTTAGATCTACGCGACTGGAGCCGTACCATCGTCGTTATATCAGACCTTGAAATTCGTGTGGGAAGGACACGAAGTGGTAATACATGGGGAAAGAAGCATTCATAACTACCCCAACAACTCTATTCCCATAATTGATGAGGTTATGAAAGGAACAGACTTTCATGTGGTCAAACTGGTGAGAGCCGCATACGAAGAAGTTATGGAACAAGTCTCCATGCCATATGTATATAAAATGGTTGCCTTTATAATGATGTAAAAAAGGCTTGGGAAAGGTTTGTGCGATATTATAGAGCCGATTGAGATCCCTAAAAACTGTTTTCATCGTGGCCTCAGATATATTCCCAGCCCTGAAGGAAAAAGAAGAAGGCTCCCGCAAAGTTGCAGAAACCAATTCCGAACCTGTACTAGTCATTCCCAGTCAAGATGTCGATGCTGAATGCAGATGATGCTGAGGAAGGGATAATGATATTGTTTTCAGAAGAAGAATTTCTGGCGATCCTAGAAAAGTACACTGAGGCGCCCACAATTCGCAATGCAAATTCGGGTGAATGACTAGGGATGTCAACGAAGCGAGGCGGGGGAAGGGTACCCCATACCTGTACCCGCCACCTAAAACCCACCCCCACACCTGCCCCACCACCAATGGCGTGTAACACTTTTGATACCCATACCTGCCCAACTACCCACCAAACCATCCCCCATACCCAACCCAACTAGAGCGGGTGCGGGGCGGTACCCGCATTTACCCGCCCCACTGGAGATGCTTGGAGTATTATTGGGCAGGAGGTGACAAGTGTCGTGCTGGAGTTATTTGAAAATAGTAAATTACTAAGACAAGTAAATTCTACTAATATATCTCTGATCCCCAAAGTGGCAGCCCCCTAATATGTTAGTTAATAGACCCATATCTTGCTGCAATGTCCTATATAAATGCATTTCTAAATTAGTTTGCATGAGATTAAAGAAAATAATTCCTACTGTTGTGGCTAAGAATCAAGCAACTTTTGTAGCTGGAAGATCATTGGTTCATAATGTCTTGATATGTCATGATTTGTTTAGGCAGGGAGATCCCATGTTACCACTATTGTTTGTGTCAGTGATGAAATATGTTTCTAGAACTCTACAAGAAATGAGTGAACTATCTGATTTTCAGTTCCATCCTATGTGTAAACTCTCAAAATTGATTCACCTTATGTTTGATGATGACTTGATGATTTTAGGCGGTGCGGGTATGGGCGGTGCGAGTACGGGCGGTGCGGGTACGGTGCGAGTCTTATATGAAATCCACCCCCGTTCCACTACCCATGACAGGTAGCACTTTTGATACCCATACCCGCCCCACCACCCACCAAACCATCCCTCATACCCGACCCAACTGGAGTGGGGGCGGGATGGTACCCGCATTTACCCGCCTCACTGACATCCCTATGAATGACTCTTCAACAGGACTTCCACTCCGCTCCTGGTTCCTCGATAGCCATGATAAGATTTTCTAGTTTTTTGAAAATTAGTGTAGTACGATCGAGGCCCGACTATTCACCATTTACTTATTTACCTCGTGATATTTGTTGAAAAATGGAAATGACTCGATGTTGATATGAGTTAGGACTACAATTTGTATTAACCTTTTCAAATTAATGAAAGCCTCGATTTATTGAAAATATAACATTTTAATTATTTTAACTTTGTATCACTAATCATGATTTGCTTTGATTTTCAGTTATAATAATAAAGCAACCCTTAATGTCATGACGTGTCACGAAATGAATGAGTCATGTGTTGAGGATGAAGGTAAGTACGAGGAATACGATGAGGAGACCGTGTTACCTGAAGATCTCATTGATGAAGAGGATCAATATAAGAGCAGGCAGAAACCTAACCCGAATGAAACCGAAGCGATTGATTTGGGATGCGAAGAGATAGTCAAAGAGACGTGGATCAATGCATATTGGGGGTCACCTAAAAAAGAAGAGTCAATTAACTTGCTAAAAGAATACATGGACATCTTTTCATGATCGTATGCAGATATGCCAGTTTGAGGACAGACATAGTGGCACACAAATTGCAAATAAATCCTAGTTTCAAGTCGGTAAAGCATAAGATCAGACAACTAAAGCCCGAGTTGAGCATGCAAATTTAAGAGGAGGTCGAAAAAGCAGATTAAATTGGGAGTGGTATAGGTAACCTCATATCCCACGTGGTTAGCCAACATTATTCCAGTACTAAAAAAGGACGGAAATATTCGAATTTGTGTGAATTAACGGGATCTTAACAGAGCCAGTCCCAAAGATAATTTTCTATTCCCAAATATCCACATCCTCATTGATAACTGCGCTAAGCACGAGTTGCAGTAATTTGTCAATTGTTTCGCCGTATACTATCAAATCCTAATGGAAAAAGAAGATGCGGAAAAGATGACTTTATCACACCATGGGAAGTGTATCACTATCTGGTAATGCCATTCGGTCTTAAAAATGCCAGCGACATCTATATGAGAGCCATGACAACCATCTTTCATGACATGATCCACAAGGAAATTTAAGTATATCTGGACGATGTCATCATCAAATCAAAGGAAAGTGCCAATCATATCACTCACTTACGAAAGTTCTTTGAAAGACTCCAAAAGTTCAATCTAAAGTTAAACTCGACCAAGTGTGCATTTGGGGTACCCGCTTGAAAGCTAATTGGGTTTATAGTTAGCCGGAGGGGCATAGAGTTGGATCCGTCAAAAATCAATGCCATACATAATTTTCCTTCACCGCAGACCAAGAAGGAGGTCATGAGGTTCCTGGGAAGGTTGAATTATATCTGTCGCTTTATAGCCTAGTCTACAGTGATTGTGGAGCCCATACGCAAGCTCTTAAAGAAAGATGCACCGACAAAATGGAATGGTGAATGTCAAAAAGCATTTGACACTATCAAGAGATATCTCTCAAATCCTCCTGTTTTGGTCCCTCCAAGGCCGAGGAGGCCTTTGTTACTATATCTCTCAATATCGGACAAAGCTTTTGGATGCGTGTTAGGACAACATGACGAGGCGGGGAAGAAAGAACATGCTATCTACTACTTGAGCAATAAGTTCACCGCTTGTGAAGCGCGATATACCTTGGTGGAAAAGACATTGTGTGCATTGACGTGGATAGTCCAGAAGGTGATACATTATTTATCATCCTACACTACCCATCTCATCTCCAGAATGGATCTATTGAAGTACATATTCTGCCAGCCTATGCCCATGGGAAAGCTGGCCAAATGGCGAATGTTGCTGAGTGAGTTCGACATTGTGTATGTGGTTCAGAAAGCTGTGAAAGGGCAAGCATTGGCCGACTTTCTCACCGAAATCCCAGTAGATGACAATGCAGAACCCCTTCGAACGTACTTCCCAGATGAAGAGGTACTCATGGTAGACAAATGAGAAGAAGAGCCCTATTCAGGATGGAGAATGTTCTTCGATGGTGCTGTTAATTATCAAGGTTTGGGAATCAGAGCAGTACTAGTATCAGAAATGGGGAAAGACTACGCGATGGCTGCTAAGCTCACTTTCCGGTATACCAATAACATGGTAGAATATGAAGCTTGCATTTTAGGTCTCCGAATGGCACTTAACAAAGACATCGATAAATTATTGATAATAGGTGATTCAGATCTTCTGATCCACCAAATACAAGGAGAATGACTGATAAAGAACACTAAGATCCTGCCATACGTTAACTTCGTCCAAATATTGAGCAAGAAGTTCAGGAAGATTATGTTCAAACACACGCCAAAAGCGCAGAATGAGTTCGAGAATGACCTCGCTACTATAGCCTTTATGATTCAACATCCTGAGAGTAGTCAAATTGATCCACTCGAGATAAGCATGAAAGATGAACATGCTTACTGTTCTCATGTAAGGGTGGCCAGTGGGCCGGGCTCGGGACGGTCGGGGCGGGACGGGGAGAAGGGGCGGGATCGAGATCCGAGGCAGTTTTTTTTCTTTGCACTTAATTTTAAAAATAACATATATATAAAAAAACTCAATAATTAAACAAGATAGTGTAATAAAAACATTCCAAAGCTGTTTTTGTGCCTCTTATATTATTTAATAGACATGATTTTTTTTGTAATACAAATACAATTGTCAAAATTGCAACTCTGTGGTGTTGTTCAAAAGTTGCAAATTACTTAGTAAAATTGCAATTAAAAAAATTACATTTTGAAAAAAACCTGTTCTAGTTTCTTGATAATTTCCTGTGGTTCTTCGGTTGGAATTAGTATTTGTTGGTCAAATTGGTCCACGTCGCTTCCACCACTTTCGGATAAGATTTTATTATAGTTTTCGTCTTCTTCTTCGTTGATCTCCGATTGATCGCACCTTCTCTGCTCCGCTCGTATCCAATCTCTGAATAATACTACAATCTCCAAGATGTCTCCGGCTAATGAGTGTCTGTGCTCTCCAATTTGATATCTGCCGGCAGAAAAAGCGCTTTCAGACGCCGTTGATGACGCTTGAATGTTCAAAACATCTCGGGCCATCATTGAAAGTGTCGAAAAGGTCTTCTCATTCCCCTCCAGTATTTTAGCAAGTCTTCACGTCCTTCTTCATTGAGAACCGCTTGGTACAGTACATAACCCTGTAAAACAAAAATATCAAACTCGCTAATTTGGTTAGTAGCGGTACGACCGCCGCACATTCTATTACTGAGGCTTTCAATACTAGTCACTGAAACAGCATATCTTTTGTGAGGTTGTGTTGAAGAAGAAGAAGATGGTATGGAAGCCGGTAGGTTGCTAGCACTTTCTTGTTGGTAAAACCTATATGTGTTTTTGCATTCGTCTTCTACGCTAGACAACACTTCTTTTTTAGTTTGTTCAATAGGTGGTTAGTGATTTGGATTTTTGGGACTTGAAGGTAGTAGTACTGCTATACAATCATAAATAGTTTCAATAAGTGATTTAGTACCGTCTATTTTAATAGTCGGATTTAATACATCACCAATAATATAAATAGTGGGAGTAAGAATAAAAGATTTTTTTATTTTGATAAATATTTTTTAATACCTGCCTTATAAGATGGTTTATCCATATATTCATTAAGCAGTAAAAATATTAGAGTTATATAAAACAACATAGTTGAAATAGTAGGATAATATATACCGGAAAATTCTTTTGTTGCTTGAAAAAAATTCTCTAAAAATACAATAAGTTCGGAAAATTTTCCCCAATCGCTATCTACAACCATATCAGCTGGATTTTGATTATGAGAGTTAAAAAATAAAGTTATAGATTTTCTATAGTCATAAGCAACAAATAGTTGCTCGTATAAAGAATTCCACCTAGTGAGTACTTTTTCTGAAATTTTTCTATAAGGTAGTTGGCAATCGTGACAAGTTTTTTTTATATTCGTTTCTTCGTTGTATTATATTATTTTTAAAAATAAAGTTTATAGCAAATTGTATTTTACTAAAAATGTTTTCAAAAAGTGATAGACCATCATTTACAATTAAGTTATATATATATGGCACACACATTTTATATGAAAATGATTTGGAAAAGATGGAGTTAAACTGTTTTTTAAAATTGTAATAGCGTAATTGTTAGAAGAAGCGTTATCTAATGTAATAGTCATAATTTTATTAGTTATTCCGTAATAATCGCACACTTGATAAATATTTTATGCAATAAAAGTACCAGTATGCCTATCATCTATATATCTATACGCTAAGATACGTTTTTGCATAGACCATTTATAATCTATCCAATGACAAGTTACCATTAAATAATCATGCCCGTTAGTATTACGGCCTATATCAGAAGTGATAGCCACTTTTCCATTAAAATGATATAATGAATAAAGTAAATACTGTTGATATTCATGTGCGAGTTTAAATACATCTCTCTTAACATTTGATCTAGGAAAATCGTTAAGCAGGATTATACATATCTCTAATGTAATGAATAAAATCGGGAGATGAAGGAAATGAAAAAGGCAAACCCTCCACATCAACTAATTTTGTTATTGTTTCCCTATCACTATGTTTATCGTATTTACGGCCTACAATTTCCCCTGCCATAGGGTTAATTTGACCCTGTACTTGGTCTGAGATAGTATGTGAACCTTGTCCCGATGGAGCGGACGTTTGCGCACCCGGTTGAAGCCTCGTATTGGGCATATCTAGTTGGATGAGCACTTGCTACGTGTCTCATTAAACCCCTGTCCCACCGTGATCTTTTTCAGTTTTAAATTTTAAAACATCTTTACAAATTTTACATCTAGCTACTTGATTCTCTACGTCCCTATCAAAAAATGTCCATGCATATGATTTTATTGTTCGTTTTGCTGGACCTCGTCTCATACTAGGGGGAATAAGAGGCATTTCAGTTGAAGGTGCACTAGTGGGTGTGTTGTCATCTACATTAGTGGGTGTATCATCGTCTAAATTAAAGTCTTCTTGAGTTCCAGAAAATAGCTCCTCGTCTAAATCTAATGGTATTGTAGGAAATGTTCAGTATCAACAAAATCATCATGTGTAGGAATATGATTCTATTTAGAAATAGGACCCTTGCCCTTGTTGCCCTTACTAGAAGAAGCATGACCCTTACCCGTAAGCATACGTTTAAATCCTTTCATTATAAATTTATAATTATACTAACAAAATAATTAAAGTAAATGAAATTAAGTGAGCTAAATAAAATAAACAGATAATAATAATATAATGAAGGAACGAATGTACCAAACGCCGACGCAACGTCGACGTGTAATCGAGAGGTTGAAAATTGAAACTTTGCTCGATTGAAGATCCTCAAGCTAGTTGCCAACTTCACTCCCAAATGAATAAATAAAATTGAATATTTAGTAGACAATGCAGACTTGTAGAGAGATTACAGAGATTGTAGGAAGATTTGTGAGAAATATGAAGAGAAAATGAGGTATTTATAGTTGGAAAATTGGGTTAAAGTGTAAATATAATAACTTATGAGTTAAAAATAAATATTAAGGGGGTAGGGGGGTTGGAGGACGGGGAAGGCCAAAAATCGCCGTTGCGCAACGACCAAAATGTAAAATGGCCGTTGGGGCAACGACTATTTGTGCAAAAAAGGGGGGGGGGGGTTTAGGCGGGATCGGGTCGGGCCTGGCGGGATTGGGCCAGGCCGGGTCGGGTCGGGACAAGACCATGTCCGGTCCCGATACAACAATTTTTTTTAAAAAAAGGTCAGGTTCGGGGCGGGACCGGGGTGGTGTCGGGGCGGGACTGGCCATCCATATTCTCATGTGGAAGTAGAACCCGATGGCAAACCATGGTACGCCGATTTGAAAGCTTACTTGGAAAAGGGAGAATATCTCGAGGGTACCATTTATTATCAGAAGAAAACCATCTAAAGAATGGCCAACAATTTCTTTCTAAGAAAGGATACGCTCTATAGAAAGACACCACATCTAGGGTTACTCAAATGCGTGGATGCCACGAAAGCCACCAAACTACTGGAAGAAGTGCACGCCGGGGTCTGTGGACCTCACATAAATGGTTTTATTTTGGCCAAGAAGATCTTGCGAACTGAGTACTACTGGATGACTATAGAGACCGATTGTGCCAGATTTGTGCAAAGATGTCACCAGTGCCAGATACATGGAGATTTAATTTGGGTCTCACGAAATGAGCTCAACGTCATGAGTTCACCTTGGCCGTTCGTTGCTTGGGGAATGGACGTCATTGGACCAATTGAGTCGACAATGTCCAATGGACATCATGTTTTTCTGGTTGCTATAGAATGTTTTACTAAATGGGCCAAGGCCACCTCACACAAGTTAGTGACCAAGAATATAGTGGTTGATTTCGTAAAGAATAACATCATCCGCCGATTCGACATTTCAAAGTCTATTATCACAGACAACAGAGCAAATTTAAACAGTCACCTGATGAAGGATATCTATGAACAATTCCGTATACCTCATCGAAATTCCACAGTGTACATGACGCAAATGAACGGGGCCGTAGAGGCTGCCAATACGAATATCTCCGGTGTATAGTGTTACCATAATCACATAAGTTTTATTACCTTTCTAGCCTTTTAGGCCCACAAAATATCCATACCACCCTCATATCAATATCACAAAACCACGAGTGTATGAATGCAAATGACAATATAAGATATCATGATACAATGAGATGCAATCAAATAAGAGATGAAATATCACATGCTTCCAAGAATTCAATACATATATACAATCTAGGTACATTCCGAGATATCATATCGAAAGCATGGGTGATGAGTAAATATATCAAGCAACTATGGCGACAAACCCAAATAATCAATAGTCCAAACTAGCACAAGACTGATTCTCCAAACCCCATCATCATAGTTTAACAATGGTACCCACTCAGACGTTCATCACAAATGTCTGAGTGGGACCTCCAAACACGTCCAATACCCCTCAATGTTTATAACTAATTATGCACTTGTATTGAAGTCTCGAAAAGCTAAACCATAGCCTACCTCGAGGCCGAACAGAGTGCTAAGCATTCAAGCCTCGGTGACAACCTTGCTCTTCCTCTGTGCCTCATGACGGTCGAAGTCTATCCATGCATATACTATTTGTTAATATAACACTTACACAACAATAATGACATAATCTTTAACAAAACAAGACCACAAATATCGACCTTGGGTCCACTTCACCAAGGCTCGAACTTTAATACCCAAAAACCATTAATACATTCTAAGTAATCATATCCCTAAGTTAATTGGAACTCTATACATATTTGAACCCTCAATTGGACGATAATAAAAAGCCCTAATTTGAAATCCTAAAAATATTCCCCAATTGAAAATAGGTTTCTGTTCTTAAATTAAGCCTTATAACATGATCATCTAATCATATTCATCACTAATTCATGATATTGACACAATTTTATGCATAAAACCTCCATTAAATTAATAACCTAGCTCTCTTAATCTCATAGAAACTTGAATTCATTTTCCCCAACTTAAATACATACTACATCACCATTAAAGAACTTAGAAACATAACCTTAATTCATAAATGAAAGAATGTCTTACCCCAAGGTTGAAATTGCTCCTAGGGTTCTGAAAATACTCAATTGCGCCGAGGCGGACACCAGACACCAACCATGGGGAAAATAGCCCAAACTCTTATCCAACACCCGAATCACCCTCGAGATCCCCCGGACACAAACTAAACATGCTCGTCTATGGTAAACAGTGCTACAAACTCGCTCGTACCCTCAGATTTCACATTTAATCGAGCTAAGGCATACTTTTCTAAAGAATCGTATGTGAAAACCAAATAACCAAACCTTACACATAATGCCACAAAACACATCCAATTGCCTCGAGAAGCAAACCAATAATTCGACTAAGTCATAAATGACCCTTCGAAACTACCGAAAGCGACGGAACCCGGAAACAAATCCATTTAGCCAAAAGTCAACTTTGAGTCAAATTAACCAACTATAAGTTTCTAGTTTTGAGTTTTTCATCTGACACTCATATAATTGGACCTCAGGATCTGTGCCACCCATCCCCACGCATCACAAACCCCACATAGAGTCTACGGGAAGGGTCAAAAAAACAAATAAGGGTATTTAGCTAAAAACAACCCAATGGTCGTTACATCAGATACCAATTAAAATAATGTTCATCCTCGAACAGAGAGAAACAAACAAGGAAACATACCAGAAGTAGTGAACAACCCAGGTTATCTGCTACGCATATCAGACCCGATCTCCCAAGTTGCCTCATCAACAGGACGATACCTCCACTGAACCTTCACAGAAGATATCTCTTTCGATCTCAACTTCCTCAATTGCCTATCTAAAATAGCCACAAGTTCCTTCTCGAACTCCAAATTTTGATCAAGTAACACATAGTCCCACTGAATGATATAAGAGCCATCCGTATGATACTTCTTCATCATAGACACATGGAAATATAGATAGACGTCTGAAAGACTTGGTGGCAGAGTCAACTCATATGTCACATCCCGAACACTCAGAAGAACCTCAAATGGTATGATATACCTCAAACTCAACTTCTCTCTCTCTTACCGAATCTCATCACACCCTTTATGGATGAGACCTTTAAAATAACCTTGTCACCAATAATAAGCTCTAAGTCTCTGACCTTTCGGTCCGCATACTCCTTTTGCCTGCTCTGCGCTGCTAGGAGCTTGTCCTGAATCACCTTCACCCTCTCTAATGAATCCCTTAACAAATCAGTACTCTAAGGACTTACCTCGAACACATCAAACCAACTAATGGGAGATCGACATCTCCTACCACACAATGCCTCGAACGGTGCCATATCAATACTAGAGTGATAGCTGTTGTTATACACAATCTCTGGCAAGGATAAGAACTGGTCCCAGTGACCACCAAAATCAATCACGCAGGCTCGTAATATATCCTACAATACTTGAATAGTTCGCTTGGACTAACCATCGATCTGAGGGTGAATGGCTGTACTGAGATCCAAGCGAGTACCAACTCTCTTTGCAAAGTCCACCAAAAATGCGAAGTAAACTCAGTACCCCGATCCGAGATGATAGAAATAGGAACCCCATGAAGACGAACAATCTCCCGGATGTAGATCTAGCAAACTTCTCTACATTATAAGTCATCTGAAGTGGAATGATATGCGCGGACTTGGTCAATCTATCAACAATGACCCAAATAACATCAAACTTGCCCAAAGTCTTGGGCAATCCCACAATGAAATCCATAGCAAATTCTCTCCCACTTCCACTCGGTAATGGGAATCCTCTGAGACACACCACCGAGACGTTGGTGCTCATACTTGACCTACTAACAATTTTCTGACACTGATACATAAAATCCATAATGTCTCTCTTCATCCTACCCCTCCAATAATACCGCCTCAAATCATGGTAAATTTTAGTAGCACATGGATGAATCGAATACCTGGAGTTGTGGGCCTCATCCATAATAAATCTAGTTAAATCGCCACACGGGGCACAACACTCTATCCTTAATCCTCAAAACACCCTCACTATCAATCATGGCCTTCTTGGCCTCACCACTCATCACCTTATCTCGAATCTTACACAACCCCACATCATCATACTGGTGAGTCTGAATCTGATCCAAAAGAGACGACCTTGCCTCCACACAAGCCAGAATCCTACCCAGATTTAAAATATCAAGCCTCACAAAATGGTTAGTTAGAAACTGGACCTCCAATGCCAAAGGACGCCCGGAAATATCCAAACAAGTTAAGCTCCCTATGCTGACTGCGTTTCATCTTAAGGCGATGCCACCACATTGGCCTTGCTTGGATGGTATAAAATGGTCATGTCATAATATTTCAACAACTCCATCTACTGACGCTGCCTAGAATTCAAATCCCTTTGATTAAACACGTGATAAAGACTGCAGTGGTCGGTATACACCTCATAATGAATACCATAAAGATAATGCCTCTAAATCTTCAGAGCAAACACAACAACAACCAACTCAAAATCATGAATAGGGTAATTATTCTCATGCACCTTCAACTGTCGTGATGCATAAACAATAACCTTACCCTCATCCATCAACACACAACCCAACCCAATCCTAAAAGCATAATAATACACAGTAAAGTCCTCCCCCTTCACCGAAAGGGATAAAATCAGTGTTGTGGTCAAAAGAGTCTTGAGATTTTGAAAGCTCTCCTCATACTGATTGGACCACTGAAACTGCACTTCCTTCTTAGTCAAACGCATCTTGCGAAGTAATGGAAGAGAATCCCTTAACGAATCGATGATAGTAGCTAGCAAGACCCACCAAACTCCGAATATCCGTCACAAAAGCTGGTCTAGGTGTGTCCCCGATTGCCTCTATCTTCTTAGGGTCAACCATAATCCCATCCTTGGACACCACATGTCCCATGAATGCCACAGAGCTCAACCATAATCACACTTTGAGAACTTAGAGTAAAGCTTCTTCTCCTTCAAAATCCCAAGAACCACTCTCAGATGACGCTCATGGTCCTCTCGACTCTTCAAAAATATCAAGATGTCATCAATAAACAAGATCACAAATAATCCATGTACGACTTAAATATCCCATTTATCAAGTCCATGAATGTTGTGGGGGCATTGGTAAGCCCAAATGACATCACCAAGAACTCATAATGCCCGTAACGAGTCTGGAAAGCCATATTAGGAACATCATTGACCCGGATCTTCAGTTGATGATACTCGAACCTCAAATCAATCTTCAAAAACACAGAAGCACCCTGAAGCTGATCGAACAAGTCATAAATACACGAAAGTGAATACTTATTTCTGATGGTGACCTTATTCAATTATCTATAATCAATGCACATACGCATGATGCCATCCTTCTTCTTCATGAACAAGACATGAGCACCCCATGAAGATACACTCGGTTGAATGAAGCCCTTACTCAACATATCCTAAAGCTACTCCATCAACTCTTACAACTCTGCTTGGGCCATGCGATACGAAGGAATAAAATCAAGGAAAGACTTCTGCAAACTCACTAACTACCGGAACGGAATCAAGGGAAAGAGTCTACACACTCGTATCCTGAATATGAGAAAGATAAGCCAAACAACGTCTGTCTACCAACTTCCTAGCCCGAATATAAGAAATGACCTTCCTAGGAGTAGGGCTGGGAGTATCTCTCCACTCTAACCTCGAAAGACCAGGCATAACTAATGTGACCAACTTGAAATAGCAGTCTGAAATCACATGATAGGGTGATAGCCAATCCATACCCAAGATAACATCGAAATCAACCATATCTAAGATAATGAAATCTACCCAAGTGTCATAACCTATGAGAGTAATTACACACACGCGATAAACTCTATCTATAATCACAGAATCACTGACTGGTGTAGACACACGAATAAGAATATCAAGCATATCACACTACATATCTAATTTAACAATAAAGTAGGCAGAAACATAAGAGAAGGTAGACATCAGATCAAATAACGCAATAGCATACCGATGATCGATTGAGATGATACTTGTAATGACTGCGTCTGATGCCTCAGCCTCGACCTTACCAGGGACTGCATAGCAATGAGTGAGTCCTACTTTGGACTGAGTACCATTTTGGCCATTTCAGCCCAAATGAGCTCTATCTCTCCCTAACTAGGATCCACCATGACCAGATTGATTGCCACCACGGCCCAACTGAGATCCTCTTTGGCTACCATGACTACCACTTCTAAATAGTTATGTTGGGTTTGGGATGTACGAGATGCACTCGAGAACTGTCTGGGGCAATCTCACTTGAAATGCCTAACCTCTCCACAACTGGAACAAGTCCTGGCCGCTGAGGGCTGCTGAATAGAGATCGAGAAAAATGTGCCACCATGGTCTGAATATCTACACTGAGCTGCCTGAACCGATTTACTGGGCTACGATTACCACAGGAAGTAGAACCACTGAACTGACCATGTTGCTTCGCCCTATTATCAGGCTCATATCTAAACAATCCACCTCTCCCAAACTCCACCATCCTGGCATGCTCTACCACTGTCTCAAAAGAAGCTCCCGAAGCCACCAACTGCAACATGGCCAATTGGAGCGGAATACATAAGCCTCGAATAAAACATCTTACTCGCTCAACCTCTGAAGGGAGCAGCGGTGCTGCATAACATGATAAGGTATGGAAGTGAGTCTCATACTGTGCAACCATAGAATTGCCTTAACCAATCTTTTGAAACTCATCACGTTTGCGCAATCGCAAGGTCAAAGACATATACTTCTTTAAGAAGACCCTGTAGAACCTAACCCAAGTTAATGGATGTGGCCCTATGGGCAAGCAATCAACATACACCCTCCACCACTGCTCCGCGTCTCCTCTAAGCTGAAGGGCCACCAAACTAACTCCGGGCGACTCAACAATACCCAAGGTATGCAACCTCTTATAGCTTCTCATAATGAACTCATATGCATCCTCCTCGGGGTGCTCTAAGAACTCAGGAGGCTTCATGTTTGAAAAGTGCTCCCAAATCTTCCGCTCGCCGCGTGTCATAACTGTCCTTTTAATAGGTAGGGACCAAACCCTAGAGAATGAACCTAATCGATAAGGGGCACTAACATCGCCGCTGGTTGAATGTCGAGGGTGTACAAAACTCAGGGGTCTAAGTCTATCCCCCTCCTACATGGGTCTAAGAACCACCCGGAGTAGTAGGATGTGTGCATGTCTGAGAAAAACCATCAAGAACACTCAATAACCTAACTAGTGTGTCTTGTAGAATCGGAGTAGCAATAAATCCAGACTAATCCTGGGTTGGCCCTACCTACTCCTCTAGCATATCATTTTGAGGCTCAATATGGGGCTCTTGGGACTTTGATCTATTACGAGCCTGATCGACACTCTATGCTCTACCCTGAACTGGTGCTACCGCTCTGGCTCTACCTCGACCTTGAGCACGTCCTCTACGGCAACCGCACGCTACTGGTCCCAATGCTGAGTATTGTGCCTATGTTAGTGCTTTCTCTCTCGCCGCGTCGGCACGAGTCCTTACCATATGTGAGAGAATGGAAATAAAGGTCAGATATCAATTTGATTTAACTTATCACAAAAGGAATAAAGAAAGGGAAATTTCCTAAATGTCCCGTAGCCTCCCGAAGATAAGTACAGATGTCTCTGAACCGATCTGCGAGACTCAACTAGACATTGCTCTTGTACTTAAGATCGTTTAACCTAGGTCTCTGATACCAACTTTGTCATGACCCTTTCTCAGGAATCATGGTGGCACCTACATAATCCCACTACGTAGGTGAACCATTCCCAAACCTTAACATAATATGAAGTAAGCCAAAATGAAAGAAATACAAATACTACGTAAGATGTCTTATAATATAATGCGTAAGAAAATGATAAGTTTAATACATCTCAAAACAGTCCCCAAGTGATCTAGTTTGTACATACAAGAGCTCTAATACACCGATAGAATTCTGAAAGTCAAGGGCATCAAGTGCCAAGTAATACATAAGCTGAAAGTCTGAAAACATGTCTCTAGGACCCAAGTAAAGACAATAAAGGAGATAGATCAATCCAGGGCATGTTGGAGATAACATCCTCACCCTGATAGCTGGGGATCAACTGCTCAAATTCAGCCACGCGATCTCAATCTAGTCATCGGATTTGTATCTGGATCAAGAAAGATGCATCAAGTGTAGCATGAGTACATAATATACCCTCGTAGATATCATATACCGACAATGACGAAAGGTACATAATCAGAGATAAATACCAAGTTGACTCCAAGTAATCCTATACTACACAGTCCAATAATCTAAGTAAAATCACATAATCCACATAATGATTCACATAGTTCACATGTTTCCTTATTTCAATAAGAGTCCATAATACTTATGTTAGTCCAGCTCCAAAAGAGTTCTACAATAACTTAAGTATCAAGAAACATGTATAATCCTTTAATATCCAGAATTTAGTCAAGTTATCAACAATCACTTCCAATACAAGTCCAACCACAAGTAAAGAATAAAATATCATATATATGGATGCTATGAATGCAATAAATATGCCAGGTACCTTTGTCATCCCGATATATAGTACGCCAACATTTTATTATAATCCATAAACCCATAGGGGACCCGTGAAGTCCATATACCCCTCCGTTCTAGAATAACTCATCGGATCAAGGAGACCAGCTCTTTGGCTGAATAATATCATATTGCAGGTATGCAACTCCGTTCCCCACGTATCATTATCATCTCAGTGTTTCCATAATCTCATAAGTGTTCTTACCTTTCATGCCTCTTGGGCCCACAATATATCCATACCACTCTCATATCAATATCGCATAACCATGAGTGTATGAAAGCAAATGACAATATAAGACAAGATATCATGATACAATAAGATGCAACAGAATTCAATACACATATACAATCCAGGTACATTTCGAGATATCATATCGAAAGTATGGGTGATGAGTAAACATATCAAGCAACTATGGCAACAAACCCAAATAATCAGTAGTCGAAACTAGCACATGAGTGATTCTCCAAACCCCATCATCATAGTTCAACACCGATAGCCACTCAAACGTTCATCACAACCGCATGAGTAGGACCTCCAAACACGCCCAATACCTTCAATATTTATAACTACTTATGCACTTCTATTGAAGTATCGAAAAGCTAAACCATAGCCTACTTCGAGGCCAAACAAGAGTGCTAAGCGATCAAGCCTTGATGACATTCTTGCCCTTCCTTTGTGCCTCGTGACGGTCGAAGTCTATCCATGCATATACTATTCATTAATATAAGACTTACACAAAAAAGACATAATCTGTAACAAAACAAGACCACATATATCGACCTTGGGCCCACTTCACCAAGGCTTAAACTTTAATAACAAAAAACCATTAATACATTCTAGGTAATCATATCCCTAAGTTAATTGGAACTCTATACATATTTGATCCCTCAATTGGACGATAATAAAAAAGCCCCAATTTGAAACCCTAGAAATTTTCCCAATTGAAAATAGGTTTCTGTTCTAAAATTAAGCCTTATAACATGATCATCTAATCATATTCATCACTAATTCATGATATTAACACAATTTAATCCATAAATCCTCTATTAAATCAATAACCTAGCTCTCTTAATCTCATAGAAACTTGCAATTTATTTTCCCCAACGTAAATACATACTACATCACCATTAAAGAACTTAGAAACATAAACTTAATTCATAAATGAAATAATCTCTTACCCCAATGTTGACATTGCTTCTAGGGTTCTAAAAGTACTTAATGTCGGCTCTGGTCTCGAGGTTTTCTATTTTGGGAAAGGAAATTGTGACCTAAGAAATTTATAGGACACATGATACAATACTTCTGTCGCAGCGAAATCGGCTCTGTTGGAGCGGAGCCATTGCGGCAGACAAAACCCCCACTGAGGCGGTGTCACTTGACACCTCGCCTCAACGCCACAGCGAGCACGACTCCGCAGGAGCGGAATCGCCCCTGCGTACAAACCCTCTGCTAAGGCGGAAACTCATAATATCCAAACTCCCTCTTCAACGAGCCAACCTCTCGCCTAGGCAGACACGTCGGAGCGAACACTGGTGCTGCCAAGGCATACACCAGACACCATCCATGGGGAAACAACCCAAACGCCTATCCAATACCTGAATCACCCCTGAGACCCCCAGACACAAACCATACATGCTCGTCTATGGTAAAGAGTGCTACGAACTTGCTCGCAACCTCGGATTTCACATTTAACCAAACTAAGGGATACTTTTCTAAAGAATCATTCGGGAAAACCAAATAACCAAATTTTACACATAAAGCCACAAAATACATTCGATTGCCTCAAGAAGCAAACCAATGACTCGACTAAGCCATAAATGACACCCCGAAATTACCGAAAGTGATGGAACTCGAAAATAAACCCTAGTCAAAAGTCAACTTTGAGTCAAACTAACACACTCTCTGTTTATAGTTTTGGGCTTTTCATATGAAACTCATATAATTGGACCTCGAGATCAGCTCCACCTATCTCCGCGCATCACAAACCCTATATAGAATCTACGGGAAGGGTCAAATAATCAAATAACGGGTTTTAGCTAAAAATGACCAGACAGGTCATTACGAATCAAAAATCTTAGAATTTTCTAAGGTTTCTAAGTCTAAAGTTTTATTTATTTTTCTTGTGTGGGCTGAGCTTTGTGGGAATTGGAAGAGGCTTTCCATTCCGGATCCTCATTCATGACTGCACTCAAGAAAGGTGAGTTCGATTTCCCCTCGTTATTTTTGTTTAATAAGTATGTGTAGTTAAGTTAAGTGTTTTAATAATTGTACTGCCTTAATTTATATATTATATATGATTCCTTATGCCGTGTCTTAGATTGGATAGCCCTGTGCAGAGTAATTAGGCGATACATAGTACTTAGGCATGATAATGACTTGTTAAGACTAATTCGAGCATGTCAAGAGTAGTAATTGGGATTAATTTATCTAGAATTCTCAGTTAAGGTTGTTTAAAGTTGGTAAATTCTCTCTTTTGAATGAAAATATGAACTATAGAGGGTTAATACATGTATTTTAGACTAAGAATGACTTGAGAATATTACCATTTTGATAAGTAAATCGCTTATGATGTTTGTCCAATTGACTGTTCATGCTTTAAACATAATGTGGTAGGCTTATATTTAGAGTTATGTGATGTTCATGCTTTTTTTTGATATTTTGTGTGATAGACATTATGACGTAGGTGAGTAATAAGATTGTCTGCTTTTCATTTCTCTGAAGAGGCCATGATTTGTTCTAGTCAAGGTCTGGAAGAGTGATCATGTCTAATTCTGTTGTATGTTTAAGATTGTGCTAAATGATAATAGAACTGTGATTTCTTTGTAAGTTTAGATATGTGTCCATATATTTTTCTTTGGTTTAGGAATGATATAGGATTAATTAGTCTTGGATGGATACAGGTAGGATTATGAATTTGTATGTATGAGTCTGAGCTGTTCAAGTAAAGGGGAGGTCTAGTAAATGATTGAAATTTAGGACCTTTACTTTTTATTTAGTTATGTATATGTTTAGACTGCCTTCTGAGGTGTATATGCTTGTCCTGCCAATCCATTAAATGGCCCATATGATGTTGGAACCAGTGCACTGCATCTGTTTGGTCTGTTTTGTTTCTATGCCCTTTTGATTAATGTCTGAGTCCATATAAGAGTCTTACTGTATCCAACTTGTTCTATAGTATGTATGTCTTCTTAAGATTAAATAAGCTAGTCCCATGTGGTATCCTGTGTGCAATTGATCAAGACTGTATGTATTTTGATAACATGATTCCTGCATTAATTAGATAGCATATGACATAAACTATGTTAATTGTGACCCTTCTTTTATGGATCACACTCTCCTCCCTCAAGTGTTTGGTTTAGGTTCACTTTATTCTAAATCATGTGATATACCATCTGCACCTCTCCATTCTTTGCTTTCTAATTCCCTAACATGTTTACTTTATCTTTATGACACATGAGATCTGAAACCTAAACATGGTCATAAACTTGGCATCATTAGATGTATTAGAAGGATTTCTTTCATTATTCACAATATATATAGCTGTACAAAGGTTGATTCCTAATATGATACGAATCCTAACTTACCTTACAAAGGTTGATTCCTAATATAATTAGAATCCTAAGTTACCTTAAATATACATCTATCATAATTACAAAATATACAGAGAATATTCGCTAATACTCCCCCTCAGACGGAGCGGGAGGAGGCCGAACGCTAAGGCTGGATCGGAAGTTTGTGAAGAGCTATCGCGGTAGTCCCTTTGTGAAGATGTCTGCATACTGATAAGAGGAATGCACATGTAATATTTTGACCTGACCACATGCAACCTTCTCTCGCACAAAGTGGATATCCATCTCAATATGCTTAGTCCGCTGATGTTGGACCGGATTATGAGACATATAGATGAAAGATATGTTGTCACAATAGACTATAGATGCCTTGCGGAGTGGACACTGGAGTTCCAAAAGAAGATTTCGGAGCCAACAGATCTCAGCAACTACGTTAGCAACACCGCGATATTTTGCTTCAGCACTCGAACGGGAAAGTGTGGCCTGCCACTTGGCGGACCATGAGATAAGATTATCCCCAAGAAATACACAGTACCCTGAGGTGGAGTGACGTGTGTCGGGGCATCCTGCCCAATCTGCATCCGTGTAGGCAAGTAGCTTGGTTGGGGCAGAGGGGTATAGATGTAAGCCGAAGTCTAGTGTGTCATTAACGTATCTGATAATACGTTTGAGGGCGGCAAAATGGGACTCTCGGGGGACGTGCATGAACATACACACCTGCTGAACGGCATATGCAATATCAGGCCTAGTGACTGTAAGATACTGAAGAGCACCTGCTAGACTCCGATATAGAGTGGGATCAGAAACTGGCGCACCGTCATTGGCACTAAGCTTGGATTTTGAGTCCACCGGAGTTGGCATAATTTTACAATTTGCCATCTTGGCCCTGTACACTATCTCTTCGGCATACTTACGCTGACACAGGAACATAGTGGCTGCAGATCTAGTCACGGATATACCCAAAAAATAACTTAGCTTGCCCAAGTCAGTCATAGCAAATTCAGTTTTGAGTAGACTAATGATTTCATTCTTCAACCCGTCAGATGAGGCAGTAAGAACAATTTCATCGACATATAATAGCAAATATGCAGTGCTGCTACCTCGGTGAAAAGTGAAGAGAGAGGTATCACACCTGCTACATACAAAACCAATCTGCAGAAGATACCTGAACCGATCATACCAAGCACGGGGTGCCTGTTTCAATCCATACAATGACTTCCTAAGACGACACACAAACTGCGGAGCTGCCGGATGAACAAAGCCAGGAGGCTGATGCATGTACACAGTCTCTTTCAAATCCCCATGAAGAAACACATTCTTGACATCAAGCTGATGAATCGGCCAATGCATGCCCATAGTAATACTGAGAATAATCTGAATAGTGGCCGGTTTAACAACCGGACTGAATGTCTCACCACAATCAATACCCTCCTGCTGATTAGTGCCATTGGCAACTAGTCTTGCCTTATACCTCTCTAAGTCACCACTGTCTCTGAACTTGTGCCGAAATAACCACATACACTGGATAACATTCACACCTTCTGGTCTAGGTACCAAATCCCAAGTGTTCTGCTTGGTTAAAGCGTTAAATTCCTCGCACATGGCCGCATTCCAATTTGGGTCCAGTTTTGCTAGTTTTGGATTTTTTAGAATGGGTGATAGGGTTTGTGTGGAGAGATTGAATTGAAGCTTGGGTTTGAAGATCCCGTGTTGTGCACGAGTCTCCATGCGATGTGAGGGCAGTGGTGGTGGGTCGGGGGTTTGTGAGGTTCTTTGGTCCACCGGTCGGTTCGGACCGGTGGGCGATAGTTCGGATGGACCGTTTTTTACGGGTGTGTGTGTTGGACTGGAAACCTGCAGACCTGCGGAACTGGCCGTTGGTGTTGTCATCCCGTCAACTGCTAAGGCCTTTTGATTGTGTTCCTCTTGTTTAGCAGGTCTAGTTTCTTCCAACAATAGTTGTGAACGTGCTTTGTTGAAACTTGGGAGAGGGTCGGCTTGTTGAATCATTGTTGCGAGTGTGTCATATTCACCTTTCGGTAAACCCGCAACAAGTTGAAGCATCATCTTGGTTTCTGAAACAGAAGTCCCGACGTTGGATAGTTGATCGGTGATGAGTTTCAGTTGCTTACAATATTCGGACATGTTAAAATTCTCGAGGCGGGTATTGTTGAATTGCTCTTCTAAATACACGGCCCGAGTATTTTTATTGTCCTGAAAGATTTCTTCTAACCGGACCCAAAGTTCACGTGCCGTAGCACTTGTTTTCATGATAGTGCACAATAGGTCTTTGGAGATGGTGCCGTAGATCCATTGTTTGACGATAGCGTCAAGACGACGCCAGATTGAGTCTGTAACATCTGTGGGACGATGAACAAATTCGTCAATATGATCGAGCACGTTATATGCACATGCATGAATGTAGAATAGTTCCATCCACATGGAATATTGACAGTTTTCTTGATCAAGAATTATAGGGATAAAATTCTTGATGTTGTTAACGGCGAATACCGGATGAAAAGAAGATACTGAACGTTGAGAGGGGTTGTCAAGTGTGCCAGTGGATGAACGGGAATTTATGGGGGAAGACATTGTTGAAGGGAAAATTCTGGTTGCCTTGGCCGAGAAAAGAAATTTCTGGTTGTGGCCGAGAATGAGGAAGAGAGGAGAGAAGAGTGGGGTTTAGGTTTTAGGCACTTGATACCATGAAAGATAGAATAATTTTCCTTAGGGATTCCTTTCATTATTCACAATATATATAGCTGTACAAATGTTGATTCCTAATATGGTACGAATCCTAACTTACCTTACAAAGGTTGATTCCTAATATAATTAGAATCCTAAGTTACCTTAAATATACATCTATCATAATTTCAAAATATACAGAGAATATTCGCTAATAAGAAGTATTGTGCATCCCTTTTTATATGCCTGACATTTTACTATCTCACCATAGCTAATGTGTTCACCATTTGCTTTAAGATACATGAGAATGATTCATGTTCTTTCTTTATAATTTCAACCTTCATTTTTTTGCTTTAAGATACATGAGAATGATTCATGTTCTTTCTTTATAATTTGAGACGGAGGGAGTATTAAGAAATTTAATTTTGGGAGATTTGCATTTAAGTAATTAGTGTTCACCCGCATAATTAATATTTATTTAGTAACTAGTTACTATAAGACTCTGTGCTATGCACGGGCCCAAAAAAAGGTAAATCTATTGAAACTGATGGATAATTTTTTTTATAAATTTTGGATTGATAATATAAAATAAATTTATTTATGTATTAATAAAGCATTGTTCCCTTTGTTCAATTTATGTGGTATAGTTTGAATTTCGAGAGTCAAACAATTTAATTTTGATAATGAATTCGGGTATGGAATATTTAAACTTTTTAAAAATAAAATTTACATATTTGAAACTAACATAAAGAGTATCATAAGTCACAATAATTGATGGATCCTGAGGTCCATTTTTAAACATTTCGGATGAAAAACCCAAAAAACTAGAAGCGTAGAGTTTGATAGTTTTACTCAAAGTTGACTTTTGACTAAATGATTTGGTTTCTGGGTTCCGTCACTTCTAGTATTTCCGATGTATTAATAAAGTATTGTTCCCTTTGTTCAATTTATGTGGTATAGTTGAATTTCGAGAGTCAAACAATTTAATTTTGATAATGAATTCGGGTATGAAATATTTAAACTTTTTAAAAATAAAATTTACATATTTGAAACTAACATAAAGAGTATCATAAGTCACAATAATTGATGGATCCTGAGGTCCATTTTTAAACATTTCGGATGAAAAACCCAAAAAACTAGAAGCGTAGAGTTTGATAGTTTTACTCAAAGTTGACTTTTGACTAAATGATTTGGTTTCTGGGTTCCGTCACTTCTAGTATTTCCGAAGAGTCATTTATGACTTAGTCGAGTCATTGGTTCGCTTCCCAAGGCAATCAGATGTGTTTTGTGGGTTTATTTGTAAAGTTTAGATATTTGGTTTACCTGAATGATTCTTTAGAAAAATATGTCTTAGCTCGGTTAAATGCGAAATCTGAGGGTACGTGCGAGTTCGTAGCACTGTTTACCATAGACAAGCATGTTTGGGGGGTCTCGGGAGTATTTTAGGTGTTTGAAGGGAGTTTGGGTTGTTTTTCCTATTTCTGGTGTCTGGTGTCCGCCTCGATGGTACCATCTCTCGCTCTGGTGTGTCTTCCTCGGCAGGAGGTTGGCTCGTCGAAGCGGTGTTGGAAAAATATGGGATTTTCACCTTGGCGGGGGCGAGTTCGCCTCTGCAAGATCGGGTTCGCCGTAGTGAGGTGTCAAGTGACACCGCCTCGACGAGGTCTTTAGTCGCCGTAGCGAGTCCGCTATAGCAGAGTCAATTTCGCCAAGGCAAAAATACCGTATCAGGTGTCCTATAAATTCTTTTAGGTCAAATTTAATTTCCCAAAATAGCAAGTCTCGAACCTAGCACCGCCAGTAGAGTATTTATGAAGAACAAGAGCAATTTCATCCTTTGGGGTAAGATATTTCCTTCCTTTATGACTCAATTACTTGTTTCTAACTCTTTTATTGATGGATTGGTTTATTTATAAGTTGGGGAAAATGAATTGCAAGTTCCTATGAGATTAAGAGAGTTAGGTTATTGATTAATGAGGTTTTGTGGATTAGTTTACTTATATTATTGTGAATTAGTGATGAATATTGTTAGATGATATGTTGTAAGTCTTAATTTAAGAATAGAAACCTATTTACATTTGGGGAAATTTCTAGGGTTTCCAATTTGGGAATTTTTGTATATTGTCCAATTGAGAGTTCAAATGTGTATAGCTTTCCAATTACTTTAAGGATATGACTACCTAGTATGTGTTCTTGGTATTTGGATATTTAAAGTTAGAATCTTGGTGACAGATTGATATTTTAAAGTCTTGCTTGTTAAGGGTTATATCTTTGTATGTTTTTTAAGCTTTATATTAACGACTAGTATGTACGTGGATAGACTTCGACTATCATGAGGCGCACCGGAAGGGCAAGACAGTCACCGAGGCTTGATTGGTTAGCACTCATATTTGGCTCAGAGGTAGGCTACGATTTAGCTAAGTGCGTAATTGGTTATAAATAATGAGGGGGTATTGGGGGTGTTTGGGGGTCTCTCTCAAACAATTGTGATAGACATTTGAGGGGGTACCCGTGTTGAACTGTGATGATGGGGTTTGGGGAACCAGTCTCGTGCTGGTTCCGACTGTTGATTATTTGGGATTGTCGTCGTATGTGGGCTTGTTTCCATAGTTGCTTGATATATTTACTCATCACACATGCTTTCGATATGATATCCTGATTTGTACTTGGATTGTATATGTGTATTGAACTCTTGAAAGCATATGGTATTTCATCTCTATACTTGGTTGCATCTCATCTTATCATGATATCTTACCGTATATTGTCATTCGCATTCATAGACTCATGGTTCTAGATTATTGATATGAGAGTGGTATGAATATGTTGCGGGCCCAAGAGGCCTAAAAGGTAAGAACACTTATGAGATTATGGCAAAATTGAGATGATATTGATACGCGGGAAACAGAGTTGCACGCATGTAACATGATATTATTCAGCCAAGTGTTGGGCTCTGATGGGACATTCCAGATGGGTATATGGACTTCGCGGGTCCCCTATGGGGGTACGAACCATAAAGAAACCTTAACGTACGATTATGCCCTATTTTGAACGGGTCCAAGATAGTTTGCAACTTCTTGGCTCTTTTACGTGGTTTAAATAGGTTAGTGCTGCCACCTAATTTCGAAGAGAAATCCGGCAACCTATATGCATTTGTGTATGTACTCCATTTATGATTCACGAAACCTATGAGATTCTAGATAAGAGTTTTGTTGACTCCGAGAGGAAGGTATTAAACACCTCTCATAGCCTGCCCGAAGACAGTCCTTAAACTTAGTTTAACTGAACACTAGAAAGGGATTATCTATCTGTTTATCATTATTATTACTTGTTTTCAAAATGTAGTGATTTCATGAAAGTTACACTAGGTGATGATATGCTAAGTATATATAGTGTATAAAAAAATGTATGTATATCAAATATCAAGTATATATAAAGAATGTATATAAAAAAAGGAATGTACAAAGGAGTATAAAAATGTATTTGTGCATATAGAGTGTGTATATCTATTGGTATAATATTAGTATAAATAATGTATATTGTTAGTATAGACAATGTATATCAAGATATGAAAGTGTATAAAGGGTGTAAATATACATGTAAAGAGATGTATATCCCAATATGAATAATATATATAAGAAATGTGTAAAGAATATAAAAGATATATATGAGAGAATGTAAAATGTTTATGGTAAAAAAGTGTATAAAAAAGTTTGGAAATAAGAATAAAATAAATTGGCTTGTATCTTTTGTCAGGTAAAAAATGGTTTGATTTTAAAGTGATTAAAAATACCAAAAGAGTATTTGATAGAAAATTAGCTAAATAATGTTGATAAATGAAGGCATAGGAATGTACTCCAAAAGAAAATATAGACTAACGTTTTTGCCTAAATGTCAAAAGTGTAAATTAATTAACCAAAGTATTTATATCAAATCTATTTAATCCACTTATTAAAGTATTTATGGCCTTAGTTTTGCCTAACGTAAATGATAAATTTTAAATTAAACACATAAGGTAGAAAGTAAATAAAATTTCCACTATACCATGAGTTTATGTTTTGTAAAATTTTTAAAGAATACGAAAATTAAATACAAACAGTGATGCAAAGATCTTCGGGTTTCTTTTGAGTGTCGTCTTCGGAAGGTATCTTCATGTACCTGTATAAGGACTTAGTAAAAATGTTAGAAAGAAAATAAATAATTATTAAATGAGACATCAATAATTAATAAGTAAACCAAAAATAAAAATACATCTTTTATACAGAAAAAGCCTTGGAAATCAGAGGGAGATTCCTTTATTGGCCAAAAAGGCAACAATATCTTCTGCATAGTGTTAACGATAGTGCCAGTAGTTGAAATAAGGAATAAAATTGAAATACAAATCCACCTTTATATAGGGGAGGCCTTAGAGATCGGCGAAAATCACTTCATCAACCATTTGGGTATAGTATTCGCCTAAATGAATTTAAATAAATATAACAGTACCATTTAGTTAAGTAAAACGTATGTAAATGTAAAAAAAATTTGAAAATGGAATAAAACAATAACATTATTATGATAATAATAGTTCCGCAACATTCATTAATGGTAGCAAAATTAGTCCAAAGCAGTAGAAGAGAACAACAAATATAGTAGTAACAAGGTCGTAAAAAGAAAATAAGAGCAAAAAATAGGAAAACAAAAGTCATGGTCATCCGAGGACAATCGCTGACAAGGATTTGGGCAAGGCAATAACGAGAAAAAATGAAGATGAGGAAGAAGCAAGAGGGGTGATTTGGGTCGGCTAGGCCAGGGTGTTGTGTGGTGGTGGGTTGATGGTGAACCGGGTAAGGGATGTCTGGCGGTGTTTATGGTGGTAAGCAGTGGAGAGGGAGAGAACGGAGATGGGGAGGTGACTGGTGATAGTTGGCAGATCTAGTGGTCGGGGTTGGTTCTCGCCGGAGATGGCGAAGAAGGGGAGGAACGGATATCTTGTGGTTTGTGGTGGGTGTTGGGCGTTTCTGGTATTGGTTTCATCAGATTCCGGCTAAGGCAAATGAGGGGGGGGGGAGTGAACGGAGGGAGTAGAGGCGGTGAAGGGAGACGAAGTGGTGTGGAGATTGAGCACTCGTGGAGTTCGCCGGAGCTCCGATGTAGGAGCTCGTCGGTGGCTTTGGCAGCGAGCGAGAGAAATGGAGAGGGGTGAGACGAGGTGGCGGCTTCTCCGGTGAGTGGTGGCGTTTGGGTGGTGTTACGCCATGGTTTCGTGGTTGCTCTGGTGAAGCTTGCCAAAGCAGTGATGGTGGCGGCTGTTGAGAGTAATGAGGGAGAGGAGAGGAGAGGAGAGGAAAAAAATCTGAAAATTCAAAGTCCTTGTAAAGAATAACCCCTCCCTCTTCTTTATAATTTAAAATAGTCATTTGTATTGTCCAAAAGATAACAACATATCACACCCCCTTTGTCCCCTTGATGATGTGTTTAGCCCTTAAGTTATTATTCAATGGGTCTTCCACCCTTTTATCCTTTAGATGAATATAAAAGTTCCTTTAACCAGAGAATGAAAGACTCAACTCGACAACGCAAATGTCATGTCTAAAAAGTTAATTCGACTCTGACTTTTTTTTTTTTGATAATTCAGGTTTCCAAGCTTGCGCCTGACTACTTCACTGGTATTATCCAGACGTCCTGGAGGTAATAACACCGGTCCTTCAACACTATTACCAGGTAAATCGCGGAATGTGCTCCGGTGACTAGTTTTTCTGGGAGCGTACAACTGATCAATGAGACAAGGTCAAATTCCACAACATGCAGAGTTTCTTCGTGCTTGCGGGGAATCGAACCCACGCTGTCCCATGCCAGAGCGCCTTATAGCACCTAAGCTTTGCCACTGGACTATGCCCCGGAGGACAATTCGACTCTGACTTTGATCGATTATTTGCTCCGCATTTAAAATTAATTGCTGATTTCTCTACACTAACGGACTGTACTAAATATATAACTAACTAATATATGTAAATAATAGTGCAAATATAAACCTAGGGCTGGCCAGTGGGCCGGGTCGGCGCGGTCCCGGCCGGGTCACGCCCCGGCACCACCCCGATCCCACCCCGAACATGAGTAGTAAAAAAAAAAAATCGGTAGCGGGACTCGAACCGGGACGGGACAATGTCTCGTCCCGACCCGTCCCGGCCCGCCCCAGTCCCGCTAGTCCCGACCCTATCCTGACCCCGCCTCGATCCCGCACGTAATCCCCCCTTTTGCAAAAATAATCGTTGCACCAACGACCATTTTACATTTTGACCCTTGTGCAACAGCAATTTTTGGCCTCCCCCAACCCCATACCTCTTAATATTTATTTTAACCCATAAGTTATTATATTTACACTTTAACCCAATTTTCCAACTATAAATAACTCATTTTCTCTTCATCTTTCTCACAAATCTTCCTACAATATCTCAATCTATCTCTCTACAAGTCTACATTATTTACTAAATATTCAATTTTATTTATTCATTTGAGAATTGAGAGTGAAGTTGGCAACTAGCTTGAGGATCTTCCATCGAGCAAAGTTTCAATTTTCAACCTCTCGATTACACGTCGACGTTACGTCGAAGTTTGATACATTCGTTCCTTCATTAAATTATTATTAGAGTTTATTTTATTTAGCGCACTTAATTTCATTTACTTTAATTATTTATTAGTATAATTATAAATTTATAATGGAATGATTTAAACGTATGCTTACAGGTATGTGTCAGGCTTCTTTTAGTAGGGGCAACAAGGGCAATGATACTTCTTCTAGTCATCCTATTCCTACATAGGATGATTTTGTTGATACTGAACATTTTCCTACAATACCATTAGATTTAGACGAGGAGCTATTTTCTGAAACTCAAGAAGACTTTAATTTAGACGATGATCTAGATGATACACCCACTAATGTTGATGACAACACACCCACTAGTGCACCTTCAACTGAAATGCCTCTTATTCCCCCTTGTATGTGACGAGGTCCAGCAAAACGAACATTAAAATCAGATGCATGGATATTTTTTGATAGGGACATAGAGAATCAAGTAACTAGATGTAAAATTTGTAAAGATGTTTTAAAATTTAAAACTGAAAAAGGTCACGGTGGGACGGGGAGTTTAATGAGACACGTAGTAAGGGCTCATCCGGCTAGGTATGCCCAATACCAGGCTTCAAAACCGGGTGCGCAAACGCCCGCTCCATCGGGACAAGGTTCACTTACTGATATTGTCCCGGACCAAGTACAGGGTCAAATTAACCCTATGACGGGGGGAATTGTAGGCCCTAAATACAATAAACATAGAGATAGGGAAGCAATATCAAAATTAGTTGTTGTGGAGGGTTTGCGTTTTTCATTTCCTTCATCTCTCGGTTTTATTCATTACATTAGAGATATATATAATCCTGCTTTTAACGGTTTTCCTAGATCAACTGTTAAGAGGGATGTATTTAAATTCGCACATGAATATCAACAATATTTACGTTATTCATTATATCATTTTAATGGCAAAGTATCTATCACGTCTGATATAGGTCGTAATACTAACGACCATGATTATTTAACGGTAACTTGTCATTGGATAAATTATAAATGGTCTATGCAAAAACGTATCTTAGCGTATAAATATATAGATGATAGGCATACTGGTACTTTTATTGTATAAAATATTTATCAAGTGTGCGATTATTATGGAATAACCGATAAAATTATGACTATTACATTAGATAACGCTTCTTCTAACAATTACGCTATTACAATTTTAAAAAATAGTTTAACTCCATCTTTTCCACATCATTTTCATATAAAATGTGCGTGCCATATATATAACTTAATTGTAAAGGATGATCTATCACTTTTTGAAGACATTCTTAGTAAAATACAATTTGCTATAAACTTTATATTTAAAAGTAATAAAATACAACGAAGAAAAGAATATAAAAAAACTTGTCACGATTAGCAACTACCTTATAGAAAAATTCCAGAAGAAGTACCCACTAGGTGGAATTCTTTATACGAGCAACTACTTGTTGCTTATGACTATAGAAAACCTATAACTTTATTTTTTAACTCTCATAATCAAAATTCAGCTGATATAGTTGTAGATAACGATTGGGTAAAAATTTCTGAACTTATTGTATTTTTAGAGAATTATTTTCAAGCAACAAAATTTTTTTCGGTATATATTATCCTACTATTTCAACTATGTTGCTTTATATAACTCTAATATTTTTATTACTTAGTGAATATATGAAAAAACCAGCTTATATGACAACTATTAAATAAATGTTTATCAAAATAAAAAAATATTTTATTCCTATTCCCACTATTTATATTATTGGTACTGTATTAAATTCGACTATTAAAATAGACGGTACTAAATCACTTATTGAAACTATTTACGATTGTATAGAAGTACTACCACCTCTAAGTCCAAAAAATCCAAATCACCGACCACCTATTGAATAAACTAAAGAAGAAGTGTTGTCTAGCGTAGAATACCAATGCAAAAAAATATATAGGTTTTACCAATAAGAAAGTGCTAGTAACCTACCGGCTTCCATACCATCTTCTTTATCTTCAACACAACCTCACAAAAGATATGCTGTTTCTGCGGCTAGTATTGAAAGCCTCAGAAATAGAATGTAAGGCCGTACCGCTACTAACCATATTAGCGAGTTTGATATTTTTGTTTTGCAAGGTTCTGTACCGTAGCAAGCAGTTCTCAATGAAGAAGGACGTGAAGACTTGCTGAAATACTGGAGGGGGAATGAGAAGACCTTTCCAACACTTTCAATGATGGCCCGAGATGTTTTGAACATTCAAGCGTCATCAACTGCGTCTGAAAGCGCTTTTTCTGCCGGCAGATATCAAATAGGAGACCACAAACACTTATTAGCCGGAGACAGCTTGGAAATTGCAGTATTATTCAGAGATTGGATACGAGCGGAGCGGAGAAGGTGCGGTCAACCGGAGATCAACGAAGAAGAAGACGAAAACTACAACGAAATCTTATCCGAAGGTGGTGGTGGAAGCAACGTGGATCAATTTGACCAAAAAATACCAATTCTAACCGAAGATCCACAGGAAATTATCAAGAAACTAGAACAGGTTTTTTTAAGAATGTAATTTTTTTAATTGCAATTTTATTATGTAATTTGCAACTTTTGGACAACACCACAAAGTTGCAATTTCGACAATTGTATTTGTATTACAAAAAAATCATATGTCTATTAAATAATATAAGAGGCACAAAAACAGCCTTGAGATGTTTTTATTACACTATATTGTCTTGTTTAATTATTGAGTTTTTTATACATATGTAAAAAAAAAAAAACTGCCGGAACCCGATTTCGATCCCGCCCCGACCCGATTCCTACGGGATCGGGACGGGACTTCGGCAAATCCCGCCAGCCCCGATCCCGCCCCTTTTACCCGTCCCGCCCCGACCCGAGCCCAGCCCACTGGCCAGCTCTAGTAAACCTAAGTATTAATGGGTAAATTAAGAAATGATTATTAACTGCACAAAAATTGTAGTATCGCGCTGTACATGTGCATAAAATAATGATTCTCGAAAATGATAATAAATTGATAAAGTTCCTAAAATAAGTATAATCATCAATAAATCGTCGAAAAAAAATAAAAATGTGTAAAATGCTATTTTGTGCTTTTTAACCCCAGAGACGTTAATTTTAAGTATGGCGAACCAAAATTGGGTGTGAACAGATGTATCTGTTTGACTAGAGATGATGTAAGAATCTTTGGGCAAACAAGTTAACGTGTAGCCAATTTGACTCGGCACATGATTGTAAAAGGATATGTACTGAGAAAGAAGCTAGACATTGGTAGAGCTTTGACAATACTCTCCGTTCGTCGGTTGAATTGTCATATGAAGAAAAAGAAGAATGATAAAGGGAAGAAGAATTGTTCAAGGACGGAAAACATTCAGGTAACTTCGACATCACTTCCAAAATTGCCCAAGTGTTGAGCTATGAGATGCCGGGAGGGTGTAAAGTTGTATACCCGCAGGGGGAAAGAATGACACCTACCCCGATGTGACCGAACTCTATATAGAGCTTCTTACATATCTCGTCTATCACGAGAATTAGGTTAATGTAGTTCGAAAAGTGAAAACTACTGGATGTTACGGCAAATTTTGATCGTCTGATAAAAAATTTGCCCAGTGTTGTTATTAAGACAGAGTGGTCCTAGTAAGAATAAGACGAATATCAGTCGTGCTCGAATTTGAGCTACCTACATATCCCTTATATGAGAATAAGATCGATTGTAGTTCGGAAAAACTTATTGGGAAGAAAAATGATTTGTTGTTATAGGGGCGACCGAACTCAGAGCCATGAACTGAAGTGGACTATAGAATTGTATGCCGGGGTCCTGATGAAAACTTCGAGTTGTGTGCCAAAGCCGTGAATGGAGTGGGGTCCTAGGTTGTGTGCCAGGATCATGATGCAAACTCTAGTTTGTGTAATAGATTCTTGAAATTGTATGGAATCTCAGATTGTTTGCCGAGTCCTTGGTACATACTCTGATTTGTATGTCGGAGCCTTGATGAAATGGGATCCATAGTTGTGTGCTAGGACCAGTATGCAAACTCCGATTTGTGTGTCGGGGTCTTAAATTAAAAAGACAGAATCTTAGGTTATGTACCGAGTCCCTGATGCATACTCTGTTTTGTGTGCAAAAGCTTTAAAATGAAATACCCGTATTTGAAGGTGGGTGCCTAACGGAAAATAAAATACTCGTATTAGAAGGTGGACACTTGACTGAAATTAAAATACTCGTATCAGAAGGTGGGTGCCTGACTGAAATTAAAATACCCGCATTAGAAAGTGTGTGCTTGACTGAAAGTAAAATAACCGCACTAGGAGGTGGATGCCTGACTGAAAGTAAAATTCCCACATTAGAAGGTGGGCGCCTGACTGAAAGTAAAGTACCCGCATTAGGAGGTGGGCGCCTAACTGAAATTAAAATACCTGTATTAGAAGGTGAGTGCATGACAGAAATTAAAATACCCGCATTAGAAAGTGGGCGCCTGACTGAAAGTAAAATACACGCATTAGAAGGTGGGAGCCTGACTAAAATTAAAATATCCGCATTAGAAGATAGGCACCTGACTGAAAGTAAAATATCTGCATTAGAAGGTGAGCGCCTTAACTGAAATTAAAATGCACGCATTAGAAGGTGCATGCTTGACTGAAAGTAAAATACCCGCATTAGAAGGTGGGTGTATGACTAAAATTAAAATACCCGTATTAGAAGATAGGCACCTGACTGAAAGTATAATAACTGCATTAGAAGGTGAGCACCTGACTGAATGTAAAATATTTGTAATACAAGGTGGGCGCCTGAATGAAAGTAAAATACCCGCATTAGAAGGTGAATCCCTGTAAAATGTAAAATACCCGCATTAGAAGGTGAGCGCCTGACTGAAAGTAAAATACCCGTATTAGAAGGTGGGCGCCTGATTGAAATTAAAAGACCCACATTAGAGGTGGGTGCCTGTAAAATATACTGAAATTGAAATACCCGCATTAGAAGGTGGGCGCCTGTAAAAAACACTTTTTGATGCATTTTTGTCGTTGTAAAGAATGGTGGGTAATGAAGAAGTGAAGTGAGAATCACTTCTTGATTTTAGTTGGTACCAACAATTAATTTTGTGCATAAGAATTCCATTATTTTCTTCCCAACTAACCGATATTGACTTTGTGATAATTTCTATAGCTTCAAGTGGTACCTCAGACATACCTAAGTATAGACAAGATTTGTCTGTCTTGCTTCAAGCAAAGGTTTTGAACTATAGCTATCTTCATGTTTCAAGTTCCCTCACTAGAAAGGAAGTCCCATTTTCACACATATTTCAATAGTTTTGGATGTCGGGACATCTAGGGATGTACACTCACACTCAGAATGATATTCAATACATGCATTTATGATACTATAGGCTTGGCCATCATGTAAGTATCCACTAATTTGAGAACCCTTGGAGTAGGATCATGTAGGGCTTATTACCAGGTTGAAATGTAGACTTCGGGAAATGGTCGGATATCATTTGGGTAAAAAATGACTAATTCCTCTTCGAGCCTTGCATTATGTTTGTGCTTTGATATTTGTATGCTCTTACGTTGATCTACTTCATTTTGTTGTCCCTTTATTTTGTACTTGTACAACTTCTTTTGAAAGTTGGAGCCCTTTGTTTTTTGGAGTTCGGGGTTGTATGCCCGAGACTCTGTGGGAATTAAGAAAATATACATGGGTTGTATGCCAGAAGTCCTGATGCTAAGTCCAGTTGTATGATTGACTGTGAAAACAAAAAAGAATAACGGGTTGTATGCCCGAGATCCTGAATGACTGATGATTTTTTTGGGCTCTTTTTTGCTTTGGATGTCGTTCTTCATCTTTGTTTCTCAAGGACTTTTGTATCTTTTTGTCTTTGAACGCTTCAGCTCGGATCTTTATTTGCGGTTGCACATTTTTAGTGCATTTAGGGAGATTGTGCCAAGAGAGGAATAATGCGTGTAAACACTTAGAAAGGGTATAAGCTCAAGATGTAGTTTGTCAAAGAAAATGCTTTAGGCTAAAAGGGAGTATGCTAGGGATAATGTCATTTGACATGCTAGAAAAGCTCAAACGGGTCAAAGAAAGCCTACACTCTTTTCATATACCAAGTGTTGTTCCTAATTTCGCCTCAACAAACATTCAAGCTAAGTTCTAGATCGACAATGCAATTGAACTCTATCTACAACTCACCACACAATGCACACGAAACAATTAGGTTGGTTTTGTTCTTGGCTTAGATGCATGCAAAAGAATTTTTCAAGTGTCACTTGAGGTGGGAATGAGATGTACCAAGAGAATCTATGGTTTATCACGAAGTCAGTCCTCTCCATCATCCCGATTGTTACCCGTTCTTTCATATGCACATCCCTAAATGTGTTGGTACCAACCAAGTCAAACTATGATTCTAAAAATTATTTTTTATTTTTTAGGGGTACCGGACCCAAGTAGAGCTACCTACGTATCTCATATTTGACGAGAATTAAGTGCGCATAGTTTGTTTAGATAGGATAGGAGAAAGAAAATATTTTTGTGATTTTTTCAAATAAATATTTTCTGATTTTTCATGATTTTTGATTTTTGATTTTTTTTTTTGAATAAGGATTTTTTTGATTTTTGATAAGTTATACCGAACCCAAAAGGGCTGCCAACGTATCTCATCAACGAGGAAAATCAGGTGCGCATAGTTCGTGCAGATAAGTTAGAAAATGTATGTTTGAAAAAGAATTCATCCACGACATGATAGTAAAAGTAAAAATAGCTCGTAAAACATTTGATGATTGTCCATAATAGGACGATTGCAAAGTAAAATGGGTTGTCCACGATAGAACGAATGCAAAGTAAAATATGGTGTCCACGATAGTAAAATATGGTGTCCACGATAGAACGAATGCATAGGACAAATGATGATTGTCCACGGTAGGACGAATGCGAAGTAAAACGTGTCCACGATGGGACAAATGTAATGGCCCTCTTGGCATGCAAATGATTGTCCACGATAGGATGGATGCAAAGGCCCTCTCGGCATGCGAATGATTTTCAACGATGAACGAATGATGATTGTCCATGATAGGACGAATGATGATTGTCCATGATAAGACAAATGTAATGGTTGTCCATAATAGGACGGATGCAATGGTTGTCCATGATAGGACATATGCAATGTAAAAATATGACCACGCTGAAGGAGGTGATGATCCAATTTAACTATATTGACTATATGATGTAAAGGCGGACGAACTAACTCCACTTGACGGGGTGGCTACCCAACGTGTCTCTTTAAATGTGGACAAGGAAGTATGTCTCTTTTTAAGGTAGATGAGAAGGTTTGTCCTTTTCTAAGGTAGACAAGTCAATATCAGTATTTGGCGGGTGTGTTCCATTTTTGGCGTGTAGCGTTCCACGATGACTAGATTTTATTTTATGGGGTGCCGAACCCAAGAAGGGTTGCCTACGTATCACACCAATAGTGAGAATCAGACACGTGTAATTCATAAAAATAGAGTGGAATAATATTTTGATTTTTTTGCGTGATGCCGAACCTGAGAAGGGCTTCCTACGTGTTATACCGTGTGGTGAGAATCAGACATGTGTAGTTCGTGCAGACAAGATAGAAGAAGAAAAAAAAGTTCCGATCGTAGGAGCTTTGAAAGTGCTTTGACAGGAGATACAAGAAAGGAGACCGATCGTAGGCTCAGAGCATTGACAATTTTCTAGCCAGTCTGCCGAAGGGTGTACTGACCAAAGGCACAAGGCTTTGACAATACCCAAGAGAAAACTGATCGTAGGCTTAGAGATTTGAGAATACTTTGGCTAGGCGGCCGAAAAAGAGATTTCAAATGTAGACGGAGATGTGACACTACTCGGGTACGTTGACAAGACTGTTAAGAAAGGCCAGACATTGCTAAAGTTTTGACACTACTTTGCAAACTCTGACAATATTGTTAAGAGGAAAGGCCGGACTTCGGGGAAGCTTTGATGCCACTCTGCGATCGTTACCAAGATTGTTAAGAGGAAAGGACATATATCGAAAATGACTTGATGTCACTCTGCGATCGTTAGCAAGATTTGTTAAGAGAGAAGGTCAGACACCGTCAGAGCTTTGACGCTACTTTGCGATCGTCAGCAAGGTTGTTACGGAGAGATGCCTAACATCGATGGAGCTTTGACACTACTCTGCGTCAGTTGGCACAATTATTGTATTGTTGAGAGGGGAAGAGTTAACTTGTGTTGAACCATTGAATTTGAAAAATGGAGGCTGACACGCCATAGTTCCATGGACTACAATGCTAGAGAGAAGAAGGAAAACTTATATCCTAGATTTTGGGACCAAAGTCAAGTGATGGTTGGGGTAAGGCTGATATTAGCACTGTTGGGTTTTGGATTTGAAGCGGTTGACGCTATTAGAAGCTTTTGTGGAGAGCATCTTTGAACTGCTCCAAAGTAATTGCCCCAGTTTTGATTTTGAAACAACGGGGAGATCGAACTCGTATGCATGGGTGCCTACGTATCTTGTCAGGACAAAAATCAGGTCAGACGTAATTCGGGCAGATACGGTGTTGTATGATTGTTAGGAATTGGTGATTGTCCCGAAAAAGAATGAGATTATGAAAGAGAGTTCAGATAAAAATATGTGTCTCAGAGATTGGAAGAATGTACAAGGTTGTATTCTATTGAATAAAAAATGGTAGAGTCAAAATTATGATCGCAAAGATCGAAAATAGGTGTGAAAAATATTGTGATTGTGAGGGTTGGTCGTAAAGACCAAAAAATAGATGTGAGAATTTGGAAAGGTACCAGGCACAACACAAATCAATCGAAATCGTCCGATAAGGCTGTACGAGATGGAAGACGGGATGTCTAGCATATATCTACAACTAAAGAATGTCTAATAAATACAGTATGTGTAACAAATAAAGAATATGTAATACGCAAGACGCGTGTAGCAAACAAAGATTGTGTGACAAATAAGGAATGTAATCATCCTAGCTAGAGCGGATCAAAATCATATGTACATCGGCCTAAAAATTCTAAGAGTAGATTCACCTAGGTTGATAAAGAATGTTCGGACAACTGCGAGATGGCAAGTAATAAACCTAGCCGACCTATCTCTGAAACTAAGAATCCAAAAATGATCAGAGGAGTGTAAAACAACACATCGTGTGAACCACAATGTGTGTATGTGTACGGACAAAGACTCAATTAAAAGTGCGATGACAGTGTAATGAAAGCGGTAACACATAGTGTTTTCACAGGCAAATAAGGAGCGGAAGTTTGGCTTTGGCTTGCATCCGTTCAAACATAATAGTGTAATAACTCATGATATATATAACATGTAATAATAATAAAAATAAATAAATAATCAAATATCCCTCAAGTGCTCAATCAAACTAAGTCTGCTAAGGCCAAAACCTAGGTATTTCCCAGCAGAGTTGCTATTTTGTTATGCACTATTTTGAACGGGTCCAAGATGGTTTGCAACTTTCCTGCTCTTCTACCTAGTTTAAAAGGGTTAGAGTCTCCAACTAATTTCTAAAGGAAATCAGAAAACCTATATGCATTTCTGTATGTACTCTATTTATGATTCACAAAACCTATGAGATTTTAGATAAAAGTTTTGTTTACTCCGAGAGGAAGGTATTAAGCACCCTTCAGAGCCTGCCCAAAGACAATACTTAAACTTAGTTTAACTGAACACTAGAGGGAGATTATCTATCTGTTTATCATTATTATTACATGTTTCCAAAATATAGTGATTTCATGAAAGTTACACTAGGTGATGATATGCTAAGTATATACAGTGTATTAAAGAAAATGTATGTATATCAAACATCAAGTGTATATAAAGAACGTATATAAAAAAATGTATAAAGGAGTATAAAAATGTACCTTGTAAGTATAAAAGTGTATATGTGCGTATAGAGAGTTTATATCTGTTGGTATAATATTGGTATAAAGAATGTATATTGTTAGTATAGACAATATATAGAAAGATATGAAAAAGTGTATAAAGGGTGTAAAATACATGTAAAGAGATGTATAAAGAATGTATATCTCATTATGAATAATATATATAAGAAATTTGTAAAGAAATATAAAAGATATATATGAGAGAATATAAATGTTTATTGTAAAGAAGTGTATAAGAGAGTTTGAAAATAAGATAAAATAAATTGACTTGTATCTTTTGTCATGTAAAAATGGGTTGGTTTTAAAGAATGATTAAAAATAGCAAAAGAGTATTTGAGAGAAAATTAGCTAAACAATGTTGATAAATGAAGGCAAAGGAATGTACTCCAAAAGAAAATATAGACTTAACATTTTTGCCTAAACACCAAAAGTGTAAATTAATTAATCAAAGTATTTATATCAAGGCTATTTAATCCACTTATAAAAGTATTGACGGCCTAAGTTTTGCCTAACGCAAATGGAAATTTTTAAATCAAACACATAAGGTAGAAAGTAAATAAAATTTCCACTATACTGTGAGTTTATAATTTATAAAATTTTAAAGAATATGAAAATTAAATACAAACAGTGATGCGAAGATCTTCGAGTTTCTTCCGAGTGTCGTCTTCGGAAGGTATCTTCGGGTACCTGTATAAAGACTTAGTAGAAGTGTTAGTAAGAGAATAAATAATTATCAAATGACATCAATAATTAATAAGTAAACCAAAATAAAAACACGTCTTTTATACCAGGGAAGCCTTGGAAATCAGACGGAGATTCCTTCACCGGCCAAGAAGGCAATGGTGTCTTCTGCATAGTGTTAACGACAGTGCCAATAGTTGAAATAAGGAATAAAATTAAAATAAAAATCCGCCTTTATATAGGGGAGGCCTTAGAGATCGGCGAAATTCTCTTCATTGACCATTTGGGTTTAGTATTCGCCTAAATAAATAATAAATGCGATAACAAATGTAACAGTACCGTTGACCGCGGGAAGTACTTTCCGGGAACAAAACCAACATTTAGTTAAGTAAAACTTATGTAAATGTAAAAATAGTTTGAAAATGCAATAAAATAATAACAACAGTATTATGATAATAATAGTTCCGCAACAATCATTGTTGATAGCAAAAATAGTCCAAAGCAGTAGAAGAGAACAACAAATAGAGTAGTAACAAGGTCGTAAAAATAAAATAAGAGCAAACAGTAGGAAAATAAAAGTCATGGTCATCCGAGAGCCATGGCTGGCAAAGTTTCGGGCAAGGCAATAACGTTGTCGGAATGAAGAACAAGCTCCGAATCGATTTTTTGGCTGCCTCCACACAAGGTAAACTCATTTTATTTTAATGTTTGCCATTTAGTTTACACTACGTGGTCTATATGATATGATTATGTGCTTGTTAAATGTGTTTAGTTTAATTTAGTTGTTATTTAGGTATGTTAAGCTAGTTTAAAGCATGTTTAGTTGATATTAGTTGTTGTTTGAACATGTTAGATTAATATGTAGCATGTTTAGTTAGATTAGATTAGTTTATGTTCATCAAAGTTAACTGTTAAACATGTCTAATGGTTGTTTGTAATTACTAGACTAATATCCAGCATGTTTAGTTAAGTTATATATTGTTAATGTTCATTACTATAGCCGTTTGTGCTCAAATTATGGATATCCAGTATGTTTGGCTAACATTAGACACTGTTAGGGTCCATAGTGATGATTATTGGTGTGTTAAGTACTCTACATGTTAGTTTAAGACTATTTCTGCTCATATATACAAGCCTCTTGGTTAACTTAACACCTATCTTAAGGATTGTTTGATCAAATGTGATTTGATTATATGATCTTAAGTTGGTTAGTATTAGAGTTGTAATGTGTTTTAACTAATTTAGGCTTATAAGTTATATAAATGTCCTAAACATGTTAGATTAAGCTAATGTAGGTGCAGACCTGAATAGGTTTCAAAAGAGGCATTGTGCCATTAACATAGGATTGAAACTACTTTGTTTGAATTCTTAGAACTTCTTACAAGAGGTCTGAATGTAGTTTCTATTGTCTAAAAGTATGCTGTCCTTGTTTGCTCTTAGTGTAATAAGTGATGTGTGTGAGGATGTGTTGTTTATAAATATATAATATGTTAAAGGGTTCTTGTAAGCTAATTTGAAGTTTGTAGTGTGGTTTAGGAGCATGATAGGTTGTTGGGATGCACTGTGATAAAATCAATGGGATACTTGCATGATAGGATTGAAAGAAATAATCCCCTTCATTATTTTTATTAATAGAAAGGCTATATATACAAGTTACATAATAGGAGAATCCTATTCCTAAAACCTTATTCTATACATTTATGGTAATACACTAATTATGGTAATACAATACTAATTATATTACAACATTACCTAAACTAGGATACTAAATATTTACCATAAATTACATTGACTAATTACCATAATCCGAGAGTCCTAAATAGGCACCAATCCGAGATTCAATATACACAATATACACATGTATATTGTGTGTATATTGTGTATATTTAACACACCCCCACAGTCATAGCGGGCGGTCTTCGAACGCTGAGACTGTCCCTAAAATTTTCAAAAAAGACCGAGGGAAGATCCTTTGTAAAGATGTCGGCAATCTGATATCTCGACGGGACATGACATACACGAACTTGACCACGGGCAACCTTTTCAC
This sequence comes from Anisodus tanguticus, assembly GCA_034509755.1. Classification (NCBI taxonomy): domain Eukaryota; kingdom Viridiplantae; phylum Streptophyta; class Magnoliopsida; order Solanales; family Solanaceae; genus Anisodus; species Anisodus tanguticus. Next base: position 30,734,332 of record CM067544.1, on the reverse strand, counting down.
GGAACAAGTGAATGTCCATCTCGATATGTTTAGTGCGTTGGTGCTTAACCGGATTACCAGAAAGGTAGATGACACTAATATTATTGCAGTATACCAAGGTTGCCTTCTGAATGGGACAATGAAGCTCCAAAAGCAAATTACGTAACCAACATGATTCCGAGACCACGTTAGCTACCCTTCGATATTCAGCCTCGGCACTTGAGCAGGATAGAGTCGACTGACGCTTCGCAGACCAGGAGATCAAGTTGTGACCAAGAAACACACAATAGCCTGATGTAGACTGTCGGGTGTCGAGACAACCACCCCAATCAACATCTGTGTACGAGACAAGTGTGGATGTGGAGGAAGGATATAAATGCAAACCATAGTCAAGTGTACCTTGAATATACCGAATGATGCGTTTGAGTGCATTCATGTGCTCAATTCTGGGATCATGCATGAACAAACACACCTGCTGGACAACATATGTAATATCCGATCTCGTGAAGGTAAGATACTGAAGGGCCCCTGCAAGATTGCGATAACGGGTCAGATCCTCGTAGGGTACGCCGGCCGCGACACTAAGCTTGGGCTTTGTATCGACTGGAGTGGAAGTGGACTTACAGGATGACATCCCAGCCCTCTCGATGATCTCAGCTGCATACTTTCGTTGAGACAAGAACATTCCATCGGAATGACGAGTAACATCAATCCCCAAAAAGTAACTCAAGGGCCCTAAGTCTTTCATAGAAAACTCAGAGCTGAGCATGGTCATGATCGACTGGCGAAAGGCATCTGTAGAGGCAGTCAAAATGATATCATCCATATACAACAGAATGTAGGCCAATGATGAACCACGACGGTAGATGAACATGGAATTATCCGACCTGCTGTGAGTGAACCCAATTGTCGAAACATAGTCAGCAAACCTTGTATACCAGGCCCGTGGAGACTGCTTAAGTCCATATAAGGATTTCTTCAACAAACAGACATGATGAAGATATTTGGGATCACTGAATCCCAACGGCTGATGCATATAAACCGTTTCCTTGAGATCACCATGTAAGAAATCATTCTTTACATCTAACTGATGAATAGGCCATGCTTTTGAAAGAGCCAAGCTGAGTACAATGCGAATGGTAGCCGGCTTGACCACCGGGTTAAACGTCTCACCACAATCCACCCTAACCTGCTGAGTCTTACCATCGCACAAGCCGCGCCTTATATCGTGCAAATGAACCATCTAAATTTTCCTTGTGAGCAAAAATCCACATACACCTAATAATATTAATACCAGAAGGACGGGGCACCAACTCCCACATCTTATTATCAATAAGAGCATTATATTCATCAGTCATAGCAATTTTTCAATTCGGGTCGTTTAAGGCAGACACAGGATTATGGGGCAAGGGGGATTTAGAGACATTTGAATGTAAATTAAAATGTCTTTTTGGTGTATAAATACCCCGCTGACTACGAGTGACCGGTCTATGACTCGAGGAATAATTGAGTGGATTTTGGGAATTTGCTGGGCTTGGGATGGACTGGCCAGTAGGCAGTGGGCCTGCTGGCCCAATTCTGGAAGCAACCACTGCGTCGGAAACAAGAACTGGACCAGTTCCAGTGTTGGGCTGGACTAGCCCAATCGCTGAAACTGGCCCAGTGAGAAGACTGGGCCGAGATGACCGAGATGGGCCAGTGGGACCAGCGGGCAGTGGGCCCGCTGGAGAATTTCGGGTGCGGGAGATGTTCGAAAAATGCTGAATAATATACGGGGATATTTGTTCATCCAAAAAATTATATGAACTAGGCACGGGAGTATGACTTTTAGTAAACGGAAATTGGGATTCATCAAAAATGACATGACGATTAATGATAATTTTATTGGAGGATAAATCAAAGCATTTGTATCCACGATGATTAGATGGAAAACCCAAAAACACACACGGAGTAGACCGGGCCTAAAGTTTGTTAATTGTGGTGGATGGAAATAACGGATAACATAAACACCCAAAAACCCGAAGATGAGAATAAGAAGGAGTTTTATTAAATAAAATTTGAAGGGGAGAAGAATATGTCAGACCTTTGGAGGGAATTATGTTAAGGAGATATATAGCCATTTGAAGAGCATGATGCCAAAAATATGGGGGTACGGAAGCATGTATGAATAGGGTGCGGAGAATGTTATTTATGGAACGAATTTTACGTTGGCTTTCCCATTTTGTGAAGATGTATGAGGACAAGAGAAATTTTTTTTTATCCCATTAGTAGCACAAAATTCCTGAAACACCCCATTGTCATACTCTTTTCCATTATCACATTGAATATTTTTTATTTCACGGTCGAATTGAGTTCTAATGAATGCTCTAAATTTTAGGAAGATGGAAAAAACTTGAGATTTCTTCACTATTGGAAACGTCCATAGAAATTTAGAATAATCATCCAAAAAAAGAACATAATATTGATGACCCATTGAACTAGGAACATGAGACGTCCATAAGTCGCTATGAATAATATCAAATGACATTAAAGTATGAGATTTTGAGTCTACAAATGGTAACTTAACAATTTTTCCTAAAGAACAAGATTGACAAATTGGAGTACGACTCGTACCCTTACATGAAATAAAACTATTTTTATCTAAAGCTGACAAAATAGAGGACCCCGGATGACCAAGACGAGCATGCCACAATGAAGGAGAAATGGCTGCAAAGGCTGATGGCAAGGCTTGACTCGATGGACTGAAACCGGGCGTGATAGGATAAAGATCTCCCCTACTATCACACCTCATGAGAGGACTCCCCGTATTGAAATCCTTCACAGAGAAACCAAAAGGATCAAATTCAACAGTAACAGAATTGCAATGGTGAATTTTCGGACATAGACTAAGTTTTTAATCAATTTGGGGGCATGTAAAGTATTTTCAAGATAAGGGGAGGATTGGGGGGAGGTAGAGTTTTATGACCATAACCCTGAATTGGAATAGAGTTACCATTACCGACAATTATACCACGAGGGTTACTCAACCCAAGTGTGTGCATTGCGGCCTCAATGTCGGTGTGAGTAGATGTGGGGCCCACTGCCAAGAATGCTTGTGTGGACCGAGGCCCAAGCAGTCTACCCTGCTGTCCCGGCCTAGTACTGAACCGAGAACCTACCTGCTGAGTGTTGGGCCTGAAATTAGGCTGGCCAGCCCACTGGCTTCTTGAATTTGTTGGAAAATAGGGGCTACTGGCCTACGGCCTATTGCCCCAGCCCTACTGCCATGGGCCCCATGGCTGGGACCAGTAGGGAGGAGGCCCACTGTTTACTGGTCGGGGCTCACTGCCGACCTGTTGACCACCGAAACCACCACCGGAACCGCCACGTTTGCCCCCGCGGTTTTTGTTATTATTCTTACGATTATTTTTGTCGCCACCATAAGTACGGTTTTGGCCCGAATTATCAACAAAACCTGAAGGATTTGTGGAGGACGTCATTAGGACGACGGGGCTTGCTCCGGTAGCCACCTTTTTAGCCAAACTGGCTTCTTCCAAAGTAAGCATGGAGCGGGCTTGATAAAAAGCGGGAAGTGGGTTGCTTTGACGAAGGAGAGTCCCAACGCCATTATAGGCCTCAGAAAGACCGGCAACCAGTTGTAGAACCAGATGATTATTTGTTACAGGTGCGCCAATGTTACGGAGTTGGTCGCTTCAACTCCTTGAGTTTCTTGCAATATGCAGATACGTTTGGAAATTATTCCATGCGAACTTGAGAGAATTCCTGCTCGAGTGTGACAACACGTGAATGTTGATTATCTTGTAATATGTTACGCAATCTATTCCAGGTAGCCATAGCCGTGGTATCCGGCTCAATAATCGTATGTAAGAGGTCAACCGAAATAGTGGAATAAATCCACTAGAGAACGGTAACATCAAGAGTAATCCATAACTGAGGATCCTCCGCGGGAATAGGTGCAGCGGGAGGAATTATGTGATGGATAACTTGATGGGAGATAGCATGAATTTTAAACAATTCAGCCCACGTTGCATATTGGACGTTTTCCATCTCAAGCACAATAGAGATGTTGTTCTTGATGTTAGAAACCATGAGGGCAGGATGAAAATTGTTCTTAGACATATTGAAAGAACAAAGGTAGAGAAGGGGAAATTTGGGAATAGTAAGAGAGATTTTGAGAGCGGAAGAACAATTTGGTAAACCCGAGGGGGGGGGGGGGTTCGGCCGAGATAAACAAAAAAATTGGGAGAGAGAATTTTTGTTAGACCTAGTCTCTTCATACCATGAAAGAAATAATCCCCTTCATTATTTTCATTAATATAAAGACTATATATACAAGTTACATAATAGGAGAATCCTATTCCTAAAACTTTATTCTATACATTTAAGGTAATACACTAATTATGGTAATACAATACTAATTATATTACAACATTATCTAAACTAGGATACTAAATATTTACCATAAATTACATTGACTAATTACCATAATCCGAGAGTCCTAAATAGGCACCAATCCGAGATAATTCGAGATTCAATATACACAATATACACATGTATATTGTGTGTGTATTGTGTATATTTAACAAGGATGGCTCTGCTTACTGTTTAGCTTGTTTCTGAAGTATATCCCAAGTGTAGATAGTTTTAAAGGGTTGTGGTACATGTATATGACTTTTTTGGTTGATGTTGTTGTATTTAATCTATGACCACATGTTTTTGAATGCAATTGTGTGAAATCACCTCTATAAGCTTGTCCATGATTTTACTTGAAATATCCATAAGTGAAATTAGGTTTGCCCACTCCCTTATTGATATATAGTCAAAACTACTTGATGTTTACTTTAAAGAGAGTTATTGTCTTGTCCCTATGTGTCCTAGTTACCTTCCCCTCCCTTGACATGTTCCCAGTAGCTTCTTAACGGTCCAATGTACATCTGTCCACAACCATCTAAAACCATTTTACCTTTTCTCTATGTGAATAGCTATGCATCTAGTCCAGTTGATTATCTGTGTACTTATTATGGTCAACAACTGATTGCACACCACTTGTTAAGTACTAAATCTGCTCACCTAGTTCAATGCATATGTAGGTTAAGATTTAAACTTAGAGCTAATGTGCTAGTTGTTATATGTCATTAACAACTTCAAAGAATAGTAGAGTTAGGCTGATTTTTAACATGACAATGTAAGAGTCAATTCATGAAGTCCTTGTGTCCTGATAAATTTCTTAAAGTCTAAATGTTTATGTCTGTGCCCATGTCTGCCTTCCTATAGATCAACTTGAATGTAAGTGTGTCTTGGGTAAATGGATTGACAACCTGCCAACCGGTGTGCACCTATAAGCATGACATGACCTAGGGACTTGATGTCTAGTTAATAGCCTTGTGTGAATAGAAATCTATTTGTATGCTTTATGTGCCCTCTCTTTGAATCATATTGAAACTGATACCGTCCAATGTGCACTTATAACATGTCCGTCTTCATTTCATTATGTGAACCTGGTAGTTCCTAAGAGTTCAATATGAATGTGTCTAAGTGGTTATATATGTTTTAAGTCATTAGCACAAGAGGGAACTTATCAATTCTAGCCTAACCACTCTTTTTTTTAACTTGAATAACTGGACAAGTTTGATGAGCTAAGTAGTGTGTCTATATGATTGTTAGGGTGCATAAATTGAGGCCTGTGTAATCTAATTGTCCTCTTCCTCTGGGAATTGTTTCTTCCCATTAGCTCTTGATTACATGCCATGTATATTGATATACACAGGATATACTGCCCAAATACACCTGGTATGCTTAGTATATCAGGTTGTATAAGCATGTATATTCTCTATATGTTTCATTCATATTAACTATGCTTTGAAGTCTGATGGGCCTAGCCCATTTGCATTAATGTCTTAGTATTTCTTTGAACCATAACATATAGGCATAGCCCAATTCGTGTATTCCACCTTCTTGTTTGTGAATCTGCCCAGATGGGACTTTTTTTTAAACCCCTCCCCTCATGAGCTTCCCCCTTTGCTCATTTGGTGACTCGAACTCGCAACCTTCGGGTTAAAAGTGGAGGACGCTTACCATCTGAGCAACCCCCCTCTTGTCTGCCCAGATGAGACTAGTATTTTTTTTTTTGGGATTATACATTGACGTATTTTTTTATAATATATGTAATTGAATGATAGGACTTGGGTATGTCTAACTTGCACTATTATTTTTCCTTTGTGTGTTTTATGTTGTATTGCCACGAGATGGGCCCTTACTAGGCCAATCACCTCCATTCCAGTGAGTCGGACTGCTAGTCATGCTTAGCTGAGTGGGCTAGGGCCCAGTTATGCATATTTGGTCGAGGATGAGTATGAAAAGGAAGCTAATATTTATGCGAAGGCCCAGCTATAGATAAAAATAACCAACTGGTGGGCTTCGGTAGGCCCACCAGCCTGAACTCCCTCTTTCGTTAAGTTTTTTTTCCACATATATATATAATATTCTATGTAATAAACATACTTTCAAATATTGGAACTTATTTATCGTTGGAATCTATGATAGACAAATGATACATAAATCGTTTAGTTTAGATCGCCAAATGAATTTCAAAGTTTGTTTGAAATTTGGTAATTGAAATAAAGAGACTATATTCTATTTAAAAAATGAACTGTTTTGGGCGCTTAAAAGCTGGAAATAATAACTAATTTTTGACTAAGTGTTAAGCTGATTTTAGACTTTAAAATTAAAAATTGGGCTGATGATTAAAGGACCTAAATGTTGGGCCTGAGTGACATTTACAAATGGACTGTTGAAAATTGGACTTTGAACTTGGAATAAAAAATGAATAATTTTTTGTTTAAATTAGAGTACGGGCTAAGCCCAAATAGGATTAGGAACTTTTGACAAATAAGACCTTTTTTGGACTTGAGTTGAGTGGAAGGTTTTGAAAAGTATAATGTGGTTACCCTGGGCAATATAGCATTTTAAAGAATAAAAAGAAAACCATTTTACCATCTCTTAGTTCAAAAACTTAACTCATCATTTCAAACGGAACTATACCACTTTTGAGACTTGAAATAAAAAGGAATTTTCAAACAAAAGATGCAAGTGTACAAATAATCAAAATAGTTAGATTAAATGTGGAGATCTACTCAAATTCACATTTGAGTGTTCTTGGTCCGAAAACTATATGATTAAACATCTCGTGCATACTATTTTTGGTGAAAGGTTTTAACTCTTTGTTTTAAATAAACCTTGAGTTTTTGAATACATGAAATGACAAATTATTTTGCGAATTTTAAACCTTAAGCAATTTAAATCATTTTGAAAGCATTCCATAGAACCCGTAGGTCAACCATATTCTACGGATTCTTAATACCGGGTGCTAACACCTTCCCCGAGGGATCACCAGAACCTTTATCTTGACTCTGGTTTAGATATAATTTTTCAAAGGAATTTGAATAAACCCTTTCACACTGGTTTTTTATAATTTACCAATAAATCGGGTGACAACTCTAAAAATACATTATCCATTTGGAGCACCATCCAAATATTTTGTAGATCTTTATGCGCTAACCCGTATAAAAAAAGAACCATAACAAATGGCGGCTCCGCTGGGGATGAAGCCTAGGTTCTAACCATAAGGGTTCCAATACAACGTGATTTTTTTTAAAATGATATAAATTAGCTATGTGTTTAAATACCACAATTACAACTGTCATTCATTCATTTATCTTCTACCAAATGGCATGCACACACACTTGCATATGTGCACAAATGCGATTATGCAGATTTCACAGTCACTCTCTAGTATAAAATCAAAAATATTTCTTTGGAACACGTTGAAGACGGAGTTGGTACACAATCGTTCCATCAGTCGACAAAATGATTCACCCTGGGTTTTCCGCTCGGGTCCTTATGCCATTTGCTACTCTAGTACAACTAGGATATAGCGAAGCCAAATCCCTTGAATTAGCGCATGATGACTTAGACATGTTTGTGTATCTCAGACGTACTTGGACCTGACAGGCTGACTCCCTCGTGTCCTTACGGTCTCCGACCCGAAGGCACTGCATCCATTTACTTCCTATGTGGAAGCATCTATGTGCCTTATGTGATGAACCGTTGCTCCTTAGGGGGGGGGGGAGGAACTAACCGTGTTTTGTTTTGTAGATACCTCAAAATTTGAAATCTGATATGGTTGTTGAAGCACCCGAGATGCTAAAAATCTGGTGGTCATGGCTAAGTGTCGCACAACAAAATGAAGTAACGAAATGCCTATGACACCTTCCCTCCCTTATGACTATGAAAGGGAACCCCGAAGTCTTAGAAGTTCTTACCGGGTATTAGGACAATGAAAGAATGGTCTGTAGGTCCGGTGACTTCGAGATAACCTCGACTGATGTATATAAGGAGGGTGTTGATGTGTAAATGGGTCGGGTGTTCGGTATATTTGGGTCGACCCGAAAACAGGACTCAAAAAGTGGTTCTCGGGTTCTTGGTTTGGCTGGATTGGATGGTGTTTGGTGGTTGTTTCGGGTTGTTGTGCTTGGAAATGGACTTAGGAATTTTGTGGGGTTGTTATAGACACGTTGAGGGTTGTAGTGGTGGTCGGGGTTCGGTGGTTTGATGGTGGAGGGTGTCGGAACTGAACTGAACCAGTGAGGTTCCGATAATGGTTGACTTTATGGACTGTTTGGTGATGTTGGGTTTGAACGGAGAGGTACGCTTGGTTTCATGTATTGTCGTTTATTGTGAGTGCTTATGAGGTGTTGTGGGAGGTGAGAGTGATCAGTATTTGGTGGTATGGACAAAGGTTGCACATGAGTTGCGAGTAGCAACCTCGGGTGAGTTTAGGATTGATTTGGTTAAGTGTTGGATCGGTCGGTATGGTTCAAGTGAGGCACGGTCGATATGGTAAGTATAATTACAAGGGGGTTTTAATTCCCAAGTCGACACCTTGATGAGGGTGACCAATTTAACCTGGACTTGATCGGGGTTGCTAAGTTCAAGCCCGAATGCAAACCAAGTAAGGATGGTCGGAATCCTTATGATAGACCCTTTGGCTTAGGTTCGGTTGGATCACACAAGCTCTATGTCTACTTAACACCAAAGGGGGTTCCTTAAGTTTGGACTTAGTTAAGTCACAGAGTCTCAAAAAATCTTACACAAAAAGGAAACATTAGCTTGGGCTTAACTCGTCCAAGATCTACATACAAAGCCAAATAAAACATGTACTTGAATCTTCACTTAACAAGTCTAATTCCATTTCATTTTCCATGCCATGTTAGGCATCCAAGTGTAGACTGACGTGCCATTGTTAGAACTCTTAGGAAGGCACTTCCTGACTCATGTTGGGAGTTTAGGTTAAAAGACTGATTTACATCAATCTCCCATTCTTTGATGGAATTTGCCCTCAAATTCACGCCGTCTATATGTAAGAAAAAATTCAATAACAAGTGTTGATCTAATATTTCTACCATTAGATAGGACCAGAAGTTTGATCTTGTAGGCGTCTCCCTCAATTCTTATCAAATATGGATCCGAATACAAGTCACATGGTTTTGACTTAAAATGGTACAATCTAATGCGAAGGTCTGCTAGTCAAAATAATCTTGAGGACTTCCACCTTGAGCCTGAATGATTTCTATCTACTTGGGGACACAAAGAAGTGGTTGGAGGCAAAATCAACAAATTCCATCACCTCCTAGGATGATCTAGCGATGAATTTTTTGACTAAGTTCTTCCCATCTAGAAAGACAGCGAGGCTCAAGAGAGAAATCATTTCGTTTGGGCAGAAACCTAGAGAAGGGTTATATCAGACATATGAGAGGTTCAAAGCATTGCTTAGAGATTGTCCTCCTCATCATCAATCGAACGAAGTTCTAGCACACACCTTTATTAAGAGTATGGATTACCATGAAAAGTGTTGCTAGATACTGCAGTTGGAGGGAAACTCTTAACCTGAGCTATATAGAGTTATTCATCTTATTGAACAGGTTCTCTCAGAGCAGCTCTTAGTGGCAGGGTGATCACTGGGATAATATTACCAAGAATACTTCGGGAGCACTGGAGGGAAATATGTACACATGCATGACAATGCAGATTGAGCCTATGAAATAAGAACTCAAGGACTTCGTAATGGAAAAGACTCAATCATAGGTGCAAGCAGTGTATCAAGCCAAGGTGTTTTGTGAGGTGTACAGTGAAGGGCACACTAGTGATATCTGTCCGGCTAATCCAGATTCTGACTATTTCATGGGCAATGCAGCTAGAGGCGAGGGTAATCATAATGTATATGGCAAACGCGTACAATACTTCTTGGAAGAATCACCCAAATTTCTCTTGGGGTGGTAATCAATGTGACAGTAACCAGAATAGGGCACAAGGGCATTATCAACAAAATTAGGGAAATTAACCCAAGGCCCAAGTTCCTCAGAGTAGTATGGAATACATGACAAAATAAATGATGAAGGATATGCAGAAGATGATGGCAAGTCAACAGGCTTATGATCAAAAGATAATGGCCGAAAATCAGAATCGTGATCTTGTAGTGAGGAACCTAGAAAGATAGATGGGTTAGATAGCAGGTGCTCAGAATATGAGGCCATAGGGGGGACTTCCAAGTGATACGATATTAATCTGAAATGTTGTAATGTTGTGTCTCTCCAAAATGGGAGGCACTAGAAGAACTAGCATTAAAGAGTAGCAAATGAAGAAGCAACCGTAGAAGATGAGTTTATTGAGATAGAGAGGGTAGCAAAGATGCCTGTGGCAAAGAAACCACCTCCAGTGGTTGAAAAACCACCACCTCCGCTCCCTCAAAGGTTGGATAAGCAGAAAGAAGAGGCCACCTATAAAAAGTTTCTTGAGTTACTTAAGCATATGCACGTGAATGTTCATTAGTGTAATAAGTGATGTGTGTGAGGATGTGTTGTTTATAAATATATAATATGTTAAAGGGTTCTTGTAAGCTAATTTGAAGTTTGTAGTGTGGTTTAGGAGCATGATAGGATGTTGGATGGACTGTGATAAACTCAATGGGATACTTGCATTATAGGATGGCTCTGCATACTGTTTATCTTGTTTCTGAAGTATATCCCAAGTGTAGATAGTTTTAAAGGGTTCTGGTACATGTATATGACTTTTTTGGGTTGATGTTGTTGTATTTAATCTATGACCACATGTTTTTGAATGCAATTGTGTGAAATCACCTCTATAAGCTTGTCCATGATTTTACTTAAAATATGCATAAGTGAAATTAGGTTTGCCCACTCCCTTATTGATATATAGTTAAAATTGCTTCATGTTTACTTTAAAGATGGTTATTGTCTTGTCCCTATGTGTCCTAGTTAACTACCCCTCCCTTGACATGTTCCTAGTAGCCTCTTAATGGTCCAATGTACATCTATCCACAACCATATAAAACCATTCTACCTTTTCTCTATGTGAATAGCTATGCATCTAAGTACTAAATCTGCTCACCTAGTTCAATGCATATGTCGGTTAAGATTTAAACTTTGAGCTAATGTGCTAGTTGTTATATGTCATTAACAGCGTCAAGGAATAGTAGAGTTAGGCTAATTTTTAACATGACAATGTAAGAGTCAATTCATGAAGTCCTAGTGTCCTGATAAATTTCTTAAAGTCTAAATGTTTATGTCTTTGCCCATGTCTGCCTTCCTATAGATCAACTTGTAATTTAAGTGTGTCTTGGGTAAATGGATTGACAACCAGCCAACCGGTGTGCACCTATAAGCATGACATGACCTAGGGACTTGATGTCTAGTTAATAGCCTTGTGTGAATAGAAATCTATTTGTATGCTTTATGTGCCCTCTCTTTGAATCATATTGAAACTGATACCGTCCAATGTGCACTTATAACATGTCCGTCTTCATTTCATTATGTGAACCTGGTAGTTCCTAAGAGTTCAATATGAATGTGTCTAAGTGGTTATATATGTTTTAAGTCATTAGCACAAGAGGGAACTTATCAATTCTAGCCTAACCACTCTTTTTTTAAACTTGAATAACTGGACAAGTTTAATGAGCTAAGTAGTGTGTCTATATGATTGTTAGGGTGCATAAATTGAGGCCTGTGTAATCTAATTGCCCTCTTCCTCTTCCTCTGGGCATTGTTTCTTCCCCTTGGCTCTTGATTACATGCCATGTATATTGATATACACAGGATATACTGCCCAAATACACCTGGTATGCTTAGTATATCATGTTGTATAAGCATGTATATTCTCTATATGTTTCATTCATATTCACTATGCTTTGAAGTCTGATGGGCCTAGCCCATTTGCATTAATGTCTTAGTGTATCTTTGAACCATAACATATAGGCATAACCCAATTCGTGTATTCCACTTTCTTGTTTGTGAATCTTCCCAGATGGGACTTTTTTTTTAAACCCCTCCCCTCATGAGCTTCCCCATTTGCTCCTTTGGTGACTCGAACTCGCAACCTTCGGGTTAAAAGTGGAGGGCGCTTACCATCTGAGCAACCCCCTGTTGTTTGCCCAGATGGGACTAGTATTTTTTTTTTGGGATTATACATTGACGTATTTTTTTATAATATATGTAATTGAATGATAAGACTTGGGTACGTCTAACTTGCACTCTTATTTTCCCTTTGTGTGTTTTATGTTGTATTGCCACGAGATGGGCCCTTACTAGGCCAATCACCTCCATTCCAGTGAGTCGGACTGCCAGTCATGCTTAGCTGAGTGGGCTAGGGCCCAATTATGCATATTTGGTCGAGGATGAGTATGAAAAGGAAGCTAGTATTTATGCGAAGGCCCAGCTATAGATAAAAATAACCAACTGGTGGGCTTCGGTAGGCCCACCAGCCTGAACTCCCTCTTTCGTTAAGTTTTTTTTTCACACACACACACACACACACACACACACACACACACACATATATATATATATATATATATATATATATATATATATATATATATATATATATATATATATATATATATATAATATTCTATGTAATAAACATACTTTCAAATATTGGAACTTATTTATCGTTGGAATCTATGATTGACAAATGATACGTAAATCGTTTAGTTTAGATCGCCAAATGAATTTCAAAGTTTGTTTGAAATTTGGTAATTGAAATAAAGAGACTATTTTCTATTTAAAAAATGAACTGTTTTGGGCGCTTAAAATTTGGAAATAATAACTAATTTTTGACTAAGTGTTAAGCTGATTTTAGACTTTAAAGTTAAAAATTGGGCTGATGATTAAAGGACCTAAATGTTGGGCCTGAGTGACATTTACAAATGGACTGTTGAAAATTGGACTTTGAACTTGGAATAAAAAATGAATAATTTTTTGTTTAAATTAGAGTACGGGCTAAGCCCAAATAGGATTAGGAACTTTTGACAAATAAGACCTTTTTTGGACTTGAGTTGAGTGGAAGGTTTTGAAAAGTATAATGTGGTTACCCTGGGCAATATAGCATGTTAAAGAATAAAAAGAAAACCATTTTACCATCTCTTAGTTCAAAAACTTAACTCATCATTTCAAACGGAACTATACCACTTTTGAGACTTGAAATAAAAAGGAATTTTCAAACAAAAGATGCAAGTGTACAAATAATCAAAATAGTTAGATTAAATGTGGAGATCTACTCAAATTCACATTTGAGTGTTCTTGGTCCGAAAACTATATGATTAAACATCTCGTGCATACTATTTTTGGTGAAAGGTTTTAACTCTTTGTTTTAAATAAACCTTGAGTTTTTGAATACATGAAATGACAAATTATTTTGCGAATTTTAAACCTTAAGCAATTTAAATCATTTTGAAAGCATTCCATAGAACCCGTAGGTCAACCATATTCTACGGATTCTTAATAACGGATGCTAACACCTTCCCCGAGGGATCACCAGAACCTTTATCTTGACTCTGGTTTAGATATAATTTTCCAAAGGAATTTGAATAAACCCTTTCACGCTGGTTTTTTATAATTTACCAATAAATCGGGTGACAACTCTAAAAATACATTATCCATTTGGAGCACCATCCAAATTTTTTAGTAGCTCTTTATGCGCTAACCCGTATAAAAAAAGAACCATATCAAATGGCGGCTCCGCTGGGGATGAAGCCTAGGTTCTAACCATAAGGGTTCCAATTCAACGTGGTTTTTTTTAAAATGATATAAATTAGCTATGTGTGTAAATACCACAATTATAACTGTCATTCATGCATTTATCTTCTGCCAAATGGCATGCACACACACTTGCATATGTGCACAAATGCGATTATGCAGATTTCACAGTCACCCTCTAGTATAAAATCAAAAATATTTCTTTGGAACACGTTGAAGACGGAGTTGGTACACAATCGTTCCATCAGTCGACAATGAGATTCACCCTGGGTTTTCCGCTCGGGTCCTTATGCCATTTGCTACTCTAGTACAACTAGGATATAGAGAAGCCAAATCCCTTGAATTAGCGCATGATGACTTAGACATGTTTGTGTATCTCAGACGTACTTGGACCTGACAGGCTGACTCCCTCGTGTCCTTACGGTCTCCGACCCGAAGGCACTGCATCCATTTACTTCCTATGTGGAAGCATCTATGTGCCTTATGTGATGAACCATTGCTCCTTAGGGGGGGGGGAGGAACTAACCGTGTTTTGTTTTGTAGATACCTCAAAATTTGAAATCTGATATGGTTGTAGAAGCACCCGAGATGCTGAAAATCTGGTGGTCATGGCTAAGTGTCGCACAACAAAATGAAGTAACGAAATGCCTATGACACCTTCCCTCCCTTATGACTATGAAAGGGAACCCCAAACTCTTAGAAGTCCTTACCGGGTATTAGGACAATGAAAAAATGATCTGTAGGTCCGGTGACTTTGAGATAACCTCGACTGATGTATATAAGGATGGTGTTGATGTGTAAGTGGGTTGGGTGTTTGGTATATTTGGGTCGACCCGAAAACATGACTCAAAAAGTGGTTCTCGGGTTCTTGGTTTTGCATGGATAGGTTGGTGTTTGGTGGTTGTTTCGGGTAGTTGTGCTTGGAAATGGACTTAGGACTTTTGTGGGGTTGTTATAGACATGTTGAGGGTTGTAGTGGTGGTCGGGGTTCGGTGGTTTGATGGTGGAGGGTGTAGGAACTGAACTGAACCAGTGAGGTTCCGATAATGGTTGACTTTATGGACTGTTTGGTGTTGTTGGGTTTGAACGGAGAGGTACGCTTGGTTTCATGTATTGCCGTTTATTGTGAGTGCTTATGAGGTGTTGTGGGAGGTGAGGGTTATCAGTAGTTGGTGATATGGACAAAGGCTGCACACGAGTTGCGAGTAGCAACCTCGGGTGAGTTTAGAATTGATTTGGTTAAGTGTTGGATCGGTCGGTATGGTTCAAGTGAGGCACGGTCGATATGGTAAGTATAATTACAAGGGTGTTTTAATTCCCAAGTCGACACCTTGATGAGGGTGACCAATTTAACCTGGACTTGATCGGGGTTGCTAAGTTCAAGCCCGAATGCAAACCAAGTAAGGATGGTCGGAATCCTTATGATAGACCCTTTGGCTAAGGTTCGGTTGGATCAAACAAGCTCTAATGTCTACTTAACACCAAAGGGGGTTCCTTAAGTTTGGACTTAGTTAAGTCACACAGTCTCAACAAATCTTACACAAAAGGGAAACCTTAGGTTAGGCTTAACTCGTCCAAGATCTACATACAAAGCCAAATAAAACATGTACTTGAATCTTCACGTAACAAGTCTAATTCCATTTCATTTTCCATGCCATGTTAGGCATCCAAGTGTAGAATGATGTGCCATTGTTGGAACTCTTAGGAAGGCACTTCCCGACTCATGTTGGGAGTTTAGGTTAAAATACTGATTTACATCAATCTCCCCTTCTTTGAAGGAATTTGCCCTCAAATTCACGCCGTCTATATGTAAAAAAATATTTCAATAACAAGTGTTGATCTAATATTTCCATCATTAGATAGGACCAGAAGTTTTATCTTGTAGGCGTCTCCCTCAATTCTTATCAAATATGGATCCGAATACAAGTCACATGGTTTTGACTTAAAATGGTACAAATCTAATGCGAAGGTCTGCTAGTCAAAATAATCTTGAGGACTTCCACCTTGAGCCTGAATGATTTCTATCTACTTGGGGACACAAAGAAGTGGTTGGAGGCAAAATCAACAAATTCCATCACCTCCTGGGATGATCTAGCGAGGAAATTTTTGACTAAGTTCTTCCCAACTAGAAAGACAGCGAGGCTCAAGAGAGAAATCATTTCATTTGGGCAGAAACCTAGAGAAGGGTTATATCAGACATATGAGAGGTTCAAAGCATTGCTTAGAGATTGTCCTCATCATCACCAATCGAACGAAGTTCTTGCACACACCTTTATTAAGAGTATGGATTACCATGAAAAAGTGTTGCTAGATACTGCAGCTGGAGGGAAATCTCTTAACCTGAGCTATATAGAGTTATTCATCTTATTGACAGGTTCTCTCAGAGCAGCTCTTAGTGGCAGGGTGATCACTGGGATAATATTACCAAGAAGACTTCGGGAGAACTGGAGGTAGATATGTACACAGGCATGACAATGCAGATTGAGCCTATGAAATAAGAATTCAAGGACTTCGTAATGGAAAAGACTCAATCATAGGTGCAAGCGTGCATCAAGCCAAGGTGTTTTTTGAGGTGTACAGTGAAGGGCACACTAGTGATATCTGTCCGGCTAATCCAGAGTCTGACTATTTCATGGGCAATGCAGCTAGAGGCGAGGGTAATCATAATGTATATGGCAAACGCGTACAATACTTCTTGGAAGAATCACCCAAATTTCTCTTGGGGTGGTAATCAATGTGACAGTAACCAGAATAGGGCACAAGGGCAATATCAACAAAATTAGGGAAATCAACCCAAGGCCCAAGTTCCTCAGAGTAGTATGGAATACATGCCAATAAATGATGGAGGATATGCAGAAGATGATGGCAAGTCAACAGGCTTTTGATCAAAAGATAATGGCCGAAAATCAGAATCTTGATGTTGTAGTGAGGAACCTAGAAAGATAGATGGGTTAGATAGCAGATGCTCAGAATATGAGGCCATAGTGGGGGACTTCCAAGTGATATGATATTAATCTGAAACGTTGTAATGTTGTGTCTCTCCAAAATGGGAGGCACTAGAAGAACTAGCATTAAAGAGTAGCAAATGAAGAAGCAACCGTAGAAGATGAGTTTATTGAGATAGAGAGGGTAGCGAAGACGCCTGTGGCAAAGCAGCCACCTCCAGTGGTTGAAAAACCACCACATCCACTCCCTAAAATGTTGGAAAATCAGAAAGAAGAGGCCACCTATAAAAAGTTTCTCGAGTTACTTAAGCATGTGCACGTGAATGTTCCTTAGTGTAATAAGTGATGTGTGTGCGGATGTGTTGTTTATAAATATATAATATGTTAAAGGGTTCTTGTAAGGTAATTTGAAGTTTGTAGTATGGTTTCGGAGCATGATAGGATGTTGGATGGACTGTGATAAAATCAATGGGATACTTGCATTATAGGATGGCTCTACTTACTCTTTAGCTTGTTTCTGAAGTATATCCCAAGTGTAGATAGTTTTAAAGGGTTTTGGTACATGTATATGACTTTTTGGGTTGATGTTGTTGTATTTAATCTATGACCACATGTTTTTGAATGCAATTGTGTGAAATCACCTCTATAATCTAGTCCATGATTTTACTTGAAATATCCATTAGTGAAATTAGGTTTGCCTGCTCCCTTATTGATATATAGTCAAAACTGCTTCATGTTTACTTTAAAGATGGTTATTGTCTTGTCCCTATGTGTCCTAGTTACCTTCCCCTCCATTGACATGTTCCTAGTAGCCTCTTAATGGTCCAATGTACATCTGTCCACAACCATCTAAAACCATTCTACCTTTTCTCTATGTGAATAGCTATGCATCTAAGTACTAAATATGCTCACCTAGTTCAATGCATATGTAGGTTAAGATTTAAACTTAGAGCTAATGTGCTAGTTTTTATATGTCATTAACAGCTTACGTGAGTGAAGAAGGGCAATGCCGCTTGTAAAGTTCTTTCGTCGAGTGCGCGATCATGACAGGACTCGAGGAAGAAGCCCCGGCTACCTCCGTGCCAGCAGCCGCCTGAAAATGCCAATGCCGCATTACCACATTTCTGAACACCTGACCTCTTGACTCAAAGTCTTGAGCCACGTAAATCAACCTTTCATGTTAACAGAAGAGCAGATCCAATACCAAGACGCTTGAGAGAAAAGGCTAGCCTTGTATATACGCTATTTCTGTTTATGTCAGAGGAAAGGAATGGTAGAGTTAGGCTGATTTTTAACATGACAGTTTAAGAGTCAATTCATGAAGTCCTTGTGTCCTGATAAATTTCTTAAAGTCTAAATATTTATGTCTGTGCCCATGTCTGCCTTCCTATAGATCAACTTGTAATGTAAGTGTGTCATGGGTAAATGGATTGAAAACCTGCCAACCGGTGTGCACCTATAAGCATGACATGACCTAGGGACTTGATGTCTAGTTAATAGCCTTGTGTGAATAGAAATCTATTTGTATGCTTTATGTGCCCTCTCTTTGAATCATATTGAAACTGATACCGTCCAATGTGCACTTATAACATGTCCGTCTTCATTTCATTATGTGAACCTGGTAGTTCCTAAGAGTTCAATATGAATGTGTCTAAGTGGTTATATATGTTTTAAGTCATTAGCACAAGAGGGAACTTATCAATTCTAGCCTAACCACTCTTTTTTTAACTTGAATAACTGGACAAGTTTAATGAGCTAAGTAGTGTGTCTATATGATTGTTAGGGTGCATAAATTGAGGCATGTGTAATCTAATTGCCCTCTTCCTCTTCCTCTGGGCATTGTTTCTTCCCCTTGGCTCTTGATTACATGCCATGTATATTGATATACACAGGACATACTGCCCAAATACACCTGGTATGCTTAGTATATCAGGTTGTATAAGCATGTATATTCTCTATATGTTTCATTCATATTCACTATGCTTTGAAGTCTGATGGGCCTAGCCCATTTGCATTAATGTCTTAGTGTATCTTTGAACCATAACATATAGGCATAACCCAATTCGTGTATTCCACTTTCTTGTTTGTGAATCTTCCCAGATGGGACTTTTTTTTTAAACCCCTCCCCTCATGAGCTTCCCCCTTTGCTCCTTTGGTGACTCGAACTCGCAACCTACAGGTTAAAAGTGAAGGGCGCTTACCATCTGAGCAACCCCCTCTTGTCTGCCAAGATGGGACTAGGATATATGTTTTTTTTGGGATTATACAGTGACGTATTTTTTTTATAATATATGTAATTGAATGATAAGACTTGGGTATGTCTAACTTGCACTCTTATTTTCCCTTTGTGTATTTTATGTTTTATTGCCACGAGATGGGCCTTTACTTGGGTATGTCTAACTTGTGTTTCATTCAGCTGGAGTGAAGACCGCAATACCTTCGATGGAATTACATCACATGACTAGAGATAGAATGAAAATCATGACCATCTTGGTTGGCATTACATCATTCAATTGGAGTGAAGACTGTAACACCTTCACTGGAATTACATCACCAGACTCGATATAGAATGAAAACCACGACCATATTTGGTGGCATTATATCATTCAACTGGAGTGAAGATTGCAGCACCTTCACTGGAATTACGTCACTAGACTTGATATAGAATGAAAACCATGACCATCTTGACTGGTATTACATCATTCAACTTGAGTGAAGACCGCAACACCTTCCCTGGAATTACTTCACCTGACTCAATATAGAATGAAAACCATGACCATCTTGTTGACATTACATCATTCAACTAGAGTGAAGACCACAACACCTTCACTGGAATTACATCACCTGACTCGATATAGAATGAAAACAACGACCATTTTGGCTGTCATTACATCATTCAATTAGAGTGAAAATCGCAGCACCTTCACTGGAATTACATTACCTGACTCATTATAGAATGAATACCATAACCATTTTGGCAGTATTACATCATTCAACTGGAGTGAAAACCAGAACACCTTCGCTGGAATTACATCACCTAACTCAATATAGAATGAAAACCACGACCATCTTGGTTGGCATTACATCATTCAACTAGAGTGAAGACCGCAACACCTTAACTTGAATTACATCACCTGACTCGATATAGAATGAAAAACTACGACCATCTTTGTTGGCATTACATCATTTAACTGGAGTGAAGATCGCAACACCTTCACTGGAATTATGTCATCGAACATGATATAGAATGAAAACCACAATCATCTTGACTGGTATTACATCATTCAACTGGAGTGAAGACTGCAACACCTTTACTGGAATTACATCACCTGACTCAATATAGAATTAAAACCACAACCATCTTGGCTGACATTACATCATTTAACTGGAGTGAGACCACAACATCTTTGCTGCAATTACATCACTTGACTCGAGATAGAATGAAAATCATGACTATCTTGGTTGGCATTACATCATTCAACTGTAGTAAAAATTGCAGCACCTTCACTGGAATTACATTACCTGACTCATTATAGAATGAAAACCATGACCATATTTGGTGGCATTATATCATTTAACTGGCAACACTTTCACTGGAATTACGTCACCTGACTTGATATAGAATGAAAACCACGACCATCTTGGCTGGCATTACATTATTCAACTGGAGTGAAGACCGCAACACCTTCACTGGAATAAATCACCTGACTCGATCTAGAATGAAAACCACGACCATCTTTGGTGGAATTACATCATTTAACTAGAGTGAAGACATCAACACCTTCACTGGAATTACATCACCTGACTCGACATAGAATGAAAACCACGACCATCTTGGTTGGCATTACATCATTCAACTAGAGTGAAAATCGTAGCACCTTCACTGGAATTATGTTACCTGACTCATTATAGAATGAATACCACAACCATTTTGTCTGGTATTACATCATTCAACTGGAGTGAAGACCGCAACACCTTCGCTGAAATTACATCACCTAACTCAATATAAAATGAAAACCACGACCATCTTGGCTGGCATTACATCATTCAACTAGAGTGAAGACCGCAACACCTTTACTGGAATTACATCACCTGACTCGATATAGAATGAAAACCACGACCATCTTTGGTGGCATTACATCATTCAACTGGAGTGAAGATCGCAACACCTTCACTGGAATTATGTCACCTGACTTGATATAGAATGAAAACCATAATCATCTTGACTGGTATTACATTATTCAACTGGAGTGAAGACCGCAACACCTTTACTGGAATTACATCACCTGACTCAATATAGTATGAAAGCCACAACCATCTTGGTTGACATTACATCATTCAACTGGAGTGAAGATCGCAACACCTTCGCTGCAATTACATCACCTGACTAGAGATAGAATGAAAATCATGACCATCTTGGTTGGAATTACATCATTCAACTGGAGTGAAGACCGCAACACCTTCACTGGAATTTCATCACCTGACTCGATATAGAATGAAAACCATGACCATATTTGGTGGCATTATATCATTCAACTGGAGTGAATACTGCAACACCTTCACTGAAATTACATCACCTGACTTAATTTAGAATGAAAACCATGACCATCTTGACTGGTATTACATCATTCAACTGGAGTGAAGACCGCAACACCTTCACTGGAATTACATCACCTGACTCAATATAGAATGAAAACCATGACCATCTTGGCTAATATTACACCATTAAAATCTTAGAATGAAGACCACAACTGTTAGACCAGAATTGTATCATTCAACACTATAGAATGAAGACTGCAATTGTTATGTCGGGATTACATCATTCAACTCTTGGAATGAAAATTGTAGCAATTAGGCCGGAATTACATCATTTGACTTTTGACTCTTGAGGTTAGGTTGTACCCTTCCTCCTTCGACTCATAGTATTTTCCGGCATCTCGTCATTGTCTTGTTTGATGATTTTTCGGTGTCGGAATGGCTTCGTTATACCTGTTTCAGTCATGAGCAAACAAGTTAGTAGAAACACCCATCGTCCTTTCGATGATGTTTTGGTGACTTATAATTATACAAAATTCATTAGTTTCATATACGATCGATCTGTGGTGCTGACTTCCGGTGTGTGATTTCTCCATTCACTGGTTTCACCCCTTTTCGGCCATGGTATAGTGAGAGAAAGTGCGAAAATAGAAATATTTTAAAAAATATTTTTTCAAAAAGAATGCCTTTAAAATATCCTATATATAAATGTATTTCCAACTCATGTTATGACATTGTTCTCTTGAGCATGATTTTCTGAATGTCTTCGGCGCTCTACTCTTGTTTCTTCGTCTTGATTGATGAAATTTTCGAGCCTTCTCAAAAACTTTGCCCCATTTTCATGCTTGGATCGGCTGACTCTTGGGCCATTTTGCGTTCGAAGAAAATTTTAAGTTCCTCGCAAAAATTCTGCCCCAGTTTATAAGCTTTGATCGGTTGATCTTTTGAGCCAGATTATTGGTGGAATTTTTTAGATCTTCTCAAAAATTTTGCCCCAGTTTATGTTGTCTGAGGTGATCCTTCAATTTTTTCGATATTTCGCAGGTTCCCTAGGGATTTATTTGGATGTTTCATCTAGTACGACTGAGCTTGAAGAGCGCCTACGTATCCTATTTTGAGAATCGGGTCAAAACATAGTTCGGGATAAATATGGTTGATTTTTGTAATAATGCGACCGAGCTCAAAGAGCGACTACGTATCCCTCTTCGAGAACCAGGTCCTTGCGTAGTTCCTATTACATAAAATGATGGATTTGGGTAATGTTGCGACCGAGTCCATAATGGATGCCTACGTATCCCTTTTTTATTTGGGAATCAGGTCCTCATGTAGTTCATTACATAGAATGGTTTTGGTTTTCTAATGCTATTACAAGCAAAGGAAATGGAAATTATAAGTAGAGAAATGCGATTACAAGTAAAGATGATTATAAGCCTTGAGGAGCGTGCCATCACACGTAGTACTACTTGATCACGTCTGAGTTGATTGCTTTAGGACACTCTTGGTGATCCATTCAGCGTGGATAACAACTCCTCATGATAGTACTTTGCGCACCATGTAGGGCCCTTTCCAGTTGGGTGTGAATTTTCCTTTGTACTCATCTTGGTGTGGGAACACGCGCTTGAGTACCAATTGTCCGATTTGAAAGACTCTGGCTCTTACTCGTTTGTTGAAGGCGCATGCATTTTTTTTATATAGTTGACCGTGGCATGTATCAACTATTTTTTTCTCGTTGATCAGAGCCAGTTTCTCATATCTCTTGCGGACCCATTCTGCGTTGTCCAACTCTGCTTCCTGTATGATTCTGAGCAACGTATCTCTACCTCAACTGGTATTATGTCTTCAGTTCCATAGATAAGCAAGTATGGAGTTGCTTCGGTAGAAGTTCGAGTGGTTGTTCGGTATCCTAGCAGTGCATAGGGCAGCTGTTCATGCCAACACTTATAATTATCGATCATTTTCCTCAGGATTATCTTGATATTTTTGTTTGCTGCTTCTATGGATCTATTCATCTATGGCCGACATGCAGTTGAATTTTGATGGGTGATACATAATTGTTCACATATCTCATTCATCAGATGGTTGTTCAAATTTGCTCTATTATTTGTGATGATTGACTCTAGAATGCCAAAATGACATATGATGTTGTGGCATACAAAGTCAGCTATCACTTTCTTCGTTACTGATTTGTGAGAAGTAGCTTTAACCCACTTTATGAAGTAGTCTATGGCCACTAGGATAAAGCGATGTCCATTAGAGGCTGCTGGTTTTATAGGCCCGATAACGTCCATGCCCTAGGATATGAATGGACAAAGTGAGCTCATGACATTAAGTTCATTTGGGGGGACCTTGATCAGGTCTCCGTGAATCTAGCATTGAGGCACCTTTGTAAGAAACAGCTATAGTCAGTTTCTATTGTCATCCAGTATTACCCTGCCCTCAGAATCTTCTTAGCAAAGACGAACCCAATTATGTGAGATTCTCAAGTTCAAGCATGTACCTCTTCAAACAATTTTGTGGACTCGGCAGCGTCGACACATCGGAGTAACCCTAGATCGGGCATCCTCATGTAAAGTATTCCCTTGTTTAGGAAGAAACCATTTGCTATTCTTCTGATGGTCTTTTTTTGATTGGCTGTCGTGTTTTTGGGTTATTCTCCCTTTTCCAGATATGTGCTTATGCCGACATACCATGGTATTCCGTCGGGTTCTGATTCCACATGAGAACAGTAAACATATTCTTTTTTATATCGATTTCCACCATATGAATGTAACTGCTTTATGGATGTTGAATCATGGATGCTATAGTTGCAAGAGCATCGACGAAATTATTTTGAGCCCTGCACGTAAGCTGGAGTTCAATCTTTTTGAATCTATTGCACAACCTTTGTGCCAAGTTTACATACAGTGGGATCTTATCATTCTTGATGACCCATTTTCCTCGGACCTAGTGAATCAGCAAATCCGAGTCTCCGATTACTAAGAGTTCATGTATGTCTATGTCAATGGTCACACGAAGGCCTAAGATGTAGGCTTCGTATTCTGCCATGTTGTTTGTGCACTAAAATTGGAGCTTGGCTGCCATCGGGTAATGTTGACCCGTTTCTGAAACAAAAATTTCTCTAATCCCGGAACCTTTGTAGTTAACGGCACCGTCGAAGAACATTTTCCACCCTGAGAAGACTTTGGTTGCTTCTTTTTCAACAGACATTACTCCTTCATCCGGGAAATACGTCCATAAAGGTGCGAGCTCTTCGTCGACCGGGCTTTCTTCTAATAAATCAGTTAATGCTTGCTCTTATCGAGAATCTTAAACATAAAGAATCCTTGGACTTATTAACAAAAGGTACATATGTAATTTGACCCCACGATTCTCAAAAACATAATTCTTTAGGTTTCAAAACACCGACAACGAACCAACATACAAATCCATTCCAATTCATACCATGATCAAATAGCCTATTGTATGTGAAGGGACATTAGTACATTTGAATTGTACTGTATGTAAAGAAACTGAAAGAAATAAACAGGCACAAGAAATAATAGGGACATGAACTGAAACTGAAACATGAACATGAACATGAACATGAACATAACCATGAGTATAATATAACATGTGTAAAATCTGTAGACTGTATATCTATACATATCTATGGGGAGAGCAACAATCAAACCGACATGAACCACCATACATAAACATGGAGTATGATCTCTGCCCGATCACATAAGTCATCTCGTAGTTTACCAGAGTACGAGACATGAACATGAATATGATGGATCCAATAATTAATATGAAGGTATCGTCCTCTGGGGGAGCGACCCTTATCCTACATTGGCATACGTAGTTTCAGGCTATCTGTGCAACTCTCAAAAACTTATACTTGAAAATAATGGCTTGAAAGCCCATGAATTTCATGAAATGGCTTGAAATCATGATTTGTAATTTCATAAATTTAACATTTAAAGAAATATATAATATAACTTGTATAAATCATGAAAACATATATAACTTCATGAAACTGAATAAATATAATCATAACTTGTATTTAAGAACTCATGGAAAGTAAATCACGGGTTCATGGATTATAGACAGGTTGATGACAATCATAACGATCAATCATGAATACAATTGATGAATAGTAATATAAACATGACATAATATTCATATAGTTAGGGTTATCATAGTATTAGAACAAAACCCCTAAGTTATGGAATTTTCATGGTTTTATGGAAACGTGGCGTGGGGAAGAACATGAATATTCCCACACGTGTATAGAAGCTCTACATACCTTAATCGCTCCAAGACTTGTAATAAAAATATGAACTTTGAAGAAGAACCCCAAAGATTGCACCTTGAATTGGGTTTAACTTAAAAACCCTAGGTTAGGAACAATGAATTCTATTTAGGAATCGATTATGCTTGATTAAAATCACGTGGAAAGGCATGAAAAAGGCTTACCTTGAGTTATGGGGATAATGGGAGAAGAAAACCTTCGTGCTAGGACTTGAAGAATAAGAAAAACTGACTTTTAGAATCAAGTATCATATTTATACTATTTGCTGTCAGGGGATTTTGACGGTCCATTCGATGGTCCGTCGAATGTTTGACGGTATGAGTCTGGGTCGTCAATATTTTAGCGGTCCAGATAGACAATCTGTCAAATGTTTGATGGTCTAAATTGACAATCCGTCGAATGTTGACGGTTCATATAATCTGACCATACCGTCATTTTCTGAAGATTTCCAGAGAGTGGTGAAATCTGGAATTAAGAGATGAAGAAGATTTAAAAGCCATCAATAGTTTTAAGGTCCGTCGAATTCACAGCTTGACCATCATTTTCAAAAGTGAAGATCGACAGTTCATTTGATGGACCATAAAACATTTTAAATTTCCTCTATAGAGCTGAACCTGGTTTTCCAATGTAAACTCCCCATTTTGGTTTCCTACACTCGTGGATCATGAGCAAGACTTAGTTTGAAGGTACGAGGTGTTATAATATCTTCCCCTTAGGATCATTTGTCCTCAAATGATAGTTCATGGTTAGAAATGAGACTGAACATAGCATGAGTACATGAACGTGAAGAAACATGACATGAAACATAAAAACTGAACTGACATGATTACATGAAAACATAGACATAGGACATGAGTACTGAATACATGAATGTGAAATATGAGGCATGAATACATAAGGGACATGACATGAATACCAAGGGTATTTACCTTGTTCATTTTCTGCTTGCTCCTCGAATACATGTAGATATCTGGACTTCATGTCTTCTTCAGTTTCCCATGTAGCGTCTTCAATACTCTGACTTCTCCACAACACTTTTACTGAGGCAACCTCCTTAGTTCTTGATTTTCAAATTTGACGATCCAAAATAGCCACAAGAATATCCTCATAGGTCAAACTATCCTTAACTAAAATAAAATAGGTAGGAACAACCAACAATGGGTCTCCCACACACTTTCTTAACATGGACACATAAAACACTAGATGAACATCAATCAAGCCTCGTGGAAATTCAAGTTCATATGTCATTTCGCCAATTCTCCTCAAAATCATGTAGGGTTCGATATATCTGGGCCTGAACTTCCCTTTCTTCCCAAATCTCATGACACATTTCATAGGTGATATTTTCAGAAATACCCAATCATCATTTTGAAACTCCAAGTCTCTACGCCTCACATCTGCACAAGATTTCTGATGACTCTGAGCTATTTTCAAACGCTCTTGAATCAATTTTACTTTCTCCAAAGCATGATAGACCAAGTCTGGTCCTAACAATTCTATTTCACCAACTTCAAGCCAACCAATTGGCGATCTACACCTTCGTCCATACAGAGCTTCAAACGGTGCCATCTGAATACTAGCATAGTAACTGTTATTATAAAAAAATTCAATGAGAGGCATATGATCATCCCAATTATATTTAAAATTGAGAACACATGCTCTCAACATATCCTCAAGAGTATGAATAGTATGCTCTGCCTAGCTCTGTCTGAAGATGAAAAGTTATGCTGAGATTTACCTTGGTACCCAATCATTTTCTGAAATGATCTCTAAAAATATGTTGTGAACTAAGCACCACGATCTGAAATAATGGACACTGGGGTCCCATGAAGCCTGAAAATTTCTCGGATATACAACTTAGCATAATACTCTACTGAAATTATGGTCTTGACTGGCGAAAAGTGGGATGATTTAGTCAGTCGGTCCATAATCACCCAAATTGAATCATGCCTCCGGGCTAAGAGAGGTAGACATGTTATGAAGTCCATATTTATCATCTCCCATCTCCAAATAGGAATATCAATGGTTTGAGCCAACCCACCAGGCCTCTGGTGTTCGACTTTCACATGTTTACAATTCGGACACTTGTATACAAAATCTGCCACATTCCTCTTCATGTCTTTCTACCAATAAATCTCTTTAAGATTATGATACATATTTGAATAACCTGGGTGAATAGAATGCATAGAATGGTGCGCTTCAACCATGATTTGCTCTCTGAGCCCATCTACGCCTGGAACACATAACCTATCTCGGTACCTCAAAGTGCCGTCATCTCCCCCTTGTTAAAAAGTCATAGTCTTATGCTTGTGAATCCCCTCTTTCAACTGCAACAAGTAGGGATCATAGAACTGTTCTCTTTCACCTCAGCCACTAAGAAGGATTCAGACTTGTTCTGAACAACAACACTGCCATCTTCGAAGTCCATGAGTCAAACTCCTAGAATGGCTAGTCGATGAATCTCCTTCATCATGGTTCTCTTACCTTCTTCAACATGAGCTAAATTTCCCATGGATCACCGACTAAGAGCATCGGCTACCACATTTGCCTTTCCTGGATAGTAGAGAACATCTACATCATAATCCTTTATCAATTCAAGCCATCTCCTCTTCCTGTGATTCAACTCCTGCTGTTTCAAAATATACTGAAGGCTCTTGTAATCTGTGTAAATATTGACGTGAACTCCACACAGATAGTGACACTATATCTTGAGTGCAAAAATCAAGGATTCTAATCTAAGTCATGAGTTGGATAGTTCTTTTCATGAGGTTTAAGCTATCTGGATGCATAAGCTATAACCTTACCATGTTACATTAAAACACCCAAGACCAATCCCAGAAGAATCACAATAGACAATGAACCCTTCGATTCCCTTTGGCAATGTCAACACTGGAGCAGAAGTCAGTCTCATTTTAAATTCTTTGAAACTACGCTCACAAGCATCTGACCATTGAAATTTAACTTTCTCCTGAGTCAACCTGGTCAATAGAGCTGAGATGGAAGAAAAAACCCTCTATAAAGTGCCTGTAATAACCTGCCAAACCCAAGAAACTCTGAATGTTTGAGGCAGAAGTGGGTCTGGGCCAGTTCTTAACAATGCCTATTTTTTGAAATTCCACCTAGACTCTTTCGCCTAAAATCACATGGCCTAAGAATTCCACTGACTTAAGCCAAAATTCACGCTTCGAAAATTTTGCATAAAGCTCGCGGTCCTTAAGTGTTTGCAACACTATTCTGAGATGGTCTACATGATCGACTTCACTAAGGAAATAGACTAAAATATCATCAATGAAGACAATAACAAAAAGATCAAGATAAGGCTTGAAGACCATGTTCATAAGGTCCATGAAAGCAGCTGGGAATTTTTCAATCTGAACGACATGACACAAAATTCGAAATGACTATAACTAGTTTTGAAAGCGGTGTTCAGAATATGGACTTCCTTAACCTTAAACTGATGGTACTCTAATCTAAGGTCAATATTGGAATAACACTAAGCACCCTGAAGTTGGTTAAATAAATCATCAATTTTTGGGGAAATGATACTTGTTCTTAATTGTGACATTGTTTAACTGCCAGTAGTCAATGCACATACGCAAAGACCCATCTTTCTCCGATCAAACAAGACTGGTGCACCCCAAGGTGAGACACTTGGTTTGATAAATCCTTCATCAAGGAGATCTTTCAACTGGGGCTTTTAATTCTCGTAACTCTGTTGGAGCCATTGTGTATGGCATAATAGATATCAGCTTAGTGCCAGGAAGTACATCAATTCCAAAGTCAATCTCCCTGTCGGAAGGAACTATGAGAAGATCCTTAAGAAAGACTTTTGGGAATTCATTGACAAGTGGTATGCACTGAAGAGTTGGGGTCCGAGTATCTTCATCCCTAACCTGAACTAGATGGTAAATGTACCCCTTGGATATCATCTTTCTGGCTTTAAGATATAAAATAAACCTACCCATGGGTGCAACTAAATCGCCCTTCCATTCTATGACTGGTTCACCGGGAAATTTATATTTTACAATTTTGGTTCTACATCCTATTGTGGCATAACATGAAGACAATCAATCCATACCCATGATTACATCGAAATCTACCATTTTTATGTCATCCAAATTGGATATGGTAATGCGGTGATAGACTCTAACTGGCAACCCCTATAAATCTGTCTGGATATTACTGACTCACCAACTAAAGTGGATACTTCAAAGGGTTAATGTAAATTTTTAATTTCTATTACAAATTTCTTAGCAACAAATGGGGTTACATACAATAGAGTGGACCTAGGATCCATAAGGGCATAAACATCAAAAGTGAAAATGGTGAGTATACTTGTGACCACATCTACACGAGCCTAAGTGTCCTGATGACCTGCTAGTGCATACAAGCAGTTTGGACCTCTACCCGTATTACCAGACTTAGCTGGACCACACCCTGACTGGGATTGTGAATTATGAGGGACTGCTAAATTTACGGACTGATCCTTATTACCTCTTGTACCCTGCCTCGCTGAAGGACAGTCTCGCTGAAAATGACATCGTTGTCCGCACACAAAACAGACATACATACCTAAGTGACACTCTTCTGGGTGTCTCTTACCACACGTACCGCAGACTAGGTGGCTGAAAGTTACTTGACCCACACTGGCCTGTGACTGGGATCATGATGATCCGAAGTTCTATTTCTTATCATCATTTCTATACTTTGGGGCTGGGGCACTAGCTGAAGATGGAGTAGGTCTTGATGACCTATTGTTGAAGAACTCTCTACCTCCACCTCCTACATGACTGAAGTGACCTGAAGACTTGGCTCTTTTATTGAATCCCTTTTCTTTCTCCTTCTATAATGCTTCCTCTTCCTTTAACCTGTTCTCATTACCCTGTATAAAAGAAACCATCTTTGTAATAGTCATATCCCTATTTGAGCTGTGATATTTACTGTATCGTACAAATGGAGATCAAGGCCATATATAAAATGTCTAAATTTGGCCATCATGTCTTGGACCATATATGGAGCATACTTTGTCAAATATACAAATTGAAGATAGTACTCTTGCACAGTACTGCCATTCTGCCTAAGCTTTTCAAATTCCACATCCTTAGCCTCTCTGACTTCTATTGGCAGAAAGTGTTAAATGAAAGCATCTTCGAACTCATCCCAAGTCGCTGGAGGTGCATCTTCCCCACGGGACTACTCCCAAGACTCATACCATATGTTAGCAACATCCAGCAATTGATAAGCTCCAAACTCTGCTGCCTCTACCTCATTAACATGCATCACACGAAAAAATTTCTGAAGCTCATCAATGTAATTCTGTGGATCCTATGTCTTGATTGACCCTGTGAATACCAGAGGGTCCATTCACAGAAATTCCCTAGTCCTGAATCTAGATGACTTCCAATTAATTCCAGTACTTGGAGTCGTTCCCCGATGTTTGGCTTGATCAGCTATAAGTTGGGTGAGCAACTGAATAGCTCCCCTAATATCAGAGTCCGTAGTGCTGGGCAGCAAAACTAGGATCTCTGCAGGCTCTATGGTATCGGGTGGTGCTGTACCCGAATTGGCTCCCTAAGCCTGAACATTTTCCTCGCGAGCAACATTATCCGCAACTCTCTGGCTGGTAGTTGAAGTCCTCTTGGTGTACTTTATTTTCACAGGCATTTTATGAAATACGTAACACACACGAGTTAGATGGATATCCTGAAGGTATATCTCTAATTGCACGATATAGGGTACAAAAAAGTGAGACAATCCTAGATGTCTTGGTGGTCAACTATTTACATGTGTAGGGCCCTCACACACATAAAAGTGACCCCACTGGACATGATTTTATAGACTCTCTAAGACACTTGAACCTAGTGCTCTGATATCAAGCTTTGTCACCCCCCGAACCATGGCCTGGGCAGAATACGATACTCGGTGCCTGATTGTATGTGACCGAGTGAACCACATGGCTTGCTTGTCAACATGGGCATCACAACATATACTAACATGATAATGAAAACATGTAAATCATAATACTAAATATAATAGTCTGAAAATATAATTGCGGAATCATCTAAATAAAACATGGTAAGTCTGAAAATATAATGTTGACATAACTGACATGACATAATACTAGACTAGTATATGAAACCTCTAACATGAGTCTGAAAACTGTCTACCAGGACAAGGCCCTGACATACCTCTACTAATGATGCATAATCATAAAATACATAGAATGACACCCCGAATGAGATGGGGCTCACCAAACAGCTGAATCTGAAGCAATCCTACAAAGAAAATGTGTCTTCTTGAAACTCAGCACCTGTATCGTGAAGTGCAGGCCCCATGCAAAGGGACGTTAGTACATTTAAATTGTACTTTATGTAAAGAAACTGAAAGAAATAAGCAGGAACAAGAAATAATATGAACATGAACTGAAACTAAAACATGAACATGAGTATAATATAACATGCGTAAAATATGTAGTCTGTATATTTGTATATATATATATATATCTGTACATATCTATGAGGAGAGCAACAATCAAACCGACATGAACCACCATGCGTAAACATGAAGTCTAATCTATGTCTGATCATCTAAGACATCTCGTACTTTGTCGAAGTACGAGACATGAACATAAACATGCTGTATTTAATAATTAATCTGAACGTATCGTTCTCTACCGGAGCGGCCCTTATCTTACATTTGCATACGTAGTTTCAGGCTATCTGAGCCTTCTCGATAATCTGTGCAACTCTCAAAAACTTATACTTGAAAATAATGACTTGAAAGCCCATGAATTTCATGAAATGGCTTGAAATCATGACTTGTAATTTCATAAATTTAACATTTAAAGAAATATTTAATATAACATGTATAAATCATGAAAACATATATAACTTCATGAAACTGAATAAATATAATTATAACTTGTATTTAAGAACTCATGGAAAGTAAATCACGGGTTCATGGATTATAGACAGGTTGATGACAATCATAACGATCAATCATGAATACAATTGATGAATAGTAATATAAACATGACATAATATTCATATAGTTAGAGTTATCATAGTATTAGAACAAAACCCCTAAGTTATGGAATTTTCATGGTTTTATGGAAACGTGGCGTGGGGAAGAACATGAATATTCCCACACGTGTATAGAAGCTCTACATACCTTAATCGCTCCAAGACTTGTAATAAAAATATGAACTTTGAAGAAGAACCCCAAAGATTGCACCTTGAATTGGGTTTAACTTAAAAACCCTAGGTTAGGAACAATGAATTCTATTTAGGAATCGATTATGCTTGATTAAAATCACGTGGAAAGGCATGAAAAAGGCTTACCTTGAGTTATGGGGATAATGGGAGAAGAAAACCTTCGTGCTAGGACTTGAAGAATAAGAAAAACTGACTTTTAGAATCAAGTATCATATTTATACTATTTGCTGTCAGGGGATTTTGACGGTCCATTCGATGGTCCGTCGAATGTTTGACGGTATGAGTCTGGGTCGTCAATATTTTAACGGTCCAGATAGACAATCTGTCAAATGTTTGATGGTCTAAATTGACAATCCGTTGAATGTTTGACGGTTCATATATCTGACCATACCGTCATTTTCTGAAGATTTCCAGAGAGTGGTGAAATCTGGAATTAAGAGATGAAGAAGATTTAAAAGCCATCAATAGTTTTAAGGTCCGTCGAATTCACAGCTTGACCATCATTTTCAAAAGTGAAGATCGACAGTTCATTTGATGGACCATAAAACATTTTACGGTTCAGATTTCTTGCCGTCAAATTTCCTCTATAGAGCTGAACCTGGTTTTCCAATGTAAACTCCCCATTTTGGTTTCCTACACTCGTGGATCATGAACAAGACTTAGGGAAGCTGATTATGGTCATTGAAGGAGGGTTGTTTATGGAGGAGTTAACAACCAAGTAATGACTGGATAATGCTCTAAAAAACAGCCCAAACGGTAGGCAGAAAGTTTCTGCCTTCCGTCATTCCCAAAATCAACTTTCCAGAAACTTTAGGGACCAAACTGTAAATATTAAGCAATTTGGGGTCCAAAAAGATAATATCAGCCACGACCCGAGCCCGGACCAGACGGGCGGCGACGGCGCGCATGTGGGCTTAGCTTTGAACCCAAGCACATCTAGGTCCCCCCTCCTTTACACACATGGGATACCTCTTGGGGTCCCAAACCCTTAACCACTTTAGAGACTTATAAAGAGAGCAATTCTTCCTTTTTCCACCGATGTGATAGATTTGTCCCACACCATATTTTCATGCCTCAAACACCTTACTTCGTGGACCAATATCTCTTTCATTTCTCAACGAAATTTGACGATTCTTGGCCCTACGGTCATCTACTCACTTAGTAGATTATGAATGTGAGAAGAGACAAAACCTCCAACATGCGGAACACTAGTGTTTAATTCATTAAATATGGGTGGACGCACCTCCTCGCCAAAGGCAAATTTCCAACCGTCATCTCATGGTTATGCTCTTTAATAAATCCATCTACTATGAAGGGACTATCTGGAAATTGACGCTTAAAACTTATCATTGAGGGACACTTTGATCGCGTGTCTATGTGACTGCATGATATCTCACTAGACTTCTTTTGCCTTTCATCTTTCTCTCCATGCCTATAACACACAAAACGTTTTTCTCTAACCACCAAACTACCTTGAAAATAATATTGTTCATCCTTCCTGACACTGCAAATCTTTGGAGTGTGCATATTGACAATATATAACAATTTAATTTTTCATTTTCTCTTCTAATTCAGTTATGAAACTGCTTCCTCTTCTTCAATTTTAGTATCTTCTAATAATTTTTCCATGATTCTCAATGTTATTTGTCTTCTCAAAAGCTGACATTCTGTTATTTTAAAAGAAAAAATTAAGAATTTATTATCTAAACTCTAAAGAGAAAAAAGTAATTTGTTTTAAATTTCACCAGCATCCAAAAATTGCATTTAAATGCAGGTCATATGGGTAAAAGTTACGGTACTAGTTTGATGGATGTAGGGCACGTGGTAGGGGCCAAAAACTTACAATTCAGTTTCCCTCATCTTGTCTTCCACGGAGGCCACTCCGACCTTGTCCCGTATATCTTCATTCCTAACCATATTTCTTCTAGTATGACCACACATTCATCTCAACATCTGCATCTCAGCTACCTTCATCTTCTGAACGTGAACGCTCTTAACTGTATAACACGCTACCCTATACAACAATACTGGTCTAACCACCACTCTGTACAATTTACCTTTCAGCCTAGGTGCCACCTTCTTATCGCAAAGCACTCTAGAGGAGAGCCTCTATTTCATCTACCCTGCTCTAATACGGTGAGCAACATCATTATCAATCTCCCAGTTTTCTTGAAATAATAGACCCAAGATACTTGAAACTCTCTCTTTTGGGTATAACTTGAGCCTCAATCTTCACTTGCACATATGTCTCTTGCATCACGTCACTGAAATTGTACTCCGTCTTAGACCTGCTCAACTTAAAACCCTTGGACTCTAACATCGTCCTACAAACTTCTAGCCTATCATTAACGCCACTACACGTCTCGTCAATCAAAACTATGTCGATTGCAAATAACATACACCAAGGCACCTCCTCCTGAATATGTTGTGTCAATACATCCATCACTAAGGCAAATAGAAATGAGCTAAGGGTTGATCCTTAGTGCAACCCCATCACGACCGAAAAGTGTTCTGAATCACCTCCCACTGTCATTACCCCGGGTCTTTTCACCCTCATACATCTTCTTGATTGCCCTGATGTAGGCCACAGGCACACCTTTAGACTCCAAGTATCTCCAAAGGACCTCCCGAGGGAATTTATCATATGCCTTCTCCGGGTTAATAAACACCATGTGTAAGTCTTTCTTCTTGTCTCTATACTGCTCTACCAATATCCTGACAAGATGAATAACTTCTGTAGTCGATCTGTCCGCCATGAATCCGAACTGGTTTTCGAAACTGAATACCCCTGTAGTTATTACAACTCTGAATATCACTCTTGTTCTTGTACAATGGAACCATTGTACTCCACCTCCACTCTTCTGGCATCCTAGCCATCCGAAATATGACATTAAACAACCTAGTCAGCCACTCCATACCTACCTCCCCTGCGTTCTTCCAAAAATCTATCGGGATCTCATCAGGCCCGATCGCTCTTCCCTTCCTCATCTTACGAATAACCTCCTTAACCTCTGCACTCTTGATACGCTTACAATACCCAAGATCTCTACGACTCTCAGAATTTTCCAACTCCCCCAAACGATATCTCTGTCTCCTTCTTCATTCAAGAGCCTACGGAAATACGTCTGCCATATGTGTGCGTCGTCTACCAGCACTTCGCCATTCTCGTCCTTGATCTGCCTCACCTGGTCCATGTCATGAGACTTTCTCTCCCTCGTCTTGGCAAGCCTATACAACTTTCTATCCCCGCCTTTGCATTCGAGCTCCTTATACAAGTGCTCAAAGGATGTTGTTTTAGCCGTCGTGACCGCGAGCTTCGTTTCCTTCTTCACTGCCTTATACCTTTCCCTATTCCTCCTCTTGTCGTCCTCGTCGACGCTCTCCACTAGCGTCGCGTACGCTACTTTCTTAGCTTCTACTTTTCCTTGTCCCTCTCCATTCCACCACCAATCCCCTTTACGTCCACCTAGATTGCCCCTCGAGACCCCTAGTACCTCTCTAGCTGCTTCCATGATGCATCCGACAGTTCTAGCCCACATGCTATCAGCATCCCTGCCACTCCCCCCAAGCCCCTATCACTCCCAACTTCTCCCCCAACTCTAGAGCTTTAACCTCAGTCAGACCTCCCCATCTAATGCTTGATCGTTCCTGAGCAATCCTCCTCTTCTTCTTTATCTTGATATCTAAGTTCATAACCACGAGTTTATACTGGGTTTTAAGAAAATAAAGTAATACCTGTCATATCCAGGGGTAGTAAGTAAACATCTGTAATATAAGATCTAGTAGAGTTTGGTATCTAATTTGTCTTCTAATTAGTTAAAATCACAGCATTTCTATGTCACCAGCTTGAAGTACAATATGATACTACTATTATTCTATTTATACTAGAAAAACATGCAGAGGAAAATAAGCAAATATAAAATCGGCATCCTACTAATTAATTTTCAGTATTATAAAATGCAATACTAGTAGATAAGAAGAACATCAATTTATAAATTGAAATAAATTGTAAAACGACCTGAAATTTGTAACTATTTACTCCTTATATGGATGCTTCCTTCTAATCAATGCATAAGCTTTCCTAAAAACAATTATAGTAGGATAAAACTTAAAAGAACATTGAAATTATCGTACCAAGGGTTTGGTGAGGAGGAAAACATTTTTGCTTTAGAAAATAAATTCCGAAAATAATTTTTCTAATGATAATAGAGAAAACAAGTTTATAAGTGATATTTTCAAGTTCATTGTCTCGTCTCTGCCCACCCAACGCTCCTAACCACTACCTTTGACCATTCCACCCCCCTTCACCCCGCTCCTCACATCATCCCACCCTCACAGTGTTTTGCTAGATTACATAAAAATGCTTTTAGATTATATTTTTTTGTTTACTTATCAAATACTATTCATATAAAATAAGTAAAAAAATCATTTATTTTTTAAGAAATTATTTCTAGTAAAACATTTTCCTTCCTACCAAACATACCCTTAATTAAATTTTAGTCACATGCGTGTGTCTAAATTTAACCATCTTCCTCCCCTTCACCCTATAAGTAGAAACTCTCATTTCCTTGGTTGCAACTTGTAACCCTACCTATTCTCTCATCTTCCTAAACTTATAGCCAACATAAAAACCCAATAATATCATGATTGAATCTCTGTCCTGCTGGTTCACTCCCACTGTTCTCTTCTGCGTCCTGAACCTCATGATTGGTACTATCCTCATTACTTCTACTTTCAGAAATAATAATGACAAGAAACAACATCAACAACAACAAGGTGAAGATCATGACTTAACTCAACTCCCCCGAACTCCATATTTATTACAGCGGGTCAGGTCCGTTAACTTCTCTTTCCCTGATCCATTTAGTTCCCCTTTATCTAGTACTCATTTCCCCGACAACTACGGCCATAGTCCCTCTTTGCTTCAACGTGTCCGCTCCATCAACTTCTCTTTCTCCTCCCGCTCCGCCGAAAAGCCTAGCCCATTTCCCTCTCTTGATCAAGATGAACAACCTCACAAGGATGTTGAAACGGTAACTACTCGTGCAGAAGAAGAAGAAGAAGATTTGCTATGTCACGTGACAAGAAGCAAGTCTGCCACGTGTGTGGAAACTACGGAGCGGATGTTGGTGGAGGAGGAGGATGTGGTGGTGGTTCGGAGGCGGCCTGCAACGGTGAGGGAGAAAAAGGTGGGAAATATTGGTGCAGGGACGAAGTCGTTTGGGGATGACGAGGCAGTTGATAGGAAAGCTGATGATTTTATTAGCAAGTTTAGGGAGCAGTTGAAGATGCAGAGAGTTGATTCTATTTTAAGGTACAAAGAAATGTTGAACAGAGGAGTCTCCATTTAGGACAACTATGTAGTAGTAGTACTAGATACCAAATCTTATTAGTTTTGTGTTAATTCAAAATTCAAGATCTCTCTTCTTGATCTTCTTGCACAGTTCAAGACGATTTTGTGATGGAATTTTCAATATGTTGCCAAGTAAAGAAAAAATAACGATAAAAATCATGAGTGGTTAGGGTAGAAGAGATTTGGTTGTCACAATTTATTTAGTTGAATCAGACTAAGTGATTTTTCACATCTTTAATACTACTCCTTATTGGATTTTCTTCTTTTGTTGTTTTGATATGACAACTCTAACTGGCAATACCTCTAGCAATTTTATTATTTAGATTATTGGCCAAGGAACTCGGTTTTGAAAAAGTTTGACTAACAGATTTCACTTGAAAAATCTAGTCAAACCTAGATTTAGGGAACATCTGATAAAAATAATTCTCTTTTAATTTGCAATTGAACCACAGTATTGTCCTTTTAAAATCCAAAACATTTCAAAAACATTTAGGAAAAGTAGTTGTAACACAAATATATCACCACTAAAAGTCGAAAACATTTCATAAAACTTCTTCATAATAAACTAAAACCAATAAAATAACATTTTTACTTTTAAAAAATAAATAATTAATACAATGTCCGAATTGATCATGAATATTGGTCGATTTAATTCTGTTTTAGTGAAGAGTGGCAAATGGATAGGAGGGGTATGTTTATGAGCGTCAGATTTCTTTTTCCTACTGGCTATAATATAATCCGCTATAAATGGGCGATCAATTTCGGCTGACTAAGCTTATTTGACGTAACATTTCAATATTTATATTGAAAACCATAGTAATATATTATACGTGGTTAAATCATATTTTCCTCATATAATGGCATTTTATCTTTTCCAAGGAGGAACTTGGGTATTAGGAATAAGTTTGTGCCTCTGTCTGGTACCGAGAGAATCTAAGGTGTTTGGTGGTTCGATGTATATGTTTTTTGTTGTTTTCTCTATTTTAAAACATATAGTATTTTGAAAACAAAAATGATGCTTTGTATAAAGCTGCCAAACATTGTTGTACTCGCAAATCACGTGTTGAGGGCAGACGATCAGAAGGACGAGCCAGAGATGTGCCTTGAAGGAGAGAGCGAACATGAAAGCAAAGACTACTCAATCGGTGGGTGCACCCGTTTTTTAACCATATTTCATGTTGTCCTTTGTTAATGATCATGATTATGGATAGGGGAGGGATGACGATTGGGCGGGGCGGGTGCAGGTACCCTCCCCGTATCCGTACTCACCAGAAAATTTTATATCCGTCACCTATCCGTCACCCGTGGCGGGTACATTTTCAACATCCATATCAGCCTAGGTGGGTATATTTCTAAATTCACACCCGCTCCACCACCCAAGTGGATATCCGACACCTGTCAATACCCGACTGTACGCGCCAAACACATTTTATAATCAATTCATTTGTCATTTTGTCAACCTGCCAATACATGAGAATTATCTACTACTACTATACTGTACCAAATTATTTGGGCTTTAGATAATTATAAAGTTGTACAAATAAAATTATAGTTGGCGGGTATAAGGCGAACAAGTGGATTTGGGGCCGGCGGTTGGATGTGGGGCGGTACAGGAGGGTATAACTGCAAATCCACCACCTACCCATACCCGCCAAAGTTATACTCATACCCGCCTACTACCCGTCAAAGTTATACATATACCCATCCCAACTGGGGTGGGTGCGGTGCAGAATCCTTAAAATTGTACTTACCTGCCATCCCTAGGTGTATATGTGTTGGGAGTTATTTATCATTTGCATTGTTATCTTATTTTAAATAATGTAGAGCCAAAGAATCTTTTAGGGTTCTTTTTTCATTCTTTTTTTCTTAATTTTGTGAAAAACATTTTGTACCACATTAGTGGTGGAAAGTTCCCTCTTCCTCTTTATATTGAAATGTGTTTTATTGGGGTTGTAAAGAGTTGGGAAAAGAGAGTAGCCTCGCACACATGAGAGTTGCACTTCGTAGGAAAAATGGGTCGATTTGCCCCCCGCGCGCGAGGTATACGTGAGGCCTAATTCAATTCCGGTTTTGCAAAATATATTATTTTGCTATTTTTAGCTTACCTGAAATTGTCTAAATTCATGTTTCCGGATTAAATTCCGGGTGTAGCTCTCATATCCGGACGTAGCTCTCCTACATCTGGAGTCAGTTGTTACCGGTCAATACTTATTCTTCCAGAAGAGAAATATATCTTCTTCTTCAAAGATCTTTTTCCTCCTTCTGTTTCTGGGAAAAATACTTTGTGCAAACTCCAAACTTCCAGCCGCTAGTGCAAGTCTCCGAAAGTGTTGTGGAACCCTGGGGAGCCACGGGGCTAAATGATTTGCACTAGAGTCAGTCCGAAATTGCTTTCAAGACAGTGGCTTGCCACGACACAGTTGTGATTAGATAAGTTATTTTTATTGCTTTATTTATTCTTAATCAATATTGTTCCCGTACTTTACTAACAATTTGAAAGCGATTTTATACAATATTAATAAGATGGATGTTTCTTTGAACCAAACTCTTCCAAATTTATCAAAATTTGAGCCTTTGAACGGAAATAATTTTAAACGTTGGTCTCAAAAGCTTTTAATTTTCTTTGAACAATTAGAAGTTGATTATGTTCTGTTTGACGAACCAACTATTGCTAATAATATTTCTAACACCACCGGTAGT
Organism: Anisodus tanguticus; assembly: GCA_034509755.1. NCBI lineage: Eukaryota > Viridiplantae > Streptophyta > Magnoliopsida > Solanales > Solanaceae > Anisodus > Anisodus tanguticus. Next base: position 30,693,203 of record CM067544.1, on the reverse strand, counting down.
TCTGTTGCTATCGATAGTACCATTGCTACCGGTAGTTCTGCTGCTACCAGTAGTACTACTGCTACCGGTAGTATTACTCCTACCGGTAGTACTACTATTGCAGTAGTCATTGATGATACTGTTAAAAAGAAATTTGAAAAGGATAACAAGACTGTTAGAGGACATCTGCTAAACCATATGACTAATCCTTTATTTGATTTATTTGTTACTAATAAATCTGCTAAGGATATTTGGGACAGTTTGGAAAAGAAATATGGTGTTGATGAAGCAGGGAAGAAGAGGTATATTTTGTTGGCTAGTGAATTAAGTTCCAAATGGTTGACAATAAACCAATCATGGAGAAGGTTCGTGAGTACGAGAACTTGACGGCTGATGTGCTTACTGAGGGCATGAAGATGTGTGAGATTTTTTAGGTCAATGTTCTACTTGAAAAAATCCCACTATCTTGGAGTGATTACCAGAACCAACTGAAGCATAAGAAGAAGAACTTGACTCTTCAGGAACTAATCAGTCACATGAGGACTGAGGAGGAAAACTGTCTCAAAGATAAGATGGAAGTTCTTTCCCTTAATTCTTCTAAAGTTAATCTTGTGGAAACTTCTGGTACTGTTGTGAAAGACAGGTTCAAAAGCAAACAGAAGAAAGTCCCAAAAAAAGAAAATGAAAAGAAGAAGAATAACTTCAACACGCCAGAGAGTCAAATTCAGAAGTCAAAGGGACCTTGTTTCGTTTGTGGGAAACTCAAACACAGGGTTGCTCAGTGCTATCAAAGACAAGGACAAAACTCTAAGTAGGGAGGACAAGGTGCTTCCCAAGCTAATCTTGCTACCGAAAATGAAGTGATTGTTGTGGTAGTCGTAGAAGCGAATCTGGTGGTTAATAATGTAGATTGGGTGGTGGACACAGGCGCTTCGAGGTATCTCTGCGCCAATAAGGAGCTGCTCCATACCTTTGAGAAGTATACTGATAGTGAGTGTGTCTACATGGGTAACTCCACTACTGCTGGAGTTATGGATAAAGGACAAATCCTCCTTAAGTTAACTTCTGAAAAAACTTTAGCCTTGAACAATGTTTTGTATGTACCCTTCCTTTATAACGATCCATTCAGTCGTTATGTGTGGTTTGACCATATTACCCTTGTTGACCCAATTCCCGAGGCTATTGGACGATCCTAGTGAAAATGGAAAGAATTAGAATTCTTAAATGAAAGTGTTTGACCAATAGTTGACTTTTGGGTGAACGAACCTTTTTTGGAATTGTGTCAACCATCCCATCAAGTCATAAACCACCAATAGTTGACTTGTGTATGCATTCATACATTCATTCCAAACTGGTTAGTTAATGATTATTATGATACTTGGAGCCACATGTCGATCAGATGATATTTCGGGCCCAGTGTGGGCAGATTATTATATTTGGAGCCACGTGTCAAACAGATGATATTCCGGGCTCAATGTTAGCATGTTATGATATTTGTAGTCACGTGTCGACCGGATAATATTCTAGGCTCAGTGTTGGCAGGTACATGGATCTAGCTAATCCCTCGGGTCATAACTAGTGGTAGCGAAAATCTCTGTCATAGCATGTGTGTACAGATTTGAGAGAGATATTCTAGATCCTAACATTGCATTGTATTGCATTCATGCCTTATATTATTGTCCATTTTGGCTTAGTGATTTGAACCGAACTTAGGAATTTCTCTACTCTTAAAATGGATTACATTGATCTATGATATATAAGTTGCTGATTATCTTATCTGCTCAACTTGTTTAATTCTACTTCATATATATGTTAACTAATTGTGGTCGGTCTATGATACTTACTGAGTACCGTGGTTTTTGTACTCATACTACTCTTGCTGCATTTTTTTGAGTGCAGAGTTCGAGCACGGATCTAGTTCGAGGTCGGGTGAGTAGTCTGATGCTTATATGATGAGATTCAGAGGGTGAGCTACTATCAGACCTGCAACCCTGGATCTCTTCCTTTATATTGTCTATCATTCTATCTTAGACTGTATTTATATATCTCAGAATTAGTAGTAATTTCCAGACTTGTAATTATCATTCTGATTTGTACTTCTTAGAGCTCTTGTACAAGTGACTACCATGTTTTTGGGGTTGAAAGTGTTTATGTACTTTCACATTTTTAAATGAAATAAAAGGATGTTTTATAAACATTTTATTTCTAAGTTTCCTTTTATTCGTTGAGAGTAAGGAAAGAGTTCACCCATCAAGGGGGAAAGCGTGGGTGCCCACTATAACCCACGATTTGGGTCGTGACAGAAGGTGACTAAAGGTTTTTTAGTCATGCTGAACGAGCAGCTGGAGAATGGCCTCTACAATTTGGAAAGCATCACCGTTGTTGGCTCTACAATGCATCTACAGTGCAATTATCTAATAATGACAAGGCAAGATTATGACACATGGGACTGGGTCATATGAGCGCACGTGGACTGAATATGTTGAGAAACCGTAACCTTTTGAAAGGTGAGAAGATCAGCGCACTTGACTTTTGTGAGCACTGCGTTCTAGGAAAGCAGAAGAAGGTAAACTTCAACACTGGCAAGCACAATACATGAGAGGTTCTTGACTACATCCATTCAGATTTATGGGGTCCTTCTAAACTTCCATCAAAGCGTGAAAAAAGGTATCTTCTCACTTTAATTGATGATTTCTCACAAAAGGTTTGGGTGCATTTTTTGAAGGTAAAAAGTGATGTTTTTGAAGCATTTAAAGAGTGGAATATTTTGGTTGAGAATCAAATGGAGCGAAAAATCAAGTATCTTCGCACAGAAAATGGCTTAGATTTTGCAGTGAATAGTTTAATAATTTCTGCAAGGTTTATGGAATCTCAATACATAGGACTGCCAGGCATACCCCACAACAGAATGGTGTTTCCGAGAGGATGAAAAGAACTCTTCTTGAAAAGGCTCGTTGTATGCTCCTACAAGCCAAAATGTCCAAAGTGTCAATTGTTCTCCAGCATCAGAGATTGACTTTAAGAATCCAAATGAGGTATGGTCAGGTAAACCCTCTAACTATTCATACTTACGAGTATTTGGGTGTCCAACTTATTATCATGTTAGTGAAGAAAAGCTTGAACCAATGGCTAAGATGGCCATATTTGTAGGTATGTGGATAGAGTAAAAAGGGTAAAAACTTTGGTGTTTGTCTTTACTCAAATTTATAGTTAGTAGAGATGTCACCTTTGATGAATCCTCTATACTTGATGCCCATAAAGTTTCCGTAGAGTTTTCAGGAAATGAGAACAACGGGCAGGTGGAGCTTCCGGTAGAGCTTACCAAGGAAAAAGATCAAAAGACTCAGGTTAAAAATAAGTCAAAAGATGTAGATCTTGAAGAACTTGCTGTCAATGAACCATATATAATTGCGAAGGAAAGGGAGAAGAGGCAGATACGAAGACCAGGATGCCTTATAGATTAAGAAAACCTGATTGCATATACATTCGTAGCTGCAGAAGAAGAGATTAAGGATCTGGAGTCCTCCTCGTATGTTGAAGAAACTTCTTCCAAGGATGCTGCACAATAGCGGTTATCCATGACTGAATAGGTGTAGTCTCTTCACAAGAATCAGACATGGGTCTTAGTGAAAAGGCAAAAGGGGAAGAGGATAATTGGATGCAAATGAGTTTATAGAAAGAAAAAAGGGAATTCCTGAAGTGGAATATGCTAGGTTCAAGGAGAGATTGGTTGCAAAAGGTTTCAGTTAAAAGGAGGGAATTGACTGCAATGAGATTTTCTCTCCAGTCGTGAAGCATATCTCAATTCGCGTGCTACTAGCATTGGTTGCACAATTTAACTTACAGGCTTGATGCCAAAACTACTTTCTTACATGGTGATCTAGAAGAGACAATCTATATGGATCAGCCTGAAGGTTTCCCATCTGAGGGAAAAAAGATCATGTATGCCAACTGAATAAGTCTTTGTATGGTTTGAAGCAATCCCCTAGACAGTGATACAAAAAGTTTGATGCATTCATGACTACACATGAATTCTCAAGGAGTGCATTTGATAGCTGTGTGTTCTACAAGAGGATTTCTGGTAACTCAATGATCTATTTACTGTTGTATGTTGATGATATGTTTATTGTTGTTAACAACATTACAGAGAAAATGATTTGGAAAAACTGTTGAGTTAGGAATTTGAAGGATTTGGGAGCTGCAAAGAAAATCCTTGGTATGGACATTTTAAGAGAAGATGGTGTTGTACATCTTTCTTAGAAAAGGTACATTGAAAAGGTCCATGCGAGATTCAATATGCATATGTGCAACCCTGTAAGTACATCGTTAGCTCCACATTTTAAACTTTCAGAGTTACAAATGTCTCAGTCCGAGGATGAGCTGGATCATATGTCAAAGGTTCCTTATGCCACCGCAGTTGGTAGGATTATGTATGCTATGGTATGTACACGTCCAGATATTGTTCAATCTGTAAGTGTGGTAAGCAAATACATGTCCAACCTGGGAAAAAGACATTGAGAAGCTGTCAAGTGGATATTAAGATATCTCAAGGGAGCTTTTAATGTTGGTCTGACCTTTCGAAAATGTGGTGTATGTATTTCAATTCTCGGTTATGTGGATTCTGACTATGCAAGGGATCTTAACAGAAGGAGGCCCACAACTGGATACATCTTTACTCTTGTTGGTAGTGCTGCTAGTTGAAAATCGACTCTACAGTCGATTGTTGCTTTGTCTACGACAGAAGCAGAATACATGGCAGCAGCGGAGGCGGTGAAAGAAGCTATCTGGTTGAAAGGTTTAGTGGAGGACTTGAGTTTGGTTCAGTAGGAATCAACCCTTAGATGTGATAGTTAGAGTGCTATTCATCTGATTAAAAATCAGAGATTTCATAAGCGCACTAAACACATTGATGTGAGATTTTGTTTTATTCGAGATGTTGTTGAAGAGGAAACTATTAAGGTCGTGAATGTTATCACAAACGATAACGCTGCAGACATGTTGACTAAGATAGTCCCGCTCGCTAAGTTTGCACACTGCAAGGACTTAGCGGGAGTACGCATCAACTAATGCTACTCCGAAGAGAACAATTGTTAGGTGGATGTAGTATGTTCAACAATGGTTTGATTTTTTTGTTTCTTACAACGGAGTTGCCTAGTAAGCTTAGAAGTTTTGGCCCACGTTATTCATACGCATGCTCGTGACGCAAACCAAGATAGAGATTGAAAGAGTTGGTTTGGTTGAAGTAAATCACATGTGCCAATATATTTGGCTATCAAGTGAACTTGGAGAGCAAGCAAAAATATGTGGAGGACATATTTTAGATTTACTTTTCCTTTTTTATTTTTGAGCTTGGAGCCCAAGTTTGGTCATCTATAAAATGATGACCTTCCTCATTGTTTAAATCATCTAAAAAAACCATACAATACACTGTAGTGAGTAGAGAGTTGAGAGAGCAATTTTTTTAGGTGTAATTGAGAAATCTCTCCTTCCTTTGTTAATAATATAAAGGCAATTGTTCTCCGGTGGACGTAGGATCATTTTGATCTGAACAACGTTAAATCTTATTTTCTTTCTTTTACGTTTCCGCTAACAACATCTTCTAGATCTTTTTTAACTATCTAAAACACTCTTTGCCAAAACAACTATTCGTTTTAACCATTAATTCATAAAATTACACACTTCTTCATCGGAGCTCTTCTTCCGATTAAAAATGAAGCTTGTAGATAATTGGCTATACTTATTCTGCTGAACATAGATATACAAGTTTGAAGATTGATATACAATCTTGAATTTTGAACTACACAGTTTGAACTTAGAGTCGAACTTTAGGACATAGTAATATTTTAAGTTTTGAAATAACCCTGTCTATGAGATAATACATCATATTTTTGTCGAAGGAGAAGTTATACAGGTAGTTTGGAAATACTTTGCCAACTATTTAGGATGATCATCACTCTAGGACATGTCTCTGTGCTGCTGCAAAATTGGTGGAACATTAATTTCAGATTCAAGATGCACAAGACGTTGTTACAGATTACACCCATATGTATCATATGGAAATGTGAAAGGCTCATTGTGCTTGCAATATTGGGGGGGGGGGGGGGGGGTCTCAACCTCTAAAATTAAATATCAATTTTGATGTTCTTTGGTGCAACCTCTGTGAACTGATAGAGAAGCTGAGACCCACACTTACATGAAAAAAAGTTAATTGGGAGAAGCTTATGCAGAATAGGGTGAAGCTCAACACTGATGGGAGCTATATCCATAACTCTAAAAAACCAAGAATCGGAGGCATCATAAGAAATGAGGATGGAAAAATCATTTAAGATTATGCTGTCACAGTTAAATGTAATAGTAGCAACATGGCAAAGACTATAGCAGCTAGTTATGGGGTGAAGTTGTGCAATAGTTTTGGCATCACAGATCTAGACTTGGAACTGGACTCCCAAATTGTCACTATTATGCTTCATAACTGGTAGAATATAATAATTATTATAATTAATGAGAGTATCATTTTATGTATGGTAGGTAGTAAAATGATTATTAGGATTATATTAATTAGGAAGTAGATTGATTTGATTAGGAAGATTAGAGGCATGATTTACTATTCTCAATTAATTGTATATTGTGTATATATTATTCCCTTAATGGAGGAATACAATTGAGGAAAATATTTTCAAAGTCTTACATGGTATCAAAGCTTAAGGAAAGATCCTAAATATTTTTCTCCTATTTTTGGTCATCTTCATCACACAAACCCTAGCATTAGCCGAAAATCATCCTTTCAATTTTCTTAATTTTCCATACTTCATTTCAACCAATTATGTCTGAATCCAAATCATCCTTTCACCATGCCCTTGCTGTCTCAAACATCAAAACACATGTTTCCATCAAACTAGAAATAGAAACAGTTCACTATGCAACTTGGGCGGAATTATTCAAAATATGTTGTCGTGCTCACAAAGTTCTTCATCATATAATTCCTCTGAAAGATGGAAAGGGGAAGGAAGTAACAACCGATGCAGACAAAGAATTGTGGGATACACTTGATGCCACATTCCTTGGTTGGATTTATGCAACAATCTCCACTGACTTGTTGCATACAATAATGGAACCGGATTCAACAGTCATGGCGGCTTGGGAACGCTTGCGAGATATCTTTCAAGATAACCAAAACTCTCGCGTTGTTACATTGGAACATGAGTTCTCAACCATTGACATGTCGGATTTCCCTAATGTTTCTGCATATTGTCAATGACTCAAAGTGTTGGCAGATCAATTAAGAAATGTTGGTTCACCGGTTACTAATAACCGGTTAGTCTTGCAACTGGTCGCCAGTCTCACTGATGCATATAGCGGCGTGGGAACTCTAATCCGTCAAAGTAATCCTCTACCAAAATTTTATCAAGCAAGGTTTATGCTTGTGCTTGAAGAGTCGGGCTTGGTGAAAAAGACCTTAACTACTTCAAATGATGGTAATTTTTTTTACCCTTCTCAACAAAATAAGGGACAGAATGGACGTAACAATAATAAAAATAAGGGTGAAAATCGCGGAAATAACAAAGATGGAGGCCACCGGAATTCCGGTGACGGTGAAAATTGCGGCAACACCAACTCCGGTGGCGGGCAGTGGCAGTGGCAGCAGCACGGCGGCAGGGGTGGTGGACAGTGGCAGCAGGCCAGAGGCTGGCAGTGGCCTTGGGCTATACCACCCAGCACATCCCCAACAGGCAGTTGGTACAGGCAGCCTCAACCCACCCCATATTCTCCAAACAATTGGCAGCAACAACGACAGGCCCAACAAGCCCATTTTGCTGGGTCTGTTAACACATGCAGTGGTAGTGGGCCTCAGTCGACCAGTGGCATGAGGCCCATTCAACAGGATCCCACCCCACGGATATTGAGTCTGCCATGCACACCCTTGGACTCAACCCACCAGATTCAAATTGGTATATGGACTCCGGAGCGACGTCCCATATGACGTCCTCCCAAGGTAATCTCTCATCCTATTTTAATTTGAGCAATGATAATGGAATAATTGTCGGAAATGACCATTCAATTCCAATAAAAGGGTATGGTTCTAGCAAATTGTCACCACCAAACCCACCACTAATTTTAAAGAATGTCCTTCATGCTCCCAAATTAATCAAAAACTTGGTTTATGTTAGAAAGTTTACAACTGATAATTGGGTATCTGTTCGTTTTGACCCCTTTGGATTTTCCCTGCATGATTTTCATACGGGTAAGCTTCTCATGAGATGTGATAGCAAGGGGGAGCTCTATCCAATGAATCAGTCAACACAACAATCCAAGTTTCAATATGTTTTGCAGCCTTGGCACCATCTTTATGGCACCAACGTTTGGGACATCCGGGAGAGGCTGTTTTGGCCTCTCTTAAACACAGTAATTTTATTTCTTGTACCCAAACACGAACTCTAAATAAGTGTCATTTTTGCACACTTTGTAAACATGTTAAATTGCCATTTATTTCTTGTACTTCATGCACCCTTTTGCCATTTGATATTTTACATTGTGATATTTGGACATCACCCGTGTTGAGTTCTTCTGGTCATAGATATTATTTTCTCATACTTGATGACTACTCTAATTATTTGTGGACATTCCCTTTGTCGAAAAAATCACAAGTGTTCTCCAATTTTCTCATATTTAGATCATTCATCCGATCTCAATTTGAACGTGATATCAAAAATATTCAATGTGACAATGAGAGGGAGTTTGATAATAAACAATTTTGGGATTTTTTCATAACAAATGGTCTTAATTTTCGTCTGTCTTGTCCTCATACTTCATCATAAAATGGGAAGGTGGAACGCAAAATTAGAACCATAAACAATATTGTTAGAACATCTCTTTATCATGCTTCACTTCCCCCTGTATTTTGGCATCATGCACTCCAAATGGCCACTTACCTGTTGAATATCATTCTTCATAAAAACATGTCTTACCAAGCTCCTCTAAAAATAATTTATTTACGAGAGTCATCATATCATCACTTAAGAGTGTTTGGTTGTCTTTGCTACCCCCTCTTTCCATCCACCACAATCACAAAACTCCAAGCCCGGTCTACTCCATGTGTTTTCTTGGGATATCCTACTAATCATCGTGGTTACCAATGTTACGACATTTCTTCCAAAAGAATAATTATAAGTCGTCACGTAATTTTTGATGAAACAATTTTTCCATTTGCTAAGATACATGAAACCGAGACTCATACTTATGAATTTTTGGATGATGATAAGCTTTCGTATCTAACACATTTTTTCCACAGCTCGGTACCCACGAGGAGTGCCGGAAATTCAAGTTTGGGCCCACTGGAACAAAGAACACAGGCCCAGCCGCGTGACAATTCATCACAACAGACTGGGCCTTTGGTTCTAAGGCCCAGTCATCTTTTCCCCACACAGCCACAACCAACTGAACAATTGGGCCAATTTTCAGCTCCAAGCCCACTCCAGAACACACAGCCCACTGCCATTCTCGGCCAAAACCCACTGGACAGTGGTGTCCAGCCCGCTTCCTCAATCTCGGCCAGTGGCGTCCAGTCCATTGGTCATGTCACTCGTCCAGTCACCCATAGTCAACATGGAATTGTCAAACCTAATACCAAATATAGCCTACACACCCAGGTCTCTAAATCACCTTTGCCTCATAACCCAGTGTCTGCTCTAAATATCCCGAATTGGAAAATGGCCATGGATGATGAATATCACGCTCTAATTAAAAATAGGACGTGGGATTTAGTACCTCGTCCATCTAATGCTAATATAATTCGATTTATGTAGATTTTCAGTCATAAAGAAAATTCTGATGGAACTTTTGAGTGGCATAAGACCCGTCTTGTAGGTGATGGGAAGGCACATCAGGTTGGTGTAGATTGTGGAGAGACGTTCAGTCCAGTGGTCAAACCAGCAACTATCCGAACAGTTCTCAGCCGGTCTCTCTCAAAAGGATGGCCACTTCATCAATTTGATGTCAAAAATGTCTTCCTCTATGGGCACCTCAATGAAACTGTCTACATGCACCAACCGTTGAGATACAGAGATTCTAAATATCCCAATCATGTATGTTTTCTCAACAAATCATTATATGGACTGAAGCAGGCCCCAGGGAATGGTATAAGCGATTTGCAGATTTCGTGTCACTAATTGGTTTTTCTCACAGCCATTTCGATAATTCTCTATTTATTTATCGTCAGGGCAATAATATTGCTTATCTTCTTTTATATGTGCATTATATTATCCTAACAACATCATCAGACTCTCTTCGCAAGAGTATTATGTCATAACTCATTTCGAATTTGCTATGAAAGATCTTGGTCCACTCCACTACTTTCTAGGGATTGATGTGACACGCCATGCAGGTGGATTATTCCTCTCCCAAAAGAAGTATGCTTCTGAGATTGTTGAATGAGCTGGAATATCATCATGCAAACCTTCGGCAACTCCAGTAGGCACTAAGTCTAAATTGAATGCCACCTCAAGCAAACCATTTGCCGATCCCACATTATACCGCAGCCTAGTAGGAGCTTTGCAGTATCTCACATTCACCAGATCAAATATTACTTATGCAGTGCAACAAATGTGCTTATTTATGCATAATCCGATGGAGGAACATATGCATGCTCTAAAACGCATTGTGCGATATATTCAGGGTACTTTAGAGTATGGACTACATCTCTACTCATCCTCCATTTCTAAATTTGTCACTTACACGGATGCCGACTGGATAGGTTTTCCAGACACCAGACACTCTACCTCAGGTTATTGTGTCTTCCTCGGTGACAATTTGATGTCCTGGTCATAAAAAAGACAAGCCACGATATCACGTTCAAGTGCTGAAGCAGAATACCGTGTTGTTGCTAATGTTGTGTCCGAATCTTGTTGGATTAGGAACCTGCTACTTGAACTTCATTGCCCAATTCTAAAAGCCACACTGGTATATTGTGATAACATTAGTATAATCTATCTATCAGGAAATCCAATCAATCATCAACGCACTAAACATATTGAGTTAGATATCCATTTTGTTCGTGAGAAGGTGGCTCACGGACAAGTACGAGTGTTACATGTCTCGACACGTCATCAAATCACAAATATTTTCACAAAAGGACTTCCGCTGATATTATTTGAGGATTTTCGGGACAGTCTCAGCATTCGCCGCCCTTCAGCTTCGACTGCGGGGGAGTGTTAGAATATAATAATAATTAGAATAATTATTATAATTAATGAGAGTATCATTTTATGTATGGTAGGTAGTAAAATGATTATTAGGATTATGTTAATTAGGAAGTAGATTGATTTGATTAGAAAGAGTAGAGGCATGATTTACTCTTCTCAATTAATTGTATATTGTGTATATATTATTCCCTTAATGGAGGAATATAATTGAGGAAAATATTTTCAAAGTCTTACAATAACATGCCACAAATAACGACAAATTGTAGAGGAGCATAGACAAGATTCTGGATGTGATGATCTTGATGAATGGTAATGTCAAGCACTTCTATAGAGAAGCAAATTAAGTAGCCGTTAACTTTGCAAAATATACCTCAAGTCAGGAAGTCGGTATTCATTTTGCTTTATATCATGCCTTACCCAAAAATGCTAAGGGAGCTTAGCTTATGGACAAGTTTCAACTCCATAGTATAAGAATTCGATAGGACAAGGTTAATATTTTAGGTAGTTTAAGTTATGCACATAGTAGTATAGGTAGAGTAGGTTCTTCTTGTAAATAAATCCTACTTTTTTTTGTTCATTGACTGGATTGGTTGTTTCAGCCAAGTGTTGTATTCCGAGCTCAGACCTAGCCCCCCTCTTTGTAATTTTTTGCGGGAATATAACATACGCTACGATAGTTTAACCAAAAACAAAAACTGAATAACTGAAATATTGTAAACTTAAAAATTGAACTTCAGAGCTATGTGACATGAAATTTGAAAAAAGCGGAGAAAAAGCAAATATCTACCCGAATCTTTGAGTTATGGCTAAACACTAAATAATTTACCAACGCTGGCTAAGAGCTAAACAACAATCATAAAGTGGATACTTGGTGCCATTTCCACCTTACATTAGTACTTTCTACTTGGGTAAAATTTTTATAGGTAATTTATTTGTACACCTCTATTTAACTTGTACTCAATTTTTTAATTTTTTTATGCATCTACATATTGCATAATAATTCAGATATGCGGTGTCTGAAATTTCCATACTGAAGTTTTATATGGCTAAAGTCCATGCATATGTGGCTGAAATTCAATCATTTTTACTTGAAGTTTAGTTATTTTTTCCTGACTCAGTCATTTTTACCGAAAATTCAGGTATTTAGTGTTTCTTGTGTTTGAGCTATATAAAAATTTTAAACATTTTGGATGTGTTTGGTATGAAGAAAAATATTTTCTTTAGGAAAATAAGTTTTTAGAAAAAAAATGTTAAATATACACAATATACATGTGTATATTGTGTATATTCTCGGCTGTGGCTCTCGGTTTTGACTACCTTGTACCGTGTGATTTATGGTAAATATGTAGTATCCTAGTTTAGGTAATGTTGTAATGTAATTAGTATTGTACACTTACCATAATAATTGTATTACCATAAATGTATAGTTAGTATCTAAATAGAATAAGGTTTTAGGAATAGAATAGGAATATGATTCTCCTATTATGGAATTATGTAACTTGTATATATAGTCTTTCAATTAATGAAAATAATCAAGGGGATTAATTCTATCATGGTATCAAGAGCCTAGGTCTTGCTTCCGCCCTTGCTCTCGGTTTTTGTGCCATTTCTCAGCCACAACCGTCTCCGTTTTCCGTCCCCCTTCACCGGAATTTGTGATATTATTTACCTCCACTCTTCCCAAATTTCCCCTCCTCTCCCTTTGTTCTTTCGTTATGTCTAAGAACAATTTTCATCCTGCCCTCATGGTTTCTAACATCAAGAACAACATCCCTATTGTTCTTGAGATGGAAAACGTCCAATATGCGACGTGGGTGGAATTATTTAAAATTCACGCTATCTCCCATCAAGTCATCCATCACATAATTCCTCCCACTGCACCTATTCCCGCGGAGGATCCTCAGTTATGGATTACTCTTGATGCTACCGTTCTCCAGTGGATTTATTCCACTATTTCGGTTGACCTCTTACAGACGATCATTGAGCCGGACACTACGGCTATGGCTACTTGGAATAGATTGCGTGACATATTCCAAGATAACCAACATTCACGTGTTGTCACACTCGAGTAGGAATTCTCTCAAGTTCGCATGGAAGAATTTCCAAATGTGTCTGCATATTGCAAGAAACTCAAAGAGTTGGCAGACCAACTCCGTAACATTGGCGCACTTGTGACAAATAATCGTTTGGTTCTACAATTGGTTGTCGGCCTTTCTGAGGCCTATAATGGCGTCGGGACTCTCATTCATCAAAGCAATCCACTTCTCACTTTTTATCAAGCCCGCTCCATGCTTACGTTGGAAGAAGCCGGTTTGGCTAAGAAGGCGACTATCGGAGCAAGCCCTATAGTCATGATGACGTCCTCCACAAATTCTTCAGGTTTTATTGATAATTCGGACCAAAATCGTGCTCATGGTGGCGGCAAAAATAATTGTAAAGATAATGGCAAAAACCGCGAGGGCAAACACGGCGGTTCCGATGGACAACAATCTGGTAGTGAGCCCCGTCCAGTCAACATTGGGCCACCTCCCTACTGGTCCCATCCGTGGGGCACATGGCAGTGGGGCTGGGGTAGTGGGCCGTGGCCCAATAACCCCTACTTTCCAGGGCCTTCCAACGGGTAGTGGGCTGGACAGCCCCAATTCAGGCCCAACAATCAGGCTTCTTCCTCTCGGTTCAGCATTGGACCAGGGCAGCAGGGTGGACTGCTTGGGCCTCAGCCCACACAAGCATTCTCGGCAGTGGGCCCCACACCTACTCACACCGATATTGAGGTCGCAATGCACACGCTTGGGTTGACGCAACCGGATCCAAATTGGTACATGGACACTGACGCGATGACACACATGCCTTTCGATCAAGGTACTCTCTCGTCTTATTCCAATTTGAGCAACCCGCGTGGTATAATTATCGGTAATGGTAACTCTATTCTAATTCAGGGTTATGGTCATAAAACTTTGTCTCCCCCCAATCCATCCCTTATCTTGAAAAATAATTTACATGCCCCCAAATTGATTAAAAACTTAGTGTCTGTTCGAAAATTCACCACTGACAATTCCGTTTCTGTTGAATTTGATCCTTTTGGTTTCTCTGTGAAGGATTTCAAGATGGGAGTCCTCTCATGAGGTGTGATAGTAGGGGAGATCTTTATCCTATCACACCCGATTTCAGTCCATCGAGTCCAGCCTTGCCGTCAGCGTTTGCAGCCCTTGCTCCTTCCTTGTGGCATACTCGGCTTGGTAATCCGGGATCTTCTATTTTGTCGTCGTTACATAAAAATAATTTTATTTCATGTAAGGGTACGAATAGTACTCCAAATTGTCAGTCTTGTTCTTTAGGAAAAATTGGTAGGTTGCCATTTGTAGACTCAAATTCTCATACTTTAATGCCATTTGATATTATTCATAGCGACTTATGGACGTCTCCTGTTCTTAGTTCTTTGGGTCATCGGTATTATGTTCTCTTTTTGGATGATTATTCTAAGTTTTTATGGACGTTTCCAATTGCGAATAAATCTCAAGTTTTTTTCTTTCTTCTTAAAATTTAGAGCATTCATTAGAACCCAATTCGAACGAGAAATAAAAAATATTCAGTGTGATAATGGCAAAGAATATGATAATGGGGTATTTCGGGAATTCTGTGCTAATAATGAGATCAATTTTTGTTTTTCTTGTACTCATACGTCTTCACAAAATGAGAAAGCCGAACGCAAAATTCGTTCCATAAATAACATTGTCCGCACTCTACTAATTCATGCTTCCGTACCCTCATATTTTTGGCATCATGCTCTTCAAATGGCTACATATCTCCTTAACATAATTCCTTCCAAAGGTTTGACATATTCTTCCCCCCTTCAAATTTAATATAATAAGACTCCTTATTCTCATCTTCGGGTTTTTGGGTGCTTGTGTTATCCGTTATTCCCATCCACCACCATTAACAAACTTTAGTCCCGATCTACTCCGTGTGTGTTTTTGGGTTTTCCATCTAATCATCGTGGTTACAAATGCTTTGATTTATCTTCCAATAAAATCATCATTAATCGCCATGTAATTTTTGATGAAACCCAATTTCCATTTGCTAAAGTTAATACTCCCGAGCCTAGTTCATTTAATTTTTTGGATGATGGTATATCCCCGTATATTACTCACAATTTTTTGGACATGTCCCGCACCCAAAATTCTCCAGCGAGCCCACTGCCCACTGGCCCCACTGGTCCGTCGCACACTACCGTCACTAGGTCAGTTCCAGCGATTGGGCCAGTCCAGCCCAATTCGGAAGCGGCCCGGTTCCGGCGCCGATTCTTGTCTTGGGCCGCGGAGCCCATCGCCCTGCTGGCCAGTCCATCCCGAACCCAAAAAATTCCCAAAATCCGCCCACTTCTTCCTCAAGTCATAGACTGGTCACTCGTAGTCAGCGGGGTGTTTTTAAATCAAAGAGACATTTTAATTTAAATTCTAATGTTCTTAAATAACCCTTACCCCGTACTCATGTGTCTGCGTTAAATGACCCAAATTGGAAAATTGCTATGACCGATGAATATAATGCTCTTATTGATAATAAGATGTGGGAGTTGGCGCCCCATCCTTCTGGTATTAATATTATTAGGTCTATGTGGATTTTTGCACATAAGGAAAATTCAGATGGTTCATTTGCACGACATAAGGCGCGGCTTGTGGGTGATGGTAAGACTCAGCAGGTTGGGGTGGATTGTGGTGAGACATTTAGTCCGGTGGTCAAGCCGGCTACCATTCACACTGTGCACAGTTTGACTATTTTGAAAGCATGGCCTATTCATCAGTTAGATGTAAAGAATGCTTTCCTACATGGTGATCTCAAGGAAACAGTTTATATGCATCAGCCGTTGGGATTCAGGGATCCCAAACATCCTCATCATGTCTGTTTGTTGAAGAAGTCCTTATATGGGCTTAAGTAGTCTCCACGGGCCTGGTATACACGATTTGCGGACTATGTTTCGACTATTGAGTTCACTCACATCAGGTCGGATAATTCATTATTCATCTACCGTCGTGGTTCATCCGTGGCCTATATTTTGTTATATGTGGATGATATTATTTTGACGGCCTCTTCCGATGCCTTACGCCAGTCTATCATGACCATGCTCAGCTCTGAGTTTGCTATGAAAGACTTGGGGCCCTTGAGTTACTTTTTAGGGATTGCAGTCACTCGTCATTCAGATGAGTTGTTTTTATCTCAAAGGAAGTATGCAACTGAGATCATTGAGAGGGCTGGGATGTCATCCTGTAACTCCACTTCCACTCCAGTTGATACTAAGCCCAAGCTTAGTGCCGCGGCCGGCGTACCATACGACGATCTAACCTTCTATCGCAGTCTTGCAGGGGCCCTTCAGTATCTTATATTTACGAGACCAAATATTACGTCTGTTGTCCAGCAGGTGTGTTTGTTCATGCATGATCCCAGAGTTGAGCACATGAATGCACTCAAATGCATCATTCGGTATATTCAGGATACCCTTGACTATGGGTTGCATTTATATCCTTCCTCGACATCCACGTTTGTCTCGTATACGGATGCTGATTGGGGTGGTTGTCCAGACACCAGACGGTCTACGTATGGCTATTGTATATTTCTTGGTAACAACTTGGTCTCCTGGTCGGCAAAGCGTCAGTCGAATCTATCCCTCTCAAGTGCCGAGGCTGAATATCGAGGTGTAGCTAATGTGGTCTCGGAATCATGTTGGTTATGTAATTTGTTTTTGGAGCTTCATTATCCCATTTAGAAGGCAACCTTAGTGTATTGCAATAATATTAGTGCCATCTACCTTTCTGGTAATCCGGTTCAGCACCAACGCACTAAGCATATCGAGATGGACATTCACTTTGTCCGCAAAAAGGTTGCTCGAGGTCAGGTACGCGTCTGTCATGTCCCGTCAAGATATCAAAATGCAGACATCTTTACAAAGGGTCTTCCCTCGGTCCTTTTTGAAGATTTTAAGGATAATCTCAGCGTTCAAAGACCGCCCGCTATGACTGCGGGGGTGTGTTAAATATAAACAATATACACACAATATACATGTGTATATTCTCGGTTTTGGCTACCTTGTACCGTGTGATTTATGGTAAATATGTAGTATCCTAGTTTAAGTAATGTTGTAATGTAATTAGTGTTGTACACTTACCATAATAATTGTATTACCATAAATGTATAGTTAGTATCCAAATAGAATAAGGTTTTAGGAATAGAATAGGAATATGATTCTCCTATTATGGAAATATGTAACTTGTATATACCTTTCAATTAATGAAAATAATCAAGGGGATTATTTCTATCAAAAAATGACATTCCTAATGAAAATAGGGAAAACAAATTTCATAAATGACATCTCATGCTGATTATCTCATCTCTAGCACTCAACGCTCCCAACCTCCATTCCTTGTGTCGCTAAAAGACAATATTAATAAAGTTTACATTCATTGTTGTTGCCTCGTGTAAGAAATCTACAACATCATATCCTTGTCTACCATACAAAAAAGGAGCTCATATCTGTGTTTATCTTCCCCCCTCTATTGGGAGGTCGCAGAATGGTGAGAGAGGGGATACTAAAATAAATATTTAATAAGTGAAACGATATGAGATAGTATATTTTTATATAGTGAAATTATTAATTTTTTTAGGAGACATAAAAAGTCACAGGTGTTATAAATATATTGTATTATGGATGTCCATTCATATATACAGTTATTTGATTAAGCTTACAATCAAGCAGACAACTTACAAGTAGCTCAAGCAAATACGTTGCAAGTAGTTCAAGCAGGTAGCTTGCCAGCAGCTTCCTGAAAAGCCTTGTTGAAGTTTTCTCAAGCTTGCAATCAAGCAGGAAACTTGCAAGTAACTCAAGCAGGTAGCTTGAAGTAGCTCAAGCAAGCAGCTTCTGAAAAACCTTGCAGCTGCTTCTTTTCCTCTATAGAAAGTCAATTCAGTTCATTTATAGATCAATTAGAAGAGCAATAAAATATTTCTCTCTCCCCTAGTTTCTTTGGCTATATTTCTTATTGCCTTGTACTTTTATTATTATTTTATAACACGTTATCAGCACAAGACTCTGTCATCTGGAGAAAATACTTTGAAAGCCTCGAAGATGGCTTTCTTTTTCTTCATTAATGGAAAATATTTCTAAATATAAATTTATTGTTATGGATATATTGGAAAAAGTTATCTGTCTTGGGTGCTTGATGCAAAAATTCATCTTGATGTGATGAGTCTGGCAGACACCATCAAAGACCAAAATTAGGCATCAAATCAAGACCGTGTCAAGACAATGATATTTCTCTGTCATCACCTTAATGAGGGCTTGAAATTAGAATATCTCATTATTAAAGATCCTCTTATGCTATGGAATAATTTAAAAGATAGCTATGACCACCTGAAGATGATCTTTCTTCCACAAGCACATTGTGATTGGATTTGAGGGAACCTAATTGGTTCTGGATTATTTATGCATCAAAGTTGTTCCTGAAGAATAATATTGTTAAAGGGGATTATGATGTTAATTTCATAACATTAATAGCTAAATGAGAGTTTGCAGAAAATATATCATCACCAAAAGTGATAATATTTTCTATGTATTGTTGTGGCTACAATTAAACATGTGTTAGAAGATTTGCATCATAAGTATGCCTCCATTTTCTCCTGAAGAATCAATATCTTAAAAGAGGTCCTAAGCTATCACAATTTAATATGCTTAAGGCTCATTCATATGATTGTGTTCTATTCCTAAAGAATAAGAATTTTTGATAAAACTTATAAATACAGATCTATTCCCTAAAGTGAATGTGACAATATGTAATGAAGCCTATAAATATGAACGTGCATTTGATTATGAAAATATCACGACTCATCTCCAACAGAGGTAAAATAATTGAGAAGAAATATTCTGAATATTCTATGTTTTACTCCCGAAGTAGCAAACATTAAACTCTACTCTCAAAGTAGTAGAACTTTGACCTCTACTCCCGAAGTAGTACAACTATACTCCGAAGTAGTAGAACTTTGTAATCTACTCCCGAAGTAGTAGAACTCTGGAATTTGCTCTTGAAGTAGTAAATATTCTGAAATCTACTCCTGAAGTAGTAGGACTCTGAAATTTACTCCTGAAGTAATAAATATTATATGAAATCTACTCCCAAAGTAGTAAGACTCTGAAATTTACTCATGAAGTAGTAAGATTTTAAAATTTAATCCTGAAGTAGTAAATATGAAACTTACTCTTAAAATAGTAAGGAATTATTATGAAGTAATGTCTTTTTGTGATTAAGCAAAATAATGAGCTATAGATGAACATTGTATATCAAGCACATTCAAATAACCAGGTTTCATTCCCTGAAGTGAATGAAGATATACCACAACCTACATCCTGGAGAGATAAAATAACAAAGAAATTACATGTGGTATTAAAGTTATTGCAACACGTACTCGTCGTGCGTAGAAACATCATGAATAAGTTTATTAAATATCATTCTAAGGCAAAGGAAGCAGAGTAGAATGTTTTCTACTATAATCACGTTGATACCATAGTTAGTTGTTATGATTTTCCCGAAGGAAATAACATTAATGTATCTCTTCCTGAAGGATGTGATTACTATATGGTTACCGCTTTGATACTAAATATTCAGACGTTAATGGGTAATCTCCCTGAAGGAGACATTGAAAACTAAGTTTAGAACTTCATGTTTACTTTTCGTTGTTTATGAATTTACAATTATCTTTAAATGTCCATTTAATTTCCGTTTTCTTTACTGACACCAGTAGTGTCTAACCATATCTTCTTTCATTATACCAGCAATATCTAAGAAATATTTAATAGTGAAAAATTAATAAACAGGAGTTCTAGAAGAGCTAATTATTAGTTTACAAGAATTATGACACTAGCAGTGTTCAAACAATATCTCATTATAAAAAACAAATTGAAATCAAACGAATATGTTATATATGATAGCACCATTTGTCCTAGATCGTAATTGTTATGATCGGAATACAAATTATAGTAAATATAAAGTTTACTAACAATAAAAATGGCTATCATATTGAGATTACAAACGATTGCAAGATTGGATATCTCCAAGTTACTGAGTCAGAAATACGTATGTGAAATGTTACCTGAGCATGATGACATTACATGCCAAAATAAATAAGAAGTTTATTGATATAAAATCTCATGCAATAGTAAACCAGATGTTTACTAAAACAATAGCACTCGTGGGATAAACTTAAAGTTTACTGGTACAAATAATTTTATCAGTTGTGATGATCATTTTAGCCGTCCCTGATTTAAATCTTATGTGCTAATAGAGTATTTGAATATATTGAAGAACTAGAAGATTCTTCAAGAATTTATTTGTGTTGCTTGCTCTCATGATAAGTTGATTACACCAGCTAATGTTGGCGCTGAATTCCCTAAATTCTAAAAAATATAAAAGGTGAATGTGGGCCCGTTCACCAGCTATGTGATATTTTAAATAGATGTATCTGTAACACCTCGTACCTTGAACTAAGATATATTCATGATTCAGGAGTTTAGAAAACCAAGACGAGAAATGTGAAAATCCGTTTTAGTTCAGTAACCTCTGTTTTACACCAGGTTTATATAGACCAAAGAATAGAGTACGTACCATAGAATCGTACCATACAAATCACTGTCGAAAATCAACAAAATATGATGCCTTATACACACTGTATAAAATTATACGGACCGTACATTTAGACTGTAGGTAAGTCCTCAGCTTTTGGTAATAAATGGATTTTGCAATTCGATGACTGTCACTTTATACGGACCGTACAATATTGTACGGACCACACAATATGGTCGTAGAATGGTCGACGAATTGTATATATTCGCAAAATCAGTTTTAAAAAATCACTTTTCATTATTTTCAAGCCCTAGCACGAAGGTTCTCTCCTCCCAACATTCTTATACACCAAGGTAATCCTATTCTAAGTGTTTCAAGCGGATTCTAACATATACACATGAATTCTAAGTAGAAATTTATTATTTCTAACCTTGGGTTTCCACGAAAACCCAACGCAAGGAATTAAAGATCAGGCTTTGAATTTCTTCTTCAAAGTTCAGAGTTTTATTACAAGTTTTGGAGCTATTAATGTATGTAGAGTTTCTATCCACGTGTGAAATCACCATTATTCTTCCATACGCCATTCTTAATCCATGAAACACGAATTCCCTCAGACTTAGGGTTTGCTTTACTTCATGATGCCTCTATATACATGTATAACTCTATATATATACCATGCTTATATCATATTTTCGTTAATTGTATTCATGATATGTCATTATGATTGTCATGAACCTATTCATAATCCAAGAACACATGTTTTGAATTCCATGATTCTTAAATACAAGTCAAAAATCATGATTACTCAATTCATAAAATTTTACATGTTTTCAGGTTTCATACAAGCTATATTGTGTATCTACTTACATGCTAAATTATTCGTACAAATCATGTTTACAAATTATATTCATGAAATTCATGGGCTTACAAGCCAAATATATTCATGTTCATATTTAGGGAGTTGTACAGATTACCGACAAGGTTTGATACCTGAAATTACGTATGCCAACGTATGATAAGGATTGCTCTGCCCAGTTACGACTATTCCTTCATATTACCCACTGCATGTTATTAGATCCATTCATGTAATGTTCATGTCTCGTACCCCGGCAAGGTACGAGATGGCTTAGTTGATTGGGAAGAGATCAGACGCCACATTCTAGCGTGGTGATTTCATGTCGGTTATACTAAAGCTCTACCACTTAAAATGATTTATCATGTTTTATTATATATTCATGTCAGATATTATACATGTTCATGCTCAGGTTATAGTTTCAGTTCCTATTATTTCACGTGCCTGCTTATTCTTTCAGTTGCTTTACATACAGTACAATTCAAATGTACTTACGTCCCTTTTTGCTCGGGACCTGCACTTCACGGTGCATGTACTAAGTTTTAGGACGACGGATCCGCTCATTAGGATTCCATCAGTATCAGCTATTGGTGAGCCACATTTCATTTGGGGTATTAGTTTAGTTATTTTCATATCATGCTTTACATTAGAGGTATGTCAGGGTTTTGTCCTAGTAAAACCTTTTGCAGTCAAACTCACATTCTAGAGTTTTCGTACACTAGACTAGTTTAGCATGTCATGTCAGATGTTTAGTATTCAGACCTATAATGCTTTCAGATTATTCTGCAATTATATTTTAATATTATATTTTTAGTATTATATATTACAAATTTAAATCATTACTATTGCATGTTTTGATGTCCATGTCGATTCAACAAGCCATGTGGTTCGCTCGATCACATGTAGTCAGGCATCGAGTGTCATGTTTCGCCCGTGCCGTGATTTGTGGTGTTACAGTATCTATGAGATGGCCACATGAGCATTTATTATCAACCCGCAGTTTGACATTTACGAAGTTTCTTGCTCAAAATAATTGAGTTAGGAGCACAAATTTCAGAATATGAAATCAAGACAATTCATCTTGAAAATGAAGGTTAATATCTAAGCTGGTTTGACATTAGATGCCGCCATAATATAGCTAAACCATTTTTATGAGAACAAAGCTTCATATGTTTGTATGAGATATGATATATTACATACAACGGTGTATGTATGCTTCAGACCAATAAATTATGATAAATTCTCCCCTCATAATTGGTTAAAGGTCAGGAATCAAATATTTCCATCTAATAATTTTTGTTGTGCGACATATGATTAATGAATCTACCACAATGCACACAGATGAATTTCCCAAATAAGATGGGGATATATGTTAGTTTTTCTAAACATGAGGGGGAGAGAATAAGCAACTAAGAAATATTTCATGAATTATCATCAATACAATCCTCATTCAAAAGATAATTCAAGTCAAATGCTAAAAGCATTTGCTGACCAACTATTTCATATTTCAGCAGATGCTCTTAAATATCCCTGAAGGAAAGAGTCTACAACATGCATGGAGCATGGTAAACCAATCGGTTTCAAAAGCAATAATCCTTAAAAAGAAGAAGAGCAAATGATCATAATAAGGAGGCAATGTGTTCTTGAAGAGCCTACGACATAACACTTCATAACAAGGGAGATTCAGGTACCTGAAAATAATGAAGTGATGAGATTTCAGTAAGTTATGTTGAATTACGAACCGATACAAAATGATATATCGTCGATGATATCTTTGATACAATATGACGCGCAATAGAGTATAATATTATGAGGATCCGAATTCTACGTCTCTTAAAGCATGTTGATGTAGAAACAATTACCAAGTAGATGCATTGTAAGGGTAAATTTACTGGACCTACCGTCTTGACATAAGAAGATGTCAAGTAATTTAAATACTTAATGGAAGTTGGCTCAGTCTATATAGATTACTTGACAAAATTTATATGAAAACTTCTAAATGATTCAAAACACATAAAGCATATACAAGTTCTTGAAAAACTTATCTGTGATTCTTAAATGAATATTCATTGACAGATGGTACAAAATGAATATGTTTATCCTTGTCTCTTTATGATAATCAGAATCTTTTTATTGTTGTACAAGTTGATGACTTGAATATTATTGAAAATCTTGAAGAGTTTTCGAAAAGCAGTAGACTACCTGCTAAAAGAAGTTGAAATGAGAAAATTAGATTGATCCTGAAGTATCATATATTTGTGCAATTGATGCATTTATTTATCTTGCTATAACTATGAGCATGATATAATTTTTCTATTACATGGAGATACTGAAATAAGATCAATTGCATATTGCAAATGAAAGCCTTGACATGAATGTGTTTATCCTAAGAAATATTGTCAAGTTTTTTTTGGATATACAGGGCATTAATATGATCGACGTTAGAGTTCGATCCAGACATGTTATCTATTCCCATGAAGGGTACTGTCATATCATGTTGTTCTACATGACAATCAAATCATATAAAGATAACAACAGTTTATAGGGCAAGCCAGAAATATACTTGGCGTGATCCCAACAAAAATTGTATGACTATGATGCAACTCAATCAAAGAATGCAAATGCAGATACAGATGATAAATCAGTTTATCAAGTGATGACAGATCTGATCACAAATGCACTACCAACCTCAACATATGATAAGTTGGTATACAAGATCGAAGTACGTCATATTCAAGAATTATGTGATTTTAATCAGGGAGAGTGAGATTCGTGTTCTACTCTTTTTTCTTTAACCAAGGTTTTGTCCCATTGAATTTTTTCTGGTAAGGTTTTTAATGAGGCAACTAGCAATGCGTATTACTAGAATGTGTACTCTTTTTTCTTCTAGGATGTTTTCCATTGAATTTTTTCTAGTAAGGTTTTAACGAGGCACATTATCTATTAATGAACATCCAAAGGGGAGTATTATAAATACATTATATTATGGATGTCCATTCATATACACAGTCATCTGGATAAGCTTACAATCAAGCAGACAACTTGCAAGTAGCTCAACCAGGCAGCTTTCTGAAAAGCCTTGCAGCAGCTTTCTCAGGCTTGCAAGTAGCTCAAGCAAATAGCTTGCAAGTAGCTCAAGCAGGCAGCTTGTCAGCAACTTTCTGAAAAGACGCAACGGCTTCTTTTCCTCTATAAATAGGAAGTCAATTCAGTTCATTTGTAGATCAATTGGAAGAGCAATAAAATCTCTCGTTCCCCTGGCTTCTTTGGATACATTTCTTGTTGACTTATACTTTTATTATTATTATTTTATAACAACAGGTACAATATATATGATAACTTAATGTCTCTATTTATCCTATGCAGATCATTTGCCCTGTCCTGTTATTGCCATACGTACCCTCACCAAACTAATAATGACCTAATTGAAAATCTTTTGTCCTGGTGACAAAATCATTTTTGGATCAAACTGACTTTTCCTTTGTTCAAATACTTCCCATTTTTTACCAAAATGGTTCTTCCAAGCTTCCTTGGTTCTATAATGTGGAAGATATTGCTTGATCTTGAGATCACTTTTTCCACAGTAGTTTAAGATTTCTTCATTTTGAACATCCAAAGACTCACAGTCCTTGAATCCACAAGAGTGCAATAGCCCTACGCAGTAGAATGTCTCCTCTTCTGGTATCACCACGGACATCCGATCATCCCATCTAAATTTTATATAAAGAACTAATCAGTTTCAATAAATTATTTAGTAGGCGCTTGGTCATGCGTTTTCAAACTATGGTTTCATAATTTGATTTCAAATCACGTTTGTTTATGCAATTTGAGCATAACTTGAACTTCAACTTCATGTCATGGTTTGAAATTCCAAATCATCCAAGAAGGTGTGCTTTGGGATTCCAAATCATGATTTCATTTTTTTTAAAATAAAACTTGACCCATAAGTTTATATTTTATACAAAAAGATCCATAAATTAGTAGATATATACCAATTGATCGACTTTATATTGCATTGGATATAATTATCCAATACATAATTTATATTGTATATATATACAAAGGTATGACTATATCATGACTTAAAAGTGTACAACATAAGTTTATATTTTGTAAAAAAATATCAATAAATTAGTAGATATATACCAATTGATCGACTTTATATTGTATTGGATATAATTGTCCAATACATAATTTATGTTGTATATATATACAAAGGTATGACTATGCCATGACTTAAAAGTGTAAAATTTTGAGCAGTGTATTAATTTTGTTATGAACTACGACTTGCTCATTTGCTAAAATTGCATAAGAATTATGAAAAATTTGATGCTTTTCACAACTTGTGGGGTTTTTTATGTCAATGAAAAAAGATACAACTTAAGAAACTCAAATTGAATGTCCAAACAATACTTCAATTTCAAACCATATGATTTCAAACCATGGTTTCAAATCATGTCCAAACCGCTCCTTACATACAGGTAGGCGTTTGGACTTGATTGAAAGTTGAAGGTGACAAATGTTATTTGAAAATTGAAGCAGTGTTCAGACATTTGTAGTTTTGTGAGTAAAAATCATTATTTCACTTGAAATACTCCTTAAACATGTTTTTCAAATTTCAGATATTTAATTTTGCGTTTAAAGTTTGAAATAATGGATCAGATCATTGAACAAATACTTATTTGAAATAATGTGAAAATTATTTTAAAAGTGTCATGACATGTTTAAGATTACATGATTTTTTAAAAAAAAAAGCTTTTTATAAGTACCAAAATCCTTTCTTTCTTAATTAGTCAAGTACCATCATGTGTTATATAAAATGAAAGTGGGTGGAGTATTAGGAGTGAGTACTTTATTCTGGATGTTGGGTACACAAGGATGGGTCCTGTGGTCTTGTTTTGTCTGAGAATGATGTCCACGAAAACACCATCATTGAAGCCCATGATACTAGACTTTGGTACAAAAAGATTAAGCCATGGATGAGGAACATCCCACAGTCCTTTCGATTGCAGCTTTATCTCCCCCGCTTTTACTCTATTCAGAAAATCAACAAAGGTTGTTTCTTTCTTGAATATGTGGCCAGACAGAAAGTTCAACCCTTTCATCATCTTGTGCAATTCCTGTATAAAAGCATATATTCATATCATTAAATGGTCAACAATATTAATTTGTGTTGAAAACAATTAAATCATTAAAAGTATTCCTCTTTTACGACTTAACCTTTTAGATGAAATGGTCTCAGGCATGAAATACTTCAATAATATGGCATTAGGGCAGCCACCCGTTATCAAAGATGTTTTTCACGTGCTTTGCATTAGAAAAAAATTCAAGCCCGCACGTGAGGAAGCATGTTGAACACATAATTTAGTGAACGGTTAAAGAAGTGATCACACACTTCAATGATTTAATACATGTTATTGTCAATTACAAGTGGCCTATTTTTCATGTGATTTAAGCATTGAGCTATATAGCTCGTTGCAACTGGCAAGAGCTATATAGTATGATAATTATCTTCCCCCATTATTTGAAATCGTACATTTTAGTAACCTGAGAAGGAATTAACTAATTGCATTATTGTATTGATTGCTTGTACTGTTGTACATATTAGTTATAGGTTGAAGAAGTTGTACAGTAGTTAGAGTTGGCTTTTGTAAGTTAAGTTAATCAAGGTTAGAGTCAGCTTTAGCTCGTTAAGTAACTTAATCAAGTTGGTTATTGTGTAGTTAGTTTACACACTATATAGTTTGTGGAGTTGGATATTTTTGTTGTAAGCTCATTCCCTGTAATTCAGAATTGCTGTGTAGCACGAAATGTGATTTTCCTCTCTTATTCTTATCAATCATTCTTCTTCATTTTTTAAAAAAAAATCCGTTATGAGGTGACAGATCTAGTAATACGTGGTACAAAAATTAAAATAAAAAGTATTAAATGGTACGTACCTCATCAACTGTATTAGCAGTGTGATCATCATAGTACTTGACCATTTCCAAACAGTAGATAATGCCATATTTGGATATCAAGGAAAGTATTTTAGATTGGTTGGAATGTGAGAAAAAGGAAGATCTCCAATTATTTGGAGGACTTTGATTCATCATAAGAGAGCCTTCCACATAGTCCATGCCATCAATGGAGATGAGTTGTTCTTGATCACTTGTGAATTTTGAAAAATCAGCATACAACACTCTGACCCATTTCACCTGCAAGCAGAAAATAAAAAAGAATCTATAGAAAATCTACACTCAACAAGAAAAAGGACATGAAAATCTTTGAAGAATAAAAGACACAGTACTGTTGTTGGTGCTTTCTCTAAGACAATTCTTGCTCTGGTTATGATTCCAAACTGGCCTAGACCTCCTAAAACTGCAAAAAACAGCTCTGAATCCGTGTGCTTGGAGCAAGTCATAAATTCCCCTTTACCTGAAATAAACACAAAAAACAAGATATTGGACATTCTGTTGGGAGTTTTTGCTCTATGGTACTTTATAAAGCAGTACGAGAAGTATATAACTATTACAAGTATTCGAAAGGATAAACAAAGATTCAATAATTCAACTATAAATCTGAAAATTACAATAGAACCACAAAACTGAAATTACAGTTTTGTTGAAGACGGAAAAATGGAAAGCTGTTTTTCTTTGAGTCGAGTGTGGCACTCGTCCTTAAGACAATATTGCCCCGTATGTATCCTTTATACGTCCTGGACAATTTGTCTCCCAAGATAAAACAGCAATGGAATACTTGAGCAAAGGAAACTCAAATGCTACCGTGAAGAATATTGAGTAACGAAATGATGCTTGGAAGTTGTAGGAAGAACTGTTTTTTGGTTGTGTATTTTCGTGTAGCATATCTGATGTAAGTCTTAGTTCTCAACAATGGTGTAAGGGGGTGTTTATATAGGTGAGGAAGAGACAGAAAACTGCCTCCATAACAGCCAAATAATGGCCATTATGGAGGTAGTAAAGCCACCAACATAAATGGATAGAAAGACCAACGGATTGGCCATTATAGGAGGAGTAATTCAGCCAAAATAAATGGCTGAATTGAGTGCTTGGCGTTTCTGCTTTGACTGTCCAAATTCTGACGTTCTGGAAACTTTAGGGACCAAACTGTATATCTGGAAACTTCTGGGATCAAACTGTACTTCTGGCAAAGTTCTCTGGCCCAAAAAGATAATATCAGAAGGCCCACGGCCCACGGCCCGTGACCCGAGAACCCGAAACCGGACGGGCGGGCGGCGGTGCGCGTGTGGTCTTTCCTCGAACCGAAGCACATCTAGGTCCTCCCTCCTTTAAACACATGGGATACCCCTTGGGGTCCCAAACCCCAAACCAATTTCGAGTTTTATATACACAACAATTCTTTCTTCCTCTACCGATGAGGGAGAATTGATCACACACCACACTTTTTCCTGCTTCAAACACCTTACTTCGTGAACCAATATCTCTTTCATTTCTCAATGAAATTTGACGATTCTTGGCCCTACGGTTATCTACGTACTTAGTACATCATGCATGTGTGAAGAACCGGATTCTCCAACATACGTTACACTAGTGTTTAAGCCGTTAAAGTTGGTCGGTCGCAACTCCCGCCAAAGGCTAATTTCCAACACATTCCATATATACATGCAAAGGGGCTGAGTAGGTAGGCTTGACCCCCTCAATCGGAAATTACAGTCTATATACGAGATTAAAATTATATTTTATGTATATATAGTAGAGGTGAACCCTCTCAACCTTTTTTTATGTATTTACTTATTTATATTTTTTAACCCCACTACAAGAAGAAATATATTTACCAATAATATTTTTAGTTGTCATATGTTGGATGTTGTTGCCAAAAATACTTTTCGCAACAAAAATTGTTGCATGTCGTTGCAATAACCTCCGATGCAAACAAATTTCGCAACAACATATTAAATTTGTTGCCATGTACGTTTTTTTAGCAACAATACATTAAATTTTTGTTGTCGTTTATGTTTTTTACTAAAATTTTGTTGTCAATTCTATACCTTGCAGTGTCTCTTAACGAAAATTCTTACTCTGCCATTGATGATGCAATTACAATTGATTTATCTTTATCCAGCTGATAAAATAAGTATGCAAATTAAGTACTATTTTATTATCTTATAATAAGGTACCTACAAATTTGGGACGAAGAAAAACTTAGCTTTCAGAAGCATCAGGGATATTAGTCACATCTTTTACAAGGAAAAGCAAAACTGATAATTGGATTTTGATTTACTTTAGTTTCCTTTAAAAAAACCTTATACGGTGGACCCCCAAATATGACATGTTAATAACCTTAACTAGGTTTTGGAAGAGGCAATCGCCACATTAATATTATATACGCTACCTTCCAAGGAAATTACCAAAAAGTAATGTAAAAGGAAGAGGAAATTACAAAAGAATAATATTTCTTCGAGGTTTAACTTTTACTCCCTTTGTCCCATTTGTATAGCAAATATTACTGAGGAATTAAAATATTTTTCTTTACTGTTATTTTCTCAAACTTTTTTCTATACTATACACTTTATTTATGTTACATTATTTTCTTATTAGTTTATTCAAGAATTGCACATGTTTATATCTGGAAACATCTAATTATATGTAAACTTTTCATTTTACTTCTAATGAGAAGCTTTTATAGTCACACAAATACCATGACATATTTAAAACCGCAAATTTCAAAAGTCTTATAATAGCCACCCAAATTATGAAATATTTAAGATCATATATTTCAAAATGCCTCAATTTAATTAAATTTTGTGTTGAGTCAAACTATGTCATATGAATTATAACGGATTAAAAATGAATTATTATTAACTAGGTTGACTTACTTCCTCCGATTCAATTTATGTGACATAGTTTGTATCAACTGGAAGTTTAAGAATTATGAGAATTTTTAAAATTTGTGGTCTAAACTATGTTGTAGCATTTTTATGGTTATAAAACTTTTGAAACTTGTGAAATTGAACATGTCATAACATTTATGTAGTTTTTAAAATTTAAATCCATTCACCTAGGCTGTACTAGCGTATGGTGATGAGGGGTTTGGCCCATGTGTAGTTGTTATAGTTTCTTATTAAGGGTAAAACTAAATAATTATTTTCAAAAGTGTATCATTCTTTTTAAACAAACAAAAAAGGAAAGTATCTATATAAATTGGAACAGCAGGAGTAGTACTTTTCACACTTAGACGGAGGGACTAATTATTCGTGTAAATGTAAGTGTATTTAATTGGGAAATTGGCATAAATGATTGTCACTAAAATAATAGCCATTATATATATATATTTTGTGTATTAGTGTATGATATATATTTTATACATAATTTAATATATATTTAACTAGCGGTGGTAATTATTTTCGCCAAGCAGCCAAATATGTTAAAAGCCCTTATTTAATTTTACCTGTGATAACATCCATTTCAAGAACATTATTAATCTGAGGACCATAGCGAAAAGTTTGGCCACTTATCCCAGCATTAGAGAGAGTTCCTCCAACAGAGAGGTACAAATAATCGGTCCACGAGACAGGTGCAAGGCCATACTCCAGAGTTGCATGCAGGACATCAACCCAAAGCTGCTCACCTCCCACATCTGCATAACCAAACCCTAAAATAGGGTCCCAAGAAACCCTAATTCCATTAATATTATTATTATTATTCAAAAAATTCATGACCACCACAACTCCATTTGGTGCCATGGCCTGTCCCCTCACTGAATGTCCATGCCCTCTCGCCGCGATGCCAAAAGGAACGGAAACGCCATTATTGGAGAAGTTAACGAGCTTAACAATGTCATCAGTGGAGGAAGGGTAAAGAACTGCAGCTGGGATTTCTTGAACAAGTTTTCCGAAATCAGTAGAAGTTGCCAGTGTGGCATCATCTGAATCTGCACTAATTATAAGGCTTGTTTCAATATAAAGTTGGGAAAGAACTTCATATGGCTTTAAGTGTAAATTCCCTATGATGGACATGACTAAATGGCTAATGATGAAGAAAATAATTAAGTAACATGGGGAATAAAGTTTAGCCATATATATTAGTACTCCAATAAGACTATAACATAAAGGGGTGGAGTGGTGGGGGGGGGGGTGTGAAGGAGAAGAACAAGTTGGTAATTGGGAAGAAACAGAAGCTGTATATGTATACATATGGAGAGTAAGAGCAGTGCACAATATAGGAAATATTTGATAGCTTTATTATGGGGGAGAAAGTTAGGATAGGACATGATTATTTTGCTTCTGACATATTTTGGACTTCATGTTGAAAACGTCATTGACTTTCCTAAATATGTGGGATGAAGATGAGATTAAATTTCACCTCTCGTCCAGGATTGCCAAAGGCCACACACGTATTTGTTTGTTTGTTTGTTTTTCTTTTTCTTTGAAAAAGTTTCTTGTCGCCGGGTGTATTTGTTAGTCTGACAAGACCAAATTAAATAAACACGTTAGCTTTTGCATTAGTTAAAAGGTATCTTCCGCTTTGATTGAGATCCACTAGTATTGTTAGATGGAAAAGGTCTCCAGTTAAACTTTTGTTTGTTATATCCGATTAAGGAAATGTCACAATCACAATTAAGTACGCAATAGGGAAATAACGTACTGTTCTGATGATATAATATTTGGAAAAGGTTGAAAAATGTCTTTAATACTGGATAAAGATATTATTTTAATCTAGATTCTAAATGTTGATTCATATCAATTAATTCTAGGTAAGAGAGACCCATACAAATTAATCATGTGTCAGAAATCAGATTTGAACTGGTGACACGAGGATTTTCAGTCCTCTGCTCTACCAACTGAATCTCGACTATTTCCAATGTAGTATCCTCATTTTATTAGAGAACCGGGGTCTATATCAATTAAAAGGACAAAAGTTGATTAATTTTTTTTATCAAAGCCGGAGAATTTCTTCGATATTCAAAAAGATGACTTTGTAAGTTTCAGTATGAGTATTTGTATTGATCGGAAATCATTCAACTAGGGATTCCTTGCTCAAAGATGTTCATTTCTATGTGTATCATATATATCACAATATTTGTGATAAGAGAAAGCCATTTACGCTCAAATCCATTTCTAAAAGAATGGAGTGAATGAGAAAGATAAAGAGTTTGGAAACGTTAAGGAAAGGGGGTCGGATAAATAAATGGGGAGTTATAAATATTTTTCTTTCATTTATTAGATTAAATTTGTCTCTTCTTCCACCTATTGAATTATAAATGCCATTTGATGGTTTTCGTTGGGTTGTTGTACGCAGCGGATATTGAAAACTTGTTTCAAACCCAACAAACGTAGAACTGTTTGACTATAGGGTAATTTAAAACTGTAAACATAAGACTTGAATGGTATTTACATGTTTACAATATCTGGATTCTTTATCAACTATGGGTGCGCACGTGAATGCCCTTTCGATTGCAAGCTCCAAGCTTCCATGTATTCTTCCTTTGGAAAGCTAGGAAATCCGACAGAGGTTCGAGAGAGTGTTTTGATTCTGAGTCTCTAAGACTTAAAATAATGATATGAAAATCAAGTGTCATGAATAATGAAGTGTAGGTCTGTATTTATAGGTAAAAAATTAGGTCAAATAGGATTAGGGTTTGACCTTGGGCCTGGCCCAAAATTTGAGACAGATTAGGTCATGGCGCCGCAACCCTATGGTGTGGACGCCGCGACACTGACGAAGCCGTACACTGTCTCATTTTATTTTCCGCACATTCTTAATTAAATCCAAAATCCAATTTTGACTTAACTAAAACAATCATTATTCATTTAAATATCTCGATTCTAAATCGAATATTTAATACTCTCTCAATACATCCTTAGCTCGAAAAGACAATCGACATAGTGTGACCCTACAAGCCTTCACATATCGACATTAATCAAATTAAGGTATATGCGGAACTCCTAGACGGCGTCGCAAGACGAACTCAATATGTGAAGTACGTTTACATGAATCCAGTAAACTTAACCTCTATGTGGTAAGATAAAATCCTTTCATTCACGACACACCCGATCAAGCTTAGGATTTGTCAAGTGTCTATCCAAATGGCTTAATCATTGTATCTCATCTATATTAGTTGACAACTAGCCCATATTCTAAATATGTCTATTGTGTTGGCCAACGACTTAGTCAACCTAATATCACTGAGAAGCTTAGTGTTCTCTCGAATATATATTTGAGGAATGAATCCTAATCTTGGCTCAACTACCACCTTTAATCCACATCGTAATGTACCCAATACAAGCCGTATCTCAACTTATAAGGCATTTGAGCTTAGGACAAGATCAAAGTATATTACTTTGTAGACAAGGTGCGCATTGACCTCAAGTCTAAGGACTTCTATCTTCCACACACTGCTCATAGTTTAGACAAGTATAACAAACAATATATCAGCAAGGTATACCAATACTTCCAAAGTATCCATGTGTCCATCACGAGTAGCCATTACTCATAGCAGGTGAGACATACTACATCCTCTAAGGATGTGATGTAGACCACATGTCGACTTATCACATATTATCGATATCCCATTCTAGATGATCATTAGTCGAGGCTATTTTAAGAGTTACATTATAATATTAAATATCTCACATTATTAATAACAACATAACCTCTAGAGATGCATATTATAGAATATTATAAACAATCAACTAATAATTTAATAATTGCAAATGCCAAAGTATTAATCTCCATTAATAATAATACGAATGTGTATAAAGTATATTTGTCCTAATACAGATTGTCTCTAGGATATACATATACTTTCAATCTCCCACTTGGCCTAGAGCCAATCTCCAATATATCTAATGTCCATATTCTCAAAATGACCATTATGTTTGACTAAGCTTAATGGTTTAGTGAATGTGTCAGCTAGATTATCGTCTGTGGGAACATAGTCTAATCTAATCTTTTCAGTCTCCACCATCTCCCTGAGTATGTGGTACTTCCTTGGTACATGCTTGTTTTTGTTTGTTGATCTTGGTTCCTTAGCCAGTGCAATTGCACCAGTGTTGTCACAATAAATAGTTATTGGACAACTGGCACTCGGAACTACCCTTAGTTCCTTCAGGAACTCAGAAATCGCAACAACTTCCGATCCAGCAATGTACTCAGCTTCTGTTGTCGAATCATCAGTTGTAGCTTATTTGAAACTTTTCCAGCTCACTGCTCCACCATTGAAAATGAACGTGTACCCAGACTGAGATTTGAAGTCATCAAGATCCGTCTGGAAGCTAGCATCAGTGTACCCAGTAGCAGCTAGCTTTTCTTCCCCACCATAGACTAAGAAGTAATATTTAGTTCGTCTAAGATACTTAAGAATACTCTTGACTGCTTTCCAGTGTTCTTCCCCAGGATTCTGCTGGAATTTGCAAGTCATACTAAGTGCAAAGGCCACATCTGACCTAGTACAGGTCATGGCATACATGATCGATCCTATAGCCGAAGCATATGAGATCCTCTTCATGCGTTCAAGTTTTATTACATTAGAAGAACTGTCTTTCTTAGATAACTTGATGCCTTGTCCCATAGGTAGACCGCTTTTTTTTTTGGAATTTTCCATAGAAAAATGTCTAAGCACTTTGTCTATGTAGATTGACTGTGACAGCCCCAACAATCTATTAGGTCTATCTCTATAGATCCTAATTCCCAGAATGTAGCAGGCTTCACCTAAATCCTTCATCATGAAGGTACCAGACAACCACTCCTTGACTGACTGCAGAAGAGTCTTACTGTCTCCCATTATCAATATATCATCTACATATATAATACTGAAGGCAATACTTCCATCTTTGCGTTTACTATAAACACATGGATCCTCTTTGCTTCTGACGAAATCAAATGACTTGGTAGCTTTGTCAAAGCAAATGTTCCAACTCCTCGAGGCTTGTTTAAGCCCATAAATGGACTTTTGTAGTTTGCTACAACATTTGGTTTGGACTCAAGCGAAAAACCCTCAAGTTGTTTCATATACACCTCCTCAACTAGATTATCATTGAGGAAAGCATTTTTGACATCCATCTGCCAAATATCATAGTCATAATATGCAGCTATTGCAAGCAAAATCCGAATGGACTTAATCTTAGCAACAAATGAAAAGTTTTCATCATAATCGACCCCAGGCCATTGATTATAACCTTTAGCCACCAACCTTGCTTTATAAGTCTGTACATTTCCAAATACATCGATCTTCTTCTTGAAGACCATTTGCATCATATGGGTTTAACCACAGTTGGAAAATCAACCAAGTTCCACACTTGATTTATGTAAATAGATTCCATCTCGGGTTTCATGGCTTCTTGCCATGTCTTCGAATCAATGTCCAATATTGCTTCGCTATAGGTTGTAGACTCGTCGTTATCGGGAATATTTATCTCACTGTGTGATTCCACAAGTATATTTAGTTTTTCAGGAGGACGATGAGTCCTAGTGAACCTACGAAGTTGATTGTTTTGTAGTTCAGTGCTTGGTATGTTCTGACCGTGAGAGGGTTCTTGTGTGTTGGATAATCCACTAACTTGAGAGCTTTTAGGAATATCATTTTCATGTATTTCCTGAATGAGAGGAGGTGCAACCATTGCATTTACTCCCAAAGGTTGTGTAGGAGGATCTTGCATTTCTGTATTGTTCCTCGTAACACTCCAACTGGCCAAAGGGCGTACTTGAAGTACCCAATCTTCGCCAAAAACTCCCACTGAATTCTTGCCTTGGTCATTCGGCAAGGATTCAACATCTATGTTATCTTGCCATTCTTGAATTTCTTCAAGTTCTATCTCTATGCAACTATGTTCCTTGTAGACATATTCTTCTTCAAGGAAAGTTGCGTTC
The DNA here is from genome assembly GCA_034509755.1 of Anisodus tanguticus. Lineage (NCBI taxonomy): Eukaryota > Viridiplantae > Streptophyta > Magnoliopsida > Solanales > Solanaceae > Anisodus > Anisodus tanguticus. The sequence continues at coordinate 30,656,737 of CM067544.1, read as the reverse complement.
CTCAAAACAATGACCTTACGTTCTCCAGGAAGATAGAAGTAGTATCCCTTAGTTTCTTTTGGATACCCCACGAAGTAACATTTCTCACTTTTGGATTCTAACTTGTCAGTGAGCATCTTCTCAACATATGCAGGGCACCCCCCAGGGTCTCATATGTTTAAGGGCTGGCTTCTTGCCATACCATATCTCATAGAGTGTCTTTTCTACTGACTTTGAAGAAACCCTGTTCAGAACATATATTGAGGTTTGTATAGCATGTCCCCAAAGGTATGTCGGTAGAGCTGAGAAACTAATCATAGATTATAACATATCCAATAAGGTTCGGTTTCTCCTTTTGGCAACACCATTCATCTATGGTGTTCCAGGAGGTGTCCATTCTGATTGGACTTCATGTAGCTTTAAGTAATCTAGAAAATCCTTGCTCAAGTATTCACCTCATCGATCCGATCAAATGGTCTTGATACTTATTGCAAGTTGCTTCTTTACTTCCGACTTGTACTCTTTGAACTTCTCAAAAGCCTCGGATTTATGTCTCATAAGTTACATATATTCATACCTTGTGAAGTCGTCAGTAAAAGTGATCAAGTATGAGAAACCTCCTTTAGCTTGAGTAAAAAATGGCCCACATACATCAGTATGAACCAACTCAAGCACCTCTTTGGCTCGTACACCTTTCCCAGAAAGTGGCTTATTGGTCATCTTTCCTCTCAGGCAAGATTCGCAGTTACCATAAGACTCTAAGTCAAATGGTTCGAGGTAGTCTAACTTCATCAACCTTGCTATCCTTGATTCGTTGATATGACCAAGTCTGCAATGCCATAGGTAGGTAGAGTTTCTATTACTTATCTTAGCTCGTTTATTTTGTACATTGAATATTTCTCGACTACAGTTTAGTGTATATAATCCATCCACAAGAGGAGCAGTTCCATATATAACATTATCAAAAGACAGTACTTGACTGCCATTATAAATATATGAGGAAAAAACCTCCATGTCCAAAACAGGGATAGAAATGATATTCCTCGTTAACGAGGGTACATGTAACAATCATTTAACACTAGACAATAGGCAGAAGGAAAATTTAATCTATAAGTTCATACGCGCTCAACATCCACTCTTGCTCCATTTCCAACGCGTAGGTCCACATCTCTTGGTCCAACCTTCATGCTATCAGTTAGCCCCTGCACATTAGTACAAATGTGTGAGCCACAAGTGGTATCCAATACCCAGGAATGAGAGTTATTTATACACATATTTATTTCAATGACGTACATATCTTGTCCACCAAAGGTAGAAACACCTGGTGTTTTTCCTCCTCCTAGTGCAATGCATTCCTTCTTCCAATGCCCCTTCTTGTTGCAGTTGAGGCATATATCCTTAGTCGGATTCACCTTCTTCTTCTTCACACCTCCTTAGGCTTCATAGCTGAGGGCGCAACGATTGCTCTGCCCTTCTTCTTCTGCCATTCCTTACCTTTCGGCTTGGGTCGGCTAGTAGAGCTCACCATGAGCACAACTTTGCCTTTGGAAGTGGAAGACTCAAAGGTCTTTAGCATGTTGTGCAGCTCCGACAGACTCACTTTCGTTCCATTCATATTGTAATTCACTATGAAGTTTTCAAAGGAACGAGGGAGAGAGTTCAGGATGACGGTGGTAGCTATGGATGACATGTGGGTATAATTTTGTGAATTCCGCACCGTACCCGCCTCAGTTGGGGCGGGTATGGGTATAACTTTCTTTGGTGGGTATGGGTATAACTTTGGCGGATAGTAGGCGGGTATGGGTATTGAAAATGTACCCGTCATGGGTAGGCGGGTAGGTGGTGGATTTGTAGTCATACCTGCCTCCCCCGCCCCGCATCCAACCGCCTACCCGCTCGCCTTATACCCGCCCCAAGCCCAAAATATTAGCAGCCCATAAGTCGTGCCTTCAGCCCATAAGTCACGACAAGTGAAAAAATTCAGAATTCTCCTCCCTCTCTCCCAAAGAAAATGAGACCGTAACAGTATTGATTCTTGACTCAAATGTTTGGGATAATTTTTAGGATTATGTTGATCACTAATTGATCACAAATGAATTGATTACAAAATATGGCAGACGGGTACAAGTGGGTATTGGCGAGTGACGGATATCCCCTTGGGTGGTGGAGCGGGTGTAGATTTAGAAATATACCCGCCTAGGTGGGTATGGATGTTTAATATTGTACCCGCTACCCGGTGGCGGGTATAAAATTTTCTGATGGGTACTGGTGCGGGGGAGAGGGTACCCGCACCCGCCCCGCCCAATTGCCATCCCTAGTGGTAGCGACATTCTTTTGTAGCTTCGTTCCAATTGAAGCAAGTCTCTCTATCAGCCCTATCATCTTCAACACATGCTGCGAGACCTGGCCCCCTTCATTGAGCTTACACTAAAAAAGTTATATCAGTAACTCATATTCCATAGTCTGGGATTGTGAGTCATAGAGACTCTTCAAGTGTTCGAGCATCTCATTGGGACCCATGTTCTATGTTGTCTCTTAAGTTCCATAGACATGGAAGACAACATCATGCACTGTGCTGAAGTGGCATCATCTAGGTCTTTTTGGTAAGCATCCTTATCAAAAGAGGCATATTCAGCAGAGTCTGTCCCAGGGACTGTTGGGAACACCGTGTCCAACACGTATTCTAATTTCTCTTGTGTCAGCACTATTCACAAATTTCTTAGCCAGTCAATGTAGTTAGCTCCAGTAAGTTTGTTTATTTCAATCAACATTTTCAATGATAAGCTCGACATCTTTGATAATCTGAAGAATTGGATAGACTGGAAATCAAACTCAAAATTGATTTCCTATTATACACATTCGTTTAGGCTAATCAACATGGTCTTTTGTTTAATTAGCTCCCACTATTTTAACATACTTCTACGACCCCATGGTAGAATACAAACCTATATTAATTAAGGTCATAATGGGCCAAGATCCAAGCCTATGCTATCTCCGCGTTTGCTTTGGCTGATAACTTTAATAACACATCTTGGTAGGTTCTAAACCAATTGCAAAACTTATTTGCAACTCTTGGTTGATCAAATATAATATTTAATCTTGCGTCCTTAGATTAGTCCGACACTTTGGCGCCAAGATTTGTCTAAGCAAGTCAATCCCATTACACGACTGCGTTTATGTATCTAAGTAAATTTGGCCTTTGTGAGCAAACACTTTGATGTAAATACCCACAAAAGTTTATCGTTTACCTTTACATTTAAAACACATCTATGAAAGTCTGGGTCCTCGTAAACTTAGAGCAAATGCTTTGGCATAAATACTCGTATCGCCGAAAATGATTTTGTACTCTAACAATTATAATGGACGACGCGTTTTAATTTAGACTTGTATTTAAAATTTTGGAGAACATTTTAATTCATGATTTTAACCAAGATCAACTCTTTTACGTCATATCCAATATGACATCTTAATATCATGCAAAACTAATGACACATATAGTTGAGAACAGTCAACCCAATAAGCATGATATAAGATGGACAATATGCTAATTATTAAATGAAAGCATTTAAACACTTAGCATATAGTTCGTATATTATTCAATAATATACAATTAATAATAATCATGTGTTAACTTATCTAAACTCTAAAATTTAAGTCTAATCCAAACAATCCCTTAAACATTTCTGATTTTAAAAACTGATTTTCAGGATATTTCTGTAAGTTCCAAATTTTCAGAATTTACAGTTTAGTCCATCAAGAATTTAAATTTTCAATTTTGAACCCCTTTAAATTCAGAAAATCCAATTTTAATTTTCAGAAAATATTTTCAGATTTTAGGGACCTGTCTGTAATTTATAGAATTTTAAATTAATTACAGATTTAGTCCAAGGGACCAAATCTGCTTTTCTAAAATTTACAGTTTGCCCAAGGACCAAATCTGATGATTTTAAAAATGTTTCTAGGGACCAAATTGTAATTCCAGAAACTTCTAAAATTTTCAGATTTGACCCAAGGGCTAAATTGCAATTTCAGAAATCGCCACTGCCCCGCCGGAACAGTGACTACCGCCACTGTTCACACCGGAACAATGATTGCCGCCACAGTTCATGCCGGAACAGTGTTCAGTTACCGTTCACTGTTCTGAAATTTTGTTTTTTAAAATTAGAGCCTGCCGAAACAGTGATTGCCGCCTCTATTTCGATTTTTTTTTTTAAATTGGAGCCTCGGTGCCTTAACAAACCCTAGGTGGCGCCGCGACGCTCCATCATGGAGTTGCGGTGCCTCTGTCTCAGAAGTACAAAATCTGCATTTCCGAAATCCTAAAACAGGTTCAGGGTCAGATTTGCTGATTCATCTTCTTTACCCTTCACTATCAAACAACACATTCATCGACCATCATCTAATCTCTTCTCGTTCTTCGCTTCAGTGCACCATGTACGCACTGAACCGGTTACGCACATTGACTTGGAAGAGTTAGATCGGAATGACTTCCTCGATTACATCATTGTTTAATAGTTTGGGAGACAAGGATGATGTGCTTTTAAGATATTAGGTTTTCAAGCTTTAAACGATATAAATCTCAGATTTAAACAAATTCTAACCTATATTATTATTAACTAATTACCTTAAAATCATACAAAATAGCCCTGACTCTTGATACCACAGTAGGTTTTCGTTGGGTTGTTGTACGCAGCGGATATTGAAAACTTGTTTGAAACCCAACAAACGTAGAACTGTTTGACTATAGGGTAATTTAAAACCGTAAACATAAGACTTGAATGGTACTTACATGTTTACAATAACTGAAATCTTTATCAACTGTAGGTGCGCACAAGAATGCCCTTTCGATTGCAAGCTCCAAGCTTCCATGTATTCTTCCTTTGGAAAGCTAGGAAATCCGACAGAGGTTCGAGAGAGTGTTTTGATTCTGAGTCTCTAAGACTTAGAATAATGATATGAAAATCAAGTGTCATGAATAATGAAGTGTAGGTCTGTATTTATAGGTGAAAAATTAGGTCAAACCGGATTAGGGTTTGACCTTAGGCCTGACCCAAAATTCGAGACAGATTAGGTAATGGCGTCGCGACCCTATAGTGTGGAAGCCGCGACACTGACGTGGCCTTACACTGTCTCGTTTTATTTTTTGCACATTATTAATTAAATCCAAAATTCAATTTTGACTTAATGAAAACAATCATTATTCATTTAAATATCTTGATTCTAAATCGAATATTTAATACTCTCTCAATCCATCCTTGGATCGAAAAGACAATCGACATAGTGTGACCATACAGGCCTTCACATAACGACATTAATCAAATTAATGTCAACGCGGAACTCCTAGACGACGCCGCAAGACGAACTCAATATGTGAAGTACGTTTACACGAATCCAGTAAACTTAACCTCTATGTGGTAAGATAAAATTCTTTCATTCACGACACACCCGATCAAGCTTAGGATTTGTCAAATGTCTATCCAAATGGCTTAATCATTGTATCTTATCTATATTAGTTGACAACTAGACCATATTCTAAATATGTCTATTGCGTTGGGCAACGACTTAGTCAACCTAATATCACTGAGAAGCTGAGTGTTATCTCGAATATACATTTGAGGAATGAATCCTAATCTTGGCTCAACTACCACCTTTAATCCACATCGTAATGTACCAAATACAAGTCGTATCTCAACCTATAAGGCATTTGAGCTTTTAGGACAGGATCAAAGTATATTACTTTGTAGACAAGGTGCGCATTAACCTCAAGTCTAAGGACTTCTATCTCTCATACGCTGATCATACTTTAGACAAGTATTATAAACAATATATCAGCAGGGTATATCAATACTTCCAAAGTATCCATGTGTCCATCACGAGTAGTCATTACTCGTAGCATGTGAGACATACTACATCATCTAAGGATATGATGTAGACCATATGTCGACTTATCACATATCATCAATATCTTATTCTCGATGATCATTAGTCGAGACTATTTTAAGATTTACATTATAATATTAATATATCACATTATTAATAACAATGTAATCTCTAGGGATGCATATTATAGAATATTATAAACAATCAACTAATAATTCAATAATTGCAAATGCCAAAATATTAATCTTCATTAATAATAATAATACGAATGTGTATAAAGTACATTTGTTCTAATACAGATTGTCTCTAGGACATACATATACTTTCACCCTTAACATATTAAAAATGACTAAAAAATGATCTCCTTAAATTTATCCCTAAAGTTATATTTAGGCTTGAATAGCCCTTTTATTAACCATAAAATTATATGACATTTAATTTAATAAGAAATCTTTATTGACAAAATACATAAATTGCACCATGAACTATACCCAAAAAGTTGAGTTCATACTCTAATTAATCGGGCGACCTATTACCCCCAAATCATCTAAAAAGTGTATTTCATGCCCGTGATACACATATAAGCAGTTGCGCAAGAGGAGATGTTATACACTCATGCCACGTCAGAAATCTTCAAACTTTTAATTTTATATTTGTTTTCTTTTCTTTATAATTTGAGATTTTAATATTAATTATATTTAAATTAATTAATCTCTAATTAATCATTAAAATCGTTCAATAGTTATATCTTCTTCATCACTAAACCATCTCACCAACCCATCTCACCGGAAACACCATACTTGCCGCCGCCACCACCAATAATTATATCTTCTAAAGTTATCATTTTATTATTATTTTCACAATTAATTGTACTTATTAATTATGACTTTTTTTCTTTTGTCGAAAAAATCTAACAGAAACAGTATTAGATGTCGCCGGCCAGTTGTTCATCAAAATTTGCTACAGTGATGACTGCTGTTTTTGGTGAATTCGGAGTTGTGGTTGAAATTTGAGGTTGATTCTTGTTGGGTTGAATTCGTCCTGAAATTCCGCATGGGGATTGAGGTCCGGCGGCCTGAAGTGGCGGAACGCTGGCTGAGGCTCCCTGAACCTTTTAATTAAACAATTTTGTGGCAGCAAAACTTCTGTGCCCATTTTTACTTCTAAAAAGGAAAGGGAAATTAATATCTTTACAAATAAATACCCAAGAAAGAAAGATTTTAACAAATGAAAAAATATAGGGTATTATTTAATGAAAATTTAAGAAAGAAAAAGGTTTCGTCTTCCTGGATTTTCCGATTTCTTCAAGGAAGGAAAGAGAGAAAAATTTCTATGTCTATATTTCCGCTATGTAATTAAGAGATTTTGTTTCAATGAAAAATTGGTATGGGAGAAAAGGTGACTTGATATGGTTATTTTCTAGGGTGGACGTCGTCGCCGGAGATGAGGTGGTCGGAGCTCTGGCAGTGAAATGAGCTCGTGAGATAAGGGAAAATGAGGAAGAAAGCCGTTGGCGTGGTGAGATTATAAAAAAATCTGAATTTTGTAATAAATACTCATCTTTTTTAATTATTTTGATAGTATGTGACACATCAACTCTGAAGAAGGTATTAAATATATTTTTTAAATGATCAAGAAGATAATAGATCGCTTATATAGTTAGAGATATCGACTTTTCGTGTATAATTCAGATGTCATTTGATGTATTTTTTCATCTTTATTTATTGATCCATATCAAATTTTGACACAATTTAAAAGGACCAGACTCATCCATAAAGCAATCCAACACAAAATCCATATATTTAAGCAATAAAATTACCTCTAGTAATTTATGTACCAACATGTTAATCTCTTTGGTATGCTTCCGAGATTTTCTTCTTTCTTTCCCATCAGATATCACTTTCACTCGGAAAGCAAATTTTCAGTTCTAATACTCTCTCCGTCCTAATTTAAGTGTCTTACTTTCTTTTTTGATCTGTTTCAAAAAGAGTGTCTTTTTCTATAGTTAGTAAATTGTTCAATACACCATCTTACCTGACAAGTTTAAGACCACAAGATTTAAAGTACTACATACATTTTTAATTTAAGACTACAACATTAAAAGGTCTTCATTTAATTTTTAAACTCCATGCCTCTTTGTTTTTTAAACTTTATGTCAAGTCAAACTAAGACACTTGAAATAAAATAGAGGGAGTATGTAAGAACATTTTTTGACCCTTTTCCGTATAGTCTTTACTCTCGTGTATCTTTCGATTAAGAGGAGAAGAATCCTTGTAGAGTTCTAGACTATTTCAGGAACATTATTTTTACAACAGCAGCAATTCAAGTATATCTAGGCTGCATTTGCAAATGTACTGAAGATAGAGCAAGGAAGTAACTGAAAATCGCTTTACATATATGTGAGTAACATTATAAGTCTAAGCTAAAAACAAGGGAAAATGTCATATTTACCCTCATACTTTGATAAATAGTTTATATTTATTCTTAGTAAGTTTTTCTATCAAAAAGTATCCTACAGTTAACAAAGTTATTTAAAATAACACTAGCCCTAACGGACTGCCACTGTGCCATCGCCACCTCATTAAAATTTGCCACCTAAAATCCTAATTACCATTTTTATTAATTTATACTAAATTAAATTAACCCGTCCCCAAAATAAACCCGACCCATAACCCACAAACACTAGCCCATAGTAAACCCATACCCAATTCAGCTTCTTCACCTTCATTTTCATCATCTACAAATTGTCGAGCGTTTAATGTTTTAAAAAAACCAGGTTTACTAATTGTCATAGTTACTTATTTAGTCCCTGCTTAAAACTAAGAAATTGAAAATTTTACCAGTACAAAATCTGTAAGTTGATATTTCACCTTTGCTTCCATTTTTTATACTTATTCCTCCATATTAATTCACAAAAAGAGTAAATCTTGAACGAAAGGTCCTGACCATCATCAACATCTTCTTCCTAAAACAACCAGAAACACAAACAAAGAAAAAAAAAGGAAGGAGTAGTCTACAGTTAAAGAGAAGAAGCTGGTTGTGCTATTTTTACAGACTGTTGGAGAGCATAACAATCCAGAAAACTCTCCAGTTTTTTAATTTTTCAGTAGATTTAATCAAACCAACCGGCAATCGAATCCAAGTTCATGAAGCAACCTTTAATGGCGGAACAACTGGTCCTTCAAGTTTTAGCTCATATCACGCCAACACCAATATCCAGAAATCAGAACGAGCTCAACAATTTAATCCCACAAAATATTATTTTCAACATATTCAATCGATCGAGTCGTATGGGTCGAACTATTTCAGCTCCTTCAAAGATTTCCTGCACCAACCAATTTTCAGTAGATTTTAGGATTTAATTTGGTGGGTTATGGGTCGGGTTTATTTTGGGGACGGGTCAATTTAATTAAGTGTAAAATTAATGAAAAATGTTGATTAGGATCTTAGGTAGCAAATTTTAATGAGGTGGTCATGACACAGTGGCAATCCGTTAAGACTAAGGATATTTTAAATAATTTTGTTAACGATAGGGTAGTTTTGATAGAAAAATTTACTAAGGATAAATATAAATTATTTATCAAAGTAAAGGAGTAAATCTTATCCTTTTAAAAAAAAAAAGGGTCATCCGACGTTACTTCCCAAAATATTTTCCTAATATATGCGTTGTTTATATATATATATATTTTTAAAAATCTTTTAAATACACATACGACGCTACCATTTAAATGAGCCTTGAGGAATCCCACCAGCCATCAGTCTATCTTCAAGTTTGGTGGATGATTTGCTGCATCAAATCTTTGTTTCCTCTAGTTTGAGTTAAATAGATAGTTACGTTTTTCAAAACATATTTCTTGGAGGTCAAACTAAAAAAGACTAAGCAAACAAATTAAAAATGTAATGCCTTATAATCTCCTTCCTCGATTCAGAGCTTCAATCAGCTTAAGGTCAATTTAAGGTCCACAACTCCAATAGGGGAAATTAGAAGAAAGGTGAGGAATTGTACGCACATGTTTATTGTAGTTATTCGAAAAGTGAAAGAGACTAGTATATATATTTTACCCCTATATTCGTGATTTAGAATAGTAATAATTGAATTTGTTTTAGTGGTTCAAGGACACGCAAATTATAGTGACCAAATGATATGTTCTTGTAATCAAAATAATAAACGTAAGTAGTAAATAATGAAATAGCAAATAAAAGAGAATGAATGAATATTATTAAGTTGTTTCCGGCGAGATCGTCTGATGAAAAGAAGGTCGTGAACTTAAGTTTTCAACATGAGCTGCGAGGTGATTTGCTAGGAGTGTCAAAGATTGCCAACCATCATATGGTGACATGCTTAATATGGAGTGGAGTCGAAGACTAGACTTAAAGATCCATGAAGGAAACATTTTTTCGGCTTTTATGTAGGTTTTGGCCGAGACCACCTTTTAGCTTATTTTAATTCCTAGCTTAATTACTAGATCTCCTTATAGCTTAATTACTATGCCATGTCATAAGATAAGATGAACCATCTAGAAGGAGAAGCTTCCAATGTTCCCCAATGAGGTAATTCATGAACTTGCTAGTTCATGCACTTATCTACATGGGTGACACAAAAGGGTGGCCTAGAGAACATGAAGAGTTGAATCTTTTCCCTTCTCCCAAATCGGTTGAACCTCTCCCCCTTTCCCGTTCTGCCTAGATGCACTTTTATGTCTATCTTGTTACCTATTCTAGAATGTTTAGAACTAGTATAAATAGGGGATATAGTTGATGAAATGAGACATTGAATTTTTATGAAATATATTTGAGTTTTCTCAAACTTTGCTAAGTTATTCAACTTTTGTGTTGTTATCTTAGTTGGTCCTTTTGTAGTACAAACCCTAGGTGTAAGTCTAGTTAGAACTTTTGTGATCTAATTATACCCAAGTCAAGGTTCTATTCAGTTACTTTGTCACAAACACATTAGAAGGTCATCTCGGCCTACATCACCTTACCAGTACCCGAACTTGTCTATCAATTTCGTGCCCAATCATTGTCCAAACTGTCTAATCCCTTTCACCCCAATACACTACAACACTTCGCAAACCTACACCAAAAAGGTTGTTAACCAACTACACCACCATCCTCACCGGGTTCAACCTTCGTACCTTACTGTCCCGATCAGTTTTTGCCACCTTACCACCATCCAACCACCAAATACCAACCACCAACATAACCTACAACCTGTCTAGTTTATCCTCTTAAACCGCCTTGGCCCCAAACCACCTAAGGGCACCCGTACACCTTCTACAAACCTAAACTGTCCGAAAACTATCCTATTCCACCAACCTCCATTTGGCTCCCATACTTGTGTCCGTCCAGCCCCAAACCAACTCCGACCAACCTAACCATACAATCTCCTCCTTATATACATCAATCTGGTATCAAAGCAACATTTTCCCGTCCCACGCCTTGACAATATGGCTAACATAAATGAAGAACTTCGGAGGATCATAAGTGACCTTATTGCGGAACAAATGCCAATCTTGAGAAAAGAGTTTGCGGAGTGTGCCATGATTAATGATGCCGAGTCTGGGGAGGAGGTTGCATAATATAACCAGAGCAATGAAAGGGAAGATGTCCAAGACAACCCGAGGCATGAAAGGGAATATGACCGAAGTCTACGGTTTGATCTTCCAACCTTTGAAGGAAATATGGACCCGGAAGAGTTTCTTGAATGGTTGAGGGCCATTGAAAGGCTTTTCGAATACAAGGAATATGATGACCACAAGTGTTTTAAGTTTGCTACGTTGAAGTTGAAGGAATTCTCTTTTGTGTGGTATGAAAACCTCAAAACAAGCCGGAAGAGGAATGGGAAAATCAAGATTGAATCTTGGGACAAACTAAAGAAACATTTGAAGAAGAAGTTCTTGCCAAGGGAGTATGAACAAGTCCTATACCTCAAGCTTACCAAACTTCGTCAAGGAGTTCTTAAAGTTGAGAAATACGTTCGAGAGTTCGAGAAAGTCACATGATTTGTGACTTAGAAGAAAAGGAGGCTCAAAGGATTGCACGATTTATTGGAGGCTTGAACGTGGTGATTCAAGAGAAGGTCGAAGTTGCAACATACAACACATTTGAAGACGTATGTCACTTAGCACTCAAGTTTGAAAAACAATAAAAGAAAGGTACCCCAAAATCCAATGTAAAGCCCACTAATGTTAAAGAAAAGGGCAGCACCGCTTTTACTAACCCATTGTATAGCCAAGAAAGTGTAGAGAAAGATAAAGAAAAGAAAGTAGAGGTTACAAAGGGGTAGATAGAAGTAGAAAAAAGTGTTTTAAATGTCAATGATTAGGACACTTTGCAAATAAATATCCTAACCCTCGGGTAATGACTATCAAAGAGTATCAAGATTGTGGAGATTCCTTTGTTATTGAGGAACCTGAAGTCAAGGAGGTCATAGAGGAATATGTTGATCTTACGAAAGAGGGTGAAAGTTTAGTACTCCGACATGTGTTGAGTGTTCAACTGAAGAACATGAGGAGACACAAAGAGAGCAACTATTTTACACTCGATGCAAGGTAAATGACAAGGTATGTAATATGATCATTGATGGAGGAAGTTGTTCTAATGCGGCCTCCGTGGAAATAGTGGAAAAATTAAAGTTGCCTACCCGCAGCTATCCTAAATCATATGCTCTCCAATGGTTGAACAAAGACAAAGGGCTAAAGGTAATGAAACAAGCTTTTGTTAGTTTTCAGGTTGGTCAATATGGAGATGGGATATGGTGTGACATCCTACCTATGGATGCTTGTTATATTTATTGGGTCGACCATGGTAATTTGATAGGAAAGCGCAACATAATGGAGAAAACATGTCTATTCTTTTCAAAAGGATGACAAGAAGGTCCGGTTGATACCATTGTCACCTAGTGAGGTGGAGAAAATGAAGATCCAAAATGCCAAGAACCACAAGGAAAAGTCCGAGGCCCTCTTGCTTAATGCATCGAAGATAGAAGAGGAGTTAAAGAAGGGGAGTCTTATATATGCATCGGAGATAGAAGAGGAGTTAAAGAAGGGGAGTCTTATATATGCATCGGTGTGCAAGGATAAGAAGAGTCTTATGGGAGATGCGATTGAAGATGCCGACTTGAAGGAACTCTTGAAGAAATTTGAAGATGTATTTTCGGATGATCCTGCACCTGGATTACCACCTATTGGAGGTATTGAACATGCTATAGATTTGTTCCAGGAAGTTCATTACCTAATCGTCCAGCCTATAGATGCAATCCGGAATAGGCTAAGGAGTTGCAAAGACAAGTGCAAGAATTACTAGACAAAGGCTTTGTGAGCCTTAGTCCCTGTGTGATACCCGCCTTGTTGGTGCCAAATAAATATAGGACTTGGCACATGTGTATTGATAGCCGAGCGATCAATAATATCACTGTGAAGTACATATTTTCTATGCCGAGATTGGATGATCTTTTGGATGAATTGAGTGGGGCCAAATTGTTCTCCAAGATAGATTTGAGGAGTGGCTACCATCAAATGAGGATACGAGAGGGAGATGAATGGAAGACGACTTTCAAGACCAAGTATGGTTTGTACGAATGGCTTGTGAGGCCATTTGGATTGTGTAATGCTCCAAGCTCTTTCATGAGGCTCATGCACGAGGTACTACGACCATTCATGGGTAAATTTATTGTGGTTTACTTAGATGATATCTTAAATTATAGTCAAGATAGGAAATCTCACTTGTCGCATGTAGAAGCTTTATTTGAATAGTTAAGAGATGTAAAGTTGTATGGCAAGTTAGAGAATTGTGCTTTTATGATTACTAGTATCCCATTCTTAGGATACATAGTATCATCCGAGGGCATTCATATGGATCCATCCAAAGTGGAAGCTATCCAGAGTTGTCCCGAGCCTACGAATGTAAGTGAGGTAAGAAGTTTTCATGGCTTGGCTTCTTTTTATCATCGTTTCATTCGAGATTTTAGTACCCTTGTTGCCTCTATCACTGAACTAATGAAAAAGGGTGAGTTTAAATGGTCTCAAGGAGCACAAAGAGCTTTGGAAACCTTGAAGGGAAAGTTATGTGAAGCACCGACTCTAGTTATTCCAAACCTTGAGAAGCTATTTGAAATTGAATGTGATGCTAATGGAATTGGTGTTGGTATCATCTTGATTTAAGACAAACGACCCATTGCTTTCTTTAGTTAAAAATTGGGTGGTGCCTGGCTCAATTATTCTACTTATGACAAGGAATTTTATATTGTGAGATCCTTGGTCCAATGGGAACGTTATTTGAGAACGAAACCTTTTGTCTTGTATTCGAATCATTTGTCTTGGCTACACCTAAGGAAGGAATGATTTTCCAACATGAGAAAGAACAAGCTAATGCCGAGGGTGGATGATCCTTTCAAGATATTGGCCATGTTCGGGGAAAGCGCCTACAAGATAGAACTTCCGGATGAATATGGAGGTATTAGTTCAACGTTTAATGTTGGAGACTTATCACCATACATAGATGATGAGAATCTGAGGGCAAATTCTATTAAAGAATGGGAGTATGATGAAAAGAAGGCCGTGAACTTAAGTTTCCAACATGAGCCATGAGGTGATTTGCTAAGAGCGCCAAAGATTGCCAACCATCATATGGTGCCACGCTTAATGTGGAGTGGAGTTGAAGACCAGACTTGAAGATCCAAGAAGGAAATATTTTTTCGGCTTTTATGTAGGTCTTGGCCGAGACTACCTTTTAGTTTGTTTTAATTTCTAGCTTAATTACTAGATCTCCTTATAGCTTAATTACTATGCCATGTAATAAGATAAGAAGACCAAGCCAGAACCATCTAGAAGGAGAAACTTCCAACGTTCCCCAAGGAGGTAATTCATGAACTAGCTAGTTTATGCACTTATCTACATGGATGACACAAAAGGGCGACCTAGAGAACATGAAGAGTTGGGTCTTTTCCCTTCTCTCAAATCGGTCGAACCTCTCCTCCTTTCCCATTCGGTCTAGATGCATTTTTATGTCTATCTTGTTACCTCTAATAGAAGGTTTAGAACTAGTATAAATAGAGGATGTAGTTGATGAAAGGAGACATTGAATTTTTATGAAATATATTTTGAGTTTTCTCAAACGTTGTTAAGTTATTCAACTTTTGTGTTGTTATCTTAGTTGGTCCTTTTGTGGTCCAACCCTTGGTCCTTTTATGGTCCAACCCTTGATCCTTTTGTGGTCCAAACCCTATGTGTAAGTCTAGTTAGAACTTTTGTGGTGTAACAAGGTTCTATCCGGTTACTTTGTCACAAACACACTGGAAGGTCATCTCGGCCTACATCACCTTACCCACACCCGAACTTGTCTATCAATTTCGTGGCCAATCATTGTCCAAAATTCCTAATCCCTTTCACCCCAATACGCTACAACACTTTCCCAACCTACACCAAAAAGGTCGTTAACCAACTCCTCCCAAAAACATCCGAGAACCCAACCAACTACTCCACCATCCGCACCGGGTTCAACCTTCGTACCTTACTATCCCAACCAGTTTTCGCCACCTTACCACCATCCAACCACCAAATACCAACCACCAACATAACCTACAACGTGTTTAGTTCATCCTCTCCAAACGCCTTGGCCCCAAACAAACTAAAGGCACTTATACACTTTCCACAAACCTAAACTGTCCAGAAATCGTCCTATTCGACCAACCTCCATTTGGCTTCCATATTTGTGTCCGTCCAGCCCCAAACCAACTCCAATCAACCTAATCATACAATTCCCTCCTTATATACATCATCGTCGAGCAATATTGCCAAAAAAGCAAAAAACGTGAGAGCTTGTGAACTGGTATTACAATGCTGAGAATAATAAAGTAGAAATGATTAAAATCAGATGGGTACAAGTGATGGGGGAAGGGTCAAATCTATAGGCTAACCCTAAAGTATTGTTTCTGTGTATCACGTCCCTCATAATGCCCAATATCTATATGTTATAGCAGTTTATGTTATATGACACTCCAATTAT
The DNA here is from genome assembly GCA_034509755.1 of Anisodus tanguticus. Lineage (NCBI taxonomy): Eukaryota > Viridiplantae > Streptophyta > Magnoliopsida > Solanales > Solanaceae > Anisodus > Anisodus tanguticus. The sequence goes on along the minus strand of CM067544.1, from coordinate 30,640,873 downwards.
ATTAATGGGGCCGGGCCAAGCATCACACACGTGTTTGAGGAGGTTAATCAACTAGTAGCAGGCCAACTCGCTAATATGGACACGAAAGCTGAATAACCAAATAGATCTTTTGCCTTTTAAATCCCCTCCCCTATTGTCAGTTTTTTTTATTATGAGATGAACAAGATACGATAAGAATAGTCCCGTGAATAGTGTAGTACAAAAGCAGGCAGGTTTTGAAACATTGTAGAGGAAGAAACAAATTTTGGGTGTGACGAAATTAAGAAATATATGCAGAGCTTTTCACATCACATAACTTGTCGGTAAGGGGTTCAATCAAGATGATGATTTTAATGAATAATATATACATAGTACTATAGATTTTAAAGACAGCACCATTCATGATTATTTCCTTTTTTGTGTGGGTGAGGAGCAACCACACACCACCTTTAATCTCCGTGCAGGAACTATGTTGTCCCGCTGTGGATACTGACCCTTCTTACGTGTGCTCCTTTTTTCTCTCTTTTGGATCGTTTCATTTCCCTGTTAACTAAGCGACTAATGTGACACTGATGGGTGTGCCAAAGGTTTGAAGTACTAGAGTGGACGTATATCGGTTCAGTTTTATATCCGAAAAATATAAACTGAATAAATTTTTTTTTATTAAAAAAATCGAATACAACTTTAATTTTTTTTTGATATGTTCGGTTTATATGCCGAACGTATCGGATTATATCAATTTTTTCTAGTGGGCCGGGCCGGCCGGGTCGGGGAATTTTTCTTTTTAAGTTGAATTTTCAAAACTGAAATTGACATTCACACCTACACTATCATGAAATTTCGACGTTGAAATCTATTGTGTATCGTGAGATGTTTACTAAAGAAAAAGGAAAATTACAAATCGATTTGGGGAAAATACAAATTGATTGGAAAAATGGACGTTTTTCTAAAAATTGGCTGCGCCACCGGCCCCGTCTCGAAAAAATACGCAAAATAATTTTTTTTGGGTAAAACGGACATCCGAGCGCATAGTTATGACCATTTAAAGTTTTATCAATTTACAACTACTTTTTCTCCCTACATTTTATGGCAATGCTTCCGTGATATGTTAATCAAGTTCATCCGCATGCAACTTCCATAAAAGCTTCATAGATTAGCTTCAATGACTATGATTCAAGAGATAGTAGTAGCCTAAAATTTAAAAAGAAAATATATATATATATATATATATATATATATATATATATTTAATTTGATTTTTCGGTTCGGTTCGTATCCAAAATTAAAAAATCGAACCGAATCACTAAATCCTGATTCGGTTTGATTTTCAAAAATTCATTTTTTTAAAAAAAAAACCGAACCGAATTTTTTCGGTTCTCCTGGTTTTTTGCCCACCGCTGTGAAGTACTACGTAGGATTCGTAGTGATCAGCAGTGTAGTGTCAATTATTGAGAGTAGCAAGACAATAACAACTGCACTGGGAATAGGTATTTGGATTTCAGACTCAACAATCAAATGAACACGTTTCTATTTCTTTCTCCTTCTCATGATGATCCCGCAATACCCGTACAGATGGGCATAATAATAACTTAAAAACACAGATATTCTACTCCTCCTTGTGGGAATAAGAGACTCTGACCTGTGAGTAACCAAAGTTAAAGAGTCTGACAGTACAGATAAATGCACTTTGAGTAGAGTCAAATAGATAATGGAAAGAGTTGCTTTACTTTACAGCTTTGGGGGATAAGTTTCCTCCATCCAGTTTTTTTGGAGTAAGATAGATAATATCGTCCACACCAACAAAAGTTACATAGTTCCTACTGTGTTCCTCTATCCAATTACTATAGAGTTATTCATCTCACTGATAACCAACTTAAGAATTTCATAAATATTAATATAAGAATAAATACCATCACCGTGCAATAATAAAGGAGAAACTATCACTAAATACAGTATATTACCAAATTTCAGAAACAAAGTAGTATTGAGGCAACTGTACAAGCAGATATGCTGCAAACCGAACCATATCTAAACTGCAAAAACCCATTCTGTTTTTGGATTCCCTTGGTTGATGTAGGGAAAAAGGTTGGACGGGATAGAAACATCAATAGTTCCAATACAAATTCTCATTCCAAAATTTAATCATATTGATATGAGCATCGCATCAACAAAACACCTTGCTGCAAACAAGAATAAAGGTATCCTAAGTTATGCCGCAGGAACCTTTTTTCCATCTTCTATAAAGAATATTGCAGATTCTGGAACCTGAGAACCACAGAAAAACAGGTTCAGCAAACATCTTAAGAAATTGGGAAAGACAAGGGTATCTACTAATAAAATCTTTTTGTTTTTTTACAAAAAAATAAAATACCTAACTAATCTAGTAAATATTATGAACTTCCCTCACACAATTCCATGTCCATTTACGTAAACTTTTAATAAAAGAAAGTAACCACGGGCTCAGAAAATAGAAATAGCAGGAAAGAGGAAGTTGCGGTTAGCCTCTCAATTATTTTCCCAATCTGATTTTCTTATCTAACACTTAAGGGAACACCGAGAGCAACTTACCAAGCATGTTAAAAGTTTTTAGGGTACTAAATTAATGTTGGCATAGACATGGACCAAAATCTCAAATATAGAGTAAATGCCAGATCTGATTAAGCTCTTATCAGACTCTGGAGGGAACACAAAAAATGTAAAATATATTTCGAAATTATAACTCACTATTGTCTTTGATAGCAGCAACAAGAAAAAAGTTTTTTTTTTTTGAAATGGTAAAAGTTTTATTTATAGAAAGTACCAAGATGGTACAAGAAGTACAAAAACAAAGGAATGCAGATCAAAACAAAGATCTCACATCTACTGTCTTCCCCCTAGCAAATCCAAAAACACTATATACTCATTTGTGCTACCAATAATACTACCCTTACACCATAATAAAAGATTATGTAAACATCTGTTCTTAATTCTAGTAAAATGATCTCTGCCCTTCAAAACAAGCTCTATTCCTCTCCAGCTATAAGATCCAAAATATGCATAAAGGAATAGTATTCCAAATCTGCTTCAAGCTTTTCTGAATCCTCAGCCCTTGCCAACACTCAAGAAAGTCCCTTAAGTTATTAGGTATTGCCCAAGAGATACCACAAATACTCAGAAAAGAAGTCCCAGCACTGTCTAGAAATTCTACAGTGCAGAAAAAGATGTTCAACTGATTCTTGTTCATCGTCACATAAATAGCACCTGTTAGCCAGAAAAAAACCTCTTCTTTGGAGAATTTCTTGCGTTAAACAGACTCCCCAAGTTACAATCCAACCAAAGACAGCTACTTTCATAGGGGATTTTGTCTTCCGAATCATTTTCTATGGCCAATTGTGTTCCCAAAAACTTGTCTGCTTCATCAACAACTTGTAGCAATTGTTCACATAGAACTTTTTGTCCTTGCTATTCTTTCAGATCAGAAAATCCCTTTTATTAGTGTCAATATGCATTGTTTCTAATTGTTGCATCATCTGAAAGAATCCTTCTATCTCCCAATCGTTCAAATTTCTTCTAAAATTAAAATGGCACCCTGAATTTGTATAGAATTCAGCTATAGTACCTTCCTTGTTAATAGAATAGTTATATAAATTTGGAAATTTGGTTCCCACTCTCATTACCTATCCATGTATCAGTCCAGAACCTGAATCTCTCACCATTTCCCACTTCTATATTGGTATGAGAAAAGAATTCATCCCATAACCTGATTATGTTCTTCCAGATCCACCCTTTTGTGTGAGAGTTAATTACACATGGTCTATGTCCCTCCTTTACTCCATAAACAACTTCAATTATCTGCTTCCAAAAAGCCTCATCTTCAGAACTATATTTCCATAGCCACTTAAAGAGCTAACTTTTGTTATGCATCTTCAAATTTCTAATTGTGCCGAGGGTCTATCGGAAACAACCTCTCTACCTCCCAAGGTGGAGGTAAGGTGTACACTCTACCCTCTCTAGACCCCACTTTGTGGGATTTCACTGAGTATATTATTGTTGTTGCTTCAAGTTTCTAATTCCCAGTCCTCCCCCTTTTTTATCCCTTGCAACCTTCTTCCATTTGATTAGATGCATCTTTCTATTTCCAGCACAACCTTCCCATAGGAACCTTTTCCTTAAAGAGTTCAGCTTTTTTTCAATACTAAGTGGGAACGTAAACAATGACATCATATAAGTGGGAATCCCATCAAGTACACTATTAATAAGAGTAACTCTGCCCCCATATGAAAATCAAAGATGATATTTTGAATTTCTATGGAAAATTATTCAGAGAAACTGAAATTTGGAGGCCAAGCTGGGAAGATGATAGCTTGAGCAAAGTTTCTGATGAGGATAAAGAGTGGATTCAGAGACCTTTTGACATGGAAGAACTTGATACAGTGATTAAACTTTTTAATGGCGATAAAGTTTGGGCCAGGTTTTAATCTAACCTTTCTCCAAAAATGTTGGAGCATTGTGAGAGAAGATGTTTGGAAGGTTGTGAACTCTTTCCACCAGAAGGGTGCTTTCTTAAAGAGCCTCAACTCGATTGAAATAATGCATCGACACTTATTAGGCAAGAGGGATGTAATCTCTATCAATTGCAGTTTCTTTGATAGACAAAGAGGAAAGAATTTGACTCTTTCTGATGATTTTCTTATTAATCCATTCGGATAAAAAAGAGTGTCCACTTAACATTTTTTCTTTAGGTCAAAAAGAGTATCCACTTACTAAATCAAGAAAGAATTAACCTCATTTTTTCAGATTTGCCCCTACTAAGTGTTATGTGATCAAATCTTAATGTCTATTTAAGTAGGGGCAGTTTAGTCAGATTACCTATTTTTGTCTAGAAAGTATTTCTCAAAGGGTGCAAATGGCTAAGTGGACATTCTTTTTTATCTGAAGGAATTACCTTTTATTTCATGACCGACCCATTCTGATGATTATAACAATCCAGTGATAAAATCAACCATAATTTTCTGCAATACTAGTAAATAACCAGCTAAAAAAACATTTAAAGACAAAAGTCTGAAAATAAGAGAGAAATTAACATTACATCGGACCAGGTTTTTGTAATAAAGTCCACAATGTCGTAAGCTATGTCTCCTTGAACGTCAATCTGCTCCTTCTCAGTTGGACCCTAAGGGTGACTGCAGGTCAGGAATATAACAAATTATGCCACAGAAATCAGAAACCATAACTCAACGCACCTTCACCAAGGAAGCTCCAGTAGCAAACTTTTCACCAAGATTTTTGGAAGCATAGCTTAGTTTAACACCGTAAATGTCAAAAATTAGCAAAGCTAAGAATTGCAGCAACTTGGAAGTCGAAAAGGATTTAAAGAAAAAAAGAACACAGATTATGCAACATAATACACATTAAGTTTTGAGGCCTTTGATGGTTGTGATACTTTTCCGCTTGTTCCGTGTCACCTTTTCAATAATAATTTCTTGCTTGTCCTACAAAATAAATCAACAACTTATCACCAATTGTAGATTAGTTCAGGAGCTCTAGTCCTAGGCACATTTAAAAGCTGACTGTAGTCTGTAGGAAGTTGGAACATTGTGGATCACTTGTGCATATGTCACTCCCTGTTCTACATATTTGTATGACAAACTATTGAAAGTATGTATGTCCTAGAAACAATCATTATTAGAGACAAATGTACTTGAACACATTCGTATTGTTAATAAGATTAATATTTATGGCAGTTGCAATTATTGAATTATTATTTGATTGTTTGTAATTATTCATTAATGTGCATTCCTTGAGCTTACATTGTCATTAATAGAGTGAAATATTGATGATAGAGCGTAACTCTAAAATAGCCTTGACTAATGATCATCGAGAATGGGATATCGATGATATGTTATAAGTCGACATGTGGTCTGCATCACATTCTTAGAGAATGTAGTATGTCTCACCTGCTACTAGTAATGGTTACTAGTGATGGACACATGGATACTTATGGAAAATATTGGTATACCCTGCTGATAAATATTTGTTAGACATGTCTAGAGTGTTATCATCGTGTGGGATATAAATGTCCTTTGACTTAAGGTCAATACGCACCTTGTTTACAGAGTAATGTACTTTGACCCTGTTCTAAGCTTAAACTCCTTCTAGGATAAAACACGGCTTGTGTTGGGTACATTATGATGTAAATTAAGGTGGTAATTGAGCCAAGAATAGTATTCATTCCTAGATTGGATATTCGAGAGAGCACTCAACTTCTCAGTGATATTAGGTCGACCAAGTCATTGGCCAATGCAAGAGACATATTTAGAATATGGTCTAATTGTCGACTAATATGGATGAGATAAAGTGATCAAGCCATTTGGATAGACACATGACAAATCCTAAGCTTGATCGAGTGTGTCGCGAATGAAATGAATTTATCATCTCACATAAAGGTTATGTTTGCTGGATTCATGTAAACGTACTTCATATATTGAGTTCGTCGTACGACGCAATCTAGGATTTTCATATGGACCTTAATTGGATTAGTGTCGATATATGAAGGCCTATTGGGTCACATATCTCGATTGTCTCTTCGATCTAAGGGTGTATTAAGAAAGTATTAAATATTCGATTTGGGATCGAGATATTTAAATTGATAATAACTATGGATAATTTCTATTAGATGGAAATTATTTAATTAAATCAAAATTAGATTTTGATTTAATGTGCTGAATATATATATATTAAATGAAATCGGGAAACGAATTTTTACGTAAGGCACCGTGGCACCGACCCGGCAGTAGGCCCAGTCAGACTGACCCACTGCACCTCAGTTTTTGGGCCAGGCTTGAAGCCCAACACTAATCTGATTTGTGACCTAATTTTAACTATAAATACAGCACAACCTCATTGTTATTAAACACACTAAGAACACCAATTCTCATAAACAATTCTAGACTTGTAGTCTTGGATAAAACTCTCTCAAACCTCTGCCATGATTTTCTAGTTTTCTTGACAGAGGAATACACCGTAGCATTGGGTTTGTAGTCCAAGGGACAATCGCGTGTAATCCTTAAGTAAAGACTCCAGATAATAGAACATGTAAGTGTTCTAGTTTTATGTTACAGGTTTTTGATTGTCATATAACCATACCAGAAGAAATTGTTAGGGTAAGTAGAACAAAATTTTAAACTTCCGTTGTGCCTACTTATATGTTTTGAACCCAACAAAATCCTACAATAGTATCAGAGCCCAGGCTGGTTCAATGGTTATATAACAATTGAATAACACAATAATATGAGTTAAATATAAAATTGGATTAAAACAAGGCTTCTTGAAATCCTACATATCTTGACCGAATGTTAACCTTTTGATATCACCATAAATTATCTCCTATGCTAACTCGAGGAAGTCATTCCGTTCTAACTCGAACTAAGCTAAAAAGTGTAGATATCCAGCTCATTGCACGGTGCACGGCGAAGAACGAGTATGAATAGATGATGGTCGATATGTGCGTTATTGATAATGGTGGGTGAGGATAAATGATCTGTGATTTGATCCCTAAATTGGATTTAGGGCTCGAACAATTTTAGAAAATAAACACAGAAATGTTTTGTCAGGATGTCGGCGACGCGGCCCAATGGTAGGGAGCCGCGACGCTTGCTAGGGTTTCAAGGAGGCGTCGCGGCCCTAATGCTTCATTTTTTTATTCAGGACTTTCTGGACATTAGGCGCCGCGACCCTAATTCAAGCCGAATGTTTCTGCCTTGCTAGCGCCGCGACTCCATGGTGGAGCGCCGCAGCGCTAATGCATTGCAGAAGCAGAATTTTGGCTTCTGCCTAACTGGCGCAGCGGCCCCATCGGTTCGAATTTTTTTTTTGTTCAGAATGTTTAACCCAATATTATTATTATACAATATATTTGATAAGTATATTGTTTATATGCTAAATGATTGTCATTTAGATTACTAGAATAATATCCGTAAATAATTGTCTAGGTAGGCGGCTCCGAGTATTTGTTAAACCTCTTAATATAATGCTTGGGTAGGCGATACCCGATATATGCTTAGTCATTTGCATGATAATTAAGATGTTATATTTGATATAGCATACTAGAGTTGATCTTGGTTAAAACCCTAAATTAAAATGTTCCCTAAATTTTTAATACAAGTCTCATTTAAAATGAACTTGTCGTCCGTTATAATTGATTGTAGTGCAAAATCCTTTTCGGCGAGATGAGTATTTATGCCACAACATTTACTCTAAGTCTACGAGGACTCAGACTCTTTCATAGATGTATGTTAAATGTAGAAGTTGGTGATAAACCTTCATGAGTATTTATACCACAGTGTTTGCTCTATAAGGAAAAACTTACTTAGATACATAATTGTAGTTGCATAACATGGTTGACTTGCTAGGCTGTCTTGGCACCACAGTGTCGAACAAGCCGATGGACGCATATCGATTGTTTAGAGCATTCGGTCAAACATGCGTTACAAATTATTTGTAATTGGTTTAGAGACCTACCAGGTTGTGCTGTTGAAGTTATCAGCCACAACAAACGCGGAGATAGTATGAACCTGGATCATGGCCCATTATGACCATATTTGATATGAGTCCTTATTCATCCATGGGGTCGAAGAGTTTGTTAAAATAGTGAGAGCTAATTAAACTAAAGGCCATGTTAATTAGTTAAAGAATGTGTTCAATAAAAATTATATTAGAGTTTAATTTCAAGTCTAATTGTTTCTTCAGTCGTATAAAATGTCGAATCTATCACTGAAAATGTTGGTCAAGACAAACAAGTTGACTAGATCAAATTACCCTGATTGGTTAAGAAATCTGTGATTGGTGTTAAGACTAGAAAGAATTGAGTATGTGTTAGACACAATATTCTCCACAGTCCCTGCTAATGATTTTGCTGAGTATGCCCTGTTTGACAAGGTGGATTATCATAAACATCTAGACAATGCTACCTCGGCACAATGTGTAATGTTGTCCTCCATGACCTTGGAGTTACAGAGGCAACATAAAAACATGGGCCCTAACGAAATGCTAGAGCACTTGAAAAGTCTCTATGACTCACAGTTTCAGACAATGGAGTATGAACTGTTGATGGACCTTTTCAAGTGTAAGCTGAACGATAGGGGTCAAGTGTCAACATATGTTCTGAAGATGATTGGGTTAATAGAAAGGTTGGCTTCGAATGGAACAAAACTGCCTATAAATGTCTGTCAACCTGATCCTGAATTCACTTCCTGGTTCATTTGAGAATTTCATTGTGAACTTCAATATGAATGGGACCAAGGCAAGTCTTCCAGAGCTTCACAACATGTTGAAGACCTTTGAATCATCTACCTCTAAAGGTAAAATTGTGCTCATGGTAGGCTCTTCTAGCAAATTCAAACCCAAGGGTAAGAACATGCAGAAGAAGAAGGGTAAGACAGTTGCTACACATATAGTTATGAAACCTAGATGAGGTGTTCAGAAGAAAGCAAAGGTAGCTTCGAATGTGTGCCTCAACTACAAGAAGAAGGGGCATTGGAAGAAGGACTGCACAGCTCCAGGAGGAGGAAAAGCACTAGGTGCTCCTGGCTCTACTGGACAAGGTATGTTTGTCATTGAAATAAACATGTCTATAAGTAATTCTCATTGTTGGGTATTAGATACCGCTTGTGGCTCACACATTTGTAATAATGTGCAGGGTCTGATTGACAACAGAAAGGTTGGACCTTGGGAGGTAGACCTGCGCGTTGGAAATGGAGCACGAGTGGATGTTGAACGCGTGTGAACTTATAAACTAGATTTACCTTCAGGCTTTTGTTTAGAACTAAATAATTGTTATTTTGTTGCCTCATTGACGAGGAATATTATTTCTATCCCAATGTTAGACATTGAGGGGGTTTTCCTCATTTATTGCCAATGGCAGTTATGTACTGTCTTTTAATAATTTTGTTTGTGGAAATGCTCCGCTTTTGGATGGTTTATATGTTCTAAACTGTAGTCGTGAAATTTTCAATGTGCAAAACAAACAAGCTAAGATAAGTAATCCAAAAAACACCACCTACTTATGGCATTGTAGACTTGGTCACATCAATGAATCAATGATAGCAAGATTAAGAAAGTTAGACTACCTGGAACCATTTGACTTGGAGTCCTATGGTAACTGTGAATCTTGGTTGAGAGGAAAGATGACCAACAAGCCACTTTCTGGGAAAGGGGTGCGAGCCAAAGAGTTACTTGAGTTGGTCCATGCTGATGTATGTGGGCCAATTTCAACTTAAGCTAAGAGAGGCTTCCCTTACTTTATCACTTTTACAGACGATTTCACAAGGTTTGGGCATGTGTATCTTATGAAACACAAGTCCGAAGCCTTTGAGAAATTCAAGGAGTACAAGTCAGAAGTAGAGAATCAACTTGAAACAAGTATCAAGATCCTTCGATCAGATCGAGGAGGTGAATACTTAAGTAAAGAATTTCTGGATTACTTGAAGCTTCATGGAGTCCAATCACAATGGACACCTCCTGGAATGCCACAGATGAATGGTGTTGTTGAAAGGAGAAATCGAACTATATTAGATATGGTTAAATCCATAATGAGTTTCTCAGCTCTACCAACATACCTTTGGGGCTATGCATTGCAAAACTCAATTTATATTCTGAACAGGGTTCCTTCAAAGTCAGTAGAGAAAACTCCATATGAGATATGGAATGGCAAGAAGTCAGCACTTAAACACATGCGATCCTGGGGGTGCCCTGCATATGTAAAGAAGATGCTTACTGACAAGTTGAAATCTAAAAGTGAGAAATATTATTTTGTGGGGTATCCAAAGGAAACTAAGGGATACTATTTCTATCTTCCTGGAGAACATAAGGTCATTGTTTCTAGAAATGCAACTTTCCTTGAAGAAGACTATGTCTACAAGGAATAGAGCTACAATAAGATAAAGCTTGAAGAAATTCAAGAACCACAAGATAATACAGAAGTTGAACCCTTGTCAAAAGACCTAGACAAGGATTCAGTGGGAGTATTTGGTGAAGATTGGGTACTTAGAGTACGCCCTTCAGCCAGTGGGAGTGCTATGAAAGATAATACAGAAATGCAAGGCTCTTATACACAACCAATGGAAGATGATACAATGATTGTACATCATTACATTCAGAAAATACATGAAAATGACATTCCTGAAAGCTCTCAAGGTGATGGATTATCCAGCACACAAAGACCTTCTCACAATCAGAATGCAACAAACACTGAAACGAAGAATAATTAACTCCGTAGGACCACTAGCACTCATCGTCCGCCTGAAAGACTTTATCTCCTTGTTGAAACACACAATGAGATAGATATTCCTGATGACGATGAACCTCCAACCTACAATGAAGCTATGTTATACATTGATTCACAGAGTTGGCAAGAAGCCATGAAATCTGAGATATACTCGATGTACATCAATCAAGTTTGGAACTTGGTTGATTTACCAACAGGAGTTAGACCCATATGATGCAAATAGGTCTTCAAGAAGAATATTAATGCATATGGCAAGGTACAGACTTATAAGAAAAGATTGGTGGCTAAAGGTTATAATCAACGGCCTGGGGTCGATTATGATGAAACCTTTTCACCTGTTGCGAAAATTAAGTCTACTCGGATTTTGCATGCAATAACCGCATACTATGATTATGACATTTGGCAAATGGATGTTAAAACCGCTTTCCTCAATGGTAATCTAATTGAGGAGGCATATATGATACAACCTGATGGTTTTATATCCAAGAGTAAGCCCAAAGCAGTATGCAAGCTACAGAAGTCCATTTATGGACTTAAGCAAGCCTCAAGGAGTTGGAATATTTGCTTTGACAAAACAGTCAAATCGTTTGACTTTGTTAGAAGGAAAGAAGATCCATGCGTTTATAGTAAGCGCAAGGAAGAGAGTATTGTCTTCATTGTTATATATGTAGATGCCATATTAATAATGGGAGACAATAAGACTCTCATGCAATCAGTCAAGAAATGGTTATCCAACACCTTCATGATGAAGGACTTGGGAGAAGCCTGCTACATTCGTGGAATTAGGAGATATACCTAATAGATTGTTAAGGCTGTCACAGTCTGGATATGCCTCATTTTCAATAGTGGAGCAGTGAGTTGGAAAGGCTCAAAGCAAGAAACCATTGCTAATTCGACGATTGAATCCGAGTACATTGCTGGATCGGAAGCTTGTAAAGAAGTTGTCTCGATATCTGAGTTCTTAAATGTAACATCCCGTACTTTCGGGTTACAGTTTGAATCGCTAGGCGTATGTAAAATTGCTAGACGTGTGTAAATAGACCCGAGCATTGGGAAAATTTATGTTATATTTACGTATGCTAATAAAGAGATTAGTATATAAAAGAGATTAAACCCCGAAATAATTTTAGACATAACAAGTGTGACGACGGGAAGCGAAAGTAAATTTGGTGCGTGCACAAAGAGGTTATAGACTAGTGGCATATTAGGGAATTATGACATTGAGTATATGAAAGTCTTATGAGTTATTAAGATTTAAGTAAATTGGGATCACGAAATTAATTATGTATGTGACTGATAAATTATATGGAGTCAGGTCACTTAATTAATTAAGTGACCGTTTGTGGTGTCGTATGGAGGATAACTCCACCGCCAAAGAGTGGAGTGGAGGACATCATAATGATGAATCATTAAAGAGCATTAAGTAAGGACTTAAGCATGTTTCCCACTTTGAAAAATGTATATCATGGTTTGAGAATTTAGTGAAGACCAAAGAAGAAATTTTCATTTCTTTAAGTTAGACAACATCACGAGGATTCATTTCAATTTCATCCTTTAGTGTATCATTCTTTTGCTAAGTTAGAGGATAAAGTAGGTAGTGATGTTTTGATATTTCTCCTAAGAACTAAAGGCAACAAACGACTCCAAATGTTTTTTTTATATTTCAAAACATACCAAAGTTATCCAGTTCTCGTTCTAGTACAAAAGAAGGTTGTTCCTCTAATTGGTTGGGATTAACTCTTAAGTGAAATCGAGCTATGTTAAGACAAATTATTTCTTTCTTTTGACATGTTCCATGTAAAAAAATATAACTGTGATATTGCTCCATAATTTATTCTACTCCTAGTAGTTAAGAATATTCATGTTATTGATTATATGTTAAAAACATGTCTAAATATTTTCCTAAGTCCTTATTGAGGCATGAAGAAAAAATGTTGATATTCACAGTGTTAGCCGAAAGGGGCAAGAATATTATTGTCATCCGATAAATTCAAAAAATATTTTATTGTTATTCATACATTTTCATTTGCATTGCATTCATATATTACCCTGGACCACTTGTGATATGCACACTACTATATGGTAAATATTTTATATATATGTATGGGGAATGGGAAAAGGAAAATGCGTTATATACGCACTCCACCTGCAGTTGGTACAGACTAACACAAAAGACCCCGAAGAGGCCAATATGATGTGATGATGTGATGCCCTTGTGTGGCGATATAACCTGATGCACACAGATGCGGTTATGGGAGGATTTCTGTGTGGACATTAGTATACCGCATTTCCATTATGCATACATTCATTAATCATTACATGGTATGGTGCCCACAGAGGCCGTTATGGTAAGGAGGATGCCCAAAGAGGCTGATGTATATGTATACTGCATTGTGCATAACATTTAGGCATATGTGTTAGAGCCCTCAGAGGCATTTACTGTTGGTCAGTTATTTCTGTTTTAGTTGTTGTTGTACCCCTGTTATACTATTGTTCATGCCTGACATAATCATTACATCAATCGTACTGACGTCCCTTTTGTCGGAGGACACTGCGTTTCATGCCAGCAGGTTCAGTTAAAGAGGGTGACGGTTCACGCTAGTAGGTTGCTGGTTCAGCTGATGTTGGAGCACTCTATTTGTTTCAGAGTTGTAGTTGGACGTAGTATAGTATTTTTGCATCTGCATGTGAGTATGGTGGGGTCATGTCCCGTGCTTGTGATGTCATGTATTCTTTAGAGGCTTATAGATATGTGTCCTGTGGTTAGTTGTCATGTGTGGCCTTGTCAGCCTTAGTATGGGTATGTATTTATGAAAATTGGATTTCTGATTAAGATTTTCTATAATATTTTTTGGCTTAGTCCGTATTTAATTATGATTAGGGTTGGATGTACGAATAGCAGTACCCGGCGGGTGGGATCCGGGTGCCCGTCGCGGCCCTCCGGTTTGGGTCCTGACATTAAAAGAACTAAGGGTTGTTCCAAGTACCAGTCATCCAATAACGATATATTGTGATAACACTGGTGCGATTGCGCAAGCTAAGGAACCAAGATCAACAAACAGAAACAAGCATGTACCGACGAAATACCATATACTCAGGGAGATAGTGGAAACTAAAGAAATAAGATTAGACTATGTTCCCACATATGATAATCTAGCTGACCCGTTTACTAAACCATTAAGCTTAGTTAAGCATAATGGTCATTTTGAAAATATGTGTATTAGATACATCGAAGATTGGCTCTAGGCCAAGTGGGAGATTGAAAGTATGTATGTCCTAGAGATAATCATTATTAGGGACAAATGTACTTGAAAACATTCGTATTGTTAATAAGATTAATATTTATGGCAGTTGCAATTATTGAATTAATAATTGATTGTTTGTAATTATTCATTAATGTGCATCCCTTGAGCTTACGTTGTCATTAATAGAGTGAGATATTGATGATAGAACATAACTCTAAAATAGCCTCGACTAATGATCATCGAGAATGGGATATCGATGATATGTTATAAGTCGACATGTGGTCTGCATCACATTCTTAGAGAATGTAGTATGTCTCACCTGCTACTAGTAATGGTTACTAGTGATGGACACATGGATACTTATGGAAAGTATTGGTATACCCTGCTGATAAACTATTTGTTAGACATGTCTAGAGTGTTATCATCGTGTGGGATATAAAAGTCCTTTGACTTAAGGTCAATACGCACCTTGTTTATAGAGTAATGTACTTTGACCCTGTCCTAAGCTTAAACTCCTTATAGGATAAAACACGGCTTGTGTTGGGTACATTATGATGTAAATTAAGGTGGTAATTGAGCCAAGAATAGGATTCATTCCTAGATTGGATATTCGAGAGAGCACTCAACTTCTCAGTGATATTAGGTCGACCAAGTCATTGGCCAATGCAAGAGACATATTTAGAATATGGTCTAATTGTCGACTAATATGGATGAGATAAAGTGATCAAATCATTTGGATAAACACATGACAAATCCTAAGCTTGATCGAGTGTGTCGCGAATGAAATGAATTTATTATCTCACATAAAGGTTATGTTTGTTGGATTCATGTAAATGTACTTCATATATTGAGTTCGTCGTACGGCGCAGTCTAGGATTTTCGTATGGACCTTAATTGGATTAGTGTCGATATATGAAGGCCTATTGGGTCACACTATCTCGATTGTCTCTTCGATCTAAGGGTGTATTAAGAAAGTATTAAATATTCGATTTGGGATCGAGATATTTAAATTGATAATAACTATGGGATAATTTCTATTAGATGGAAATTATTTAATTAAATCAAAATTAGATTTTGATTTAATGTGCTGAATTTATATATATATTAAATGAAATCGTGAAACGAATTTTTACGTAAGGCGCCGCGACACCGACCCGGTAGTAGGCCCAGTCAGACTGGCCCATTGCACCTCAATTTTTGGGCTAGGCTTGGAGCCCAACCCTAATCTGATTTATGACCTAATTTTAACTATAAATACAGCACAACCTCATTGTTATTAAAAACACTAAGAACACCAATTCTCATAAACAATTCTAGACTTAGATTTTAGGATAAAACTCTCTCAAGCCTCTGCCAAGATTTCCTGGCTTTCTTGACAGAGGAATACACCGTAGCATTGTGCTTGCAGTCGAAGGGACAATCGTGTGTAATCCCTAAGTAAAGACTCCAGATAATACAACCTGTAAGTATTCTAGTTTTATGTTACAGATTTTTTATTGTCATATAACCATACCAGAAGAAATTGTTAGGGTAAGTAGAACAAAATTTTAAACTTCCACTGTGCCTACTTATATGTTTTGAACCCAACAAAACCCTACAACTATATTATGCCAAAAGCTTTGCAGTCATACTATCACTTCTGAAATCCTACCTAAATTTATTAGTTGGTTATTGCATTGTTTAAGTTAGTTGCCTAATCGATTGAAGCATCTGAGATGAAAATTCTTTAAGGAACCTACTCTACTCTATGTTTTTTTATCCTTACACGGAGGGTTACAGAACAAAGGACTCCTCTCCACCAGGTTCAATAACTATGGTTGAAAGAAGCAAATGCTTGATTTAGAAGACTGAAAAAGATCGATACATTAAGCCAAACAATTTGAACTCACATATCTGTTACTAATAATTTCATCCATGCAATGAAACATTAGCCTAAACCTATAACAGTGAACTGATTATGCAAAGAGTGTCTTTAGCAGTTGATGAATACTACTCCCTTCGTTTCAAAATATTTGTCTTACTTTCCTTTTTAGTCTGTTTCAAATGAATGCCTCTTTCCTTTTTTGGCAACTCTTTTATTCCAACTTTACACATGGCATGTTAATGTTAAACAAGGTAATATATCCGTGATATACACTTGATATACAGAAGTGTATATCACGGGTAATGGCCCATCTCGGACAAGAGCCCAATCTCGGACAAGAGCCCATCTTGGGCAGAATGCCCATCACGGGCACACTTGTATATTTGGTATATATATTTGTGGTATATTGTAGTGTAAAGGCTACCTTAATTAGTCTTGTACACTTACCATAATTGTATAGTTAGAGTTATGGTAGAATAAGGTTTTAGGAGTAGAATAGGAATATGATTCTCCTATTATGGAAATATGTAACTTGTATATATACCTTTCAATTAACGAAAATAATCAAGGGGATTATTTCTTTCATGGTATCAAAAGTCTAGGTCAAACAAAATTTTCTCTCCCAAATTTTTGTTGTTCATCTCGCCCGAGACCCCCCCTCGGGTTTACCAAATTGTTCTTCCGCTCTCAAAATCTCTCTTACAAATCCCTCTTTCACCTCTTATTCTTTCGTTATGTCTACGTCAAAGAACACGTTTCACCCTGCCCTTGTTGTTTCTAACATCAAGAATCATATCCCGTTAATTCTTGAAATAGAAAACGTCCAATACGCGACGTGGGCCGAGTTGTTCAAAATTCACGCTCGTTCGCATCAAGTCATCCATCACATAATCCCCGCGACTCCTGATGATATAGAGGTTCCTAAACGCGAGGATGATCCTAAGTTATGGACAACACTTGATGCCATTGTCCTTCAGTGGATTTATTTTACTATCTCCACCGACCTATTGCAGACGATTATTGAGCCAGACGCTACGACGATGGCTGCATGGGATAGACTGCGTGACATATTCCAGGATAATCAAAATTCCAAAGCTGTTACTCTTGAACAAGATTTTTCCCACGTCAACATGGAAAATTTCCCGAATGTTTCAGCATATTGCAAAAGGTTGAAAGAATTGGCGGACCAACTCCGCAATGTTGGTGTGCCAGTTAGTGAAGATCGTCTTATTTTACAGATGGTTGCTGTCCTATCCGAGGCCTATAGTGGCGTTGAAACTCTCCTTCGTCAAAGTAATCCTCTTCCAAGGTTCTATCAAGCCCGATCCATGCTTACCTTGGAAGAAGCCGATTTGGCTAAAAAGGCGACTACTAATGCTTGTTTCGTGGTCATGATGACTTCCTCCCCCAGTCCTCAAAATTTTAGTAACAATTCGAACCAAAACCGATCCCACGGGGGCAGCAAGAATGGCCGGAAAAATAATGGAAAAAATCATGGGGGCAAACGCGGCGGCTCCGATAGCAGTCACGGTGGCCAAAGCAGTGGAAGTGGACCCCATCCAGGTTACAGTGGGCCACCGAACCCCTTATCTCAGCCTTGGGCCTCTGGGCCGTGGGCTTGGACCAGTGGACAGTGGCCCTACGGCCCACATCCACAGCAGTTTGCAATATCTGGCCAGTGGGCTTTCCAGCAGCTCAGACGGCCCACTGCCCACTGCCCACTGGCCCAGTAACGCCAGTTCCAGTAGTTATGGCCCAACACAGCCCAGTTTTCTGGAATGCTTGGGCTCCGGCCTCCGCAAGCTCACCACGCAGCAGGCCCCACTCAGACCGATATCGAGGCCGCGATGCACACACTAGGTTTGACTCAACCAGACCCAAATTGATATATGGATACCGGTACCACTACCCACATGACATCCGATTCAGGTAATCTCTCATCTTATTCCAATTTGAGCAACCTTTGGGGTAGAATTGTTGGTAATGGTAACTCTATTCCAATTCAGGGTTATGGTCAGAAAATGTTGTCTCCCCCCAATCCACCCCTTATCTTGAAAAATACTTTACATGCCCCCAAATTGATTATAACTTAGTGTTTATCCGAAAGTTCACCACTGACAATTCCGTTTCTGTTGAATTTGATCCTTTTGGTTTCTCTGTGAAGGATTTCAAGACGGGGAGTCCTCTCATGAGGTGTGATAGTAGGGGAGATCTTTATCCTATCACGCCCGGTTTCAGTCCATCGAGTCAAGCCTTGCCATCAACCTTTGTAACCATTTCTCCTTCCTTGTGGCATGCTCGCCTTGGTCATCCGGGATCCTCTATTTTGTCAGTTTTAGATAAAAATAGTTTTATTTTTTGTAAGGGTACGAGTCGTACTCCAATTTGTCAATCTTGTTCGTTAGGAAAAATTGTTAAGTTGCCATTTGTAGACTCAAATTCTCATACTTCAATGCCATTTGATATTATTCATAGTGACCTATGGACGTCTCTTGTTCTAAGTTCGTTGGGTCATCGATATTATGTTCTCTTTTGGGATGATTATTCTAAATTTTTGTGGACGTTTCCAATTGCAAATAAATCTCAAGTGTTTTCCGTCTTCATAAAATTTAGAGCATTCATTGGAACCCAATTCGAAAGAGAAATAAAAAATATTCAGTGTGATAATGGAAATGAGTATGACAATAGGGTGTTTCGGGAGTTCTATGCTAATAATGGGATCAATTTTCATTTTTCTTGTCCTCATACATCTTCACAAAATGGGAAAGCCGAACGCAAAATTCATACCATAAATAACATTGTCCGCACTATCTTAATTCATGCTTTCATACCCCCATATTTTTGGCATCATGCTCTACAAATGACCACATATCTGCTAAACATAATTCCTTCCAAAGGTCTGACATATTCTTCCCCCCTCTAAATTTTATATAATAAGAATCCTTCTCATTCCCATCTTCGGGTTTTTGGGTGCTTGTGTTATCCGTTATTCCCGTCCACCACAATCAACAAACTTCAGGCCCGGTCTACTCCGTGTGTGTTATTGGGTTATCCGTCTAATCATCGTGATGCTTTGATTTATCCTCCAAGAAAATCATCATTAATCGCCATGTAATTTTTTATTAAACTCAATTTCCCTTTACTAAAGTTCATACTACCGAGCCTAGTTCATATAATTTTTTGGATGATGGTATATCCCCGTATATTACTCACTAGTTTTCGGACATACCCCGCACCTAAAATTCCCCGACAGGCCCCACTGCCCGCTGGCCCCACTGTTCAGTCGCAATTTCCCATCACTGGATCAGTTCCAGCGATTGGGCCAGTCCAGCCCAATTCTGGAAGTGGTCCAGTTTCTGTTCCAGTTTGCCGATTTGGGCCTGCAGGCCCATTGCCTGCTGGCCAGTCCATCCCGAGCCCAGAAAATTCCCAAAATCCTCCCACTTCTTCCTCGAGTCATAGACCAGTCACTCGTAGTCAACGGGGTGTTTTTACACCAAAAAGACATTTTAATTTACATTCGAATGTCTCTAAATCCCCCTTACCCCGTAATCATGTGTCTGCCTTAAAAGACCCGAATTGGAAAATTACTATGAGTGATGAATATAATGCTCTTATTGATAATAAGACATGGGAGTTGGTGCCCCGTCCATCTGGTATTAATGTTATCAGGTCTTTGTGGATTTTTGCTCATAAGGAGAATTCAGATGGTTTATTTGCTCGACATAAGACGCGGCTTGTGGGGGATGGTAAGACTCAGCAAGTTGGGATAGATTGTGGGGAGACGTTTAGTCCGGTGGTCAAGCCAGCTACCATTCGCACTGTGCTTAGCTTGGCTCTTTCGAAGGCATGGCCTATTCATCAGTTGGATGTCAAGAATGCTTTTCCTACATGGTGATCTCAAGGAAATAGTATATATGCATTAGCCGTTGGGGTTCAGGGATCCCATCCACTCCCATCATGTCTGTTTGTTGAAGAAGTCCTTATATGGGCTTAAACAGTCACCACGGGCCTGGTATACAAGGTTTGCTGACTATGTTTCGACTATTGGGTTCACTCACATCAGGTCAGATAATTCATTGTTCATCTACCGTCGTGGTTCGTCCTTGGCCTACATTCTTTTGTATGTGGATGATATCATTTTGACTGCCTCTTCCGATGCCTTATGCCAGTCTATCATGACCATGCTTAGCTCTGAGTTTGCTATGAAAGACTTAGGCCCTTGAGTTATTTTTTAGGGATTGTCGTCAATCGCCATTCAGATAGATTGTTCTTGTCTCAACGAAAGTATGCCGCTGAGATTATCGAGAGGGCTGGGATGTCATTTTGTAAGTCCACTTCCACTCCAGTTGATACAAAGCCTAAGCTTAGTGCCGCGGCCAGCGCACCCTACGAGGATCCGACCCGCTATCGTAGTCTTGTAGGGGCCCTTCAGTATCTTACCTTTACAAGACCGAATGTTATGTATGTCGTCCAGCAGGTGTGTTTATTCATGCATGATCCCAGGATTGAGCACATGAATGCACTCAAATGCATCATTCGGTATATTCAGGGTACACTGGACTATGGTTTACATTTATATCCTTCCTCGACATCCACACTTGTCTTTTACACGGATGCTGATTGGGGTGGGTGTCCAAACACCAGACGGTCTACGTCTGGCTATTGTATGTTCCTTGGCAACAACTTGGTCTCTTGGTCTGCAAAGCATCAGGCGACTCTATCCCGCTCAAGTGCCGAGGCTGAATATCGAGGGGTAGCTAATGTGGTCTCGGGATCATGTTGGTTACGTAATTTACTATTAGAGCTTCATTTTCCCATTCCGAAGGCAACCTTGGTGTATTGTGATAATATTAGTGCCATTTACCTTTCTGGTAATCCGGTTCAGCACCAACGCACTAAGCATATCGATATGGACATATATTTTGTTCGCAAAAAGGTTGCTCGGGGTCAGGTACGCGTCTGTCATGTCCCATCAAGATATCAAATTGTAGACATATTTACAAAGGGTCTTCCCTCAGTCCTTTTTGAAGATTTTAGGGACAGTCTCAGCGTTCGAAGACCGCCCGCTATGACTGCGGGGGTGTTTTAAACAAGATAATATCCCCGTGATATACACTTGATATACAGAAGTGTATATCTCGGGTAATGGCCCATCTCTGACAAGAGCCCATCTTGGGCAGAATGCCCATCACGGGCACACTTGTATATTTGGTACATATATTTGTGGTATATTGTAGTGTAAAGGTGACCTTAATTAGTCTTGTACACTTACCATAATTGTATAGTTAGAATTATAGTAGAATAAGGTTTTAGGAGTAGAATAGGAATATGATTCTCCTAGATGGAAATATGTAACTTGTATATATACCTTTCAATTAATGAAAATAATCAAGGGGATTATTTCTTTCAGTTAAAGACCACAAGATTAAAGGACATTTTGGTACATTATACATATCTTTGTTAACAACCACATGATTCAAAAGTCTTCTTTACTTTCTTAAACTCCGTGTCAAGTCAAAACCAGACAATCATTTTGAAATGGAGGGAGTAGTTAACAGGGATTTTTGTGGGTAAAAGTGAAGCACTATTGCTTTCTGTTAGTGTAGTACTTTAATTGGGTCCTTATACACTGCCTTCTGACAAGAAGGGTCGATCATGACCCTAACCTCCTGAGCAAGCTTTCCTTTTTTGCATTGACAAGGAAACAAACCTTTATAAAACACAATAGCTCCAGCCTTCAAGTATGTTCAACCAGGCAAAATAGCATCCAGGAAAATGACATAATGAAGAACAAACGCATCATAGCAACTTACTTTTTTCATGATGGTAAAATCTCAACTTTTTCATTAGCATTGTCTGCATTCACAATATGTTGGTCAAAGTATAACCATAAGAAGGAAACTAATTAACATAACTGAGGAATGAAGCTGACACGGATAAAAAAGGACAGCCTGTGCACTAAACTCCCGTTATGCGCGGAGTTTAGGGAAGGTCTATTGGGAACGGATAGAGCCATAAAAACCTTAAAAGAGAAATTTCCATGCTTCAGATAACAAGAAAAGTATTTGACAGTTCTTACTTTCTTTTTTATCTTTCCACCAGGAAGAGATTTGACTTCTTCTGGTTTAGATGCTGAAGAACCTGATCCAACAAAAGAAAGAAAGAGGATGATAATAACAAAATTCAATTTGAATATGCAAATTCAGAAGGCAGATTATACAGAATACCAAAATTAGAGCCCAATTGGTTTAGCTCATGTAAATAGTTGATAGGTGTTGAAAAGCCTTTTTAAGAGGGTGTTTCGCTAAGCTTATAAGCTGGCCTATAAACACTTTTTGTTGCAAATTTGCCTTTGATGGGGAGGTGCGTCCACCCATATTTAATGAATTAAACACTAGGGTTCCGCATGTTGGAGGCTTTGTCTCTTCACACGTGCATAATCTACTAAGTGAGTAGATGACCGTAGGGCCAATGATCATCAAATTTCGTTGAGAAATGAAAGAGATATTGGTCCACGAAGTAAGGTGTTTGAGGCATGAAAATATGGTGTGGGACAAATCTACCACATCGATGGGAAAAAAAGAATTGCTCTCTTTATAAGTCTCTAAATTGGCTAAGGGTTTGGGACCCTAAGGGGTAACCCATGTATTTAAAAGAGGGAGGACCTAGATGTGCTTGGGTTCAAGGCTAAGCCCACACGCGCGCCGTCGCTTCCTGCCCGTCCAGTCCGGGCTCGGGTCTTGGGTCTTCTTCTGGTATTATCTCTTTGGACCCCAAATTGTTTAATATTTACAGTTTGGTCCCTGGAGTTTCTGGAATGTTGAATTTGGGAACGACGCATTAACCAACCATTACTTGGCTGATTAACTCCCTCCATTACTTGGCTGAATTACTCCCTCCTTCAATGGCCATAAACAGTCATTACTTGGCTGTTTACTCCCTCATTCAATGGTCATTAACAACCATGTCTTGGCAGTTGAGAAGTCTCCCCTTATGCTATATATTGATGCATTTTGGCTCAATTGTGTGAAACAGAAGGTGAACAGAATATGACACACAAAAATGAGACAGAAATATAAACACAGAGACAAACAGAAGAGTAAAACACAGTCCAAAACGTGAGCAGTAACGTTGGGACGAAAAACAGAAACTCTTCCTTCCTTTTCCATTTCTTCAGCAAGTCGATTCGTATTTATTTTCTTCGTCAGAATCAACCTATTTTCTTTGTAGTGTTGATTAAAGTGTTGTTTTATCTTGGGAGACTATGCCCGTTAACGTAAAAGCATATATACGGGGCAATATTGTCTTAAGGACAGAGTGTCATCACTCGACTCAGCACACAGTTGTAACAATCCAGATTTAGTGTTTCTTGATTTCAGGTTATCAAGATTCAAGACTCAACAAGCTTGCGGCAGTTCCGAACATTGGCCTACTTGTTTATCCTTTCGAACACTTGTAATATTTATTTACTTCCCGTACTGCTTTACATCTTCCAACACTTTTTAGCTTATCTTCGCGTTTGGTAAACAACAAACTCCAAAGCGCTTATAAGCCAATAACTGACATCCCAATTTACGGCTTTTTAGCTTATAATCACTTTTGGTTTGATCAAGTATTTTATTATTATATCTTTATTGATTTTTCTATTTCTCAAAATATGTTCCCAAAAATAAATTCCGAACTTCCTCGTCACTCCGTATTCGTTGTTCCTCTCTTTTTTACAAGGATACTTTTAAATTTATATTTTTTTGCTACTTTAGTCATTCTAACAAAAAACAACTTATCAACACTTAACCAAACACATCAACAACATTTAATCCAAACACGTAACTGCTTATTTATAAAATCAGTTTCAACAATTAATAAAACTTTTCATTACTTAAAACTTATCAGCTAATCAAAACGGGCTCAAGTGGTGAAACTAATTATATATATAAACTGGTTGTAAAAAAGGAGGAACGACAAATACAAACTGAAGAGGAAATTAGAAATTTTGTCTTACGAAAGATACTTTGAGACATAGAAAAACTGAGGATAAAATAGTAAAATATTTTGTCAAACCAAAAGTGCTTATAAGCTGAAAAATTATAAGTTGGAGATGACCAGCATATGGCTTTTGGTGATTTTTCCTTATAAGCACTTTCGTGTTTACCAAATGCATAAATAAAATAAAACGTGTTTATAAGCCAATTTGATCAACTTAGAAGCTTAGCCGAACACCCTCTTCATAAGAATCCTAGAATTCTCTGTTGAAAAGGGTTATTTACAACTATTTTTTTCGCTACAAACTATGTTGATCAGACTCTTCAAAAATGCTACAACATCCGTGTCAGATCCTCAAAAAATGTCACAATATTTGGAGTATCTGACACGCACCCAGTGATATTTTTTAAGAGACCGAGCTACATTGACTACAAAAACCAATCCAACATAAACTTGACATGATAACAGGATATTAAAACACAAAAGAAGTAAAAGGCCATCGGAAAAGATAACACTGATACATCAAAAGAATATCTTATCACCGTATAAAAAGAGAGTAGAAAGGGAAAAGAAAAAGGAGGGACAAATGGACAAAAGAACGAGGAAATCAAAGTTGTAGAAGGAACATTTAATGTGAAAAAAGGAAATCAACCTCTCTTCATATTCCTCTGCATCAATTATTTTTTCCTCTCATGAATATCAATTCCTCTCCCTTTATCACTTTAATCTCGGGGATGGTTTGCGAGCTTCATTGCAATAAAGAAGCTTCCAGCCTGCTTCTCATATTTGAAGCTCTGAAGACTTAGGTAGTGCTTGGTTGACAAGATTGTTCTATTTTTGTCTAAATTGTTGGAGAAAAAGAACGAGGAAAGACTTATTTGGCGACTAAAAGGAGGTTCTGGGGAAAAACTCGTATTACTACGGAGTCAGCTTAGAAAAGGGTCCCAACGTGCTGTCCCTGTTTTGAAGGAAACCTAGATCACGTGATTGACTATTCATTAATGAGTCCACAGCTTGGAAAAATATCAGCCAACAAATTATTTTCACTGTGAGAAAGAAAGAGTTTCAGAGAGAACTCGGTTTGATTATTTCCTCAGGTTATTGGGGTTTAAATAGCTAAGTTTACATTTCCTAAAAAGGAAAGGAAAAACAAAATCCTTTGATCTCATCATCGATCTCCCTACCATCATTTTCATCTTCAACCACTCTCTATTCAGCGCTCTCTCACATGCACCTTAATTTGGGGGCAACACTGATTCCCAATCACAACTCCGTCGGCTGCAGTTTTGTCTTCTCCAGCAAACCACTTCAACTTGGTAGCAATGACCATAATTCGTCTTCAATCAAAAATTTGTAATGGTTATGGTAGGGTTAGACCCCTTTTAAGTTTCTCCAGAAAATCACTTCAACTTGGTAACAATGACCATAACTATTTTTTCAATCAAAGATTTGGAATGGTTATGGGTGAGTGACCCCTCCTAAGTTTCTAACTCCTTTTTTACTACCTTCCAGTTCATTTTGCTCTAGTTTCATTAAAAAAAAAATCCTTTTTGGAAAGAAGATAATCAGGAACTCTCCGACCATTCCAAAAAAGTACTGCCAAACCTTAGAAGTCAAAACCAAAATTTGAAATTAGATGATTCTCTGTAAGAATGGAAGTGGAATGATTGAACTAAACAGATCCCTGATGGTACAAATTCTCTACACACCTTTCAAAGTTCGTATACACTAGGCATATATTTAAAAGTGACCGAGGTATTTAAAACATGTTTGAGCTAGAAGATTAATTTAAGTCGTTTGATAAATTTAAAAAATGTTTTCATGCTTTAAATTGTGTTGTTGCATGCATTAGCATACCAAGCACTAGATAAAATACAACCTATTGGTTTATATCGCACCTTGACAGACAATGTCAGGCCTTCATATATTCAGGAAATTGACGTTATTACCAAAAGTATAATACTTGAGCGGTTGCAAAGAAAACCAAAATATTCTCCCCTTGTTCCTCTCACGAAAACTACTGGTTATATGAACTAACGTTTTTAAGAAGGTGACTGAGCCTTCACATTATATATGGGATGTAAAAATTGGCACAAGAACTACTCACCCACTGTTTAAAGTTCATAATATGTGCACATTTGTCATACATTCTGCTAATTGTTTTTCTAATAAGGTGAAATTCTGCAGAGTAGTATTCAGTAGAAGATAATCCCTTCTGTAATAATTACGTAGATTTTTTGCTTTGCCAGTTTGCCCTTCAAATCTGTGTCAGAAAGGTACTTAGATTTTAACTTCAGATCTTCTTTTCTGTCTGTTTACAGTTACATAGCTTAAGACCTTCAATATCGCGAATATTCATATGCAAAAGCATTTTCGAAATTAAGTAGAGCTTAGTGACTTGAGAACAGTATGATGCCCTTGGAAAAGGACACTTGTTTTAACAAGAAAAAAAAAATCCTTGGAAACTACATCCCAATATATATATATATATATATATATATATATTCTGAGACAGCAAAAACAACTTATCGGGATAGATGGAGAAAAAAGGTTAAAATAGAACGTTTCTATAATAGGCAACAGAAAAGTCAACCAACCCACAAACTCTAGTACTTGCCACTTTCCAGTGCTAGAAATCAGCTTCTAGTACGTGGATTCTTGGATTTCACGAAGACAAAGCAAATCTGTGTCAAGTAAGCAATACATGTAACATTCACTTCCCTTTTCAGCCAAAAGCCACAAAACATTATTTGAAGCAGTAACTTTGTCATCTTTGGTCACTGTGGTAGTAACACATTGAGCAACTCTGGAAAGACCTTCATGTTAGTTATTTAACAATTGTAATCAAGTGGAGGTTTTGACCTCGAATAGAACTTTCCAAACAAGAGATACATCTTTGTGACCAAACTAAATAAATAAGGCTTTGCATCACTAACATAGCTAGGAATATCACTCCACAACAAGTTATGTGGACAAAATGGTGGAGCGCTACTCAATGAAGGCAAAGAGAAATCAATCATATAATAGCATAGGACTATGTTCCTTTCATTCGTGGACATCACACAAAGAAACTCTTATTAGATTTCTATGTATACTTCTTGTTAACCAGGCCTCTTTGGGCTATAAAATGACTAATGAAGAAAAAAATAAAGGCCCTCCACCAAAATTATCTAGGAGTACCCAATAACATCAGAAGAATATATGGATCACCACATAGGAAAATCATAAAAATAAAAGATTCAACTTCTGAAGAGGAAAAACCAATTAGATTTATAAAAACAGGGGCATCGGAAAAGAGATATGAGAAGAACTTCCAAACTAAGGGAGTACAACTAGTAACGACTCAATGGCATACCTAACCAATTGTCAGGCCTAGACTATAATAACTATGCCTCAGTACCAAATAAGGAGATAGAATATGCTATATGAATACTCACTTCTTGATTTAAGCTCATTCATATCAGCATCCTACTAAATATAAAATAAAATAAAAGTGAAAAATAAGTTAACTAGAAGTATAACTAATAATAATAACAATAAAGGTTTTCTAAGAAGTCTAAAATCTATTCTCAACTTTGATTTTTTTTCAATTTACTCCTAAACCTAAAAGTCACAGCCTAATGTCCACTACTATATAACATTGTTAGTCCTATAGTTCACACTTTGGTAAGCATCCTTGTATCTTTGGAGAAGACAATTAAATTAAACAAGAATAGACCTAAGTTTAACTAAAATCATTTCATTAAATTATATATCCATAGTACACAGAATTTGCCAGGTATATATGACTAGTCTATAAAAATGGCTACTGTTTAAACGGAAGGCTTTCATGACCTTCAGAAATTGAAGTGGACTGAAGCTTATCAGAGACTTTATCTGTTTGTGTTCCGTTTGATTCTGCAAAAGTAGGGTTATTATAACCAGAGCCATCCCGGGGCGGTCAAGGCGGCGGCGCCGCACAACCCCTGGCCTGCGGGGCTTCCGCTCTGAATTTTTATTTTTCTTTTATTAGTTTTAAAATATTAAGATATGTATTAAAAATGACTCTAATTTTATCAATGAAAGTTATAGCCTAGTGACTAAGAGTTCCCTTCGAAAATTCTTCCTTAGTGAGAGGTCGCGTCTTCAAATTCAATGACTAGCGAAAGAGTTTTTTTTTTTAAAAAAGACATCTTTTTATTTCTCGCACCGGACCCTTAAAAGTATAGGAACGGCGCTGATTATAACGTTTGAGTAGATATGGGTTTGCATTTCTCAAATTCGGGTCCGAACTCAGCGGGTAACCCGCAGACTCCACAGTATAGTACCTCCACTTCAGTTGGATGGAGCTAAGCAAACGACGGCGTTTGGCGCCGTCCTTTATTAAACTTTATTCAAACAGTTTTTATCAACGGCGAACTCCTAAAACTTATACGAAACTTCCACTTTGATTTTTTCAATTTACTCCTAAACCTAAAAGCTGCACCAAAGTTTACTGCTTGATTTATCAATTTTTGGTGTTACCTTTTCTGACAAGGAAGAATTTATGAATATACAAAATATAATTATTAGAAAATATCAAATAACAACTTTGTTAGTATGAAAACTCCTTTATAAAGTTAGATCGACATTTCGCTTAAAAGCTTCATGCTAGTTTTTGGGTACGTGTCTTGGGCGTGTACTTTTATCAATGAAAATATCTTTTTTGTTAAATAACATAAATAAAAAATATTTAAAAATGTGTTTAGGTTATAAATAAATAAAATTAAAGAAAAAAGTGGGTGATGCACATGTATTTAGTGCGAACTTGAAGGTTATTTTCGTAAGAATATCATCTTATGAAAATTATTATTATTTATGTGATCTAATATGTAACATCTCATACTTTCTGGCCATGGTTTGAATCGCTAAGACGTATGTAAATAGACCCGAGCGTTAGAAGATTTTTAGTTATATTCACGTATGTAAATAAAGAAGCTTAGTATATAAAAGGATGTGATCCCGAAATAATTTAGGACTTAATAAGTGTGACAACAGTAATTGGAGATAATATTTTATATGTCTCAAAAAAGGTTATGGACTAGAACTATATCACACGATAATGATAATGGATTTATGAAGTGTGTTGGGAAATAACTAATACACGTGGATCCATGATATGAGCTATAAAGGTGACTACAAACATTTATAAGGACATGTGGATAACTTTCCACCTTGGAGGATAAGATTCTAATTAGAATTAAATGTATGTACTGAGTAGGTGCCACATTTTTTTAAAAGTAAAATGATATTACATTTAATGATCTTAGTCTCACCTTAGTAAGATAGATTTCCTTAAGAGAAAAATTTGCAGCAACTTCCTCTTTAAGATAGCAAAACTATTTTCCTTTGAAACAATGAATATTTTTTTCTGAAATAAGTATACTGAGTTCTTTGACAAAGCAACAAAATACAAGGACGACCGTAAAGGCAATGCCACATCGATTACGTAATTCAACATCGATTGTTCTTCGGGTTTTAGCAATCGAAGGTTACTCCATAGTGGAGTAGGGTAGAAGAAGAATAATTCTTGGAATGTGAGGTGCTAGACGAGCTGCATGAATTGTGTTGTTAAGAGAATCGACACATGTATGTTAAGGCAAATCCTTCATTCTTTTGGCATGTTCCATGTAACAAAACATAAACATAATAATGTCCCATAAATTATTCTACTCCTAGTAGTTAAGAATGTTCCTGTTATTTATTCCTATTGTCAAAGCATGTCTAAGTACGTCCTAAATCCTTATTGAGGTATATGAGAAATATGTTAGTATTCATAATGTTAATCGGAAGTAGAGCGATATTACATCACTCTGACAAACTTATAGTGTCTTATTGCCATATCATTCTTGCATTACATTCATGTACATACCTTGACCTCAAAAGGAGTTATATACTCTACTATATGTATGCATTATATATGTATGGGGTATGGGAGAAGTATACGCGCACCACCTGCAGCTGGTACATATATACACGGTGATGATTATGCCCACAGAGGCCGATATGATATGATGGGATGCCCAAAGAGGCTTGATGGCGTTATATATGCATATGCGCATGACCACATTATGCATGGCATTTAGGCATATTATGGCCCTTAGAGGCATTCTACACAGACATGATACTTATGCATATTATGACCCTCAGAGACATTCTGCACAGACATGGTACTTAGGCATATTATGGCCTTCAGAGGCATTCTCCACTAGTTGGTTGTTTCTTGTCTCATGTTACTTTCAGGTCTCTATTATGCTATTTTTCATGCCTGACATACTCGGTACATCAGTCGTACTGACGTCCCTTTTGTCGGGGGACGTTGCGTTTCATGCTCGTAGGCTCAAGTAGACAGGGCGATAGTCCGCCCTGATAGGTTGCTGGTTCAGATGATATTGGAGCACTCTATTTGTTCTAGAGTTGCATTCTAGTCGTCGTACGATATTTTGGATATGCATAAGGGTATGGCGGGGCCCTCTCCTGACCTTAGGATGTCACGTACTCTTTAGAGGATTGTAGAGAGTTGTCCTGTGTATAGTAGTCATGTATGGCCTGTCAGCCTTGGTATGTATATGTATATAGGTTGGGTCCTTCTGATTACAGGTTTTACATAGTTTTTTCGCAGTTTACTATTCTCATATGTCAGCAGGGTATCTCGTGGCAGCCCTTGTGGGCTATGAGAAATTATGATTATATGCTAAATACATGGTTAGTGGTACTCAGTAGGTAAGGGCTGGGTGCCCGTCATGACCCTCCGGTTTGGGTAGTGACAAACTTGGTATTAGAGCAGGTCTGTCATAGGGAGTCTACAAGCCGTGTCTAGTAGAGTCTTCTTTATGGATGTGTTGTGCACCACACTTATAGACATGAGGCTACAGGGCATATAGGATGATGGTTACCTTCCTTCATGATCTAGAATCGTGCTATAGAGCTGAATTGTAGGAATTCTCTTTGTAAACCCTATCGTGTTTATGATTACAACAATGCCTTCTTCCAATACGGATATGATTAGGAGGGAGATTAAGGTTGGATTGGGTGTAAATACGAGTAGTATGTTGTAACATCCCGTATTTTTGGGTAACGGTTGAACACATAAACGTAGGCAAGCACACCGGACTCCAGGAGATTTATGTTGTACTTATGTAGGCTAATAAGAAAATTAGTAAGTAGAAGGACATGATCCCGAAATAATTTTGGATTTAATAGTGTGACGATGGGGATTAATAATAATAATTGTGTATCCCTGAAGAGATTATAGACTAGTATTATATTACAGGAATTATGACATTAGGTATAAAAGGATTTTATAAGTCATCGGGATTTAAGTGAATTGGGATCAGGAATTTAATTGTGTGTATAATTAATTAATTATAATAGGGGGACAATATATAGTGGGGATTTTATACATGTAACATTATAACAGCAGCCTGAGTGTCTAAGCCTAAATAAAGATCGATGGCAGCTTCACAGGTCTCCAAATCGTTCACCTTTCTCTACAACTAAGCATCCTTCATCTCTTCAAGCTTCTTCAATTCCTAAGCTTCTGTAGAGTTCAGTCTTGGAGAAATGTTTGTCGCAGCTTCTAACTAAAAGAGTAACTTTTACTGGTAAGCTCTCTGAAATTCTCGACCAAATTGGGGTTTTTTCCGAAAACCTTTGCTCACCTAGAAAGGGAGAAATTCAAGGTGTTCTGGGCTTAATTCCAGTAGAACCGAAGCCTTAAACAAGCCTAGGAACTCAGAAGCTAAACAAGAACCTTGAATGCGAAAGGATTCTGGCGCGAATCGAATTTGGGTTCTATTTCTGTTTATCGGAAGCTGTTTGCGGTGAAGGATTTTCCGACGACGCTCGTCACTATGCTTAAAAGAGGTAACCT
Organism: Anisodus tanguticus; assembly: GCA_034509755.1. Classification (NCBI taxonomy): domain Eukaryota; kingdom Viridiplantae; phylum Streptophyta; class Magnoliopsida; order Solanales; family Solanaceae; genus Anisodus; species Anisodus tanguticus. Next base: position 30,608,645 of record CM067544.1, on the reverse strand, counting down.
TCCTTGTTCTTAAAGTTTGTACAATTTCAGAATTTGATTCTTGCCACTAGTTCTAGGACGATTGTCGAAAATGATAAGTTTGGGTTGGGTGTTGTCGGGACTGCTATAATTGTAAGTTACTGGGTTTGCATGTGAAATCATTGTACTATTTTGGAGATTGTAGCAGTAAAAAGAAGGATTAAGAGGGTTGGGTGTTTCGCTACATGTATAGATTTCGATATAGAAGGAATATAGGTTCTACGCGTTCAAGGTATTCGCTAGAATGTCTCTAAGAATCTGTTTTTAATATTTTGAGTCGATTATGATTTAAATCATCCATGTGATGTAGATAACATTCATAGAGCTTACCAGGACCCTCGGAACTTAGATAATTTCGACAACAAGGTATGCAAGGCTCTTTCATTCTTTTGGCATAATTGTATGTGCGAAACATAACCATCGTGTTGCTACATAAATTACTCTACTCTTAGGAGTTAAGAATGATCAAGTCATCGATTCCTATGTTGAAAGAATATCCAAGCATGTTTCTAAGACCTTAATAAGGCACACCGGAAAAGATGTTGATGTCCCCAATATTAACCAAAGGTGTAAAAGATATTATGTCACTCCGGATGTTTTATTGTTATTCATGCATTTCATTTGCATCATATTCATATGTTATCATGGACCACTTGTGCTATGCACACTACTATATGGTAAATATTATATATATATATATGTATGGGAATTGGGAAAAGGTAAAAAGGCATTATATACGCACACCACCTGCAGCTGGTACAGACTATCACAAAAAGAGCCCGAAAAGGCTAATATGATGTGATGCCCTTGTGTGGCGATATACCCTGATGCCCACAGAGGCGGTTATGGGAGATTCCCGTGTGGACATTAGTATACCGCATTTGCATTGTGCATGCATTCATTAATCATTATATGATATGACGCCCGCATAGGTTGTTATAGTAAGAAAGATGCCCGAAGAGGCTGATGTATGTGTATACTGCATTGTGCATAACATTTCGACATGTATATTAGGGCCCTCAAAGGCATTTACCGATGTTCTGTTGTTTCTGTTTCAGACCATTATATGTCTCTGCTATGTTATTTCTTATGCATGTCATACTCAGTACATCAGTCGTACTGACGTCCCTTTTGTCGGGGGACACTGTATTTTATGCCCGCAGGTTCATATTGAGAGGGTGACGGTTCACACTGGTAGGTTGTTGGTTCAACTGGTGTCCAGAGCACTCTATTTGTTTTGGAGTCGCGATTTGGTTGTGGTATGTTCTTCTCTGTAGAGGCTTGTATATAGGTGTTTTGTGGTTAGTTGTCGTGTATGGCCTTGTCAGTCCTGGTATATAAATGTGTGAATTGGAGCTTTTTGGTTGAAACATTAGCTAATCTACTACGGCTCTGTCCGTGTTAAAAGTGATTAAGGGAAAAGTGTGGATGTGGTGCCCGGCGGGTAGGGTCTGGGTGCTCGTCGCAGCCCTCCGGTTTGGGTCGTGACAAATTTGGTATCAAAGCCAGTCTGTCCTAAGGAGTCTACAAGCCGTATCTAGTAGAGTCTTAGTTATGGGTGTGTTGCGCGCCACACTTATAAACAGGAGACTACAGGGCATTTAGAATTGTTTCCATTCTTTCATAATATAGATCGTTCGATAGAGCTGAGTCGTGAGAGTATTGGTTCCTAATCAAATTTTATCATTTGAACTACAGTAGCATTCATAATGAGAAGTACCTCAGCTAATAAGAATGCGGATAGTGTCGCAAGACAAGATGTTAGACAGACACCACCCGCTAGCACGGGTCGGAGGGTTACAGAAGTTAAAAGAAGAGAGGTGAGTTATACTATGGACTCAGATCCATAAAAAACCATGGAGTCTATAGATGATGATCCATTCGAAGATCCCTATGAGTCACCCGCTCGAACACCCTCGGTTCCTCCAGCAGGAAGTAGGGTGAGGAGAGTTTCGACGTCACCAAGGACTTTAGTGTCAGTGTCGGGTCCCACTGACCAGGGGATAGGGAGAACAACCTAGGGACGGGTACAACCGGATTTTCCTCAGACATCACGCCATGACCGGGTATGCATGTCGCTCAATGACCCTGACCCTTCCGAGATTCCGGATAGTCCTCAATCTTGGGGATCTGTTAACCAGGGCTCGCCGGTCTATGTTATGGGATACACGCCGGGGGAAGACAGGAGACAGGCAATGAGAAGGCGAGTGGGTAGTAAGGATAAGAGGGTTCCACTCCGAAGTGTGTAGGATCGATGCTCCTATATAGGACCAAGATAGGATAGTGCAGATTCACCAACAAGAGCATAAAGATGTCCTAGTACCTATCTCGATAATCCATAAGGTCTCTAAAGTAGCTTCCTTAAATAAATGATGTATTGTGTGCAACCGGTATAAGGTTATATGTTTGGATTAATCAAAGGAATGTATGAATTTTGTATGTGAATTGATAAGGTTGTTGTGTAGTTTGGTGTGATTTTAGTTAAGTCATGAAATGGCTTTAAAACTATTTGTATGCATATAAGTTAGGTAATAATAATTTTGATTGAACTAACTTTGGAGTAATTAATGTTTGTTAGACATAATTTCGACTAAATATGGATCCGTTTTCATGTGACAAAAAAAGAGATGGGATGTATGTTAGTTGAGATTGTGCACTGGTATGTTTATACTTACATGAAAGGAATATGTGTATATGACTTGAGAAGTTAATAGAAACCTCATGTGTATGTCTGATTAGTTTGTTGGATGGATTGTTAGTATGTAGCCTTTAAGGGTACTGTATGCTTGATGGAAGTGTTGTAGTTAAGTCTTATTGTAGACCAAACATGTTTAGGCTAGGTGTTTGATTAATTTGTTTAAGTAATCTAGTTAGTTAAGATATTCAGTAGGCTTGTATGTAATGAGGTGGTATTATTAATAAGCTTTAGGACATTGATTAGCTATGAAGTACTATGATATATGTTGCTTGGTCTGATGTGTATATGAAATCTGTATTTTTGTAAGTCTGGGATTAAAACTGAGTCTAGTATATATATGTATTCTTTGGCTAGTTTCTACTTGTCTTTTTGGAAATTGTTGGTGTGTATGGGGTTATAAATTGCTAAATGGTTGACTTACAACTTATCTTATGACCATCCTCATCATGTCACCCCTAAATCAGTCCCTAACATGTGTTTGTATCCAGTTATAAACTGTCTAAAGGCATGTCAAGTATGGACTGGGGTCATGAAGGCTATGGGGATTGGAATATGTGTTTAGTGATTTGTTTATATCCTCACTAAGAGTTGAATACCAACAGTAAGATGTGTGAGCTTGGATCAGATTCTGAAGCTAGAAACAAAATATGTTGAAAGGTGATTTGAGTTGTGAAGTACTTAAATAACTATGGAACTTGAATAGGAAGATTGATTGTGTTCATTATGTGCCAGCTATGTCAACTAATTGTCCTGCCTTTGGATATGTCTGCAGTGTAGCTAGTTTTAAGAAATCTTAGTTTATGTTTAAAAATTCTGTTAGGTTTGGCCTGATATTTGTCAAATTAAAACATGATAACATGTTGATTAAAGTGTGTGATCTGTGCATAATTGTATAAGAACCATGATAAGAATAGGCTTTTTTATATGTTGAAATGCTACTTTGTCTAGGTTGTGTATTTCAGCTCCTTCTTTAAGACATGCTATCCATGCTATGCATAAGTGCACTTGTGAGGTCCTCAAAATATTGCACTTTGAGAAATGATCTTATACCTTTTGAGTTATGGCTACTATTTTACTACTAATTCCTGCTACACGTTGCTATGTTTCCCTGAATTGTTGTAACTTGAGATAAATGGTTGATATTTACTACTGTGGTTTTGCTGCAAACGTTGCACTTGTTGAGCTGCCCTGTTGTGTGAAATGGGCTGCTGATCTACTGTGCTTTAGTACAAATAATTGTTGCATTCCTGGCTCATTTATGGTTGTTGTTAAGGCTGTTTAGTTATGCTTTAAGGCTATGTGGTTGTTGTTTCAAAAGGGGAGTGGCTACTGCTGGTGATGAGGGCTGGTTATTGTTGTCTGTGTTCCATTTTTCTGAATACTGATGACTGTTTCCATAAGCTGCTACATTTGGTTATTGGCACTATTATATTGAGTTGGTTGTTGTGTATATCTGTTATTTTTCTGATGCATTTAGCTACCATGGTGGCTGTTGTTCTGGCTGTTGTTCTGGTTGTTGTTTGAAGTTACTTGCTGCTGCTGTTGGGCTGCTGTTTTTGCTGTCACTAGCTATTGTTATCACTGTTGTACTTGATAAGGATTGTGCCCATGTTTAACCACATGTTGCTGCCCTCAGGTTGTGACAAATTGTAGTTGCTGCATAGCAACTCAAACCAGTGCCATGTTGTTACATGATGTCTCACTTATTTAAAAAATGATCACCTGAAATGGTTCAAACACTAGCTATAGAATTGTTCAAAGGAACCTATCATGGGATGATAATATAGCTGAAACATAATTAATTATACTGATTTGTTCACTGTTTCAAAAAAAACTAGGATACATATAAGGCTTTTAACTAAACATGCTTCTTAGTTGAGTATGAAGAGTGAATGAGATATACTACAAACCTAGGCAAGAATCCACAACCCATTAACTTGAGTCTATGTGTTTTTGTTTTGTCTTGATTCAAATCTTTTCTGGTATGTACTGTTTGGCCAGAAAAGGATATGTATTGAATTCATATGTCAACCTATTACTATCAGCTAGATAGTCCCATGGATTGAGTTTTGGTAACTAGGTTACTATTTAAATCACCTTAGTTAATCTCTACTTAGTTAAAACTGAAAATTTTGAGTTGCCATGCTTAAAATCTATGTTCTGTGGTCTTGTTTAAAAAGCAAATGAGTTAGATCATGTCTGTACACTTAGAATGAAAGTTGCAAGAGGCTTAAATCTGATTACTCTTACTTACTTTGTGAAATAAGGATAAGGATCCTAGGCTTAAAACTTGGGTCCTGCTCATTTCTTGCTTTCTAAGTACTAGGAATATTTCTGTTCTATCTAACAATATTATGATTACATTACATTGTGCTCTAATAGACACACCAGATACCATTCTTCTGTTGTGCATAAACCAATATAGTTAAAATTAATTAAGACCTATAGGCTGTGTTGAACTGTCACCTCAATGGCATGTGTTTCAATAATGAAATGAACTTGAAACTCTTGTGATAAATAGCTAAATTTCCTAGATGTAGTCCTAAGGCTGACCATAGAAAGCATAATGGTAGGATAGTGATCTGGTAAAAGGAGTGTGGACATATGTGTGAATTAATCTTCCTTTTCTCTTCATGGTTATCTTGTACTCCTGTGACTTATTCAAAACATCATATTTGCTTTCCTAAAGGCTGATTGTAGTAACAATCAAGCTAGTCTTGCTTAAATTATTTGCATCATGGTTAACTTAGAATTTTCACTCCCATTTAGATTAAGTGCTAAACTGTAATAATAGCACGAGTTGTATCCATCATTTAATATATATATATATATATATATATATATATATATATATATATATATAAAGAAGAATTTGAATTAGACCTATCATCCCAACATTTGAGGACGAATGCATCTAAGGGGGAGAGGATGTAACATCCCGTATTTTCGGGTAACGGTTGAACACATAAACGTAGGCAAGTAGACCAGACTCCGGGAGGTTTATGTTGTACTTATGTAGGCTAATAAGGAAATTAGTATGTAGAAGGACATGATCCCGAAATAATTTTGGATTTAATAAGTGTGACGACGGGGATTAATAATAATAATTGTGTATCCCCGAAGAGATTATAGACTAATGTTATATTACAGGAATTATGACATTAGGTATAAGAGGATTTTATAAGTCATCGGAATTTAAGTGAATTGGGATCGGGAATTTAATTGTGTATATAATTAATTAATTATAATAGGGGGACAATATATAGTGGGGATTTTATACGTGTAACATTATAACAGCATCCTGAGTGTCTAAGCCAAAATAAAGATCGGTGGTAGCTTCACAGGTCTCCAAATCATTCACCTTTCTCTACAACTAAGCATCCTTCATCTCTTCAAGCTTCTTCAATGCCTAAGATTCTGTAGAGTTCAGTCTTGGAGAAATTTTTGTCGCAGCTTCTAACCAAAAGAGTAACCTTTACTGGTAAGCTCTCTGAAATTCTCGACCAAATTGGGGGTTTTTTCCGAAAACCTTTGCTCACCTAGGAAGGAGAAATTCAATGTGTTCTGGGCTTTAATTCCAGTAGAACCGAAGCCTTAAACAAGCCCAGGAACTCAGAAGCTAAACAAGAACCTTGAATGCGAAAGGATTCTGGCGCGAACCGATTTTGGGTTCTGTTTCTGTTTATCGGAAGCAGTTTACGGTGAAGGATTTTCCAACGACGCTCGTCACTACTCTTAAAAGAGGTAACCTTCATTGTTCTTAAAGTTTGTACAATTTCAGAATTTGATTCTTACCACTAGTTCTAGGACGATTGTCGAAAATACTAAGTTTGGGTTGGGTGTTGTCGGGACTGCTGTAATTGTAAGTTACTGGGTTTGCATGTGAAATCATTGTACTGTTTTGGAGATTGTAGCAGTAAAAAGAAGGATTAAGAGGGTTGGGTGTTTCGCTACATGTATAGATTTTGATATAGAAGGAATATAGGTTCTACGCGTTCAAGGTATTCGCTAGAATGTCTCTAAGAATATGGTTTTAATATTTTGAGTCGATTATGATTTAAATCATCCGTGTGATGTAGATAATCGTTCATAGAGCTTACCAGGACCCGCGGAACTTAGATAATTTTGACAACAAGGTATGCAAAGCTCTTTCATTCTTTTGGCATAATTGTATGTGCGAAACATAACCATCGTGTTGCTACATAAATTACTCTACTCTTAGGAGTTAGGAATGATCAAGTCATCGATTCCTATGTTGAAAGGATATCCAAGCATGTTTCTAAGACCTTAATAATGCACACCGGAAAAGATGTTGATGTCCCCAATATTAACCAAAGTGTACAAGATATTATGTCACTCCGGATGTTTTATTGTTATTCATGCATTTCATTTACATCGCATTCATATGTTATCATGGACAACTTGTTCTATGCACACTACTATATGGTAAATATTATATATATATGTATGAGAATTGGGAAAAGGCATTATATACGCACACCACCTGCAGTTGATATAGACTATCACAAAAAGAGCCCGAAGAGGCCAATATGATGTGATGATGTGATGCCCTTGTGTGGCGATATAACCTGATGCCCACAGAGGCGGTTATGGGAGAATTCCTGTGTGGACATTAGTATACCGCATTTGCATTGTGCATGCATTCATTAATCATTATATGATATGATGCCCCCAGAGGTTGTTATGGTAAGAAAGATGCTCGAAGACGCTGATGTATGTGTATACTGCATTTTTTCATAACATTTAGGCATGTGTATTAGGGCCCTCAGAGGCATTTACCGATGTTCTGTTGTTTCTGTTTCAGACTATGATATGTCTCTGCTATGTTATTTTTTATGCATGTCATACTCAATACATCAGTCGTACCGACATCCCTTTTGTCGGGGGACGCTGCGTTTTATGCCCGCGGGTTCATATTGAGAGGGTGACGATTCACACTGGTAGGTTGCTGGTTCAGCTGGTGTCCAGAGCACTCTATTTGTTTCGGAGTCGCGATTTGGTCGTGGTATGTTCTTCTCTGTAGAGACCTTTAGATAGGTGTATTACGCTTAGTTGTCGTGTATGGCCTTGTCGCCCCTGGTATATAAATATGTAATTGGGGCTTTTAGGTTGAAACTTTAGCTAATCTACCACGACTATGTCCGTGTTAAAAGTGATTAAGGGCATAGTGTGGATGTGGTGCCCGGCTGGTAGGGTCCGGGTGCTCGTCGCGGCCCTCCAGTTTGGGTCGTGATATATGCTCTCTATTGAGACAGATACATTAGAGGATATGAGTAAGTTGCTTTCCCAGGTGTCGACAAATCTAGTAGTACCAGATGAGTTGAGGGAAGCTCCCGTACCATCAGTCCTACCACTGGCTCCATTTGATAGGGATGTAAGGAGAGCGGTGCAGGTATTGAATCAACTGGTTGCCTCTCAGGCATGACTTCATCCTATAGCATATGATAGAGCTAGGCCCCTTGAGGGGTCAGGGAGCTCATAACCCATGGAGTTTATTAGTCAAGGATTACTGATATTTAAAAGGTCCAAAGATGCGAGTATCTCAAGGTCAAAGTTGTAAAGGTCGAGTGAGACCGTCTTGACTATCTTGTAGTCAGTGTGGTCAAGTGTATGCCGGATTATGTCGCAAAGGTACAAGGGGTTGATTAGTGTGGCAGCCATGGGCACAATGTTTCAAAATGTCCCAAGTTGATGCGCAAAGGTAAGGATAAGATGATTATGAGTTGTACAAATGAAACGCAGAAGACATAATTGGAAGGTTTAGTAGGTTATGAAAATCTACACATTTTATAGTGACTCTTGCTTTGTAGAATGAGGGAATATGTTATGTACATGCGACCTAAATTGTAATGTCTTACCTAGAATAGATTGGAAATTGTCCCAAGACATCATTAACGAGAATGGATTGCCACAACCAAATGGTCTGAAAAGTGACCATTAGTAATTTAAGAAGATCACAAAAAGTGATGTACCCAGAATAGTCATCACAAGTCATATATAAGGATCGAGTTATCCATGGTAGTGGAAGGGGACATAAGCCTCTCGTCCTTACGTAAAGGGCAATACCATGTATTATTGAGAATTACATATATCAATGTTAATAAGCTAAGGTATGTTATAGAAATTGGACTGGTAAGGTCTTCGGCTTCATTATGCAGGTTTCACAAAGGTATGATTACCCTAGAACAACGTAAGGACCAATGATAGAGGAGGGACAATAAGAACTCTTCGGCCAAAGGTGACGAACCTCTGATGTTCAGAAAGATAATATGAGAAATACTTTGAGATAAGAGACCCCCAAGGCAACTTGAAATAGAAATATAAAGGTAAGATGAATTAGCACTCGGTCGATGGGAGATCTTATAATGATAAAACAAGAAAGCTGGACAAGTCATATGATCATGTAACACTGTGAATTAGATCTAAACATACGAAGCATCAGTTCCACAACATATGCAGTCATACATCTCAGAAAGTATGTAAACGGAAGTAACAATAAGTAAAGTTTGGGATCAACACCTAAACAGGTAAGAAGGGGCCAATGATGCCTATGGATATAAGGTATACATTAAAGATACATGTAAAGGGATAATAATAATGACATTATAATGAATATAAAGTGTCAAGCAAATACAGATGTCTATGAGCATTATTGAACTGACCAAAGGTTCTACGAGATAAATAAAGTAAGGAGTTTACAACTTAACGAGACCAAGGAAATCTTTTCCCAAAGCGTCATTGACAGAAAGTCTTAGCCATGAGGCAAGTGAAGGAATTCGAATCAAAGTATAACGACCAGGTTTGGATATAGTAGGCCAACGTCATGTGATGCAAATTCTCCAGAATCTTCCATGTATATTATAAGGGAGTAAGTTAACAACCCATCTTTTAAGAAGTAGTAACGCCAAGGATTGGAATCAGGAGAAATGTTTGAGATTACGTATGTATACCAGAATATTTTAGAATTAGAAAGAGTATGACAAGTAAGAAAATGAGTGAACAAGTGTCAAAAGAAGTAAAGAAGGAAGTTGTTTATAATTACAAGTAGTAAGAAAGAATGGAAAAAAAGAGAGATTCCTTTCAAACCATGAATGAGAGTTAACTACGATGATACGTGCACTTCAAATTCGATGACATTGTCCATAAAGTGTTCACAATTGAGATACTATAAATGTAAGAGTTTTCAACACACTAGTTAGTAAACAAAGCTAAGTGGACAATAGAATTATTCACCCATAAGCGGATTGACTAATGTGAGGACGAAGGAGAGAAGTTGACCTGAGGGAACGTATCAGTTAGCTAAGTGGGAGTGAGATTGGAGGATTCAGAGAGTGATAGCCCTATGACTCAGAATACAGCAGGGTCATCCCTTATACCGGAAGAAAATGAACATCATGATGAAGATCCCGTTTATTTTAGGGAAGATCGGGAAGGATATCTAACAAAAGAGAACCGCAACCTTCAAGCATAATGGGAGAGGCACCCCAGGTGGAAGGTCCATTTGTGTATTCCTAATATAGCAGGATTACGAGACAAGATTATGACGGAGGTCCATTACTCACGGTATTCCATTCACCCTGGATCTACTAAGATGTATCATGATCTCAAAGGTATGTATTGGTGGAACGACATGAAGAGAAACATTGCGGAGTTTGTAGCTTAGTGCCTTAATTGTCAGTAAGTAAGAGTTGAGCACCAAAAGCCCGGCGGCTTGACTCAGAACATTAAAATTCTGACGTGGAAATGGAAAATGATTAATATGGATTTCATTACGGGTTTACCTCGCTCTTATCATAAGTTTGATTTACTGACCAAATCAGCTCAACTCCTGACGGTCAAAACTACTTACGCAGCCGAGGACTACGTAAAGTTGTACGTCAAGGAGATTGTTCGCCTTCATGGTAAGCCTAGTTCTATTATATCTTATCGAGATGCGTAGTTTACTGCTAATTTTTAGAGATTATTTCAAAAGGTTTAGGCACTCAAGTTAATCTTAGCACATCTTTTAACCCTCAGACAGACAGACAGGCCGATCGTATGATTCAAACGCTCGAGGACATGTTACGAGCTTGCGTATTGGACTTCAAGAGAAGTTGGGATGAACATGTACCCCTTATTGAATTTATGTACAATAACAGTTATCATGCTAGCATTAAAATGGTTCCATACGAGGCTTTATATGGATGGAAATTTAACTCTCCTATCAGATGGTTTGAAGTAGGCGAATCAGAATTACTTGGGCCTAACCTAATGCACCAAGCCATAGAGAAGGTGAAGCTTGTCCTAAAAATGGTTGTTAACCACTCAGAGTTATCAGAAGTCGTATTCAGATGTGTGATGCTGGGACCTAGAGTTCCAAGTGAATGATTGAGTCTTCTAGAAGATTTCTCCTATAAAGGGTGTAATAAGATTTGGGCAAAACGGAAAGCTCAGTTCAAAGTACATTGGGCCATATCGCATAATTCGATGAATTGGCCAAGTAGCTTATGAATTGGACTTGCCTTCGGAGTTAGAGTTTGTTCATTAGGTTCTCCATATTTCTAGGTTGAGAGCGTGTATTGGAGATTCGGCCCAGATTGTGCCAATTGATGATGTAAAAGTTATAGAGCACTCATCATATGAAGATGTTCCTATTGCTATCCTAGATTGTCAAGTCCGCAAGTTGAGGACTAAAGAAGTAGACTCCGTAAAGGTTCTGTGGCGAAATAAGAATGTAGATAAGATGACGTGGGAAGTGGAAGAGGAGATAAATTATGATTATAGAATTAATGCTTGATGACCATGTGAGGTCTGACATAAGGGTAAATGTTATATTATATGGCATGTGAAGCGGTGGATGTGTTTTCTGACTACGTGATGGGAATTAGATATGTCACCCCAACATTCGAGGACGAATGTTTCTAAGGGGGGATGAATGTAACATCCCGTACTTTTGGGTCATGGTTTGAATCGCTAAGATGTATGTAAATAGACTCGAGCGTTGGAGAATTTTTTGTCATATTCACGTATGCAAATAAAGAAGCTTAGTATATAAAAGGATGCGGTCCCGAAATAATTTAGGACTTAATAAGTGTGACAACGATAATTGGAGATAATATTTTATATGTCCCAAAAGAGGTTATGGACTAGAACTATATCACACGATTGTGATAATGAGTTTATGAAGTGTGTTGGGAATTAACTAATACACGTAGATCCATGATATGAGCTATAAAGGTGACTACAAACATTTATAAGGATATGTGGATAACTTTCCACCTTGGAGGATAAGATTCTAATTAGAATTAAATGCATGTATTGAGTAGGTGCCACATTTTTTTAAAAGTAAAATGATATTACATTTAATGATCTTAGTCTCACCTTAGTAAGATAGATTTCCTTAAGAGCAAAATTTGCAGCAACTTCCTCTTTAAGATAGCAAAGCTATTTTCTTTTGAAACATCGAATATTTTTTTCTGAAATAAGTATACTGAGTTCTTTGACGAAGCAACAAAATACAAGGACGACCGTAAAGGCTATATTCCACGTCGATTACGTAATTCAACAACGATTGTTCTTCGGGTTTTTGCAAATCGAAGGTTACTCCGTAGTGGAGTAGGGTAGAAGAAGAGTAATTCTTGGAATGTGAGTTTTCTAGACGAGCTGCATGAATTGTGTTGTTAAGAAAATAGACACAAGTATGTTAAGACAAATCCTTCATTCTTTTGGCATGTTCCATGTAGCTAAACATAAACGTAATAATGTCCCATAAATGATTCTACTCCTAGTAGTTAAGAATGTTCCTGTTATTCATTCCTATTGTCAAAGCATGTCTAAATATGTTCCTAAATTGTAACATCCCGTACTTTCGGGTTACGGTTTGAATCGCTAGACGTATTTAAAATCGCTAGGCGTATGTAAATAGACCCGAGCGTTGGAAAATTTTTGGATCATATTTACGTATGCTAATAAAGAGATTAGTATATAAAAGGGATTAAACCCGAAATAATTTTGAACGTAAGAAGTGTGATGACAGGATCGGAAATAAATTTGATGTGTGCATGAAGAGGTTATGGACTAGTGTCATATTAGGAAATTATGACATTGAGTATATGAAAGTCTTATGAGTTATCAGGATTTAAGTGAATTGGAATCACGGAATTAATTATGTGTGTGATTGATAAATTATACGGAGACAGGTCACTTAATTAACTAAGTGACCGTGCATGTTAAGGGGTATGTGGCGTCAAATTGAGGCTCCCCACCGCCAAAGAATTGGCTGGTGGGAGACCAAATCATGAGGGTCCATGTTGTTTGCAATTGGAAGATTATATATTAGCCTTAGGAATTCTTTAAAGCCCCCTACTCATTTGTATATGGAAGTAACAATTCCCCTTGTCATTTGAGAAAGCAGAAATCGTTCAAGCAGTAGCAAACCATTTCATTTTGGTTTTGAGAAGACAAAACGCACGAAGTACTTTGGCCCTATTCAAAAGCATTTTCTTAAATTTTAGTTAGAACAACATTCTGCAATATCGAGGTATGTTAAGACAAATTATTTATTTCTTTTGGCATGTTCCATGTAATGAAACGTAACTGTGATATTGTTCCATAAATTATTCTACTCTTAGAAGTTAAGAATATTCATGTTATTGATTCCTATGTTAAAAGCATGTCTAAATATGTTCCTAAGTCCTTATTGAGGCATACAGAAAAGATGTTGATGTTTACAGTGTTAGCCGAAGGTACAAGGATATTGTGTCACCCAGGATGTGCTATTGTTATTGATGCATTTTTATTTGCATTGCATTCATGTTTTACCCAAGACCGTATATTGGGGACGGAAAATGGGAAACGCAGACCACCTGATCAGCTGGGATATGATAATGATAAAATATGTGTGGCTTAATGAAGGAAAATGCATGATGAAGGGCCAAAAGATATATATATATATATATATATATATATATATATATGTTGTGGGGAGGAATATGCCCTTGTGTGGCCAATATATATGTATTTACCGCATTATGCATGACATTTAGACATATTATGCCCACAGAGGCCGACATGAAATGATGCTCACAGAGGCTGTTATGGTAAGGAAGATGCCCAATGGGGCCGATGTATATGTATACCGCAGTGTGCATGATATTTAGGCATATGTATTAGGACCCTCAGAGGTACTTACTATTGGTCGGTTGTTTCTGTTTCAGTTATTGTTATATCCCTGTTATACTATTGTTCATTCCTGACATACGCAGTACATCAGTCGTACTGACGTCCCTTTTGTCGGGGAATGCTGTGTTTCATGCCCGCAAGTTCACATAGGTAAGGTGACGGTTCACGTTAGTTGATTGCGAATCCAGCGGATTTTTGGAGCACTCCCCTTGTTCGGAGTGTTGGTCTAATTTTGGTACAGTACATTTTTGCTTGTATATATGGGTATGGCGGGGCCTTGTCCCGACCTTTGATGTTGCTACTCTTAGAGTCTTGTAGACAGATGTCCTGTGGATAGTTGTCACGATCCAAACCGTAGGGCCGCAACGGGCACCCGGATCCCACCCGCCGGGTACCGCCATTCTTACCCTGAACATCTAATCATAATTAGTTACGGACTAAGCCGAAAGAAAATTATGAACAACCAGGTAGTCAACTTATATATATACATGTACCAAGGCCGACAAGGCCATGCAAGACTACTACGCACAGGACACCTGTCTACAAGCCTCTAAGAGTAGCAATATCAAAGGTCGGGAAAAGGCCCCGCCATACCCAAATAGACACGCAAAAATGTATCATACCAAAATTAGACCGACACCCCGGAAAGAGAGGAGTGCTTCCAAAATCCGCTAAAAATTGCAATCTATTCACGTGGGCCGTCGCCTTGCCTATGCGAACCTGCGGGCATGAAACGCAACGTCTCCCGACAAAAGGGACGTCGGTACGACTGATGTACTGACTATGTCAGGCATAAATAACATCATAACAGGAATATACCAATAACTGAAAAATAAACAACTGACCAACAGGAACTGCCTCTGAGGCCCTAATACCCTTACCTACATGTTATGTACAATACAGTGTCCATATTTATTGGCCTCATTGGGCAATTTCCTTACCATGACAGCCTCTGTGGGCATCATTCCATGTAATGGTTAATTAACATATGCATGATGCAAGTGCGGTATATACATATATATATATGTCAGTGTTGCGGATCGTGCCACCCGTTCCCAATATATGTTAGTGTTACAGATTGTGCAACCCGTCCCAATAAGCCATGCAGGCATCACATCACATCATCAAATCGTATTGGCCTCTTCGGGCTCTTTTATGATAGTCTGTACCAGCTGCAGGTGGTGTGCGTATATAACGCCTTTTCCTTTCCCTATATCCCCTACATATATAATATTTAGTATATAGTAGTGTGCATAGCACCAGTGGTCCAGGGTAATATATGAATGCAATGAAAGTGAAAATGCATGAATGATAATAAAATACCCCGAATGGCATAATATTCTTGCACCTTTGGCTAACCATGTGAATATCAACACATTTTTCGTATGCCTCAATAAGGACTTAGAAATATATTTAGACATGCTTTCAGCATAGGAATCAATAATATGAATATTCTTAACTACTAGGAGTAGAATAAATTATGGAGCAATATCACGGTTATATTTTATTACATGGGGCATGCCAAAAGAAAGAAATAATTTGCATTAACATACCTCGATTTCACTTAATACTGTCCGTTGCTAGAATCGCTACTTTGCAACAATTGTACAAGGTTTCTGTTTTTCAGAACTCTCACTAGCCGTTCCCATCTTTCCTAAATGAACCAAGGCAAAACAAAACGATTTTCCAACTTCCTAATCCTACAGCAAACGAATTGCCTCCTGAGTTTGTCAAATGAAATTGTTTTGGATGGAATGTCATTTGCCTTAAATGGCTGAAATGATTCGGTCTCCCACCAGCTAATTCTTGGCGGTGGGAGCCTTAATTTGATGCCACCAAGTCTTCACATGCAGGTCACTTAATTTGCCTCCGCAAAATTTATCAATCAGACACATAATTAATTTCGTGATCCCAATTTACTTAAACCTTAATAACTTATAAAACCTCTATATATTCAATGTCATAATTTGTAATATGTCACTCGTTCATAACCTCTTTATACACGTGCCAAGATTATTTTCGGCTTCCGTCATCACACCTGTTACGTCCAAAATTATTTCGGGGTTTAATTCTTTTTGTATACTAATATCTTTATTAGCATACATAAATATAACATAAATTTTTCCCAACGCTCGGGTCTATTTATACATGCCTAGCAATTTTATATACGCTTAGCGATTTAAACCGTAACCCAAAAGTACGAGATGTTACAATAGTGATCTTGTATGGCCTTGTCGACCTTGGTATGGGTATGTATTTATAAGATGGTTACCTGATTTTTCATAAAAAAAATTCGGCTTAGTTCGTAATCAATTGTGATTAGAAGTTAAATGTATGAATGGTGGTACCCGGCGGGTGGGGTCCGGGTGCCCGTCGCGGCCCTCCGATTTGGGTCGTGACATAAATTCTTATTGAGATATATGGGAAAGATGTTAGTATTCATAATGTTAATCGAAGGTAAAGCGATATTACATCACTCTAACAAAGTTATAGTGTCTTATTGTCATATCATTCATGCATTACATTCAAGTACATACCTTGACCTCAAAAGGAGTTATATACTCTACTATATGTATGCATTATATATGTATGGGGTATGGGAGAAGGGAATACGTTATATACGTGCACCACCTGCTGCTGGTACAGATATACATGATGATGATTATGCCCATAGATGCCGATATGATATGATGGGATACCCACAGAGGCTTGATGGCGTTATATACGCATATGTAGATGGCATTTAGGAATATTATGGCCCTTAGAGGCATTCTACACAGATATGATACTTATGCATATTATGGCCCTCAGATGCATTTTGCACAGACATGGTACTTAGGCATATTATGGCCCTCAGAGGCATTCTCCACTGGTTGGTTGTTTCTAGTCTCATATTACTTTTAGGTCTCTATTATGCTATTTTTCATGCCTGACATACTCGGTACATCAGTCGTACTGGCGTCCCTTGTGTCTAGGGACACTGCGTTTCATGCCCGCAGGCTCAGGTAGACAGGGTGACGGTGCGCACTAGTAGGTTGCTGGTTCAGCTGATATTGAAGCACTCTATTTGTTCCAGAGTTGCAGTCTAGTCGTGGTACGATATTTTGGATATACATAGGGGTATGGCGGGGCCCTGTCCCGACCTTATGATGTCACGTACTCTTTAGAGGCTTGTAGACAGTTGTCCTGTGTATAGTAGTCATGTGTGGCCTGTCGGCCTTGGTATGTATATATATATAGGTTGGGTCCTTCTAATTACATGTTTTTACATATCTCTTTCCCAATTTACTATTTTCATATGTCAGCAGGGTATCTCGTGGCGGCCCTTGTGGACCATGAGAAATTATGGTTATATGCTAAATACATGGTTAGTCGTACTCGGCCGGTAAGGGCCGGGTGCCCGTCATGACCCTCCGGTTTGGGTCGTGACATAATATTAAATTTAAAATAATTTGCTATTTGTTATTCCCTCCGTCCTCATTTATTTGATATAGTTTGACTAGGCATGAAGTTTAAAAAATAAAGGAAGACTTTTGAATCTTGTGGTCTAAAACATGCCAAAGATGTTTATGTCTTTAAATTATCTCGTTAAGCGTAAAAGGTAAAATTTAATGTTAAATTGTCGATAAATAAGGAAATGTATCATTCTTTTTGGACGGACTATAAAGGAAAGTGTATCACATAAATTGGGATGAAGGGATTAATATATTTTTTTTCATGACTCTTCAAATATTTGCTAAATAACACAAATTAAAAATTTAAATGGTCTTTTAAAGATTATTTTTTTTGCTAAATTGAAGATGCATTAATTTAGGTTAGAAATTTAAAGAGTTATTACACAGCATGGGGTCGATCGAAAAGATGATACCTCTAAATTGTCTTTGTTTAACATAAATAACATAAAGGAAGGTGCATTGTTCCAAAATAAAGTTTCTTCATAGTGTGATCCTGAGGATGTTCTGTTGGTTGCATATTGTGTCAATTGATGGGCTGCCTTATTTGCTTCACGGAAGATGTGCAAGATCCCCTTGGTCGCCATTGCCTCCAGCAGGAACCTACAATCATGTAATAAGTTTATGTGAGGCTTTTGTTTGTTGTCATTTACTGCAGCTGATAATACCTGATAATCAGTCTCCACCAATAGTGGGAACAAGTTCTTTGTGAATGCCAATTCCAACCCTTTTAGGAGAGCATAGATTCCTGAATGAAGGGTTGAATGGCATCGCGTTTGTGTAGAAAATCCTTCTATCCACCTTCCTTCAGAGTTTCTGATGAGTCCTCATAGTCTACCAATTTTCGATGTTTAATTAAAGCTGCCATCTGTATTTAGTTTAAACATATTGGTTGGAGGTTTTTCTCATACAACTTCGACTATGGTAGTAGTCAATTGATGGTTTACAAGGTTGGTTGTCAAGCCAGAAGGGGATCCTAAGTGGTAGTATTCTTGGCTACAATTGTAGATGTATTGGTAACTTGGGGAAAGCATTATTTTATTGAAAGTGTTGTGGTTTGTGTTCGTCCAAATGTGCCATAATGTTATTGGGATGACAATTTGGCTAGGTAGATACTGGATAGTTTGTTGATAGCAGTTAAACAATTCTTTTTAATTCAGTCTCTTATATCTTCATTAATGGTGGGTCGTAGGATGTTTAGGTGTTGTCATATGGTTATGTTTAAAGGGCAATGGAAGAATATATGGTTTATGGTTTCCGGTAGGTGACAATAGTGGCATGAGTTTGATAGGATGATGTTTCTATGAGCTAGGAGTTTAGCTGTTGATAGATTTTCATGCAGGAGAAGCCAAAGAAAGTGTTTGATTTTGGGTAGGCATTTGACTTTCCATACCCAAGAGTGATCAATGTGAGTATCTGGTATAGCTGTTTTCCTTTTTTTTGTATAGGTGATAGGCCTGTTTAGTATTAAGGGTGCCATCTAAGGAGGAAGTGCAATGCAAGGAGTCTAATCTTTTTTCTGAAAAGGAAAGATAGGTGTTATGGATGTCTTGCATGATTGTTTGAGGTAGCTGGAAGGATATAGACTAGGTATTCCAAGTGTCATTGGTGAGAATACTTTGCACAGTGAGTAAGTCTTCCTTATTGTTGAAAGGACCATGGATTAATTCTCTAAGAGTTTTGTTTGAGGAAAGCCATTTATGAAACCAGAGGTTAATGTGTTCACCTGTTCTAATTTCCCAAGTTGTTCCTTGATAAAAAATGGAACTACTTCTGGAAATGCTTTTCCAAACATGGGAGTCTAACCCTTTGTGGATAAGCCCAAAATTAGTTCTTTGTCTAGCTCTTTTATATTTATTATGAAGAGTTTTAGACCATATGAATTTCTTATTTGTGTGGAATCTCCAATTGAGGTTTGCTATGAGGGACATATTTTTTGCAGTTGCTTCAGCTAGGCCTAGACCTCCCTCATTTTCTTTGGTGTAGTAACCTTTTCCCAGTTTATCAGGTGGATTTTCCTTTTTTCAGAGGTAGACCCCATATGAAATCTCTTTGAACTCTGTCAATGTGGTTCCTAGTTTGAGATGAGAGGAGATTCATTTGCACTGAGTGTACTGGGATGGAGTTGAGGATTGTTTAGCTAGGATACATCTGCCAGCAAAACTAAGCAGTTTAGCCTTCCACCCCTTAAGCCTATTGTTCATGTTGTCAAGGATAAATTGGTAGTCTCTACTTTTAGGAGTCTTGTTGGTTATTGGAAAACCTAGGTATCTTCCTATAGAATTAACTTGCTTAATGTTCAGCATAGTGGTTATAGTAGAGATAGTGGCTTGGGTAGTATTGGTGGAGAACATTATTTTTGATTTATTCAAATTAACCTTCTGACCAGAGTGTGTGGCTAGGCTATTGAAAGTATTGATGATGGAGGTAGTACTTGTGATGTTTGCTTCAACAAAGAGAATAATGTCATCTGCAAATAATAAGTGAGATATAGAAATTTCATATTTTGAAATTTTGATAGGTTGCCAGTTTTGGATATTTGTTTCATGATCAATTCTCCTAGTGAGAGCTTGCATGCAGATGATAAAGAGGTAGGGTGAAAGAGGGTTTCCTTGCCTAATGCCTCTGCTAGGTTGAAAGAACCTTGATGGTTTACCATTAATGAGGATAGATGTAGATGCTGTTGTGATACAGCTCATGATAAGAGTGATGAGATCAGGTGGAAAGTTTAGTTGTAATAATGAGCTCCTGATGAAGGTCCATTCTAGTCTATCAAAGGCTTTTTCAAGATCAATTTTAATCATTATTTTTTCCTTTCCTCTCACACTTTTAAGGAAAGAGTGAACGACTTCTTGTAAAATAGTGGCATTATCTGCCGCCCTCCTACTAGGTAAGAAGCTACATTGGATATGACTGATGATCTTATTGAGCATTGGTCTAATCATATTGACTATAATTTTGATTATATTTTTGTAGACAGTATTACAGAGACTAATAGGCCTACAATTAGTAATGCAAGTAGGGTGTTTTATTTTGGTATAAGTATGACAAAAGTGGTGTTTATATCTGGAGGTAAGGTCAGAGTGTCAAAGGCATGGAAGCATGATTTGGACATAGATGATTCATTATCCTGCCAGAATATTTGGAAAATTATGGGGTGTAAACCATCAGGAGGTCCTGGTGTCTTTAGAGGTTTGAAGGATAGCACAACTCTGCTGATTTCAGAAATTTCCAAAGCTCTTGTTAGTGTGCTGTGATCCTGATGTGTTAGAGTATTAGAAGTAGTTATTAGAGTATTAGGAGTTCTGGGGTAACTGATGATTTCAGTGGAGTAAGTTTTCTCAAAGTGTTCAACTATGAGATTCCTTATTTCTCCCAAATTGGTTATCCATTGATTGTTGTCATTGGATGCATGATTAAAATTTAGTGTTAGCATCTCCTTCATTAACACACTGAATTCTAGATTTTAGTTTCCAAAAATCTTCTTCACTTTTGAGGATCTTATTATAATCCTTAATGAGATTTTCTTCAAGATTTTTAAGGTTATCATTAATATTTATAGGGTTTAATCTTTGGACTCCTGCGATACTAGCTAGGAAGTATTTTTTTTGTTTGAAATGTTCCCAAAAGTATATTTGTTCCAATTAGTTACTTCCTTAGTAAAATTATCTAGAGCTAGGTTGTACTTGTCATTATGTGCTCAATTGTTGGTAACTACAATAGTTTTGAATTGGGGATGTCTAAGTAAGGCTGGTCAGTGGGCCGGGACGGCCCGACCCTGAGCCCGCCCCGGTCCCGCCCCGACCTCGAGTAAAAAAAAAACGGTAGCGGGACTCGAACTCGGGACGGGACAATGTCAAGTCCCGCCAGACCCGAGTCCGCCCCAGGCCTGCCCGCCCCGACCCCGCCCCGAGCCTGTCCCGAGCCCGCCCCCGATCCCGCCCGAGAGCCCCCCCTTTGCAAATATAACCGTTGCACCAACGGCCATTTTAGATTTTGGTCGTTGGGCAACGACCATTTTTGGCCTCCCCCCTCCCCCTACCCCTTAATATTTATTTTTAACCCATAAGTTATTATATTTATACTTTAACCCAATTTTCCAACTATAAATAACTCATTTTCTCTTCATCTTTCTCACAAATCTTCCTACAATCTCTCTAATCTCTCAATATATCTCTCTACATTGTTTACTAAATATTCAATTTTATTTATTCATTTGGGAATTGGGAGTGAAGTTGGCAACTAGCTTGAGGATCTTCCATCGAGCAAAGTTTCAATTTTCAACCTCTCGATTACACGTCGACGTTACGTCGGCGTTTGGTACATTCGTTCCTTCATTAAATTATTATTGTTTGTTTATTTTATTTAGCGCACTTAATTTTATTATCTTTAATTATTTATTATCATAATTAAAATGGAAGGATTAAGAGGTATGTTTAAGGGTAAGGGTAAGGGTGCTTCTTCTAGTAGGGGCAACCAGGGCAAGGGTACTTCTTCTAGTCATCTTATTCCTACACAGGATGATTTTGTTGATACTCAATATTTTCCTACAATACCATTAGATTTAGACGAGGAGCTATTTTCTGAAACTCAAGAAGACTTTAATTTAGACGATGATCTAGATGATACACCCACTAATGTTGATGACAACACACCCACTAGTGCACCTTCAACTGAAATGTCTCTTATTCCCCCTAGTATGAGACGAGGTCCAGCAAAACGACCATTAAAATCAGTTGCATGGACATTTTTTTATAGGGACGTAGAGAATCAAGTAGCTATATGTAAATTTTGTAAAAATGTTTTAAAATTTAAAACTGGAAAAGGTCACGGTGGGACGGGGGGGGGGGGTTTAATTAGACACGTAGTAAGTGCTCATCCAGCTAGGTATGCCCAATACCAGGCTTCAAAACCGGGTGCATAAACGCCCGCTCCATCGGGACAAAGTTCACATACTGATACTGTCCCGGACCAAGTACAGGGTCAAATTAACCCTATGACGGAGGGAATTGGAGGCCCTAAATACAATAAACATAGAGATAGGGAAGCAATATCAAAATTAGTTCTTTGTGGAGGGTTTGCCTTTTTCATTTCCTTCATCTCCCAGTTTTATTCATTACATTAGAGATATATATAATCCTGCTTTTAACGATTTTCCTAGATCAACTGTTAAGAGAGATGTATTTAAATTCGCACATGAATATCAACAATATTTACGTTATTCTTTATATCATTTTAATGGCAAAGTATCTATCACGTCTGATATAGGTCGTAGTACTAACTGCCGTGATTATTTAACGGTAATTTCTCATTGGATAGATTATAAATGGTCTATGCAAAAACGTATCTTAGCGTATAGATATATAGATGATAGGCACACTGCTACTTTTATTGCAGAAAATATTTATCAAATGTGCCATTATTACGGAATAACCGATAAAATTATGACTATTACATTAGATAACGCTTCTTCTAACAATTACGCAATTACAATTTTAAAAAATAGTTTAACTCCATCTTTTTCAGATCATTTTCATAAAAAATGTGCGTGCCATATATATAACTTAATTGTAAATGATGGTTTATCACTTTTTGAAGACATTCTTAGTAAAATACAATTTGCTATAAACTTTATTTTTAAAAATAATAAAGTACAACGAAGAAAAGAATATAAAAAACTTGTCACGATTGTGGACTATCTTATAGAAAAATTCCACAAGAAGTATCCATTAGGTGGAATTCTTTATACGAGCAACTACTTGTTGCTTATGACTATAGAAAACCTATAACTTTATTTTTTAACTTTCATAATCAAAATCCAGGTGATATGATTGTAGATAGTGATTGGGTAAAAATTTCCGAACTTATTGTATTTTTAGAGAAATTTTTTCAAGCAACAAAAGAATTTTCCGGTATATATTATCCTACTATTTCAACTATGTTGTTTTATATAACTCTAATATTTTTATTACTTAGTGAATATATGGAAAATCCAGCTTATATGACAGCTATTAAAAAAATATTTAAAAAAATAAAAAAATATTTTATTATTATTCCCACTATTTATATTATTGGTTCTGTATTAAATCCGACTATTAAAATAAACAGTACTAAATCACTAATTGAAACTATTTACGATTGTATAGAAGTACTACCACCTCCAAGTCCCAAAAATCTAAATCACCCACCACCTATTGAACAAAATAAAGAAGAAGTGTTGTCTAGCGTAGAAGACCAATGCAAAAAAATATATAGGTTTTATCAACAAGAAAATGCTAGTAACTTACCGGCTTCCATACCATCTTCTTCATCTTCAACACAACCTCACAAAAGACATGTTGTTTCTGCGGTTAGTATTGAAAGCCTCAGAAATAGAATGTGCGGCCGTACCTCTACTACTAACCAAATTAGCGAGTTGGATATTTTTGTTTTGTAGGGTTCTGTACCGTATCAAGAAGTTATCAATGAAGATGGACATGAAGACTTTGAAATCTTTGGAGGGGGAATGAGAAGACCTTTCCGACACTTTCATTGATGGTCCGAGATGTTTTGAACATTCAAGCGTCATCAATCGCGTACGAAAGCGCTTTTTTCACGGCAGATATCAAATAGGAGACCACATACACTCATTAGCCGGAGACAGCTTGGAAATTGCAGTATTATTCAGAGATTGGATACGAGCGGAGCGGAGAAGGTGCGGTCAACCGGAGATCAACGAAGAAGAAGATGAAAACTACAACGAAATCTTATCTGAAGGTGGTGGAAGCGACGTGGATCAATTTGACCAACAAATACCAATTCCAACCGAAGAACCACAGGAAATTATCAAGCAATTAGAACAGGTTTTTTTAGAATGTAATTTTTTTAATTGCAAATTTATTATGTAATTTGCAACTTTTGGACAACACCACAAAGTTGCAATTTAGATTTTAGACAATTGTATTTGTATTACAAAAAAATCATATGTCTATTAAATAATATAAGAGGCACAAAAACAGCATTGGGATGTTTTTATTACACTATCTTGTCTTGTTTATTGAGTTTTTTTTATACATATGTTATTAAAAAAAAAAAAAGGAAAACCCGCAGGAACCCGCCCCGATCCCGACCCCGACCCGACCCCGATTCCGACGGGATCGGGATCGGGACGGGACTGGAGCAAGTCCCGCCAAACCCGACCCCGCCAGACCCGACCCCGCCCCCTTCGCCCGTCCCGCCCCGACCCCGCCAGATCCGAGCCCGGCCCACTGGCCACCCTATGTCTAAGCCACATAGTTTGAAATTTGAATAGATTTATAGGCTTAGCCATAGGTCTGTCAGTACTAAGAAGAATTGGACAGTGGTCCGACTGTGTACGAGGTAAGTGTGTGACAGTCATGTTCGGATATTTACCAAGCCAATTTGAGTTTTCCAGGAATCTGTCCAACCTTTCCAAAATGACGTGCTCCAATTTTTCTTTTATTAGTCAACGTGTATTTACTTCCTGCAATCCCTAGGTCTATCTTATCTATGTTGTCCAAATAATTAAAAAAGGCAGTAGTTCTTTTATTATTAATAAGATTTACCCCATATTTTTCAGAAGCGTTTGTAACCTCATTAAAATCTCCAAAAAGAAGCCACTGCTTGTTCCTAACAAAGTTATCAACTTTCCTAAGATTTTTCCACTGTATTTCTCTATTAGCAAATATAGTGCTAGCATAAACCAGAGACAGTATCCAAGGGGGTTCCGATTGGTGTACCTGAATATTGACATGTATTTTTTGGTCAGTGATGGCAATGGGGTCAACAGTTATTTCCTCTCCCTTCCACATTAGAGCAACTCCTTCAGATTGGCCATCCGCTGCAATCTCAAACATGTCGTTAAACTTGATGAAGTTCTAAAGCTCTGAATCTCTGAGTAGTTTGTCATCCTTGTCTCTGTCAGACAGATGACATTAGGATTATGCCATCCCACAAGAGCCCTAAAATTCCTTCTGAAGTCCTCATTGTTGAAGCCCCTACAGTTCTATAACATGATCTTCATTTGGGGATCTGCACTACTCCTCCGTGCCTCAGTGACATCTCTAGGTGTGTCAACAATGGATGAGATGGCCCATTTGTCATTGGTATGTCTTCTTCCGTCAGTGTTGGGATCAAGAGCACTGCATATTTATGGAGAATGGAAAATAGGTATGTGCGGATGTTCACTGCAATACGTAGTGTCTCCGGTGGCACATTGACCAGATATTTTCTTTCCACATTTTCGTGTAGTGTCAAGGAAAGGGAGTTCTTCAGAGACACATTCTGCATGATGTTCTAGGATGTTTTGTCCCTGCCCTTGGTTCTGCAGTGGCACGATAGGGAACAATGGTGGTGGTGGGTTCTCCTGCTCCTCCTCTTGCACGTCTATCTAAGGAACCACTTGCTCCTCGACATCTATGTTGTCTGGGAGCGGTGGCAGGGGCTCCATATCCGGCTGGGCCACCTCCTTCTACACCTCTATTTGGACTTTTCCTAGTAAGTTCTGCTGCTACTCCTCTGCATTGTTCATCTGTGCTGGTCCTCCATTATTGGTGTTGTCCACCTGGATGACGACGTTGTTCCCTTGACCGTTGAAGAGGCTGAGCTGATGAAGCAACTCCAGGGCTCCTATTTCTTATACTTAGAAGGTCTGAAGCGCTGTCTGAGTTTGGATGTGAGTGGACAGACACTCGAGGAACATCAGTGCATGTTGTTGAAGGAGCTCTAGGTTCCACTGTGGCGTCGGAATTTGGGTGGTCAGAACTTGGTAGGTTATTTCTTGTGGATTGGCATATGTGTGGGGGTATTGGTAGGGAGAATAGTAGTGTCCCTGGTGGTTGACCATCACCTCTACTGGTAAGAACGTCGCTTGGACAAAGTACGTCGTCGCCGGCGAGTGGATTGCTATGTCGTATGTTCTTGGAAGGTGTTCTGTGTTGTATTTCGTCTGGTGGTAACGGATATGGTTGTTGTGGTGGTGGTGTCTCCGGTGGTGATGTGGTGGAAAGTGACTCAGCATGGTTGTGTTTTTTTATTGGTTTTTCAGTTTGTGATTTGGTTTGAGTTGAGTGTGGAACTCCAGGCAAAAGGTCAGTCGGTTCAGGTGATTTGATGAGAGGAGTTACAGACTGAGTTTGCATGGTCTCGAGTTTTGTAGTGATGGGGGAATAATCATTAAGGGGCTTGTTTGGCTGTGTTTAAAGAGTTTGTGTTAGGCAATGTATGATATTTGCTAAAAATTAGAGCTTTTCAATCTTGTCTGTGGTCAGTTCTTGTAAAAGTTGGTTTACTATTGGTGGGGACAATGATGTTTTTTGCTTTCCCTTTATCTGGGAGCTAGGTGGGGGTGGTATAAGTGAGGATGATTCTTTATTTTTTTTGATGTACTTGGACTAATTCCTCCTTCCATTATGTTAGTGTCTAATATAATTTCCACCTTGTCATTTTCTTCTTTTTTTCCTTATCTTTTCTCATTCGTTTGTTTTCTTTTTCTTGGTGGGCCCGTTGACTGTGTATATTCGTATTTGTTTTTTCCTCTAATTTCGTCACTTTTTTATTATTTTCTTTTTTTCCCCCATTTCCCGAATTTCCCTTTTCTTAGGGTCGACGTCATTTTTGTCCTCTACGCTTTGAGGAGTCGTGTGGTTGTTGTTTTTTCCTGTATTTTATTTTCAATTAATTGCGCATGAATGGATATTATGCACTAAGCAGCCACATCCAACACACAGAGGACTAGTAATTTCATACGTAAGTGATTATATCCTTTGGTAGGGGGATACCTAATTGTGCACATATACACAGACGAGCATATCTCCCTCTTGAAGTATTATGTATTTTCCTAAGGATTTGAAGGTCGTAGTATTCAGTAGGTAGTTCATTTAGCCGGATCCAGATGGTTGTGTAGTTGATGATGTTCTATTGTGGGTTGAATTTAGGGGTCCATACCATAGTCTAACGGAGCCAATGAACCACGGTCCTTTGTTCAAATAGATTTGGACACTTAAAATCTAATTAGGTAGAAATCATTCCCCAAATCTACCAATATGATCCTCATAATTTATTAGTTGGTTACTAACTTGATAATAATGTCTTGTTTCCATGGCTGTTAAAGACGTTGTTTGTCTTCTACTGAAATAGGGATAAAATTTGGGTGGTTTGTGCGATTGTCAAGTTCCTCATATAAATTAAGGAACTTCTTTCCATTATGCGTCAACTTTATCAGTGGAGTGGCAATAAAAGAGTAATTCTCTATGAATCTCTAATAATAACCTGCCAAGCCCAAGAAACTACGCACCTCTGTAGGGGTTGTGGGCCTCAGTCAATTCTTTACGATTTCAATCTTCTGACTGTCAACCTTAATACCTTCGTTTGATACTATATCCCAGAAAAGCTACCAAGTTCAACCAAAACTCACATTAGAGAACTTAGCATATAAATTGCAATCCTGGAGCGCTTGTAATACATCTCACAAGTGATCTGCGTGCTCTGGTTCTGAGCGAGAATATACCAAGATGTCATCAATAAATATTATCACAAAGATGTCTAAAATGGCTTGAACACCTGATTCATCAAATCCATAAAAGCCACTGGCGCGTTAGTCAAACCAAAAGACATAACCAAAAATTCATAGTGGTCATATCTGGTATGTAAAGCAATTTTTGGAATATCCTTCTCCTTAACTCTCAGTTGATGATATCCAGACCGAAGATCAATCTTAGAGAAATACTTGGCGCCTTGCAATTGATCAAACAAATCGTCGATCCTGGAAAATGGGTATTTATTCTTAATAGTCACCTTATTCAACTAATGGTAATCGATACACATTCTCAATGAACCGTCCTTCTTACGAACGAATAACACTGGTGCACCCCACAGAGAATTACTGGGCCTAATAAAGGCCTTCTCTAGAAGATCTTTCAGGTGAACTTTCAATTCTTTTAGCTCGGGGCCCATTAAATACTGAGGAATAGATATAAGTTGAGTATCTGGAGCACGTCGATATCAAAATCGATTTCCCTTTAGGGAGGACTACCAGGATGTCACGCCCCGATTTTTCTCAAGTCTTCCCTTAGGACGTGATGGCACCTGGACAACCTTTCATTTTCCTCTAGGCGAACCATTTTAATACACTTCTTTCCAAACTAAATATTTATTTAAGTGCGGAAGTAGTAATAATGATAAAAGTAAAAAAATGTCATGTACTTAATTAATAAAGGCGCGAGCCCATGCTCGTACAACCATAACTTCTACCTAGACTCAATGGAAATTCCACATATGGAAATAGAAAGTTCGAAGTTTGAAAGGAAACCATCTCACATGGGGCATCCCCCGAGATAATGAGACTAACTTCTTCCACCTACTTATTTAAGAACGAAAGTCACTAAGTCCGAAGCAATGGATTGGTGGAACAAATGGGACTACGGGACGATCGCTAGCCCTGTTGCAAAACTTTTCCCTTATCGCGTTTTTCCGAAACATGTTAGTTAAAAGAGTCACCCCTACCATCCGGGGCTGAGTGAGAACCTCGCCTTACAATCCAAAGTAAACTCACAATATTCTAATTACAATCATATTATAAACATAATAAGCATGTTGTGGGAAAAAAACAGTCTACAGTACTTTCATTATATAAGTCAATAAATATTTACGTGCAAGATCTCCTCCCCACTCGTCCTAGGAAAATACTTAGTTTAACCAGTACCTCTGTTTTATCCCATATAACATATTATATACTTATTGCGGTACGTGCAACCCGATCCAATGCATTTATATTATTTATTTGTTGCGGTACGTGCAACCCGATCCAATGCATTTATATATTTGTTGCGGTACGTGCAACCCGATCCAATGCATTTATATATTTGTTGCGGTACGTGCAATCCGATCCAATGCATTTATATATTTGTTGCAGTACGTGCAATCCGATCTAATGCATTTATATATTTTTATAATGGTATATGTTCAAAAGACTCAAATAATATTTTCTTCTTTCAACTTTTCACCATTCCCACTTGTAAGGGTTCTAACTCTCGAACCATAACTTCAAATAAGGTGTTTCTTATGCCTAGTCGAAGGGTAACACGGGGATCTATCATTATCCCAAGTTTTCTCTTAAAATTGCTTAGTATAACTACTACCAATTCACACAAGAAACAACCTTATGAAAACTGTCTCGCCAAAAGTTTTTTGAAAAAAAACACAAACTTAAAACAGTCATAACTTTTTATCCATAAGTCAGATTTATCTTTGTAAAGTCTCAAACTGTCGATAACAGAGAAATATAAAACTTTTATTCAGCACAACTTTTCATATTCCCCACTTAAATATTCAATTCTTTTATTTTAATAACTCTCAGAAAACAATTTTTGCCAGATTTTTGTAAAACAAAACACAATCTTAAAACAGTCTTAACTTTTTATCTGTAAGTCGGATTAATCTCTGTAAAGTCTCAAACTGTCGAGAACAGAGAAATCTAGAAATTTTATTCAGCACAACTTCTCAGATTCCTCTCCTATATGTACAGTTGTTCCATTATATGTTCTGCCTTCTGAATTTCATTCAATTCGAGGCAGAAACTTTGAACTGCGATAACTTTCAAACCGTATGTCGGTTTTAGCCTCGCTTGGGCTAAATATGATCGTGAAGGAGAGATGTAAAACTCTGTAAAATTTCATCCAATTATAACAGACATAACTCAGCGAAACAGAATATAATTTCATGACCCAAACTAGTTATCAAATAACCTACTAACAAAAAATTCATGATCATTCTTTCAACATCCAAATCGTATTCTAATATGTATTGTAACTTAAAAATAAGGGATTATACTAAGAATTATGAGTTAGAGAAACTCACCTTTATTTTCTGCTTCGTGACCGCGAAAAAACTGTCAAACTTGATTGCTAAAGGTAATATTTGTTCTCTTCTATTTTTCTGATTTTTTTGCTCTTGGTACTTTTCTGAACTTCTGTTCTTTGTGCTAAGTGTTTTTCTTTTGTGCTATGCAGAATATATAGTGAGTTGTGTATGTGTAACCTTTGGGAGTGGAAGGAGAAAAGGTTGAGGGAGATGTGGGGGGGGAGGGAACGTGCATATCATGGCCTGAATTCCACATTAATATATTGTTTTTTGAAATTTTTTTTAATTTGGGACTTTACATTATCCCCTCCTTAAACAACATTCGTCCTCTAATGTGAATAAGATCGCAACACATGCATATAGACACACAAACAGCACACACATAAAACATAACTTAACACATTTTATTACCTTACGCGAAGAGGAATGGATATTTGACTTTCATCGCATCTTCGGCTTCCCAGGTTGCTTCTTTTGTGGAGTGATTCCTCCATAGGACTTTCACGAAGACAATGTCCTTGTTCCTAAGACCGCTTAATTTGTCTATCCAGTATTTCAACCGGAGTTTCTTCGTATTGAAGCTCTTCGTTCAGAACTATCTCTTGGGGTTGAATGACGTGACTTGGATCATGCAAGTACTTTCGTAACATTGACACATGGAATACCGGATGCACCGCTTCTAATTCTTGTGGAAGGGCTAGTTCGTAAGCCACATTCCCCACTCTTCGTAAGATCTCATATGGTCCAATAAACCTTGGGCTCAAGTTCCCTTTCTTGCTGAATCGCATCACTCCCTTCATTGGAGAGACTTTTAAGAATACTTTTTCCCCTTCTTGAAATTCGAGGTCTCTTTTGCGATGGTCCACATAAGACTTATGGCAGTTATGAGCTGTTTTGATTCGCTCTCGAATTATCTGCACTTTGTCATTTGTTTCTTGAATGGTTCGGGTCCGAACAGTTGCGTCTCACCCACCTCGAACCATCCCAGTGGAGATCTACATTTTCACCCATACAAGGCTTCGAACGGAGCCATATGTATACTAGAATAGAAATTGTTATTGTAGGAAAACTAAATTAGACATAGGTGGTCCAACCAGTTGCCCCGAAAGTCCATCACACAAGACCGCAACATGTCCTCCAATGTTTGAATTATTCGTTCAGCTTGTCCGTCAGTTTGCAGATGGAAAGTCGTACCCAACTTGACCTTCGTCCCAAGGCCCTGCTGGAAACTTTACCAAAAGTGTGAGGTGAACTGGGAACCCCTATCCGAAATAATTTGTAATAGAATCCAGTGTAACCTCATTGTTTTCTTTAAATAAATTTGCGCGTATGGCGGTGCCCGATATGTAGTCTTAACCGATAGGAAATAGGCTGACTTTGTAAACAGATCTACAATCACCCAGATAGAATCATATCCTTCTCGAGTTTTTGGTAAACCAGTCACAAAATCCATATGAATCACCTCCCATTTCCACATGGGGATACCAATGTCCTGAAGTAGCCCGCTGACACGTAAGACATCTTCCAACATCCCTCTTCATGCCATCCACCAGTAATTTGCCTTGAGATCCTGATACATTTTTGTTGATCCTGGTGAATGGAATAACTTGTGTTGTGACCCTCATCTAAGATCTTCCTTCTTAGATCTCTGACCTTAGGAACACATAACCTACCCTTAAATCAAAAGGTACCGTCATTTTCTCCTAATGTAAACTGTGAAGGTTTTCCCTATTGAATCCTCCACCAAAACCTAACAAACTTCGTATCCTCAAACTGACTTTCTTTTATTTCCGAAGCTAAGGAAGACTGAGAGGTATCATGCACCGCCACCCTGCCTTCATCGACCTCAGTTAAACCCACCCCGAGGTTTCCCAAATTTTGTACCTCACTTATAATACCTCTATTTTGTATATCAAGTAGGCCAAGCTGCCCATTGATCTCCTACTGAGTGTGTTGTCCACCACGTTAGCTTTTCCAGGATGGTAAAGAATGCTAAGGTCATAATTCTTAAGAAACTCTAACCATCTCCTTTGTCGTAGATTCAGATCCTTTTGCGTGGTTATGTATTGTAAACTCTTATAATCTGTAAAAATATCTACATGCACCCCATACAAATAGTGTCTCCATATTGTTAAGGCGAACACTACCGCGGCCAATTCCAAGTCATGAGTTGGATAATTCTTCTCATGTATCTTCAATTGTCGAGATGCATACACAACCACTTTTCCAAACTGCATCAAGACACATCCTAACCCAACCTTAGAGGCATCACAATAGACTGTGAACCATTTTTGTCCCGATGGTAAGGTTAGGACTGGTGCAGTAGTCAACAACTCCTTCAATTTCTGAAAACTTGTTTCACATGCTTCTAACCACTGGTACTTAACTGATTTCTGAGTCAATCGGGTCAAGGGAGCAGTAAAACTAGAGAAACCTTCTACAAATCTTCTATAATACCTAGCCAAACCCAAGAAACTCCTAACTTCTGTCGGAGTGGTAGGTCTTGGCCAGTTCTTCACTACTTCTATCTTTTAGGGGTCTACCATAATTTCATCCCCTGACACAACATGGCCCAAGAAGGCTACCTTTTCCAACCAAAATTTACACTTTGAAAATTTAGCATATAGTTTCGCTTGTTTTAAGACTTGAAGCACTACCCCTATATGCTTTTCATGTTCTTCAACACTCTTGTTGTAAATTAGAATATCATCTATGAATACAATCACGAACAAATCTAAGAATAATTTGAAGATTTTATTCATGAGATCTATAAAAGATGTTGGGCATTAGTTAACCCGAAGGACATGATCGAGAATTCATAATGGCCATATCGGGTTCTAAAGGCTATTTTGGATATATCATCAGGATTTATTTTCAGCTGGTGATATCCCGAACGAAGGTCAATTTTGGAAAAATAGCTGGCTCCTTGAAGTTGGTCAAAAAGATCATCGATTCTTGGTAATGGATATCGGTTCTTGATCGTGGTTGTCAATAATCGATGCATATTCGGAGTGAACCATCTTTTTTCTTCAAAAAAAGGACTGGTGCACCCTAGGGGGAAACACTAGGCCTTATAAAGCCTTTATCCAGAAGATATTTCAATTGTCCTTTTAACTCTCTCAATTTAGCTGGGGCCATTCGATTTGGAGGAATGGGAATAGGTGTTGTACCCGGAATTAATTCGGTAGCGAACTTCACTTCTCTGTCCGGAGGAAGGCCTAGGAGATCTTCAGGGAACACCTCTAGAAAATTTCGAATAATAGGGATAGTATGTACCTTTGGGGACTCTTTTTGGGTATCCATTATACTCGTTAGGTAAGAGTATTCCACCTCGTGACCCCTTAGTAACTTTTGAGCCCTAAGGTAGGAAATAAGCCGACTTGAGGGTGTCCCAATTCTACCCCTTATAAAAATTTCTGGTTTCTCAGGAAAAGATAATTTTACAACCTTTTATCGACAATCCAATGTGGCATAACATGCTGACAACCAATCCATACCCAAAATAATGTCAACGTCTACCATATCAAGTAATACTAAGTCTGCTATTGTTCATCTACCATTTACCTCTAACGGGAAATTTTTAATTACTCGAGAGGCCCAAACTGAGGCCCCTACTAGTGTTATGACTTCAAAGGATTCACTGAAATAGGAAGGTTCTACATGTAGACTCTTAGCAAAACCCATCGACACATATGAAAATGTAGAACCGAATCATATAATACAAGTGCAGGAATACTTGAGACCAACAAAATACTTGTGACCACCACATTAGATGCCTCCGCCTCATTCCTCTGGGACAAAGCGTAGAGCCTATTAGGATTGTTGGACTGTTGAACTCCCTGACTCTGTCGGGACTGGTTTCCCTGATTTCCTTTTATGGCAACTGTGGTTGTTTCTGACCTCCTATGAGAAAACTGAGTTTGGGTTCTCTTCTTTCAATCCCTGGTATAGTGATTTGGTTCTCCATAGTTGTAACATCCTTTCGGTGAGAACCAACATTCTCCAATATGTTTCTTTTGACAAACCTTACAGACCGGTTTGTCACCTTTTGTGTTAGGGTTGGTGGCCTTGACCTTGCCACATTGATGATTGACCCATCTA
This sequence comes from Anisodus tanguticus, assembly GCA_034509755.1. Lineage (NCBI taxonomy): Eukaryota > Viridiplantae > Streptophyta > Magnoliopsida > Solanales > Solanaceae > Anisodus > Anisodus tanguticus. The sequence continues at coordinate 30,574,337 of CM067544.1, read as the reverse complement.
TGCCTCTGGGGCCTGAAATGAGACTGGCCTACTGACTGGATCAGTTTTGAAGAACCCTTACTACCCTCTTGCCTCTTGTTCTGATTCTGATTAAAGGATTCTGACGATTGAAACCTCTTCTGCGAATACTATCTTTTTGGTTTAGCAAAACTTTCTACCCTCATAGCCATGTCGATGATCTGAAGGTAAGTCTGATCATTGGTTAATGCCACTACCTTCTCTACCAGGTTCGAGTTTAAACTCTCAACAAATCTTTTGACCTTCTCCCTTTCCATAGGAACAATGTGTGCATTGTATGTCAATAATATCATAAATTAGGTATTGTATTCTTGCACACTGCGGTCCCCTTGTTTCAACTATTCAAACTCACGTCTGAGCGCATCTTTTTAGGTATTAGGCATATACTTTTCAATGAATGATGCTCTAAACTCCCCCCACGTCATTGGTGGTGTTATCGGGGAACTATTGCTTCTGAAATTCCTCCATTACACCCCTGTATCATCCACTAAATGTGCGCTTACCAAATTGACGCCATACGTCTCCACATATCCTAGGGTAAATATTAGGTATTCTACCTCATCGAGGAACACTATCGGGTCAGACTTGGAGTCCTTCCCTGAGTAGACAGGTTCCCTTCTTCTCATAAAATTCACCCATAGCCTATCCGGTACTGCCTGAGCTCCTACATTTTCGGCCAGTGGTACAGTCACAACTGGTTCCTGGGCTGGTGGGTTCTGGGTCGGGCCTATGACTGAGACACTAGTTGTAGGCTGAACCATGTGTGGGACTGCAACTGTCATCAACTCTATGAGACTATCTAATTTTTGTCCCACCGTTTCCTGGGCCGTTTGACTCTCATTTTCTTTAACATTTTCCACGTTATCTTCAGCTACTGCTCCCTCAACTGGAGGTATAGAAGCTTTGTGGTGAACCTCCTCTTGAACCCTCGATTCCTATGCCGGAACTCTTGGGGGTTGACATTGTCCCCTCACTCTTCCCCGGGTAGTTCTGATCGACCTTCGCACTACCAGTACTTGTGAGTCTACCATTTTCTGTAAAGACAAGGCTCCCATATTTTAGAAGACATGGGGTCTATTTTAACTCCCTAAAATTTTCTTATACTTCATAAGCATGCAACACTACAAGAAAAATAGAAAAAAAAACTATATTATTTCATTATTGCATTCATAACACTTTATTCCATCATAACTTATTCATTATACTAAATCTTATCAGATAATTCTCCGTCACCCATTGTAGATCTCCAACTCAAACTTGCATTTACTACAACCCGTGTTAAAGGGCTTAACCATGTGACTCGTCTATTCCGCAGGTTGGCATTCAGCTCCTTGTGAACCTTGTTCCTTGCCTCCCTTTCCCTATCGTCCATTCTTTCTTTCATCTTCCAGACTTTCTTCACTTGACATAGGAATTTGCGCAAGGGGCCTTCTTTACTATCTCCACATAGCATCTTTGCTCTTCTAAACGAGGAGTGGAAATCTCCCGGAATGGAGTTGACTATTATCTGTAGTATGACTCCAATCGGATAGTCGAAAAAGGTCGGGTCAAATGAATGCCTCTTCCATCTAGCCCTAAGAAATTCCATAGAACATACGATTGTGTCATCCATATACGTGCCAAAATCGTCTCCTAGGTCCATCCTACGGTCCATGAACTCCTCTTGAGCTCGCATTATCCTTTTCGTTTCTATGAGCACTTCCCTATTTTTTGGAACTCGTATTGTAACCATATCTACAAAAACAATTGTTAGTTAGTTTATCGTTGTACAGTCTCCTTTTCTAATCCGTTTAAAGGAGGTAATACGAGAACCAAGTCTTTGAAAAGACTCAAGATAGGCGCGATGAGAGTATGAAGAAAGTGAAACTGTTTAGGATGTTATCCCGTTCATTTATTACTAAGGTGGCGCGCACACTGTCGCAATAAGTAACCGGTCAAGCACCTAACTCAAAGAAATTTACTAAAATCTCCTAACCTGGTTTAGCTCTGATACCAACTTGTCACGCCTCGACTTTTCTCAAGTTTTCCCTTAGGACGTGATGGCACCTGGACAACCTTCCATTTTCCTCCAGGCGAACCATTTTAATACACTTCTTTCCAAATTAAACCTGTATTTAAGTGCAGAAGTAGTAATAACGATAAAAGTAAAAAATATGTCATGTACTTAATCAATAAGGGAGCGAGCCCATGCTCGTACAACCATAACTTCTACCTAGACTCAATGGAAATTCCACATATGGAAATAGAAAGTTCGAAGTTTGAAAGGAAACCATCTCACATGGGCTATCCCTCGAGATAATGAGACTAACTTCTTCCACCTACTTATTTAAGAACGAAAGTCACTAAGTCCGAAGCAATGGATTGGTGGAACAAATGGGACTACGGGATGATCGCTAGCCCTGTTGCAGAACTTTTCCCTTATCGCGCTTTTCCGAAACATGTTTGTTAAAAGAGTCAACCCTACCATCCGGGGCTGAGTGAGAACCTCGCCTTACAATCCAAAGTAAACTCACAATATTCTAATTACAATCATATTATAAACATAATAAGCATGTTGTGGGAAAAAAACAGTCTACAATACTTTCATTAAATAAGTCAATAAATATTTACGTGCAAGATCTCCTCCCCACTCGTCCTAGGAAAATACTTAGTTTAACCAGTACCTCTGTTTTATCCCATATAACATATTATATACTTATTGCGGTACGTGCAACCCGATCCAATGCATTTATATTATTTATTTGTTGCGGTACGTGCAACCCGATCCAATGCATTTATATATTTGCATATATATGTTATATGTTCAAAAGACTCAAATAATATTTTCTTCTTTCAACTTTTCGCCCTTCCCACTTGTAAGGGTTATAACTCTTGAACCATAACTTCAAATAAGGTGTTTCTTATGCCGAGTCGAAGGTAATACATGGATATATCACTATCCCAAGTTTCCTCTTAAAATGATTAGTATAAATAGTACTAATTCATGCAAGAAAAAACCCTATGAAAACTGTCTCGCCATAATTTTTTTGAAAAAAAACACAATCTTAAAACAGTCATACCGTTTTATCCATATGTCGGATTTATCTCTGTAAAATCTCAAACTATCGAGAACAGACATATCTCTAACTTTTATTCAACACAACTTCTCAGATTCCTCACCGATATGTACAATTGTTCCGTTATAAGTTCTTCCTTCTGGATTTCATTCGATCCAAGGCAGAAACTTTGAATTGTGATAACTCTCAAACACTATGTCGGTTTTAGCCCCGCTTGGGCTCATTCTGATCGTGAAGGAGAGATGTAAAACCCTGTAAATTTCATCCAATTATAACAGACATAACTCAGCGAAACAGAATGTAATTCATGACCCAAACTAATTATCAAATAACCTACTCACAAAAAATTCATGATCATTCTTTCAACATCCAAATCGTATTCTAATATGTAATGTAACTTTAAAGTAAGGGATTATACTAAGAATTATGAGTTAGAGAAACTCATCTTTATTTTCTGCTTCGTGACCGCGAAAAAACTGTCAAACTTGATTGCTAAAGGTAATATTTGTTCTCTTCTATTTTTCTGATTTTTTTGCTCTTGGTACTTTTCTGAACTTCTGTTCTTTGTGCTAAGTGTTTTTCTTTTGTGCTATGCAGAATATATAGTGAGTTGTGTATGTGTAACTTTTGGGAGTGGAAGGAGAAAAGGTTGAGGGAGATGAGGGGGGCGTGTAGATCATGGCCTTAATGCCACATTAATATATTTTTTATTTTGAAATTTATTTTAATTTGGGACTTTACACAGGAAGTTCATCAGGAAATATGTTAGGAAATTTATTAACGACAGAAACTAACGAAAGGGTTTGAGGCTTTGCCTCCGCATCCTGAACTCGCACGAGGTGGTAGATGTACCCTTTAGAAATCATTTTCCGAGCCTTAAGGTAGGAAATAAACCTACCTTTAGGAGCTACAACATTGCCCTTCCATTCAATAATGGGCTCGCCCTAAAAATTAAAGCGAACGACTTTCGTCCAACAATCAACATTAGCATAGCAAGAAGCTAACCAATCTATGCCCATAATAATCAAACTCCACCATTTCTACCTCGTTCAGGTCGGCTACAGTATGGAGATCATAGATCTTTACATCACAATTTCTATATACCCGCCTAACATTTACGGGCTCACCCATGAGCGTAGACACTTCGAACGACCTATGTAATAATTCAAACTCCTTTCCACACTTACTAGCAACAAAAGGGGTAATATATGATAGGGCAGAACTCGGGTATATCAAAGCATATACATCAAAAAAGGAAATAGATAATACCCTACCTTGTGGAGGTAGAGGCGGGGTCGGGGTGGCAGGGGGTGCAGGTTAGGGGTATTGGGGGGGAGCAGACACTTGAAATGCCACTTATGGAACTTGTTTTCCCTACTCCATTAGGGAAGTCATTTTCCTTATTTTTAACGAACTTATTTTTCTAAAGAAAATATTTTTTATAACATTTTTGACCAAATCAAACATAGGAAAATTTGAAAACATTTTTCCATTCCAAACACACCCATAGTGGAAGATAATGACAACTGCATTAGAAAATTGACATGTCAAGTTAGGTATGTTATGGCGTAAGATCTCAACCACACGGATTGTGGAAAGACAATGAAATAAGGAACTTGTACGAAGAGTAAATGATAGTTTTTTTGGGAATGGTAACAAAAGTATATTAGTTAAGAGAGAAGTTGAGAAGACTATTAGTGATGCTTGAGTTGAAGCCCTAGAATGGCTTGTACCAAAAGCTACGACTCCAGAGAGGGAGAAACAAATGTACAACTAGCTCGACCAAGAAAGAAGAGGGGTAAAACTTAAATTAGGTCATATTTGTTGAAGTGGTTTCCAACATATTGTGATATGAGATAGTGAGATCAAAAAGAGATGGAGATGTTATAATGATCAATTGCTAACTCGAATCAGGAGGATAGCTTTACAGATGTCCGTACATCTACAATTGAAGAATTACGTATGTAGAAGTAAAGTCATGAAAAAGGTGAGAGTGATAAAAGCATGTGGTTCAAATGGTGCCCCTATAGAAGTACAGAATTACCTTACATACATTGGACTAGTGTGTAGCTTACCAAATTATTCAATGTTTTATTAAGCATTAGAAAGATGCGAAACAGGTGAGGAAAAAGTTCTTTGGTTCAGACATATAAATAATAAATAAGATATTCAACATTGTGCTAGCTATCGTGATAATAAACGTATGATTCATATGATCATCTTGATAAGAATGATGAGAACACTGATATTAGGTACAACACTAGAATGATAGATAACCAGTTCAGATTTATACCCGATAGATCTACAAAGAGATCTTATATGTTGTTGAAAGATAGAACTAAATCTATAGGAAGTAGAAGAAGAATCTTCACATGATATTCATTTACTCGGAGAAAGCATACAATAGGATGCAAAGATGTCTTTCGGTGGGTATTGAAAATAAAGGAATTCTTATTAAATACATACACACAATAAAGGATATTTACAAAGAATTTGTCACAAGTGTGAGAATAGTGAAAAGGGATGAGAAATTTCCCATAACCATGGGTTCACTAAAGGATCATCCTTGAGAGCCCGTACATATTTACCCAAATTATGGATGAACTAATAGCTAATATACAAGATAGATTTTCTTGGTGTATGCGACTAGCAAATGGTTTTATGTTAATTGATGAAACTAGAGCGGGAATCGAATAACAACTTGAACTATGTAAAAACACTCTGAAGAGTTAGGGTTTTAGGATAAGTAGAAGTAGGAAAAAATATGTGTGGTACGAGTTCAGTTTGTATGATAATGAAATTGAGGTAAAATCGGACAAAATTGTGGTGCCAAAAATGCAACCAATTCAGATATCTAGGTGAAGTCATTTAAGAAATGATGCATAAAATTAAAATGGAGATTCAACAAATATGAGGAGTTACTATGGGAGGGAATTGCTACACTTACCTTAGTCTGATGTTTTCCAAAAGTCTTACTTTGGTCAGATATTTGCATATTGTTACATGGAGGAAGTTGCTACACTTGCCTCATTTATTTTGTTTATCTTGCTATTTTGTTGTGGTAGGCCTGCTTAGCCTATCATACAAATAGGCATATTATGGCTCTATAGTAACCTGTAGCTGGTTTTCTGCTGATATGTATTATTTAGTGTACTTTGTTTAGCTTATTTACATGTGCTAGTTAATACTTACTTTTTCGAAATACGTTATCATGGCGTATGCGCTTTGATACCAGCATTTTCATACTGCTTTAAATTTTTAAATTTTTCCCGAACCGTTACTCTTGCTTGCTTTACTTTTTCTTTGCTTTTTCTTTGCTTGTGCATATGCTCTGTCTTGAGCCGAGAGTCTCTCGGAAACAGCCGCTCTACCTACCAAAGTAGAGGTAAGGTCTGCGTACACTCTATCCTCCTCAGACCCCACATTGTGAAATTTCACTGGGTATGTTGTTGTTGTTGTTGCTATTTTGCTGTAGTTATTTTCCTGTCTATCCCGCTTTGATTACACTTCTTTTGAGCCGAGGGTCTATTAGAAACATCCTCTCTACCCCACAAAGGTAGGGGTAAGGTTTGTGTATATCCTTCCCCAGACCCCACTTGTGGGGGTACACGGGGGTATGGTGGTTGTTATATGTGATTCAGAAAATTGGCGCTACTTTTGTCTCAAAGGACAATTAATGAAGTAATGAACCAAATTTGAGCAGAATATATACATACTATTCATATAATCTACCCCACTAGTTTAGAATTGAAGTGTACTTCTTGTTCTTGAAGGAGGGTAAGGGAATACTCGCCCCTCACCTTTGCATGGCCAGCTACCAACCAAAAGGTAAAGGGAAAAGTTAGGAAGGGGGAAAGAAGAAGGTAACAACAATTTTTCGGTGCAGAATGGTACGAAAGAGAGTTGCACTGAATTGGTAATATGTCTTGTATATATCAGAGAACACTCAAGATTTTAAATAAAGCTATTGGTGACAGCTAAGAACATAGCGTATGTTGAAGTGAGTGACTATCTCATCGAAAAGCTTAAATTGTTAGATAGAGCACACATTTATTTACTTAATTTTATTATATCTCAACACGACCCCTCACATGCAGGCTTGATTTTGTTTCATGACCCAAGCACGTGAATTTTTTTTTTTTTATAATGGGTGGCGGTGAGACTCGAACTCAAAACTTTTGTCTGCTCTAATACTATGTGGAAGTGTGATCAATCTCATCTAAAAGCTAAAGCTGAGCACACATCTATAATCTAGTATTTACTTAATAATATTATATCTCGACAAGCTCTAGCCTTCCAAATATTTTATAACTTTGAACTATTTTGACTTATGTTCTGTGTCATGCTAAAAGTATAGTATGATTTTGCTTTGCTTAATGTATCCTTTTTGCATATATGCTGCCCTCTCATTTTGTGCCACTGGACTTTACAAGTTCAATTTAGTTGATTGCAGTCTTCTATCCATCATTCTAATGGGAGTAGCTAATTCCATTAAATGCTGTTTGGTTTTCCTAGTTCCTTTTTGTCCTAAGGAGCTTTAATTTCCCTGCCAGGTTTTAGCGGTTGGAGCGGAGCCACTGCTTAGTCGCTTTGACCTGAACGGAGATATTATTTCACCGATACCATGTGCTTCTCAGTCATTGTTTTCCATTTCTGCACATCCTTCAGGGGTAAGAAACTAATTTTATTTAGTTTGCTTGATACCAAATAATTTATATTTTCACAAGTGTATCGGCATGTTTTAGGTAGATTTGTAATTCTACTTTTTTTTTGGTATAAAAAAGCCAGAAACACTATATACACCAAAACTGAAGTCGAATTGCCATTGTGGCAGTAAGGATAGTACTATGTTTAATTATCGTTATTGGTCATCATAACTCAAACACAGTTTCGCTTGTATATTACTTTCAGGCCACAGCAGTAGCTGGTTACGGAGGAATAGTGGATATTGTATCACAATTTGGAAGTCATTTGTGCACATTCCAGTGCAGGGGAGTTCAGAAGGGACTGCCAATGCAGCTTATTTAACTTTGGAACATTGTTAGATGATGCAGTCAAGACAGGAAAAAATTGTCTGCAAAGAAACTTGTCAGTGAGATGCCATGGTTAAGGAAAACCAACTTTTTCTCTGAGAAAAAACTCAGTTGCCATGTACATGCAACGACCTGGATGAGTTTCCCTTGAAAAATTAAATTTAACCCTGTATCATCAGCTGAGGGGAGGGGTGACAAACATTAGAGCTTTTTTTAATGAAGTGAGGTGTCCATATGAATAGCTGATGAAGTACCACTGTGAAGTAACTATTGCCAGCAAAAATGAAACAAACATTACTTCATCCGATCCAAAATAAGTGATGCTTAAGTATTTGGCACACCCATTAAGAAAATCATCTAATAACATTAGTAATAAGAATTATTTGACAAAATTACCCTCTTTATCTCCTTAAACTACCATTTATCTCTGACTTTAAAGAAAAATTTAGAGCAAGGGTGGATTTGAAAAAGGTAAATAATGTCTTCTTCGGCGCTTACTTTGGACCAAATTGGTGAAAAGCTAGATGACCATGTATGTCTTGATATATTACCGTAATAGCATAGAACTAAAATTAGAAGAGTTCATCGAATTGGTGTGTGTGACAGCCATGGCAATGGTCATTGGCACTTATGCCCCTATTTTGTGTTGGTCTTTATTTTTGGCCCTTAGTAAGACAATTTTTTTTCCGGTCATAAACTTATATTTCCGCATCATAATATCTACAAGTTATGTCTCACTCCATTAGAAAACTTATGCCCTGCTCGATTGCTAAGGACAAAAATTAAAGACCAACACATTTGAAGGGAAACCCATGCAATTTCTTCCCATGTAAGGATGATGATGTTATAGAAGCCCTAAAAAGGTCGTCGTCAAAGTCACAAGTGAAGGAGTTGCAAGCCAAGATTGTTAGACTTCAATGGAAAATTTTAAAAAATGCTTATCATGGAAGAGGAGCCCAAGAACGAGTTCAAGAATTGTTGAAACGACCAGACTGCAACTCTGAAACAAATAGAGTGCCCCAACATCAGTTGAACCAGCAACTTACTAGCGTGAACCGTCACCCTCTTTAATTGAACCTGCGGGCATGAAACGCAGCGTCCTCCGACAAAAGGGACGTCAGTACGACTGATGTACTGAATATGTCAGACAGGAATAATAGCATAACAGGGATATAATAACAACTGAAACAGAAACAGCTGACCAGCAGTAAATGCCTCTAAGGGCCCTAATAGATATGCCTAAATGTTATGCACAATGCAGTATACATATACCTCAGCCTCTTCGGGCATCTTCCTTACCATAACAGCCTCTGTGAGCATCATACCATATAATGGTTAATGAATGTATGCATGATGAAAATGCGGTATACTAATGGCCACACAGGCTTCTTACTTCTCATAACCGCCACACAGGCATCCGGTTATATCGTATAAGCCAACAGGTTAGCCACACAGGCTTCAATATTGATCTCTTAGGGCTCTTTTGTGATAGTCTGTACCAGCTGCAGGTGGTGTGCGTATAAAATGAATTTTAACTAAAATGAATTGGTTGATGGTTGCTGTTAGAATTCAATTGTTGTTGCTCTAATTCCTAACGAAAATGATATGGAACTTTGCTGATTCATTTCTGGTTTTTACTACAAAGAATGAAATGTTAGCTTTTAACATTTCTTAAGCACACAGATGTGCTTTACGTGAAATCCCCATCTTAATAGATGCCTTAGATGAAGCATTTAATGTAGGCTATAATTTGATCTCCCACTAAACTTAGTCTACACGCTTAAGTTGCCACCTTAATAGTAAATTAAGCTTAGTCACTCTAGGATCAATTATTACAAGGTTACACGTGAAATACTCCACTAATCGTGTCCCTCATTAATAATGTCACGACCCAAACCGTAGGGCCGCGACGGGCACCCGGACCCCACCCTCCGGGTACCACTAATCGTACAACCAACTTCTAATCACAATTGAATACGGACTAAGACGAAAAATATTATAGAAAATCTTCTCCAGAAATCCAATTTTCATATATACATACCCATACCAAGGCCGACAAGGCCACACACGACAACTAACCACAGGACACATGTCTACAAACCTCTAAAGAATACATGACATTACTATGATGGGACATGACCCCGCCATACCCATATGCAAATGCAAAAATACTATACCTCGACCAACTGCAACTCTGAAACAAATAGAATGCCCCAACATCAGCTGAACCAGCAACCTACTAGTGTGAACCGTCACCTTCTTTAACTGAACCTGCGGACATAAAACGCAGCGTCCCCCGACAAAAGGGACGTCAGTACGACTGATGTACCGAGTATGTCAGGCATGAACAATAGTATAATAGGGATATAACAACAACTAAAACAGAAACAACTGACCAGCAGTAAATGCCTCTATGGGCCCTAACACATATGCCTAAATGTTATGCACAATGTAATATACTTATACATCGGCCTCATCGGGCATCTTCCTTACCATAACAACCTCTGTGGGTATCATTTCATGTCGGCCTATGTGGGCATAATATGTCTAAATGTCATGCATAATGCGGTAAATACATATATACTGGCCACACAACGGCATATTCCTCCACACATCATATATATATATATATATATATATTGGCCCTTAATCAGGCATCTTCCTTCATTAAGCCACACAAGCTTTATCATTATCATATCCCAGCTGATTAGGTGGTTTGCGTTTCCCGTCCCCAATATACAGTATTGGGTAAAATATGAATGCAATGCAAATGAAAATGCATGAATGATAATACGATATTCCAATCTCAACGGGTGACATAATACCTGTTGGAAATTTGTCTTTGGCGGGAGTTGCGACCGACCAACTTTAACGGCTTAAACACTAGTGTTACGTATGTTGGAGAATTCGATTCTTCACACATGCATGATCTACTAAGTACGTAGATAACCGTAGGGCCAAGAATCGTCAAATTTCATTGAGAAATGAAAGAGATATTGGTTCACGAAGTAAGGTGTTTGAAGCATGGAAAAGTGTGGTGTGTGATCAATTCTCCCTCATCGGTAGAGGAAGAAAGAATTGTTGTGTATATAAGACTCGAAATTGGTTTGGGGTTTGGGACCCCAAGGGGTATCCCTTGTGTTTAAAGGAGGGAGGACCTAGATGTGCTTCGGTTCGAGGAAAGACCACACGCGCGCCGCCGCCCGCCCGTCCGGTCCGATTCCGGTTCCGAGTTTCGAGTTCCGAGTTCCGGGTTCTCGGGTCGTGGGTAGTGGGTCGTGGGCTGTGGGCCTTCTGATATTATCTTTTTGGGCCAGAAAACTTTGCCAGAAGTACAGTTTGATCCCGAAATTTCGGATGTACGGTTTGGACCGAGAATTCTTTCGGATGTACGTTTCGTCCACGAAGTTTCCGAAGTCGAATTTGGACGGTCAAAGCGAAGCGCCACGGCACTCAATTCAGCCATTTATTTTGGCTGAATTACTCCTCCTATAATGGTCAATCCGTTGGTGTTCTTCACCATTTATTTTGGTGACATTACTACCTCCATAATGGTCATTACTTGGCCAGTAATGGCACTTATGGAGGCAGTTTTACTGCTCCTCCCTCACCTATATAAACACCCCTTACACCATTGTTGAGGCACACTTGATATACACGAAAATACACAAAGCAGAAAACAGATTTCTTCCTACAACTTCCAAACATCATTTCGTTACTCAATATTCTTCACGGTAGCTCTTGAGTTTTCTTTGCTCAATTGTTCCATTGCTATTTTATCTTGGGAGACGAATTGTCCAGGACGTATAAAGGATACATACGGGGCAATATTGTCTTAAGGACAGAGTGCCACACTCGACTCAGCAAAAACAATTTCCAGTTCTTCTTCTTCAACAAAATTGTAATTTCAGTTTTGTCGTTCTATTGTAATTTTCAATTTTCTAGTTGAATTGTAATTTCAATTCTTACATAAGCAGTTACTTGTAATTTCCGTTCCTGCAATCCTTCGTAAACTCCAACAACTTAAGACAATATTTGTTTACTACAACTGCTATAACATGGCTGGAAATATGACCGATGTTCTTGCCACTCGTCGTGCGCCTCTCGAGGCAACGTTCTTCGCCTTCCCGCCACTTCTTCTGCTTTGCTCAAGCGATAACACCGCCGCCTTTCTTTGCGCCTTGCTCGTTCAAGGCAAGAACACCGTGCCGCCTTCCCGACTGCTAGAGCTCCACTCTCTTTTTCACACCACCATGACCGCCCTGAAAAATTCATGGGATCAGAATTCAAAAGATGTTGTTTTACTTAACAGTTATGGGCATGACCCGGTTCCTTACGGAAGATCCTCTACAAGCTGGAGATGAAATGGACTCTTCGCCTAATGAAACGGGTGAAGGGGGCCTTGGTATCCATGTCATTAATGGCATGAAGATGGTTCGTGACGCATGGAATCATAGAGATTTCATGTGCAAGAACTATATACTGAACTGCTTGGCAGACCCTCTCTACATGGTCTATTTCACCGTTGGCACTGCCAAAGAGCTGTGGGAAAAACTGCAAAATAAGTACAACGCACAAGATGCGGGTACTAAGAAGTTCATCGTTGGGAAATTTTTAAAATTCCAAATGGTGGACGAAGAGATGATGATGTCCCAAGTCCGGGAATTCCAAATGATTTTACATCACCTGGATTTGGAAGGACTGAAACCAAACGAGCAATTTTTGGTTGCATCGCTGATTGATAAGTTACCTCCTTCATGGAATGAGTTTATGAGTTACTTGAAACTCAAGACAAAGGAGATGACCTTTGAAGAGCTTGTTATCAAACTGCAAATCCAGGAAGATAATAAGAAGACCTTGCCAAAGGGTAGACAACCTTGAAGCGAGGCGAAGGCGAATAACGGGCCGAGGCCAAAGGGAACTCAAGCAAGAAGCGGAAGTTCCAGAAAGATGGCAAAGCCCTTGCAGCAGAGATGTTCAGAGGTAATTGTCACCACTGTGGAAAACCTGGTCATAGGATCAAGGAATGCCGCAAGCTCAAGACGGAGCAACAACAGAAAGCCAAGTCTAAAGGCAAGGCTCAAGCAAACGTCGTCAAGGACACGCTCCTGGATGACATGATCGAGGAATTCTTTGCAGTGGTGCTAGAAGCCGACTTGGTGGAGAATCCGATGCAGTGGTGGGTGGACACAGGTACTACTAGGCACATCTGTTCCAACAAAGATGCCTTCTCCACGTACACACCGATCGGCCGACAAGAAGGTTTGTTCATGGGCAACAACGCTTCTTCCGACGTGATGAGGGTTGGAAAGGTGGTCCTGGAGATGACTTCCGGCAAGGAACTTACTCTGAAGGAAGTGATGCACGTCCCAGAGATTAGAAGAAATTTAATTTCTGGACCTTTATTGGTTAATGCTGGTTTTAGGCTAGTATTTGAATACAATAAGTTTGTACTCACTAAAAATGGCACATTTGTAGGGAGGGGCTTCGTCTGTGAAGGCCTCTTCAAAGTGAATGCCATGTCTGTATTGCGTCAAGGAAATAAAGTTGAGTTTTCTTCTTATTTGCTTGAGTCTTCTAATTTATGGCATCATAGATTAGGACACGTAAACTACAAGTCTATTCATACTCCAAATTTATTCTCGATCCCCGTCGTCACATTTGTTAGGTCCAAAATTATTTCGGGGTCTAATCTCTTTTATATACTAATCTCTTTATTAGCATATGTAAATATAACATAAATTTTTCCAACGCTCAGGTCTATTTACACACGCCTAGCGATTTTACATACGCTTAGCTATTTAAACCATGACCCGAAAATACGAGATGTTACAAATAATTAATCAATCCCACAATTAATCAATTACACACATAATTAATTTCGTGATCTCAACTCACTTAAATCTTGATAACTTATAAGATCTTCATATACTCAATGTCATAATTTTGTGATATGACACTAGTCCATAACCTCTTTATGCACACACCAAAATTATTTCTGGGTTGCATCCTTTCATACACTAATCTCTTTTTATTAGCATACATAAATATAATATAAATTTTCCCAACGCTCGGGTCTATTTTACAAATGCCTAGCGATTCAAACTGTGACCCGAAAGTACGGGATGTTACATCTTTCCCCCCGTAGAAATATTCATCCTCGAATGTTGGGGTGACATATCTAATCCCCATTACGTAGCCTACAATTACAATTACCTTCATACATCTTGAAAATATTTAATTTTTCCCCTTAGTTCTCATTTAATAAAAAATTGTGCGTCAAAGTACCCTTTATTCGCGCTTCTACTAAATCAGAGATTCTGGGTTCGAATCCTAACAGAGGTAAAAAAGAAAAAAATTCGCAACACAAGATTTTCATAGAGATTATGCCCCTTGGGGCATAATTTCTGTGTAACTAGCCGAATAAGGCATAATCTTAATTTTTCAACGAAACTTTGCCTTCAGGCATAGTTACATAGTTATGCCTTAAGGCAAATTATGACTTATAATCAGAATTTCCGTAGGCATGGCAAATTTGCCTTATAAGGCAAAGTTTAGTTATTTTCGCAAAACTTTGGCGTGCAATTTGTTTTTTTACTGAGCGAGAATTCGAACTCAAAATCTAGGGATATTTTCGTCTACTTTTTTAAGCGAAGTACAAAAATTAAAACTAATAATTTGAGGGTGAAAAATTAAAGATCAGTGCTCTTGAAGGGAAATCCGCACCAAAAAAAAAAAATCTGCCAAAAAATGGGCTGCCATGCACGCTCATGTGGCAGCAATTAAAACCCAACACTGTTTAGTCGTTTGGGCTGAAAAGTCAGGTCCAAAGTGGGTCTTTTTGGTTTCATATTTGGAAACTTGGAAGAGTTTGGTATTATTATTACATTGCTAATATGATTTTTATTGGCTTATATTATCTTTGATCCACTACTTTCCTTTTAATGCAACAAAGATTTGTAGGACAAGCTTTGGCCTTACTTTCCTTTTGTTAATTTTTGGAATATTTTACTTCAATTAATTACACGATTTTTCCTTCAAATTGATTGGACTTTAATTTTTTCCCTTAAGATGTGTTGGTCTTTAATTTTTACCCTTTAAAGTCAAACTTATGCCTATAGAGACATATGTCTACTTAAGGCATAACTTTTTGATATTAAGATGTCTAAATTATGCTATTACATATATAAGTTCGATTTTAATAGGTAAAAATTAAATAGAGCAATTGTATTGAGCGAAAGGGGCATATTCGTCAGAAGAGTAACTTATACAACTCTATTGGAAAACCCTAACTCACACAATTGGAGTATTTTTTGTCTCTCAACAACTCCAGGGGCGTAGATCCGAGGAGTTTGGGGAAAATAACCCTAACTTGTCTTTACTCACAGACAGCACTAACATCTCACCTCTTCTTCAGGTACCTTCCCTTCTTTTTGAAGCTCTAGATAATATAATTTTTTATTTATTTATTCTCATAATATGTTTTTGGGTAGTGATTTAGTTTGTCAAGTAGGGTGGTTGTTTATGGTTCACATTCTCTTAAACTAAATTAGGTCAAAACAAAAAGTGTACTATTGGCTTTTTCTATGATGTGATTGGTTTTTGTTAATCTTATGGAAAGATGTAATATATACAGTATATTAAAAGGTTTTGAGGGGATGTGGGGAAGCAGAAAATTTTACTTAACATTTGTTTTGAGCTGACTTCAAATTATCCAAGTGCTCTAAACATTTTAGTAAATCACGTTGAACTTGTCATGTTGGAATTGACAATTCTAGTTAATCTATTTAAGGTGGTGTCAAGAGTTTATTTTTATTTTTGTGCATGAGACCATTTAATCTCAAGGTCATTTTGCTTGCCCACCCGAGCGTCTATCGGAAACAGAATCTCTACGTCTAGAGGTAGGGTTAAGGTCTGGGTACATTCTACCCTCCCCAGACCTATGTTGTTGTTGTTGTGATTTTGCTTGCCCCTACAAGGTAGATTTTCTTTTTATTGTTTTGTTGTTCTTGTTAATTTTGGGTTTTGTTTTTTGAGAGTTGTAATAATCTTGTTAATTTTGAGTTTCATTCCTGGTTGGACACATTTAACCAAATTAATAAAGGGTGTGTTTAAAACTACTGGAAAACACAATGTAGTTCCCTAAGAGGTTGTTTTTTCTTTCTAAACCAAAGTTGTAGTTCTAACAAGGACAGTAATGAGCTAGGTCATTCTTGATTTTCTATAACTCGAAAGAACCTACATATTTTTTATTAGTTTGGTTTGGTTTTTTGGGTTGCGGACTTGCAGTGTTATGAAATAGATGTTTTGACATTATGTTAGTTCATGGTAACTCTTTGTCCTGATGTGCTGTGAATTCTTTCTAGTCATGGCGGGTGAAGCTCCTGATGGATCCCAATTTGATGCTCGTAAATTTGATTCGAAAATGACAGAGTTGTGAGTACTACTGCCTCAATTATTGTGTTGTTTTTCATTTTCAATGTTTTGGTATTCTGCATGAGTTTCTCTATCCACATATAGGCATACCTGTGAGTCATGAAATTTATTTTACTTGTGTGGAAATTACTAAATTTTTGCTGTAACATGCATCATACCGTTCTTTGATTGTGGATGCAGGCTAAATGCTGAAGGGCAAGAGTTCTTTACCTCATATGACGAGGCTTATGATAGTTTTGATGCCATGGGATTGAAGGAGAACCTCCTGAGAGGCATTTATGCATACGGTCAGTAGAAAATCTTTTCTTCTCCTCTGTTTTGGTTCATGACTTGTGCACCATTTATTAAGAAGAAAAGACGTATCTTGCCTTCTGTTAACGCCGTGTGCATGTGTTGTAGTTAATGAAGTATTGTATTCACATTTAGGTCATTCTCTATCCTATACACTATATCTAATATTAAACTATAACCCTGTAGGTTTTGAGAAACCCTCAGCAATCCAGCAAAGGGGAATTGTACCATTTTGCAAAGGTCTTGATGTGATTCAACAGGCTCAGTCTGGAACTGGAAAGACTGCTACTTTTTGTTCTGGAGTTCTTCAACAACTGGATTATGAACTGTTGGATTGTCAAGCTTTGGTCTTGGCACCTACTCGTGAGCTTGCACAACAAATTGAAAAGGTCATGCGAGCACTTGGAGACTATCTTGGTGTCAAGGTTCATGCTTGTGTGGGAGGTACCAGTGTCCGTGAGGATCAGCGGATCCTTTCGAGTGGGGTTCACGTTGTTGTGGGAACACCTGGACGTGTATTTGACATGTTGAGAAGACAGTCTCTCCGCCCTGATCACATTAAGATGTTTGTATTGGACGAGGCTGATGAGATGCTTTCCAGAGGCTTCAAGGATCAGGTGACTATTTTAGATGAAGAAGTGCCCTTCTGCCTATATTTTCGTATATATACCTATAGTTTCTGTGAATGCATAAGCACATACGTTTTGTATATATATATGTCTTGTCTTTAATACTAAAGTATCAACCTATAAATTACTAGTATAAGTAATAACATTCTTCAGTTCAAATGTTAATGCAAATGATGCTAGAATGAGAGCACCAACATCAGTTTTGTAATTTGCATAATCATAAAGTAGTGGTGCTGATTATGCTTAGAACTTTAGTTTTTCTTTCAGCTGTATGCTTAGAACTTAGTTTTTCTTTCATTCTGAGAAATATGAGTGTGTGTATAGTAGTTCACTTGTATTCCTGTGGAGGAAGAGTGTGGAAGTTTTAGGTATTGGCAAAAATGATTTCTGGTTCATGGTGCACTTGGCGTACTCAATTGGCTCAAGTTTTAGCGGTAGAAGGAAAGAATGCTACTTGTTTTTCCTGGTTTCTTTATGCTAGTTTGTTTTCTTTCACTATTAAGTATGTGGTTACATAGTTTTAAATCCATAGTCCTGTTACGTAAGAAGTGTCATCCGGCATGTGCGGTGCTGTAAAATATGTATAGCTTTGCACTGATGTCCAATGCATTTGTGAATTTGTTGCTCCTTTACCTGATTTGCTCCCTGGTTCTAAAATTTATAGTTTTTCTTTGTCTCCAGATCTATGATATTTTCCAGCTATTGCCTCCTAAGATTCAGGTTGGTGTTTTCTCTGCCACAATGCCTCCTGAGGCCCTTGAGATCACAAGGAAGTTCATGAACAAACCTGTGAGGATTCTTGTGAAACGTGATGAACTGACCTTAGAAGGTATTAAACAGTTTTATGTGAATGTGGAAAAGGAAGAATGGAAGCTTGAGACACTTTGCGATCTGTATGAAACCTTAGCTATCACGCAGAGTGTGATTTTTGTGAATACTCGTCGCAAAGTTGACTTGTTAACAGACCAGATGCGTGGCAGAGATCATACAGTCTCAGCGACCCATGGTGACATGGACCAGAACACTAGGGACATTATAATGCGTGAATTCCGTTCTGGCTCCTCGCGTGTTCTCATCACCACCGATCTTTTAGCCAGAGGAATTGATGTTCAACAAGTCTCCCTTGTCATAAATTATGATCTCCCCACACAACCTGAGAATTACCTTCATCGTATTGGACGTAGTGGACGGTTTGGTAGGAAGGGTGTTGCAATCAACTTTTCAACGAAGGATGATGAGAGAATGTTGTCTGACATTCAGAGGTTTTACAACGTTGTGATTGAGGAGCTTCCAGCAAATGTCGCTGATCTCCTGTAAGCATTTTCCGGCTTTTATGGCTACTAGAATGGAACAGCAGGCCATTGTTTGCTTTGGCCATTTCTCCACAATTTACGCTCTTTTTCTTCTTTACATCTTGATTTAATCTTAACTGTTTGCTTAGTTTAATAGTCTTAGCGTAGTGCTGAACTAATGAATGATGCACATTAGATTGTCTAATTTATCATCATATACAGTGGTGGGCTTTTGCTATTCTCTTTTTTTCCTTCTTTCTGACATCCAAAATTGTATCTGAAGTACAATGTCTAGTTGCCTATTATTTCTAGTTCACAATTTGGAAGAGATGCTTCAGTCAGGACCTTTTTATCAAACGAAATAGATACTTTTACTATAGATTATAGATTATAGATTAAAACAGAGAGCTGTAGTAGGTATGGGAATAGTGACTGATAGTTCCACTTCCTATTGGAGGAAAAAAGGGATACGGTTAATGACATAAAATGCACATGACATGAAGCATGTGGTGATCGGATCAGTGATCACAAATATAATAATCAACAGATGTGTAATTGAAATCTTGATTATGGCCAAGAGGGCTGCGATCAAACATATAGGCCAATGAAATAGGGACTTTGGAGAATAATTATTGGCAGGATTAGTTAAAAGATTGAACTTAGCAATTATAACCCAATAACGACAGCAAATGTAGCTATTTTCTTATATTTAGTGTTACTAAATGATGTATCAATTGGACTAATTTTTTGATCATCCATTGCCCATCACCTTTAAAGTTGCTGAATTCACCATTGGTACAAAAAAATTATCTCAGTTCATCAGTGATAGTATCTTAGTAAAATTCTAATCTTGAAATCATAATTAAATTCAGCTTTGAAACTTTAATAGTTTTTTTAATAGAAGGGTTAAGATACGTTGCAAACACCTGCATTAAGCTAACACAATTCGAGGAGGATTGGAGGTCATGTGAACTAGATTTGACTCAAAGTTCAGATCTAAAATCTGTCGCTCCGATATATGTATGTAACATTATATTAGTTTATATCACAGAGAGAACTTCGTGAATATACATAGCATATGTGAGATAAAACAAATTTATAGGGTGATATATATATATATATATATTATTATTATTATTATAAAAGCATGAATATAATGAAAGTATATTTATGTCCTCGAGACAATCTGTATTAGGACAAATGTACTTTATACACATTCGTATTATTATTAATGGAGATTAATATTTTGACATTTACAATTATTGAATTATTAATTGATTGTTTATAATATGCATCACTGGAGGTTACGCTGTTATTAATAATGTGAGATACTAATGTTATAACATAATTCTTAAAATAACATCGACTAATGATCATCGAGAATGAGATATCGATGATATGTGATAAGTCGACATGTGGTCTGCATCACATCCTTAGAGGATATAGTATGTCTCACCTGCTACGAGTAATGACTACTCGTGATGGACATACTTTGGAAGTATTGGTATACCATGTTGATATACTGTTTGTTATACTTGTCTAAAGTATGATCAGCGTGTGGGAGATAGAAGTCCTTAGACTTGAGGTCAATACACACCTTGTCTACAAAGTTATATACTTTGATCATGTCCTAAGCTCAAATGCCTTATAGGTTGAGATACGACTTGTATTTGGTACATTACGATGTGGATTAAAGGTGGTGGTTGAGCCAAAATTAGGATTCATTCCTCGAATGTATATTCTTGAGAACACTCAGATTTTCATTGATATTAGGTTGACTAAGTCGTTGGCCAATGCAATAGACATATTTAGAATATGGTCTAGTTATCAACTAATATAGATGAGATACAATGATTAAGCCATTTGGATAGACACTTGACAAATCCTAAGTTTGATCGGGTATGTCGTGAATGAAAGAATTTTATCTTACCACATAGAGGTTAATTTTACTGGATTCGTGTAAACGTACTTCACATATTGAGTTCGTCTTGCGGCGCCGTCTAGGAGTTTCGCGTAGACCTTAATTTGATTAATGTCGATATGTGAAGGCATGTAGGGTCACACTATGTCGATTGTCTTTTCGATCTAAGGATGTATTGAGAGAGTATTAAATATTCGATTTAGAATCGAGATATTTAAATGAATAATGATTGTTTTAGTTAAATCAAAATTGAATTTTGGTTTTTAATTAAGAATGTGCGGAAATTAAATCGAGACAGTGTAGGGCCACGTCAAGCGTCGCGACACCCACACCACAGGGCCGCAGCGCAATGACCTAATATGTCTCGATTTTTGGGCCAGGCCCAAGGTCAAACCCTAATCCGGTTTGACCTAATTTTTGACCTATAAATACAGACATGCATTTCATTATTCAATACACTTAATTTCATATTATTATTCTAAGTCTTAGAGACTTAGAATCAAAACACTCTCTCGAACCTCTGCCGGATTTCTTAGCTTTCCAAAGGAGAAATACATTGAAGCTTGGAGCTTGCAATCGAAAGGGCTTTCGCGTGCAAACCCACAATTGATAAAAATTCTACATAATACAACCTGTAAGTGTTCATGTTTTATGTTACGAGTTTTTTTTATTGTCATATAACCATACCAGAAGTAATTGTTGGGGTAAGTAAGAACAAAATTTTAAACTTCCGCTGTGCCTTATGTGTTTTAAACCCAACAAAACCCTACAGTGATATCAGAGCCCAGGGTAGTTCAATGGTTATATAACAATTGAATAACATAATAATATGGGTTAAACATAAAATTGGATTAAAACAAGGCTTCTTGATATCGTACATGTCTTGACCGAATGTTAACCTTTTGATATCACCCTAAATTATCTCCTACGCTAACTCGAGGAAGTCATTCCGCTCTAATTCGAATTAAGCCAAAAGTGTGTTGTCCGGCTCATTGCACAGTGCATGGCAAAGAACGGATAAGAACAAATGATGGTCGATATGTGCGTTATTGATAATGGTGGGTGATGATAAATGATCTGTGATTTGGTCCCTAAATTGGATTTAGGGCTCGAACGATTTTGAAAAATCAACACAGAAACGTTTTGTAAGGACATCGGCGCCGTGACCCTATGGTAGGGCGCCGCAGCCCCAACTGTCCAGAAATTAAAAAAAATCAGAGTTCAGAATATTTAACCCAAGATTATTATAATACAATATATTATTTGATAAGTATACTATTTATGTGCTAAATTTCAAATCGTTTGTCATTTAAATTACTAGAATAGCGTCCGCTATAACTGTCTGGGCAGACGACGCCCAATATTTGATTAAACCATCTTATATCATGCTTATTGAGTTGAATGTTCCCAACTATATGTGTCATTAGTTTTGTATGATATTAAGATGTCATATTGGATATAGCGTGAAAGAGTTGATTTTGGTTAAAATCCTGAATTAAAATGTTCCCCAAAATTTTAAATACAAGTCTAAATTAAAACGCGTCGTCCATTATAATTGTTAAAGTGCAAAATTCTTTTCAGCGATACGAGTATTTATGCCAAAGCATTTGCTCTAAGTCTATGAGGACCCATACTCTTTCATAGATGTGTTTTAAATGTAAAGGTAAACGATAAACTTTTGTGGGTATTTACAACAAAGTGTTTGCTCACAAAGGTCAAATTTACTTAGATACATAAACGCAGTCGTGTAATGGGGTTGACTTGCTTAGACAAATCTTGGCGCCAAAGTGTCGGACTAATCTAAGAACGCAAGAGTAAATGTAATATTTGATCAACCAAGAGTTGCAAATAAGTTTTGCAATTGGTTTAGAACCTACCAAGATGTGTTATTGAAGTTATCAGCCAAAGCAAACGCGGAGATAGCATAGGCTTGGATCTTGACCCATTATGACCTCAATTAATATAGGTCTGTATTCTACCATGGAATCGTAGAAGTATGTTAAAATAGTGGGAGCTAATTAAACAAAATGCCATGTTGATTAGCCTAAACAAATGTGTGTAATAGGAAATAAATTTTGAGTTTGATTTCCAGTTTATCTAATTCTTCAGATTACCAAAGATGTCGAGCTTATCATTGAAAATGTTGATTGAAATAAACAAACTTACTGGACCTAACTACCTTGACTAGCTAAGAAATTTGCAAATAGTGCTGAGACAACAGAAAATAGAATATGTGTTGGACACGGTGTTCCCAACAGTCCCTGCGACAGACTCTGCTGAATATGCCTCTTTTGATAAAGATGCTTACCAAAAACACCTAGATGATGCCACTTCAGCACAGTGTGTGATGTTGTCTTCCATGTCTATGGAACTTCAGAGACAACATGAGAACATGGGTCCCAATGAAATGCTCGAACACTTGAAGAGTCTCTATGACTCACAATTTCAGACTATGGACTATGAGTTACTGATAGAACTTTTCAAGTGTAAGCTCAATGAAGGGGGTCAGGTCTCGCAGCATGTGTTGAAGATGATAGGGCTGATAGAGATGCTTGCTTCAATTGGAACGAAGTTGGAAAAGAATGTCGCTACCACCCTCATCCTGAACTCTCTCCCTCGTTCCTTTGAAAACTTCATAGTGAATTACAATATGAATGGAACGAAGGCGAGTCTACCGGAGCTGCACAACATGCTCAAGACCTTTGAGTCTTCCACTTCCAAAGGCAAAGCTGTGCTCATGGTGAGCTCTACTAGCTGACCCAAGCCGAAAGGTAAGGAATGAGAGAAGAAGAAGGGCAAAGCAGTCGCTGCGCCCTCAGCTATGAAGCCTAAGGGAGGTGTGAAGAAGAAGGAGGTAAATCCGGCTAAGGATGAATGCCTCAACTGTAACAAGAAGGGGAATTGGAAGAAGGACTGCATGACACCAGGAGGAGGAAAGGCATCAGGTGCTTCTACCTCTGGTGGACAAGGTATGTACGTCATTGAAATAAATATGTCTATAAATAACTCTCATTCCTGGGTATTGGATACCACTTGTGGCTCACACATTGTACAAATGTGCAGGGGCTAACTGATAGCAGGAAGGTTGGACCAAGAGAGGTAGACCTACGCGTTGAAAATGGAGCACGTAGGAACTTATAGATTAAATTTGTCTTCTGGCTATTGTCTAGTGTTAAATGATTGCTACTATGTACCCTCGTTAACGAGGAATATCATTTCTATCCTTGTTTTGGACATGGAGGGTTTTTTCTCATATATTTATAATAGCAGTCAAGTTCTGTCTTTTGATAATGTCATATATGGAACTGCTCCTCTTGTGGATGGATTATATACACTAAATTGTAGTCGAGAAATACTCAATGTACAAAATAAACAAGCTAAGATAAGTAATAGAAACTCTATCTACCTATGGCATTGCAGACTCGGTCATATCAACGAATCAAGGATAGCAAGGTTGAGGAAGTTAGACTACCTCGAACCATTTGACTTGGAGTCTTATGGTAACTGCGAATCTTGCTTGAGAGGAAAGATGACCAATAAGCCACTTTCTGGGAAAGGTATGCGAGCCAAGGAGGTGCTTGAGTTAGTCCATACTGATGTATATGGGCCATTTTTGAAGATGAATATGTCTACAAGGAACATAGTTGCACATAGATAGAACTTGAAGAAATTCAAGAACTACAAGATAACATAGAAATTGAAAATGACCTAAACAAGGATTCAGTGGGAATATCTGGTGAAGATTGGGTACTTAGAGTACGCCTTTCAACCAGTGGGAGTGCTGTGAGAGATAGTGCAGAAATGCAAGGCTCTCATACACAACCAATGGAAGGTGATCCAATGGTTGTACATCATTCCATTCAGGAAATATATGAGAATGACATTCCTGAAAGCTCTCAAGGTGATGGATTGTCCAGCACACAAAGACCTCACAATCAGAATGCAACAAACACTGAAACGCAGAATAATCAACTCCGTAGGACCACTGGGACTCATCGTCCGCCGAAAGACTTAATCTCCTTGTTGAAGCACACAATGAGATAGATATTCCTGATGACGATGAACCTACAACCTACAGTGAAGCTATGTTAGACATTGATTCGCAGAGATGGCAAGAAGCCATGAAATCTGAGATGGACCCGATGTACATAAATCAAGTTTGGAACTTTGTTGATTTGCCAACAGGGGTTAGACCCATATGATGCAAATGGGTCTTCAAGAAGAAGATTGATGCATATGGCAAAGTACATACTTATAAAGCAAGATTGGTGGCTAAAGGTTATAATCAACGGCCTGGGGTGATGAAACCTTTTCACCTGTTGCGAAAATTAAGTCCATTCGGATTTTGCTTGCAATAGCTGCATATTATGATTATGACATTTGACAAATGGATGTTAAAACTGCTTTCCTCAGTGGTAACCTAATCGATGAGGTGTATATGATACAACCTGAGGGTTTACATCCAAGACTAAGCCCAAAGCAGTATGCAAGCTACAGAAGTCCATTTATGGACTTAAGCAAGCCTTAATGAGTTGGAATATTTGCTTTGACAAAGCCGTCAAATCGTTTGACTTTGTTAGAAGCAAAGAAGATCCCTGCGTTTATAGTAAGCGCATGGAAGGGAGTATTGTTTTCATTATTATATATGTAGATGACATATTAATAATGGGATACAATAAGACTCTCATGCAATCAGTCTAGGAATGGTTATCCAGCACCTTCATGATGAAGGACTTGGGTGAAGCCTGCTACGTTCTTGGAATTAGGATCTATAGAGATAGACCTAATAGATTGTTGGGGCTGTCACAGTCAGTCTACATAGACAAATTGCTTAGATGATTCTCTATGGAAAACTCCAAGAAGGCGGTCTACTTATGGGACAAGGCATCAAGTTATCTAAGAAGGATAGTCCTTCTAATACTATAGAACTTGAACGCATGAAAAGGATCACATATGCTTCGGCTATAGGATCAATCATGTATGTCATGACCTATACTAGACCAGATGTGGCCTTTGTACTTAGTATGACTTGCAAAATCCAGCAAAATCCTGGGGAAGAACACTGGAAAGCAGTCAAGAGTATTCTTAAGTATCATAGACGAACTAAAGATTACTTCTTAGTTTATGGTGGGGAAGAAAAGCTAGCTGCTACTGGGTACACTGATGCTAGCTTCCAGACGGATCTTGATGACTTCAAATCTCAATCTGGGTACACGTTCATTTTCAATGGTGGAGCAGTAAGCTGGAAAAGTTTCAAACTAGCTACAATTGCTGATTCGACAACAGAAGTTGAGTACATTGCTGGAAGCTGGTAAAGAAGCTGTCGCGATTTCTGAGTTCCTGAAGGAACTAGGGGTTGTTCCAAGTGCCACTTGTCCAATAACGATTTATTGTGACAACACTGGTGCGATTACGCAAACTAAGGAACCAAGATCAACATACAGAAACAAGCGTGTACCAAGGATGTACCACATACTCAGGAAGATGGTTGATACTGAAGAGATTAGATTAGACTATGTTTCCACAGACGATAATCTAGCTAACCCATTCACTAAACCATTAAGCTTAGTCAAGCATAATGGTCATTTTGAGAATATGGGCATTAGATATGTTGGAGATTGGCTCTGGGCCAAGTGGGAGATTAAAAGTATATTTATGTCCTAGAGACAATCTGTATTAGGACAAATGTACTTTATACACATTCATATTATTATTAATAGAGATTAATATTTTGACATTTACAATTATTGAATTATTAATTGATTGTTTATAATATTCTATAATATGCATCCCTGAAGATACGATGTTATTAATAATGTAAAATATTAATGTTATAACGTAACTCTTAAAATAGCCTCGACTAATGATCATCGAGAATGAGATATCGATGATATGTGATAAGTCGACATGTGGTCTGCATCACATCCTTAGAGGATGTAGTATGTCTCACCTGCTACGAGTAATGACTACTCGTGATGGACATACTTTGGAAGTATTGGTATACCATGCTGATATACTGTTTGTTATACTTGTCTAAAGTATGATCAGCATGTGGGAGATAGAAGTCCTTAGACTTGAGGTCAATACGCACCTTGTCTACAAAGTTATATACTTTGATCCTGTCCTAAGCTCAAATGCCTTATAGGTTGATATACGGCTTGTATTTGGTACATTACGATGTGGATTAAAGGTGGTAGTTGAGCCAAGATTAGGATTCATTCCTCGAATGTATATTCTTGAGAACACTCAGATTTTCATTGATATTAGGTTGACTAAGTCGTTGGCCAATGCAATAGACATATTTAGAATATGGTCTAGTTATCAACTAATATAGATGAGATACAATGATTAAGCCATTTGGATAGACACTTGACAAATCCTAAGTTTGATCGGGTATGTCGTGAATGAAAGGATTTTATCTTACCACATAGAGGTTAATTTTATTGGATTCGTGTAAACGTACTTCACATATTGAGTTCGTCTTGCGGCGCCATCTAGGAGTTTCGCGTAGACCTTAATTTGATTAATGTCGATATGTGAAGGCATGTAGGGTCACACTGTCGATTGTCTTTTCGATCTAAGGATGTATTGAGAGAATATTAAATATTCGATTTAGAATCGAGATATTTAAATGAACAATGATTGTTTTAGTTAAATCAAAATTGAATTTTGGTTTTTAATTAAGAATGTGCGGAAATTAAATCGAGACAGTGTTGGGCCACGTCAAGCGTCGCGACACCCACACCACAGGGCCGCAGCGCAATGACCTAATATGTCTCGATTTTTGGGCCAGGCCCAAGGTCAAACCCTAATCCGGTTTGACCTAATTTTTGACCTATAAATACAGACATGCACTTCATTATTCAATACACTTAATTTCATATTATTATTCCAAGTCTTAGCGACTTAGAATCAAAACACTCTCTCGATCCTCTGCCGGATTTCTTAGCTTTCCAAAGGAGAAATACATTGAAGCTTGGAGCTTGCAATCGAAAGGGCTTTCGCGTGCGAACCCACAGTTGATAAAGATTCCAGATAATACAACCCGTAAGTGTTCATGTTTTATGTTACGAGTTTTTTTTATTGTCATATAACCATACCAGAAGTAATTATTGGGGTAAGTAAGAACAAAATTTTAAACTTCCGCTGTGCCTTACTTATGTGTTTTGAACCCAACAAAACCCTACATATAAATGTTGATCAAATATTGAATGACCTTTATACCCGTAAAGGAGAAGGGCCGGTGGGGGGCATTTGGGAAAGTCGGGCCGATCGGGTGTCTTCATTCAAGCGACGGTACAGAAGAAGAACGAAACGAAGTGAGAGGCCGAGGGGCAGGGAAAAGAGTCGAGTCGATCAGGCTCGACGAGCTCTAATCCTATTTCTTTTGTACATACTTCTTAAAACTAATGACCTAGAAAAACGTTAGAAGAAACTCAATTAAATAATCAATTAAAAGAATAAAATTTGACTACAATTCTGAATTAGAATCCTAAAACTAGAAATACTAAACAACCCTTAGGACAACGTGGCAATATTGTGCTAGGTCCTTCATCAACAGACTCCCTACATGAATTTGTTGTTGAATAGTAGGCCAAGTCTAAAACAGTTAAAACTATAACCTAATAAATTTTAGAGTCCAGGATCAAATAAAACTAAAGAGGCCTCATATATATATTTATACGAATTCAATTAACATTTTCGGAAATACTATTTTGATCTCTAAAATTGAATAGGAGAGATCAAGATAAATCTCACTAACATAAGTAGTAACTTGAAATAATATCTAATCAAAACAAAAATAACTATCAAGAATTTGAACGTGCACTTTTTGTATGCTTTGATATTTTGCTTATAAAATAACCGTTTCAAATTATTTATTGTGCTAAAGTTAATTATCTTAAGATATAAATTTTACAATAGTCGTAGTAGTTACACGTGCGAGGCACGTGACATAGAATAAAAGCACGAATGTTAAAACACCAATTGTTGATCGACTAAAATAAACACGAAATGTTAATTAATTTTATACCCTCAAATATTAAATTAAATAAAAGATAAGACAGTTGAAACTGAAAAACCGGCTCAATGCACGCTATGATTGATGTTGTCTTGAGAGTAGATTTCCGTCGCTACCTCGATGCAAATAACAAAGTGATGTTCTACTCAATATACAATGAGCCACTCAGAAATCTTTGAATATGCATTCAAATAGAAGTTCCAGATGCATAAGAATAAGAAGAAAAACAGACTCCTGAAGAGAATGAAATAATAAAGAGTTCAAAGATTTAGATCTACTACTATCAAATACTTTTTTGCAACAGGATAGGTATTTATAGAAAGTGATCATATTTTTTCAAGAATGAATGTAACTCTTAAGAATGGATGACACTTTTTCACGATGAATAGGTGTATCTTTTAAAAAATGGTTAACACCTTTCATAATATATTGTGTCTTTTCAAAAGATGCTTTTAAATGTTGAATTACTTCTAAAATAAATTCCAATACATTCAAAATAATTGACTTTAGATTGGCAGTTTAAATTCAAAGTAGCTTCTGTTCCACTATATACAATAACATTTTATTTCAAGGTACCGAATCAATATGTTAATCAACTTAAGAAATTCTTATACGTTTTTCCAATCAAAATTTGGCCTTTCAAGTTGATATTTGGTGTTGTTACAATTATTAAGCGGATATGATCAAATAATATTTTGTACATCATAAAATAAATAATATGTAATTTCATATAACTTTACCTAATAGTTTTTTTTTATTAACAGGGCATAACGTGCGATACACGTTCGTAGAGACTAGTATATATATATATATATATATATATATATATATATATATATTTGGTGATAAGCACAGATATACAATAAGGGATACACGAATGGAGTTTCGTCGGCCTTAATTTTACAATCTGAAAATCATTTCAAATGTAATTCAAATCGTCTCTAATAAGATGTTTACAACAAAATGCAAATTAAAAAATTCAAACCAACCCTCGATGTTCTTTAATTTCACTCCAAAAAAAATAAAATGAAAAAGGACAAGAATGAGACTTTGATCCACCCAGATATACTACATGCATAACTATTTCACAACAAAGTATCCACTCCTCTACAGCTTCCATTTTCAGTAGCGAAGGAGAGAGAAGATGAGAATTATGAAAACTGATAGAATATATGGAAATATATTCTTTTGGTATAATTAGTTATTTTGTATATCTGTAATATATATATGATATATAATAATAATTTTAGGCTATAATTATGGAAATTAAATATTTTTTAAAAATATTACTACAATAATTACAAATATACAAAATTACTAATTATATCAAAAGAATATATTCTATCAAAACCAAAAGTTGGGGAGAGACGGGAAAAGGGTACCACTTCTGATAGAGCGAGGGAAAAGTACGTACGTGAATATTAAGGTTGGTTACATCTTACCAAAATTTTAAGTTAAAGTACCAATTTGGGATATCGAGAGCCAATAACAAGAAATGAAACTACCTTTTGCCATTAAGTGGGTCGGGCTGTATCTTTCTGCCAATTTCTGATTAGATAATAGGGGATAGTCAGCGTCGCAAAACAATTCAGCTTGTCACTTTTTGATATGAAAATTAAATTTTCACAAGAATAGTTTTAATTAAAATACGGAAAAACTTCAAGAAACTTTTAGTAGAGTTTGAACATTTATCAGATTGAACTTCATGAATCGTTCCTGGAGATTGTCGCTAAAGGTTTAAACTCCATGAGTCATTTATAGAGTTGAAACTCAAATAATTCACACTTACATTGTGAAAGTTTGAAGTCCATTAATCATGGAGTTTGAACTAATAAAGATATGAACTCTATGAATCGTTTATGGAGTTTGTAACTCCAACAAATTGTAAAATTTGAATCGATAAGAGTTTGAACTCTATGAATAATTTATGGGTGTTGAAACTTCAATAAGTTTTTGAACTCAAGCACATTATATTGAAGTTCTACTTGTCAAAATTTCGATATCCAACACTATATGCTAGAGTTGTTGTATGTTGTTGTTGTAGCAGCACTGTATGCTGGAGTCACTACAAAAAAAAGGTAATTTGCGCAGGTTAAAAGTTGCAATTCACCAAAGGTTTTTAATATCCGCGAATTACAATTTCAACCTCCGTAAATAATTTGTTTTTTTTAGTGAATTGTTTCGTATTAGGTTGGTTACATCTAAATCGAATATTTAATATTCTCTCAATACATCCTTAATAATGAGATTTTGTTTTTTTGCAATTTGTGTTGGTTACAATGGTGCAGGAAACAGAAATAAGTAACTGCTAAGTATTACAACACAATGAAATTACAACAAACTGAAATTTCAATAAACAGGAACAAGAACTGGAACAGTTTTGATATGCTGAGTCGAGTGATTACACTCTGTCTTTAAGACAAGATTGCCCCGTATATATCCTTTCTACATTCTGGACTATAGTCTCTCAAGATAAAACAACAACTCAACAAATGAGCAAAGGAAACTCAAGTGTTACTTTGAAGAATTTTGAGTAATGAAATGATGCTAGAAAGTAGTAGGAAGAATCTGATTTCATTTGTATGTTCTGTGTTGTCTCAACAATTGGCAAAGGCTTCATTATATAGTTATAAGGAGAGGACTTACCAACTGCCCACATAATTGCTGTTACTGGCCAAGTAATGACAATTATGGAGGTAGTAATTCAGCCAAAATAAATTGTGAAATGATGTGCAAAGGATTAGCTTTTAGGGAGAGTTATTCAGCCAAAATAAATGACTGAATTAAGTGCATATTAATGTTGGTTAACGTTCCAAAACCAACAGCAAAAGCACAAGTGCTCTGCCTAATTTAACTTACCAGAAACTTCAGGGACCAAACTGTAAATATGAAGCAATTTGGGTCCAAAAAGAAAATACCAGAAGAAGCCCACGACCCCTGATCCGAGCCCGGACCGGACGGGCGAGCGTGGGCTCATCCTCGAACCGAAGCACATCTAGGTCCTCCTTCCTTTAAACACATGAGATACCCCTTGGGGTCCCAAACCCCAAGCCAAGTTTGAGACTTATAAACTAAACAAATTTTTCTTTCCCCACCGATGAGGGAGGATTGGTCTAAATACCACATTTTTCCATGCTTCAAACACCTCACTTCGTGGACCAATATCTCTTTCATTTCTCAACGAAATTTGACGATCCTTGGCCCTACGGTCATCTACTTACTTAGTAGATTATGCACGTGTGAAGAACCGAAGTTTCCAACATGCAGAACACTAGTGTTTAAGTCATTAAAGATGGTTGGACGCAACTCCCGCCAAAGGCAAATTTCCAACAATTTGTATTTTCTGGAAGTTAGATTAATGTGATAGATGATCCTTGGAGAATACAGCATTTGCCCCACGTGCATGTGAGACTGGGGAAGGCTCGCGGTGGATGAACACTTTAAGGATATATTTTCCCTTTAGGTAATCTCTAGTATGATATAAGGAAATTTAGTAGTAAGTTGTATGTTATTTAATATCTGTCGAATTAAATTCCTTTAATTTCTTCTGAGTTCATTTGTGTTGGAAATTTGCCTTTGATGGAGAGGTGCGTCCATCCATATTTAATGAATTAAACACTAGGGTTCTGCATGTTGGAGGCTTTGTCTCTTCACACGTGCATAATCTACTAAGTGAGTAGATGATTGTAGGGCCAAGAATCGTCAAATTTCGTTGAGAAATGAAAGAGATATTGGTCCACGAAGTAAGGTGTTTGAGGCATGGAAATATGGTGTGGGACAAATCTACCACATCGGTGGGAAAAGGAAGAATTGCTCTCTTTATAAGTCTCTAAATTGGATAAGGATAACCATCCGTGTGAAATATGGAAAGGATCTCACATACAAATGTTGTGATGTGGGATGGCTTGGTAGAAGTTGGATTACCGAAACAGGTCAAGTTGGACCTAAGACTGTAGATTGCATATCCACTGGATCTGCAAATAACAGTAGTGCTTATCGCCTCTTGGCGTCAAATAATGCTGAATTCTTTGAAGATAACTTTCCTTGAAAAGGAAAAAAAAGTAATTGCTCAAGGTTAACAAGAACCCGCGAGGGCCTGACTGTCCGAAACTAGACGTTCCGTATCTACAGGACTCAAAATTTGTTATCTATCCGGAACTTAATATTCCAGATCTACAGAACTCAGGGATTCTAGATGTTGAACGAGACGGAGCAAAGAGGGGACAACAACTTGTTCCAGGCCCTCTAGCTTGTATGGTTGAGAACGAACCATGGACAATTAACAAATAATTGTCATCTTCAAAAGCGCTGCTTTGGAAAAAAGCTAAAGAGAGAAATATGATGGGGGATCCAAACTGGAAGCAGGCATCTCCAACAACGGGGTGTTTTATTCTCCTTCGATTCGATTGGTGATATCTGCTTCCAGTTTGGGACCCCCTATTACATTATGAGGACTTGTATCTCACAATTTATGGGGCACTGGCAAATAAGTACATACTGGTCCTGAAATAACAGGATGAAACCTGTCTTGCATACCCAAAGGTCTAGCTGAGATGTCAAGACCATGAATACCATAAGATGGAAAATGTCCAGGTACATTAGGAGCCAACATAGGGAGATTATGGCCAATCTTCCCTACTTGGTTGGGATGTATATGGTTCTAGCCACCTTCAAAGGGAAGCTAAAAGATCGAGGATTAATGGGGCTTTGCCATTTGATAGTTCTTATCCTCATAAATGAATAGATGATCAAGGTCATGTGTTGGATGAACAATATGGTTTGGATCCATTTGGTAGCAATATTCCTTCAGGTCCTGTTACAGTCAGTCAAGAAAAGAATAGTGTTAGTCCTCTAGATGTAGTAATTTCTCCTAGACGACACCATTCTCGTCATGACTATATATGGTGTGAAATTATCACTAATGGTAGAATCTAATGCTGACAACTCGAACTTCAATGAAACTCTTAGTGTTGCTACTAATTGGACTCATGGTAATTTGCCAAGAGATGGAAGCGCGACCGAAAGCATGGTTGGTAGTATCTTATCCCTAATCCAAAAATTGCAGCCAGCCTACCAGGAATTCGGACTTGATATTGGGAATATGTTATCTGAGGTAATACTATGAAAACACAATAATTTAGTATTTGATACAACATACTTGAGTCTTCCGTTTGTATGGATAATATCTTGTCACATAGTGTTTGTGTTACATCCCGTAAAAAATGGTTAATTGTAATGTATCTTAATATTTGTGTAGCTCGATTAAATTATCGAAAGTCGGTCATAATGGACTTTGAGTAGTTTCTTAAGTATGATTATTAGTATTTTACTGAATTATTCGTATATATGCGTATGAGATATAAGTACTGAGAATTGAACTTTGAGATAATAAGAAACTACAAGATCAACTTTTTACGAAAATTAAGTTTGCAGTTTTACATGTGAAACAATCTTTTTGGGGTGATTGTCATTAACATTTTAGTTCAGATCAATTAGATACCGATGATGCTCTTTTCCTTCTTGAAGGACACTTGCTTAAAATGAAAAAAAAATCATTCGCTAGATACCACTCTAGGGTAAGAGATTTTGAATTACTTACTCAGTTTATAAATCATTACGTGTTGCTTCCAAATACTGATGAACTTATTTTGCAGTTTTTCTATCTCGAGTCTATTTAAAGGAACATTTGCAATACTTGAGGTAAATATTCCTTTGCATGTATCTCTGGTAGTTGTGTTTTCTTGTAAATATTTTAATAGTTAGATTTTTCCTTTTGCAATTTGTATTTTCTAAAAGTTCGATTAATGTAATAGATGATCCTTGCAGAATACAACATTTGCCCCGCGTACATGTGGGGCTGGGGAAGGCTCGCGATGGCTGAACACTTAAAGGATAGATTTTCCATTTAGGTAATCTCTAGTATGATATAAGGAAATCCAGTAGTAAGTTATAGGTTATTTAATATCTCTCGAATTAAATTCCTTTAATTTCCTCTAAGCTCATTTGGTTTTGTAACATCCCGTACTTTCGAGTCATGGTTTGAATCGCTAGGCGTATGTAAATAGACCCGAGCGTTGGAGGATTTTTGGTCATATTCACGTATGCAAATAAAGAGCCTAGTATATAAAAGGATAAAACCCCGAAATAATTTGGGATTTAAAATTTGGGGGGGGGGGAGCAAAATCTCTATTTGGGAGAATTGTACCTAAAATGAATTAAAACGGCCCCCTGTAAATCCTTTGGTTCATTTGGACAGTCGAAGAAGTTGCTCACATTGTAGTCCATTTTGTTCATGGAAACTCTCGATCAGTTCTCATGGTTTGTAGGATAATTCAAGATTTTTAACAAGAATTCTAAGACCAATAAAGGTATGTTAAGGAAAATCATTTCTTCTTTTGGCATGCTCCATGTAACGAAAAGTAAACACAATATTATTTCATAAATTACTCTACTCTTAGTAATTAAGAATGTTCATGTTATTGATTTCTATGTCAAAAGCATGTCTAAATATGTTCTTAAATCCTTATTGAGGTATATGGAAAAGATGTTAATATTCCCAAAGTTAGCCGAAAGTATATGGATATTATGTCATCCGATAAGTTTTGATTATATTCATGCATTACCCTGGACCTACATGTGTTATATACACTACTAGATGGTATGAATTATATATATGTAGGGGAAGTGGAAAAGAGAATGCCGTTATATATGCGTCACCACATGCAGCTGGTACAGATATCACGAAAAGGAAGATGTCCAATGAGCCCAATATGATAATAATTATGCCCACAGAGGTCGAAATGAAATGATGCCCACATAGGCTGTTATGCTAAGGAAGATGCCCATGTGTGACCAATATTTATATGTATACCGCATTTACATTGTGCATGACATTTAGGCATATGTATTAGGGCCCTCAGAGGAATTTATTATTGGTTAGCCATTTCTGTCGGATGTTGCTATCGGTCGTTGCCATCGGCTATTGCTATCGGCTGTTGCTATCAACCGTTGCTATCGGCTAATTCTATCAGTTGTTTCTGTCAGTTGCTTATGTCGGTTGTTTCTATTTTAGTTTACTCATGTATTCAAGTTATGCTATTCTTCATGCCTGACATACTTAGTACATCAGTCGTACTAACGTTTCTTTTGTCGGGGACGCTGCATTTCATGCCCGCAGGCTTAGGTAAACAGTGGGACGGTTCACGCTAGTAGGTTGCTGGTTGAGCTGATGTTGGAGCACTCTATTTGTTCCAGAGTTACAGTCTAGTCTCGGTATGATATTTTGCATATATATATATGGGTATGGCGGGGCCCTGTACCGTCCTAGTGATGTCATGTACTCTCTAAAGGCTTGTACACAATTGTCTTGTGTATAGTAGTTGTGTATGGCCATGTCGGCTGTGATGTATGTATCAACCGAATGGTTGGTAACGACCCTTGTGGCCATGATTGATTTTGGTTAGCCGGTAAGTATGTGAAGAGTGGTGCTCGGCAGGTAAGGTCCGGGTGCCTATCATGGCCCTCCGGTTTGGGTCGTGACAAACTTGGTATCAGAGCATGTCTGTCCTAGGGAGTCTACAAGCCGTGTCTAGTAGAGTCTTGTTTATGGGTGTGTAGCGCGCCACACTTATAAACAGGAGGCTGCAAGGCATTTAGAGATGTTTTCCATTCTTTCATATCATAGATCGTATAGTAGAGTTGAGTTCAAGTTTAACTCATTCCTTATACTGTTTCAGTAACGACGGTTACCAAAATGACTTTGGTTAGTTCATATTCGTAGCCAGTGAATTAGTGACTTCTACCAGGCGATTGATATTGATACGCCAGAAGGGCAGTATTATGTTCAAAATTTGAGATTGTGAGGGATTGTCTCACTCATATACGAAAGAGATAATGCAAGTCTGGAAAACAAAATGTTTGTTTTGGGATACAAAAAAAAAGTAAGTAAAGGAAGTACCTGAACGCAGAAGATTGTAAGGATTCTCTCTGTAGACCTTATCGTGTTTATGGTTACAACGATGCCTTATTCCAGTAGGGTTATGATTAGTAGGGAGATTGAAGTTAGATTGAGTGTAAATACGAGTAGTATGCTCTCTAATTGGGACAGATTCGTCAGAGGATATGAGTAAGCTGCTTTCCCAGGTATCGATGAGTCTAGTAGTACTAAAAGAGTTGAGGAAAGCTCATGTACTATCAGTCCTACCATCGACTATGTCTGATAAGGATGTAAGGAGATCGGTGCGGGTAGTGAATCAATTGGTTGCCTCTCAAGAACGACTTCATCCTAGAGCATCTGATAGAGATAGACCCATGAAGGGTCAATGAGCTTATAACCTAAGGAGTTTATTAGTCAGAAATCCCCGATTCTTAAAGGGGTCAAAGGTGCCAATGTCTCAAGGTCAAAGTTGTAAAGGTCGAGTGAGACCGCCCCGACCATCTTGTAGTCAGTGTGGTCGAGTGCATGCCGGTTTATGCCACAAAGGTATAAGGGATTGGTTTAAGGTGACAACCATGGCCACGGCGTTCCGAAGTATCCCAAGTTGATGCGCAAGGGTAAGGATAAGATGATTATGAGTTGTACATATGAAAAGCAGAAGACATCATTGGAAGGTTTAGCAGGTTATGAAAAGCTACACATTTCACAATGACTCGTGCTGATTATAATGAGGGACATGTTATGTACGTGCGACCTAAAATTGTAATGTCTTACCGAGAATAGATTGGAAATTGTCCAAGGATATCATTAACAAGAATAGATTGCCAAAATCGAATCGTCTGAAGGGTGACCATCAGTAAATTTAAGAAGATCACGTAAAGTGACGTACCCAGGATAGTGAGCCCAAGTCATATATAAGGATCGAATTATCCACAATAGTGGAAGGGGACATAAGTCTCTCATCCATGCGTAAAGGGCGATATCGCGTATTACTGAGAATCACATATATCAATGTTAGTAGGTTAAGGTATGCTATATGCATTGGAGTGGAAAGGTCTTCGGCTTCATTGTGCAGCATGTTGCAACTCTAAGTAACCTTTGAATAACAATAGCTTGTTAGGGGCAATTAAGGACAAGAACTATGAACAATCAATGAATGGTTGTAGGAAATATGAAAACATTTAATAAGTATGAATGGAATTCTACGGTCAAGTAGTAAAGGAGAAATGTTTTTTTTTTGTTTAGAGACGAGAAGAAAGAAGGATTACGACAGAAATGATAAAGTTGAATGAGATTATAGTTATGCAGGTTTCACAAAGGTACGGTTACTTCAGAACAGCAGGACTAATGGTAGAGGAAAGACAATAAGAACTCTTCGGCCAAAGGTGACGAACCTCTGATGTTCAGGAAAATAATATGAGGAATACTTTGACATAAGAGACCCCCAAGATAACTTGAAATGGAAATGTAAAGGTAAGATGAAAGAGCACTGGGTCGATAGGAGATCTAATAATGATGAGACAAGCAAGTTTGACAAGTCATGAGATCATGGAACACCGTGGATTGGATCTAAACATATGAAGCATCGGTTCTATAACATATGCAGTCATACATCTAAGAAAGTATGTAAACGGAAGTAACAATGAGTAAAACTTGAGATTAGCGCCTAAACATGTGAAAATGGGCCAATAACGCCTATGGATACAAGGTAGACATTGAAGATATATGTTAGGAGATAATGACACTATAAGGAAGATAAAATGTCAGACAAATACAGATGTCTATGAGCATTTATGAACTGACCAAAGGTGCTACGAGATAGATAAAGTAATACAACTTAACGAGATCAAGGAAATCTTCCCAAAGCGCCATTAGCAGGAAGTCTTAGCCATGAACTAAGTGAAGGAATTTGAATCTAAGTATAATGATCAGGTTTGGATGTAGTAGGTCAATGTCATGTAATGTAAATTCTTCAGAATCTTCTATGTGCTGAATGCGGGAATAAATTAATAACTCACATTTTAAGGGGTAGTAACGCCAAGGATTGGAATCAGGAGCAATGTTTGAAAGGATGTAGATACACTCAAAGATTTTAGAATTAAGACGAGTACGACAAGTAAGAAAATGAGTGAACAAGTGTCAAGAGAAGTAAATTAAGGGAGTTATTTATAATTACGAGTAATGAGAAAGTACAGATTCCTTTCAGGCTATGAATGAAAGTTAACAGTGATGATACACGCACTTCAGATTCAATAATATTGTCCATAAAGTGTATAGGATTGAGATACTACAAATATAAGAGTTTTCAACACACCAGTTAATAAACAAAGCTAAGTTGACAATAGAAGCATTCACCCCCAAGCGGCTTGACTAATGTAAGGATGAATGAGAGAAGTTGACCTGAGGGAACGCATTAGCTAAGTGGGAGTTCAATTGGAGGATTCAGATAGTGATAGCCCTATGACTCAAAATACAGCAGGGTCATCCCTCGTACTGAAGAAAAGGAACATTATGATGAAGATCTCATTTTTAGAGAAGATTGGGAAAGATATTTAGCAAAAGAGAACCGCAACTTTCGAATATAATGGGAGAGGGACCCCCAGGTGGAAGGTCCATTTGTGTATTCCCAATGTAACGGGATTACGAGATAAGATTATGACAGAGGACCGTTGCTCACAATATTCCGTTCACCCTGGATCTACTAAGATGTGTTATGATCTCAAGGGTATGTATTGGTGGAACGACATGAAAAGAGGCATTGCGGAATTTGTAGCTCAGTGTCTTAATTATAAGCAAGTAAAAATGGAGCTTCAAAAGCCAGCGGCTGGACTCAGAACATTGAGATCCCGATGTGGAAATAGGAAATAATTAATATGGACTTTGTTACGGGTTTACCTTGCTTATATCGTAAATTGGTTCTATTTGAGTAATGGTTGATAGACTAACCAAATCAGCTCAATTTCTGCGGTCAAAACCACCTACACAGCCGAGGACTACGCAAAGTTGTACGCCTTCATGGTACGCCTATTTATATTATATCTGATCGAGATATGCAGTTCACAACAAATTTTTGGAGATCATTTTAAGAAGGGTTTGGACACTCAAGTTAATCTTAACACAACTTTCTACCCTCAGACAGACGGGCAAGCCGAACGTACGATTCAGACGCTCGAGGATACGCTACGAGCTTGCGTATTGGAATTTAAGAGAAGTTGAGATGATCATTTACCCCTTATTGAATTTGTGTACAATAAAAACTATCATGCTAGCATCAAACTGGCTCCATATGAAGCTTTGTATGGACAGAAATATAGATTTTCTATCGGATGGTTCGAGGTAGGCGAATCAGAGTTATTTGGACCAGACTTAGTACACCAAGCCATAGAGAAGGTGAAGCTTATCCAAGAACGGCTGTTAACCGCTCATAGTCGCACAAAGTCTTATTCAGATGTGCGACGTCGAGACTTAGAATTCTAGGTAGATGATTGTGTTTTCTTAAAGATTTTGCCTATGAAGGGTGTGATGAGATTTGAGAAAAAGGGAAAGCTCAGTCCAAGGTACATTGGACCATATCGCATAATTCAACAGATCGGTCAAGTAGCTTACGAGTTAGACATGCGTTTGGAGTTAGAGTTTGTTCATCCAGTTTTCCGTGTTCCCATGCAAAGAACATATGTTGGGGATCCTTCCCGGAGTTTACTGATTGACAATGTGACGGTTACAGAGGATTTGACATATGAAGAGGTTCCTATTGTTGTCTCGGATCGACAAGTCCACAAGTTGAGGACTAAAGAAGTAGCCTCCGGGAAAGTTCGTTGGCGGAATAAGAACATAGAAGAAATGACATGGGAGGCGAAAGAGGAGATAAAACAAAAATATCCCTACCTATTACAGATCAACGCCGAGGTTCTGAGAAAGGTATACAGTGGATTTTATTTCGTAATGTTTAAGGACCATGAGAGGTCTGATGTAATGATATATGTTATGTTATATAGCACGTGA
This sequence comes from Anisodus tanguticus, assembly GCA_034509755.1. Lineage (NCBI taxonomy): Eukaryota > Viridiplantae > Streptophyta > Magnoliopsida > Solanales > Solanaceae > Anisodus > Anisodus tanguticus. The sequence goes on along the minus strand of CM067544.1, from coordinate 30,533,703 downwards.
AACAATGGATGTGTTTTCTGACTACGTGACAGGGATTAGATATGTCACCCAACATTCGAGGACGAATGTTTCTAAGGGGGCAATGATGTAACATCCCGTACTTTCAGGTCATGATTTGAATCGCTAGGCGTATGTAAATAGACCCGAGCGTTGGAGGATTTTTGATCATATTCACGTATGCAAATGGCCTAGTATATAAAAGGATAAAACCCCGAAATAATTTGGGATTTAAAAAGTGTGACGATGGGGATTAATAATAATATTTAGTATGCTCCAAACGATGTTATGGACTAATACTATATCGCATGATTATGACATTGAGTATATGAATGTTGTTACCAAGATTTAAGTGAATTAGGATCAAGAATTAATTATGGGATAAGTTTAATTGAAGTGAGGGACAAGATGTCCACATGGAATCACGGAGGAAGAGAAATTAAGTGACTAATCTACATACAATTGTGATAGGTGGCATCCTAAAAGGATGTAGAACGTGGACTTGATAAGCTCCACCACCCTACTCAAGCCTAAAATGACAAAAGGTATTAATTGAGCATTTCTGTCATTTTCGGGGGGGGGGGAGAGCAAAATCTCTATTCGGGAGAATTATACCTAAAATGAATTAAAACAGTGCCCTGCAAATCCTTTGGTTCATTTGGACAGTCGAAGAAGTTGCTCACGTTGTAGTCCATTTTGTCCTTGGAAACTCTCGATCAGTTCTCATGGTTTGTAGGATAATTCAAGTTTTTTAACAAGAATTCCAAGACCAATAAATGTATGTTAAGGCAAATCATTTCTTCTTTTGGCATGCTCCATGTAACGAAATGTAAACGCAATATTATTCCATAATTACTCTACTCTTAGTAATTAAGAATGTTCATGTTATTGATTCCTATGTTAAAAGCATGTCTAAATATGTTCCTAAATCCTTATTGAGGTATATGGTAAAGATGTTAATATTCCCAAAGTTAGCTGAAGGTACAAGGATATTATGTCATCCGATAAGTTTTGAATGTTTTATTGTCATTCATGCATTTGCATTGCTTTCATGTATTACCCTGGACCCACATATGTTATATACACTACTATATGGTATGAATTATATATACATGGGAAGGGGAAAAGGGAATGGCGTTATATACGCGTCACCACCTGCAGTTGGTACAAATATCACGAAAAGGAAGATGCCCAATAAGGCCAATATGATAATGATTATGTCCACAGAGACCGAAATGAAATGATGCCCACAGAGGCTATTATAGGAAGGAAGATGCCCTTGTGTGGCCAATATTTATATGTATACCACATTTGCATTGTGCGTGACATTTAGGCATATGTATTAAGGCCTTCAAAGGCATTTACTGCTAGTCAACCGTTTCTGTCGGCTGTTGCTATCGGTCGTCGCTATCGGCTGTAATCAGCCGTTGCTATCGGCTAATTCTGTCAGTTGTTTCTGTCGGTTGTTTCTATTCAGTTTACTCATGTATTCATGTTATGCTATTCTTCATGCTTGACATACTCAGTACATCAGTCGTACTGACATCCCTTTTGTCGGGGGACACTGCGTTTCATGCCCACAGGCTCAGGTAAACAGTGGGACGGTTTGCGCTAGTAGGTTGCTGGTTGAGCTAATGTTGGAGCACTCTATTTGTTCCAGAGTTGCAGTCTAGTCTTGGTATGATATTTTGCATATGTATATGGGTATGGCAGGCCCTGTCCCGTCCTTGTGAGGTCATGTACTTTCTAGAGGCTTGTAGACAGTTGTCATGTGTATAGTAATTGTGTATGGCCCTGTCGGTTGTGATGTATGTGTCAACCGAATGGTTGGTAATGACCCTTGTGGCCATGATTGATTTCGGTTAGCTGGTAAGTATGTGAAGAGTGGTGCTCGACAGGTAAGGTCCGAGTGCCCGTCATTGCACTCCGATTTGGATCGTGACAGGTTCTTAGAGAAGTAATGCAGTTATATATCCAAAATATATGCGGGACACGAAGGTGAAGAGAAAGAAAAGTGATTTTCTTGCTAGCAATATGATTGACCTCCCAGCAAGTTACAGAAAAAATTATTAATAACTCTAATCCGCTACCAGTACAAGTAACTTTAGATGTATTTAAAATCCTGTGAAATATGAAACTACATTCCATATGGTAGTGAGGAATAATTTGGATGTAACAAATATCTATATAGATAATAATGGAGGAACTACATCGCTTCTCTAAAAGATGTGTAACTACTCACATTATTTCTATAGCGTAATAAAAAAGATTAATTAATGACATTGTTTCTTTGGAAGCTTTATTATGGACTCATTCTAAAAAGATTGACCTGATTGTCTATAACATGATCAAATTGACTAATATTCAATCTAAATTGATGTATTGCTTGTTTTTGTGCACTATACAATGTTTTACACCATCAGGTAATATTTACAGGTTACTAACGTGGTAATATAGGAGTGATATTGTTTTCCCTTTTCTAAAATACAAACTCTTTTTTTAATTCTTTTTTCTCTCACCCCTACAGAAGAGGGTCTTCCTCGTTCACGTTGATTTAATCACCCATCTCTTTTATGCCTTTGGCTTCTTGTGCCCTGTGTGTTAATGCCCACCCGATGGCTTGAAAATGTGATTTAAGTTGGTCCTTTTTATCTCAGTTCTCTAATGTTATTCAATCTGCATACTTAGTAGTATCTATAATGCCTTTTGAAGTTAAGAAATTGAAAGGTACCTTTTCAAATCAAGAAAGACCAATAACCAAGAGGTTTTTGAAGTCTAATTATTCCACTATATTTGCATGAGCGAAAGAGCCAAAACCTTCATCAGTGATTTTGATGATGATGTTGAGAATTTGGCATGAAAAAACGTCAGAAGTAGATAATTTTGATAAAGGAATTACGAGTACAATAAAAATAATTTTAGTCAGAATATAAATAGGATTCTAAATGCCTTTAATCTCTTTTTTTGGTGTATTATAATTATGTTAAAAAGGTAATAAGGATTACTTAAGAGTGTTATTGTGGTTAATTACCTGGTGTAAAAAGTTGCACAAAACTTAATCTCTTTGTTAAATAGAATCTATGTCTTCAATGCACAGAAAATATGACTAATCATGAAAGCTGTATTTGAGAAACCAAATGGAACTTGCTTTACTCTTCAATTATGAAATATTAACTTTTTCGTGAAATAGTGGACTATTGCATGTTTAATGAAAGAATTGAAGTTCTCCGGATAGTTCTTAACTAGTTTTGTGAATGTGGGAGACTATAGATTTGTAGGGTGCTTAAGAAAGCAGGAATTTTGATAGAAATCATGCTCTTTCAGTTTGACTCCAATGGTTCCAGAGACAACAAAAGAGATTGCCAAGATACTGCTCAAAGTCTGAAAAAAAGGAAAAATGGTATTGAAACAAGGAGAAGAAGCAGAAACAGGGGGGGGGGGGGGGGGGGGGGGGGGGAAATAAGGAAGACTAGTGGTAAACCAACAGAAAAGAAACAAACTCAGAGACAAAGTGACAATCCATGATTAGTGCAATCTTTTGAAACAAAAGGGGGCAAGGACCAAAAAGTCTATACAAAGACTAAGAACTCTTGTCAACATCAACAAATTGGCTTTTGTGGACATCTCAGAACCTTTTTGTAATGAGAACAAAATTGAAGGTTACAAAAAGATATTTGGGGTTTCATCATTGTAAAGCTAATACCAATAGACAAATTTGGTGTTTTTGGAAAGATTTATATTATACTGATATATTGGTTAACAATGATCAACAGATTACTTTGAAGCTCAAGAATTCCCCTACTGACAAAGGGACTTTTGTTACTACGGTGTATGCTAAATGCACTACTGCAGAGAGGGAAGGTCTTTGGGATATTATTATAGACATGAACAATGTCATTGATGGTGCATGGGTGGTGATCTCAATGTGATTATTAATCCGGATGAAAAGTTAGGTGGCAGGCCTCACAGAACTTACAAGAGCATGGACTTTATTAATTGTATGGAAGCAAGTGGTCTCAATGACATTGGTTTCAATGGTCCTAAATACACATGGTGCAATAATTTTCCACCCAGTAAGAGAGTATTCCTTATCAATGATGAATGGGCTCAGATTTTCCCACACAATTCTGAAAGACACTTATTTAGATCAAGGTACCTCTATTACTGAAGTGTTACAATGATCAAGGTAATAATATCAAATATTTCAAATTTCTTAATTTCTGGACCAAACAGCCTGATTTTCTGAAAATTGTTCAAACCTCTTGGAATGAGATAGCTTCAGTAAAAGTCCAATGGAGGCATCATCCGATCAAAGAGGCTATTTAGGAGACTGAGATGGACATGCAGAGTAGATATTCCCAGCTATGTGGACCCTGCAGACTAAAAGACTTAGTGGAACATTAAGTCAATGGTCCAGAACTAGCATAGGTGATGTCTTTGAGCAGATTTAAACTTAGGAAGCCAAAATAAACTTGGATATTGAACAGAATGATGAACAAGGCAGGGAAAATTTGAATAGAGGCAATGTTTAGTATGTGAGATGGCTCAGTATATAGGATTCCATGCTTAAACAAAAAACCAAGCTGCGATGGTTCAAAGATTGGGATAAAAATACTAGGTACTTTCACAGTGTTCTTAGAAATAAAAGAAGAAGACTTCAGATCTAAAGAATCAAGAACCAGAGAGGTAAATGTATTCAGAAAGAAACTAACATCAAGAAGGCTGCTGTCAAGTACTTCAAACATCAGTTCAACCTCAACCTTCCAGAAATTGACAACAACATGTTGAACCACATCCTTAAGATTATTACTGATGATGAAATTGATACTCTAGCAAGAGTTCCACAAGAGGATGAAATCAAACAAGTTTTCAATATGAGTATTGACAGCTCTGCAGGTCCAGATGGCTTCAATCATATGTTCTTCCAATTCTGTTGGGATATTGTTAAAGTTGATATTATTGCCTTTGTTCATGACTTCTTTTTAGGCAAGAAGCTGACTAGGTTTTATTCTCATACTTGTTTAGCTCTTATCCCTAAAATTGATTATCCTGTTACATTTGCAGACCTGAGACCTATTAGCCGTAGTAATTGCACTAATAAGATCATTTCTAAAATTATGGCTAATAGGCTTAATCCTTTACTTCTTGCTATTATATCTAAAGATCAAAGTGGCTTTGTAACTGGTAGACTCATTGCAGATAATGTAATGATTACTCAGGAAATTGTCCATGGTATCTCTAGTCTGAATCAGGGTGGTAATGTAATTTTGAAATTAGATATGACTACAGCCTATGACAGGCTTTCTTGGTCCTTTCTCTCTAGGGTATTACATAAATTTGGTTTTAGTGACTTATGGATAGATCTTGTTTGGAGGAGTTTTTCAAATTTTTGGTATTCTGTTATTGTTAATGGTACAAGAGAAGATTTTTTTCACCCCCTATCAGGGTCTTAAACAAGGTGATCCTATTTTTCCTTCTCCTTTTTATTATAGCTGCTGAGGTATTGTCTAGATCCGTGAATAGTTTGTTGCTCAATCATAATTTCATTCATTTCTCTATGCAAAAGGGGTCCTCAAATTACTCACCTTGCTTATGCTGATGATATTGCTATCTTTAGTAGTGGTAAGTCCAAGTCTATTAAACTAATCATGAAATGCATTAGGAAATATGAACATATCAATGGTCAAATGGTCAACAAAGAAAAAAGTTTTTTCCTGACTAGTCCTAAGACATGTGCCTTTAGAATTAATAGAATAAGGGACTGCACTTGTTTCTTGGATAAAGATTTTCGTTTTAACTACTTGGGGTGCCCAATATATATAGGGTAGAAGAAAAATTGTTATTTTGATGGTATGCTTGCTAAGATTGTTAAAAGGCTTAATGGTTGGCAAGAAAATATGTTGTCTTGTGGTGGAAGACGAGTGCTTATTAAAAGTGTCATTCTTTCATTTCCTATATATATCTTGTCTGCTATTAACCCTACTGTAGGTACCATGGAACTTGTAGAGAAACATATTGCATTTTCTTTTAGGGACCTAAGAATGGCCAAAACAAACACCATTGGAGTGCCTGGAACAAATTATGCTTTCCAAAGGAAAAAGCAGGAATTGGCAGCAGAGGTCTAAAAGACATCACCGACATCCTGACCATGAAGAGGTGGTGACATTTCAAAACTAAAAAATCCTTAATAGGAAAATTTTCTTAAAGCTAAATATTGCAGCAGAAAACATCTTTTTGGAAAAAAGATGGTCAAAGGTAACTCACATGCTTGAAGTTCCTTCTCAAGGCTAGAGATAAAAGAGAAAAATGCATAACCTGGAAGATCAATAATGGCAACAGAAGCTTCTGGTGGTATACATGGATGGAAAATGGTCTTCTAATTCAAATATGTCCGGAACAGATGAACAACAAAAATTCTAAACTCCTGGTAAAATATTTCATGGTGAACAATTCATGGAACTACAACACTGTGCCAAGTCAGATAGCCTTGCATATCAGCTCAATTGCACTTGGTTACAATGATAAATATGACTATGCTATATGGAAGAACTCTGAAGATGGTCATTACTCCCACAAGAATGCATGGAAATTGCTTAGGGATCACATACCACAGAATACTAGCTTAGCCAGAATATGGCACAACTCCATCCCTTTTAAGTTCTCTTTTATGTGCTGGAGGGTATATTTTGGCAAGCTCCTTTCAATGAAGCAATGTACTGGCTAACTAATAGAGAAGACACAACTTGTAGGTGTTGTACAAGTCCACAGAATGACACAATCCAATATGTTTTCATAGAAGGAAGAGCTGCTAACCATCTATGGAACACTATAGGATCCCCACTTGGAGTAGGTAATCAAATTCTGCCTATTAGAGAAGTGCTACAGAAGTGGTGGAACATCAGGCCTCAAAACAAGGTTCATAAACTACTTTTGCAGTCCATACCAGTGGTTGTATGTTAGGAAATATGGAAAGTATGGGCTGGTTGCAAGTATGGGGACAGAAGGAGTTTTTCTCAATATCACATGGTCAAACAATGTATATGGAATATCAAGGTTGTTATCAATGATTCTTTTCCAGAAATTGAGATTAATAGCACTTGGATCAACACTTGTGAGAAAATAGAGAGATTGAGGCCTGCTCTTAAGTGTACTCTTGTATATTGGAAAGCTCCAGATAGTGGTATGATCAAACTGAATACAGATGGAAGCTACATCAAGGAACTTAGAAAAGCAGGCATCAGTGGAGTGGTGAGAAATAAGCATGGAGACTTCATTATGGGATTTTCTATACCTACTAACATTGCTAGTAATAATCAGGCAGAATTGGAGGCAGCTAATTTTGGAAACAACTGGTGTATTCAAAATGGTTTCTCTAATGTTCACGTAAAACTTGACTCTCAGATTATCACCAACATGCTTGTCCAGAAGGATACCAACAACTTGAAGCTCAAGCATATGATCCAAGATACCTCAAACATCTTAAGAGGGGATAATACTAAGATCTCTCATTGCTTTAGGGAGGAAAATCATATTACTGATGTTTTTGCAAAAAAAGCTACTACAAGTGACATTAGGGCCTTATATCTTTCTCACCAGGAACTTCCTAGAGAAGCAAAGGGCCTGCTTCAACTTGATAAGTGGCAATTCCCTACGTTTAAGAAGAGGTTCAAAAAATGTAATTTTTTTGTTAGTTAAGCTTTGTTTGATTCTGGAAGGAACTTGTATAGGCTACCTCCTTCCAATAGATTGTTTTGTCAATCTATCTTTTGTAGACTAGAGGCAAGGTTTTCACATCCCCCTCTAATCATTGTAAGTTATACTTATCAATATAACATGGTACGGGTCAAGTCTGTCACGCCCCGAACCATGGTCAGGGCGAAACACGACACTCGGTATCTGGCTGCATATGACCGAGCGAACCACATGACTTGCTGATTAACATGGGCAACAAAACATATCATAGTAATGATAATGAAAACATGTAACACTGCATACTGAAAATAGGCTGAAATAGTTATAGCGGAAATAATCTGAAAATGTAATAAGTCTGAAAGCCAGTGCTAACATGACATACTAAACTAGTCTATGAAACCTCTAACAACATGAATCTGCAGAACTGTCTACCAGGACGAGGCCCTGGCATACCTCTATTAATAAAGTATAGTTATCAAATAACTAACTGACACCCCGAATGAGATGGGGCTCACTAAGTGGCTGATACTAAAGCAATCCTACTGAGCAGATTCGTCTCCCTGAAACCCAGCACTTGCACCGTGATGTGCAGGTTCTGGGAAAAAAGGACGTTAGTACATTTGAATTGTACTGTATGTAAAGCAACTGAAGGAATAAGAAGGTATATGAAATAATAGGACATGAAAATAAAACTGAAACATGAGCATGATATGACATGAGTGTAAAACATGTGTAAAATCTGTAAAACTGTACGTCTGCAAATCTGAGTATAACTATATATTTGTATATATGTGGGGAGAGAAGTAGCATACTGACAACATGAAACACCACGTGGGTATGTGGAGTCTGGTACCTGGCCCGACCAACAGAGCAATCCCATATCTTTCCATGGTATGAGAAATGAACATGGCAAGAAAGGATCCAATCTGCAATCTGAAGGTATCATCCTCTGGCGGAGCGACCCTTATCCTACGGTGGCATACATAGTTTCAAGCTATCAGAGCATTCTCGGTGAACTATGTAACTCCCAAAACATGTATTTGAAAATAGTGGCTTGTAAGACCATGGTTTCATGAAAGCAACTCGTAAAGCATAGTTTGAAATCATAGTTTATCATGTGAACTGATATAACATATAACTTGTGTAAATTCATGAAAACATACATATATAAGTTCATGAAATCTAATAGTAATGGTTCATAACTTGTAATGCTAGAACCCATGGAATTTGAGGTTATGAGCATTCAAGAATTACGCACGGATTCCTAATAACCATAATGGAGTATCAGGAACACAATAACGAATTAACAATACAACATGGTATATCATGATACATGTAATTTAGGGTTATCATGAAATTGGATTAAAAACCCTAAGTTCTGGAATTTCATGGGTTTCATGGAAAACGTGGCGTGGGGAAGAACATGGATATTCCCATACATGGATAGAAGCTCTACATACCTTAGTCGCTCCAAAACTTGTCTTAAAAATCTGAACGTGGAAGGAAAATACCAAAGCTTGAACTTTAATTCCTTGAGTTGGGTTTTCCTGAAAACCATAGGTTAAGAATGATGTATTTCGCTTAGAATCCGTGAGATTGATGTTAGAAACGCGTGGAATCACTTGAAATTAGCTTACCTTAATGTAGGAGGATGATAGGAGGAGAAGAACTTTGTGCTAGGGTATCAAGCAAGAAGATGTCTATACCTATGCGACACTCCCCTTGATGTCTTCTACCAGACTTGCCACAAACTGGATTACTGAAAGTACTTTGACTCACGCTGGCCTATGACTGAGAACTTGATGCTCTGAAGTTCTGTCTTTTGTGATCTTTCCTGAACTTAAGGACTAGGGCACTAGCTGAAGATAGAGCAGGTCCTGATGACCTGTTTTTGAAGAACTGTCTGCCTTCACCTCCCCCATGACTGAAGTGACTTGTAGACATAACTCTCTTGTTGAATTCCTTGTCTTTCTCCTTCTGCAATGCTTCATCTTTCTTAACCTGCTCTCATTACCTTGTACGAAAGCAACTATCTTTGTAATAGTCATCTCTTTGTTCTGAGTTATAATGTTAGTTGTATCATACAAATAGGGATCAAGACCATACAAAAAATGCCTAACTCTGGCCCTCATGTCTAGGACCATATGTGGAGCATACTTTGCCAAAGAGATACACTTCTGCCATTCTGCTTGAGCTTCTCAAACTCTACAACCTTTGCCTGCCCGACCTATATTGGCAAAAAGTGCTCAATGAAAGAATCAGCAAATTCATCCCAAGTTGTTGGATGTGCATCTTCCCCGCGGGACTGCTCCCAAGACTCATACCAGATATTGGCAACATCCTACAACTGATAAGCTCCAAACTCTGATGCCTTTACCTCATTATCATACATATCGAAAGATTTTCTAAAGCCCATTAACGTAATTCTGTGGATCTTCCTTCTTACAAGACCTTGTGAACACTGGAGGGTCCAAGCGTAGAAACTCTCGCGTCTTGAAACTGGGTGACTCCCCACTATCTCTTATACTCGGAGTTATCCCATGTCATTGGGCTTGAGCAGTCACCAGCTGGGTGAGGAGCTGAATAGCTCCCCTAACATCTGAATCAATGGAACTGGGATCTCCACAGGCCATGTAGCATTGGGTGGTGCTGTACCCGAATTGGCTCCCTAACCCTGGGCATTTTTCTTGCGAGCAGCATTATCAGCAGCTCTCTAGCTAATAGTTGTAGTCCTCTTGGTGTACTTTCTCTTTGCAGGCATTTTCTGAAATACGTAATACGCATGAGTTAGAAGGATGTCCTGATGGTATAGTTCTAACTGCACGATCTAGAGTATGAAAGAACTATGACAATCCTAGATGTCTTGGTGGTCAACTGTTTACATGTGTGGGACCCTCACACACATAATAGTGACCCCATTGGACACAGTTTCATAGACTCCCTAAGACACTTGAACTTAAGCTCTGATACCAAGCTTTGTCACACTCCCGAACCATAGCCTGGGCGAAACACGGCACTCGATGCCTGACTGTATGTGACCGAGCGAACCACATGGCTTTTTGATCAACATGGACATCAAAAATATCATAGTAGTGATAATGAAAACATGTAACACTTCATACTGAAAGTAGGATGAAATAGTCATAGCGGAAATAATCTGAAAATGTAATAAGTCTGAAAACTAATGTTGACATGACATACTAAACTAGTCTATGAAACCTCTAACAACATGAGTCTGCAGAACTATCTACCAGGAAAAGGCCTTGGCATAGCTCTACTAATAATGCATAGTTATAAAATAACTAACTGACACCCCGAATGAGATGGAGTTCATCAAGTGGTTGATACTGAAGCAATCCTACTGAGCAGATCCATCTTCTTAAAACCCAGCACATGCACCGTGAAGTGCAGGCCCCGGGCAAAAGAGACGTTAGTATATTTGAATTGTACTGTGTAAAGCAACTGAAAAAATAAGCAGGTACATGAAATAATAAGACATGAAACTGAAACATGAGCATGAACATTATTTGACATGAGTGTAAAACATATGTAAAATCTATAAAACTGTATGTCTGCAAATCGGAGTATCGGTATATCTGTATAATTGTATAACTGTATATTTGTATATCAGTATATCTGTGGGGAGAGAAGTAGCATAACAAACAACATGAAACACCACGTGGGTACGTGGACTCTGGTACCTGGCCCGACCAGCAGAATAATCACATACCTTGTCGGGGTATGAAATAATAGGACATGAAACTGAAACATGAGCATGATCTGACATGAGTGTAAAATCTATAAAATTGTATGTTTGTATATATGTATAATTGTATAACTGAATATATATATTAGTATATATATGGGGAGAGAAATAGCATAACAAACAACATGAAACACCACGTGGGTACGTGGAGTCTGGTACTTGACCCCGACCAGCAGAGCAATCTCATACCTTGTCAGGGTATGAGACATGAACATGACAAGAAATGATCCAATCTACAATATGAAGGTATCGTCCTCTGGCGGAGCGACCCTTATCCTATGGTGGCATACATAGTTTCAGGCTATGTGAGCATTCTCGGTGAACTATAAACCTCCCAAAATATGTATTTGAAAATAGTGGCTTGTAAGCCCATGATTTCATGAAAGCAACTTGTAAAGCATTATTTGAAATTATAATTTATCATGTGAATTGATATAACATATAACTTGCGTAAATTCATGAAAACATACAAATATATGTTCATGAAATCTAATAGTAATGGTTCATAAATTATAATGCTACAACCCATGGAATTTGAGGTTATGGGCATTCATGGATTACGCACAAATTCCTAATAACCATAATGGAATATCGGAAACACAATAACGAATTAATAATACAACATGGTATATCATGATACATGTAATTTAGGGTTATTATGAAATTGGATTAAAAATCCTAAGTTATGAAATTTCATGGATTTCCTGAAAAACGTGATGTGGGGAACAACATGGATATTCCCCCACATGGATAGAAGCTCTACATACCTTAATCGCTCCAAAATTTCTCTTAAAAATCTGAACTTGGAAGAAAAATACCAAAACTTGAACTGTAATTCATTGAGTTGGGTTTTCCTGAAAACCCTAGGTTAAGATCAATGTAATTGGCTTAGAATCCGTGAGATTGATGTTAGAAACGCGTTGAATCACTTGAAATTGGTTTACCTTAATGTAGGAGCATGATAGAAGGAGAAGAACTTCGTGCTAGGGCTTGGGGGAATGAAGAATGAAATAAAAAGGCTGAAAAGTCGAGATTATATATTGTTCAGTCGTCGGGGACTTTTATGATGGCTTTTACGGTGCGTAAAATAATTACGATGGGCTTTACGGCCCGTAAAACATTTATGTCCCGTAACTCCTACCGTAATCCTTAACAGTGACTTGAATTTCTGGGTCTGTTTTACGGTACAATTGACGGTCCGTATTTCTGGACGTAAAACTGAAGAACGCTGATTTAGTCAACTTTCTAATTCTATCACTTTCCACTGGGTCTTAAGTCCCTGAATCATGAAAATTACTTAGTACGAGGTGTTACAAAGCCAAACCCTCCACACCTTGGGCTCACAACCTAATGGTGATGGCTTATATAAAAAAAACTCATTTCCCATTGCACCTCAGATGGAGAGATACAAATCTAATGTTGATAACTCGACCTTCAATGGAACTCTTAATGCTGCTACTGATTCAACTCCTGCTAATGTGCCAAGAGATGGAAGTATCATGTCCCGAATCCAGGAACTGCAGGCAACCTATGAGAAACTTGGACATAGTTATTCTGCTCCCTTTCCTACTACTGCTGGTAGTGGAGAAAGAATGGCAGATGTGGTCAACTCATCTACACAAGCCGTGATTCCAGATAAGTTTCTTCACTTTACTAAGGTTGTTCTATATTAATTAGCCATCTATGCATTAATAAATTTGGGGTCAATCCTCAGGCGGAGAGCTACAAATCTAATGCTTACAACTCAACTTCAATGGAAGCACGACTGGAAGCATGGTTGGTAGTATGTCGTCCCAAATCCAGGAATTGCAGGCAGCCTACCAGGAACATGGACTTGAAATTGAGAATAAAGTATCTGAGGTAATGCTTTGGAAACACAATTATTTAGTGTTTGATACAGCATACTTGAGTCTTCCTTTGTATGGATGATATCCTGTCACATAGTGTTTTATCTTGTAGGCCTTATTGGAATTCCTCGACTGTATGAAAAATGTTAATGCTGGATGGGAAAGAAGTTTGGAAATAAGTGTTTTTTATTCAAGGATTAAGCTGCATAAGAATGAGTCCGCCAAGTCAACATGTCTTAAGAACAAGGAACACTGCTGCATATGCTTGGTAAGTCTTAGGATGACTATTGCGACGGGGAAGAACTCACGAAAATTGATTGTTGCCATGTATACCATGCTGATTGTATTCAAGAGTGGATCAAGCTCGAGACCTCTTGCCCCATTTGCAAGAGGGATGGTTTGGCTTTTCTAACCTGAGAATCTGTGTCTTCCGTGCTGACTCGGCTGCACTAATCAGTTACAGTTTTAGCTGGGTGAACTGACTAGTGACCTCGTTCTGCATCTAGTTGCTTAAGCTCAAGAGAGTTCAGTTGAACTTATAAATAAGGAATCATTCTCAGTTTGAGAAAAACAATGGTCTTTTAGTTTTTCTGCTTTTGTCAGTTTGATGTGTTTTCTTGCTTTTTAGATGATAATAAGATTTAGCCAAACTCAAAGCTAAGAATAACTTAGTACTCATGTTGGTTCCAACAAATTTGGTTCTTAATGAATATTTACTGCGGGTTTTGAATACTCTTTACTGGTGCTGTTTCATTTAGTTGTTGATATAAATACTGATCCATATCGTTCAGTTTGCTAGGTAATGTGCACTGGATTGTTTGCCCATCTTATCAATATTGATATGAAATAACTACATAATATATAACAATCTATATATAGTTTAAAACTAACATCAAGCAAATATAATCCTCTAAAAAATTGAAGACTGCAGGTCATGTTAGTATGTTACACTAATATCAACATAGGAAATTCTTCAAAGATTCAAAATTTTCAATAGACGCCCATTTTCAATATGCAACCAAACACATAAAAAGCATCGAGCTTTGGCCAAAGTAGAAAGACCAATTGAGGATACTTTACCGGAAATGTTTTTTGTTTTTTTTCTTGTTCTGTTTTGGAAACACTTTCTATTTAAATCTGTTTTCTCTTTCAATCATATTTTGGGAACCTGTTTTGCTATTTTGAGCCGAGGGTCCATTGAAAACAGTCTCTCTACCCCGCAAAGGTCTGCGTACATCCTATCCTTCCCAGATCCCACCCCGCAAAGGTCTGCGTACATCCTATCCTATCCTCCCCAGACCCCACTGTGAGATTACACTTGTATGTTGTTGTTGTTTAACCATCCGATATCCGTTATCCACTTTTTGGACTAATTCAGATTTGTGCTGCATAGGACTTATTAAAGGGGAAGTCTCAAAGAGGCTCGAACCTGAGAACTCTGATTAACTGGTGGAGGTATCCTATCCCTCAACAATAAATTATGTGAAATGATGAAAGACCCATTTTAGAATATCCAATCAAAAACAGAAAAAAAACATCAAACTTTTGCCAAACTCATTAGAAGAATTCATGAAAACATGACAAGAAATGATGAAATATCAATTTCGAATTATCACAAAAGATAAAACAAAATAAAATTTTAAAATAAAAGAGAAAAAGTCAAACCCATTTTCTAGAGGAGATTACAACAGAACCACCTTCAAAACCATCTTTGGACGTTGATGATTATGAAAATTTAGATACTACACGCTTATAACAATTTGCATGCATGTGTTTACCTATAATTACGTAGTTATAAACATAGACATTTATGTGTATTCATATAAAAGCACACAGTAAACTAAGATAATAAATTCAGCGACTATATCACATACTATATGAAGCAGCGCCATATAAAGACTGTATTCAAAAGCTGCAGAAAATTTTGCATGCATGTGTGTACGTATTATGTAGTCAATACATACACATTTATGCTTATTAATATTAAAAATATAGGCAAATAATCCAGTGCATATAGCCTAGAAAACTGGACAATGTAGATCAATAATTATATCAAGAACTAAATGAAGCAGCAACATTAAAGGAAGTATTCAAAATCTGCAGAAAATATCCATAGAAACCAAATCTGTCGGATATCAGCCACTCAAAATATGCAACATGAGTACTAAGTTGTGTTTAGCTTCGAAAAAGCAAGAAAAACGCATCAAACTTACTAAACCAGAAAAACTAAAAGACCATTGTTTTTCTCAATCCGAGAACAATTCCTTATTTTCAAGTTTTGCTCAACTCTCTTGAGCTCTGTCAAAAAACAACCAGAATGCACGGATTCTCAAGGTAAAATGGCCAACAACCGACTCCTCTTGCAAATGGAGCAAGTGTTGTCGAGCTTGTTCCACTCTTTGATGCAACCAATATGGTATATATTGCCACAATTGATTTTTGCAAGTTCTTCCCCGTCGGAATACTCATCCTAAGGCACACATGACCCAAAAAAAAAAAAAGTTGGTCAATCAAACTTAAGTAAGCTTACAGACTTAATACAAAGTTCGTCGCTAATATGTTGCTAAACTGTTAGCTAACAGATTTTTATAATAATTCGTCACTAAATAGGATTAGCAATGGATTTTTCTGTTTACCTACGGAATTTGTTCGTCGCTAATTCCTATTTTTGTAGTAGTGGGGTTGAAGGGGGGGGGGGGGAATTCTGAAATTAGGTGCCCCTTACCAACCATATGCAGCAGTGCTCCTTGCTCTCTGGACATATTGAAATGGCTGCCTCGTACTTATGCATATTAATGTTTAACAAAGGAGCTCTTGCTCTAAATCCAACACGAACATGCTCTTGGAGTTCAAATAAGGCCTATGGAACCTACTGGCTACTGCTAATAGCTGACTAAATTATCATTTAATATGCAACTAAACGTGCGCATATGAAATGAACCTCAACTGAAAAGTCACATCATTCCAATTCATTTCACATAGACATAAATCCACATAAAGAATTGGCGTTGGTATTCCAGTTGCTGAGCTAAGTCAGGTAGAATGCTAACTTCGTCCCCAGACATTAAACTCACAGCAACCCATTTCTCATGTATGAGATGCAGCAATGTAAAATACTTTTGGACTATCTAGCAACAGCCCATTGAAATTCCATTGGTAGACCAATTTTCTTTCCCTTCCCAATGATTTGGTTCTAAGGAAGCATCTTCGCAGAAGTACTGTAGTATGATCTTCTAAATTATGGTAAGGGATAGAAGAGCTGATTTTAAGCACTGTGTTATACAGTCTAATAGGGGGCCGTCTTTGGACATTTAAAATTGTAACTTTTCTGTACTTAGACTATCATATGTATGGTCAGTTGGACGACTCAACTGTCTGAGAACTGAGCCTTTTGACAGTTCAAGCCATTAAGTTGCACCAGGTATAGAACTATGGCCTCAGGTTTGGTACAAAGAATGACCGTGAAATGGCAAGATATCAGCTCCAACCAGGCAACCACATCATAGAATATTCTAAATGGTCAAATCCCAGATGAGATTGGCAACTGCATTCACTGATCTTCATGTAAATAATTTTTACCCTATGCTTTTACTAATATCTTTTTTTTGTATCAGTAAGTTTTATGGTGCTAACACTAGTTGTTTTCTATGTCCTGCAGTGATTTGTCTGATAACTTGCTCTTTGGAGATATACCTTTCTCAATTTCTAAGCTCAAGCAGCTAGAGTTATTGTGAGTTAGTTAAGAGCATTAAATTGATGTTTTCTGATAACTAGTTGAAATATGGTTATGATGAATTAATTCACTCATGGTACAGGAACTTGAAAAACAACCAGTTGACTGGTCCAATCACTACAATATTGGGTTTTTACAAGTGGTCACCTTGTTTGTGAACTTTGATTCAAATGATTTTAGTTGTTGTCATTTCTACCTTGTCTGCTTTTGTCGGGTTCATTTCTGTGAATGAGATTGTGGTCCTTCCAACAGGTCTTTGCAAGGAAATGGACTAACCGGTAAGATTCCGGAAGTGATTGGACTAATGTAAGCCCTTGCTGTTCTGTGAGTACTCATACTACTACATAATTGTTTTTTATCAACTCCAATCTTCAGTAGTTACTGCTTTCAAGTTAAAAGGTTACATGATGTTCCTTTGTAGGGATTTGAGTGAAAATGAGTCAGTGGGACCAATTCCCTCAATCTTTGGCAATTTATCATACACTGGGAAGCTGTAAGTTCATCCCTATTTGAAAGCATTACTTTTCTACGTGTGACTTGTTTGTCTGATTAACTTGTACATTCAACAGGTACTTGCACGGCAACAAACTTACGAGGCCACTACCACCTGAGCTGGGAAATATGTCTAAACTTAGTTACTTGTAAGAGGATTTATTAGCATATATTATGCAGATTTTGCTTCATGCATTGAGCTATCTTATTTACAGCCAATTAAATGACAATCAGTTAATCAGTCAAATTCCCTCCGAACTTGGCAAACTGGACCAGTTATTTGAATAATGAGCCTTTTATTCTTCTTGCAGTATATTTCATGTTCTACATTCTTTTAGAACATCTAGTTCTTAGCTTTCCCTTACCAGGAATCTTGCAAATAACAAGTTGGAGGGACCAATTCTGAATATATCAGTTCTTGCTCAGCATTAAATCAACTGTAAGATTGTTGCTTATGATTTTAAGAATTTTTTTTTCTCTTTTGCTATTCTATTAATTCTGATTCTAATAACATGTTTGTTTCTTCTTCAGTAATGTTAACGGGTCGATTCCTTCAAGGTTCAAGAATCTAGAGAGCCTGACATATCTGTACGTTATATTCTTCTGTTTTTGGCTGGTAATCATGATAATGATTCCGAATTTCCTTCATATGATATTTAACACATTGTTGATAAATACATGGCATAAATCTTTCATCAAATAAATTTAAAGGTCACATACCTTCTCAACTTGGGAGAATCATCAACCTTGATACATTGTGAGTTCTTGACTGTCAAGGGAATAATTTCATAATTCAAGTGACTCCTTATACTTACACTTGTATTCTTCAGGGATCTCTGTAGCAACAAGTCCTCTGGATTTATCCCTGGTTGTATTGGAGATTTGGAGCATCTTCTCACATTGTGAGATATTAAACCTTTAGATGTTCCAGGAACGTGTATTATATTGTTATTTGAACATAATCAATATCACTACACATTGTAGGAATCTAAGCATCAATCATCTTGATGGACAATCATTTTGTTGTTGTTTCAGTTGCTTCTTTGTCGTTGACATGTCATGTTTGTGTCTGTTAAATATTGTGCAGCTTTCCCACTGATTCAGTGGGAAAGTTCAATCTTTTACTTTTTAGAATTTGCAAATTTCCCACTGATTACGGTGGGAAAGTTCATACATTTATTTTCAGATTAAACGTTTCCCACTGAGTCAGTGGATACAAATTAAAAAAAATTAAACTTTATTAATACTTCCCACAGTGTATGTGGAAAAAATGAAAGATAAATAATTTCTTTTTTTCGAAACTTCTCATTGAGACGGTGGGAAATTAAAGAAAATTAATTACTATTTTATTGTGTTCATCAAGCGGTGTGATTTGCACTTCGGTGGGAAAGGCAGTGGGAAATTTTCCACTATTTCAGTGGGACCTGTTTCCCACCATGCGTTTTATCAATGAGCTGATTCGGTGAGAATCGAGCTGGAAAAATAATATATTTTCACACAAATTTCCCACTGATTCGTAGGTGGGAAAAACCTTTTTTTCTAGTAGTGAATACTCCCTTTGGGTATCATAAAGCAGTTAAGGCAGTGCTTCAACATGTGGGAAATCAAAAATACTCTTTGGATAAATGAAAGATCTAAGCACTAATGTTACACCCCGTAGTTTCGCGTTCCGTCGTGTCGTTGATGGTTACCAATGTCCCGGGAAGTGGTACGGCTTTACGAAAGGGTAATGAGGTTTACGGCTTGTTTATGGAAGTTCCGGAGTGTTGGGAAGTCAAACGGATCGAAGAAAATACATTTCGACGAAATCGAAAAATTGTGCATTTGGACGACAGAGTTGACGGACCATCAAAATACAGATTCAACCATCGAATTTCCCTGAGATCTCAAATCTCAGGAGGCAGATTGACGGATTGTCAACATGTTTGACGGACCGTCAATCCCACCATCAATTTGTGGCGGTGGAAAAAAAATCGGGTTAAATACGGGTTATGTCGACTTAGCTCTCATTTTCCCCCCAAAATCAGATTCTCAACTCTCTCTAAACCCTCTTT
Source organism: Anisodus tanguticus (assembly GCA_034509755.1). NCBI lineage: Eukaryota > Viridiplantae > Streptophyta > Magnoliopsida > Solanales > Solanaceae > Anisodus > Anisodus tanguticus. Next base: position 30,514,122 of record CM067544.1, on the reverse strand, counting down.
CATATCATTCCTAAATCAAATCAAAGCCAAAATACGCAAGATTAATGTGATAATCCCCGTGGTAATCGCAGAAATCATCATCTCCGTGTTGAAGCAATTTCGGAAACCCTAGGCGATGGGGTAACTTGTTGTTCTAAGGGGATTTGGATGCATAAAGGTAAGAATTTATCCTCCTCTACTTGTTATTATGATTAATTGATAATTTGGGGTAAGTTGTGAAAGGATTTTTGTAATCGAAACCTGTAAACCTATGAAATCATTGTATTATGACTTGTGGGCTGTTTTGTTTGAGAAATGAATTGGAATTGATTAGCAAATCGATGGTTGGTATTGTGAAACTAAGAAGGGATGTTCGGAGGATCGTGACATCAAAATTACATAAATATCTTTTGTTAAGAAGTCTAAGAACCCTTTGTGTTAAGATTGTCGATAAGATACCTAAATGAAGTTTCTTTATGGAATATGGATCCGATACTGATATCGACCCTATGTTTGCTATAGATAACTATCCATAAGAAGTATGAGGACTTGTAAAGAGATTGTAACTTCAAGGACAAGGTAGTAAGGCAACCTTCTTTCTTGGCATGACTCGATACATCGTTTGTTTTGAATAGAAATCTTTTTGGCGAATGGAGTAGCGGAAGGTCTTTTTTGAAAAATTGATCATGGTTCTTGAGTACTTTCTTGTCCATAGCATCTCTCGTATTATATATGTCCCAAATGTTTACATCAAGATCCTTGAACGTAGTGCCAATAACAATAGTCGGAGGATAACGATGATAGGTCACTCCGACTCTGCTTGTGGTATCTGTTAGAGTCTGTCTTGCATTGCACTTATCTATATGTAGCTATTTTCTTACCGAACCACGCTATAGTCGGCCGGGTACGACACAAGCACACCATTGCAGTTGGTTTTGATATTATTGAGTTCCACATCTGGGCCGGGTACGACCGAGTCCGCATCGAGGCCGGGTACGATATATATTATGATATGAACTACCCACAAAGCAGCTTGATTTATAGACATGCATATATAGATTCATACTTATGACAGGATATGCCCTCAGAGGCTTTTTATGAGTTTCAGGTTGACTTCTGTACTCATATCTCTCATATTATACTTTATGTTTACATTTGTTATCTGTCTTACATATTCAGTACATCTTTCATACTGATGCCCTTTTCTGGGGCACTGTGTTCATACTCGCGGGTACCGATAGACTGAGCAGCGCTCCTCCTCAGTAGGTGATTTGCTCAGTTGTGATTGTCGCACTCCCTTCTCTCGGAGTTACATTACAGGGGGTCTTAGGTACTATTACATATGTTATTAGTATTTTGGGGTATGGCGAGGCCCTATCCCGACTTGTTGGTATGTATATATTACTCTTAGAGACTTACAAACCTGTGTACAGTAGATGTTGGTATGTCGTGGCCTTGTCGGCCCTTTTTGTTAGTAGTATACTCATATTGTGGCCTTGTCGGCCTTGGATATATGTACATATGTATATATCCTGATGGGACTTTTCTGTGTGCAGGTTATTTTTCAGTCTTATCGTATATGGTTGATTGGAGGCCTTGTCGCCTATGTTTCATGTTTCATGTTTCATATTTCAGGGTTCGGGTACTACAGTGGTACGCTCAGGCCTTCGGGCACTGGGTGCAGGCCACACCCCCCAAGGCTGGGGTGTGACAAACTTGGTATCAGAGCAGGTCTGTCCTAGGGAGTCTGCAAGTCATATCTTATAGAGTCTTGTTTATGGATGTGTTGTGCACCATACTTATAAGCAGGAGGCTACAGGATATTTAGGGTGGTTACTTTTCTTCCTCATCTAGATCATGCGATAGCGCTAGATTGTAAGTGTCCATTCTTAATTCCCATCTTGTTTATGTTCTCAGATATACATGCTGCTACTAGACGACAAAAAGCCCTGCGAAGGGTAGACGAGGAGGCGGAAGAGGGTGTCAGTCAAGCACCACCCGCTGATCCGGGGAGACAGGAGCACCAAGATGAGGCTATATCTCGAGCCTCCAGGACTCCACCCCCACCACCACCTCCTGAAGGACAAAGGAGAGATGATGTACCTCCGGTTCCTCCTCCAGTTGCCCCCGATCAGGATCTAGATATGCGGAGTGCGGTACAACTATTGACTCGACTTGTGGCCTCTCAGACCCAGCATTAGACTCCCGGTGTTGCAGATAGAGCTGTGAGTGCAAGAGTCCGGGATTTTGTTAACCTGGACCCTCCGATATTTACAGGAACAAACCCTAATACGGACCCACAGAATTTTCTAGATAGAATGCAACGGACCTTATGTGTTATGCATGCAACAGATGTTGAGACAGTAGAATTTGCTTCCTATAGAATGCGGGATATGACCGCGACCTAGTTTGAGTCTTGGGAGCAGACTCGAGGACCTCAAGTCCCACCTTTGGGTTGGAGGGAGTTCTTCAAGGCATTTTTACAATAGTATTTGCCGATCGAGCTTCAACAAGCTAGGCGAGATAGGTTCTTACATTTGGAGCATGGTAATATAAGTGTCAAAGAATATAACATGTAGTTCAACTCCTTGGCCAGGTATGCTCCCACGATTGTCGCTGATATGAGCGACCGAGTACATCAGTTTGTTAATGGTTTGGGGCCACATTTGGTGAATGAATGCACAACAGTTTCACTAAATCCTAATATGGACATCTCCCGCATTCAGTCCTACGCACAGAATCTAGAGGATAGTAAGAGGCAACAGCGGGCTTATCGAGAGTATGATAGGGGCCATCATAAGAGGTCTCGGTCCGCAGGTGATGCAGGGGGGTTTTGAGGCGGATTTAGGCCTCAGTTTCCTAGACGGCCATCTTATCCGACGACCAGTTTACTGTCGCAGTTTTAGGGCCAGCGTCGTGACCAGGACACTTATTCTGGTCAAGGTCAGAGTTCGTGGACATCAGGCCCACAGTATAGAGAGGAATCTAGTCAGGTGAGGCCACCGTTGCCGTATTATAGTCGATGTGGTAGGACTCATTTTGGGCAGTGTCGCCAGGGATCAAATGTGTGTTATTCGTCTGGGCAGCCTGGACATATTATGTGGTTCTGTCCGATGAGAGGTGGGGGGTATGGCACAACCGACTAGGTCTGTGGCAGCTTCTTCTTCATCAGTACGCCCTTCGGGGCAGGGTACACAGGCACCGCAGAGGCAAAAGAGCAACATCTAGTTCAAGCGATCCCCAGAACCGCATCTATGCTTTGTCAGGTCAACAGGACCTTGAGTCATTTCCAGATGTGGTTACAGGTATATTATCCATTTCCTTTTATGACGTATATGCTTTGATAGATCCGGGTTCCACTTGTCCTAAATTACACCCTTTGTTGCTGGTAAGTGTGGGAAAGAGCCTGAATTGTTATATAAGCCCGTGGGCGAACCTGTATTTGTGAAGCGGGTGTACATGGGTTATGATGTAAAGATACATGACTGTCATATGGTAGCCGACTTAAATCCAATAGAGATGGTGGAATTTGATGTTATTATGGGTATGGATTAGTTGGCTTCTTGCTATGCTAACGTTGATTGTTGGACGAAGATCGTTTGCTTTAACTTTCCAAGTGAGCCCGTCCTTGGGTGGAAAGGTAATGTTGCAGCACCCAAGGGTAGGTTTATTTCCTACATTAAGGCTCGGAAATAATCTCAAAAGGATATATTTATCACCTCGTGCGAGTTCAGGACGCGGAGGCAAAGCCTCCAACTCTTCAGTCAGTTCCTGTCGTTAGTGAATTTCCCGATGTATTCCCTGATGAACTTCCTGGTGTTCCTCTTGAAAGGGAAAATTGAATTCGCTATCGACATACTCTCAGATACCCAGTCTATATCTATTCCTCCGTATCGAATGGCTTCTGCCAAGCTAAAATAATTAAAAGCTCCGCTGAAAGATCTTCTGGAAAAGGGCTTTATTAGGCCCAATACTTCCTCGTGGGGTGCTCCAGTGTTGTTTGTTCGTAGGAAAGATGGTTCATTAAGGATGTGTATTGATTACCGTCAGTTGAATAAGATAACCATTAAAAACAAGTACCCGCTCCCCAGAATCGACGATTTGTTCGATTAGTTGCAAGGCGCTAAGTATTTCTCGAAGATTGATCTCAAGTCTGGGTACCATCAGTTACAGGTTACAAGTTAAGGAGAAAGATATTCCAAAGACCGCTTTCAATACTAGATATGGCCATTACGAGTTTCTTGTAGGGGTGGGCGTTCGGTTCTTCGGTTCGGTTTTCTCAAACTTTGGTTAGATTTTTCAATTTCGGTTTTTTGAAAGTGGATACCGAACACTGCACCGAACTAATTCGGTTCAATTTAAGTTTGGTTCGGTTCGATTTCGATTTTTCTAGCCATAACAAGTTGTTTATGAAATTTCTCATGATTCACCAATAAACAATGAGAATTCCCCATATGAGAACGCAATCTATCCTCCTGATCTTAAAAAATTACTTGTACAGATTAGAAATTTGTACAATAGCAATAGCAAGTGCAGTAGCACAAGCCAACAAACAATACTCCAGTTAAAAGCAATAGCAAATCTCATTAATATATCTTAATTTGATAAATATTGATATATGCCCATTTGATATCTTAAAAGTTGAAAGATTAATATATCATGTATTGCACTCACTAACGCTCTTAATTGTTAACCCCCCTCCATTAAAAAAATATCCAAAGCTCAACTTCCTGGGCCAAACCCGACCCAGCATTGATGGGAAAAAGGAAACAATAAAGTAACTACTTGGAGTGAAAACGCCGCAGGTGTGAAGTGAAATCGTAATCGCCGCTGTTTGCATGGACTAGGGATGGATAGGATAGAGATGGTAGTGAAATGAAATAGAGAATACACCTAATTTTATTCAATTAGGGTCTAGGTAATGGGCTTGGGATTTGGGTAGTTGGGTTGGGTTAGATGAAAATATTTTGGGCCTACCAAGTATTATGAATTTTTTTGGTGCTCATATAGTAAATTTCGGTTTAACTGAAGAACCGATAACCCATAATCGAACACCGAACCGAACACCAAATTTCTAGAGGAAAAAACCTTAACCGAACCGAAAAACCAAATTAATTCGGTTCAGTCCGATTTTTCATTTTTTGATATTTATGCCTAGGCCTAGTTTCTTGTTATGTCTTTTGGCCCGACTAATGCGCCGGCCGCCTTTATGGATCTGATGAATAGGGTATTTAAGCCGTTCCTGGATATCTTCATAATAGTATTTATTGACGATATTCTGGTATATTCTCGATCAGAAGTCGAACATGCTATTACAGACGCTTCGAGACCGTGAGCAGATGCCAAGTTTTCCAAATGCGAATTCTGGTTAAACTATGTTGCCTTTTTGGGCCATATTGTCTCATCCGAAGGTATTAGGTGGATCATCAAAAGATTGAAGCCATAAAAAATTGGCCCAGGCCACGACTCCTACCGAGGTACGTGGCTTTTTGGGCCTAGCAGGGTATTATCGGAGATTCGTAGAGGGTTTTTTCTTCTATCTACACACCTATGACCAAGCTCACTCACAAGGCAGCTAAGTTTCATAGGACAGATGCTTGTGAGCACAGTTTTCAAGAGTTGAAATACAGGTTGACATCCGCACCTATGTTAGCTCTGCCGGAAGGCACTGATGGGTAAGTGGTTTACTGTGATGCCTCCAGAGTTGGCTTGGGATGTGTTTTGAAGCAACACCAAGACAGTTAAGAAAGCATGAGGTAAACTATCCAACTCATGATCACGAGTTGGCGGCGGTAACTTTTTCCTTGAAAATGTGGCGTCATTATTTATATGGAGTCCATGTTAACATATTCACGGACAACAAGAGTCTAACAATATATATTTCGCCAAAAGGAGTTGAATCTAAGGCAAATGAGACAGCTGGAATTATTAAAGGACTATGATGTCGACATTTTATACCACTCCGGTAAGGCAAATGTCGTAGCTGATGCCTTAAGCCGCAAGTCTATGGGATATTTGGATGGTATTGAAGCTAATAAGTTGGAGATGACCAAAGAACTACGTCGCCTAGCCAGCTTAAATGTACGACTTTTGGAGGCAGATGACGGTGGAGCGATGGTGCAGAATACCACAGAATCATCCTTGATAGCAGAGGTGAAAGAAAGACAGTTTAATTACCCCGAGTTGGTCCGAATGAAAAAAGGGATTCCCCTGTAGAAGAAACTGATGTTGGAACTTACGAGAGACGGAGTCCTTAGATATCAGGGTCGACTATGTGTACCAAATGTAGGACTCCGAGAGCAAATCATGGCCAAGATCCACCAGTCTAGATATTTCATTCACCCTAGATCGACGAAGATGAATCATGACCTTCGACAGGTTTATTGGTGGAATGATATGAAGAAGGCTATCACAACATTCGTAGCCCAATGCCCGAATTATCAACTAGTTAAGATCGAGCATCAGAAGCCTGGAGGCTTGCTACAGCATATAGAAATCCCTACTTGGAAGTGGGAAATGATCAATATGGATTTCATCACCAGATTACCTCGTTCCCATTGGAAGTTCGATTCCATTTGGGTTATCGTCGATAGCTTACGAAATCAGCCCATTTCCTACATGTTCATACTACCTTCTCCGCTAAAGATTACGCCAAGTTGTACATTTAGGAAATAGTTAGGGTTACATGGTGTTCCAGTATTTATTATATCCGACAGAGGTGCTCAGTTTATGGCTCACTTTTGGAGATCGTTTCAGAAAGGTTTAGGCACCCAAGTGAACCTTAGTACAGCCTTCCATCCTCAGACCGACAGTCAGGCCGAGCGTATAATCCAAACACTCGAGGACATGCTAGGAGCTTGTGTATTGAATTTCAAAGGTAGTTGGGACGATTATTTGCCCCTTATTGAGTTCTCTTACAATAACAGTTATCACTCCAGCATCAAGATAGCCTCATACGAGGCATTGTATGGGCGAAAGTGTAGATCCCTAATTGGCTGGTTTGAAGTGGGTGAGGCAGGATTACTAGGTCCTGATTTGGTTTAGCAAGCAATGGAAAAGGTAAAGCTAATCCAATAATGCTTATTGACTGCCCAAAGTCGGCAGAAATCTTATTCAGATGTTCAACGCTGTGATTTAGAGATTGTAGTTGGCGACTGGGTATTCTTAAAAGTTTCTCCAATGAAAGGAGTGAGGTTTGGCAAGAAAGGGAAACTTAGACCCAAATACGTCGGGCCATATAAAATTATCAGTAGGGTAGGCCGAGTGGCTTATGAGCTTGAACTACCCTCAGAATTAAAAGTAGTTCACCCGGTATTCCATGTGTCGATGTTGCATAAGTGCATAGAAGATCCCTCCCGTATCACTCCCGTAGAGGATGTGCAAGTCACAGAAGATTCAACCTATGAAGAGACTCCAGTAGCCATTTTAGATCGGCAAGTTCGGAAGCTGAGAACTAAGAAAGTCGACTATGTTAAGGTGTTATGGAGGAATAACAATACAAAAGAAATGACTTGGGAGGCCGAAGAAGATATACGATCCAGATATCCTTACCTGTTCCAGTCTTCAGGTGTTAATATCAAGGCAGGTATGGCAGGTGCAACTCAGAGTACGGCAGAAGATAATTTAGGTGAGTTATGGCTAACTTTCTTGATTTTGGTATATACAGATGGTCGTGTGAGGCCTACTTGATATTGTTTTATTGTTATATTGCCCCGTGTGACATTGGATATATGTTTGGGTTGTTTAACAAGTTTTGGATAATCCTGTTTATAAAGAAAACTCTGCCAAAAATTTTAAAACCTCGAAAGTAAGAATATCTTCAACATTCGGGGACGAATGTTCCTAAGGGTTTAGGAACATCCTAAGGGGAAAGGATGTTACACCCCGTAGTATCGCGTTCCATCATATCGTTAATGGATACCGATGTCCCGAGAAGAGGTACGGCATTACGAAAGGGTAATGAAGGTTTACGGCTTTTTTATGGAAGTTTCAGAGTGTTGGAAAGTCAAACGGATGGAAGAAACTACGTTTCGACAAAATTAGAAAACTGTGCATTTGGACGACAGAGTTGACGGACCGTCAAAGTGTTTGACGGCCCATGAAAATACAGATTCAACCATCAAATTTCCTTGAGATTTTGAGATCTCAGGAGGGAGATTGACAGTCCAGATTGACGTACCGTCAACATGTTTGACGGACCACCAATCCCACCGTCAATTTGCAACGGTGGAAAATGTTTTCGGGTTAAATACGGGTCATGTCGACTTAGCTCTCATTTTTCCCCAAAATCAGATTCTCGACTCTCTCTAAACCCTCTCAATCATATCATATCATTCCTAGATCAAATCAAAACCAAAATATGCAAGATTAACGTGATAATCCCCGTGGTAATCGTAGAAATCATCATCTCCGTGTTGAAGCAATTTCGGAAACCCTAGGCAATGGGGTAACTTGCTATTCTAAGGGGATTTGGATGCATAAAGGTAAGGGTTTATCCTCCTCTACTTGTTATTATGATTAATTGATAATTTGGGGTAAGTTGTGAAAGGATTTTCGTAATCGAAACATGTAAACCTATGAAATCATTGTATTATGACTTGTGGGCTGTTTTGTTTGAGAAATGAATTGGAATTGATTAGAAAATCGATGGTTGGTATTGTGAAACTAAGAAGGGATGTTTCGGAGGATTGTGAGAACAAATTACATAAGTATCTTTTGTTAAGAAGTCTAAGAACTAAATGAAGTCTCTTTATGGAATATGAATCCGATACCGATATCGACCCTCTGTTTACTATACAAAACTATCCGTAAGAAGTACGAGAACTTGTAAAGCGATTGTAACTTCAAGGAAGAGGTATGTAAGGCAACCTTCTTTCTTGGCATGACTCATTATGTCGTTTCTTTGAATAGAAATCTTTCTGGCGAAACGAAGTAGCGAAAGGTCCTTTTTGACAAATTGATCATGGTTCTTGAGTACTTTCTTGTCCATAGCATCTCTCGTATTATATATGTCCCAAATGTTTACATCAAGATCTTGAGTATTGCTTGTGGTATCTGTTAGAGTCTGTCTTGCATTGCACTTATCTATATGTAGCTATTTTCTTACCGAACCACGCTATAGTCGGCCGAGTACGGCACCTATTTGTGCACACCACTGCAGTTGGTTTTGATATTACCGAGTTCCACATCTGGGTCGGGTACGACCGAGTCCTCGTTGAGGCCGGGTACGATATATATATATTATGATATGAACTACCCCACAGAGCCGCTTGATTTACAGACACGCATATATAGATTCATACTTCTGACAGGGTATGCCCTTAGAGGCTTCTTATGAGTTTCAGGTTGACTTATGTACTCATATCTCTCATATTATACTTTTTGTTTACATTTGTTATCTACCTTACATATTCAGTACATCTTTCGTACTGATGTCCTTTTCTGGGGCACTATGTTTATGCCCGTAAGTACAGATAGACAGAGCAGCGCTTCTCCTCAGTAGGTGATTTGCTCAGCTGTGATTGTCGCACTCCCTTCTCTCGGAGTTGCATAACAGGGTCCTTAAGTACTATTACATTAATAGTATTTTGGGGTATGGCTGGGCCCTGTCCCGACCTGTTGGTATGTATATATATTACTCTTAGAGGCTTGCAGACCTGTGTACAGTAGATATTGGTATGTCATGGCCTTGTCAGCCCTTTTTTTTAGTAGTATACTCATATTGTGGCCTTGTCGGCCTTGGTTATCTTTACATATGTATATATCCTACTGGGACTCTTCTGTGTAGGTTATCTTTCAGTCTTGTCGTATATGGTTGATTGGAGGCCTTGTCGGCCCAAGTTTCATATTTCAGGGTTCAGATACTACAGTGGTACGCTCAAGCCTTTGGGCACTGGGTGCTGGTCACACCCCCCAATGCTGGGGTGTGACAACTGAACCAATGGATAAATAGCAACTCTAGAGTCTCCTGAGGTGCACTGAGCATTATAGCAGAAAATGAAGCCACTTAAAGAATATTTTTGTCCATTGACACTCAATTACTGACTTATGTAAGAAGCATGGAGGTTCTAGGCAGGGGCGAATTTATGTGTAAAAAATGGGTCACGTGAACCCATGGTCACTCTACTAAACTCGGTATATTATGTGTATATTTCTTAAAAATATATCTACTATTAACTAAAGGAACACATGGTCAAACTAGACCTTGTAGAGCACTGGTTGAACGTTGAGCTTAAGATCTCAAGGTGAAGGGTTTGAATCCCCTGGCCTTTTGCTGTGCGTTTATTACTTTATTTTATTTCTTCATTTCCCCTTTTAATGCAAATAAAAATGAAGTTATTGGGATTTGAACTTAAAACCTCAAGGCAAATTTCGAAACCATTAAGCCAACTTCTAGTCTTGTGCTTAGGGGATTCAAAATTTATATATGTCCATAAAAAATAAAACTATTACCTTATATATATCGTGTAATTTTTTGTCAAGGGGGTTGGGGTGAACACCCTTCCCCCCCCCCCCTTAAATCCGACTCTGATGGTGAACCCATCTTCTTGAAATTCTGGATTCGCCTCTGGTTCTGGCTCAAATGTGATGCATCATGCTGCTAAACTAGTAGAGAAAAAGTTTGATAAACTAGTAAATGCTAACCTCAACTGATGCAGAATCACTACGTCCAAGTTTCTGGCAGGTGGCCTGCACTCCCTGGATATATAAGACTGGATACTTACATCCCTACTTTTAGTAGAGCTTCCGTCTCTTGACATATTAGCCGTAGTTGAATTAGTAGTAACATTAAGAGTTCCATTGAAGGTCACGTTATCAGCATCAGAATTGTAGCTCTCCATCTGAGGTGCAACAGGAAATGATAAGTTGTTTGGTAGAATGATTGGTTGAGATTTTGAAAACCTCTTCACCAATATATAGAACGGTAGATTCGTGGAGAGTTCGAAAGTTTCTTTTGAACAGAATCGCGAAAATCTTTTCCTGGGACAAAAAATATACCATGACATACAACATATGTCAACACAGGTATGTAAACTAAAAGAGAAAAGTATATACCAACTTCTCTGGAAATAGTTATTTTTTCTTTTTCAGATATAGGGAAGATAAATCATAAACACAACTTGGAAAGTATTAGACCAACCTACGCCAAGTAAAAACACCTAGAGGTGGAACAAAAGAGAACCTTAACTTAGCTACTTGGTTATGCTAGACCTAGAGGCACTATTAGTCATGGGTAAAATACTAGAAAGTTCCAGAAAAGAGCTTATGTGAAACTAGCTGAGCATAACTATCGGTAGAACCTAAACTTTTTCACTAAACATGCATTCTCGTTTTAGCCGTTACTCCTTATTTTCCACTTTTTGACTAAACATGCATTCTCGTTTTAGCTGTTACTCCTTATTTTCCACTTTTTCACTAAACATGCATTCTCGTTTTAGCCGTTACTCCTTAGTGCACCGGGCAGCCCCTTTTTTCCCTTTTTTTCCTTATTTTCCACTTCCCCCATCACTAAAAAGGTCAACATTTCCTATTTGAATGGCCAAGTAAATTTGCTTTGTCTTCTCAAATGAATGTGTAGTGCTTTCTAGTTCAAAGTTCATGATTAATGGTGTTTTCTGTGCTTTGAAGTCAATTCAATAATGTTATAGCCGATAAGGAGCCTATAATAGAGCACAACCAAAGTTACAATCTCATTAAGTAAAGCCTTTTACTTCTTTTACAGAAACAACGTTGTAGTTCCATCACCTTTTAGGGAAATAATTCAGTTCCTCCATTAGTTACTTTGAACTGGTATTAGATTGTAGTTATTTCATATAGTTAATTAATAAACTTCCCTGTCACTTGCTAGGAGGTCAACATATGTTAGCAAGAAAAACTCACTTTCCTTTCTCTTCACTTTCTTGTCCAGTGCTTTTGATATATAAATGTACGTCGGGCTGATGATCTCCCCCGCCCACAAATATCCCATAAAAGGTTTACAAGAACACGCAGTCGGCCAGAGGAACAGGTAATGGAATATTTACCTCAAGTGTTGCAGATGTTCCCTTAAATAGACGAGATAGAAAACTTCACTTGTCTGCAAAACCAAAAGGCATAACTCAGGCTGACGAACAACAAAAAAGGTTCAGCAGTATCTGGAAGCAATAAGAAATGTTTGATAAACTGCAAAGTTATTCAAAACCTCTCTTGCCCTGGTGCAGTATCGCCAATGAATTTTTTCATTATAATCTAGTGCTCTTTAAGAAAAAAAAGGATCATCATTGGTATCTAATATATCTAAAAGAGCAATGACAATCACCGAAAACATTTGAAACACATGTAACTAGTCAATTAATGACAACCAAATGCCTTGGGGCCTGAAAGATTTAAAAACCACATTCATACACATTCTACTTAAATAGACTTCTAAAACAATTCTGTCCATGGACAGGAATTAAATACAACGGAGGAAACTCTTAGACAACTTTAGAGTTCAGTAAGTAAACCTAGTTCATATCCTCTTCAATTCACATCTATTCTTTCCACTCCAAATTTGTATAAGTCAGAACCAGAGATCTAATAGATGGAGTGACAAAAACTCCACATAAAGACAATCTATGACAGATTGTGGTCAGATCTCATAGAAATCAAAATCTGATGCCAAAAAACATAACATAGGAAAGAAATATATGATTTATCAAAAAAGAAAAAAAATATGAATTGTCATGGATACATGCACGACCATCAAGGTTATATATAGTTTCAGTTTCCAATGATATTTGCAACTATATAATCAACATAAACCAATTAGATTATTCTACAATGAAAAGGCACCACTTTTTGGGCACTAACTTCTTTGCATCCACTTTATTGACATACACCATGCATTAACCATAATAAAAAAAAAATATTGGGTCTAACTCAACCCCAAAAGCTAGCTTGTAGGATGAGGATTGTCCAAGTCCATATAAGGAGTCCGTGTTCCCATTCCATATCCGATGTGGGACTCTTAACACTCCCCGCACGCCCAGACCTTGTTAACTGGAGCGTGGATAATATCATTTGGGGGCCCAACATCGACGAACAAAGAATTGGAATGGGTCTGGCTTTGATACCATGTAATGAATGGTCTTGGGCCTAACTCATCCCCAAAACCTAGCTTGTAGGGTGAGGATTTAACCATAATAAATTAAGAAAATAACGCAGGGAAGTTTACACAACAAGAAAGAAGTTTTTCACAAAAACTCCTGTAAAAGCAGAGATTGACACTAACCCGTATTTGAATCAAGTGAAATGCGTAGGCTACAATGAAAGTAAATGGAAGAGGATAAAAGGAGAGGGTAGGGATTATTTAATAAATGACTGAGATTACATTAATCAAGATTCATGAATTGAGGATAAGAACCACCTTAAAACAAGAGACTATAGCAATCAAAAGTCAAGAATTGAGGATAGTAAATAATTTAAAACAAGAGATTACAACAATCAAAAGTCAAGAATTGAGGATAGGAACTACCTTAACTAACAACACTCACATATACTCCAGACGTATTAGCCTCCAGTGTATGTATAGAACACTCAAAACCTTAACTAACAGCACTCACACATTACAGTCAATCAAGCAAAGAACAATTGATAGCCCTCCAGACATATGTATAGATATATACTCCTTATTTGAGTGTCTCAGACCGGAAAAAAAAAAGATTTTCCATATTTACACAATTATAGGAGGAAAAAAAGTTTTCTAGAATTATACTCCACTAAATTCGCCTCAATTTAAAGGCATTTTATGGAGTAGAAAATTTACTTATAGAAAGGTGAAAAGGGAAAAACGATTGGGGATGAAAGTGTACATAGCTATTAGATACTACATGCTTATAACAATTTGGATGCATGTGTTTACCTATAATTACATAGTTACAAATACAGACGTGTATCCACAGAAATCACACAGTTATGGATACCAAGACAAGCAAATACATGACATCCTAAATGAAGCAGCATCACATAAAGAGGTATTCAGCACTTGCAGACAATTTTGCATGCATGTGTGTACCTATATATTATGTAGTTAGTACATACCAATCTTAATTAGATGCGCAAACAATCCAGTGCACATAACCTAGCAAATTGCCCAATATAAATCAGCAATTATATCAAGAACTAAATTAAGTAGCACCAGTAAAGGATATCCAGAACCTGCAGTAAATATCCACGAAGCACCAAATTTGTTGGATATCAGCCATTCAAACCAACACGAGCACTAAGTTATTCTTAGCTTTGAGTCGGGCAAAATCTATTTATCATCGAAAAAGCAAGAAAACACATCAAACTTACTAAAGCAGATAAACTAAAAGACCATTGTTTTTCTCAAACTGAGAACGGTTCCTTATTTTAAGTTCAACTCAACTCTCTTGAGCTTAAGCAACCAGATGCAGAACGAGGCCACTAGACAGTTCACCTTGCGAATAATTCAGTAAAATACTAATAATCACACTTAAGAGACTACTCAAAGCCCATTCCGATCAACTTGCGATAATTTAATGGAGCCACACAAATATTAAGATATATCACAATCAACCATTTTTTATGGGATGTAACACAAACACTATGTGACAAGATATCATTCATACAAAAGGAAGACTCAAATATGCTGTATCAAACACTAAATTATTGTATTTCATAGCATTACCTCAGATTACTTATTCTCAATATCATGTCCAAGTTCCTGGTAGCTGCCTACAATTCCTGGATTAGGATAGGATACTACCAACCATGCTACCATCTCTTGGCAAATTAGCACGAGTTTAATTAGTAACAACACTAAGAGTTCCAGTGAAGGTCGAGTTGTCAGCATTAGATTCTACCATTGGTGATAATGCCACGCCATATATAGTCATGGCGAGAATGGTGCCGTCCATTAGAAATTATTGCATCTAGAGTACAAACATTATTCTTTGCTCGACTGACTGTAACAGGACCTGAAGGAACATTGCTACCAAATGGACCCAAACCATATTGTTCATCCAGCACAGGACCTCAATCATTTGTTCTTTCATGAGCATAAGAACTATCAAATGGCAAAGCCCCATTAATCCTCGATCTTTTAGTTTCCCTTTGAAGGTGGCTAGAACCATATACATCCCTGCCAACTATGGCAGATTTGGCCATAATCGCCCTATTTTTGGCTTTTAATGTACCTGGACATTTGCCATCTCATGGTATTCATGGTCCTGACATCCCAGCTAGACCTTTGGGTATGCAAGGCAAGTTTGATCCTGCTATTTCAAGCCCAGAATTTCCTGATTTGCCAGTGCCCCATAAATTGCGAGATACAAGTCCTCATAATGTGATGGGGGTTCAAACTGGAAGCAGGTATCTCCAATTGAAGGAGAAGAAAGCACCCCACTGTTAGAGATGCCTGCTTCCAATTCGGATCACATTATGAGGACTTGTATCTCCCGATCTACGGGGCACTGTCAAATCAGTAAATTCTGGGCCTAAAATAATAGGATCAAACATGTCTTGCATACCCCAAGGTCTAACTGGGATTTCAGGACCATGAGTACCATAAGATGGCAAACGTCCAGGTACATTAGAAGCCAACATATGACGATAATGGCCAAATCTGCCCTACCCGGTTGGGATGTATATGATTCTAGCCAACTTCAAAGGGAAACTAAAAGATCAAGGATTAATGGGCCTTTGCCATATGATAGTTCTTATCCTCATAAAAGAACAAATGATCGAGGTCCTGTGCTGGATGAACAATATGGTTTGGGTCCATTTGGTAGCAATGTTCCTTCAGGTCCTGTTACAGTCAGTCAAGCAAAGAACACTGTTAGCCCTCAAGATGCAAGAATTTCTCCTGGACAACACCATTTTGGACATGACTCTATATTTAAGGCGTGACATTATCTCCAAGGGTTGAAGCAAGTATCCCGTGAAATTAGTCAATAAATGGTGCAAGAGTTCTCGAGTTTTATCCACTCTTTCATACAATCAATATGGTATACATCGTCACAATCAATTTTTGTGAGTTCTTCCCCATCGCAATCTGCAAGGATCATCTATCACATTAAGTCAACTTCAAAAATATACAAAATTGCAAAAGGAAAAAATCCCATTATTAGAAAACACAGCTACCAGAGATTCAGGCAAAGGAATATATACCTCAAGTATTGCAGATGTTCCCTTAAATAGACTCGAGATTAAAAAAACTCCAGTTGTCTTCAGAACCAAAAATCGAACCTCACGCTGACGAACAACAAAAGAAGTTCATCAATATCTGGAAGCAGCATGTATGTTAAACTGCACAGTAATTAAAACTCTCTTGCCTAGAGCAGTGTCTAGCCAATGGGATTTTTTCATTATAAGCTAGTGTCTTTCAAGAAGAAAAGGAGCATCATTGGTATCTAATTGATCTGAATTAAAAGATCGATGACAATCACCCGAAAAAGTTTGTAACACGTGTAACTTGTCAAGTAATGACAATGATGCATTATAAGAACAAGTTAAAAACCAAATCAATTGCCATTGAAACTGAAAGATATAAAAATCACATTCTGAAAGACAAGACATAACGTCTGGTCACAAATGAAAATCAGGGAAAGGGATTAAGCAACATGGTAAATACTTCAGATAACTATGATCCACTAATACTCTATTACACAAATAAATGCTTAGACGGAGCAGGGAGGGGGATTGGGGAGCAGAAATAGTATGGGACTCCCATCCTCACATACATCAAGTATCCAAATTTATAAGTGAAAGAAGTTCATATATGCAAAATCAGAAAAGCATTAACACACAGAGAAGCATGTACAGAAAGATTTGAATTAGAAATGATGATATCAGGGACAGAGTGGAAGTGGCATCGGTGGAGGATAAGATGAGAGAAGCTAGGTTGAGATGGTTCGGACACGTGCAGATGAGAGACATAAATGACCCAGTGCGGAGGTGTGAAAGGTTGGCTATGGACGGGTACAGGAGGGGTAGAGGTAGGCCGAGGAAGTATTCAGAAGAAGTGATTAGACGGGATATGGCGCAGGTGCAATTCACTGAGAACATGACCTTAGATAGGGGGTTATGGAGGACACGTATTAGGGTAGAGGGATAGTAGGTAGTTCAGCGTAGTCCTACCTACGCTTACAAACTGGTAGTTGTAGTATATTATTGTAGGCTCGCTTAGCCTATCATATTGTCTTATAGTCCATTGTCGTTTGATTTATCAGCTATGTGTATTTTGTTTGTCTTATTTACTTGCATTAGCTATTGCCTCTTTTGCTCCTTTCATTTTCAGAATGCGTTGTCATGACTTACGCACTTTGTATGTCTTACTTTGTTTGGGCTTGTGCTTTGTCTTGAGCCGAGGGTCTCTCGGAAACAGCCGATCTACCTACCAAGGTAGAGCTAAGGTCTGTGTACACTCTACCCTCCCCAGACCCCACATTGTGGGATTTCACTGGTATGTTGTTATTGTTGTACAATCTAAAATACATAAAACGGAATAAGGAAAAACCTCTACTCAAATAGTGTACTAAATTTTTTTGGCCATGGATTGGAATCAAATACAACGGAAGAAGCTTTTAGACAAAGCTAGAGTCCAGTAAACCTAGTTCATGTCCTCGTCACTTCACATCCTTCCTTTCCTCTCCAAAATCTATATAGTCGGAAACAAAGATCTAATTGCATAGAATGAAACCAACTCCACATAAATATACAATCTAGGATAGATTGTTGTCAAATCTCATCGAAATCAAAATTTGATGCCAAAAAGCATAACATAGGAATGAAATATATGATTTACCAAAAAAGGTAAAAATATATGAATTGGTCATGGATCTATGAGAGACCATCAAGGTAATAAATAGTTTCAATTTTCAACGATATAATTAAAATAAACCAATTAGACTATTCTACAATGAAAGGCGTCAACTTTTTCGCATCCAATTTGTTAACATACACCACGCATTAAATCATAATAAATCAAGAAAATAATACAGAAAGGTTTACACCAAGAAAGACTTTTTTGAATTGAGGTTGATTAACACTAACCCAGGTGTGAATCAGGTGAAACGCTTTGGCTGCAATGAGAACAAATGGCGGAGAAAAAAAGGAGGAAGGTAGAGACTATTTAATAAAATATTGAGATTAAGATAATCAAGATTCATGAATTGAGGATGGTAACAAACTTAAAACTAGAGATTATAGCAATCAAAAGTCAAGAATTGAGGATAGTAACAAATTTAAAAGAAAAGATTACAGCAATCCAAAATTCAAGGATTGAGGATATGACAACTTTAACTAACAGCACTCACATAGATATAAAAAGGCATCATTCTTGAGCATCTTGATACTCGTGTCACTACCATTATAGTTCTTAGGTGTTATTAATGATGAGTTCATACTGAAGTGTTATTAACCATTTTGTCTTTAGCCTAACAAACAAGTATTTTCCTTAAATTGCTCTTGTTTGTGTTGGCTCTGGATTTTGCGGGGTATGGATGTATAGTGATGAAAATTAAGGGTGATTTGCGCAAATAGTATCATTTCGGGGATAGTATTTATCTTTTTCCCATTTAAGGAATTGGGCGAAAATAGCATCTTTTAAGTTTAATGAAAAAAATTGGTATAATATCCCTCCAACCTAAAATATATGAGCAAGAAACTCGAATATTAGATAGAACACCTCTGACGAATTCAAATTCAGAAACTACAATTCGATAATTTTCCTAATTCAGTGAAACTTTTACTACATTCATGCAAGCAGAAAACTTCCCACAATCCAAAAGATGATGAATTGAAAACTAAATTTTAGGGGTCTAAGCAAACCAACAAAGACCCATTAAAAATGGTTCAGTGGTGAAAAAACAGCTAATTTATCTCTACATGAATCGATTTGACAAAAAATAAAAAGAACCTTAATGTCATGTCATGAAATTCTGACGGCATAATTTCACCTCGCTATAGCATATGTTGGGACGGATAGACAATCATAGTAATGGATTTAAATTTAAACCTAGACATTATCTAATACAAATAAGATGACTAATTATTTGAAGATGCTAGGGGTAGTATCTACTTTCAAATTTCAAGGGCTAAATTGATTCTTGAATTTCAGTACCTAATCTAGTGGATTAGGGTTGCTCCTCTTTCATGGCTCCACCCCCCTCCGTAAACATTTCTGGAAAAAAAAAAAGAGGAAAAACAACCTAGACTAAGATCAGATTAACCTTCGACCTATTTTTCTAATGTGATATATTTGAAAGAACTCAATCTTCTTAATTCTCAATACCTTAATAAATATTAATACAAAAATAAACTAATTTTTTTTAATACAATAGACCCTTGCCTTCCCCGATCCCGCACATAGCCGTTAGTGCACCAGGTAACTAGTTTATTTTTACCTAAGAAAGAAAGAAAATTATGTAACCCTGGGGAAGTGGGAGGGGGGGAGTTGGAGGGTGTTTTGGAGCTACTACCAGAGAAACTCCCAACTACTGAGCTAAATGAGGTACTTATCATTCATAAAAAGTAAAAAGAAAATCTGCAGTAGGACTGGTATTCATGCATATTTCCATGAATTTCAGGATACATAGCAAATGTTCCTTATGAAGACAACTTAACTAATAAAGCTGGCAACTTTCAGAAATATGTATAGATATGTCCTTAATTGACTGTTTCAAACAATTAAAAGAGAAGATCTTACATATTTACTTAATTATAGGAGCACAAAAAGTTTTCTACTATCATACTCCACTAAGTTCGCCTAAAATTTAGGGCATTTTTGGAGAACATGATTTACTTATAGAAAGGTGAAAAGGAAAAATCGACAGATTTTGGGATGTAAGAATGCATAGCTATTAGACACTACATGCTTATAACAATTCGCATGCATGTGTTTACCTATAATTATGTACTTACTGTGGGTACAACAATTGTAGGAAATGGAAAGTAAAGAAATATTACAAATGCTAGAAAGGATAAACTACTCAAGATTATAACAAACTGGAAATGAGAACGATTACAAATTCCTTGTGATTTGTTGAGTTGAGTTATGGTACTCTGTCTTTAAGACAAGATTACCCCATATATATCATTTTACGTTTGTGGGCAATAGTCTCCCAAGATACAACATCAACTAACAAATGAGCAAAGAAAACTCAAATGTTACTCTTGAAGAACTTTGAATATAGAAAACTTGCTAGAGAGAAAGAAGAAGATTTCAAAAAAATTCTAGGTCTTGAACAATTGAGTCAAAGGCCTCAATTTATAGTGTAAGGAAATGACCCCTCAACTAGCCAACTAATAGCCTTCAATAGCCATGCAATGACACTTATTGAAGGGTTACATTCAGCCAAATAATGGAGATTCAATACTCCAAAACCAGCCCAAAAGTCAGAATTTTCCATCTTCCCGTGGCAGCATTCTGCCTCTGAAGCGCCGCGGCGCCTCGGCTCCAGTAGCCCAAGCCACCATTTAGCGCCGCGACGTTGCCAACAATCCCCTCTTGACAGAGATTATGGCGCACTCACGTGGTGCATTTCCTAGCAATCTATCAGCGGACCGATGTTGCATCAGGAGAGGTAGCTTCAGCTTTGAACCTTCCATAGTTGAATACCATCGGACTTACTTACTGCGCGGTGAACGTGATGACTTGAAACATCAGTATTTAGTGTAAGCCAAGTCAACGGTACCAACACAACAACTTCCCCTTACTCTGTTCTTCGTAATGTTTTATCCGTTGTGGCTGTGGACACTTCTTGGATTCTTAAGTGCGTTCATTTGAGACGGCATGTCCTCGCACTTAAATAGGTGACCTCCTACAAGGTATCCTGCTATACCCCACTTTACAAGTGTTATGAACCATTAAGAGTTTCCCCAAACCTAACCTCAACCGTTGAGGATCATTAAAGGTTTTGAAAACTTAACATTTACTCACACTGCAGATAGCACTTAATGTCTATTGCGGGAAAGACTTTGGATTGATGTTTCTTTACAGAAATCACTATCTGAAGTGCTCATGCTTCCACCGAAGCGCTCAACTGAACCTTTACAACTTAGTTTTCCCATTGAACCTAATTCCTGGGATCTCCAGTCAGTAAGGTTGAGTTACCACCGTATTGGTCCTTATAGCTTGGGTTTTAAGGCCATTCCCCTAAACAATCAGAATATTTGATCTTTGGGTAAGACCTCTGTCAGCGGGTCCGCTATATTATCCTTCAATTTTATGTAATCAATACCCCTCTAGTACAGATGGATATCTCGAATAATGCAACCCGTAAGTTAGCGTGTATTTCAGGTATCGTAGTACCAGATTCAACGCCTTCCAATGATCATTACTCGGATTATGGGTAAACCTAGCCAACTTGTTGACTGCATAAGCAATATCAGGTCGAGTGCAGTTTGTTATGTACATCAAACTTCCAATCACATGTGCATATTTCTCCTGGCATACGGGTGCACCACGATTTTTATCAAGATTTTGATTTCTATCCATTGGTGACTTCATAGGCAAACTGTCAAACATCTCGAACTTTCTCAATACAACCTCGATGTGGTGAGACTGAGATAAGACCAGTCCGTCAGACGCCTTAGAGATCTTTATCCCTAATATGACATCTGTGATACCCATATCCTTCATGTCGAAGCATTGTTTCAACATGTTCTTAGTCTCTAGGATCAAGCTAGGACTGCTCTCTGTTATCAACATGTCATCTACGTACAGGCCTATCATGACGAACGAGTCAGAGTTACCTTTCGTGTAGACACATTTGTCACATTCATTAATGGAGAAACCTTTCGATAGTAGAGTACTATCAAATTTTTCGTGCCATTACTTCTGGGCATATTTCAACCCGTACAGAGATTTGACAAGTCGACAGACTTTCTTCTCTTGCCCTGGAATCACATACCCCTCGGGTTGTTCCATATAGATTTCTTCTTCCAAATCACCATTTAGGAAGGCCGTATTGACATCCATTTGATGTATCTCAAGGTCATGCAATGTTGCGATCACAATGAATACTCGTATGACATTATCCTAGACACCGGGGAGTACGTGTCAAAATAGTCAAGGCCTTCCTTCTGCCGATATCCCTTGACTACCAACCTGGCCTTGTACTTATCTATAGACCCATCTGATTTATACTTTCGTTTGAGTATCCATTTACAACCTAACGGTTTATTTCCCGGAGGAAGATCAACCAACTCCCAAGTATGGTTATGCAGGATAGAGTCTATATGACTCTCAATAGCTTCTTTCCAGAGCGGTGCCTCTGGAGTTGACAATGCTTCAGCAATTGTCCTTGGTTCGTCATCAACCATATAAGCTACAAAGTCAGGACCGAATGATGTATTCTTCCTGGCCCTTTTACTTCGCCTCAGTTCCATCTCTGGAGTCTCCAAGTTCTGAGAATCTGGAACACTAGATTCCGGATATTCAGCCACTTCAAAGTCTACTAGATCTGAACCATCTAGATCCGGGCAGTCAACAACTCATGGTTCCTGAAAGCTTTGTTCATAACTTCATTTGCGAGAGGTTATGTCTTTTTCCTTTCTAGGAAAAGTATCCTCAAAGAATTGAGCATTCATTGATTCCATAATTGTACCCCCGTGGTTATCTAGAATATCTGACTTATGCACTAAGAAGCGATAAGCACTATTGTTATTTGCATATCCGATGAAAATACAATCTACAGTCTTAGGCCCAATCTTGACCTGCTTTAGCTTGGGCACTTTAACCTTAGCCAAACAACCCCACACCTTTAAATATTTATAGGTGGGTTTTCTTCCCTTCCATTATGCATATAGAGTTTTGTCCTTACCCTTATGTGGGACTCTGTTAAGAATCGTATTGGCGGTAAGGACGGCTTCTCCTCACATATTTTGGGGAATACCGGAATTGATGAGCAAGGCATTAATCATTTTCTTCAATGTGCGGTTCTTGCGTTCAGCAACACCGTTCGACTGAGGTGAGTATGGAGCCGTCTTTTGATGAACAATGCCCATTTCGGCACAATATTCCTCAAATGGCGCTACATATTCTCCCCCTATCGCTACGAATGAATTTGATCCGCATGCTTAGTTGGTTCTCAACTTCTGATTTGTATCGTTGAAACGCTTCAAAGGCTTCATCCTTACTTTTTAACAAGTAAAGGTAACAATATCTTGTGCTATCATCCATGAATGTCACAAAGTACTTGTTCCCCCCTCTAGTTTGTGCAACTTCAAATCACATATATCTGTATGAATAAGTTCTAGAGGAGCGGTATTCCTTTTGACGGATCAAAAAGGAATCTTTGTGAGTTTTGCCTCTACGCACACCTCACACTTATGTTGAGGGTTTACGTTGATAGACGACAACATCTCCAACTTAACTAACCTTTGGATGGACTTATAGTTAACATGTCATAATATATGATGCCATAAATTAGAGGACTCAAGAAAGTAAGAAGAAACTTCAATATTTTTGCTTGGACGTATTACAGACATGTCGTTAACTTTGAAGAGGCCTTCACAGACGAAGCCGTTTCCTACAAAAGTTCCATTCTTGGTGATTACAAATTTATTAGACTCAAATACTAGCCTAAAACCAGCATTAACCAATAAATGACCTGAAATTAAATTCCTCCTAATCTCAGGGACATGCATCACCTCATTTAGAGTGAGCTCATTTCCAGAAATCATCTTCAGGACTACCTTTCCTACCCCCAGCCCGTCAGAGGAAGCGTTATTACCTATGAATAACTTTTTGTCTGTAACTGGTATATATGTGGAGAAGGCATCTCTATTGGAACAGATGTGTCTGGTAGCACCCGTGTCCATCCACCATTGCATGGGGTTCTCAACAAAGTTTACTTCAAGCACCACCGCCGAGAACTCCTCAATCATGTCGTCAAGAAGCGTGTCTTTGACGACGTTAGCCTGTGCCTTGCCTTTGGCCTTGGCCTTCTCTTGTTGTGCAGTCTTGAGCTTGCGGCAGCCCTTGATCATGTGACCAGGTTTCCCACAGTGGTGGCAGTTCCCCTTGAACTTCTCCGCCGCCTGGGTCTTGCCGTCTTTCTAGAACTTGCGCTTCTTGCTTGGGTTCCCTTTGGCCTCAGCCAGATTTGTCTTTGCCTCAGCGGGTTATTTTCCCCTAGGCAGGACCTTTTTATTATCTTCATGAATCTGGAGCTTGATAATAATTTCCTCAAATGTCATTTCCTTTGTCTTGAGTTTTAAGTAACTCATAAACTCATTCCACGAGGGAGGTAACTTCTCAATTAGTGATGCAACCAAAAACTGCTCATTTGATTTCATACCTTCCAAATCCAGGTGATGTAGAATCATTTGGAATTCCTGGACTTGGGACATCACAGTTTTGCTATCCACCATTTGAAATTTCAGGAATTTGCCAACAATGAATTTCTTCGTACCAACATCTTGTGCGTTGTACTTCTTCTGCAGTTTTTCCCATAACTCTTTGGCGGTGCCTACAGTGCAATACACCGTGTAGAGTGGGTCTGACAGACAGTTCAAAATATAGTTCTTACACATGAAGTCACTATAACTCCATGTATCAAGAACCATCTTCGTGCCATTAACGACATGGATACCTTGGCCCCCTTCAGACGTTTCATTAGGCTAAGGGTCCACTTCATCTCCAGTTTGTGGAGGATCTTCTGTTAGAAAATGAGTCATTCCCATAACAGTCAGATAAAACAACATCTTCTGCTGCCATCTCTTGAAGTTGGAGCCCATGAACTTTCCTGGGCGTTCATAGTGGAATCCAGATGGTGGAGGAACTGTAATGTTCCCTTAAGCAGCAGGAAAGGCGTTGGGTGTGCCTTGAGCAGCAGTGAAGGCATTGGATGTGCCTTGAGCAGCAGAGGGGTTGCCTTGAGTAGCAGCAGGAGTATCAGAAGCGAGTTGTTCTCTTCCAGTCAACTTTCTAAGCACTTACAACAATCTTGTCTTGAAATTGTGGGTAAAACAATTGTAGGAAACGGGAAGTAAATAAATATTACAAATGCTAGAAAGGATAAACTACTCAAGATTACAACAAATTGGAAATAAGAACGATTACAAACTCCTTGTGATTTGCTGAGTCGAGTGATGACACTCTGTCTTTAAGACAAGATTACCCCGTACGGCTCCACGGCGATTTCTGACTCGTTTTATCTTACACTTCTTCCCTCGTTTACCAATGTGGAATACTTTTCATTTGGCCAATAACCGTCCATCATTTTATGTCTTAAACGTATTTCTTACGTACCAATATCTCTTTCACTAATAAAATTTGCGATACTTTGCACTACGTGTGCACGTGTGTGAAAACGACGTTTCCGATGTGCGGGCCCCCAATTTTTCGAGTCATAAATAATGGGATAAACTTAATTCCACATTAGTAAATTTCCAACACTTACAACCTTAGACATTTATGCGTATTCATAGAAAGCACACAGTTATGGAAACCAAGATAATAAATTCAGCAAATATATCACATCCTAAATGAAGAAGCATCATATAAAGAGTTATTCAAAATTTGCAGAAAATGTTGTAGACATGTGTTTACCTATATATTATGTAAGTACAAATCAATATTAATAAGATGGGCAAACAATCCAGTGCACATTCCTAGCAAACTGGACAATATAGATCAGTAATCATATCAAGAAAAAGAAGCAGCACCAGTAAAGAGTATTCAAAACAGTAAATATCCATTAAGAACCAAAATTGTTGGATATGCCACTCAAACCAATATGAGTACTAAGTTATTCTTAGCTTTGAGGTTGGCAAAACCTTATTATCATCGAAAAAGCAAGAAAATACATCAAACTTACTAAAGTAGAAAAACTAAAAGACCATTGTTTTTCTCGAACTGAGAACGGTTCCTTATTTTTAAGTTCAACTAAACTCTCTTGAGCTTAAGCAACCAGATGCAGAATGAGGCCACTAGATAGTTCAACCAGTCAAAACTGTAACTGATTAGTGCAGCTGAATCAGCACAGAATGCATAGATTCTCAGGTTAGAATAGCCAAAGCATCCCTCTTGCAAATGGGGCAAGAGGTCTCGAGCTGGCTCCACTTTTTAATATAATTAACATGGTATATGTGGCTACAATCAATTTCTGCTAGTTTTTTAAAGAAATAATCCCTTGATTATTTTCATTAATGAATGAGTATATATACAATTTACAATTTCCATAATAGGAAAATCTTATTCCTATTCTACTCCTAAAACCTTATTCTACTTGTACAATAATTCTACAATTATGGTAAGTGTACAATGCTAATTAAATACAAACTAAAGTTACTAAAATAAGCTCTATAAACCGTGATATACACATATGTATATGTCATGTATATCACGGCCAAAACTGTCCAGAATACTCGTGATATACACTGATGTATATGCCGTGTATATCACAGTATATTCTGTAACACCTCGCAGTCATAGCGGGCGATCTTCGTACGCTGAAACTGTCCCTAAAATCTTCAAAAAGAACCGAGGATAGACCCTTAGTAAAGATGTCTGTAATTTGATACCTAAAAGGGACATGGCAGACGCGAACTTGTCCATAAGGTACCTTTTCGCGAACAAAGTGAATATCCATCTCGATGTGTTTAGTGCGCTGATGTTGAATCGGATTACCAGAAAGGTAGACGACACTAATATTATCACAATAAACCAAGGTAGATTTCTGAATGGGACAATGAAGTTCCAAGAGAAGATTACGTAACCAATACGATTCAGAGACCACATTGGCTACCCATCGATACTCGGCCTCTGCACTAGAACATGACAATGTAGAATGTCGCTTCGCAGACCATGAGACCAAGTTATTACCAAGAAACATACAATAGCCAGATGTGGCGCGTCTGGTATCTGGACAGCCACCCCAATCAACATCTGTATACGAGACAAGTGTAGACGTCGACGAAGGATATAGATGTAAGTCATAGTCAGGTTCTCTGGATGTATCGAATAATGCGTTTGAGCGTATTCATGTGCTCAACCCTCATACATAAACAAACACACATGATGTATGGCATAGGTAATATCCGGTCTTGTGAAAGTAAGATACTGAAGAGCCCCTGCAAGACTGCGATAGTGGATCAGATCCTCGTAAGGTGAGCCAGCTGCAGCACCCACTTGAGTTTAGTATCAACTGGAGTGGAAGTAGACTTGCACAAGGACATACCAGCTCGCTCAATGATCTCAGTATACTTCCGTTGTGATAAGAATAACCTACTTGTATGACGAGTGACAGCAATCCACAAAAAGTAACTCAAGGGCCCAAGTCTTTCATAGCAAACTCAGAACTGAGCATTGTCATGATAGACTTGCGCAAAGCATCAGAAGAGGCAGTCAAGACAATATCATCCATATATAATAAAATATAAGCCAAGGAAGTACTACGATGATATATGAACAATGAATTATCAGACCTGCTGTGAGAAAACACAATAGATGAAACATAGTCTGCAAATCTCTTCACGAGGGGCCTGCTTAAGCCCATACAAGGACTTCTTCAATAAACAGATATGATGAAGATATTTGGGGTCTCGAAAACCCAATGGTTGATGCATGTAAACGGTCTCCTTAAGATCACCGTGTAAGAAAGCATTTTTCACATCTAACTGATGAATTGGCCAACCTTTTGAAAGAGACATACTGAGAACAATGCGAATGGTAGCCGGTTTGACCACCAGACTAAATGTCTCACCACAATCCACGCCGACCTGCTGAGTCTTACCATCACCTACAAGACGAACCTTATGCCTCGCAAACGAACTATCAGAATTATCTTTCTGAGTAAAAATCCACACATATCGAATAATATTAACACCAGAAGGATGAGGTACCAACTCCCACGTCTTATTTTCAATAAGAGCATCATATTCGTCGTTCATAGACAATTTCTAATTCTGGTCATTTAATGCAGACACTAGGTTACGGGGTAGGGGATTTAAGAACATTGGAATTTAGATTAAAATGTCTTTTTGGTTTAAAAATATCCCGTTGACTACGAGTGACCGGTCTGTAACTCGGGGGAGAATTGGATAGATTTTGGGACAAAATCATAGGGGTGATGGACTGGCCAGCAGGCAGTGGGCCTGCTAGCCCAAAACTGGAAACATTCACTAGGTCAGAAGCCGAACTCGAGGCAAAAACAGTTTCGGTATTGAGCTGGGCAACCGATCCAATAGCTGAAAGTGGGGCAGAAATAACGGGTTGCTGCAGGTCACTGGAGCGGCCCATTAAGTGGTGCAGTATGTATGTGGAGACGTTGTCATCCAAAAAATTATACGAACTAGGCATGGGACTACTCACTTTAGCAAATGGAAATTGGGTTTCATAAAAAATAACATGGCGACCAATGATGATTTTATTAGATGATAAATCAAAACATTTGTAACCACGATGATTAGATGGATAACCCAAAAATACACAAGCGGCAGAACGGGCTTGAAGTTTGTTAATAGTAGTGGACGGAAAAAGTGGATAACATAAGCACCCGAAGACCCTAAGATGGGAATACACATGGTTCTTATTATAGAGGATTTTAAAAGGAGACGCATTTGCCAACCCTTTGGTAGTAAGTATGTTAAGAAGATAGGTAGCCATTTGTAGAGAATGATGCCAAAAGAAAGGGGGTATGGAAGCATGGACCAATATAGTTCAGACAATATTATTAATGGTACAAATTTTACGGTCAGCTTTCCCATTTTGTGAGGACATATGAGGACAAGAGAAACAAAAAACTATGCCATTATTTTCACAAAATTCCCGAAACAACCCATTATCATATTCTTTGCCATTATCACATTGAATATTCTTGATTTCCTGTTCGAATTGGGTACGGATGAATGCTCAAAAAGTTAAGAATGTGGAAAAAACTTGAGATTTTTTCGCTAACGGAAAGGTCCATAAAAAATTAGAATAATCATCCAAGAATAGAACATAATAACGATGGCCCACAGAACTTAAAACCGGAGATGTCAATAGATCGCTATGAATAATATCAAATGGCATTAAAGTACGAGAAGTAGAGGCGACAAATGGTAATCTAACATGTTTTCCAAAATGACAGGATTGACAAATTGGAGTACTACGCGTACCTTTACAAGAAATAAATTATTTTTATGTAAGGAAGAAATAATGGACGACCCAGGATGACCCAAACGTGCATGCCACAAAGAATGAGCTAGAGCTGCAAAAGTAGATGGCAAGGCTTGACTCGAGAGCCTGAATGCGGGCGTGATAGGATAAAGATCTCCCCTACTATCACATCTCATGAGAGGTATCCCCGTCTTGAAGTCCTTCACAGAAAATCCAAAAGGATCAAATTTAACGGAAACCTAATTATCAGTGGTGAATTTACGGACATACACCAAATTTTTAATTCAGTTAGGGGAATGAAGGTCATTTTTCAAGACAAGAGGTGGATGGGGGGGAGACAAAGTTTTATGACCGTAACCACGAATTGAAATTGAGTTGCCATTACCAATAATTATGTCACGATTTTTGCTCAAATTGAAATAAGACGAGAGAGTACCTTGGTCGGACGTCATGTGAGAAGTGGCACCGGTGTCCATGTATCAATTCGCGTCTGGAGGATTCAATCCAAGTGTATGCATGACGGCTTCAATATCTGTAGGTGTCAAAATCGGAGTGAGGCCCGCAGTATGATGGGCCTGTGGAGGTCGAGGCCCAAGCACACGTGTTTGCTTCCCCGGCCCAACGAAGTTGCGGAAGCCACTGGATAGTGTCGAATGGGGCCGAAATGACTGCTGGGCGGCCCACTGTCCAGGGATTGGATAAGCTAAAAAATAAGGTCCACTGGCCACCAGCCTACGCCCACTGCCAGGGAGCCCATGGCTGAGACCAGTTGGCCTGCGGCCCACTGCCATCATACCGGGGCCCGCTGCCACTGTTCTGTCCACCCCCACCACCGCCAGAACCACCACGATTGCCATCGCGATTTTTGGCATTATTTTTCCAATTTTTCTTGCCTCTATCGTGAGCACGGTTTTGGCCCGAATTATCAACAAAACCTTGAGAATTAGCAGAAGAAGTCATCATGACCACGGGACTAGCGTTGGTAGCCGCCTTTTGGCTAAACCTGCTTCTTCTAACGTGAGTATTGAATGGGCTTGATAAAAAGGTGGAAGTGGATTACTTTGACGGAGGAGATTCCGCATGCCATTATAGGCCTCAGATAGGCCTGCAACCATTAGAACAAGATAATTATTGGTAACGGGCGCGCCAACGTTACGGAGTTGGTCTGCCAATTCCTTGAGTCGTTTACAATAAGCTGAAACATTCGGAAAATCGTCCATGTGGACTTGGGAAAATTCCTGCTCAAGGGTGACAGCGCGGGAATGTTGGTTATCCTAGAATATATCACGCAATCTATTCCATATAGCCATAGCCTTAGTGTCCGTCTTAATAATCTTCTATAAAATGTCGATAGAAATAGTGGAATAAATTCATTGAAGTACGGTAGAATCAAGAGTAATCCATAACTAAGGATCCTCAGCGGGAGTAGGGGTAGCGGGAGGAATTATGTGATGGAGAACTTGATGTGAGATGACGTGAATTTTGAACAACTCTGTCCACATCGCGTATTGGACGGTTTTCATCTCAAGAACAATAGGGATGTGGTTCTTGATGTTGGAAATAGCAAGGGAAGAAGAAATATGTTCTTTGACGTAGATATAATGAAAGAACAATATGTCATTAGAGGGATTTGGAAGAAAATTTGGGAAGAGAGGAGGAAGAACTCGGCACAGAAATCGAGGAAGGGCTCGGAACTCGAGAAAACTTAGACAAACGGAAGCTATGGAGAAGGAGGTATGTGAAACCTAGACTTCTGATACCATGAAAGAAATAATCCCTTGATTATTTTCATTAATGAATGAGTATATATATGTCATGGCCTAAACCGGAGGGTTATGACAGGCACCCGGACCTTACTTGACGAGTACTACTAATAATATATTTAGCATATATCCGTAATTTCGCACGGCCCATGAGGCCGTCACGAGATACCCTGCTGATATAAGCAAATAGTAAATTAGAAATGAGCTATGTAAAATTCTGTAACCAAAAGGACCCAACCTATATACATAAATATACCAAGGCCGACAAGGCCATACACGACAACTATACACAGGACAACTGTCTACAAGCCTTTAAAGAGTACGTGACATCATAAGGTCGGGACAGGGCCCCACCATACCCATATGCATATCAAGAATATCGTACCACGACTAGACTGCAACTTTGGAATAAACAGAGTGCTCCAACATCAGGTGAACCAACAATCTACTAGTGCAGACCGTCGCCCTGTCTACTGAGTCTGCAGGCATGAAACGCAGCGTCCCCCGACAAAAGAGACGTCAGTACGACTGATGTACCGAGTATGTCAAGCATGAAAAATAGCGTAATATAGACATAAAAGTAACCTGAGACAAGAAAAAACCAACCAGTAGAGAATGCCTCTGAGGACCATAATATGCCTAAGTACCATGTTTGTGTAGAATGCCTCTGAGGGCCATAGTATGCATAAGTATCATGCATGTGCAGAATGCCTCTGAGGGCCATAATATGCCTAAATGCCATGCACAATGCAAATGCAATCATTCATATACATATGCATATACAACGCCATCAAGCCTCTGTGGGCATCCCATCATATCATATC
Source organism: Anisodus tanguticus (assembly GCA_034509755.1). Classification (NCBI taxonomy): domain Eukaryota; kingdom Viridiplantae; phylum Streptophyta; class Magnoliopsida; order Solanales; family Solanaceae; genus Anisodus; species Anisodus tanguticus. Next base: position 30,482,464 of record CM067544.1, on the reverse strand, counting down.
GGCTTCTGTGGGCATAATCATTATCATGTATATCTATACCAGCTGCAGGTGGTGTGCGTATATAACGGCGTATCCCTTTACTCATATCCCATACATATATATAATGCAAACATATAGAAGAGTAAATAACTCATTAGAGGTCAAGGTATGTACATGAATGTAATGCATGAATTATGTGATAATAAGACACTATAAGTTCGTCGGAGTGATGTAATATCGCTTTACCTCCGATTAACATTATGAATACTAACATATTTCTCATATACCTCAATAGGGATTTAGGAACATATTTAGACATGCTTTGACAATAGGAATGAATAACATGAACATTCTTAACCACTAAGAGTAAAATCATTTATGGGACAACCACCTTTTTATAGGGCCATATAATATAACACATATCTTTACATCTGACCTCACATGGTCCTTAAGCATCAATTATAATAATATGAAATAGAACTCACCTTATGCTTCTCTCGGAACCTCAGCGTTGGTCTGGAATAGGTAGGGATATTTGTGTTTCATCTCCTATTCTGCTTCCCATGTCATTTCTTCTACGTTCTTATTCCTCCAAAGAACTTTCACAGAGGCTACTTCTTTAGTCCTCAACTTGCGGACTTGTCGATCTAAGATAGCAATAGGAACCTCTTCATATGATAGATCCTCTGTAACTTTCACATCGTCAATTGGTACAATTCGGGAAGGGTCCCCAACACACGCTCTTAACATAGAATTATGGAAAACCGGATGAACAAACTCTAACTCCAAAGGCAAGTCCAATTCGTAAGCCACTTGGCCAATTCATCGAATTATGCGATATGGCCCAATGTACCTTGGATTGAGTTTTCCCTTTTTCCTAAATCTCATTACACCCGTCATAGGAGAAATCTTTAAGAAGACCCAATCATCTACTTGGAACTCTAGGTCCGGCCATCGCACATCTGAATACGAATTTTGATGACTCTGAGCGGTCAACAACCGTTCTTGGATAAGCTTCACATTTTCTATGGCTTGGCGCACTAGGTCAGGCCCAAATAATTCTGATTCGCCTACTTCAGACCATCCGATAAAATATCTACATTCATGTGCATGCAAAACTTCATATGGGGCCATTTTGATACTAGCATGATAATTGTTATTGTACGTAAATTCAATAATGGGTAAATGATCATCCCAACTTCCCTTGTTTTTTAGCGTCTGAATCATACGTTTGGTCTGCCCATCAATCTGAGGATGGAAAGTTGTGTAAGATTAACTTGAGTGTCCAAACTCTGTTTGAAATGGTCTCTAAAAACTAGTTATGAATTGCACACCTCGATCAGATATAATAGAAATAGGCATACCATGAAGGCGAACAATCTCCTTAATGTATAACTTTGAGTAGTCATCGGCTGTGTAGGTAGTTGTGACCTCTAGGAATTGAGTTGATTGGTCAGTCTATCAACAATCACCCAAATAGGATCAGACTTATGATAAAAGTGAGGTAAACCCGTAATGAAATCCATATTAATCATTTCCCGTTTCCACATCGGGATCTCAATGTTCTGAGTCAAACCGTCGGGCTTTTGGTGCTCTATTTTTACTTGCTGATAATTAGGACACTGAGCTAGAAACTCTGCAATGCTCCTCTTCATGTCGCTCCACAAGTAGACACCCTTGAGATCATGATACATCTTAGTAGATCCAGGATGAATGGAATATCGTGAGCAATGGACCTCCGTCATAATCTTATCTCGTACTCCTGCTACATTGGGAACATACAAATGGACCTTCCACTTGGGGGTCCCTCTTCCATTAAACTCGAAGGTTGCGGTTCTCTTTTGTTAAATATCTTTCTCGGTCTTCCCTAAAAATGGGATCTTCATCATGACGTTCCTTTTATTCCAGTATGAAGGATGACCCAACTGTATTCTGAGTCATAGGGCTATCACTATATGAATCCTCCAATTGGACTCCCACTTAGCTAATGATGCATTCCCTCAGGTCAACTTCTCTCATTCGTCCTGACATTAGTCAAGCCGCTTTAACTGGTGTGCTGAAAACTCTTTTATTTGTAGTATCTCAACCGTGAACACTTTATGGACAATGTCATTCGAATCTGAAGTGCGCATATCATCGCAGTTAACTCTTTCATACTTTCTCACTACTCGTAATTATAAACAACTTCCTTTCTTACTTCTTTTGACACTTGTTCACTCATTTTCTTACTTATTATACTCTTCTTAATTCTAAAATATTCCGATATACATACGTAATCTCAGACATTGCTCCTGATTCCAATCCTTGGCGTTACTACCCCTTAAAGGATGAGTTGTTAAATTATTTTCCCTTATTCAATACGTAGAAGATTCTGAAGAATTTGCATTACATGATGTTGGCCTACCATATCTGAACCTGTTCATTATACTTATATTCGAGTTCCTTCACTCGCCTCATGGCTAAGACTTTTTGTCAATAGCGCTTTGGGAAAAGATTTCCTTGATCTCGTTAAGCTATAAACCCATTACTTTATCTATCTCGTAGAACCTTTGGTCAGTTCAAAAATGCTCATAGACATCTATATTTGCCTGATTTATAATGTCATTATCTCTTGACATATATCTTTAATGTCTACCTTATATCCATAGGCATCATTGGCCTCTTCTCACCTGTTTAAGTGATAATCTCGAACTTTACCCATTGTTACTTCCGTTTACATACTTTCTGAGAGGTATGACTGCATATGTTATGGAATCGATGCTTCATATATTTAGATCCAATTCACGGTGTTACATGGTCCAATGAGGTCCAATGACTTGTCAAGATTTCTTATCTTATCATTATTAGATGTCCCATCGACCGAGTATTCATTCGTCTTACCTATACATTTCCATTTCAAGTTGCCTTAGGGGTCTCTTATCTCAAAGTATTTCTCATACTATCTTCATAAACATTAGAGGTTCGTCACCTTTGGCTAAATAATTCTTATTGTCCCTCATCTACCATTGGTCCTTACGCTATTTTGGAGTAATCATACCTTTGTGAAACCTGCACAACTATAATCTCATTCACCTTTATCTTTCTTATCATAATCCTTCCTTCTACTCGTCATTAAACGAAAAACATTTCTGCCCTGATACTTGATCATACCATTCCATTCATACTTATTAACTCTTTTCATATTTCTTACAACCATTCTTTGATTCTTTCATAGTTCTCGTCCTCAATTGCCCCTAACGTGCTATTGTTATCCAAAGGTTATTTAGAATTGTAACATGCCGCACAATGAAGCCGAAGACCCTACCAGTCCAATACCTATAGCATACCTTAGCTTACTAACATTGATACATGTAATTCTCAATAATACATAGTATGGCCCTTTATGCACGGACGGGAGGCTTATGTCCCCTTCCAGTACCGTGGATAACTCGATCTTTATATATGACTTGGGCTCACTATTCTGGGTACGTCACTTTATGTGATCTTCTTAAATTTACTGATGGTCACTCTTCAGACGATTTGATTGTGGCAATCCCTTCTCGTTAATGATATCCCAGGACAATTCCAAATCTATTCTAGGTAAGACGTTACAATTTAGGTCATACGTACATAACATATTCCCTCATTCTAATCAGCAAGAGTCACTGTAAAACGTGTAGATTTTCATAACCTACTAAACCTTCCCATAATGTATTCCGCTTTTCATCTGTACAACTCATAATTATTTTATCCTTACCTTTGCGCATCCACTTGGGACACTTTGGAATGTTGTGGCCATGGCTGCCACACTAAACCAACCCCTTGTACCTTTGCAACATAATCCGGCATGCGCTCGACCATACTGACTACAAGATGGTCGAGGTGGTCTCACTCGACCTTTACAACTTTGACCCTGAGATATTGGCATCTTTGAACCCTTTAAATATCGACAATCCCTTACTAATAAACTCTCTGGGTTATGAGCTCCATAACCCCTCAAGGGCTTATCTCTATCAGATGCTCTATGATGAAGCCGTGCCTAAGAGGCAACCAATTGATTCAATACGTGCACCGCTCTCCTTACATCCTTATCAGACGGAGTCGGTGGTAGGACTGATGGTACAGGAGTTTCCCTCCCCCCTCTGGTACTACTAGATTTGTCGACACCTGGGAAAATAACTTACGCATATCCTCTGACAGATCTGTCTCAATAGAAGGCATACTACTCGCATTTACACTCAAATTAAACTCAATCTCCCTACTAATAATAGCCCTATTGGAAGAAGGCATTGCTGTAATCATAAACACGATACGATTTATAGAGAGAATTCTTACAACTCAGCTCTATAGCACGATTCTAGATCAAGAAGAAAGATAACCATTATCCTAAATGCCCTGTAGCCTCATGTCTATAAGTGTGGTGCATAACACACATATAAACAAGACTCTACTAGACACGACTTGTAGACTCCCTAGGACAGACCTGCTCTGATACCAAGTTTGTTACGACCCAAACCGGAGGGTCATGACGGGTACCCCAACCTTACTTGCTGAGTACCACTAATCATATATTTAGCATATATTCGTAATTTTGCATGGCCCATGAGGTCGTCACGACATACCCTGCTGACATATGAAAATAGTAAACTGGAAAGGAGCTATGTAAAATTATGCAACCAGGAGGACCCAACTTATATACATAAATATACCAAGGTCGACAAGGCCATACACGACTATTATATACAGGACAACTGTCTACAAGCCTCTAAAGAGTACGTGACATTATAAGGTCGGGACAGGGCCCTGCCATACCCATATGTATATCAAGAATATCGTATGATGACTAGACTACAACTTTGGAATAAATAGAGTGCTCCAACATTAGCTGAACCAGCAACCTACTAGTGCGGACCGTCGCCCTATTTACCTGAGCTGTGGGCATGAAACGTAGCGTCCCCCGACAAAAGAGATGTCAATACGACTTATGTACCAAGTATGTCAAGCATGAAGAATAGCATAATATAGACATAAAAGTAACCTAAGACAAGAAACAACCAACCAGTAGAGAATTCCTCTGAGGGCCATAATATGCCTAAGTACCATGTCTGTGTAGAATGCCTCTGAAGGCCATATTATGCATAAGTATCATGCATGTGCAGAATGACTATGAGGGCCATAATATGCCTAAATGTCATGCATAATGCAAATGCGTTCATTCATATACATATGTGTATATAACGTCATCAAGCCTCTGTGGGCATCCCATCATATCATATCGACCTCTGTGGGCATAATCATTATCGTGTATATTTGTACCAGCTGCAGGTGGTGTGCGTATATAATGCCGTATCCCTTTTCCCATAATAATAAGTTCATCGGAGTGATGTAATATCGCTTTACCTCCGATTAACATTATGAATACTAACATATTTTCCATATACCTCAATAGGAATTTAGGAACATATTTAGACATGCTTTGACAATAGGAATGAATAACATGAACATTCTTAACCACTAAGAGTAGAATCATTTATAGGACAATATTATGTTTATGTTTCGTACTTAGAACATGCCAAAAGAAGAAATAATTTACCTTAATATACCTTTTAACCGAACCTTCAACGATGATAAAATCACATAATCAATGTGGACATAATCTCTTATGTCGTTGTTTGTATTTTTGCCTGAACCGTAGAACTTGTATCACTTCTTCATAATACAATTCTTGAGAATACAATTCTCTATCTATAAAATATGGAAACACAAAGTGATGCATATATATTTGTTGCTGTCATCTTATATTGTTAAAATAATAAATCACTTTAGTTAGATCAAGATTAAACTCCACATAGTGGACCGTGGGTCCCCCTAAAATGATTACCCTTAATAAAGAACTTATCTTTAAATGATGCCAGCTACGTTCCCAAGCTTAGTCACATATTTCTTGCTGTGACACGTAGATGATATCAATCTAATAACTATCCACTAATTTATTTATTCATATCCCACTAAAATACAATGATTAATCAATCATCCACATAATTAATTCCTTGATCTCAATTCATTTAAATATTGATCAATTTAACAAATTTTATATACTCTTTATCATAATCATGTGATCCAATACTTGTCCATAGCCTCATTTTCCACACATAAAGAATTATTTCCAATCATCACCGTCACACTTTTCTGTCTTAAGTCATTTCCGGACTTCCTCCTTTTATACACGGAGCTCTTGATTTGTGTACGTGAATATGACGTAAATCCTTCAAGGATCGGGTCTACTTACATACGTCTAGCGATTCAAATCATGGCCCGGAAGTACGGGATGTTACAATATACAATTTACAATTTTCATAATAGGAAAATTATATTCCTATTCTACTCCTAAAACCTTATTCTACTTGTACAATAATTCTACAATTATGGTAAGTATACAATGCTAATTAAATACAAACTAAAGTTACTAAAATATGCTCCATAAACCGTGATATACACAGATGTATATGCCGTGTATATCACGGCCAAAACTATCCAGAATACTCATGATATACAGTGTTGTATATGTCGTGCATATCACGGTAGATTCTGTCAGTTTTTCACCGCCGCAATAGTCAACCTAAGACACAAATGACCCAAGAAAAAAGAAAAAGGTTGGAATCAAACTTAAGTAAGCACTCAACGGGGGAAATTCTGAATTTGGTGCAACTTACCAAGCATATGCAGCAGTGCTCCTTGTTCTCAAGACATGTTGACTTGGCGGACTCGTACTTATGCAGCTTAATCCTTGAATAAAAAAATCTACTTCCAATCCAGCATTAACTTTTTTCATACAGTCGATAAGTTCCAATAAGACCTACAAGATAAAACACTATGTGACAGGATATCATCCATATAAAGAAAGACTCAAGTATGCTGTATCAAACACTAAATTATTGTGTTTACAAAGCATTATCTCAGATATTTTATACTCAATTTCAAGTCCAAGTTCCTGGTAGGCTGCCTGAAATTCCTGGATTTGGGATGACATACTACCAACCATGCTTTCAGTCGTGCTTCCATTGAAGTTGAGTTGTCAACATTAGATTTATAGCTCTCCGTCTGAGGATTGACCCCAAATTTATTAATGCATAGATGGCTAATTAATATAGAACAACCTTAGTAAAGTGAAGAAACTTAACTGGAATCATGGTTTGTGTAGATGAGTTGACACATCTGCCATTCTTTCTCCACTACCAGCATTAGTAGAAAAGGGAGCACAATAACTATGTCCAAGTTTCTTGTAGGCTGCCTGCAGTTCCTGGATTTGGGACATGATACTATCAACCATACTCATAGTCGTGCTTCCATCTCTTGGCACATTAGCAGTAGAAGTAGTACCAGCATTAAGAGTTCCATTGAAAGTTGAGTTGTCAGCATTAGATTTGTAGCTCTGCATCTGAGGTGCAATGGAAAATGATTTGTTGTCTGTTAGAATGATTGTTTGAAATCCTTTTTACCAATGGAAGAAAGTAGCTTCTGAAGAACTTCAATTTCTTTCACTGTTTTTTTTGGAAGCATGTAAGAGAAGATCTTGAGAATTTCATCTCAACAGAATTCTGAAAGTTTTTTCCTGACCAGAAAATATACCATGAAATACAGGAGATATGTCAAAGTACACATGCAGAGAATGCTGCCCTTTTCCAATGAAAAAACCAAAGTGTATTGAAAGCACAGGTGCATAGACTAAGAAAAAAGAGGGAAGAAAATCCACAAGACACGAGCAACAGTGATTTGCACAAATAAAGCACACATCTGTGACACAATAAGAGTTAGGAGGAGGAGGTAACATTGATGAAAACCGCCAGTACATTACATCATGGGGAAACTACCTCATCAGAAGACATCTAAGTTAAAAAACAAAGATAGATATATTAATATTTACAACTAACATGCACACCAAGGTCAGTATTAAACGAACCCAGGCAACCGTTAAATCCTTTTGGGTGTGGGAGGAGGGGAAGGTAATGAAACAAAATCTTCTGTGGGAGTGGTTCTTTCTGGGTTTTTTTAGATACGGGAATGATAAATCAAAAACACAGTTTGAAAGTATTATACTAGCCCAAGCCAAAGTCCAAACACCTAGAGGTGGCAGAAATGAAGAGTGAGAAAAAAAGTAAACTTAGCTATTTGGCTATACAAGGTAATGTTGCAAAAGAACTAGTGTGTAAGCCATAGGTGTTTGGTATTAGAAAATAGATTCTATACTCGCCCACATTCACAAAACTAGTTAAGAAGTATCAGGAGAACTTCAATTCTTTTACTAAACATGCAATAGCCGGGAACTCATTATTTTCCACTATTTCACGGGAAAAGTCAATATTTCATAATTTAATAGTAAAGCTGTAACACCCAATATTTTCGAGCGATAGTTTGAGCAGCTAGACGTATAAAAGTATGGGTTACAACAATTGCAGGAAACGGGAAGTAAGTAAATATTATAAATTGCTAGAAAGGATAAACTAAAGATTACAACAAACTGGAATCAAGAACGATACAACATCCTTGTGATTTGCTGAGTCGAGTGATGACACTCTGTCTTTAAGACAAGATTGCCCCGTAGATATCCTTTTACGGTGTCGGGCAATAGTCTCCCAAGATACAACAACGACTTAACAAATGAGCAAAGGAAACTCAAGTGTTACTCTTGAAGAACTTTGAATATAGAAGACTTGCTAGAGAGGAAGAAGAAGATTTCAGAAAAATATCTTAAGTGTTGAACAATTGAGCCAAAGGCCTCAATTTATAGTGTAATGAGATGACCCCTCAACTAGCCAACTAATGACCTTCAATAGCCATGTAATGACACTTATTGAGGGGTTACATTCAACCAAATAATGGCTGAATTCATGTGCCAAATAATGGAAATTCAATGCTCCAAAATCAGCCCAAAAGTCAAAACTTTCCATCTTTCCGTCGCAGCATTCTACATCCGAAGCGTCGTGGCTCTGCGAATTAGCGTCGTGACTCCAGTGGCTGAACACCCAATTAGCGTCGCGGCATTGCCTGGGAGGCACTGCGGCGCTCTGGTGCCTCAGCTCTGACGGGCTGCGTCGTGGCCCTTCGCGGCTCCGCAACGATTTCTGACTCGTTTCATTTTACACTTCGCACATTTCTTCCTTCATTTACCAACGTGGAATACTTGTCATTTGGCCAATAACCGTCCATCATTCTATGTCTCAAATGTTTCACTTACGTACCAATATCTATTTCACTAATGAAATTCTCAATACTTGGCACTACGTGTGCACGTGTGTGAAACGAAGTTTCTGACGTGCGGGCCCCCAATTGTTCGAGTCTTAAATAATGGAATAAACTTAATTCCACATTAGTAAATTTCCAACAATCGCTCTTGAAAGAGATTTTGGCGCACTCACATGGTGCCTTTTCCATCAATCTTTCAGTGGATCGATATTGCATCTGGATAGGTAGCTTTCGCTTTAAACCTTCCATAGTTGAATACCATCGGACTTACTTATTGCGCGGTGAATGTGATGTATTGAACCGCCAGTGTTTAGTGTAAGCCAAGTCAACGGTACCAACACAACAACTTTCCTTATTCTGTTCTTCGTAATGTTTTGTCCGTTGTGGCTGTGGACACTTTTTGGATTCTTATGTGTATTCATTTGAGGTGGCCTGTCCTCGCATTTAAATAGGTGGTCTCCTACAAGGTATCCTGCTATACCCCACTGTACAAGTGTTAGGAACCATTAAAAGTTTCCTCAAACCTAACCTCAATCATTGAGGATCATTAAAGGTTTTGAAAACTTAACATTTACCCACACTGCAGACGTCACTTAATGTCTATCGCGGGAACGGCTTTGGATTAACGTTTCTTTACAGAAATTACTATCTGTAGTGCTCATGCTTCCACCGAAGTGCTCAACTGAACCTTTACAACTTAGTTTTCCCATTGAACCTAATTCCTAGGATCTCCAGTCAGTAAGGTTGAGTTACCGCCGTATTGGTCCTTATAGCTTAACAAGCAGAATATCTGATCTTTGGGTAAGACCTCTGTCAGCGGGTCCGCTATATTATCCTTTGATTTTATGTAATCTAATGGATATTATACCCATGGGGATTAGCTGTCTAATGGTCTTATGCCTCCATCGAATATGACGAGACTTGCCGTTATACATATAGCTCTGTGCTCTTCCTAGAGCTGACTGACTGTCGCAGTGGATCATTACAAAAGGTACGAGTTTGTCCCAACAAGGGAATCCTCTAAGAAGTCGTGAAGCCACTCAGCTTCTCCTCCTGCTTTGTCTAAAGCGATAAACTCCGATTCTATCATGGATCGGGCGATGCAAGTTTGCTTAGGGCATTTCCAAGACACAGCCCCACCACCAATTGTAAATATATACCCACTGGTGGACTTGGTGTTCTCTATATAAGATATCCAGTTTGCATCATTGTACCCCTCTAGTACAGCTGGATATCTCAAATAATGGAACCCGTAAGTTAGCGTGTATTTCAGGTATCATAGTACCCGATTCAACGCCTTCCAATGATCATTACTCGGATTAAGGGTAAACCTAGCCAACTTGTTGACTGCATAAGAAATATCAAGTCGGGTGCAGTTTGTTATGTACATCAAACGCCTAATCACCTGTGCAAATTGCTCTTGGCATACGGGTGCACCGCAATTTTTATCAAGCTTTTGATTTCTATCCATTGGTGACTTCATAGGCGAACTGTCAAACATCTCAAACTTTCTCAACACATCCTCGATGTAGTGAGACTGAGATAAGACCAGTCCATCAAACGTCTTAGAGATCTTTATCCCTAAGATGACATATGTGATACACATATCCTTCATGTCGAAGCATTGTTTCATCATGTTCTTAATCTCTAGGATCAAGCTAGGACTGCTCCCTATAATCAACATATCATCTATGTACAGGCATATCATGTAACATCCCATACTTTCGGGTCACAGTTTGAATCGCTAGGCGTGTGTAAATAGACCTGAGCGTTGGGAAAAATTTATGTTATAATTACGTATGCTAATAAAGAGTATAGCATATAAAAGGATAAACCCCCGAAATAATTGTGAACGTAACAAGTATGACGACGGGGATCGGAAATAAATTTGGTGTGTGCATAAAAAGGTGATGGACTAGTCTCATATCACAAAATTATGACATTGAGTATGTGAAGGTCTTATAAGTTATTAAGATTTAAGCGAGTTGGGATTACGAGATTAATTGTGTGTATAATTGATTAATTGTGGGATTAATTTTATGGAGGGGATAACGTTTAGTGGGAGTTATGCACGTGTAATCTCCAAATGTTTTACCTAATGACTAAGACTAAGATATAAAATGGTGGCAGCAATTAGAAGGGTTTAAATTGGCTAGCGGGGGACATCATAATGAAAAATCATTCTCATTTGGGAGTATATCTTGATTGTGGACGATCAGCCAACTTTTAACATTTCATTTGTGAAGTATTTCGATTTGTTTTGGGTTAGAAAGTAGACAGTATACATAGCCTAACATTCTAAACTCCTAACATTTCATTCTAGTAAACATTTTAACGCTTTGGAGGTAATGCAAAAGTGAATGTGACCAGTATGTAATCTGTGGGTCAGAACAAATTGTTCCAGCAAACAATCATTAAAGTGGCGGGTTCCGTTGTTATTAAGGTATGTTAAGACAAATTATTTCTTCTTTTGGCATGTTCCACATAATGAAATATAACCGTGATATTGCTCCATAATTTATTCTACTCCTAGTAGTTAAGAATATTCATGTTATTGATTCCTATGCTAAAAGCATGTTTAAATATGTTTCTAAGACCTTATTGAGGCATATGGAAAAGATGTTAATATACAGTGTTAACCAAAGGTACAAGGAGATTATGTCACTTAGGATATTTTAATGTTATTCATGCATTTTCATTTGCATTGCATTCATATATTACCCTGGACTACTTGTGCTATGCACACTACTATATGGTAAATATTTTATATATATGTATGGAGAATGGGAAAAGGGAAATGCGTTATATACGCACACCACCTGTAGCTGGTACAGACTATCACAAAAGAGTCCGAAGAGGCTAATATGATGTGATGCCCTTGTGTGGCGATATAACCTGATGCCCATAGAGGCGGTTATAGAAGGATTCATGTATAGACATTAGTATACCGCATTTGCATTATGCATACCTTCATTAATCATTACATGGTATGGTGCCCGCAGAGGCTGTTATGGTAAGGAAGATGTCCGATGAGGCCGATGTAAAAGTATACTGCATTGTGCATAACATTTAGGCATATGTATTAGGGCCCTCAGAGGTATTTACTACCGGTCAGTTTTTTCTGTTTCAGTTGTTGTTGCATCCCTATTATACTATTGTTCGTGCCTGACATACTCAGTACATCAGTCGTACTGACATCCCTTTTGTCGGGGGACACTGAGTTCATGCCCGCAGATTCAGTTAAATAATGTGATGATTCATGCTAGTAGGTTGCTGGTTCAGCTGATGTTGGAGCACTCTATTTGTTTCAAAGTTACAGTTAGTCATGGTATAGTATTTTTGCCTCTGCTTATGGGTATGGCGGGGTCATGTCCCATCCTTGTGATGTCATGTATTCCTTAGAGGCTTGTAGACGGGTGTCTTGTGGTTAGTTGTCATGTGTGGCCTTGTCGGCTTTAGTATGGGTATGTATGTATGAAAATTGGATTTCTGGTTAAGATTTTCTATAATTTTTTTCGGCTTAGTCCGTATTCAGTTGTGATTAGAAGTTGGTTGTTCGATTAGCGGTACTCTGTGGGTGGGATCTGGGTCCCCGTCGCAGCCCTCCAGTTTGGGTCGTGACATATCATGACGAACGAGTCAGAGTTACCTTTCGTGTAGACACATTTGTCACATTCATTAATGGAGAAACCTTTCGATAGTAGAGTACTATCAAATTTTTCGTGCCATTGGTTCTGGGCATATTTCAACCCGTACAGAGATTTGACAAGTCGACAGACTTTCTTCTCTTGCCCTGGAATCACATACCCCTCGGATTGTTCCATATAGATTTCTTCTTCCAAATCACCATTTAGGAAGGCCGTATTGACATCCATTTGATGTATCTCAAGGTCATGCAACGTTGCAATCACAATGAATACTCGTATGACATTATCCTAGACACCGGGGAGTACGTGTCAAAATAGTCAAGGCCTTTATTCTGCCGATATCCCTTGACTACCAACTTGGCCTTGTAATTATCTATAGACCCATCTGATTTATACTTTCGTTTGGGTATCCATTTACAACCTAACGGTTTATTTCCCGGAGGAAGATCAACCAACTCCCAAGTATGGTTATGCAGGATAGAGTCTATTTGACTCTCAATAGCTTCTTTCCAGAGCGGTGCCTCTGGAGTTGACAATGCTTCAGCAATTGTCCTTGGTTCGTCATCAACCATATAAGCTACAAAGTCAGGACCGAATGATGTATTCTTCCTGGCCCTTTTACTTCGCCTCAGTTCCATCTCTGGAGTCTCCAAGTTCTGAGAATCTGGAACACTAGATTCCGGATATTCAGCCACTTCAAAGTCTACTAGATCTGAACCATCTAGATCCGGGCAGTCAATAACTCATTGTTCCTGAAAGCTTTGTTCATAACTTCATTTGCGAGAGGTTATGTCTTTTTCCTTTCTAGGAAAAGTATCCTCAAAGAATTGAGCATTCATTGATTCCATAATTATACCCCCGTGGCTATCTAGAATATCTGACTTATGCACTAAGAAGCGATAAGCACTATTGTTATTTGCATATCCGATGAAAATACAATCTACAGTCTTAGGCCCAATCTTGACCTGCTTTGGCTTGGGCACTTTAACCTTAGTCAAACAACCCCACACCTTTAAATATTTATAGGTGGGTTTCCTTCCCTTCCATGATGCATATAGAGTTTTGTCCTTACCCTTATGTGGGACTCTGTTAAGAATCGTATTGGCGGTAAGGACGGCTTCTCCTCACATATTTTGGCGAAGACCGGAATTGATGAGCAAGGCATTAATCATTTCCTTCAATGTGCGATTCTTGCGTTCAGCAACACCATTCGACTGAGGTGAGTATGGAGCCGTCTTTTGATGAACAATGCCCGTTTCAGCACAATATTCCTCAAATGGCGCTACATATTCTCCCTCTATCGCTACGAATGGATTTGATCCGCATGCTTAGTTGGTTCGCAACTTCTGATTTGTATCGTCGAAACGCTTCAAAGGCTTCATCCTTACGTTTTAACAAGTAAAGGTAACAATACGTTGTGTTATCATCAATGAATGTCACAAAGTACTTGTTCCCCCCTCTAGTTTGTGCAAACTTCAAATCACATATATCTGTGTGAATAAGTTCTAGAGGAGCGGTATTCCTTTTAACGGATCAAAAAGGAATCTTTATGAGTTTTGCCTCTACGCACACCTCACACTTATGTTGAGGGTTTACGTTGATAGACGACAACATCTCCAACTTTACTAACCTTTGGATGGACTTATAGTTAACATGTCATAATCTATGATGCCATAAATTAGAGGACTCAAGAAAGTAAGAAGAAACTTCAATATTTTTGCCGACGAGAACTCCTCAATCATGTCGTCAAGAAGCGTGTCTTTGACGACGTTAACCTGTGCCTTGCCTTTGGCCTTGGCCTTCTCTTGTTGTGCAGTCTTGAGCTTGCGGCAGCCCTTGATCATGTGACCAGGTTTCCCACAGTGGTGGCAGTTCCCCTTGAACTTCTCCGCCGCCTGGGTCTTGCCGTCTTTCTGGAACTTGCGCTTCTTGCTTGGGTTCCCTTTGGCCTCAGCCAGATTTGTCTTTGCCTCAGCGGGTTGTTTTCCCCTAGGAAAGGCCTTCTTATTATCTTCATGAATCTGGAGTTTGATAATAAGTTCCTCAAAGGTCATTTCCTTTGTCTTGAGTTTTAAGTAACTCATTCCACGAGGGAGGTAACTTCTCAATCAGTGATGCAACCAAAAACTGCTCATTTGGTTTCATACCTTCCAAATCCAGGTTTTCCCATAAATCTTAGGCGGTGCCTACGGCGCAATACACCGTGTATAGTGGGTATGACAGACAGTTCAGAATATTGTTCTTACACATGAAGTTACTATGACTCTAAACATCAAGAACCATCTTCATGCCATTGACGACATGGATACCTTGTCCCCCTCCAGCCGTTTCATTAGGCTGAGAGTCCACTTCATCTCCAACTTGTGGAGGATCTTCTGTTAGGAAATGAGTCATTCCCATAACAATCAGATACAACAACATCTACTACTTCCATCACTTGAACTTGGAGCCCATAAACTTCTCTGGGCGTTCATTATGGAAACCGGAGGGTGGAGGAACATTAACATTCCCTTGAGCAACTGGAAAGGCATTGGGTGTGCCTTGAGCAGTGGGGAAGGCAGAGGAGTTGCCTTGAGTAGTAGCAGCAGTAGAATCAGAAGCGAGTTATTCTTTTCTAGTCATCTTTCTAAGCACTTACAACAATCTTGTCTTAAAATTATGGGTTACAACAATTGTAGGAAATGGGAAGTAAGTAAATATTACAAATTGCTAGAAATGATAAACTAAAGATTACAACAAACGGGAATCAAGAACGATATAAACTCCTTGTGATTTGTTGAGTCGAGTGATGGCACTCTGTCTTTAAGACAAGATTGCCCCGTATATATCCTTTTACGGTGTCGGGCAATAGTCTCCCAAGATACAACAACGACTTAACAAATGAGCAAAGGAAACTCAAGTGTTACTCTTGAAGAACTTTGAATATAGAAGACTTGCTAGAGAGGAAGAAGAAGATTTCAGAAAAATATCTTAAGTGTTGAATAATTGAGCCAAAGGCCTCAATTTATAGTGTAATGAGATGACCCCTCAACTAACCAACTAATGGCCTTCAATAGCCATGTAATGACAGTTATTGGGGGGTTACATTCAGCCAAATAGTGGCTGAATTCATGTGCCAAATAATGGAGATTCAATGCTCCAAAACCAGCCCAAAAGTCAGAACTTTCCATCTTCCCGTCGCAGCGTTCTGCCTCTGAAGCGCCGCGGCTCTGCGAATTAGCACTACGGCTCCAGTGGCTGAACACCCAATTAGCACTGTGGCGCTGCCTGGGAGATACCGTGACACTCCGGTGCCTCGGCTCTAACGGGGTTGCACCGCGGCCCTTTGCGGCTCCGCGGTGATTTCTGACTCGTTTCATCTTACACTTCGCACACTTCTTCCTTCATTTACCAATGTGGAATATTGTCATTTGGACAATAACCGTCCATCATTCTATGTCTCAAACATTTCACTAACGTACCAATATCTCTTTCACTAATGAAATTTGCGATACTTGGCACTACGTGTGCACGTGTGTTGAAACGAAGTTTCCGATGTGCGGGGCCCCAATTGTTCGAGTCATAAATAATGAGATAAACTTAATTCCACATTAGTAAATTTCCAACAGAAAGTAGACCCGAGCCCGAAGAATTTTGGTCATATTCAAGCATGTAAATAAAGGGCTCGTCGTATAAGAAGATGAAGTCTCGAAATGATTCAGACTTAAAAGTGCGATGACGGTGAGTCGAAATAATATTTTGTGTGTGCCAAAAGAGGTTACGAACTGGTATCGTATTTCATGATCATGATAAGGAGTATATGAGGTGTGTCAAAATGATCTATTATTTAAGTGAATTAAGATCAAGAATTAATTGTGTAATGGAGTAAATGTTGAATTAGTGAAAGACATGGAGATAATTAGTGATTATATGGATAAGCGATATGTGTTCAAAATGGCACATGGTCGATGGAGTATTTAATTTTGATAAAGTTTATGTGTACACCTTTTCACGTCAAGCCTTGGAAAAAGATCAACATATGACTCATACCATTGAGATAAGAATTGATTTTAGCATATATGGAATAAGTGGCGGACCCCAATTCCACAATGAATTAGAAGCTCTTACTTCCCACATGAATTAGACCACTTTCACATGGAAACGTGGCAGCAAGATAAAAGACATTCTCAATTTAGATAAACATTCTTTCTTAACAAAAAGGTGTCAAAACGTTATTTAGTTAGTAGAGCAGCAACATTGTCATCATTTAGAGAAGATGTATTTCTTTTCATCTTATTTAGAGCAATTTCAATATGAAGAAGTTTGCAACAACGTATTCATGTTAGCAAATTCTCGTAGGTTGAAGCAAAATGAGAAGAACGATATAGAGGTTATGTCCACCTCGATTTTCTCTGGATTATAGCAAATTGACGATTTCTTAATAATTAATTAAATTGGCGGGACGCCATGAAGGAGGCAGTCAAGGTTTGAATCATTATCTACGACCTTATACGAGCTCATACGGACAACTAAGATTAACGCGTTCTGGACAGGCTGATTTTCGTTGTAGTTATTGAAGGGTTAATATCAAAGGTATGTTAAGGCTAACTCTTCCTTATTTTGGCATGCTCCATGTAACGAAATGTAAATGTAATACTGTCTCATAAATGATTCTATTCTTAGTAGTTAAGGATTTTCATGTTATTCATTCCTATTTTCAAAGCATGTCTAAATATGTTCCTAAATCTCTATTGAGGTATATGGGAAAGATGTTAATATTCATAATGTTAATTGGAGGTGAAGCGACATTACGTCACTCCGATAAACTCAGAGTGTCTTAGTATCATTCATGCATTGTATTCATGTATATACCATGACCTCAAAGGCGTTATATACACGACTATATGGTATGTATTATATATATGTATGGGGTATGAGAAAAGAGATACGGCGTTATATACGCACCACCACCTGATCAACTGGTATATGATGATGATTATGCCCACAGAGGCCTGTATGATATGATGGAATGCCCACAGAGTCTTGATGGCGTTATATATACATATGTATATGTATGATCGCATTGTGCATGATACATAGGAATATTATGGTCCTCGGAGGCATTCTGCACAGGTAAGACACTTAGGCATATTATGGCCCTCAAAGGCATTCTTCACTGGTTGGTTGTTTCTTGTCTCACGTTACTTTTAGCTCTCTATTATGTTATTCTTCATGCCTGACATACTCGGTACATCAGTCGTACAGACGTCCCTTTTGTCGGGGGACGCTGCGTTTCATGCTCGTAGGCTCAGGTAGACAGTGTGATGGTCCGCACTAGTAGGTTGCTAGTTCAGCTTATATTATAGCACTCTACTTATTCTAGAGTTGTAGTCTCGTCGTGGTATAATATTTTTTATATGCATAGGGGTATGGCGGGGCCCTGTCCCGACCTTATGATGTCACGTACTCTTTATAGGCTTGTAGACAGTTGTCTTGTGTATACAAGTCGTATATGGCCTTGCCGGCCTTAGTATGTATATGTACATAGGTTGGGTTTTTCTGGTTGCATGATTTTACATAGCTCTTTTACATTTTATTATTTCTATGTGTCAGCAGGTTACCTCATGGCGGCCCTCGTGGCCCATGCTTAATTACGGTTAAGTGGTAAATATATTATTAGTGGTGCTTGGCAAGTAAGGTCTGGGTGCCCGTCATGGCCCTCCGATTTGAGTAGTGACAAACTTGGTATCTGAGCAGGTTTGTCCTAGGGAGTCTACAAGTCGTGTCTAGTAGAGTCTTATTTATGGGTGTGTTGTGCACCGCACTTATAGATATGAGGCTACAAAGCATTTAGGATGATGGTTACCTTCCTTCTTGATATAGAATCGTGTTATAGAGCTGAATTGTAAGAATTCTCTTAGTAAACCTTATCGTGTTTATGATTACAGCATTGCCTTCTTCCAGTAGGGCTATGATTAGCAGGGAGATTGAGGTTGGATTGAATGTAAATGCGAGTAATATGCTCTCAATTAAGACAAATCTGTCATAGGATATGAGTAAGTTGCTTTCCCATGTGTCGACGAATCTAGTAGTACTAGAGGAGTTGAGGGAAGCTCATGTACCATCAGTCTTACTACTGGCTCCGTCAGATAAGGATGTAAGGAGAGCGGTGCAGGTATTGAATCAATTGGTTGCCTCCCAAGCACGACTTCATCCTAGAGTATCTGATAGAGATAGGCCCTTGAGAGGTCAGACAGCTTAACCTAGGGAGTTTATTAGTCAGGGATCGTCGATATTTAAAGGGTTCAAAGATGCCAATATCTCAAGATCAAAGTTGTAAAGGTCGAGTGAGACCGCCCGATCATTTTGTAGTCAGTATGGTCGAGCGCATGTCAGATTATGCCACAAAGGTACATGGGGTTGGTTTAGTGTGGCAGCTATGGCCACCACATTCCGAACTGTTCCAAGTTGATGCGCAAAGGTAAGGATAATATGATTATAAGTTGTACAGATAAAAAGAAGACGACATCATTGGAAGGTTTAGTAGGTTATGAAAATCTACACGTTTTACAGTAACTCTTGCTGATTAGAATGAGGGGGAATGGGGAATATGTTATGTACGTGCGACCTAAATTGTAATGTCTTACCTAGAATAGATTGGGAATAGTCCCAAGGTATCATTAACAAGAATGGATTGCCGCAATCGAATCTTCTGAAGAGTGGCCATCAGTAAATTTAAAAAGATCACGTAAAGTGATGTACCCAGAATAGTGAACCCAAGTCATATATAAGGATTGAGTTATCCACGGTAGTGGAAGGGGACAGTAAGAACTCTTCGACCAAAGGTGACGAACCTCTGATGTTCAAAAAGATAGTATGAGAAATACTTTGGGATAAGAGACCCCCATGACAACTTAAAATGGAAATGTAAAGGTAAGATGAATAAGCACTCGGTCGATAGGAGATCTAATAATGATAAGACAAGAAAGCTTGACAAGTCATTGGATCATGTGACACCATGAATTGGATCTAAATATACGAAGCATCGGTTCCACAACATATGTAGTCATACCTCTCAGAAAGTATGTAAACGGAAGTAATAGTGAGTAAAGCTCGAGATTAACACTTAAACATGTGAAAATGGACCAATGACGCCTAAGGATACAAGGTAGACATTAAAGATATATGTCAAGGGATAATGACATTATAATGAAGATAAAATGTCAGGTAAATACAGATGTCTATGAGCATTTTTGAACTTACCAAAGGTTCTACTAGATAGATAAGGTAATGGGTGTACAGCTTAACGAGATCAAGGAAATCTTTTTCCAAAGCGCCATTAACTGAAAGTCTTAGCCATGAGGCAAGTGAAAGAATTTGAATCTAAGTATAATGACCAGGTTTGGATATAGTAGGCCAACGTCATGTAATGCAAATTCTTTAGAATCTTCCACGTACTAATGAGGGAATAAGTTAACAACTCATCCTTTAAGGGGTAGTAACACCAAGGATTGGAATCAGGAGCAATGTTTGAGATTACATATGTATACCAGAATAATTAGAATTAAGAAGAGTACGACAAGTAAGAAAATGAGTGAACAAGTGTCAAAAGAAGTAAATAAAGGAAGTTGTTTATAATTATGAGTAGTGGGAAAGTACGAAAAAAAAAGATTCATTTCAGACCATGAATGAGAGTTAACTGCGATGATACACGCACTTCAGATTTGATGACATTGTCCATAAAGTGTTCACAATTGAGATACTACAAATATAAGAGTTTTCAGCACACTAGTTAGTAAACAAAGATAAGTTGACAATAGAATCATTCACCCACAAATGACTTGACTAATGTGAGCACTAAGGAGAGAAGTTGACCTGAGGGAACGCATCAGTTAGCTAAGTGAGAGTTCGATTGGAGGATTTAAATAGTGATAGTCCTATGACTTAGAATACAGCAGGTACATCCCTCATACTGGAAAAAATAAACGTCATGATGATGTTCATATTTTTAGAGAAGATCGGGAAGGATATTTAACAAAGAGAACCGCAACCTTTGAGTATAATGGGAGAGGGACCCTCAGGTGGAAGGTCCATTGGTGTATTCCCAATGTAGCAGGATTACGAAAAGATTATGACGGAGGTCCATTGCTCACGATATTCCATTCATCCTGGATCTACTAAGATGTATCATAATCTCCAAGGTATGTATTGGTGGAACGACATGAAGAGGAACATTGCGAAGTTTCAGTGTCTTAATTGTCAACAAGTAAAAGTAGAGCACCAAAAGCCCGGCGGCTTGACTCAGAACATTGAGATCCAGAAGTGGAAATAGGAAATGATTAATATGGATTTCATTACGGGTTTACCTCGCTCTTATCATAAGTTTGATTCTATTTGGGTGATTGTTGATAGACTGACTAAATCAACTCAATTACTAGCGGTCAAAACTACCTACACAGTTGAGGATTATGAAAAGTTGTACGTTAAGGAGATTGTTCGCCTTCTGGTATGCATATTTCTATTATATCTGACCGATGTGCGCAGTTCACAACTAATTTCTGGAGATTATTTCAAAAAGGGTTTGGTCACTCAAGTTAATCTTAGCACAACTTTCCACCCTCAAACAGACGGGCATGCCGAGCGTACGATTCAAACGCTCGAATACCTGCTATGAGTAATGGACTTCAAGGGAAGTAGAGATAATCATCTACCCCTTATTGAATTTGCGTACAATAATAGTTATCATGCTAGCATTAAACTAGCTCCATACGAGTCTTTGTATGGACGAAAATGTAAATCTCCTATCGGACGGGTCGAAGTAGGTGAATCAAAATTATCTAGGCCTGACCTAGTGCACCAAGCCATAGCGAATGTGAATCTTATCCCAAGAACGGTTGTTAACCGCTCATAGTCGTCAGAAGTCGTATTCAGATGTGTGGCGGTAGGACTTGGAGTTCCAAGTAGATGATTGGGT
This sequence comes from Anisodus tanguticus, assembly GCA_034509755.1. Lineage (NCBI taxonomy): Eukaryota > Viridiplantae > Streptophyta > Magnoliopsida > Solanales > Solanaceae > Anisodus > Anisodus tanguticus. Next base: position 30,460,663 of record CM067544.1, on the reverse strand, counting down.
CTTCTTGAAGATTTCTCCTATGAAGGGTGTAATGAGATTTGGGAAAAAAGAGAAAACTCAATCCAATGTATATTGGGCCATATCGCATAATTCGATGAATCGGCCAAGTGGATTATCAATTGGACTTGCCTTCAAAGTCAGAGTTTGTTCATCCGGTTTTCCATGTTTCTATGTTAAGAGTGTGTGTTGGGAATCCTTCCCAAATTTTGCCAATTGACGATGTGATGTTACATAGGACTTATCATATGAAGAGGTTTCTAGTGTTATCTTAGATCGTCAAGTCCGAAAGTCGATGACTAAGGAAGTAGCCCCCGTGAAAGTTCTATGGCATAATAAGAATGTAGGAGAGATGACATGGGAGGCGGAAGAGGAGATGAAGCACAAATATCCTTAACCAACTTATTAATTGTTATAAGGGAACGAATGATATTCTAGTAGCAATAGGCTGAGATTGTAAAGAAGAGACCAGAGTAGAAGTAACAGGACCACAACATTGTTCTAGCAAGCTAATAAGATATGAGATTTCACCGATGGATGGTTAATACGTGATTCGAACCCTTGTGGCCTTGTATTCAGAAACCCCGGACTCACCTTATGTTGAGTACATGGTTGGGGGTAGGTTAGAATGTGTTGTTTAACTCTTTACGGGAGAACTATAATAATATTTTTATGTAATCGCAACAGAGACAAAGACAGCCGGCAATCCAGACGAAGAGCCTAGAGGTAACTGGAGTGGCTGGTTCAAGGTAAGTAAAGGATTAAGGGGATATGAAATGACAAGAGATAAATTTTGCATTGAGAACCAAGAAGGAGCTCGATTTATAGATATTAAATGAGACTAGGATGAATTACCTAGGCTTAAATCAAAAGAATCGAATATCAGTACGGAAGTAGAAGCCATTGGTTGGTCCATAGGTAAAAGGCGTTTTTATGAGGACAAGTGTGATCATGAGAAATCTAGACGTGGAAACCCCAATATTCGAGGATGAATGTTTCTAAGGGGGAAATCATGAAACACCCTATACTTTCGGGCGATGGTTTGATCAGCTAGACTTATGAAAGTAGATCCGACCCCGGAGAATTTTGGTCATATTCAAACATGTAAATAAAGGGCTCGTCGTACAAGAAGATGAAGTCCCAAAATGATTCAGACTTAAAAGTGCTATGACGGTGAGTAGAAATAATATTTTGTGTGTGCCTAAAGAGGTTACGAACTGGTATCGTATTTCATGATCATGATAAGGAGTATATGAGGTGTGTCAAAATGATCTACTATTTAAGTGAATTAAGATCAAGAATTAATTGTATGTAATTGAGTAAATGTTGAATTAGTGGAAGACATGGAGATAATTAGTGATTATATGGATAAGCGATATGTGTACAAAATGGCACATGGTCCATGGAGTATTTAATTTGGATAAAGTTTATATGTACACCTTTCCACGTGGAGCCTTGGAAAAAGATCAACATATGACTCATACCATTGAGATAAGAATTGATTTTAGCATATATGGAATAAGTGGTGGACCCCAATTCCACAATGAATTAGAAGCTCTTACTTCTCACATGAATTAGACCACTTTCACATGGAAACGTTGGCAGCAAGATAAAATACATTCTCAATTTAGCTAAACATTATTTCTTAACAAAAAGGTGTCAAAACGGTATTTAGTTAGTAGAGAAGCAATGTTGTCATCATTTAGAGAAGATGTTTTTATTTTCACCTTATTTAGAGCAATTTCAATATGAAGAAATTTGCAACAACGTATTCAGGTTAGCAAATTCTCGTTGGTTGAAGCAAAATGCAAAGAACGATATAGAGTTTATGTCCACGTCGATTTCCTCTGGATCATAGCAAATTGGCGATTTCTTAATAATTAATTAAATTAGCATAACGCCATGAAAGGGCAGCCAAGGTTCGAATCATCATCTACGACCTTATACGGGCTCATACGGACAACTAAGATTAACGCGTTCTGGACAGGCTGATTTTGTAGTAGCTATCGAAGGGTTAATATAAAAGGTATGTTAAGGCTAACTCTTCATTCTTTTGGCATGCTCCATGTAACGAAATGTAAACGTAATAATGTCCCATAAATGATTCTATTCTTAGTAGTTAAGGATGCCTTCATGGCCCATGCTTAATTACGGTTAGATGGTAAATATATGATTAGTGGTGCTCGGCAAGTAAGGTCCGGGTGCCCGTCATGGCCCTCCGATTTGGATCGTGACAAAAGCAATTTCCATTTTGTTTCTCAAATAAATGTGTCTTTTCGAATACAACTTTCATGATTAGTAGTGTTTTTTGTGCATTGAAGTACGTAGATTCTGTTTCAAAAAACCAATACATCGGTTTAGATTGAATATTATTCAATTGATCATGTTATAGACAATCAGGTCAATCTTTTTAGGAGTCCATAATAAAGCTTCCAAAGAAACAATGTCATTAAGTAAGCTTTTTTATTATGCTACAGAAATAATGTAGTAGTTCCACGTCTTTTAGAGAAACAATGCCGTTCCTCCATTATCATCTATAAAGATAATATTGTTACATATAGAAAGTACTTTCATATTTCACAGGATTTTAAATACATTTAGAGTTACTTGTACTGGTAGTGGATTAGAGTTATTTAATAATTTTTTCTGTAACTTGCTAGGAGGTCAATAATATTTCTAGCAAGAAAATCACTTTCCTTTCTCTTCACCTTCGTGTCCTGCATATATTCTGGATATATAACTGCATTACTTCTCTGAGAACCAAATGAACTCAGAGGAAATAAAAGGAATTTAATTCAACAGATATTAAATAACCTATAACTTACTACCGGATTTCCTTATATCATACTAGAGATTACCTAAAGGCAAAATCCATCCCAAAAGTGTTCAACAACCGCGAGCCTTCCCTAGCCCCACATGCACGTGGGGAAAATGATCCCCCTTCCCAAACCACCCCCCTCACCCAAAAAAAAATGCCTTTGCTGTATTCTGCAAGGATCATCTATCACATTAATCCAACTTCCAGAAAATACAAAGTGCAAAAGGAAAAATTTCATTACATGATTTACAAGAAAACACAGCTACCAGAGAAACAGGCAAAGCAATATTTACCTCCAAGTGTTGCAAATGTTCCCTTAAATAGACTCGAGATAGAAAATCTGCCAAAGAAGTTCATCAGTATCTCGAAGCAAGTCTCTTTCAAAGAAGTAATTCTGCCAAAGAAGTAATTCAAACTCTCTTTCTCTAGAGCGATATCTAGCCAATAAGTTTTTGCTAGTGTCCTTCAAGAAGGAAAGGAGCATCATCGGTATCTAATTAAGCTTAACTAAAAAATTAATGACAATCACCTCAGAAAGATTGTTACACATGTAACTTGTTAATTAATCAATCAACTTTGCCTCAATCCAAAATTGTTTGGGGTTGGCTCTATGACTCCTTTGAATCTATTCCACACTATTTAAGATCCTCCTCAAACCTAAGAAATGTAATTAAACCCCTTCCTCTTTCACTATTCAGAAGGTTCATCATGGTTAAACTAGTTTTAAGTGATAACATTAAAACTAAAAAAGGGAACAAAAGGGGTAAAAACAACAAGGAAGACATAAGAATAGAAGTATCTTCGTCTCCACTTCATTACTCGTTAGCGTAAATCAAATAGAGAAATTTCAAATGCTAAAATTTTAAAGACAAATGAAGAATAGTAAAAAGTGGCTACGCAAAATAACCAAAATTTGCTAGATAATATATTTTAACATATTACAATTTCACAAGGCTATTTTATCAGATAAAATTGTACATTCAAAAAATGAGCACCACCATTAAATTCTTGTTCGATCTAAAGGATATAACACATACTCAATTTCATCGACTTTATGAGGTACTCGTCAAGAGCAAGGGTTTTTATCGACCAAAACTAAAGTAAGTACCCAATGAAAGTAGATTCTTTTCTTTAGTTTCTAGCAGAATCTTCTGTCTGTGTTCACGATAACACAAGTGGCAGGAAAGATTTCAATTTTAAGAAAAAAACAAAAGCTTCTAAAAGCATTAGAAATAAAGAAGGAAAATATTAGCTGATTTGGACACCTTTTTCCTGTTTCCTCATTTCTACATTTATACTCATCTGTTTTTCCCTTTTTGTTTTCTTTTACCTTTTTTAGGGGGTGGCAAACAATCAAAGATTAGGCTTAGATATTACAGAGAGCTATCTAGGAGTAACAGTATGGAGATCTAGCAAAATCAAAAGTCAGAGACCCACATTTGCCTAAAACATAATATAGGTCAATCCGTCAAAAAGGCGGTGAGACATTGTTGCAGCAGTTGAAACTCACAAGAACAAGTTACATACATTCAAAAAAATCTAACATGTGCAAAGAGAAATTAAGATTATCACACAAAAACATTTCCATAGCCGGAAGACTCTCTAGATCAAGTCTCAACATAATAAAACGAGGGGGGAACTTGGACCATTTTTAGAGTACACGCCAGGAGAATCTATGGGTGAGATACTAATGGTGAAAATGACGCATTATAAGAACAAGTTAAAACTAAATCAATTGACATAGAACCTGAAACCACTAAAAAGTACATTCATACACACTTTGAAAGAAACACGGTATAATTTGAGCAGAAAAGGGGAAAAAATTAAGCAACAAAGTAAATACTATAGATAACTATGATTCTCTAATACACGAATATAAATAAAAGCTTAGAGGGAGAAGGGAGCAAGGAGGGGGGATCAGGGAGTAGAAATGAGTATGGGACTCCGCAGCCTTACACACACCAATGATCAAGCTTTTAGACAAATTTAGAGTCCATAGGACCTAGTTCATATCCTTTTCACTTCAAATCCTTCCTTTCCTCCCCAAAAATTTATATGTTCAGAACCATAAATCCAATTGTACAGAATGACACGGCTCAATATAAAGAAACAATCCATGACAGATTGTGGTCAGATCTCATCAAAATCAAACTCTAATGCCAAAAATATAACAAAGGAAAGAAGCATATGATTAATCAAAAAAAGGAAAAGCTATATGAGTTACCATGGATGCATACTGTAGGATTTTTGTTGGGTTGTTGTACGCAACGGATATTGAAAACTTGTTTCAAACCCAACAAACGTAGAACTGTTTGACTATAGGGTAATTTAAAGTAGTAAACATAAGACTTGAATGGTACTTACATGCTTACAATATCTGGAATCTTTATCAACTGTGGGTGCACACGCGAATGCTCTTTCGATTGCAAGCTCCAAGCTTCAACGTATTCCTTATTTGGAAAGCTAGGAAATCCGATAGAGGTTTGAGAGAGTATTTTGATTCTGAGTCTCTAGACGGCGCCGCAAGACGGAACTCCTAGACGGCGCCGCAAGACGGAACTCCTAGACGGCGCCGCAAGACGAACTTAATATGTGAAGTACGTTTACATGAATCCAGTAAACTTAACCTCTATATGGTAAGATAAAATCCTTTCATTCACGATACACTCGATCAAGCTTAGAATTTGCCAAGTGTCTATCCAAATGACTTGATCATTATATCTCATCTATATTGATTGACAACAAGACCATATTCTAAATATGTCTATTGCGTTGGCCAACGACTTAGTCAACCCAATATCAATGAGAAGCTGAGTGTTCTATCTAATATACATTCGAGGAATGAATCCTAATCTTGACTCAACTACCACCTTTAATCCACATCGTAATGTATCCAATACAAGTTGTATCTCAACCTATAAGGCATTTGAGCTTAGGACAGGATCAAAGTATATTACTATGTAGACAAGGTGTGTATTGACCTCAAGTCTAAGGACTTCTATCTTCCATACGCTGATCATAATTTAGACATGTATAACAAACAGTATATCAGCAGGGTATACCAATACTTCCAAAGTATCCATGTGTCCATCACGAGTTTAGACATGTATAACAAACATTATATCAGCAGGGTATACCAATATTTCCAAAGTATCCATGTGTCCATCACGAGTAGCCATTACATGCAGCAGGTGAGACATACTACATCCTCTAAGGAAGTGATGCAGACCACATGTCGACTTATCACATATCATCAATATCCCATTCTTGATGATCATTAGTCGAGGCTATTTTAAGAGTTATGTTATAATATTAATATCTCACATTATTAATAACAACGTAACCTCTAGGGATGCATATTATAGAATATTATAAACAATCAGCTAATAATTCAATAATTGCAAATGCTAAAATATTAATCTTCATTAATAATAATACGAATATATATAAAGTACATTTGTCCGAATACAGATTTTCTCTAGGACATAAATTAACTTTCAATCTCCCACTTGGCCTAGAGCCAATCTCCAACATATCTAATGCCCATATTCTCAAAATGACCATTATGATTGACTAAGCTTAATGGTTTAGTGAATGGGTCAGCTGGATTATCATCTGTGGGAACATAGTCTAATCTAATCTCTTCAGTCTCCATCATCTCCTTGAGTATGTAGTACTTCCTTGGTACATGCTTGTTTCTGTTTGTTGATCTTGGTTCTTTAGCCTATGCAATCGCACCAGTGTTGTCACAATAAATAGTTATTGGACAACTGGCACTCAAAACTACCCTTAGTTCCTTCAGGAACTCAGAAATCACGACAGCTTATTTACCAGCTTCCGATCAGTAATGTACTCAGCTTATGTTGTCGAATCAGCAGTTGTAGCTTGGTTGGAACTTTTTCAGCTCACTGCTCCACCATTGAAAATAAACGTGTACCTAGACTAAGATTTGAAGTCATCAGGATCCGTCTGGAAGCTAGCATCAGTGTACCCAGTAGCAGCTAGCTTTTCTTCCCCACGATAGACTAAGAAGTTATCTTTAGTTCGTCTAAGATACTTAAGAATACTCTTAACTGCTTTCCAGTATTCTTCTCCAGGATTCTGCTGGAATTTGCAAGTCATACTAAGTACAAATGCCACATCTGGCCTAGTACAGGTCATGGCATACATGATCGATCCTATAGCCGAAGCATATGGGACCCTCTTCATGCGTTCAAGTTCTATAGTATTAGAAGGAATGCCCTTCTTAGATAACTTGATGTCTTGTCCCATAGGTAGATCGCCTTTCTTGGAATTTTCCATAGAAAAACGTCTAAGCACTTTGTCTATGTAGACTGACTGTGACTGCCCCAACAATATATTAGGTTTATTTCTATAGATCCTAATTCCCAGAATGTAGCAGGCTTCACCTAAATCCTTCATCATGAAGGTACCGGACAACCACTCCATGACTGACTGCAGGAGAGTCTTATTATCTCCCATTATCAATATGTCATCTACATATAAAATAATGAAGGCAATACTCCCATCTTTACGTTTACTATAAACACAGGGATCATCTTTGCTTCTGACGAAATCAAATGACTTGATAGCCTTGTCAAAGCAAATGTTCCAACTCGTCGAGGCTTGTTTAAGCCCATAAATGGACTTTTGTAGCTTGCATACAACATTTGGTTTGGACTCAAGCGAAAAACCCTCAGGTTATTTCATATACAACTCCTCAACTAGATTACCATTAAGGAAAGTGGTTTTGATGTCCATCTGCCAAATGTCATAGTCATAATATGCAGCTATTGCAAGCAAAATCCGAATTGACTTAATCTTAGAAACATGTGAAAAGGTTTCATCATAATCGACCCCAGGCCATTGAATATGACCTTTAGCCACCAACGTTGCTTTATAAGTCTGTACATTTCCAAATGTATCGATCTTCTTCTTGAAGACCCATTTGCATCATATGGGTTTAACCCCAGCTGACAAATCAACCAAGTTCCACACTTGATTGATGTACATAGATTCCATCTCAGATTTCATGGCTTCTTGCCATCTCTTCTAATCAATGTCCAACATTGCTTCGCTATAGGTTGTAGGCTCATCGTTATCGGGAATATCTATCTCACTATGTGTTTCCATAAGTAAATTTAGTTTTTTAGGAGGACGATGAGTCCTTGTGGACCTACGGAGTTGATTGTTTTACAGTTCAGTGCTTGGTATGTTCTGACTGTAAGAGGGTTCTTGTGTGTTGGATAATCCACTAACTTGAGAGCTTTCAGGAATATCATTTTCATGTATTTCCTGAATGGGAGGAGGTGCAACCATTGCATCTACTCCCAAAGGTTGTGTAGGAGGATCTTGCATTTCTGCATTATTCCTCGTAACACTCTCACTGGCCGAAGGGCGTACTTGAAGTACCCAATCTTCGCCAAATACTCCCACTGAATTATTGCCTTGGTCATTCGGCAATGATTCAACATCTATGTTATCTTGCGGTTCTTTAATTTCTTCAAGTTCTATCTCTGTGCAACTATGTTCTTTGTAGACATATTCTTCTTCAAGGAAAGTTGCGTTCCTGGAAACAATGACCTTACGTTCTCCAGGAAGATAGAAGTAGTATCCCTTAGTTTCCTTTGGATACCCCACGAAGTAACATTTCTCACTTTTGGATTCCAATTTGTCAGTGGGCATCTTCTTAATATATGCAGGGCACCCCTAGGGCCTCATATGTTTAAGAGCTGACTTCTTGTCGCACCATATCTCATAGGGTGTCTTTTCTACTGACTTGGAAGGAACCCTGTTCAGAACATATATTGAGGTTTGTATAGCATGTCCGCAAAGGTATGTCGGTAGAGCTGAGCAGCTCATCATGGATTGAACCATATCTTATAAGGTTCGGTTTCTCCTTTCGGCAACACCATTCATCTGTGGTGTTCCAGGAGTGTCCACTCTGATTGGACTCTATATAGCTTTAAGTAATCACCTCCTCGATTCGATTGAAGGGTCTTGATACTTGTTGCAAGTTGCTTCTCTACTTCCGACTTGTACTTCTTGAACTTCTCAAAAGCCTCGGATTTGTGTCTCATAAGATACACATATCCATACCTTGTGAAGTCGTCAGTAAAAGTGATGAAGTATGGGAAACCTCATTTAGATTGAGTCAAAAATGGCCCACATGCATCAGTATGGACCAACTCAAGCACCCCCTTGGCTCGCACACCTTTCCTAAAAAATGGCTTATTGGTCATTTTTCCTCTCAAGCAAGATTCGCAGTTACCATAAGACTCCAAGATAAATAGTTCGATGTAGTCTAACTTCCTCAACTTTGTTATCCTTGATTCGTTGATATGACCAAGTCTTCAATGCCATAGGTAGGTAGAGTTTCTATTACTTATCTTAACTCGTTTGTTTTGTACATTGAATATTTCTCGACTACATTTTAGTGTATATAATCCATCCACAAGAGGAGCAGTTCCATATATAACATTATCAAAAGACAGTACTTGACTGCCATTATAAATATATGAGGAAAAACCCTTCATGTCCAAAACAGGGATAGAAATGATATTCCTCATTAACGATGGTACATAGTAACAATCATTTAACACTAGACAATAGCCAGAAGGCAAATTTAATCTATAAGTTCCTACGCGCTCAGCATCCACTCGTGCTCCATTTCCAACGCGTAGGTCCACCTCTGTTTTTCCAACCTTCCTGCTATCAGTTAGCCCCTGCACATTGGTACAAATGTGTGAGCCATAAATGGTATCCAATACCCAGGAATGAGAGTTATTTATAGACATATTTATTTCAGTGACGTACATACCTTGTCCACCAGAGGTAAAAACACCTGGTGCTTTTCCTCCTCTTGGTGCAGTACAGTCCTTCTTCCAATGCCCCTTCTTGTTACAGTTGAGGCATACATCCTTAGCCGGATTCACCTTCTTCATCTTCACACCTCACTTAGGCTTCATAGCTGAGGGCGCAACGACTGTTTTGCCCTTCTTCTTCTGCCATTCCTTACCTTTCAGCTTGGGTCGGCTAGTAGAGCTCACCATGAGCACAACTTTGTCTTTGGAAGTGGAAGACTCAAAGGTCTTGAGCATGTTGTGCAGCTCCGACAGACTCGCCTTCGTTCCATTCATATTGTAATTCACTATAAAGTTTTCTAAGGAATGAGGGAGAGAGTTCAGGATGAGGGTGGTAGTGACATTCTTTTGCAGCTTCATTCCAATTGAAGCAAGTCTCTCTATCAGCCCTATCATCTTCAATACATGTTGCGAGACCTGGCCCCCTTCATTGAGCTTACACTTAAAAAGTTCTATCAGTAACTCATACTTCATAGTCTGGGATTGTGAGTCATAGAGACTCTTCAAGTGTTCGAGCATCTCATTGGTACCCATGTTCTCATGTTGTCTCTGAAGTTCCATAGACATGGAAGACAACATCACACACTATGCTGAAGTGGCATCATCTATGTGTTTTTGGTAAGCATCCTTATCAAAAGAGGCATATTCAACATAGTCTGTCGCAAGGACTGTTGGGAACACCGTGTCCAACACGTATTCTAATTTCTCTTGTCTCAACACTATTCGCAAATTTCTTAGCCAATCAAGGTAGTTAGGTCCAGTAAGTTTGTTCATTTCAATCAACATTTTCAATGATAAGCTCGACATCTTTGATAATATGAAGAATTAGATAGACTGAAAATCAAACTCAAAATTTATTTTCTATTATACACATTCGTTTAGGCTAATCAACATGGTCTTTTGTTTAATTAGCTCCCATTATTTTAACATACTTTTACGACCACATGGTAGAATACGAACCTATATTAATTGAGGTCATAATGGGCCAAGATCCAAGCCTATGTTATTTCCGCGTTTGCTTTGGCTGATAACTTCAATAACACATCTTGGTAGGTTCTAAACCAATTGCAAAACTTATTTGCAACTCTTGGTTGATCAAATATTATATTTAATCTTGCGTCCTTAGATTAGTCCGATACTTTGGCGCCAAGATTTGTCTAAGCAAGTCAACCCCATTACACGACTGCTTTTATGTATCTAAGTAAATTTGACCTTTGTGAGCAAACATTTTGTTGTAAATACCCACAAAAGTTTATCGTTTACCTTTACATTTAAAACACATCTATGAAAGATTTTGGGTCCTCGTAGACTTAGAGAAAATGCTTTGGTATAAATACTCGTATCGCTGAAAAGGATTTTGCACTCTAACAATTATAATAGGCGACGCGTTTTAATTTAGACTTGTATTTAAAATTTTGGGGACCATTTTAATTCAGGGTTTTAACCAAGATCAACTCTTTTACGCCATATCCAATATGACATCTTAATATCATGCAAAACTAATGACACATATAGTTGGGAACCGTCAACCCAATATGCATGATATAAGATGGTTTAATCAAATACTGGGCGTCGCCTGCCCAGACAGTTATAGCGAACACTATGCTAATTATTAAATGAAAGCATTTAAACACTTAGCATATAGTTCATATATTATTCAATAATATACAATTAATAATCATGGGTTAACTAGTCTAAACTCTAAACTCTAAAATTTAAGTCTAATCCAAAAAGTCCCTTAAATATTTTCTGATTTTAAAAACTAATTTTCAGGATATTTCTGTAAGTTCTAGATTTTCAAAATTTACAGTTTAGTCCCTCAAGAATTTAAAATTTCAATGTTGAACCCCTTTAAATTCAGAAAATCCAATTTTAATTTTCAAAAAATATTTTCAGATTTCAGGGACCTGTCTGTAATTTCTAGAATTTTAAATTAATTACAGATTTGGCTCAAGGGACCAAATCGGCTTTTCTAAAATTTACAGATTTGCCCGAAGGACCAAATCTGATGATTTAAAAAACTTTTCCAGGGACTAAATTGCAATTTCAGAAACTTTTAAAATTTTCAGATTTTCCCCAATGGCTAAATTGCAATTTCGGAAATCGCCACTACCCCGCGGAACAGTGACTGTCGCGACTGTTCACGCCGGAACAGTGTTCGGTACAGTTCACTGTTCCGTTTTTTTTTAATTGGATCCTCGGTGCCGCGGCGCTCCATCGTGGAGTTGCGGCGCCTCCATCTCAGAAGCACAAAATCTGCATTTCCGAAACCTTAAAATTGGTTCAAAGACAATTTTGCAGATTCATCTTCGTTACCCTTCACTATCAAATAACACGTTCATCGACCATCATTCAATCCCTTCTCGTTTTTTGCTTCGGTGCACCATGTTCGCAATGAACCGGTTACGCGCATTGACTTAGAAGAGCTAGATCGGAATGACTTTTTCGATTACATCATTTTTAATAGGTTGGGAGACAATGATGATGTGATTTTAAGATATTAGGTTTTCAAGCTTTAAACGACATAATTTTCATATTTAAACAAATTCTAATCCATATTATTATTAACTAATTACCTTATAATCATACAAAACAACCCTGGCTCTTGATACCACTGTAGGATTTTTGTTGGGTTGTTGTACGCAGCGGATATTGAAAACTTGTTTCAAGCCCAACAAACGTAGAACTGTTTGACTATAGGGTAATTTAAAATCGTAAACATAAGACTTGAATGATACTTACATGTTTACAATATCTGAAATCTTTATCAATTGTGGGTGCGCACGTGAATGCCCTTTCGATTGCAAGCTCCAAGCTTCAATGTATTCCTCCTTTGGAAAGCTAGGAAATCCGGCAGAGGTTCGAGAAAGTGTTTTGATTCTGAGTCTCTAAGACTTAGAATAATGATATGAAAATCAAGTGTAATGAATAATGAAGTGTATGTCTGTATTTATAGGTGAAAAATTATGTCAAACCGGATTAGGGTTTGATCTTGGGCCTGACCCAAAAAATTGCAACACATTCTTAATTAAATCCAAAATCTAATTTTGACTTAATTAAAACAATCATCATTCATTTAAATATCTCGATTCTAAATCGAATATTTAATACTCTCTCAATACATCCTTAGATCGAAAGGACAATTGACATAGTGTGACCCTACAAGCCTTCTCATGCCGACAATAATCAAATTAAGGTCTATGTGGAACTCCTAGATGGCTCCGCAAGACGAACTCAATATGTGAAGTACGTTTACATGAATCCAGTAAACTTAACCTCTATGTGGTAGGATAAAATCCTTTCATTCACGATACACTCGATCAAGCTTAGGATTTGCCAAGTGTCTATCCAAATGGCTTGATCATTATATATCATCTATATTGGTTGACAACAAGACCATATTCTAGATATGTCTATTGCGTTGGCCAACGACTTAGTCAACCCAATATCAATGAGAAGCTGAGTGTTCTCTCGAATATACATTCGAGGAATGAATCCTAATCTTGGCTCAACTACCACCTTTAATCCACATCGTAATGTACCAAATACAAGCCGTATCTCAACCTATAAGGAATTTGAGCTTAGGACAAGATCAAAGTATATTACTATGTAGACAAGGTGTGTATCGACCTCAAGTCTAAGGACTTCTATCTCCCACACGCTGATCATACTTTAGACAAGTATAACAAACAGTATATCAGCAGGGTATACCAATACTTTCAAAGTATCCATGTGTCCATCACAAGTAGCCATTACTCGTAGCAGGTGAGACATACTACATCCTCTAAGGATGTGATGTAGACCACATGTCGACTTATCACATATCATCGATATCCCATTGTCGATGATCATTAGTCGAGGCTATTTAAGAGTTACGCTCTATCATCAATATCTCACTCTATTAATGACAACGTAAGCTCAAGGGATGCACATTAAAGAATAATTACAAATAATCAACTAATAATTGCAAATAACAAAATATTAATCTTCATTAATAATAATATGAGTGTGTATAAAGTACATTTGTCCTAATATAGATTGTCTTTAGGACATAAATATACTTTCACGTCATGTAAGAAATTCAATGGTATAACAAAATAAACCAGCTACATTATTATACAAAAAAAACGCACCAACTTTTTTGCATCCAACTTATTAACATACACCAGCTGTCTGCAATGCAGAGATTTAAAACTCACCCAATTGTGAATACGACCGAGCAAACAAGAAAAATCATTTGCCTGCAATGAAAGTAAATGGCAGAGGGAATAGGGGGTGGGCAGGAAATATATTATATATCACACGCGAGATTACTGTAATCAAGATTCATGAGTTGAGGATAAGAACAATCTTAAAACAAGAGACTGTAGCAATCACCGGTCAAAAATTTTGTGGATAGTAACAAACTTAAAACAAGATATTACAACAATCAAGATTCGATATAAATAATGTAACTTCAAGATAGCACTAACGACACATTAAATGTGCAATTACCGAATTCTCCATTTCAATTGTACGCTAGAAACAACCACAAAAGAAAAAATACAACAAATCAACTCATTTTTTTAAAACCATGGTGTGTAGAACAACTCACGCGCACCTCGGCACCTCATCTCCTAGACCTTTTCTTCGCCTTTGAGTCAAAATGATGAGCTCTAAGCTTTTTCTTTAGCATAACAGTTGTCTGTCCAACATCACCTTCTCTAAATGGCATACCCATGAGGGCCAACAATATGTGTGCCTCTTTATACAGTCTCAACTGTTAATGTTATGCAAACATCCATTCCTCTTGGCTTACCAAGAGCATCATAACTTAACTATGGGAAAACACTTTGTTCACAAAATCCAATGCTATAATTCCATGACCATCAAAGATATTTGGGTTTACGCCTTGGAAGTCCCTCGTTCGAGGTAGCCCCAGATTAATTAACCGGTCAAGGAACGAATACATCACATTCCCTCGAAGTGTAACAGCAATACCAAGTGGTTGACCTTCTCTAATCTTGAAAGTAGCAATTGCATTTTTAGCCCTAGTCTTCACAGGCTTTTGCCCTGTGATTAATGCCAAATCATTCATTGCTGCATCTAAACCCTTGGAATTTTGTGCAGCATCTCCAATACCACAATTTACAACGATGTTTTCGACCTTCGGTACCTAAAACACAGTTGAATTCCACATCCCATATCAAATTAATACTAAAGAATGGTGGATTTTGAAGTAATAGATCCAATGCACCTGATTTTCACTGTGATCTTTTACTCACCAAATGATAATAGTGCCAAACAAAGCATTTCAAAACACTAAAATTCAGCTCTAGGAGCATTTTCTGAACAAGCAGGAAATAGAAACAGTTGCAAATTTGAAGCCATAGAAGTAACTAGGCTTTGATAAAAAAGAAGTATTTGAAACTAAGTTGAAAAAGTGTATTTGAAAATTGAAGTCGTGTTTGGACCTACATTTGAAAAGTGTATTTGAAAATTGAAGTCGGCCTTGTTTGGACTTGGTTGTTAGGTATTGTTCCATATTATGTATCGTATTGTATTATATTATATTGTATTGTTTTGATGACTACAATGTTTGGATAGATTGTATCATTTTCCGTCGTTATATAATATTAGACATCCGCAATTTGAAGGATAAACTTACAGGAAAAGTAGGGTACGGTGTAGAGCTATTATAAATATGTATGATAAAGGATAAACTATGATTATTAGATAATAAGTAAAGATAAAATGAGAAAAAAAGTAAGGTGACGACGCAATAACACCGAATAGGTCGTAACACCACTTTGTTGGGATGGTTGTTAAGTATTGTTTCAAATTGTATCGTACTATATTATTTTAGTGAATACAATGCTTGGATAGATTGTATTGTATCTCATTTACATAGTGTCACACCTACAGGAAAAGTAGGGTAGGGGTAGAGCTACTATAAAAAGGTAGGGATAAAGGATAAAATATGATTATTTGCAGTCGTGTTTGGATTGATATTACACTTTGTTTGAATGGTTGTTATGTATTGTATTATATCGTATTGTATTGTATTGCATTGTATTGTACTGTATTGTTTTGATGAATACACCGTTTGGATAGATTGTATCTTTTCTCGTCGTTATATAATGTTAGACATCAACAATTTAAAGGATGTTACCTACATGAAAAGTAGGATAATGTGTAGAGCTATCATAGAAAGGTACGATAAAGAATAAACTATGATTATTAGACAATATACAAAAATGAGAAAAAAAAAATAAAGTAACGATGCGATAACACCAAATTGATATTACATAAAATGAGACTTTTCATCATTACATAACAATGAATTTAACGATACGATACGATAAATTATTAGATAATAAGTAAAGACTAAAATGAGAAAAAATAAATAAGGTAACGACGCAATAAAACCAAATTGATCATTACATAAAATGAGACTTTTCGTCGTTACATAACAATGGATTTAACGATGCGATACAATAAATTTTTAGATAATAAGTAAAGACTAAAATGAGAAATAATAAATTAGGTAACGACGTGATAACACCAAATTGGTCATTACATAAAGTTGGACTTTTCGTTGTTAGGTAACAATGGATTTAACAATACGATACAATAAAATTAAAATAACAATCAAAACAAACATTGTATTTAAACTAACCATACAATAAGTAACAACCATCCAAACAGGCTGTTAATATCTAGCTTACTAAAGTTTATACAATTCGAAACACTTCAGTACTTACCAATTACATCAAAAACTAAGAAAGAATTTCACTACTTCATACTAAACAAACCCTATATTAATTAACGCAATTTAGGTTTCTTTTCCCTTCTCATATAATCCAAAATTTCTAGTACCTTACTCCAAATTACGTTTCTGAGCTTTACTTGTAAGTATATCAAGACAAGAGTTCTGATGCCGACCTCTTTATCACCCATTTCATGAGTTTAAGATAAGCTACTTTACTCAATTTTTTCTTTTATATTTGGTTCAATCACGATAGTGTTTGTTTTAATCACTTACAAAAATATGTTATCTTTTTTCTTTTGTGGTTTGTCCAAACATATCGAGACATCCTTCTTTCTTTATTTGATCCTATCAGACAAAAAGAATCTACACAACCATCATTATTTTTATTAGCACGGCTAATAATGAATATATTTACCTTTGTATTATATAATTATGGTAGAATTGGAATCTTTATTATAGAAGAATTCAACATTGTACACCTATATATATTTTGTATTAATGAGAAAGGCTCCCCAAGGGAGATTAATACAATCTTACATAGTATCAGAAGCCAAAACCTAAACCCTAATTCTTTTCTCCCTCTCGGTTTCTGCGATTTCTATCATTGTTTGCCTCTTTTTTTCTTTTTCCTTACCCGGAAAAAAAAAATCAGAAGCACAAGTGTTTTTTTTTCTTGTTCAGAGGCACAACACTGTTTGTTCAGAGAAACAGTACTCTAATTTGTTTCACCTCACTACCCGAGATACAAACTGAAGTGTGGTTTCGTGCCTGCTTTTCCCATTTCAATTTCCCTCGTGACAACACACTGCATGAGACACAAACACAACCCCATTTTTCTGCCTTCTACTTCCTGTCTTTCCTTTACCCGAACATAATTAAAATTTTATCCTTTACCCGAGAATAAATCAATGGCTTCCTTGACCCGTCAATAGCCCGATAATGCGTGGTATATGGATACGGGCGCCACATCTCATCTCACCAATAATTCATGTAATCTTCCTCAACTGCGCCAGTTACCAACTCCACAACCTATTATGGTCGGTAGTGATCGTCGCATTCCAATTCAAGGATTTGGACACACCCTTACCCTACCACCGCATCCCCATTTCTCTCTTAAAACGTCCTTTATGCCCCAAACATCATTAAAAATCTAATTTCTGTTAAAAAAATTACCACCGATAATTCTGTCTCATTTAATTTTGACCCGTTTGGATTTTCTGTAACGGACCTCCGTACCGGAAAACTCCTTATGAGATGCAATAGTGAGGGGGACCTAAATCCGTTCCTACCCATATCTGCTGCTGGTGTCACTCCTCCCACCGTTTTAACAACCATATCTCCCTCTACGTAGCATAGTAGACTTGGTCATCCGGGTTCTCACGTTTTTTATTCTCTTAGAAACCAAAATTTAATCCAATGTAACAAAGGGAACCTTTCTCATAGTTGCTCCTCGTGTCAGTTAGGGAAACACGTTAGACTACCATTTATGGCTTCTATGAGTACTACTTTCTCCCCCTTTGATATTATTCACATTAATTTATGGATATCTCCCATAACTAGCAACTTAGGCCACAAATATTATCTGGTATTTTTGGATGATTTCTCTCACTTTCTTTGGGTCTATCCACTCAAACTCAAATCTCGAGTGTTTTCCAAATTTATTGAGTTTCGTACATTGGTTAAAACGTAATTTGAAAAAGACATAAAATCGTTTCAATGTGATAATGGTCGAGAGTTTAATAATACCCTATTTCATAAATTTTGTGCGGCTAATGGCATGATCTTTCGTTTCTCGTGCCCTCACACCTCCCCTCAAAATGAAAAAGCCGAAAAAATTCTCCGAACCATTAATAATATGATTCGTACCCTCTTTTTTCATGCGTTTCTCCCCCCTACTTTTTGGGTATATGCACTAAAAATGGTAGCACATTCTCAATATTTTACCTACCCGTGCGATTCAAAATAGAACACCCACCGAAATTCTCTACCGTCGGATCCCTACCTATGACCATCTTAGAATTTTCGGTTGTCTGTGTTATCCTAATCTGACATCCACGACCCCCCACAAATTGGCACACAGATCTACTTCGTGCGCCTTCCTAGGCTTCCCATCAAACCATAGGGGTACCTGTGCTATGAACTGTCCATCGACAAAATCATAATCTCACGCCACATCACTTTTGTCGAGTATGTTTTCCCGTTTGACAACATTCAAAAAATCTGAGTCACTAATTACAAATTTTTTGATGATTCAGACATATCACCGCTTGTCCACCACGCTCTCCGACATGCTACCACTGTTCTGGCAGCAGTCAGCACCCTGTCACCACCACTTCCCGTCACTGCCACTACCGGTGGTCAGTCATCCGCCACCACCACCACTACTTAGTCACTGTCACTGCCTCCCGCCGCTGCCACATCCGGCGGTCACGTCATCCCTGCCACTGTCACATCGCCATCTAACTATGCTACCACCAATAGCGCATTGTCAGGCCCTTCGCCGGCAGTGGTGACCCGACCCAGGTCACCGCCGATTGTCTCTCCCGTCACCCGAAATCGGTTCCATATGATTCTTGTCAGCTCGCCGCCGAATGCCCCCCATCACCGGCATTCGACTCCATGCATCTCTGTCACAGTCTGACACTGCAACAGTACCCAATCGCACCGGCAACTCGACCCCTACCAACCTATTACCGTCAACAGCCCAGACGTTGTCGATACCACACCCACTCTCTCTGCCCAGATCATCGACCCACCCACACTAGCCAGCGTTCCCAGCTACCACCGACCCAATACCCGAATCTTCCACCCAACATATCAGAGAACCCAACCAGATTGTTGTCTCCAGTAACCCGAAACCAGCTCTCCATCATATTCCCCAACCTACTCCTGCCCCCATGCACCGTATGGAAACCTGTGCCCAACACGAGATTTTCAAACCTAAAGTCCAGTTCAACCTAATCACATAAACCATATCTCCAATATCCAAAAACCCAAAATTAGCCAAACTAGACCTGAATTGGAATGCGGCCATGCGTGAAGAATTTAATGCTTTAACAAAACAACATACTTGGAATTTTGTTACTCGATCAGTGGGGATAAATGTGATTCATTGCATGTGGCTATTTCGTCACAAGTACAGAGACATTGGTGACTTAGAACAATATAAGGCGAGACAGGTGTCTAATGGTACCAATAAGCATGAGGGCATTGATTGTGGTGAGACATTCAGTCCGGTTGTTAAATCGGCTACCATTCGCACAGTTCTGAGCATTGCTATGGGTAAGAATTGGTTGATTCATTAGCTTGATGTGAAGAATGCATTTCTTCATGGGGACTTGAAAGAAATTTCTTACATGCACCAACCGTTAGGTTTTGTCCATCCACAGGCCCCTAATTATGTTTTTCATCTCCGTAAGTCACTTTATGGTCTGAAACAAGTCCCCAAAGCATGGTACGAACACTTTGCTCACTACATTTTGCAGATTGGGTTTGTATGCAGCAAGTATGATAATTCTCTCTTTATTTTTCATAGAGGTAGTAACATTGCATACTTGTTATTATATGTGGACGATATTGTTCTTACTGCCTCCTCTGATGTATTGAAAAACGAGATCATTGCACTGCTTAAAACTGAATTTGCCATGACTGACTTGGGGAAGTTGAGCTATTTTTTAGGGATATCAGTGACTAGATCTGCAAATACTATATTTATTTATCAGTGTAACTATGCAGAGGAGATTGTGTACAGGGCCAAAATGGCAAATTGCAAGATCATGTCTACTCCAGTTGACTCTAAATCAAAGCTCAGTGCTTTGGATGGTGATCCAGTGTCAGATCTCACTCTCTACAGAAGTCTTGTTGGTGCATTACAGTACCTTACTTTCACCAGACCTGATATTTCTTATGTTGTTCGACATGTATGCTTATTCATGCATGCCCAATGAAGCCTCATTTTACTGCCCTCAAACGTATCATTCGATATGTTAAGGGCATACTTGATTATAGATTGCATCTCTACCCCTCAGCACCGACCAGGTTGTTGTCATATACGGATGTTGATTGGGCAGGCTGTCCGGACACGCGATAATCCACCTCAGGCTATTTTGTATTCCTGGGGGATAATCTTATTTCTTGGTCTGCCAAGAGGCAAGCCATATTATCTCGCTCCAGTGCAGAAGCAGAATACGTAGGTGGTTCCAATGTTGTTGCTGAGATATATTGGCTCTGAAACCTTCTTTTGGAGCTTCAGTATTATTGTGTAAGGCGTCTTTGGTGTATTGTGATAGCATATCCGCCATCTATCTATCTCATAATCAGTCCAGCATCAGCGAACCAAGCATATTGAGATAGACATCTACTTTGTTAGTGAGAAGGTTGCTCTCGGTCATGTCAAAGTACTACATGTGCCTTCCTCTTATCAGTATGCAGATATATTCACAAAAGGTCTTCTTAGACAGCTCTTCCTTGACTTGAGATCCAGTCTTAGCGTTCGGCCTCCTCCCGCTCAGACTGAATATATTTACCATAGTTTGTATTGTATAATTATGGTAGAATTTGGATCCTTATTATAGAAGGATTCAACATTGTACACCTATATATATTTTGTATTAATGAGAAAGGCTCCCCAAAGAAGATTAATACAATCTTACAATTTTTATAAGATAGTTTATTAGTATTTGGTATTTATACCAAATCAATGGAGGCATGATAAATGTTTGTGCATAGACTTTTAGCACTTAATTATAATGATTAATTAATATGCATTATCACATTATTAAATTACTTAACTATAGTAAATTTAAAGGCTTGGTACATACACCTGATAAAGATAAGTATTTATCCACACACTGATTGATATAAAATGTATGGAGACACCTAACAGGCCTAATTAGCAACCTAAGAAATAGCTTTTGGCCTTATCATGGAGTTTTACATGTGCCTATGTAGTATCCTAATTCGTAAGTAGAAATAGTGCCTTTGACCACTTGTAGTATTTTTGTTTAAGAAATAACCACTATCATGGTGCCTTTGACCACTTGTCGTCTTTGTCTTTAAGAAATAGCCACTATCGTGTAGTTACGAATTTCACATGTCAAATTTGAAACTCAATTGATGTTCGGCCTAAAATGTATATATTTACTCATTGTTTCTTATATTTTAATATTTTTAATTATCTTTTGAGTATAAATTATATTGCTTTGTGCTTAATATTATATTTTTATTATGTAGGAATAAAGGGGGTAAGATGAACAGATTTGGAGCGCAATTGAATAAACATGGAAGAAAAAGAAGGAAATGTAATTTTTTAAATAAACAATGGGGCTGTACGTTGAAGATTAGAATGGAAGGCAATATATGTATGTCTACGTGGCTCTTTAATGTGGAAAGTGGTCTTAATGATTGGTGAATTTATTGTGTGATGTTGGGATTAAAATTTGTGCTGAAGTAACAATTGAAGGCAATACGTTTTGCCGTAACAACAAGAGTTCGTAAGAAACAACAAATGACTTGGTCGGTGGAGGAACTGGACGCACTCAACAATTTCTCGGAAGCTAATTTTCCTATTTGTTTTGGACTCTGTTATTTTATTTGAGCTTTTTCCTGCCCCTATAAATATTTTAGAGAACAGGAGTTTTACATAACATTTAGATTATTTTTAATTTCGAGTTCAGAATTTTGGATCTAGAGAGAGTTTGGAACCACCGCGGAAGCCGTAATTATTGGGTTTTACCTTTTCTTTCATGTAATACTCATTTTTACGTTTTTATTCAAATGATTTGTTGTTTTTTTCCATTTCCAAAACATGAAAGTTGACGTTTTATTATCGTTTATATCTATTGATTTTCCATCTTTGAATTATTTATATATTCTTGATCTCAATTGTTTAATTATCTGGCCAATAGTTGAACACTATCTGTGGCTTGTAAATTGAACTAGTGATAGAGAATTTGCATGCATAATAAGAATAAATAGCGCTTGTTCGTCTTAATATGTTTTGCTAATGAGGATAGACATTATCATTTAGTCTTGCTTAGTTGAATACGGAGATTTAAATGTGTTCTTGTTATTTTTTGACGATCATAGGGATATATGCGTTAGAGTAATATCTACAAACTTGTGAGCAACTCCGAAGATACTCATAAAGTAATAATTAACCCGTCAACTAGTTTCTTGGTTGAAGTTCATTATATATTTTCTTTAATTAGTTAGTTTATAAATATAACTTTGGATTTTATTTCTTATTTAGATAATTAGCATTAGTTTAATTTAATAAATAGTTAATCATAATTTTCTATGAGTATGATATCTGGACTTAAAATTCTATGTTATTTGTACGATCGTGTGTACTTGCATGTGCATTTGGGAGCAACAAATAATATAGTGGATATTTTTTAATTATAGAGGCGGAAAGTGACGATTTGTGAATTTTACCCAGTTCTATGCCTTGATAACCTTTTTAGTTTTTGTAATAAATGACATGAATTAGCACTAGTTTAATTTTGTCTTTGTAAATTTGTGTGTATACATTCTGCGCACGATGGTGTGTGCGCGTATATATATATATATATATATATATATATAGTTTTACTTTTGCGTTTATTGTACCTCAGCCAAATACATTAATGTATGTACAGTACGCTTTTTAGAAGACGATTTTGTTGCGCTTTATGAAAAGAAAAAAAGAATCCATAACACTCACTTGGGTTTTGGGTGGCTATCTTTAGAATAATGGGATACGACACTATTCTCCCCCGAACTATATCAGAAGTTACTACGACACACTTTACTTTTGCGGGGGTCCTATTAGCCCCTCCTAAACTTTTTTAAAGTATAATTTTTTGCACCTTTATTGCTAACTTGGAACACTGCGTGAGAACACCTCCTTCAAGCGCGTGACAATTTAAAAAAAGGGGCTCTAACCTATACGAAATGGTCACGTGTCAGTTCCAAAGCTAATTTTCAAGAGTTCTTCATCCCATTTTATCACCCATTTTCAAGAGCTCCAAATTTAATTTTTGGAATCAAAATTCAACAAAACTCAGCTAAATCCGCACCAATCAAGATCAAATTTCAACTATAACTTCACAACATCATCACCATACCCCAGTAATCAATTTGGCCAACAACCAAGAATTTTGACAAATTCATTTTTTTATTATTCAAGTTTTTTCAAGGTTCAACAATGGTGGATTCGAAATTCTTATTTCATTTTCGAATCTCATCAACAACTAAGGAATTAGAATGAATTTAGCACTTGAATCTCAACTTTAAAACATCAACAACCTTCGAATATGCTCAACACCTCTAATAATTTTTCAAGTTCATACAAAAATAATTGTCCTTTTTATTTTTCAAAATACAAAATAATATTTTCATCACATTTAGAAATTAAAAGAAAAGAAAAAATAGAAAATGAAATAGATTTTAAATTTTTTTTAAAAAAACACGAAATTACATGTGGCAGCGCGTGTATTTCACCGCCTGCCAAATGTTTGGTTCTCTATGCCACGTCAACAATAAAGACTTTAAAAAAGTTTGGGGGGGGGGGTAATAGGACCCCCACAAAAGATAAGGTGTGTCGTAGCAATTTCGGGTATAGTTCGGGAGAGTAACAATGTCTTATCCAAATACCTAAACAAAGAATATAAGTTATATGTATTAATAGTATAAACAATCTTTATACACTATTAACTAGCTTGTTGAGGTTAAGGGTGTTGTTCGTAGGATGCGCAGGGGACGAGCGACCGGGCCTGATGAGATCTCAGTTGAATTTCGGAAGAGAGCAGGTAGGTCAGGTTTGGAGTGGCTGACTGAGTTGTTTAACGTCATTTTTAAGACGATGAGAATGTCCGAAGAATGGAGATGGAGTAAAATGATCCCTTTGTACAAGAACAAAGGTGATATCCAGAGTTGCAACAACTATAGGGGTATCAAGCTGCTAAGCCACACTATGAAAGTTTGGGAAAGGGTCGTGAAGATGAGGGTGAGAAGAGGCGTGTATATTTCAGAGAACCAGTCTGGATTCATGCAGGGGCGTTCGACTACAGAAGCTATTAATTTTATTAGGAGGTTTGTGGAGCAGTATAGGGAGAGGAAGAGAGACTTACATATGGTTTTCATTGACCTCGAGAAGGCATACGACAAAGTCCCTAGGAAGGTTCTATGGAGATGTTTAGAGGTTAGAGGTGTACCTGTGACGTACACTAAGGCGATCAAGGATATGTATGATGGAGCCAAGACCAGGGTACGGATAGTAGGAGGAGACTCGGAGCACTTCCTAGTGATAATGGGGTTGCACCAAGGATCAACTCTTAGCCCATTCTTATTTACCCTGGTGGTGGATGGACTGACGCGATAAATCTAAGGGGAGGTGCCATGGCGTATGTTATTCGCAGATGATATAGTCCCGATTAATGAAACTCGCAGCGGAGTGAACGCTAAGTTGAAGGTTTGGAGACAGACTCTAGAGTCTAAAGGGTTCAGTTTGAGTAGGACCAAGACATAATACTTGGAGTGCAAGTTCAGTAACATGAGGGACCTTGAGATATGCGTGGAGGTGAGGCTTGGTACTCAATTCATATTGAGCTTCTTTGTTACACAGACTCTGATTTGGGAGGTAATCTTGACCATTTAAGATCCACTTCCAAATAAAAGAAATTTCAAGTACCTCGGGTCTATTATCCAAGGGGGTGGAGAGATTGATGACGATGTTACACACCATATAGGGGCAGGGTGGATGAAATGGAGGCTCGCATATGGAGTTTTGTGCGATAAAAATGTGGCACCAAAACATAAAGGCAAGTTCTACAGGGCGGTGGTTAGACTGACTATGTTGTATGGGGCGGAGTATTGGTCATTCAAGACTTCACACATCCAAAAGATGAAAGTTGCGGAGATGGATGTGTGGGCATACAAGGAGGGATAAGATTAGAAATGATGATATCCGACACAAAGTGGGAGTGGTCTCGGTGGAGGATAAGATGCGGGAAACAAGGTTGAGATGATTTGGGCATGTGCAGAGGAGAGACACAAATGTCTCAGTGCGGATGTGTGAGAGGTTGACTATGGACGAATTCATGAAGGGTAGAGGTAGGCCTAAGAAGTATTGATGATAGGTGATTAGACGTGATATGGCGCATGTGCAACTTACTGAGGACATGACCTTAGATAGAGGGTTGTGGAGGACACGAATTATGGTAGAATGGTAGTAGGTAGTCGAGCGTAGTCCTACTTACGCTTGCAAACTGGTAGATGTAGTGTTATTAATGTAGGTCCGCTTAGCCTATCATACTAATAGGCATGGTATGGCTTTACAGTTTCATGTAGTTTGATTTCTGCTACTATGTGTTCTCTAGTGTACTTTGTGTAGCTTATTTACCTGTGCTAGTTACTGCTTACTTTTTCATAATGCGCTATCATGACTTATTCGCTTTTGATATCAGCATTTTCATACTGACCGGATCTGGCCGTTTATCTTGCTTTGCTTGTGCGTTTTCCTTGCTTGTGCTTATGCTTATGCTCTGTCTTGAGCCGAGGGTCTCTCGGAAACAGTCGTTCTACCTACTAAGACAGACGTAAGGTCTGCGTACACTCTACCTCCCCAGACCCCACGTTTTGGGATTTTACTAAAAATGTTATTGTTGTTGTTGTTAAATGATAACCTAATAAAAATGATACCTAATATGCTTTGACATGTTATATTACTCAAATAGTGTGTAAAATATGTACATTGTTATTGCACATAACTTAAGTACCATAGAAAATACTCACATTTCGACGATTAAGAATGTTTGACACGTTAATAGATTATGTTAGCTGGAAGGGTACTTTAAGCTATACAGTGACGTTAATATAAATCTGTACCGATTTTCAGGGCGTTTCCTCTAATGAGATTGATTAATTATGAGGGTCAAGGATATTTTTTAAGGCGTGACTTTATTTTGTGTATTACCTTTTCTTTCAATACGTTCAATGGTGAGGGTCGGGGTCATCTTTATTTTTGAGTTTTTTGAGAATTTGAGAATTTGAGTGTCAAATTTATCAATTTTTTTACATATTTTATTTATTTATCTGCAAAAAACAACTCAACAAACTCTTTTAATATATATTAAATGAGTACTTTTGAGAAACTAGGTTTTCTACGAGTAGTAAAAACTACTGAAGAAACTATCATTGTAGATAGTGATCATGCTACCTTCAAATTATTAAATAACACTGATATTGCTCATGCATATTGGATTAGTATAGGTTGCATTCAAGCCACTTACTTTAAGAGGCTTACCTGAAAACTTTATAGCTACTTTAAGAGATGGCAGGAATCAGAACTGGAAGAAATTCCTTACATGGACTGTTCAAACCAGTCTTGCATATGGTCTTGTATATTTTAATGCTTCTTTGAATGCTTTAATATTAAACATAAAATTACATGATTATGATTACATGTCTGGAACTGAAATTATATGTATTTGTTACCTGATATATTTTAAACCATTATATATAATGAATTCTATGCGTAAAATTATGAATTTTTAAAATGAAACTATTTTAATAGTAATCACTGTACCTAATTATGTCAGCCTCTATCAAGTACAAACATTATTTCGGAGCTCGCACATTGCAGGCAACGAACCAAATGTAATCATTGTAGCCTCTATCAAGTAGGTAAGAGGCTTATACTGACCCAAAAACAAGGTTGTCAATAGAAATGTTAGAGGCCCTTATTTCAGCTACTAATGCTTCATTTCCCCTTTGAAGAGCCAACAAATTCCCTGAAATACCATCTTTATTCTTTGCAGCTGAGGCCTTCCAACTGTTTTCAATGAAAAGAAAGCATGGATTCCCCATGGTTTTCAAAATTAATCTCAGTTCATGAATGTTTAATTGAGTAAGCATCCTTTACATCTCTCCTGTCCATAAAATATACTACATTGATGACACAAAGTGGGAGTTAGCTCTGAATATTTGGACTAATATAATACATAAATTTTCCGTCAATCTGTCCCAAAATCTTTTTAACCAAACTGAGAGCTTGCTTACTACTCGATGATTGTTAACATCTTTGTGATATGAAGTTTAAGTGATTTGATGAATTTGTATGCGTAATTATTCCTTGATTTGAAATTTTAGTGATGATTTTCGTTAATATGCAATATTATGCCCTAATATTTTGTTAGGTATGCATCCTTCAATTGCCTTGAGTTTATATTACTATATTCTTTGAATTTCAATTCCACTAATTTTTAATAATAGTTGGTGCTATCTAAATCTCTTGATTTTCTTTGAAAGAAATAATTACAATTTTCATGGGATTCTTCAATTTGAAAACTTTAACAAATCAACCCAAAAAATAATTATCAAGTTAATTAAAAAAATATGAGTTATTTGATATTACATTTTACAAACTTATAAATCACCACTCAATACTCAAAATATACTAATGTACGGAGAAATATTTTAAGCCTTTTTCGTAGTAAAAGTCAAGTTTAATGGACGAAAATCATGATCAAGACTGACTTTCAACATTTTTTCACCTCAGTTATGCCATAACTGATCATATGCTCTTTTCTTTTTCATTTTTTTTGTGAAAGCTAAGGAAAAATCAATATTCCTTTCGTGAGACAGCATAAACAGTTTTTTATATTATGAGATTATTTACAAATAATCAACCTTCCATAAAAATATAATATGTAATCTTGAAAATAAGACTTTTTATCTACTGGAACAAGTGAATGTGATATGATAGTGTAAAATTCTTTTATGTTATTAGTGCATATAAGTTAAACTCATTTAAATAGATTATCCTTGTTTCTTTTAATCCTTTGTTTCACCCATTGACAAATTGACATGAAATAATACTGGATTTAAACTTCTTCTTAATCACTATATATATATATATATATATATACACACAGAGCTACATCCTGTCACATACATACACGATGCGAAGAGTAGGGGTGTTCACGAAAAACCGATAACCAAATCAATTCCAAAAAAAAACTCGATATTTTTTTATTTGGTTTTTACTTTTGAAAACCGATAATATTTGATTGGTTTTGGTTTTAAATAGAAAATTATCGAATTAAATCAACTTTATATATACTTATTTTAAGAATTATATATGTGTGTGTATTTTTATTTTTGATATGAAAAATTAACAATAGATATTGTATTTTCTTACTCTTGGGCCTTTCTTACTAGATTGGGCCTTAACAAAGCAAATAAGTAGTCAAAAGAATTGGCCAACAAAGTATCAGCCAACAGCCCTTAATTGTAGGCTTGAACAAAATGTAGTGTTTATTTTTTCTCTCTAAGTTGTACAAAATCAGAGCCAAATTGGTGGTAAGCTTTATTCTAAAAAAGATATATAATAGCGTATTAGAAAAGATCAAAATAACCAAAAAAAATTGATAAAAATCGAAGCGATAACAAACCAATTTAATTGGCTTGGTCGTTGAACGATTTGACCAACCGATTTAATTGGTTTGATTTTGTTTTACATAAAAAAACGATTCAAACTGAACCGTGACCACCCCTAGCGAAGAGACTAGTCTATATCGCGTAATCTTAACAATTAAAAATTAAAATAATAATATATATCACTTAATTATAATTAAATAATAGTGTTTTTATAAAATGTAAATATCTTGTATTTATTAGATTAATATAAAAACCCAATATTTGTTACTCCTTGAAACTTTCGAGCGGCTCTTCCCTGTGAATTGTGATCTTGAAGATCTCTGTCATTTACTCACTAGACCCATCTCGTCATCGCCCCCATTACTTGTTCCTCTATACCTATCAATCGATGCATATCATTATATGAAAAATAATGTTTATTGGAAGATAAAACAACATAACAACAACAACAACGACATACCCACTGAAATCCCACAATGTGAAATCTGAGGAGGGTAGATTGTACACAGACTCTATCTTGGTAGGTAGAACGGCTGTTTCCGATAGACCTTCGCCTCTCATAACCAAGGCGGAGCCAGGTGGTGTTTAGGAGTTCACCGGAACCCCATTCTACAAAAAATTACCCTGTATATATAAGATTAAAATAATTTTTTATGTATATATAGCAGATGTTGAACTCTTACTTCTTTGTTTATTTACTTCTTTATATTTTTAAACCCCGTGAAAATTCTGACTTCGCCACAGCTCTTAACGGCTTTAAGCTCCTCTTGGCGTCAAACAAATTTGTCACTTGATAACTAGTTTTTGTATTCATTATTGTTGTAATATTCTGCCATAATCTTATAATTTGTGCGGGTTCAACATAATCAATAATTTTGATTCAACTTCTGTATTCAAATTAAAATTCATCTAATATATATAAATAATCTGTTTAAAACCTGATAAACAAAAAGAATTGTCGTCCAAAAATTAATTAAGCGTGTTAATATATATAAATAATCTATATGAATTTCAATGTAATTTAGGATGAACAATACTTTATAAAGAGTACTTTAATTTAATTTGCTTTTCAGCTTTGAATAATAAATACGTTGTTATCTTTTTTCTCTTTTTGATTAACATAGGGATCCAATCTACCTACTTTTTTATTGGAAAGTTTGTGTTAATAAAATAACAGATACTACTAATGTAATGTTACCCTTTCCGAATAGATTTGTAGTCAAAGATGTAAATCTGTCAATTCTGCCCTTAATGGTATTACAGAGTTAATTTGATTCATAATCATATTTGGAGTTTCTTATCTGGTCAGTTTTTTCTTTTTGTTTAGTAATTGTGTAAACAAAAGAGCATCTTGTTTGATTCTAATTAGGTATGGTCAACAAAAACAGCTAGATATATTTTAATAGAACTTCCGTTTCACTCCGGACCTTCCGGATGAGATTATACTGAATATATCGTTATTATTGTTATAAAACTTCCGTTTCAATTTTTCATAAAAAAAATAATGTCTTGTTTGTTAAAATATAAAACACTTACTCCGTTTGTTCGTTGTATATCACACTGTTGCATTTTAAATTTGTTAAAACAATAATATATTTCTATATTTGGAGACTTGCCCTTAATGACATGCTCTTGTAATAATGTAAATGTCATTATATGTTTAAAACCAATTATAAGGGCATTAAAAACTAAAGTAAGAATATATAGCACTTAACCACAATTTATCACTTTACATTTAGGTATTCATTTTCATTTGGGGTAAATATTTGTGTTTGAATGTATGATTTAAACTTTATCTGCATTTAGTGTTTACACTAAATCAAATAATACACAACATATACCTTGAGAAACATTCCTATTATTAAACATCGTATATAGTGTAAAGGATGAATCTTTGACCTAATTAAACTTTAATAACTATCTTTGTGGGCTGAGTATTGTTAAGTGAATCTATATTAACATTCCATATCCTCTTAAATGTAGATATCTTAAGTTATAGCCTTATTTTTCGTGTTAAATAAATATAGCGTATATATAGAAGTAGCTAGTCAAAAGTATAAACGCCTAACGCATAGCGTCATCGTAATAAAGTATGTTAGTCCGCAGTTGATGCATGTCACCATTTATGTCCTTTTATAAAACAACTTGACCTCTCTTCATAAACTTGCAAGCGCCTCTCTCATCTTCACGATCTTTGTCCCCCTTAAAATGCACAAATTCCACACATATAATTACAAATAATAGAAAAATGTAACAAATGTCAATTCTTTTACCGACGAACAGTTCATTGCATGTGAAGTTTTGATTTCCAACATTTTCGAGTGTTTTCTTTGCCTTTCTAGAACTATCCAGAACTTTTCTAGGCTGTGATTTGGTAAGAGTAGGCAATGGCGATCACGGAATTTCCAGAGAGCGTAGAAACGGCGACTATGACGACTGCTTCGGGTATTGAAAACCTAAACTCCGATCCTAATCAAGCGGTTCGGAGAAGACGTGGCAGTAATGGTTTTGAGGCAATCATTAGTTCGGATGTATGTGGAAGCGGTGCTGGATTGGAAACGGTGAATGAGCGGAGTAAATTGGTTGGTGAGTCGAGTGATGGAAATGGAAGGAACGATGGTGGTAGTGTTGCCAATGGCGGTGAGGAAAGCAAAGGAACAACGCCTTATAAATTTTCTTACAGAGCGTCGGCGCCAACTCACCGCCGAATCAAGGAGAGTCCTCTCAGCTCCGACGCCATTTTCAGACAGGTGTGTCTATTTTTTAACCATTTTCTCTGTTATGTAAATTCAGTTTTTCGCAAATTGTATGTAAGGGTATGTATGGCATTGCTGATATTCGAATTTGAGTTTGCAATGATTGTATAAACAGAGGACTTTTGGATGTTGTGCTTCCTCCCTGTCGTATGAGGTCAAACAAGCCTTGTGTTGATTGATAGCATATCTATTTTAGGATGTAATTGTGATCTGTGATTTATGTAGGAATGCATCTAAGCTGCCTAATGGCCTATTTGGCCAAGCTTTTGGGAGAAAATTTAAAGTTACTCTGGGGAGTAGCAGAAACTGTTTTTCAGAAGCTAAACAAAACAACTTTTCCCCAAAAGCACTTCCGAGAAAATAAAGCCGTGTGCGTCATCCGTGGTGATGAAAAGAACCATATATTGGTGTCCCTGTCCCTTAATCATTTCACATTTAGAAGCACTTTTTAAAAGATTGGTTAAACACTAATAGCTACTCAAAAGTATTTTGTACATTAATTGGCTAAACACAAGTTGCTTCTCACTAAAAGTATTTTTTTAAATAACACTTTTGGAAAAATACTTTTCAAAATAAGCTGATTTGGCCAAACAGGTTACAACAATAACAACATACCTAGTGAAATCTCACAACGTGGGGTCTGGGGTAGAATGTACGCAGACCTTACCTCTATCTTGGTAGGTAGAGAGGTGGTTTTCGAAAGACCCTTGGTTCAAGAGAAAGCATAAGTATAAGCAAAAGCAAAAACAAAAGAAACGGTCAGACATAGACAATAAATTTAAAGTAGTATGAAAATGAAAGTAACGAAAGCGAATAAGCCATGATAAAGCATTATGGAAAAAGAAGCAGTAACTATCTCAGATAATAAGATAATCGAATTACATGAAATAACAGTTAGCAGCAGAAATCAAAGGACAGGGAACTATAAAATAATACTGCACTTGCTAGTGTGATAGGCTAAGCGGGGCTATAATAATAATACTACAACTATTGGTATGTACGCGGTATGTACGCATAAGTAGCACTACGCTCAACTACCTACTACCCTTTTACCCTAATTTGTATTCTCCACAACTCCCTATCTAAGATCATGTACTCAGTAAGTTGCCCTTGCGTCATATCCCGTGTAATCACCTCTCCCAATGCTTCTTCGGCCTACCTCTACCTCTCCTGAAACCGTCCATAGCCAACCTCTCACACCTCAGCACTGGTGCATCTGTGCCTCTCCTTTGCACATTCTTGAACAATCTCAACCTCACTTTCCGCATCTTATCCTCCACCGAGGCCACTCCCACTCTGTCCCGGATATCATCATTTCTAATTCTATCCCTCCTTGTATACCCACACATCCATCTCAACATCTTCATTTCAGCAACTTTCATCTTTTGAATATGAGAGGTTTTGACTGGCAAACACTCCGCCCATACAACATAGTTGGTCTAACCACCACTCTATAGAACTTGCCTTTAAGTTTTGGTGGCACCTTTTTATCGTATAAGACTCTATTGGTCAAACAGGCTATTAAGTCTATTTCTCAATTTGCTGATATCTATTAAAGGCTACTGATGATAGTGATCAGTTGCAGAAGTAGAAGTGCATAGATATTCGATATCGGGTCTATGTTTGAATTGGAATAAATCATGGGGTGATTTCCTGATCAAAATTAAATCATGGGGTGAGCTGTAGACGACAGAGCACACCTTCAATACCGTAGTTATTGCAATTTGAGAACTGTTAATTTTCTATTTCTAGATTGCAAGTGTAAGGGACTTGTATGATATTTGAGGGTTAATACAGTTAAGTTTTAAAATAAAATGAGTATCTTTGTTGTAGTGGATTGCAAAATATGCTGGAATGGGGCGGAAAAACAGGTGTTTGAATATAACATGGGCTCAGAGAAAGCTTTTATTTTTCTTCAAAAAAAGTTATGTTCTTTCCTTCGTCCATGTTGTGAAATCCATTATGTTATGTGGTCATTATCCACGTTGTCGTATGTGAAGTGGTTACTGTTGAGTTTGACAATTGGCAGCCTGTTTGATGGTGGTAAACAAAAAGCCAATGTTAGACATGACAGATAAGCCTAGATTGTAAATAACTTTTTGATTTTTCATTGAACTTCTCACTCGACAATGAGTCAAACTTTAGCTTTGTGATAGGTTGCTGCATTTGAGCAAAGAGATACATTCTTATTGTCTGTTGGCCCCATGCACTAGAATTATATTGGATATCCTTCCCAAAACACTATCGATACAAATAATACTCCCTCCGGATAAAAAAGAGTGTTTACTTAGCCTTTTTTTCTTGAGTAAAAAAGAGTGTCCACTTATCAAATCAAGAAAGAATTAACCTTATCTTTTCAGGTTTGCCCCTATTAAGTGCTATGTGATAAAATCCAATACCTATTTAATTAGGGGCAGTTTAATCAAATTACCTCTTTTTGTCTAGGAGTTAGTATTTTCTCAAGGGGTGTGCAAATAGCTAAGTGGACACTCTTTTTGATCCGGATCAGGAGGGAGTACTAAGTACTTATATAATGCTGAAAAATCCGGTTAAGAACAAGAATGTCACTATTAAATGCAGTTGGAGTTTCCCATAAGTCAACGACTTTCAAATTTTCTTGAGTGAAATTGTCTACTAAAAAGGATCAGTTGTGCTCAATGTGCAATAGTTTGTCTTTTATTACACATGAACTTCAAAGAGATTGCCCGGACATTAGTCCTTCACTTTTTGTTAGCATCAGCCGGACTTTCCATCAGAGTAAACTAGGCATTGCAATTTGCAAGCGTCCTTGGTGTACTTCATTCGATCACATGGCTTAGACCTAGCCTCTTAAGTTAAGATCATACAATTCCAAATTGTTTTCATGTACCAGTTTCAGTTTTTGGATGTATCAACCGTTAGTCTATGATTACCAAAAGGTATTCCTGCCACTGACCATGATCATGCAAAAAAAGAAGCTGTGCTTGTGCTTACCCATCATCTGAAAGGTAGGGTACTAAATCAAAGAGGTCAGCCAAAAAGGTAATCCTGTCACTGGCAGTGATCATGCCACAAGAGAAGCTGTCCTTTACCCGTATCTAATTAATAGGTCCTCACCCTGATCTGAAAGATAGGGTACTAAAACAAAGAGGTCAGCCAAAAAAGGTAATCCTGTCACTGTCAGTGATCATGCCAGAAGAGAAGCTGTCCTTAACCCATCATCTAATTAATAGGTTCTCACCCTGATCTGAAAGATAGGGTACT
Source organism: Anisodus tanguticus (assembly GCA_034509755.1). Taxonomy (NCBI): domain Eukaryota; kingdom Viridiplantae; phylum Streptophyta; class Magnoliopsida; order Solanales; family Solanaceae; genus Anisodus; species Anisodus tanguticus. The sequence goes on along the minus strand of CM067544.1, from coordinate 30,425,815 downwards.
AAAACAAAGAGGTGAGCCAAAAAGGTACTCCTGCCACTGTCAGTGATCATGCCGCAAGAGAAGCCGTCTTTAACCCATCATCTAAATAATAAGTTTTCACCCTGCGTGATATAGGACGATACTCGTAGTACAGTATGGTCACCGAAATTTCAGGAGAAGATATATAGAATTATCAGTAGATTATGGGTTATTCTGATATTTGGTTTGATCACAAACAGGTAATATTCACCCTATACTGTGCTTACAGGCGAAAAGTGTAGCAGGAGAGCTTGACAAATTATAAGAGTTACTGTACAATATTATCAGTATTCACTAATGAAGACAGTGGAAGTCTATAAACTTTTTGCAGACGATAGATCCTCAATTTCGTGCTTTTCTTGATTGCTCATGTGGCTTACAAGTGCTTATAGCATGATACCCACTATAAAAGAGTTATTATGCTATCTTATCAGGATTAGCTACGGATGTATGATCTAATGAAGAAAGTGGAAGTCTACAAACTTTTTGAAGGCTAAAGAATTTCAGTTTCGTGTTTTTCTTGACTGCATCTCATGTGGCTCACAAGTGCTTATACCTTTGTATAAAGCGGGCATAAAACTCTTTGCTGACACCCAATATATGGTTCTTGTGGTAGAGTCACGCAGGCCTGTTCAATCTCTGTGTGGTGGTGCTGATTGCTGTTAACAGCAGGCTGATTATCGAGAATTTGATGAAGGTATACATCTTTCTGTAATATCACTGTAATTAATTTGAGTAAGTGCAATTGACAGCCCGACCACTTTTTTGATGCATCAATATCGCCATCAAAGCCAATCAATGAATAGGAATAGTGTTAAAAAAGAGATTATATGTCATTTCAAAATGTTTTAAGTATTATACTGCAGATGACAAATTTTGACTACTATTGCAGTATGGCCTGTTAATTAGGGCTGGTTTTTGGTTTAGTTCGAAGTCTTTAAGGGATTGGCCGCTTCTAATGTGCTGGTATTTCCATCTTGAGCCCTTTGTCTTTGCTCTGGTCTTAAATACGTACTAATACTATTCCTTAGACAAAAAATTGAAAGATTTCATGTGCTTCCAGTCTCAGTCTCCAACTTCTGCCTCTCACAGCTTTCCTTGTGGAGAAGATGGCGCAGCAGAGGCGTATGACTGAGTGTGTAAGTGAGATCACCTCTTTTTCTCTGTTTACTTATGTTTTTATTTTCTAAAATCCATCCTTATCATGTAAAGTGAAAATTTCTTTCACACGGAGTTCTCATTGACTCGTTTTCCTGTTTATAGTGAAGGAAAATTATACTGGTGTGTTTGTGGCGTGATTTGTCATTTGTGATGCTTTGACTGTTTTTATGATCCTTAAATACTTTAAGACTCAAACTTAATCAAGAAATTTTTCTGTGTGATGCTGCAGGCGGTGGTCATTCTTCACATCACTATAACAACAGCTGCCATTTTGTATCCAGTTCTGGTCATTCTTAAGTATGTCTTTATGCACTCTAGTCATGAAACTTTGATATTACATCCTCTTAAAGTGCATGGTAGGCGGCTCCTACAGCTGCCATGTTTTTGGTAAAACTGAGAAATTTTCTAGCTACTACTACAACTGGTGAATATCTTAGAAGTCAAAAGATGCCTATTTAATGGGAGAGGAGTTCTGCATAGGAACTAATATTTGTTTCTGAGTTAACTGTTTAAGACAATTTTTAAACCTTCATTTGGGATATTGGGTAGGATAACCACTGATGTAAATTTGGATTACCATTACGAGGGGAGAATTTTCAACTGTACCTGTCCAACTGCTATTTCTCTAGCTGATATATATTGAAAATAATATCAAGTTTATTTGTTTTAAACTGCACAGGTGTGATTCTGCTTTTCTGTCTGGTGTCATATTGATGCTGGTTGCTTGTATTGTATGGATGAAGCTGGTTTCTTATGCACATGCAAATCACGATATGAGACAGCTTGCTAAGTCTATGGATAAGGTATTATTAATCCGTGTCCTCTTCTCATGGACCTGTAGGATCTGCACTTAGTTAAAGCTTCATTTGTGGGTGAATATTAAATTAATCAACTTCAGTGATTTAGCTTATTCTTGTTGTTTGAGAGATATTCATATTGAGTCTCTTATATCTAGCTAATTTATGTTGTTTGTTCTTTCTTTATTCACTTATTTATGTTGTTAGGTTGAAACTTCAGATGCGGATTACTCTTATGATGTTAGCTTCAAGAGTTTGGTTTACTTCATGGTTGCTCCTACATTATGTTATCAGGTAGGATCAGTTAATTCTTGCAAACTTTTATCCAGTTATTTTCTTCCATTGTAGAGAACCTGCACTAAAACATCATTAGCTTATGTCTATTTGCAAATTAACCCCGATTCTAGATAGATAAACTTGTTTATGGTGGTTTTGATGCAACGTTTAATATAGAAATTAGGAGTATCGACTGCGCCTAGTCGATGCTTTCAGGTTTATGGTTTGGTCATAGAGGACTGGACATTAATGAACTTGTATTTAATATGTGCCAAATTAACTATCATTTGACCAGGCATTTTGCAACTAAAAACTCAAAATTAGTAGATACAATTTTATTTTTTTTAAATAACCGTGGTGCGCACCTTGACTAATTCGACGGGGTACCTGCTACCTCCCACCAACACAAATATTGGGTAACTCTGCCATGAAGGAAAGAAATCACCTAGTGTGTTTGCCTCCGCTGGGATTTAAGCCTGATACCTCAAGGTTCTCAATCCACTTCGTTGAGCACTAGGCCACACCCTTGATCTGACATCACTCTTAGCATTGGTCAATTTGTCCACTAGAGTAAAGTAAAATTAGGTCGCAAGTGGGACAGAGGGGTTATTCATCTTCTAATATATCAAAATTTAGGAGCTTTAAATTGGTGTTGCAATTACTACAAATAGTAAATTTGGTGCTAGGAATCTTGTGATTCGTAGTCATCAAGTTATTGTTTTTGTCTTTTAGATGTCGGAATTGTTTTTGCAGGGACTAACTACTTCCCTGCTACCCTATAGTATGTATCGAATGGTACAATCCTCATATTTCCCTCTACAATTATTGATACCTTCAAATGCTTTTGATGATAGATTGCATGCTTGAAACAGTTTTTTCAAATAATATTGGTGCAAATAGAGTAAACTATTGTAAAAAACGAATTAATGAAGATAGACATGTCATATTTACCAGTTTCAAAAAAAAAAAAATGAAGATAGACATGTCACTACACTAGCACCCAAGGTAGTGACCTAGTGGTCAATGAAGTGGGTCGAGCACCATGAGGTCTCAGGTCAATTCCCAAAGACAAAAACACTAGGTGATTTCTTCCGTCTGTTCTAGCCTTGGTGGATGGAGTTACCTAGTATGCTTGACGATTTACCTTGGACTTAGTATTATTGGTGTTTAGATGTTTTAAATTACTCATTGAGATTGCAAAAGGATTGGGTTATATGTTGGGAATATAATTAAATATTAAAAGTGTGTTCTAACAACTTAAGCTTTTAGATGAGATGGTCACACACTTCAATATTGTATCAGAGAGCCATACAAAGGTCCTGGGATCAAATCTCACCGCCACCCATTGTCAAAATAAATTTCCACGTGCTTGGTCCCTGAAAAATAAATCAGGCCAGCACGTTAGGGGGCGTGTTGAGAATATAATTAAATATTAAAAGTGTGCTCTTTTTCCTCAGATAGCGGGAGCTTAGTGCACCAGGCTGCCTTTTTTATTATTAAAAGTGTGTTCTCTCTAACAACTTAAGCTTTTAAATGAGACGGTCACACACTTCAATATTATATGATACTCTTTAAACTACTTACATTGCTGCCTTTGAATTTTCTTATCGAATTGTACTGCTCATACTCAGACTCCAAGAACAGTTTGTTGCTATTTTAAACTTTAGGTTAAGTCCAGTTCAATTAGTATATTAGGAGTTGTTGAATTGAACATATTCATTCATTTTGACTACCATAGTGTATTGTGGTCCGGCCCTTCCCCGGATCCCGCGCATAGCGGGAGCTTAGTGCACCGGGCTGCCCTTTAGTGTATTTTATCATACTAATTTTGGGTCTAAATCAGAAAGACTAACTCAACCAAACAATTAAGCTAGGACTGAACAAAGTTCATTCCATGATTATCTAGTATTGAATGACTCTTTTCTATCTAGATTAATAATTATGGTGGTTCCCTCTTCCTTTTTCTTACAAAAAATATATATGCTATGATCTTATAATTAAATCCCTTTTCTAATAAAATTTCTATACAAGGGATCAAAGAGATTTCACTCTAGGAGTTGTTTTTTGCATTAACTCATTAGTTTTTTGGATTTATTTATTGTGTCATCTGAAGCTTAGCTATCCCCGCACTCCATGCATTCACAAAGGTTGGGTGGCCCGGCAATTCATCAAGCTAGTAACATTTACAGGATTGATGGGATTTATTATAGAACAGGTGATTTTTTCTTTCGTGAAGGTTCAATCTGCATTTCCTCTGATAAGCGTAAATATTTTTCTGACGGGATGCATCCTTATGCAGTACATTAACCCAATTGTACAAAATTCACAACATCCTTTGAAAGGAAACCTTTTATACGCCATCGAGAGGGTATTAAAGCTTTCGGTTCCAAATTTATATGTCTGGCTCTGCATGTTTTACTGCTTCTTTCATCTTTGGTATGTCGCTCTACTTGTGATTCATATATTATTTACTTATTTTTCTTTTGATTGATGCCCAAATCCTTTTTCTTGCAAGAAATGTGTGCTTTGAAATCCTGCAGAATAAGTACCATTAATGTTGTTGAAGTGTATGTCTCCACAGTTTCCCCTTTTCCCAATCGAAACATGTTTATCTCAATTTTGATGGTTAGTTACTAACCGTTGAAGTGTCGATCACAGCTTACTGAAATTTGAGTTTCTAAATACGATTAGTTCTTACTATCAGGGAGAAAAGAAAGGATCAGAAGGTGCACCAGAAGAACCTGGAGGTTCTCAATGAGCCTGAATGGTGTTAGTTAGCATATATGTGATTGATATCTGTTCCCCCAATCGAAACATGTTTATCTCAAATTTTGATGGTTAGTTACTAACCATTGAAGTGTCGATCACAGCTTACTAAAATTTGAGTTTCTGAACACACTTAGTGCTTACTATCAGGGAGAAAAGAAAGGATCAGAAGGTGCACCAAGAGAACCTGGAGGTTCTCAATGAGCCTGAATGGTGTTAGTTAGCATATATCTGATTGATATATGTTCCCTTGATGCTAAGGCCTTCTGAATCCTTTGAAGAGTTGTGATTGTTGACATGACATTAGAACTCATTTCATCAGAAGTTTAGACAATGCATTCTTCCTTATGTTTGTTAGTTTTAAAGCTTCAAAGTTATGGCATGGGCATCATAATTTATCTCTTTGCTTTTTCTTCGAAATGCGTTGGTGTTAACGAGGATATGAAAAGCTTATACTCTTATCTCTGAATAATACTAAAATGAATATTTGGCTTATGTTCCCCGTGCATCAAAGAGAATTTACATCTTTCATATTTGTCTTCAGGCTAAATATACTTGCCGAACTACTATGTTTTGGTGATCGTGAGTTCTACAAGGATTGGTGGAATGCCAAAACAATTGATGAGGTAGATTCAAATATCACTTTGCCTTTTCTTATATCCCAACTGTTTCAGAGCTGGTTGGAGTTTCTTATTCGTTTTTTACGTGATTATTCTGCTGCGGCTGCTGTTATCAGTACTGGAGAATGTGGAATATGGTATGTCCATCTTCCTTTTTTTGTAAATCGTTTCCTGATTCTTATGCACACAAACATGTTGTTGTCTTATTGACCAAGAAGTGGAACACCAAAAGTACATTTTGAAATGATATTATATCCTATCGCCGTCATTCTTGGTTTGGGTTGTCACTAAGTAAAGCTTTCCTTAACAGAATTAAATGTCTGTCTTCTCTCACTCCACTTTTGGCTTTAACAAAATATCTTTGGCCCAACCTGCATCTTTCCGAAAGTACACTTCTTGCTCGTGCTTAATAATCTTTTCCATTAGCCAAAGTAACTGTTAAGATATTGTTATAAACATATTATAGTAAGTAAATGTATCTAGCAAGTAGTAACTAGATTAACTGACAGGAATGACAATTAACTATAAATTGAACATCATAATTTATGGCTTCAGGTTTTTTCTGTGAAACAGATCATTTTAATATTGAAATACTGCAAGCTTTCAGAATAATAAGGCTGGACAAATATCTAATAGATATCGCGCCCAAGGGTGTGGCCTGATGGTTAATGAAGTGGGTTGAGAACCCTGTTCTTAGGTTCAAATCTTACTAGAGGTAAAAACACTAGGTGATTTCTTTCTGTCTGTTCAAGACATGGCGGAGGTAGTAGGTACCCCATGGAATTAGTTGAGGTGCGTGCAAGCTGGTACGGACACCACACACCACAGTGATAAAAAAATTATTTGAATTCTGAATTTTTTTGTGCTGAAAAGCAAACCATAAAAAAATAAATTATGTTTACTTTGACATTGTATTATTAGGTCCACTAAAAGTAATGATGTCATACAAAAGCTTACTTCTTATTTAATTTTGTCCTCCAATTTTATCATAATAAGTACCTAAAAGTATTGGAGAACAAGAGAAAATTTCAGGTTAAGGTTTGTTTCTTTTAGGTTACTACTAAAAGTGAGCTTAATGGACTTCGAACTAAAAGTTTAGTTTCTCCTTTTAGACAAATCTAATGCAATTGGTCAATAATTGAGTTTTTAACTCAAATGTTTTCCAAAGTATAGGTATTGTTCTATTTTTTCTCCTCTTATATGAAACTGCATTAAGTTATAATGGGAGCATTTTCTCTCCACCTAACAACAGCCTAACAGATTGCATGAGACTATGTTAAACAAAGGCCTTTATTGAGGTCCCGCTTCCCCAGATTAATTTTCCCATTCCACCATATAAAAGAACCGTTAGTACAAGCACATGCAATTACGCTTCCATCTCTGTTGAGGATTTTTTCTTCCCGTAAAATTAGTAACCATGTATCTTGTGATTATTGCAGCCTGTTCATAAGTGGATGGTTCGTCACATTTATTTCCCATGCTTAAGGAACGGAATTCCGAAGGTGCCTTCTCAGTCTCACTAATTTGTTTTTTTTTTCCGTGTATATATCGTACCTTTCTTGTGTATATCATACAATAGACCCTTGTGTCCGGCCCTTTCCCGAACCCTGCGCATAGCGAGAGCTTAGTGCACCGGGCTGCCCTTTTTTTTTTTTTTTTATATCGTACCTTTCTTGTGTTAGCCTCTCGAAATTGATTTCTGCTATTTCTTCTACTTTTAGTTTCATTGTATCTTGCCAAGGTGGAAGGAATTACCTCACTTCCACTTATGTGGCTATTTATGTTCTCAATTCAAAATGCATTTTTTAGAAAATTTATGGCAGCACTTTCGCCTTTTACCCCAGGCCGATTTTCGAGCACAAATATTTCCAGTGAAGTTGGGTTTAAAACCCTAATTTTACATCTTTACGCTGAAACGAAAAATAAATTGTGCCCCTCATATTCGACCTTCATAAAGTACTTTTTTAGTTGACAATTCAGCAGTATATTTTACACTTCTTCCCCACAAAGGTAGGGTAGTCGGTGTACATCCTACCCTCCCCAGACCCCACTTATGGGATTACACAAGGTATTTTGTGGTTGTTGTAATTCAGCAGTATATTTTATATAAAAGTTTTTCCCGTCAGATCTCATTGATTGGTGAGTCTGTAAATAGGATAAATCGCCAGCCTGTTGCTTCAAATGATTTTGCACTTTCCGTTTTGACAAGTTTAATATCCACAACACTTGGTGCAGGGGGTCGCAATACTGATTGCTTTCCTTGTATCTGCTGTTCTCCACGAGGTACATTATTTTTCCTCTTTCATATTTTATAACGAAACCCGGTAATGGCAACTTACAACTACTGGTTTGGAGATGACATGTTCCTGCCTATCTGCAGCTGTGTATTGCTGTTCCTTGTCGCCTTTTCAAGTGGTGGGCGTTCATTGGAATCATGTTCCAGGTAATGGCATTTAACATAATGTTATTAGAGATAAGTTGTATACCACTGGCTACAAATTTTTACATAATCAGTGTATTTTAACATATTATAGTAGGTTAGCAGTCATTTTCATCAGGTGCATAGAACTTAAATTCATTGTTATTCATGTTTCCAAAGACCACTGCTATTAAAACATCAGTATTTGAAATTGAAGGAATATTATCTTTTTTGTCCATGCTGCAGTTTAAAATTTGGCCGTGTTTCTCTTGTCAGGTTCCTTTGGTCATTCTTACAAACTTCTTACAAAATAAGTTCCAAAGCTCAATGGTATGTTTTTGGGTGCAGTTATATTTCCATACCACTCAGCTGGGTCCTTTTCTCTTCTAAGTTCATTTAAAATACAATTACAAGTGATTGATATTATTAGGTATATAATCTTTCTAGGTTGGCAATATGATGTTCTGGTGCTTTTTCTGCATTCTTGGTCAGCCTATGTGCGTGCTCCTGTATTACCACGACGTGATGAATAGAAAAAGCAGCACACGTGAAGCTTCATTCCGAGGATGATTTGTTGTGTGATCGAGTATTTAAGTTTTGGATTCCAAGCTCTATGATACTGTTGAGGACAGTGGTCATCCACTAGCAACAACATTGCTGATGATGTGTTTCTGGCAAGGCATTCCTGCTATTTCCTTCATCACTCCAAATGTTATTCAGATGACACAAAATTATCTGTTCTGAATGCACAACACAAGGGCACGGCAAGTGATGGTGATGTCCGACATTTTTATTGTTTTCTCCATGTCAGAGAAATGTAAAATACTATCTTGAGGTACCTGCTCTTGTTAAAGTAATCCCTTCTCGCCTCTCATCTGTTCTGCTTGAAGTTGGCTGTGACGCTAGCATGAAATGTAAATAATTGGGTGTAACAGATAAATCAAGCTGATTGTGCTAAAAACGCTTATTTATATTGCTGTGAAACAAAATCTTGGGGGAAGTGGAAATCATACTTTAGTTAAGATCAATGTCTCTCAATGGATGAGCGATTTGATGGTATTCTTCTACTTGGTTGGGTATTGCACAACTGTGAGACATTTGAACTTTTGAAGTAGCCTCATAGGAGCTTTTCACAATTGATTAGACAGCAAACAACATGATAGAATTATATTAGATTTAATAATGTAGAAGTATATTAAATTTAATAATCTGCGTCCTTTTTATGTAATGGTGTCTGATCAGAGATGAAGTTCATGTTTTTAACTTCGAGGTTTCAAAAACTTATTTTAATGTTTGTGCATCCAACGATATAGTCTGTTTCTCCTAGAAGCCAATGTTGATCATCAGTTCTATCGTTTCCTAGACTTGTAGATTAAGGGCAGACTTTTACTTAAAAGCTCTAGAAAATTATTGTCGACTCATTTTTCTGGACAAGCGAAGCAGGACTTAAATAAGCTCGACTTGGTACTCCAATAGCAATTTTACTTGCTATTATATTTATTCAAGGGTCTTCCAAATTGTTTTCAATGATTTTAAGGTGTAAATTTCTTTTACATAATCGTGTCATTCAAAAAGCAAAATGCACATTAAAGTATTGGTTGCTCATCTAAACATAGAATAAATATCTATTGAATTTGTTCAAATTATATTAAATATATACTCATTGTTGATGAAACTCAAATACTTAGTCACATATGCTTTATGCTGTATAATTATTACTAGCAATTACATAAGCTAGTAAAAGTCACCTGCTACGCGTTTATTTGCACAGTTGCACTAGCACTTTAAGACACAACATGACACTCCCACCGACACAATCGATCCACAGCTAAATTACATGAACCAAAATCAAACACTTAATTTCAGATCTTTCGGGTACCAAAACATGGATGACTTAAGATCTAAGTCATATAACGATTCAAGAAAAACCTACAGCTATACTAGTGAGGGTAACGGTTACAGCGAACCAAATGGGTTTCGAGATGTACGATGTTATAGTGCTTCCTATGCATCTTCATCCTCAAATAACAACAATAATACCCAAATGGAGTTATCTTCGAAGAAAGGCAAGTCAAGTAACGGGTCGGTTTCTAAAAGCTGGAGTTTTAATGACCCGGAATTGCAAAGGAAAAAGAGGGTAGCTAGCTATAAGGTTTACACAGTTGAAGGAAAGGTAAAGGGATCAATTAAGAAGAGTTTTCGTTGGATTAAATACAGCTGTAGCAAAGTAATCAATGGATGGAGGTGATTGATTGATCATCCAATTTAATGATTATGTTATTTACATAGTGCTACTTTTTCTTTTAAATAATTTATTCTTCCTTATATTTTACTTACTAATATAATTATATTGCCTTTGATGAGTAATTAACTTCTTCTGTTGCTTTGAATGGGTAAGAAATTTATTGTTGCTATGAGATTAGCTAAAATTTTGAATTACTTTAGCTTGATGCATTTCTATCTTTCATCAATCTGTTTTGGTTGGCGAAATTAGACAAGTACTATCTACTACTCCCTCCCTCCCAAAATAAATGTTGCTTTAGGAATTCAAGACAACAAATAGTACTTCCACTTTTAAAGGACTACTTCTTAATAATGCTCAATTCTCAAGAAACATCTAATAAATAGGGTAACTCTAAGAAAATATACTTTGTATTTAATGTTTTTTCTAAATGGGTGTGACATGAGTTAAAAGCGACACTTATTTTTGGATAGAGGGAGTATGTCACTAAATTTTTTATTGAGTGCATGAGATACATGGTACTCTAATTAATCAGCAAGTGAGTCTTTGCAGGTGTCACATTTTCTTCGCGTAGAAAGTTCTAATCATCTTCCTGATTTTTATTTTCATTTTATGATTTGGAGTGAATTAGGTAGAGGAGGGTTGTGTGGAAAAGGAGATGGAGTTTGCTTAAGTATCGCTAAAGCTTAGTAGATCAATGAATTGGCTCTTATTTTTAGTCTTTTGTTGTAATGGTAGTATATATCCGGCCGAGCTTGCACACGACTTGATGATTTCATCAGATATTGTACCCTCCCATTTAGTACTGGTATCGGGTCACTCTGCGGAACAAGTCTGGCTTAGATTGATGGGAAGAAATCATGTAATCTTTTTTTGCCTATATTGGAATACAGTAGTCTCCAATAGCCTTTGTTCCTACTGCATCCATCGCTAAGGCACACCCTTGGGTGCGCATATAAATAATTGACTCTTGAAATGTCATAACTAGATCTATACATTCCACGAGCTTTTAGATTAAGCTGGAAGGTTCCATATACTCTAGAGGTTGAAACAGTTTAGTGACTTAGTTTTAGACATTTGTTGTGAAGAAAAAGCTTTATCCATCAATCAATTCTCGACCTATTGGAATGATGTCTACTCTGCATACTGGAGTTTTGACGTGTGAGATTCGAATAGGGCCATAATACTCTTTTGCGATACTTCACTTGCTAAAGAGAGTAAGTTTCTAGTTTTAAAAAAAAAAAGTAAGTTTCCCTGACGAAAGTTGAATCTTCTTCGGATGTTTACTGCGTCGTTTATTCAAATCCTCTTTTGGAAGAATAAGACTTTCCACATTACATAATATTTCCTTAGAGACTAGAGAGTATATTAAAACTCTTTATCTCTAAAAGGGTATTCCAAAATAGTATAATCAATTTTAGTTATCTAGTTTAGATTAGTATATGTACTTACCCTTCCTTTTTCTCCCTTCTATGAATAATAGCTTCACTGTATATATTTTATACTACGGAATTGTTTTATGCTGCCATATTCTTTCTCTTTAATGCAAAAAGCAATGTCATGTTCTGGATGGAACAGCCTTGTGATGTTCCACAAGTTTTCATGGTAGAGACCAGTGTTTTTAAAAGCGAAAATTACAAAAAAAAAGAAGAAAGAATTGAAGCCACATAAAAATTTGCCAAATGTGTATGAATTTAGTACCATAATAGTTGACTTGGAACTAGAGTTTCGCACGCTTGGCCCCAACTCTAGACGGATTTCTCGTTCATAAAAAAAATATTTTGACTTGCAACTAAATGACTGATTCAGTATCCAATATACAACAATATTGATATTTATCCACTCTAGAAAGTTTAGACCAAAAGAACCAAATGTTGCTTGGGATCACGTTGCACGTCATTATTTGAACTTTGAAGCACACATTTCTACGAAGTGCATGATTTCTTACATGAATCAATTATCCCTCGCTTTGTATAGCTTCATCGCTTTAAGCGACGAAGCGATTTTTTAATAACACTGGTAGAGACTAGATAGAAGAACCTAGTGGATGATCTATTGATGGTATCCAGCATTTCTTAGTTTCTTTATATTCATGTTTAGGTTAAAGATTAGCCAAGTTGCTCATTGAGATATTAAACTGTGAACAACCACTGGACTGCATTTGATTTGAATTTATGCTGAAAAGTAAAGCTGATGGTGATATATGTTCAAAGATTTAGTGAAGCCCATTTTTTCCAAGTGCTTTGTGGTATTAAAAGCGTATTCTCCATCCCTTAAAGGGACGGAGCGATATAACTTTTTAGGGTGAAGTGATGGTATTTCGAGGAAGCTTGCTTCGGATATGAGACACAAAGTGATCCACCCGAGAAGAGAAGTGGTTGCTTCTTTGTATTTCGCATTTAAAGACGTAATATAGAGAAAAGTAAGTTTTTTCTTATAGTTTGACTACTCCTCTCCAAGTATGATTTTGTTTTTTTTCCCTCCAATTTTCTTGTTCTTTTCGAATCTATGCTTCTCTTGATTTGTTTGTATTGCTTTTCTTCTTTTTCTTCAAGAAAGCTCTTTTTTTTTCCTGGTATATGAGTCATCTTTCTCTTTTTCTTACTGGTTTCTTCTGTTTCTGGCTTCTACTCTCTCTTATTGTCAAAAAAATATTTGTCTTTAAATCTGTTCTCTGTTTTGTTTTCTATCATTCAATTCTTGATTTATAAGCTGATTATTTGGATATTAAAAAAGCTTACTGGTTACTGATAAAAAATGATCTCTCAATTGAAGCTAATTATAGTTCCGGTAATAAAGTAAATAAATTATGAAATCAAATGCTGCAACCAGTTCTTTTTATGGCCGGTCAATTGAAAATCATGTTGTCGTTAAAATTGTTGGTTTTGTTGTTAATCACATCTTAATGGTGTTCAATTTTAGTTGCTTTGTTTAGATTATCATTATATTATATACAGTGTATTAGATAAATATTAGTAATGTTAATTGCAATTTTGATGCTACAGGTACTGCATTTTTATGTAGTAGGTAATTTTGCATCTCTCTATAAATTTACAGTTCACTTTGGAGGGTTCTCCCAAAGTTGCAGGAGTTTTGTTGCTCTTTTGTGCTTTTCACTTTAAAACACTACCTTCCCAACCTTATTGTTGGGATTAGATAAAATAGCTCTATTTAGACACAGTTGTGTGCTTAGTATTGAAAATGTTATGGCTTATTAAGTAGAAGGTTGTTAATAGTGCCTCTGCTGGTATAGCATTTAATTATTGCAGGATTTTTTTTGTTTCAAGCACAGCTCTTTGTGGGAGTGTTTTGACTACGTTTTTGGTGAGGACTTGCCTTTTAGATTTGGAATCTTGTTCTTTTACTCGAAAAGAAAAAAGATCTTTGGTGACTCAAACAAAGAGCCAGGAGAGGTGAAAAAATCAACTACTAAAACTGTAAAAGAATGTAAAAATGTTCAAGCCCCCAGAGCGTTGGTGTAGAGTTCCAACTCTATTGCAGAAAAAAACCTCGCTATTCGAGTGGAGAAGGGTAGAGGGGCTGACTTATTAATAACTAGGGTGTGTTAAAATGCCTGAGGAACTACAAGGCTCTCCTGGCTAACACATGTTATCTTCCAAAAAAAATCTTTTTTCTTTTTTCTCCTCAAAGAAAATTCCGCCCTACATCATATGGTTCAACTACAAGGTTAATTATGTTCTCTTCAATTTTAAAATTGTGGCATACTACCTCCTTTTTTTTTGTTTCCCAGTGTTAAATACTCATCTTGGACTAATTTGAATTTGAGCCGGAAAAGTCTCACTTTGGGGTAAATAGCTTCCTATTTCATTTTTCAGATGGAGGCATAGTACTTTCCGACTTTTTTTAATAGACAGTACATAAGCAGCTATGAATATACAATATCTTCAAATAGGAAACAGCCCCCAAAGGAAGAGAAGCAGCCTAATAGTGCTTCGTTCGTTGGAGTTAGAGAAGAAAAGGGAAAAGGATAAAGAAAATGAGTTTATGTCCATTACTCTTAAAATCACACTGTAGCAATGAGGACAATTTGATAGGGTTGATTTCACAGATGATCATCCTTCGGTGATGCATACCAACATGAAATGCTAGAAAAAATACAAAATCACAAACCATCCATGATAACTATAGGCATCCAAGTCAAATTTGAATCTCGGAATATCGTAACTCTTAAACAATGTGAAACAAAAAAATGGGAGAAAATGGCAATCTGGCATTCACCAATTTGTACGCACCTCATATATTAGAAAAGAGAGTATCTATAAATGAGAACACAAGGAGGATAGATACTCAGTTGAAACCTTTTCTATTTCTTATTTGCATTTCACACTTCTTAAAGATATAATTTGTTAAATGTGATGATTTCATCTTCTAATGATTTGTGAAAAATAAATAAAATAAAAAATTAGTCACCCCCTAACGAATCATCACCGCAATGAGCATAAACCAGCTTGACCATGCTTTTTGGCACCTCATTACATTGAAGATTGGCAGATCATTACACGATATACTGGAGAGAAATGAGAACATGTGATATCCTTGCAAACAACCTGCTACACATGCAGAATCCTAATATTTGAGAACTGTATTAACTCGACTTCTAACCTGAAAAGTATTTAGAGTATGGGGAATTTTAGTATTACAATGGCCAATGTACAGTTTAACTAATCCCCAACAGTTGGAACAAAATTAAATGACTATAGACAATGTTGCATGCATTGCCTAGGTTTATAGAGTTATGCCCCATGTCGGAGTTTGTATTAACAGCAACTCACTTTCTGCATTGGCACCATCTGGATCTATTTATTTGCGGTACATCTTTTGCCAGCTCGAATAACAACTGCTAGATCACTAATTTCCAACCCACAAATTCGAACAAAAATCAACTTTCAGGGCCTCAATTTTGTCTGAAGTCTACCACACAAGTAAAAAAATTTACAACTGAAAGGGTTTGCAATCAATGAGTCCTCTCTTCATCGTCAAAATGTAGAGTCTCTATTCCTTTGAGCGTGGATTCATAATTCTTTGTGCCATAAGTATTAGAGGCATATCTAGGATCAGATGATCCACCAAGTGGAGAGCTTCTATGTCCACCTGGTATTTCGCGCATGGTTGCTGGACTTGCATCAGGCGTGCGAGAATGTGTAGGATCAGAGTCATTCCCCATTGTGAAAGTCTCACGGCTCCCAGAGACTAGACCTCGCCTCATAGACCCACTAGATCTTCCCATAAAAGTGGAGCTTGACAACTGCAAATATTGGTATGAATCAGAAAACTGCACAAGACTAAGCTTCAGTTTTGACAAACTTTGAAACCTTAAAAACACCATTACTATTTCCTTTTCCTGCGAGCTAAAGTTAATATACCATCTTTACCCAAGGTGCTAGCATCTCAGCGAAAATTTATCTGCAGTAATGGAAGAGACTGTAACAGCTTCACAAGTCTGAGACTATGGAAAGCATCACAAATCTCCTGCTATTGGCGTTCAGGGCCTCTGGCATTTGAAAAGTTACTTTCTCGTACGAAGGTTTTATTTATCCAACAACTCAAACTCACCATAGCATCCCTGCTCGTGGAATCATTTTCAATAGGACTCCTCTGCCTTCCAGCCCTTATCAGTGGTCCAGAACTTTTCCTCCGAGAAGGATCTGCTGATTGTCTTCCTTCTTCTTCACCTGCAAAAATGTACGATAGCAGCTAAAAAAACAAGATTCTCATATAAATTGAGACAAGGAGACTTCACAGTATTTAAGTGTAGTTAGCAAGTCAGACACAGCAGAAATAGCGCCAACGTGCTTAAGTCTAGAAACAAGAGCACAGATGCCGGAAAATAACCTATCTGTCTTTCTGCATTGGGAATAACTGGAAGCATGCCTGAGCTGGTTCCCGCACCAGGGCCCTAAAAAGCAACCGTTGTCAGACACGAGTGCATCATATATGAAGAAAAAAGAAAAGTTATACCACTTACAAGGGGTCGGGAAGAAGGAGCTGCAATTTGCGATTGCTGATACTTCAATATAGTCCAATCAAAAACATAATCAAACTGAAAGCCTGCAATGGGGAAACAGAACTGTGACAAGCTAGATTGTATATTACCAGACAGCCAAAAACAGCTTCCAAAAGCTTATTATCACCTTCACGGATGAAGAGGTCACGGAATATTCTCTTCAGATAAGCATAGTCTGGTTTATCCTCGAAGCGGAGAGAACGACAGTAATGGAAATATGATGCAAATTCAGTAGGATAACTTCGACATAAAGCCTGTAGTAACAGAGACCGGCAGTCAGGATCCATAAAGAAATAGTATTTAAAATAAACAATCACCATATTTGTAAATAAATTACCTCAATAGATGTTGAAAACTTCTTTTCACTAATTTTCTCATACTTCTGCTTCTTATTCCCTGCTTTCAGCCCTTGCCATGGAAGACTGCAATAAATAGATATCAAACACAAGCAGAACAAAACCAAGAGAGCACAGATTGTAGCAAAAATCACCTTCCCCGGAGGAAGTACATAAGAACATATCCAAGAGACTCCAAATCATCCCTCCTGCTTTGTTCTATAATTGCCAAAACAGTACATTAAGTCAAAAGACAGCAGAATTCTACCTTCAGAAGAGTGAACAAGCTAGCCTAAAGAACCAGAACACTTACCGATACCGAGGTGAGTGTTCGTGCTAGCATATCTTGCAGTACCTGTCAAGTTTTTGTTCTCTCTGCAAAGCAAAATACAGGACTATACCATATAAGCTAACAGACATGAAAAGATTCACAAATGCTAGATACGTGAATGCAGGTGCATGAACATTAGTAAACATCCTAGGGCAGTCTGAATGAATAGTGAAGAGCCCTCTGTTGCACTTACAAGTCTATGCTGGAATACACAGATATTCACACCACAAGGTTCTAAGGGTACTCTGAATGAATACTGAGCAGCCCACTGTTGAACTTACAAGTTTAAGGTGGATTATCCAGATACTCACACCACAAGTGTTTTTTAAGAAACAGAAGGGAACAAGAGGGGCAGATATTGTGTTTTTGAAGATTTTAGCACAATCATTAGTCTCCTATCATTTCCATCCTTCCATCCAAACATAATATAAGAATTTTCAGTAGGAACACATGCATTCATTAAGCAACACATCATACAATTTGTGTTGTACTATAGCCCATTATAGACAAATCAGAATCCCGTATTATCACATTAAAATGTCAAACACAGCTCTAGCATGTAACTTTACATAGCGCTCAACTGAAGCCGATAGGACTATTGCCGTGGTTATTTAAACACTTATTAAACATTTTCTTTTTTCTTATGAAATAAGCAATGTGATTACTTAAAAGGGAAATCTTAGTAAAAAATCTTACTGGGTCATGATGTCATCCTTTTTCTTTTTTAGGATAAGTATTTTGCATTATGATGTACCCATTGGTAGGGAATTTGAGTACAAATCAGTTTGTTTCCAATGCTAAAACCAAGTCAAATCTTTCAAAATAAGGAAAAGGACCACAGGGCCCAAAAAAAATTTACAACACACTCCAGTAGAGCATATTCACAATTAAAAACAAGACGAGAAATAAAGGTTCTGTAAACACTTGATATCCTATCGAATAAGCAACTCATAATCAACTTACCGGTAAGGAATGTGCTGGTGAGATGAAGTATCTCGATACTTCTTGGCTAGACCGAAGTCAATTATGTAGACCTGCTATTTAAGTCAAAACAATATATTAAAGAAACAATAAATCCTACAAAATCGTGGAGATATAAGTAAAGATATAGTATAAGAATATGGGACCTGATTTGCACGGCTTCCCAAGCCCATAAGAAAATTGTCAGGCTTGATATCTCGATGCAAAAATGATTTAGAATGAACAAATTCAACACGATTTATCTGCAGTAGTTACCAGAATAACCATATAACCAACATGTTTTAAGAAGGTATACTAACATTAAATTTGAAGCTTTAAGCAAAAAAATTAACCATTTGATCAGCAAGCATTAAAACTGTCTTCAGGGAAAGCTTCCTGCTGCAAAAATTAAATAAATCTTCTAGACTGGGTCCTAGTAAATCCATGACCAGACCATTGTAATCTCCCTCCACGCCAAACCACCTCACATTTGGAATTCCAGCTACAACAGAAGTATTAGAATTACAATGCTAACCAAAACAATCTAGGCAAGAGAGTAGATACTAGATATTTTTTTTTAAAAAAAAGACACAGGAAAAGCCATTACTTCCTCCCTGAAGAATTCTATACAACTTTGATTCATATAGCAACTGTGGATGCTTTGTCTCAACATTTTCCTGCAAAAATATTAACATATTGAAGCACAATAAAAAGCTTTAGATGGAATGGCCATTTATAGTGTCACAAAAAGACAAGACATTAAGAGCACCTTGGTTGGTCCTACATCTCGCAGATAATTGTTATATAGGAACATGCTACAAAGGAGGATTTATCACCTAATGCTAGTTCAACAAGCAAGAGATATGTCAAAATCTTAGATGTTACTGGGATGGAATCTGTTTCAGAGCTAAGACCATTGCACTGTTACATAGTACTCCCTCCGTCCCAATTTATGTGGTACCATTTGACCGGGCACGGAGTTTAAGAAATAAAAGAAGACTTTATTTTGTTTACCAAATTACCCTTACTTTAGTGCCTACTTTTGTTGACTTTTCTTCACAATAAGTACATCTTCAAAATTAAGTGGGACCCAACAAGGGTAAAATAGGGATGGTGCCATTAAATCGTTGCCAAATAAGGAAGGTGACATTCTTTTTGGGACAGACTATAAAGGAAATGGTGCCACATAAATTGGAATGGAGGGAGTAGTATTAGAATGTCCACAACTAATGGGCAGCGGAATATCTATTTCACTCCGTGTAAACACCATCTGGACTCAAATAGACCGATAAAATAGAAGCTTAAATTTTCTTTTCCATAGTAAGATCGGATTAACTAAGATATGCAGATTTTCAGGGATCATTCTGGGAATGATTTGGATATCACGTTTAAATTTAACATAAATATCTCATAAGATTTAACATTAAACTAAGCAATTCATGCATACTAGATTAACACGTGACTATCAATAAGTTGAAGTGCATAGTCATTTACACATGACCATCGTTCTTGTTATAATGTAACCCCCTTTATCCCATTTTACAAGCCATTAAGGAATCATTACTATTTTAAGGATTGTGATTTCTTCAAATAAAGTTTAGATACTTTAATTTATAAAAAATCGTGATGTATGGTACTTTTATGTAATTCTAAATTATGTAAAAGATTATTTCCAAATGATCAAGAAATCGTGTCTGAAGTCGCAGTCAAAATCAGATATCTAGACATTTTGCACTCCAAACCCCAACATTCTCAGGAACCAAGCGATTACAAGAATAATAACCATGTTTTATTTTGATAAGGTAATAATAACCATGTTAAAATCCAGGAAAGTGATATATTTCACTTCCATGTAGTTAATATGGTAAGAGACTGACTTTTTAAAGTTTTCTTTGTATTTTTTTTTTTTTGATAAGTAAGTTTTGTTTCTTACAATAAAAATGAGATGAGTTTGATATAGCTTTCCTTCAAACATAGAAACAAAGTTTTGTTTCAATATCTTTTGAGTTGGAAACTTGCAACACTCACCCAAAAATACAGTAAATTAGAAACACTATCAGGTCTTTTTCCGTTTGGTTCAAAAAAAGAATCTTTTCAGAGGTTCCCATGGAAATGTATGGATACTTTAAACCATGACATTGAATCAGCATGGATGCACTAATAAGTCAATCATATAACACATCAAAGATGTCCTCCACCAGTGAATCTTTCACTTTTTCTCCATTAATTAATGTCCTAGGAGACATTAAAATTATAAACTTCTAAAAATGCTCACTTGAACTTAAGCAAAGAACATTCCCATTTAAGCAATCGATAGTATTCATTAGGATCTCCCTGCTTGAGCAATGGAACAAGAAGCAAGACAACCTTTTTTGACCCAGTTGCCTTCAAAATTCAGAGATGAACACAGTTCACAATGGACTTCAAGAATGCACCTCACTCAAAACAAGTAAACTCCATGCAGAACGTGCCGACAGAAATTCAAACATCCTTTTTTGTCACCAATATAAACTATAAAGTCACAGAAACAGAAGCAAAGCAGATCCATTGATAAACACTACCAACAAAAGTACTACGCAAGCTGTGTGAGACAGTTTAAGTCTTTAAATCAAATGCTGACTATTCCTTTATACACTAGATAATATTTACAATATTTTGAGCCGAGGAAATGTTGAACAAAAGAAAAGACCTATCCAGCAAAAAATTATGTTTGAAATACCCTTGAGTCCACCATCTTGTATTTTCAAGATGAAACATAGAACCAGAATATATTGCATTAAGATCACTACAACAACGACAATAACAAAACAACAACAACATACCCACTAGTGGGGTCTGGGAGGGTAGGATGTAAGCAGACCTTACTTCTACCTTCACGAGATAGAGAGGCTGTTTCCGATAGACACTCGGCTCAAAAGAAAATTCGAATCAACATAGCAGGCGTTGTATGGATAAGGATTAAACATCAAAGATGAATTAAAATCCATCAGTTCCACCAGGTAAACAAAAAGAAGACAAACAGACTCCCTCAACAAATGTCACTAGAACATTTTCTTCCTATTAGACAAAGGCAAAGTATTTAGCAATACAAGAAAGCTCCAAGGTTATGTTAACTGTTTGACATCTTAAGGCCGGCATTAGACTACTAAACTTCATCTACAACAACAATAACAACATATACAGTGTAATCCCACAAGTAGGGTCTGGGGAGGGTAGAGTGTACGCAAACCTTACAACCTTGGGAGGTAGAGAGGCGGTTTCTGATAGACCCTCAGCTTAGGACAAAGCAACTACTATACTTCATCTATATAGAAAAAATGGTACTTTACACCAGAAGCAAAAGCCTTAATTTACATGCACTTATCAGATGAATATGGGACTACTTCAACTACTATGTCATAATCAATTGATATCCAAAAGAGACAGTAATCCAAAATAAAATAATAACAACTGCAATCAGAGTAATACAACCAGAACTAGAGTAAATTACTAGTATTAAAAAAAATAAAAAACTAACCAGTTTAATTGCGACCTCCTCATTAGTCTGTATATTAGTACCTAAACCACCACCAAAACATCAATTAATCAACTTTTCAAAGCCACCAACAACAAATTGACAAGAAAACAAAAAGCACTGACCAAGATAGATCTCACCGAAGGATCCACTCCCAATTTTACGACCAAGTCGAAATTTGTTACCCACACGAGCCTCCATTCAACAAAACCCTAACTAAATTGATTCCAAATTAAACCCTAGATTTTTCAAATTACCCAAACAAAAAAAAAAGATTTTAACTGTGTTCTATACAGAGATCCGAAAATGTGATTTTTTTTTTTCTCGCAAGGGTTAAGTTGAAGAAAGAGAAGATTAATTAAAAAACCAAATAATTTAAATAGATGCTTTTTCCGTTATTCTCAAAAACACGATTTCGCCGTTTGAACTTTGAAATACAACTAGTAATAAAGTGCTTTGCGCAGTTACGTATCATAGTTCACGCGTCGACAACACGCGTGATGGAAGTTTCCATGTATAAGAGTAGCGCTGTTTGAATGAACACGTGACTTACCTGGCAAGGGCTCTTGTGTCACGTGACCTAAAATTCTCTTCTTATTTCTGTCATTTTTTTTATGAACGGTATTTATGTTAATTTCTCAATTCTTATTGCATAGGATCAAGGGTTCAATTAGGGTGAAAAAATATGGGAAAGTTACATAGTATCTCCGCCAACTTCTTATTAATATACACAATATATTATAAATGATACTTGGGTGTAGAGGTGACAAAATTAGCTCAAACTCATTTGACCCGCCTAAGCCTTAATGAGTTTGGGCTAGAGTGATTTTAAAGATGACTGATTTGAATTAGCCTAAGTTGATCCATCACAAATCATCACCTCAAACTAACTGAACACAAACTAATTCATCAAAAGCTATAAAATATGATTAACTTTTAGTTTTCTGCATTTTGAATTTTTTAATTATTTTAATATAAAATTTTATAATAATTTTTATTTTTATTTAATTTTAAATTTTTATTAAAAAAGTTATTTTAATTTTCATTTTTTTATTTTAAATTTTATTAATAATTTTTAATTTTTAAAATTCAAAATGTTTGAAAAGTGAGTTAAGTTGGGCTAGTTGAGTTATGACCCATTATTTAGCCCATCTTGAACTCATCTTAGCTCAAATAAGCTTTGAACATGGTTGGACATTGACCCATCTATTGGTTCAATCCATCTTGATCGGTCCAACTTCAGCTCAAACGGCTCATTTATCACCCATACTTGGGGTGTAAGAACACGGAACTTCTGTAATTGCAGTTCACTTAGGGGTAAAATGGTATTGGTCCTCATTAATTCCATACAAAACCTAATGTGTATTGTCTATATTTTCACATATGTATTGCCTAATATAAAACGCGTCCTGTAAATATATTATTTTCTCTCATGCAATAGCCTCTTTCAAGTTTCTCAATTTCTTTCCCTGCCCTCTCCAGTTCTCCCTCGTTCTTCGTTGTTGTATGTTGCTTGCTTATATTGGTATGTGCTTGTAGATTACACCTTCGTACGCTCTTCTTTGTTGTCTAAAAAATGTTTCTTCATCTCTTCTATTTTGTTTATTATTCCTCTTCTATGTGACTTTAATTTCTCCAACAACTAATAGTAATATTAATGAATTCTAAAGGAATTTAATGATAGGAAAATTATGGATATCACAGTTTTTCTTCCCCCAATTAGTTTGCTCAAACTTTTGATTTTTTTTTACATTTAAATCAAATTCGTGTATATCTATTAATTTTTTTGAATTACTCAGGCAAGTTTTGAAATAGTTGCTCAATTACAAGCTTGTGAGAAGCAGTGAAGATTTTGTTGTCTTCTTGGGTTAATATATAAGCTCTCTTATATTTTTCAGATGAAGCTTCCTTTAGGTTCCATGTGCATTCTGTTCATGTTTACTGATATTTTATTTGTTTTTTATAGGTCTACAAGGTTGAGTAAAGAGTTAAAATATGGTACCAAGAAAAGATTAATTGATATGGTAGTATCGAAATTTTTACTACGGACAAGGAAAGAGGTCAAATAGCACTAGTTTGAAATGCTCAAAGATTGTATTACTATTATGTTTGAATGAAGGTAACACTCTACATGGTGATGATTATGAGTTTAGTAGATTCATATTTGCATTTATTGATTTTCTGCTTATTAATTTCTATTCAAATTGTGGGGATTTAGCTTTGGCACTATGTATTTGATTTAAGTCCGAAGAGAATTGTTGATATGCATTACTTAACGGCTATTTACAGGTATCAAAATGTCATGGAACAATGAAACAAGATCAACCATTTTTTCTGATATGGAAAACAATCATATCTAAAATTTATTTTGAGCACAGACTCACGGTTAGGAACTTCAATATAGACAGTTGTTTACATGTATCAAAATGTCATGGAACAATGAAACAAGATCAACCATTTTTTCTAATATGGAAAACAATAGAAATATGAGTTACAAATATCTATGTAACGACCCGTTTGGTCGTTTTGAACTTTTGGACCTATTTTTCCAAGAATATCCTTTCCGTAGCTTTATCTCGTTATTTATGATTTGCGGGGATGGGTGACACGATTCTCGAGGTGATCGGGTAAGTTTCAGATCCATTTTGTTAAGTTTGAGAAATTTCAAGTTAAAGAATAGATGAGTTTGATCCATAGTTGATTTTTGGGTAAATGTGCTTCGTTCGTAGTTTCGTCGATTCCATTAGTTCTGGAATGACATTTATGACTTAGTCAAGCCTTTGGTTCGGGTGCCGAGGCATCCCGATGTGTTTTGGGGATTAGTTTGTAAAATTTTGGAATTAGAACTTAAGTGTTGACTTTAGTCAAATCCGAGCCTTAGAGACCTTTTCCGGGAAATTCGAGTGCGCGAGCAGGTCTAGAACGTGTTTTTTGATAGGGTAGCGTGTTTGGTTTGGGTCCGGGAGACTCATGGAGTGTTTCAGGTGGTTGACAGAGAGTTTGGTGACTTTGGGTTG
Source organism: Anisodus tanguticus (assembly GCA_034509755.1). NCBI lineage: Eukaryota > Viridiplantae > Streptophyta > Magnoliopsida > Solanales > Solanaceae > Anisodus > Anisodus tanguticus. The sequence goes on along the minus strand of CM067544.1, from coordinate 30,401,334 downwards.
CTGCTGGTTGTTGGTGTCCGCCTCAGCAGAAGTAGGGATTTAAGTGACTTCCGCCTCAACGGATAGGGTTTCCGCCAAAACGGGTCCTCCCTAGCGGAATCGAGTCTGTCGGAGCGGATCATTGTGCTGATTTAATGTGAGTTGTGATCTAGAATTCATTCCATTCCCCACATTTATTTTCTCTTTGGAACTCGAGCTTGGGCAGCAAGGTAGTGAAAAATTCAAGAGGGTTTCATCATTAAGATAACCATTCTCCATTTTCATTAATGTGTACTAGTATATTATATCCTAAGTATGTTTGTTAAGTGGGGGAAAATGGTAGAAATGTTTGAGGAGAATAAGAGTTGTAATTGAGGATTGGGGTTGTTTATGAATTTATTGATGCTTATTTTATAAACTAGTGTTGTATTTACCTAGTAGATGATGATTATGTGATCAATTTCATGTTGTAAACCCTTTTGGAAATTGGAAAAAATTCTAGGGTTAGAATTGGGACTTTTCATTAATTCATGAAATTGGAGACCCTTTTGGGCTTTGCTGTTCAATTAACTTGAGATTATGACTATCTAGCATGTTATGGTACTATTTGGGTAATAAAGTTCGTGTCTTGACTGAGTCGGACGACGGAGGATCATGGGAGCTTAGCCTGTTGGAGATCGCTTGGGGAGTCAAGGGTGAGCCACTAATGCATTTCCGACACTAGAACTTTCTTCTATACATATATTTTTGTCCATGTTACCTTCAAACAATATTTATTATTCAATTCCAGACTTGTACTCAATTTTGAGCTTTGTACTCATGACTACCGGATTCTTGGAATTTTTTTTCAAACTACATATTAAGTCCAAAGATTTATTGATAATTCTCTTGTTATCTCTTTACTTTCCACATTTACTTTCATATAATCTTAAATTGCACGTTTGGGGTTCGCCTATAGATTAGGGTAGGTGCCCTCATGACACAATGGGATTTTGGGTCATGACAAATTGATATTAGAGCACTAGGTTCATTGGTCTCATGAGGACAAGAGCGATGTCTAGTATAGTCTTGCGGATTGGTACGAAGAGCTTTGTACCTATCTTCGAGAGGCTATAGGACATTTAGGAAACTTCTATTCTTTCATTCATTATCGTGCGTATGTGATTTGACCTAAGGTCTAAACTTTCTTATTTCAATCTCTCACCAACGGTGAGGACACATTCTCAAATTTGCCCACGAGCGGCTGGATGTGACATCACATGATATAGTACGAGATGTGTCACTATGATAAGGACGCAATATTGAGTTCTGATTAGAGTTATGATTCGAAGACTCGGTCGAGTGAGGTTGTGACTCATATATTTTGATTTAGTGATATTCCTAGAAAATGAGAGCGATGGTGCGAAGACTGCAAGGTCGTCATATCTTCGATAGTTAGTTACTCGAAGGTCGAAGAGGTGCATATATGGTATCACAAGTGATGGGGAAAGACTTAGAGATTTGAATCCATATGGTTAGCGAAGTAACTAAGTAATAACTATTATGACTTTGAGGACCGCACTTGAGAAGGTTTGATATATCAATGATGCTTTACTGGAGGTGTGATTGATGTGGGAATACTTCAATGTCGTCCAGATTTATTACGACAATATCATGACGCGGGTGTATCAACGACAAGTAAATGATTTAGTAATGGAAGAGTGCATATGTTGGTATCTTGAAGACAATCTTAGACTTGAGAGGATCGACTGGACATATAAGAGGACAGTGACCATGGTGATGATGTGAAGAGTATAAGATAAAAGAAAAAGATATGAAAGGTGATCCTTGGTGATGAGGTCAGAAGTGATATGACTTGTTATGAGGTTCGTATGAAGAGTTTTCTTTTTATCTAACGAAGTTGAATTGTACTAAGGAGAATTTGAATGGTCCAATCTTGGTGACAAAATTTTAAAATGATAAAGTATTCATCTGATAAGAGCGAGTGGTATGCTAAGTTCATAGAGGTATGAAAGGTTAAGTGGAGTTGCGACAGGATGGCATTGTGGTGGTGGAATAAAGACGAGTAGTATGTGAAGTCTCTACGTAACTGGCTAATGGCCCCATGATAAGTGGGATATATTCGCTAAGATATCAACGGAAATGATTGCTCTGTGTATAAAGTGAATGCTAATGGGAGATAGGTTGATAGGTATTTGACTATGCTGTAGACTACCAGGAGGTACAATGATTGGCTAATGGGGATGGATATAGAGACGGACAAGTGTGAAGATTTAATTACTTAAGGAGTAGTCGGCGGTTGCGCTTAATTTGAGAATATGAGATGTGGGCATTGTACTTATTGCTTAGGGCTACACATTTTTTTACAAATGATAGTGATGCAATTTTTCAGAATTGACGGGATGAGAATGATAATTATATGATTTGTTAGAGGCATTCTAATTTGATGAGACAAGGCGAGAGATGGTTCTTTTAGGCAGGTATCGGTTAAGGACCCTTGAGTGAGGTGTCAGCCGATAAGGATATCTAAAGTGGTAGATCAATGGTAGATGTTAGCTAACTTGAATTTGAAGTGCATTTTAGAAAATTGAAGTAAGGATCGATGATAACGGTTGAAACCAAGAAAAGTAAATACGCTACAGTGCTTCGTGTATTGATATTTGGTTGATGGACTTGTAAGACAAGGTAGAAGAAGGATTCTTCAGCTAAGGGATCACAGGCAAGGATGCTGGTATGGAACCATAAATAGGACTTTGTGAATGGTAAGTGAGATGTTCCTGCAGGTTATGGACTTGCAGTGACGGTTTGGAATATTACATTGGCAATAATGAACCTTATTGGGGTAACAGAGGATGATCAATATTTCTGGTAGGAGGTTCGTGAAGGATTGTTCATATGATGCGTTTGATTTAGATAATTATCTAGTTTTGAGATTCGAGTGAGGCAAGGAAAACCTTCGGTTGTTCGAGTTTGTGGTTTACTACTATCTCCGAGATTAACTTAGCTGTTTTTGCAAGATTTATGATATTTCGGTACACTCTCGAGTGGATTTGAGTGATTTCGATCGATAGCGTCGAATGTGATTTTTGGATAGACTATGGGAATTGAAGAATTAAGGTAAAGACATGTTTGATCCGAAGTAACATGATTATTGGAGTAAAGTGTGAATTATGGTGAAATTATCTTGCATTATTTCAGATAGGGTGCAATTGTTAAGTAGACTAGAAGAAAGAAGTCCACGGGAGTTGACTAAGTGTTATGGCAAAGCGCCATGGGTATTTGTGATTGACGATCGTGAGATTCGGATCTCAGATGACTGATGTGATAAGATTGATGGGAAGGCGGCTTGTGTGGTACTAGTGGATAATTTCATATCATTCTTGAATGAACGCGTTAGAATTGATTTATAAGAGGAAAATGTGAAATCTCTCAAGTTTGAAGGTTAAAGTTATATTTTGAAGTGAAGTAGTGTTCGTGATAGTAGATTGTGTTGAAGCGTTACGGGCTGGATAACATAGTTGGGTACATCAAGTAATAATGATGTGAGAGTATTTGTGTGTGGTGAAGCACATGGATTGTGAGAATTGATACTTTTGGATTTGCTAAAAGTGTAAAAAGGATATTACAATTAAGGGCTCAATGGTTATAGAGGGGGAGCAAGAGGCTTCAGGAGATGCGTCGAAGTATTCGGAGTAGTAAACGAGTTAAGTGAAAGTGCAACACGGAAGATTCGATGTATTTAGATTCTATGGAGTTCTGTCAGATTTAAGTGGTAGATGATGTAACGACTCATTTGGTCGTTTTGAACTTTTGTACCTATTTTTTCAAGAATACCCTTCCCATAGATTTATCTCAGTATTTATGACTTGTGGGGATGAGTGGTACGACTCCCGATGTAATCGAGTAAGTTTCAAACCCATTTTGTTAAGTTTGAGAAATTTCAAGTTAAGAGAATAAAAGAGTTTGATCCATAGTTGACTTTTGGGTAAACGTGCTTCGTTCATAGCTTCGTCGATTCCATTGGTTCCGAAATGACATTATGACTTAGTCGAACCTTTAATTCATGTCCCGAGACAACCCGGTGTGTTTGGGGAATTAGTTTGTAAACTTATGGAATTAGAACTTAAATGTTGACTTTAGTCAACCCGAGCCTTACGGACTTTTTTCAGGAAATCCGAGTACGCGAGCAGGTCTGAAATGTGTTTTCTGATAGGGTAGCATGTTTGGTTTGGGTTCGGAAGGCCCCTGGAGTGTTTCGGGTGGTTAACGGAAAGTTTGGTGACTTTGGGCTGCTGCTAGTTGCTGGTGTCTGCTCCAGCGACTAGGTGTCCGCCTCAGCGAAAGTTGGGATTTAAGCGACTTCCGCCTCAGCAAGGTAGTGAAAAATTCAAGAGCTTTTCATCATTAAGGTAACCATTCTCCCTTTTCATTAATGTGTACTAGTATATTACATCCTAAGTATGTTTGTTAAGTGGGGGAAAATGATAGAGATGCTTGTGGAGAATAAGGGTTGTAATTGACGATTGAGGGTTGTTTATGAATTTATTGATGCTTATTTTATAAACTAGTGTTGTATTTACCTACTTGATGATGACTATATGATCAATTTCATGTAGTAAAACCTTTTAGAAATTGGGGAAAATTCTAGGGTTAGAATTGGGGCTTTTCATTAATTCATGAAAATGGAGATCCTTTGGGGCTTTGCTGTTTAATTAACTTGAGATTATGACTATCTAGCATGTTATGGTACTATTTAGGTAATAAAGTTCGTGTCTTGATAATGTGGGCACGGGGTTCTTTTGTACGTTTGACTTGGAAATTCTAGATTTATTTGTCATTATGGGTAGTGTTAGACCCGTAATCTCATATAATCGATATGATTGACTATAGTGGGCTCGCGAGGAGGCTCAACGAAAGGGGAAAGCTGCTGCGTTATTTCTTCAGCTTCGAATCAGGCATGTTGAGACTTACTAGACCTTAATATCGTGTTTATGTATTGGTTTAATAATTAATGGGAGTAATGGGATATTAGGAGTCCCATACTGGTGAAGTGGCGAGCACTAGTACGAGTACCAGTGAACTTAACTTAAGTAATTAATGAAACGTTGGATATATCTGAAGGAGATTATGTGTTTAGCCTTTGGGCCGTGAGCGCGGTGCATAAATCCGCTTAGGTTTGGTATGATTGCTGATTATCTGGGCTCATATCCATGTTTGATATTCTACTATTGATTTGACTTGTCATGCATTCATCACTCTACATCTCGTTTAAATACTTGAAAAGAAATTGATAATATTTATTGTATTGATTATGCTTTTACATAGTGTACACATATCCATATCATTCAATATTATATTTGACATTGAACTGTTGAGATACTGATGAAAGAGGCTTGAGAAGCCGGTTATTGGATATGGTACATGGTAAGAGAGTGATGATTGATGATGATACTACAACCACAAAGCTGGGTCCGATGGGATCGGATGAATATAATTGATTATGATATAACAACCACAGAGCTGGTATCCGATGAGATCAGATGGGTATATGGACCTCATGGTTCACGTGACAGCTACTGCAACAACGTGTGTATACCGGGTACATATGGCCAGTGCCTATATTCATATCATCTTCATTGCATTCATTCTTATTCTTTTTATATGTATTTATTATTGCGTGTATGCAATGGTGATTTCTAATGAATTATATGATCTTATGGTTTAATAAGGAGTAATACCGATACTTGGAACTTGTAATTGCTGTGAGATTGAGTGGTGAGACTTGATGGAACTAGACGTCGGGTCATGGGTTTAGGCTGTTGACAATGCTTTGGAGGATTGTGATAAGACTTGTGAACCTGGATAATACTTGTGCACTGTTGAACTGTAGAACTAAAAGATTTAACTTTTAATGGTAAACTTGTTATTTGGAGAAAAGACTAAATCTTGATAGTGTTTGTGCCTTAATTCGTAAAATGGTTAGACCCTTATGAGTAGAACTTATATAGTTAATAAAAAGGTGTAATCTTGGAGGATTTAGGTGCCTTTTGGAAAAGGTTGGAACTTATTACTATATCTGTCCTAATTGGGGTAATTTTGGAAACTAGGTGATGTTCCTTGACGAGCAATGGATTTTATGACTCGGTCTGGTCTTAGAATCATCACTTAAATGGTTGAATTATTTATAACTATATATTTAACTAACCAAGCAAGAAGAGAAGTATTGAGAGTACTAACCCTCGCCAAGTTAGGGTTGATCGACAACACTGCAGGGTATACGTGCTTTTCGTTCTCCTCTACACTTGCTGCACTCTCTGTGCAGGTATTGATCCGGACGACGGAGGAGTAGGTGGAGCTTAGCTTGTTGAAGATCGCTTGGGGAGTCCAGGGTGAGCCGCTATGCATTTCCGGCACTGGAACTCTCTTATATATTTATGTTTCTGTCCATGTTACCTTCAAACAGTATTTATTGTTCTCTATAAGACTTGTAAACTCCGCCTGTGTGACCTCGTTCACATTGCAGGTCCCAAGCCCGGATAAAAGAGATGGGTTGCCGAGGGTCAATATGTAACATCCCGTACTTTCGGGTTACGGTTTGAATCGCTAGGCGTATGTTAAATCGCTAGGCGTGTGTAAATAGACCCGAGCGTTGGGAAAATTTATGTCATATTTACGTATGCTAATAAAGAGGTTAGTATATAAAAGGATAAAAATCCCGAGATAATTTTGGACGTAACAAGTGACGACGAGAAGCGGAAATAAATTTTGGTGCGTGCACAAAGAGGTTATGGACTAGTATCATATCACACAAATTATGACATTGTCTGAAAGTTTTATAAAGCACCAAGATTTAAGTGAATTGGGATCATAGAATTAATTATGTTTGATTGATAAATTATACGGAGGCAGATCACTTAATTAAATTAAGTGACTGTGCATGTGAAGGCAATGTGGCGTCATTTGTAATGCTCCACCGTCAAGACAAAGTTAGGTGGAAGACATAATGATGATGAATCATTAATGAGTTAAGTTGTCATTCTATTTAGTAATCAAAGGCTAAAGAAATAACCCCTCATTCTCATCCATTTTGGAGAGCATATGGGTACAATACCCAATTGCTCATTTTAAGTCATATTTCTATTTTACAATCCAACTTTGGGATTCAATTGGGAAAGGAGAAGTCGACCAGTAAGCTGTTCTGGAAACAGAAACCTTGGGAAACATTGTTGCAAAGCAACGATTCCAGTAAACAATAAATTAAGTGGAATCGAGGTATGTTAAGGCAAATTATTTCTTTCTTTTGACATGTTCAATATAATGAAACGTAACCGTGATCTTGTTCCATAAATTTTTATACTCTTAGAAGTTAAGAATATTCATGTTATTGATTCATATGTTAAAAGCATGTCTAAATATGTTCCTAAGTCCTTATTGAGGCATACGAAAAAGTTGTTAATATTTACGGCGTTAACAGAAGGTACAAGGAAATTATGTCATTCAGGATATTTTATTGTGATTCATGCATTTTCATTTGCATTGCATTCATGTTTTACCCAAGACCGTATATTGGGGACGGGAAACGGGAAACGCAGACCACCTGATCAGTTGGGATATGATAATGATAAAGCCTGTGTGGCTTAATGAAGGAAGATGCCTGATTAAGGGCCAATATATATATATATATGTTGTGGGGAGGAAGATGCCATTGTGTGGCCAATATATATGTATTTACCGTATTATGCATGACATTTAGACATATTATGCCCACAGAGGCCGACATGAAATGATGCTCACAGAGGCTGTTATGGTAAGGAAGATGCTCAATGGGGCCAATGTATATGTATACCGCATTGTGCATGATATTTAGGCATATGTATTAGGACCCTCAAAGATACTTACTATTGGTCGGTTGTTTCTGTTTCAGTTGTTGTTATATCCATGTTATACTATTGTTCATGCCTGACATACTCAGTACATCAGTCGTACTGACGTCCCTTTTATCGGGGGACGCTGCATTTCATGCCCGCAGGTTCTCATAATCAAGGCGACGCTTCACGTTAGTAAGTTGCGGATTCAGTGGATTTTGGAGCACTCCCCTTGTTTCAGAGTGTCGGCCTAATTTTTTATGGTACATTTTTGCTTGTATATATGGGTATGGCGGGGCCCTGTCCCGACCTTTGGTTGTTGTGTACTCTTTAGAGGCTTGTAAACAGGTATCCTATGTGTAATTGTTATGTATGGCCTTGTCGTCCTTCGGGTATGTACATATATATAAAATAGTTATCCGACTTTATATAGTTCTTCTTTAGCTTAGTCCGTGTTTAATTATGAATAGGTGTTGACTGCACGAATGGTGGTACCCGACAGGTGTGATCCGGGTGCCCGTCGCAACCCTCCGGTTTGGGTCGTGACAAACTTAGTATCAGAGCATGTCTGTCCTAGGGAGTCTACAAGCCGTGTCTAGTAGAGTTTTGTTTATGGATATGTTGTGCACCATACTTATAAACGTGAGGCTGCCTGACATTTAGGGATGGTTTCTATTCTTTCATATCATAGATCGTGCTATAGAACTGAGTTATAAGTATTTCGCTCCTAATCTATTTCGTAGTTACGATTCCAGCAATGCCTACCGCAAGGAAGAAGTCTAAGAGTATAAGGGAGTTGAATATAGCTGCGGGCGAAGGTGGCAACCGATTGCCACGTGCTAGCAAGGGCCATAGTGAGACCCTCGGAGCCAGTGCGACCCCTTCGTATGATTCTCTTAGTTTGTCACCATCGGAGGAGAGTAGTAGAGCTGTAGTGCCCCCAGTTTCTCCACTAGATACTCCAGACGTGGATCTTGATATGCGAAGTGCGGTCCAGTTATTGACACGATTGGTGGCCGCTCAGGCCCAACGTCAGGTTCCCAGTCATTCTGATAGAGCTACTAGTGCAAGAGCTCGGGATTTCATCAATCTAGAACCTCCAGTTTTCACAGGAACAAATTTGAACGCGGACCCGTAGAACTTTCTAGATCTGGTACAGCGCACTTTGCGGGTGATGGATGCTACCGATATCGAGTCAGTAAAGTTGCTTCTTATAGACTACGGGATGTCACAGTAACCTAGTATGATAAATGAGAGCAATTTAGGGGACCTCGTGCTTCACCGGTTGGATGGAGAGAATTTTCAGAGGCCTTTATACAACATTTTCTGCCAGTCGAACTTCGACGGGCCAGGCAGGACAGGTTCCTACCTCTTGATCAGGGTGACCTGAGTGTTCAAGAATATAGTTTGCAATTTAATTCATTGGCCCGATATGCTTCTACGATTGTAGCAGAGATGAGTGACCGGGTACATAGGTTTGTTACCGGCTTGGGGCCGCACTTGGTTAATGAGTGTACTATGACTTCTTTGAATCCGAGTATGGATATCGCTCGCATTCAGGCTTATGCACAGTACTTGGAAGATCGTAAGAAGCAACAACGGGAAGATCAAGAACGTGATAAGGGCCAGCATAAGAGGGGCCGATCAGTCGATGACGTGGAAGATTTCGGATATGGGCCCAGGCCACAGCCTCATGGACACCCATCTCATCCGGTAGCTAGCGCATCATTACCATTTTCAAAGATGAGGGTTGATCGGATTGTTCAATCGGGACCAGGTCAGGGTTCACATATGTGAGAAACTTGTTACGAAGGAAATCCTATTCAGAGGAGGCCACCATTGATTCGATGTGAACAGTGTGGTAAGACCCAGCTAGGACCATGCCGACAAGGAATAAATGTGTGTTATTCTTGTGGTGAGCCTGGTCATGTTATGCGAGACTGTCCGACAAGAGGCGAATGTGTTAGGGTCCGGCCGGTCGAATCGGCAGCAGCTTCATCTCGGTCAGTACGCCCGTTAGGGCAGAGTCATCACACATTATCCGGTCAAGGTAGAGGTAGGGGTAGAGCAACTAATTTTAGTAGGGAGCATAACCGTACTTAGGCATTGATGGGATGACGGGATCGGGTGTCCTCACTTGATGTCGTTATAGGTACGTTATCGATCTTTTTACATAATATGGATGTGTTGTAATTATGGATCTATTGAAATTGTGCAATATTAGTTGTGTTTTTAAGGATTAGATACGTCACCCCAACGATCGAGGACGAATGTTTCTATGGGGGGAAAGATGTAACATCCCGTACTTTCGGGTTACAATTTGAATCGCTAGGCGTATGTAAAATCGCTAGGCGTGTGTAAATAGACCCGAGCGTTGGGAAAATTTATGTCATATTTACGTATGCTAATAAATAGGTTAGTATATAAAAGGATAAAAATCCCGAGATAATTTTGGATGTAACAAGTGACGACGGGAAGCAAAAATAAATTTTGGTGCGTGCACAAAGAGGTTATGGACTAGTATCATATCACACATTATTATGACATTGAGGATATGAAAGTTTTATAAATCACTAAGATTTAAGTGAATTGGGATCACGTAATTAATTATGTGTGATTGATAAATTATATAGAGGCATGTCACTTAATTAAATTACACTTAATTAAATTAAGTGACAGTGGATGTGAAGTTAATGTGACGTCATTTGTAATGCTCCACGGTCAAGACAAAGTTAGGTGGAAGACATAATGATGATGAATCATTAATGAGTTAAGTTGTCATTCTATTTAGTAATCAAAGGCTAAAGAAAGAGTCTTTTCTTTGTATAAACATATAACTACAACACACAGAAAGATTTACGGGATTATGATATACCCTCAAACTAAAAATTTCAAAAAGAATACAACTTTCAGTCTTTTATCAATTTCATTGTAGTTAGGAGGAATCGCTAATAACACTAGCAATGTATAATCTAAAAGACAAAATAGAAAAGGAAACAAAGGTCAACAATAGTTAAGAAAGATAAAACAGTAGGAGGGTATATGTACCCAAGAAAGAAGAAGAACAACCAAGATGCTCTTTTGGAGTGGAAGGAGACATAACCACTGTTTCGGAATAAAAAAATCATCAAAGTTAGAAGCGCCAGCAATACCACCGTGGAGCATCCATGGAGCCATCATAGCTGCGAATTCTATTAATTTAAAGCCAAGATCTTCAATAAACAACCATACGCGCCCGTTTCCTTATGTATCAAGAATCTGGGTTTCCTGATAATACCCATTTAGTCTTTTCTTTGTATAAAAATTATATGAAAATAGTTGGAGATCTACAGTCTGATGATTTCAGTGATGTGGAAAGTATGAGAGCAGCAGCTGCTGATCACCACCAACACGATCACCCTTGTTAACGATTCAACACAAGGATATGAGTATAAGACACGAAGAGGAAGGACAAGATCCAAGAATCGAGAAGCCTTTTTTTTTATTTGGAGAATAAATATGAGTTAAGCGACAAAGTATTTGATTAGTTTCTATTTACAAGAATACTTGGCTTCGAAATGGGGATTATAACGAAGATAATATAGCACAGTGCATGGAAGGTGATTTTAGCCAATAATCATAGTGAAGAACAGATATATCAAAATAATCGTGATATGTCATATCAACAAAATAAGAATGCAAAGATTTTAGCCAATAATCTTAATGTAAAACAAATATATCAAAAGTATCTTGATATGTCATATCAGCAATATAAACATGCAAAGATATTAGCCAATAATTTTAGTGTAAAACAAAAATTTTAAAACTATCTTGATATGTCATATCAACAAAATAAACATGCAACATAATGTTTTAAAACTAATACAATAGCCAACAAGGCCATTAAAACTCCAAAAAAGTCATTAAACTAATTAAAAGTGTCGATCTTCTAAAGTGGAGAGATACATTCTTCCAATAGTGTCTCCCTTTCATCTTTTATCTAGGAGTGGGCGTATATCGGTTCATATCGGTTTTGTATCCGAAAAATATGAACCGAATAAAAATCAATTTTTTTTTTTAAAAAACGAATCTAACTTTAAAAAAACAAAACCGATATGTTCGGTTTATATCGCCGAACGTATCGGATTATATCGGTTTTTTCTAATGGGTCGGGTCGGGTCGGGTCAGAGAATTTTTTATTTTTTTAAAAAAATTGAATTTCCAAAACTGAAATTGACATTCACACCTACACTATCATGAAATTTCGACGTTGAAATCTATTGTGTATCGTGAGATGTTTATTAAAAAACAAGGAAAATTAGAAATCGATTTGGGGAAAACACAAATTGGGAAAACGGATGTTTTTCTAAAAATTGGTTGTTCCAAACCGCCCTATGGCAGTTTTACTGACCCCGTCTCGAAAAAATACGTAAAATAAAAAAAAATCGGGTAAAACGAACATCCGAGTGCAGAGTTATGACCATTTAAAGTTTTACTAATTTACAAATACTCTCTCCCTACATTTTATGTCAATGCTTCCGTGATATGTTAATCAAGTTCGTGCCGCATTCGACTTCCATAAAAGCTTCATAGATTGGTTTCAATGGCTATGATTCAAGAGATAGTAGTAGTCTAAAATAAAAAATGAGATTAATTACATATTTAATTCATTTTTTCTGTTCGGTTCGTATCCAAAATTAAAAAACCGAACCGAATCACTAAATCCTGATTCGGTTCGATTTTTCAAAAAATTCCGAATAAAAATCGAACCAAACAACCGTTTTGGTTTTTCGGTTCTCCTTATTTTTTGCCCACTCCTACTTTTAATCTACTCCCTCAAATCATTTACACATGTTGAAATGGAGGACAACCTTTCTTAGCACCTGAAAACAAATAAAAAATTAATTAGGAATTATATCGAGGAAAACATTGGTTTCTTACAAATGGAAGTATGAAAAATTAATTCATTTATGACAGTAAGTATAGTAGGACAGATAATATAACACGGATCCATGAACGACTAAACATCCAAAAATTATCCAAATCATTTGGCAGTAATATTTTTTAAGCTCAATCACAGTTGAAGAGCTCATAATCACATTTGAGCAGGAAATGGCGGATACTATAGGGTCCAACTCGGATTCTATACTCCATTTGGAAAAAAACGGTATGGTTATTAGTTACTCCTATATTAGAAAGGAATGTTTATCTCTTCTTAATTTACATATCCATGATTTTGCATTAAAAAAATTACATGACTAATGATTACTTCTTCGTAATTACTAGAGAAGAATACCAATGCAAAAAAAATTATTATTCGGGACAATGTAATTTTATTAATTGAATACCACGTTACAAGAGATTTCGTAGATCTTAGATCTGGGACGTTCATAAGTCCCCCTAACCTTTTTGTGGATAAAGTAAGGATACCAAGTGCTCTTTATTCTACATATTTTTTCACCTTTTATTTAGTGGTTAACTTGTAGGATTTTGTTGGGTTCAAAAACATATAAGTAGGGCACAACAAAAGTTTAAATATTGTTCTATTTACCCCAACAATTTCTTCTGGTATGGTTATATGACAATCAAAACCTGTAACATAAAACATGAACACTTACATGTTGTATTATCTGGAGTCTTTACTTAGGGAGTACACGCGACTGTCCCTTCGACTGCAAGCACTATGATATGGTGTATTCCTCTGTCAAGAAAGCCAGGAAATCTTAGCAGAGGTTTGAGAGAGTTTCGTTCTAGACTCTAAGTCTAGAATTAGTTTATAGAATTGGCGTGTAATAAACAATGGGGAGTGTTGTATTTATAGTTGAAAATTAGGTCAGAAAAACGTTTTAGGGTTAGGCTGGCCCAAAACCCGAGGTGCAGTGGGCCAGTCCGACTGGACTCACTGCCGGGTCGGCGTCGCGGCGCCTTACGTAAAATTCTGTTTTCCATTTTCATTTAATATATATATTCAGCACATTAAATTCAAAATCTAATTTTGATTTAATTAAATAATTTCCATCTAATAGAAATTATCCCATAGTTATTATCAATTTAAATATCTCGATTCCAAATTGAATATTTAATACTTTCTCAATACACCCTTAGATCGAAGAGACAATCGACATAGTGTGACCTTATAGGCCTTCATATATTGACACTAATCCAAGTAAGGTCTATACGAAGCTCCTAGACTGCGTCGTACGACGAACTCAATATATGAAGTACGTTTACATGAATCCAACAAACATAACCTTTATGTGAGATGATAAATTTCTTTCATTCGCGACACACTCGATCAAGTTTAGGATTTGTCATGTGTCTATCCAAATGGCTTGATCACTTTATCTCATCTATATTAGTCGACAACTAGACCATATTCTAAATATGTCTCTTGCATTGGCCAATGACTTGGTCGACCTAATATCACTGAGAAGTTGAGTGCTCTCTCGAATATCCAATCGAGGAATAAATCATATTCTTGGCTCAACTACCACCTTAGTTTACATCATAATGTACCCAACACAAGCCGTATCTTATCCTATAAGGAGTTTAAGCTTAGGATAGGGTCAAAGTACATTACTATGTAAACAAGGTGTGTATTAACCTCAAGTCAAATGACCTTTATCTCCCACACGCTGATAACACTCTAGACATGTCTAACAAATAGTTTATCAGCAGGGTATACCAACACTTTCCAAAAGTATCCATGTGTCCATCACTAGTAACCATTACTAGTAGCAGGTAAGACATACTACATTCTCTAAGAATGTGATGCAGACCACATGTCGACTTATAATATATCATCGATATCCCATTCTCAATGATCATTAGTCGAGGCTATTTTAGAGTTACGCTCTATCATCAATATCTCACTCTATAAGCTCAAGGGATGCACATTAATGAATAATTACAAAAAATTAAATAATAATTCAATAATTGCAAATGCCATAAATATTAATCTTATTAATAATACGAATGTGTTCAAGTATATTATGTCCCTAATATAGATTGTCTCTAGGACATATATACTTTCAATATCCCACTTGTCCTAGAGCCAATCTCCACCGTATCTAATGCCCATGTTTTCAAAATGACCATTATGCTTAACTAAGCTTAATGGTTTAGTAAATGGGTCAGCTAGATTATCATCTGTGGGAACATAGTCTAATCTTATTTCTTCAGTTTCCACAATCTCCCTGAGTATGTGGTATTTCCTTGGTACATGCTTGTTTCTATTTGTTGATCTTGGTTCCTTAGCTTGCGCAATCGCACCAGTATTGTCACAATAAATCGTTATTGGACAAGTGACACTTAGAATAACCCCTAGTTTCTTCAGGAACTCAGATATCGCGACATCCTTATTACCAGCTTCCAATCCAGCAATGTACTCGCCTTCAGTTGTCGAATCATCAGTTGTAGCTTGCTTGAGACTTTTTCAACTCACTACCTCACCATTGAAATTGAAGGCATATCCAAATTGAGACTTGAAGTCATCAATATCTGTCTGGAAACTAGCATCAGTGTACCCAGTACATACTAGCTTTTCTTGTCCACCATAGACTAAGAAATATTCTTTAGTTCGTCTAAGATACTTAAGAATATTCTTGACTGCTTTCCAGTGTTCTTCCCTAGGATTCTGCTGGAATTTGCAAGTCATACTAAGTGCATAGGCCACATCTGGCCTCGTACAGGTCATGACATATATGATAGATCCTATAGCTCGAGCATATGGGATTCTTTTCATGCGTTCAAGTTCTGCAACAGTAGAAAGACTATCCTTCTTTGATAACTTGATGCCTTGACCCATAGGAAGACTTCCCTTCTTGGAGTTTTCCATAAAGAATCGTCTTAGCACTTTGTCTATGTATATGGACTGTGACAGCCCCAATAATCTATTAGGTCTATCTCTATAGATCCTAATTCCAAGAATGTAGCAGGCTTCACCCAAGTCATTCATCATGAAGGTGCTGGATAACCATTCCTTGACTGATTGCATGAGAGTCTTATTGTCTCCCATTATTAATATGTCATCTACATATATAACAATGAAGACAATACTCTCTTCCATGCGCTTTACTATAAACGCAGTGATCTTCTTTGCTTCTAACAAAGTCAAACGATTTGACTGGTTTGTCAAAGAAAATATTCTAACTCCTTGAGGCTTGCTTAAGTCCATAAATGGACTTATGTAGCTTGCATACTACTTTGGGCTTAGTCTTGGATGTAAAACCCTCAGGTCGTATCATATACACCTCCTCAATTAGATTATCATTGAGGAAGGCAGTTTTAACATCCATTTGCCAAATGTCATAATTATAGTATGCGACTATTGCAAGCAAAATCCGAATGGACTTAATTTTTGCAACAGGTGAAAAAGTTTCATTATAATCGACCCCAGACCGTTGATTATAACCTTTAGCCACCAATCTTGCCTTATAAGTCTGTACCCTGACATATGCATCAATCTTCTTCTTGAAGACCCATTTGCATCATATGGGTCTAACCCCTGTTAGCAAATCAACCAAGTTCCAAACTTGATTGATGTACATCGAGTCCATCTCAGATTTCATGGCTTATTGCCATCTCTGCGAATCAATGTATAACACAGCTTCGCTATAGGTTGTAGGTTCATCGTCATTAGGAATATCCATCTCATTGTGTGTCTCAACAAGGAAATTAAGTCTTTCAGGCGGACGATGAGTCCTGGTGGTCCTACGGAGTTGATTATTCTGCATTTCAGCGTTTGTTGTATTCTGATTGTGAGAAGGTCTTTGTGTGCTGGACAATCCACCACCTTGAGAGCTTTCAAGAATGTCATTTTCATGTATTTCCTAGATGAAATAATGTACAACCATTGTATCATTTTTCATTGGTTGTGTATGAGAGCATTACATTTCTGCACTATCTCTCACAACACTCCCACTGGCTGAAGGGCATACTCTAAGTACCCAATCTTCACCAAATACTCCCACTGAATCCTTGTCTAGGTCATTTGACAAGGGTTCGACTTCTGTGTTATCTTGTGGTTCTTGAATTTCTTCAAGTTCTATCTTATTGCAGCTCTGTTCCTTGTAAGCATAGTCTTCTTCAAGGAAAGTTGCATTTCTGGAAATAATGACCTTATGTTTTCCAGGAAGATAGAAATAGTATCCCTTAGTTTCCTTTGGGTACCCCACAAAATAATGTTTCTCACTTTTAGATTCCAACTTGTCAGTAAGCGTCTTCTTTACATATGCAGGGCACCCCCAGGGTCGCATGTGTTTAAGTGTTGGCTTCTTGCCATTCCATATCTCATATGGAGTTTTCTCTACTGACTTTGAAGGAACCCTGTTCAGAATATAAATTGAGCTTTGAAATGCATAACCCCAAAGGTATGTTGGTAGAGCTGAGAAACTTATCATGGATCTAACCATATCTAATAGGGTTCGATTTCTCTTTTCAACAACACCATTCATTTGTGGCGTTCCAGGAGATATCCACTGTGATTGGACTCCATGAAGCTTCAAGTAATCCAGAAATTATTTACTTAAGTATTCACCTCCTCGATCTGATTGAAGGGTCTTGATACTTGTTTCAAGTTGCTTCTCTACTTCTGACTTGTACTCTTTGAATTTCTCAAAGGCTTCGGACTTGTGTTTCATAAGATACACATGCTCAAACCTTGTGAAATCGTCTGTAAAAGTGATGAAATAAGGGAAGCCTCCCTTAGCTTGAGTTGAAAATGGCCCACATACATCAGTATGGACCAACACAAGCACCTCTTTGGCTCGCACACCTTTCCCAGAAAGTGGCTTGATGGTCATCTTTCCTCTCAAGCAAGATTCACAGTTACCATAGGACTTTAAGTCAAATGGTTCCAGGTAGTCTAACTTTCTTAATCTTGCTATCCTTAATGTGACCAAGTCTACAGTGCCATAAGTAGGTGGGGTTTCTTGAATTACTTATCTTAGCTCGTTTATTTTGCACATTGAAAATTTCACGACTACAGTTTAGAACATACAAACCATCCACAAGCAGAACATTTCCACAAACAAAACCATTAAAAGACACACATAACTGCCTTGACAATTAATGAGGAAAACCCCTCAATGTCTAACACTGGGATAGAAATAATATTCCTCGTCAACGAGGGAACAAAATAACAATTATTTAGTTCTAAACAAAAGCCTGAAGGTAAATCTAGTCTATAAGTTCCCACGTGTTTAGCATCTACTCGTGCTCCATTTCCAATGCGCAGGTCTACCTCTCAAGGTCTAACTTTTCTGCTGTCAATCAGACCCTGCACATTATTACAAATGTGTGAGCCACAAGCGGTATCCAATACCCAGCAGTGAGAGTTACTTATAGACATATTTATCTCAATGACAAAAATACCTTGTCCAGTAGAGCCAGGAGCACCTAGTGCTTTGCCTCCTCCTGGAGTTGTACAGTCCTTCTTCCAGTGCCCCTTCTTCTTGCAGTTGAGGCACACATCTGAAGCTACCTTTGCCTTCTTCTGAACACCTCCTCTAGGTTTCATAACTGTAGGTGCAACAACTGTCTTACCCTTCTTCTTTTGCATGTTCTTACCATTGGGTTTGAACTTGCTAGAAGTGCCCACCATGAGCACAACTTTTGCCTTTAGAGGTAGATGATTCAAAGGTCTTCAACATGTTGTGAAGCTCTGGAAGACTTGCCTTGGTCCCATTCGTATTGAAGTTCACAATGAAATTCTCAAATGAACTAGGAAATGAATTAAGGATCAGGTTGACAGAGACATTTATAGGCAACTTCATTCCAATCGAAGCCAACCTTTCTATCAACCCAATCATCTTCAGAACAAGCGCTGACACTTGACCCTTTTCGTTCAACTTACACTTGAAAAGGTCTCTCAATAGTTCATACTCCATTGTTTAAGACTATGAGTCATAGAGACTCTTCAAGTGTTCTAGCATTTCATTGGGGCCCATATTTTCATGTTGCCTATGTAACTCCACAGTCATAGAGCATAACATTACACATTGTACCGAGGTAGCATCGTCTAGATGTTTCTGATAAGCCACCTTGTCAAACATGGCATACTCAACAGAGTTTTCAGCAGGGACTATGGGAAACACTGTGTCTAACACATACTCAATTCTTTCTTGTCTTAACACCAATCACATATTTCTTAACTAGTCAGGGTAATTTGCTATAGTCAGCTTGTTTGTCTCGACCAATATTTTCAGTAATAGATTCAACATTTTGTATAAACTGAAGATATAAATAGACTTGAAATTAAACTCTAATATAATTTCTATTGAACACATTCGTTAACTAATTAACATGACCTTTAGTTTAATTAGCACCCACTATTTTAACATACTATTTGACCCCATGGAAGAATACAGACTCATATTAAATATGGTCATAATGGGCTAAGATCCAGGTTCATGATATCTCCGCATTTGCTGTGGCCGATAACTTCAACAACATAACATGGTAGGTTTCCAAACCAATTACAAATAATTTGTAACTTTTGTTTTACCGAATGTTCTAAACAATCGATCTGCGTCCCTCGGCTTGTCCGACACTATGGCGCCAAGACAGCCGAGCAAGTCAACCCCGTTATGCGACTGCAAGTATGTATCTAAGTGAGTTTTGTCTTACAGAGCAAACAATGTGGTGTAAATACTCATGAAGGTTTATCACCCATTTCTACATTTAATATGCATCTATGAAAGAGTCTGAGTCCTTGTAGACTTAGAGCAAATGTTGTGGCATAAATACTCATCTCGCCCGAAAAGGATTTTGCACTACAATCAATTATAACAGACGACACGTTCATTTTAAATGAGACTTGTATTATTTTTTGGGGAACATTTTAATTCAGAGTTTTAACCAAGATCAACTCTAGTATGCTATATCAAATATAACATCTTAATTATCATGCAAAGTCTATTAAGCACTTATTGGGTACCACCTGCCCAAGCATGATATTAAGCGGTTTAAACACATACTGGGTGCCGCCTACCCAGACAGTTATTTGCGGATGTTATTCTAGTAATTTAAATGATAAATAATTTGATATTTAGCACATAAACAATATATTTATCAAATAATATACTTTATAATAATACTTTATAACATTTTGATATTTATCACTAGTAGCAGGTGAGACATACTACATTCTCTAAGAATGTGATGAAGACCACATGTCGACTTATAACATATCATCGATATCCCATTCTCGATGATCATTAGTCGAGGCTATTTTAGAGTTACACTCTATCATAAATATCTCACTCTATTAATGACAATGTAAGCTCAAGGGATGCACATTAATGAATAATTACAAATAATCAAATAATAATTCAATAATTGCAAATGACATAAATGTTAATCTTATTAATAATACGAATGTGTTCAAGTATATTATGTCCCTAATATAGATTGTCTCTAGGACATATATACTTTCATAACTTTCTTTTTTGTTGTCAGACATGTCTCCAAAATCATTATCAATGATAGATAACTTGTGTAAATGGTAGAGTGATCTCAATTTGAGGAAAAGAAGGTGGTTGGAGTTGCTCAAAACTATGACTTGACTATCTTCTATCACTCGGCAAGGCAATATGATGGCGGACGCCTTGAGTCAAAAGGCGGCGAGTATGGGTAGTCTAGTTTTGTTACAAGTGGGAGAGCGTTATTTGGAGATGGACGTTCAGTCATTGGCAAACAGTTTTGTTAGACTTAATATTTTTGAGCCAGGTAGAGTTTTAGGTTGTGTGGAGGAAAGATCATCCTTATTGGAGCAGATTCGGGCTCAACAGTTGGACAATGAGAAGTTGTGCGAAATGCGAGATAAGTGTCACAATGAGAGGCCAAAGAGGTAATTCTTGACGATGAGGGTGTTTTGAGGATTAAGGGTCGAATTTGTGTACATCGGCTGAGTGACTTGACTAGGCTAATCATGGAAGAAGCTAGTTTGACATATTCTATTCACCCGGGGCTACTAAGATGTACCGTGACTTAAAGTAACATTACTAGTGGTATGGGATGAGGATATTATTGAGTTTGTATCTCGATGTTTGAATTGTCAACAAGTGAAGTATGAACACCAGAAGCCTGGCTGTGTGATTCAGAGAATGCCTATACCTGAGTGAAAGTGGGAGCGGATTGCTATGGATTTTGTGGTAGGGTTGCCACGTATCTTGGGTAAGTTTGATGCTATTTGGGTTATTGTGGATCGGTTGGTCAAGTTGACACATTCATCTCGGTTCAGAGTACTTATTATTTCGAGAAGTTAGCCAGTATCTACATTTGGGAGATAGTTCGTGTTACACCCCGAACCTGGGTCTGAACGTAATACGACACCCGATGCCTGACTGTATATGACCGAGCGCACCAACTGGCTGACTGAATCAACATGTGGTATATACTGAATATAACTTATAAACATGATGAGCTACTGAAAATATCTGACTAAATAATCATAGATGCAAAAAATGAGAACAAGTCTGAAGTATATGAATGTAGCCACCATGGCTAACACAAAAGCCTGCTAAATATTGACTGACTATTGTTCTAGTCTATGAAGCCTCTAATGAAATACTGCCAACTGACTATCGGGACAAAGCCCCCGGTATACCTGACTATCTGAAAATATTGAAAGATTATAAATAAGGATAACACCTCGAAAGAACTGAGGCTCACTTAGTAGCTAATACTTAAATAGCGAGCTGAATCGCCAACTTGTAAATTGTTACCTGCATCGCGAGATGCATGCCCCGGACAAAGGGACGTTAGAACATTTGAATTGCACTAGTATGAAAAACCAACTAAAAGAATAAATAGCCATGGGGTGCTCCGGAAAGGGCTGCCCCAAATCAATAAAAATATAATGTACTAAAACTAAAACTGAACATGCTGATAGCTGAGCTGAACTAGAGAAGTAGAGTCATAAGTACTTCATGTTCTGAATAGTGAATCACTTGTTTAACTAAGTTAATAATTTGTGGCCTCGGGTCCAAAATAAGTGCACAAGTTTGTGGCCTCGGACCCCAAGTATACGTATACATAAACTGTGGCCTCAGGTCCAAATACATATGTGGCCTCGGGCTCAAACGCATTTGTGACCTCGGGCATAATTACAGATTCAACATTCAATAATTTATGTTAAGAAACTGAGAATCATACTGTAATGCATAACATTGGAATACTGAACAATGCTATGTTGAGATATGAATACATTAATTGATTATGAAGTTTAAAGCATTAATTGTTCATAAGCATACTAAGTTTTCATGATTGAGACTCATGAGATATCAAACACGAGTCTATACTAATTACGTACTGAGGTCTTGACATTCAGAATGGCAATCATGAACGAATTATGAAACTAGAGAATAGAAGTTCTGCAACTATTCATGGAACTAAGGCATAACTATATTTCTGAGGTAATTAATAACGTTGTAAAAGAACATGGCATGAGGAGACTCGTTAACATTCCCACACGTAGAGAGTTAGCCTTACATACCTTAACTTCTTGCTCTTGAGTGTAATACAATGTTCGTCGCTCCGTTTTGACTTTAATCTATAGCATTATAAGTCAATGGAATCAACATTAACAACAATACTCAAGTTTTGGCCATCTAGGCATTTTATCAAACACTTTGTGGGCATAAAGCTCCACTACCTTCATTAAGATGTTTTCTTCACCCAATTCTCATTCTATCACTTCTAGGTGATTCTACAATCCCATTTAGATGTAATCAATATCATTCTTCATAACTCATAAGACAAAACAACACCCTTAATCAATAATCAACAATCCAAACCTATTGTTACGGTACACTTTTACATGAGGCATAAAGCTACTAAGAGGATATTTGTTTTATGAGTCACCACCTAATTTATAGGGAAATTAGGAAAACCAAGTAAAAAAAGTTTATTCAAAAATCAGTGAAAATCCTTTTAAAGACCAGAGCTTGAGGTAAGGGTTCTAGTGATCCGTCGGGGAAGGTGATAGACACCCCGATATTAAGGACCCGTAGAATACGGTTGACCTTCGGGTTCTAAAGCATGTTTAATTTTCAAGAAATTGCCTTAAAGAGTATTTATTTTTCGCAAAATCATAGCATATTATCTCATTTTTATTTCAAGTTTGAAAGAAGGTTTTTTGAAAATCAAAGAGTCAAATTCCGCTTAGAAAAGTTCATATAGGGGTAGAATCTCACTAAATTTAGTTCAATGGGTTGTCTAGTATCCTTATATATTTTGAAAGAAGTGTAGTCCATTTAAGATGACATGCTATGATTTAAATCAATATACAACTTTTCCCCTTTTATAATTTTTGTGATGGTCAACAATATTCTACTTTTAAACCATTTACTTCAACTTAAGTCATTAAATGATTTTTCTTTTAAGAAGTCATTTTGGTTGGGCCTAGCCCAAAAGTATTCCCTTTTTAAAGTGAAGATGTATAGCAAAAGTAGTCTATTTTTTTAATCCAAAATTCAGCTTTCACAATCCAAGCTTTTGCCAAGTTTTTTTTTTTTTTTTTTTTTTACAAAAAACAGCTCTCTTCAGTCCAAAGTAGTCCATTTGTTTTCAAAACAGTCCACAATTATATCAAACATAGTCCAATTTTTTCATCAAAATCTGTCTAATTTAACATTTTTCTAAACATCCTATTTTGCAAAACTCAGTTTATCCAAATTTTCCATTTAAAGTATAAAATTCTTTTATCTCCTAAATGGACAGTGTTTAAAAACATTTTGGGGGCCTATTCGTGCTAAACGATGTACGTATCGTTTGCCTAATCCTAAGTCATAATCATTTTTTGGTTGCAATAATTTTCAAGTATGTTTTACAAATACAAGCATAACAATAAAATACAAGAAATACATAAAATAATAGAAGAGTTAGGCTGGTGAGCCTACCGATCCCACCAGTTAACAATATTCATTCATGGTTGGGCCTTCAGTATGTAGCAACTGCCTCGGACTCGATGAATGAAACTGTTGGGCCTTTGGCCCAACTAGATGGATAAAGCTTGTGGGCCAAGTGGCCCATCCGACACGTGCAGGGAAAAAGAGAGGGGAGGAAGGATACAGTTAGAAGGCATCCAAACTTATCTAATTTGAACATAAAATTTCAAAAATAATATATGCATATATCACAAAACAACTAATATATATATATATATAAATAAATAACAGGAATATTATCGCAAGACTCAAACAATAGGTAAAGGGTAACAACCCACAATTATAGGGAAAACAGAATGCAATAAATGGCCCTAGCCCGTTTCAAATAGAAGCAGCATCATATAGAAATAAAAGAAAGAAGACAAACTAGTGGGCTTGACCCAAAAGCATACAAGCAGTCAAGGTGGATAACATATAGAAAAAAGATTGGGCTAAACTAGATGCATTTACGACGGATGGGCTTAAGTGATATACATTGGTGATATACTTTGACTATATACCTTATATTTCAAATACACTTAGTATACAATTGGTATATCACAATGCATTACCCATACAATTCAAGCTAGCACAATAACAAATAGATGTAGATGAATAGATAGGATATACACATATACATCACACATGGCCTCTGAACTTTCTTATTCATACACTATCATGGATTTGAAACTGAATCTAATCAAACAAGGAGACCAATTCATGCATTTAAAGGCTTAGTTTGGTCATACAACATGGACAACAAATCTAGGCATGTAGAACAAAACAACAGCTCCTATGGTATTTCTAGATTTAACATTCAGACCACACACACTAGGATTGGGACATACAAGCCATTGGTTTTACAAGTAATCTATCATAATCTCTTGAAACACACAAGGAGTAGACCTAGCCACTAAAACAGATAGGGTGAAATCAGATGCAACAAGTTAGGATCAATTAATATTTGACTAACATGACCCTTATCTTGGACTGTAGGCTTAATGACTTAGAAGAAATGACAAGTTTCAAGACTTAGTATTTCCTTTAACACAAGAGAAATGAGACAGGCTATCCTAAATTGCATATGCACTCTTATTCATTTTTGAATAATCTAGTAAACTATGTCACCACTATTTATAACCTAGGACCAACACATGTAGCTTCAAATAGTAGGGCATGTAGTATGTCTGTTTCAGATAGTAGTTTGCAGTCATCCCCTAAGTCTAATCATATTGACAAAATAAGTTCATACAAGGCATAACACTAAAAGCATGTTAAGCAAAATCAAATTAAAGCCTAATCTCAAGCTATCTTATAAACATAGTAACATTTGAGATATCATGGCATTAAAAAAGCAGATGTAGAATCCTAAAGGACATGGCTGGAACTTATCATAGCAGGATTGAAATGATTTCAAATATACTAAGGACCAAATGATCATTTTACTTAGATAGATGCAAACAACCAAATTAACCCCTTTGGAACAACCAAATTAACCCCTTTGGGTCAACATACATGATTCAGCTTAATTCCCATTCATTGCAGATATTCATCAACGCACTTTTAACACTAATGTCAGCAAGTAAACATGTCAATCTAAACTAGCAAGAAGTTAATCTAAAACATGTGTTAGCCAAACTGGAGATCAAACGCTATATAACATGTGACTTTTAGATTTTTATGCAAGTATGTGTCCAACTGAATGGTTCAGTCTTTACACTAACAGTTTTGACATGAACACACAAAAACATACTTACATGATATCCCACAAAGCACATTACCACAGTTAGACATCATTTTAAGCTTTTGAGATGCCTAACATGCATTACTTAGACTAAAAATGTAAATGGAGTCACTTAACAGAGCTTAAATCCATAGAAGACAAGATATGACATGGTTGTATGTGATACTAGAGCTAACACACATGAACTAGATATGAAGCAGGGCATATATGAGCATGGCAGAGTCACAATCAAGGCATACAAGTGATTGTTTAATTTAAACCATCTATAGAGATCTTAAGGTGATCATGAATAATTTGCACAGACACAACATCCCATCATTCATGGTCCAAAATAAACACACAGGGATTCTGAGATGACAAGAGACACTAAACAAGTACAAAAACTAACATGATCCAAAGCTAACAAAGTTTTAAAGACCACACTAAGCCATATCTTAAGTCTCGGTTAGCAGAATGGGCACTGGATAGGCTAAATGAGTTCAACAAACATCAAGACATGTATTACTCCTATTTCAGGCCTAAATCAATCCTAACAGATACATGGTAATATGAACCAAAAATAGATTTATTAACATATAATAGGTATTCTGAGTTCATATCAATCATATTATGGTCTTAATCAATATGATATTTAAAAGATGAGCTAGAATAGGCCTTCTATATTCATTTTAAACCTAAAATGACCTTAAGTCTAGTTGTATATGATTCAGATGTCTAAATCAGTTCATTATCCCAAGAAATCATCCCAAATAAGTATTCTAAACCATATTTTGGCCTATGTATATTTTAAATAGACCCTAAATGATATCTACATATTCAAAATAGCCCACATGAGACTTTATGAGTCATTGGCTATCTTAGTGCCTATTTGTTATCCTTAAGATCATTTTAAGGCAGTCTCATAACCACACCAACAACATCAACTCAGATCCAATTTAAGCTAATCATAACAAGGCAAATATAGAAACATGTTTCACACTCTGATCATACAAGTTCTTAAACAAACATTACAGATAAAAATTAGCCAAACTATCCTAAATTAACTAATGAACAACACAATCCCCTAATAGATTACTACACATGCTTCATAAATCAACCAGACAAGCTCATAGCTACACGTTACACTTAAATCCTTCAATTATTATCAAACAAGACACATAAAATGGTCTAAACCTATGCATAATCATGTTAACATACTAACATTGAGTTCAAAATTGACTATAGACAGTTCTATAGGCCATACACTTAGCAGAACTAACTAAACATGTTAATAATTATCTAACAAATCTAAAAATGCAAAAATTGTATAAAATCTTAAAGGGAAAGGGTTTACCTCGTTCGAAGGCAGCCATGGGTCGAAGGTTTGGGCTTGTTCCTCAGCTCTACACCTCGAACACTCGTATCACACACGAAAAATGAAGGGTTTTAGACCGGGAAGACTAATTAGGGCTAGGTAGGATTCCGCCAAAGGGCTTGGATCCTAATTAGGCTCAAACTAGTCAAGTTTTGTTTGAAAATAGCTCTTAGCAATAGAAGCCTGAAATTCAAACTTCTGGACCTGTAACAATGAGGGAATAAGGCTAAGTTTATAGAACTTAGAAACCTTAGCGATTGGGGTTTCACATCGGTGTGGGATGAAGGAAATAGGAGGGAAAATCCCTCCAAAATGAACCCATCCATACAAAGCCCACCGTTTGAAATGAACAACAGACAAAAATAATTAAACGATCACAGAAAAGTAAAAGGAGAGGGGTAACCTCACCTGGTGGGGTGATGGTGGTACGGTGGCACAAGTGCAAGAGCAATTAATGCTCTTGCTCATTTTGGATGAGCAAGGTATAGTAAAAGCTGCATACACTTGAACCTTTGCCGTTTCCGACAAGATGGTGACAAGGAGAGAAGAACCCTAACGACTAGGGTTTCTTCATTGGGGTGAAATGAAAAAGGAATCGAATTTCACATTTAACCGAGCTAAGACATACTTTTCTAAAGAATCGTCTAGAAAAACTAAATATCCAAACTTTAAAAATAAAGCCACAAAACACATCCGATTACCTTAGAAATCGAACCAATGAATCGACTAAGTCATAAATGACCCTCTATAACTACTGGAAGCGATGGAACTCGGAAACGAACCCATCTAGCGAAAATTCAACTTTGAGTCAAACTAACCAACTTTAAGTTTCTAGTTTTGGGTTTTCATCTGAAACTCATATAAATGGAACTCAGGATTCGTGCCACCCATCCCCGCACATCACAAATCCCACATAGAGTCTACGGAGATGATCAAATATGCAAATAAGGATCTTTAGCTAAAAACAACCAGATGGGTCGTTACATTTGATACCAATTAAAATAATGTTCATCCTCAAATAGAGAGAAATAAACAAAGGGAACGTACCAGAAGTTGTGAATAAGCCAGGATATCTGCTCCGCATATCGAATTTGGTATCTTAAGATGCCTCCTCGACAAGATGATGCCTACACTGAACCTTCACAGAAGCTATCTCTTTCAATCTCAACTTTCTCACCTGCTTGTCTAAAATAACCACAGGCTGCTCCTCAAAATCCAAATTCTGATCAAGCAATACAGAGTCCCACTGAATGATACAAGAACCATTAGCATGATACTGCTTCAGCATAGACATATGGAAAATTGGATAAATGACTGACAGACCTGGTGGCAGAGCCAACTCATATGCCA
Source organism: Anisodus tanguticus (assembly GCA_034509755.1). Lineage (NCBI taxonomy): Eukaryota > Viridiplantae > Streptophyta > Magnoliopsida > Solanales > Solanaceae > Anisodus > Anisodus tanguticus. The sequence continues at coordinate 30,373,134 of CM067544.1, read as the reverse complement.
CTCCCCAACTCTCTGAAGAATCTTGAATGGTCCAATATACCTCATACTCAACTTCCCTATCTTGCCGAATCTCATCACACCCTTCATGGGTGAAAATTTCAGAACCTTGTCACCAACCATAAACTCTAAGTCTTGGACCTTCCAGTCCGCATACTCTTTCTGCATAATCTACGCTTCCAGGAGGTTTTCCTGGATCACCTTCACCCTCTCTAATAAATCTCTCAACAAATCAGTACCCCAAGGACAAACCTCGAACCCATCAAACCAACCAATGGGAGATCGACATCTCCTTTCATACAAGGCCTTGAACGGTGCCATATCAATACTAGAGTGATAGCTGTTATTGTACGCAAACTCTGGCAAGGATAAGAACTGGTCCCAATGACCACCAAAATCAAACACACAGGTTCGTAACATGTCCTCCAATACCTTAATAGTCTGATCAGACTATCCGTTAGTCTGAGGGTGAAACGTTGTACTGAGATCCAAGCGAGTACCTAACTCTCTCTACAAAGTCTGCCAGAAATGTGAAGTAAACTGAGTACCCCGATCCGAGATAATAGAAATAGGAACGCCATGAAGATAAACATTCTCCTAGATGTAGATCTAAGCTATCTTCTCTACATTATAGTTCGTCTGAACTAGAGTGAAATGCGCGGACTTGGTCAATCTATCAACAATGACCCAAATAACATTAAACTTGCCCAAAGTCTTGGGCAACCCAACTAAGAAATTCATGGAAATCCTCTCCCACTTCCACATAGGAATGGGCATCTTATGAGACACACCATCGAGATGATGATGTTCATAATTAACCTGCCGACAATTCTAACACTGAGACACAAAATCAGCAATGTCTTTCTTTATCCTACCCCACCAATAGTGTTGCCTAATATCATGGTACATCTTAATAGCACTTGAATGAATCAAATACCTAGAGTTGTGGGCCTCCTCAATGATCAATCGAGTAAAATCCCCCACACGAGGCACATATACTCTACCCTTAATCCTCAGAACACCCTCACCATCAATTGTGGTCTCATTGGACTCACCACTCATCACCTTATCTCAAATTTTGCATAGCCTCACATCATCATACTGGTGAGTCCGAATCTGATCCAAAAGAGTTGACCTCGTTTCTACACAAGATAGAATCTTAACCGTATTTGAAATATCAAGCCTCATAAAATGGTTGGCTAGAGACTGGACCTCCAATGCCAAATGATGCTTGGAAACAACCAAACAAGCTAGACTCCCCATACCGACTGCCTTTTGGCTCAAGGCATTCACCACCATATTGGCCTTGCCTGGATGGTATAAAATGGTCATGTCATAGTTTTTCAGCAACTCCATCTACCGTCGCTACCTAGAATTCACATCAATATGATTAAACACATGCTAAAGGCTGCGATGATCGGTATACACTTCATAATGAATGCCATACAAACAATGTTTTCAAATTTTCAAGGCAAACACAACGGCAACCAACTCCAAATCATGAACAAGATAAGTCTTCTCGTGCACCTTCATCTGTCTCGGGGCATAAGAAATAACCTTACCTTCTTGTATCAATACACAACCTAACCAAATCCTAGAAGCATCACAATACACAATAAAGTCATTTCCCTCCATCGAAAGGGGTAAAATTGGGGTTGTGGTCAAAAGAGTCTTGAGTTTTTGAATGTTATTCTCACACTTGTCGAACCACCAAAATGATACTTCCTTCTGAGTCAAACGCATCAGATGTGAAGTGATAGAAGTGAAACCCTTAATAAACCAACGATAGTAACTAGGAAGACCCACGAAACTCTAAATGTCTATCACAGAACTCGATCTAGGCTAGTCCATGTCTGTCTCTATCTTCTTAGGGTCAACCATAATCCCATATTTGGACACCACGTGTTCCAAGAATGCCACATAACTCTATCAAAACTCATATTTCGAGAACTTAACATACAACTTCTTCTCTTTCAAATTCCAAGAACCACTCTCAGATGATGCTCATGGTCCTCTTGACTCTTCAAATATATCAGGATGTTTCCAGTAAACACAATCACAAAAGAATTCAAGTACGGCTTAAATATCCAATTCATTAAGTCCATGAATATTGCGGGTGCATTGGTAAGCCCAAATGACATCACCAAGAACCTATAATACCCATAACGAGACCGAAAAGCTGTCTTGGGAACATTCTCGGCATGAATCTTTAGCTGATGATACCCGGACCTCAAATAAATCTTTGAAAACACAGAAGCACATTGGAGCTGATCGAACAAGTCATCAATACGCGGAATCATATACTTGTTTCTGGTGGTGACCTTGTTCAACTGTCTATAATCAATGCACATATGCATAGTATCATCCTTCTTGTTCACGAACAAGACAGGAGCACCCCAAGGAGATATACTCGACCGAATAAATCCCTTACTAAAAAAATTATGAAGCTGCTCCTTCAACTCTCTCAACTCTGCTGGAGCCATACGGTACAGAGGAATGAAAATGGTCAAGTACCCAACTCAAGATCACTATAGAAGGAAATGTGTCTATATGGCCGCATACCCATAAAATCAGAAGGAAAGACCGCCGCGAATTCACTAACTACCGGAACGAAATCAATGGTAGGAGTCTCCACACTCGTGTCCTAAATATGAGCAAGATAATTTAAACAACCCCGGTTTACTAACTTCCTAGCCCGGATATAAGAAATAACCTTTCTAGGAGCAGGGCTGGGAGCGCCTCTCTACTCTAACCTCAGAAGATCAAGCATAACTAGCGTGACCGTCTTGGAATAACAATCTAGAATCACATGATATGGTGATAGCCAATCCATACCCAAGATAACATTAAAATCCACCATATCTAAGATAACCAAATCTACCCAAGTATTGTAATCTATGAAAGTAACTACACACATGCAATATACTCTATCTACAATCACAGAATTATCGACTGGTGTACACACACAAATAGGAACATCAAACATATCACACCACAACTCCAATTTAACAGAAAAGTATATAGACACATAAGAGAATGTAGACCTTTGATCAAATAACACAGTAGCAACCCGATGATCGACTGTGATGATACTTGTGATGACTGCATCTGATGCCTCAACCTTGTACTTATAAGGGAATGCATAGAAATGAGTGTGTCCTCAGTCAGACTGAGAACCTTGCTAGCCACCTCAACCCTAATGAGCTCCATCTCTCCCCAATTAGGATCCACTACGACCAGACTGATGGCCACCATGACCCGACTGAGATCCTCATCAGCTACCCTGACTACCATCCTTAGATTTTTGTGCTGGGTCCTGGGTGCACGAGATGCACTAAAAAACTGCCTGGGGCAATCTCTCTTGAAATTCCTAACCGCTCCACAATTGAAACAGGTCCTGGCCGCTGAAGGCTGCTGAATAGATATAGAAGAAAATGAGCCACCATTATAGGAATATCTTGACTAAGAACCCCTCGAAGATTAGCCCCCACATTAACCATCAGTAATCTATAGAGCTGCATGAACCAGTTGACTGGGCTGTGCCTGCTGATATCTCCCTTGATACCCATAACCACGAAAAGTAGAACCACTGAACTGACCATGTCGCCTCGCCCTCTTATCAAGCTCATACTTGGACAAACTGCCTCTCTTAGACTCCACCATCCTGGTATGCTCTGCTACTATCTCAAAAGAAGCTCTTGAAGCCACCAACTGCAACATGGCTAACTGGAGCGGAATACATAAAGCTCAAACAAAACACCTCACTCGCTCAGCCTCAGTAGGGAGAAGCAGTTATGCATAATGCGATAAGGCATGCAAGCGAGTCTCATACTGCATAACTGTAGAACTGCCCTGACCAATCTTCTGAAACTCATCACGCTTGCGCAATCACAAGGTCAAAGGCACATATTTATCTAAAAAGACCTTATAGAACCTAACCCAAGTTAATGAAGGCTTCCATGCAGGTAAGAAATCAACATATGCCCTCCACCACTGCTTCGGGTCTCCTCTAAACTGAAGGACCACAAAACTAACTCTGTGTGACTCAACAATACCCAAGGTATGCAACTTTTCATGGCTGCTCACAATGAACTCATACACATCCTTCTCGGGCTGTCTAAATAACTCAGGATGATTCGTATCCGAAAAGTTCTCCCAGATATTTCGCTCATCACGGGTCATAATTGTCCCTCAAATAGGTCAGAGACTATACTCTAGAGCATGAACCTCATCGATATGAGGCACTGACATTGTCGTTGGCTGAATACCAAGTTTAGGAAACTTGAGGGTCGGAGTCTTCCCCCTCCCACACGGGTATGAGACCCACCCGATGTAGTAGGATGTGCGCCTGTCTTAGCAAAATAATCGAGAACACTCAATAATCTGACCAACGTGACCTGTAGAACTAGAGTAGCAATAAATCTAGGCCGATCATGGACTGGCCCCATCTCCTCCTCTAGCATACCATCTTGAGGCTTACTATAGGACTCTAGAACTCTGATCTAGCACGATCCTGACTGACTCTTTGTGCTCCTCCCTAAACTGGCATTGTCGCTCTGTCTTTACCACGACCTTGAGCACATCCTCTACCCTACGACCTCATACTACTATTATTGGTACCTCCTCTCTCGTCGTGTCGGCACGAGTCCTCACCATCTATGAGAGAATAGAAACAAAGGCCAGACACCAATTTTATGAAACTTAGCATGAAAGGAATGAAGAAAGTGAAGTTTCCTAAATATCCCATAGCCTCTCGAAGATAAGTATGGACGTCTTCGCCCCAGTCTGCGAGACTCTACTAGACATTGCTCTTGTACTTAAAACCATTTAACTTAGGGTTCTGATACCAACTTTGTCATGACCTCTTTTCAAGAATCATGGTGGCACCTACATAATCCCACCATGTAGGCGAACTACTCCCAAATCATTAACATGATATGACATAAGAAAAAACGTAAGATAACGAATACTACATAAACTATCTCATAATATAAATGCGGAAGAAATAGTAAGTCTGATACGTCAAAAACAACCCTTAAGCGATCTAGTCTGTGGGTACAAGAGCACTAGCAAATCCGATACAAGTCTGAGAAAATGGGCACGCATGCCAATACCAATACATAGTCTAAACATGTCTATCAAATACAAAATAAAGATTGTGATAGAGATGGAGCATCCAAAGGTATGTTGGAGATAGCATCCTCAACCTGAATACTAGGATCAACTACTCGAACTCAGCCACATGGTCTCAAGCTAGTAGCCGAGTCTGTATCTGCATCAAAGAAAGATGCAGCAAGTGTAGCATGAGTACACAACGTACCCCCGTAGACATCGTAGGCCGACAATGATGAAAAAAAAGAGATAAATACCAAGTTGACACCAAGTAATCCTATATTACACAGTCCAATAATCTAAGTAAAGTCACATATTCCACATAATGATTCATAGAGTTCACATATTTCCTTCTTTCAATAAGAGTCCATAATCACATATATTATTCCGTTTCAAAGTCTCAAAATTAACTCAAGTATCAGGTAGCAAGTGTAATCATTTCATGCCTCAAATTTAGTCAAGTCATCAACAATCGCTTCAAATACAAGTTCATCCACAAGTAATCAATGAAATGACAAATATATGAATGATATGAATACAATGCATATGCCAAGTACCTTTATCAACCTGTATACAATACCTCAATGTTTTGTTATGATCCGTACACCTATGGGGGACCCGCTAAGTCCATATACCTCTCTACTCCAAAATAACTCATCGAATCACCGAGTCCAGTTCTTTGGCTGAATAATATCATATTGCAGGCGTGCAACTCCACTCCTTGTGTATTAATATCATCTCAGTGTTGCCATAATCTCATAAGTGTTCTTACCTTCTCATCCTCTTAGGCATATCCATACCACTCTCAAATCAATATCATAGAACCATAAGTGTATGAACACAAATGACAATATGAGGCAAGATATCATGATACAATGAGATGCAACCAAATAAGAGATGAAATATCATATACTTCTAAGAATTCTATACACATTTACATTCTAAGTACAATTCAAGATATCATATCGAAAGCATGTGTTATGAGTAAAGGTATCAAGCAACTATTGCGACAAGCCTACATATGGTGACAGACCTAAATAATTAGTCGTCAGAACTAGCACGAGGCTTATTTCCCAAACCCCATAATCACAGTTCAACATCGGTACCCATTCAAACGTTTATCACAACCTTCTGAGCGAGACCCCCCAAACACGCCAAATACCCCTTGATATTTATAACTAATTACACACTTCTATTGAAGTCTCGAAAAACTAAATCGTAGCCTACCTCAGGGCCGAACAGGAGCGCTACACGATCAAGCCTCAGTGACAACCTTGTCCTTTCTTTGCGCCTTGTGACGGTCGAAGTCTATCCGCGCATATACTATTCGTGTATATAAGACTTGCACAACAATAAGGACATAACCTTTAATAAAACAAGACTACAAATATTAACCCCGGGCCCACTTTACCAAGACTCAAACTTTAATACCCCAAACCACTAATACATACTAGGTAACCATATCCTTAAGTTAATTGAAAAAAAATACACATTTGAATCCTCAATTAAATAATATTCAAAAAGCCCAAATTGAAACCCTAGAAATTCCCCCCAATTAAAAATATGTTTCTATTCTTAAATCAAGGCTTACAATATGGTAATCCAACACTAATTTATGATATTAACACAATTTAATCCATAAATCTTCCATTAAATCAATAATCGAACTCTCTTAATCTCATAAGAACTTGAAAATTATTTTTTTCCAACTTAATAACTCGATGTATCACCATTAATGAACTTAGAAACATAAACTCAATCCACAAAGGAAGAATTTCTTACCCCAAAGGTGAAATTGCTCTTAGACTCTCGAAGAATACTCTCTGGTGGCACTGGTTTCGAGGTATTCTAAATTGGGAAAATAATTCTAACCTAACTAATTTTATAGGACACCTGATACCGTATTTCTACCCCAGTGGAATTGACTCCGCTGTAGCGGACCCATTATGGCCAATAAATCCCTCGATGAGGCGGTGTCACTTGACACCTCGCCTCAACGCCATGGAGAACTCGGCTCCGTTGGAGCAGACTCGCCCCTGTGGACAGACTCACTGCCATGGCGGAAATCCACACTTTCTCTACTCCCACTTTGGCGAGCCAAGCTCTCACTGAGGTGGACACGTCGGAGTGGAAACTAGTGCCGCCGAGGCGAACACTAGACTCCAAATTTGGGAAAACAAGCCAAAACCTCTACAAAACACCTGAAACACTCCCGAGACCCCGTAGGACACAAACCAGACATGCTCGTCAATGGTAAATAGTGCTACAATCTCGCTCAGATCCTTAAATTTCACATTTAACTGAGCTAAGACATACTTTTCTAAAGAATCATCCGGATAAACCAAATATCCAAACTTTACAAATTAAGACACATAACATATCTGATTGCACGAGAAGCAAACCAATGACTCTACTAAGTCATAAATGACCCTCCGGAACTATCAGAAGCGACGGAACCCAGAAACGAACCCTTCTAGCCAAAAGTCAACTTTGAGCCAAATTAACCAACTCTAAGTTTCTAGTTTTGGATTTCTTATCCGAAACTCATATAAATAGATGTTGAGATTTATGCCACCCATACCCGCATATCAGAAACCCCTCATAGAGTATACGGGAAGTGTCAAATATGCAAATAAGGATCTTTAGCTCAAAACGACCAGATGGGTCATTACAACTTTGGCCCGAATATATTTGTTCCTAATCCTATCTCTTATCGTGTGTCCACACATCCATCGCAACATTCTCATTTCTGCTAGCTTTATCTTCTAAATGTGAGAGCTCTTGACTGGATAATATTCCTCCCCATACAACATAGTTGGTCTAATAACCACTTTGTAGAACTTATCTTTAAGATTTGGTGGCACCTTTTTGTCACACAAGACTCCGGATGCGAACCTCCATTTCATCCACCCCAGACCTAAGCAATATGTGATATAATCATCAATCTCTCCATTATCTTGGATAATCGAACCAAGATATTTGAAACTTTCTTTCATTGGAATTGCCTGAGTACCAAGCCTCACTTCCACACTAACCTCATGGGATACGCTGCTGAACTTGCACTCCAAGTACTATGTCTTGGGCCTACTCAACCTAAATCCTTTAGACTCTAGGGTCTGTCTCTAAACCTCCAACTTAGTGTTCACTCCACTGTGAGTCTCGTCAATATGCATCATGTCATCCGCGAATAACATACACCATGGCACCTCACCTTGGATTTGCCACGTTAAACCATCCATCACTAAGACAAATAAAAATGGGCAAATAGTTGATCCATGGTGCAATCTCATCATCATAGGGAAGTCTTCTGATCCTCTCCCACTGTCCTTAATCTGGTCTTGGTTCCATCTTACATGCCCTTCATCACCCTAATGTATGTCATACATATGTCTCTAACCTCCAAGCATCTCCATAGAACCTCATTTGAAACTTTGTCATATGATTTTGTTAGATTGATAAATACCATGTGCAAGTCCATCTTCCTCTCTCTATACTGCTCCACCAGTCTCCTCATAATATATATGGCTTTAGTAGTTGAATGGCCCGATATGAAACCAAACTGGTTCTTTGAAATAGACATGCCTCTTCGAACCCTCATCTCCATCGCTTTTTCCCACACTATCATAGCGTGGCTTAGCAACTTAATATCTCTATAGTTGTTACAAATTTGTATGTCGCCCTTGTTCTTGTACAAAGGGATCATATTACTCCACATACATTCTTCGGCCATCTTAAAAATGACATTACACAACTCAGTCAGCCACTCCAGACCTTTCCTGCCCGCGCTCTTCTAAAATTCCCCTGAAATCTCGTCTGGTCTGATCTATCTTCCCTTGCGCATCCTATAAACATTACCCTTAACCTCCTCAACCTTTATGCTCATACAATACCGAAAATCACATTGTCTCTTGGAGTGCTCCAAATCTCCCAACACAATATCTCTGTCTCTTTCTTCATTGAGGAGTTTATGAAAGTATAACTGTCAGCTCCGTCTAATGAGCACATCATCCACCAATACTTTGCCATTCTCATCCTTGATGCACTTTACTTGATCTAGGTCATGTGTCCTCCTCTCCCTTGCCTTGGCTAACTTGTACAACTTCTTATCCCCATATTTGTCCTCTAGTTCTACAAATAAACATTTAAAACTTGCCTTATTTGCCGCTATAACTGCTAACTTTGCCTCATTCATCACCATTTATACCTTTTTCTATTCATTTTTCTCTCCCCATCATCCTTGTTGTGTACCAACTTCACATACATTACACTTTATTTGCTTCCACCTTTTCTTAGACTTATCCATTCCACCACCAGTATCCTCAATGCCACCACGACTACCTCTTAAGACCCCCAACACCTCGCTAACTACTTCCTTAATACAACTGGTTGTCCTATCCCACATACTGCTCGCATCTCCCATACTCTCCTAGACCCCCATAGTCATTAACTTCTCCTCCATTTCCTGGGCACTAGTTATAGTCAATCCCCAATCTGATCCTTGACCGGTCATCTACGACCCTTTTCTTTCTCTTCATCTTTATCACTGATAGGCCTAGAAATTATGGTACATTTGATACCAATTTCATGGATTATTGTTGTCCTTTATGCATTTGTCGTAGATGTTTCTCATGCTATTTTAGTTTTTGTAGGAATTTTGCATTGAGATACCAAAAGTAGAGAAATGTGCTGAAACATGGACAAAAATGCTGAAAAAAGGAAGAACTGTTGAGAAGGCCACTTCTACGGACCGCATAACTAGACTGCAGATCGTAGAATGGTAGTTAAGTAACAAAAAATGACAGTGAGAGAAAGAATTACGGATTCCCGAAGTGCGACCCAATTTGCATACCGCACTTTCTTTCTGCAGACACAATCTAGTATGCGAAGTACTGCTCCAGTTTAATCCAACTTAGATTGCGAAGTCTCATGACACTTATGTGGACCACACTTTCTGTCGTAGTCCTAGACAGTCCAGATAAAAAACCACTCTGCGAACCCTAGGTCTATTTTGCAGACTACAGACCTGTTCTGCAGTCCTGTTCTATGGTTGCACAGTGGTCATGTGGTGGCATTTTTGTAAATTTGTGTAGTCTAAAAATTGGGTCCCTATATATACCCACCTAGGATTTTGTGATTTGACACCTTATACCCTAGATTCCTAGCCACTTTTACTTTGTTCTTAGAGTTGTCTTGCTTTGAGGTGACACAAATATACTATTTATCTTGAGTATGTATTTAAAAGATTCTTGGTGTTTTTCGTGGACCATTGTGTAAAAGACAAACTATTAAATATCCAAAACTCATTGTGAGCCTTTTTTATGTTCATTATATCTTATTGTATTTATTATCTTGTTATGCATTTATTATTTGACATGAGTGGCTAGACTTAGGTTGGGGTTGTGATTAAATAATTAAATGTGGTAGTTGGGGTCATTCATAAAATATGAAAAGGGTGTATTAATATGGGATTCAACTACCCCTCATTTTTAATGTTTAGGGGTTGGTTGTAAACACCTCTTTAATGCCTATTGTCTCTAGTCAAACTTGAAAAAGGAGAATAGTGTCTAGGAAAAGGGTATGTTGATTAGGACTTGGGGCTTTAAACCTCATTTAGAGATTCTCAATTTTTATTAGAAGGGAATCAACGAAGGGTAATAATGGGTGTTCATATATGTCACACTCTAGAGCTTGAGAAAACCTAAAGTGAAATTAGGTGGGTGAATTGAGAAATCCCCACCTAGATATTAATCCCCATTGTCCAAACCACACTAAATACACATACTTAAGCAAAAATCCAACACCACTTTCATGCATTAAGTCACAACCCTAACATTCCAAATTACTTGATACATTAATCATTACTTGACTTGATAATTTGAATAGTTAAAACAAACAAACGAAATTAGTTACCACAAGAGTAAAGTAATTAGGAAAGCCATAATACAACACAAATAGTATAATTTCTCATCATATTTCTTGTGGGATTCAACCCCAGCCTAGTTGGGTTACTATATTTGACAATGGTCACGTTATACCATATTTAGGTGTAATTTGGGTGAGATTAAATTTTGGCGCTTTTGTCGGGGAATACGACCTTGAAGTTTTCTATTTGCAGTATTGTTACTTTACTAAGAACTTTATTTCTAAATTTATGTTTACTTGTTATTTTTGTATTGTAGGTGCTATGATGGAGTTATCCGATGATGAGAGAAACGTAGAGATGGCCACATTTGATAATGCTATCCGGCGACCTTAAATTTCCGGCAAGTTTCCACATAACTTCTACCATGCTCAACAATAAGGGCCTATTCGAAGGATCAGCATCCGATGACCCGAATAGGCACTTGAGGAACTTTAATGAGGTGTATCTTGCATTCCGTCATCCCAACGTGTCTGAAGAAGCCATGAAGCTAAGTCCCTTCCCCTTCTCTCTAATGGGAGAGGATACTATTTGGTTAGATGACTTGCCTTCTGAGTTCATCATTACATGAACAAAGTTGGTAGAGGCATTCCTTGAGAGGTTCTTCTGACCGGCTCGTATGCTCCAACTCCTAGATGAAATCTTGACATTCTGTTAATTGCCGAGTGAAGATTGCATGAAGCTTGACTAAGGTTCAAAAATAAGCTCAAACAATGCTACAATCATGGGTTGAGCGATGATGTCTTGCTCCAAACCTTCTACCGGGTGCTCGATTCGGTAAAAAATTGATGGCCAACAACATAGCGGAGGGTGCCTTTATGGATAATTCATTTACTGTAGTGAGTGAGCTTCTTGATAATCTAACAAAGACAAACCATGCTTGGAATACAAACATCATCGGAGGTAGTGTTGGTGGTCCCTCTAAGGTTTTGTGTAGAGAGACATTAAAGAAGGAGAAAGAAAGGGACGAGACCATGGCACAACTGATGACCCAAATGACGATCCTTACCAAACATATGATGGAAAAGGGACCCAAGAAAGTGAATGAGGTTACTACCATGGGTCCTAAGCAAAGTGAAACCGATATGGTACCCTATGATCATGAAGGGTACAATGAAAATAAAGAAGATGTGAACTTCATGAACAACGTACAAGGGGGAGGGGGTTTCTGCCCTAATTACCAAGGATCGGGCCAACTGTGGTGATGTAGTAATCAATGCGGGAATCAAGGTTGGAGAAATGACCAATGCGACTCTAATTGGAAAGAGAGAAATGAAGGGGGTGGAGAGAGAACAACAACAATAGGTACCAAAACTGTAGCTCCAACCCTTATGTTCCACCAAGGGGGAAAGCTTACCAACAACCTAACCAACCTCTTCCTTACCACAATCGTGAGTCTACTAGTGATCTTGGTAGTTCAAAACTTGAAGAGATGATATCTAGGGTGTTAAAAAATCAAGATAAGTCCAATGAGAACATAAAAGAGCTCAATAATCTTGTATCTTCACATTCAACATCTATCAAGCAACTAGCGAGCCAATTGGGGTAAATCGTTTCCACACTAAACCCAAGGCAAAAGGGGACCCTCCCAAGTGATACGGTGGCCACTCCAAGAAACAAAAGAGGAGGGGTGTCTCATTATCTAGCTATCTCTACTAGAAGTGGGAAGTATTGGATGAGCCGATAATGCCAATGAATGCGGTAGATGAAAGGTTGATTGTGGTTGAAGAGCCGAAGAAGAGTGGTGACAAGATGGTGGATGATTTTATCTTGATTGAAAAAAAAATTCATGGGAAAGAAAATATTCTTGAAAGTGAAGAAGGGAACAACAAAGAATAGGAGGCTCCAAAAGCCTTAAAGCCTATTCCAAGGCCTCTTCCTCCCTTTCCATAAAGGTTTACCAAGAAAATTGAAGATAACAAGTTCTCATAGATGCTAAAGAAATTATTGGTCAATATTCCACTTGTGTAAGACTTGGAACAAATGTCGGGGTATACCAAGTTTATGAAAGATTTTATTACAAAGAAGCGAATGGTGAGCTTTAAGATGGTGGATGTGACACACTAATGTAGTGCCATCATTTCTAGTTCTATTGTGAAGAAATAAGAGGATCCCGGTGCTTTCACCATTTCGTGCCCCATTGGAGTGTACTAGCCCTTTATGACCTTGGAGCAAGTATCAATATAATGACATTCACTATTTCCAAGAATTGGGCAACCCCCGACCTATAAGTATGAGATTGCTTATGGCGGACAAGACGGTGAAGAGGCTAATGAGAATCATTTATGATGTGCTTGTGAAAGTTGATAAATTTATCTTTCTAGCCGACATCGTTATATTGGATTATGTGGTTGACTATGATGTTCCCATAATCTTGGAAAGACCATTCTTAGCGATGGGGAGAGTTGAAGTTCTGAATGAACGATGAAGAGGTTACCTTCCATATGTGCAAATCCATGAAACAATCTATGGACATGAGGGTGATTTCAGTGATTGATGATGAGGTAGAGTTGAATACCGAGGTTGATATCATTAAGGGGGCCTTGATGACGGTATTGTTAAACCATGATGATGAGGTAGTTGAGGGGATTGCGGAGGTCGTGCTTGCTCTTGGGGGCCAATGGACATATTCTTATGCTCATAGGCATTTGACCTTGGACTTGGAAAATCATAGAGTCCCCCCTTTCAGGCCTTCTATTGAGGAACCGCTAACCCTTGAGCTCAAGCCACTTCTAAGCCATTTGGAGTACAAGTTCCTTGGGCTAAATGACTATTTTCCAGTTATTATCTCATCAAAGTTCAATGAAAGCCAAGTGGAAGCTCTATTGTCGATCTTGATAACTTATAGAAGAGCAATCGAGTGGATCATTGCAGACATCTGAGGGATAAGTCTGGGTGTGTATACCCATCAAATTCATCTTGAAGAGAATAGTACCCTGAGTATTGATCATCAATGGAGGTTAAACCCCTCAATGCAAGAGGTTGTCAAGAAACAAATTATTAAGTGGTTAGATATCGGGGTAGTGTACCCCATTTCCGATAGTGCATGGGTGAGTCCAGTGCAATGTGTATCGAAGGAAGGAGGGATCACGGTGGTCCCTAATAATAGAAATGAGTTGATATCAATGAAGACGGTAACTGGATAAAGAGTTTGCATGGACTACCGAAAGTTGAATAGTGCTACAAGGAAGGATCATTTTCCCCTATCTTTCATTGATCAAATGCTTGATAGGTTGGCGGGAAAATCTTATTATTGCTTCTTGGATGGGTACTCGAGCTATAATTAAATCCAAATATCCCCGGAAGACTAAGAAAATACCACATTTACTTGTCTATATGGTACATTTGCCTTTCGAAGGATGCCTTTCGGTCTTTGCAATGATCCCGCCACCTTCCAATATTGCATGATGGAAATTTTCGACGATCTAGTGGAAGACGTTATGGAGGTGTTCATGGATGACTTTCCGTAGTTGGGGAGTACTTTGAAGCTTGCTTGGAAAATCTCTCCCTAGTATTGAAAAGATGTGAAAAGACCAATTTGGTCTTGAATTGGGAGAAATGTCACTTTATGGTCACGCAAGGTATAGTCCTTGGTCACAAAATCTCCAAGGAGGGTATTGAAGTAGACAAGGCCAAAATTGAAGTGATATCCAAGTTGCCTCCTCCAATAACCGTCAAGGGTAACCGAAGTTTATTGGGGCATGTCGGGTTCTATAGAAGAGTCATCAAGTATTTTTCAAAGAGCACTAGACCAATGTGCAAGCTCCTAGAAAAAGATGCCAAATTCGAGTTTAATGAAGCATGTCTCAAAGCTTTTGAGGATTTGAAAGAGAAACTAGTTTCGGCTCTGATAACCGTGATTCGGAATTTGGATCTTCCGTTTGAATTGATGTGTGATGAAAATGGAGTTGCTATTGTGGCTATGTTTGGCCAAAGACGTGGCAAGATCATTCGCTCAATCTACTATGCAAGTAGATGACTCAATGAAGCTCAAAAGAATTAAACGGTAATAGAGAAAGAGTTGCTACCACTGTCTTTACTTTCAAGAAGTTCTGGTCTTACCTATGGAGGTTGTAAAGTGGTGGTGTATTCCTATCATGCAGCCCTCCGATACTTAATGGCAAAGAAGGACGCGAACCACGCTTGATTAAGTGGGTACTCCTTCTATAAGAGTTAGATTTTGAGATAAAATATCGGAAAGGTGGTGAGAACCAAGTACCATACCATTTGTCAAGGATTGAGGAGGCTGGAAGGCCAAATAATTAATTGGAGATCAATGATGCCTTTTTAGATAAGAAAGGCTTTGCATCATATCAAGATCTCATCACTTGATATGTCGATTTCGCTAATTATTTGGTGAGTGAAATCATGCCGGATCATCTAAACTCTCACAAAAAAAAAGAAATTCTTGAGAGACTCTTGACATTACTATTGGGATAAACCTTATCTATTTCATATATATGCCACCAACATGATTCAAAGATGTGCGCCCGAAGTGGAGACCTTGCCAATCATGGAAGCATGTCATGCTTCACCGGTTGGGGGTCATCATGCTAGTCAATGCTTGACCTCTAAAATTCTTCAAAGTGGATTTTGTTGGCCAATGATCTACAAAGATTCTCATGAGTTTATGAAGCATTGTAACCAATGTCAAAGGGAACACAATGTCTCTAGAAAGCATGAGTTGCCTATGTCTCCTATCTTTCAAGTAGAATTATTTGATGTGTGAGAAATAGACTTCATGGGGACATTAGTGAGTTTGTTTGGCAACAAATATATACTTGTGGCGATTGATTACGTGCCCAAGTGGGTTGAAGTTGTAGCCCTTCCTAACAATGAAGGAAAGAGTGTCACCGCGTTCCTCAAGAAGAACATTTTCACTCGGTTTGGGACCTCTAGAGCTATCATAAGTGATGGAGGCTCTAACTTTTGCAATAGAGTGTTTGCCTTTCTTTTTTAGAAGTATGAGATAAAGCATAAGGTGGAAACACCTTACCACCCCCAAACAAGTGGTCAAGTGGAAGTGTCCTACCGGGAGATCAAGAGCATTTTGACGAAGACGGTGAATTTTATGAGGGTAGATTGGTCAAGAAAGCTAGATGAGGCTTTGTAGGCGTATAGAACGGCATACAAGTCTCCTATTGGTATGTCACTGTACACGTTGGTATTTGGCAAGGCATGTCATCTTCCGGTAAAGGTACAACACAAGGCACTTTGGGTATTGAAGAAACTCAACATTGATTGGAAGAATGCATCGAGGTTAAGGGTGGATCAACTCAATGAAATGGATGAGTTCTATCTCCAAGCTTTTGAAAGTTCCATTCTTTACAAAGATAGGATGAAGTTCCTCCATGACAAGAGAATTTTGAAATGGGAATTTTCACCCGGGGACTTGGTCTTGCTCTACAATTTTAGATTCAAGTTGTTCCCGAGAAGTTGAAGTCAAGATGGTCCGGCTCTTTAAAAGTGATGAAGGTCTACCCGTATGGTGCTATTGAATTGGAGAGCAAAGTCGGTCACTTTTTCAAGGTGAATGGCCAAAGAGTCAAGCATTATTTGAGAAGTGTTGATGATTATAAGGTGAGCACAATCATCGCCCTCTACGAACCTTGAACAAAGTGTGGTAACATTCGTCGTGCCATGACGTTAAATCAAGCACTAATGGGAGGCAACCCAATGTTTTAGTTTGTTTTCTTTATTTTCTTGTTCACTTGTGTGTTTTAATAGTTTGTTAAGTGTGTAAGATCTGAAAACACAAGCAAAATAGGGAGGAAAATTGGAAAGATGTGCAAAACAAATCAAATGAAGAAGAGAGATCATTGTGCGACCTCTTCTGCGGACCGCAGTCGTGGTCTGCGAACCGCACAATGGGCTGCAAAACTCCATAGAAAGTTGGAAAAATGAGACTCAGAAAAAGGAGGAACTGCTACTCACATTCCTGAACTGTGGACCGCACTTTGGTCCGCAGAATTACACAGTGTACCTGAAGTTTTTGATCGAAATTATGGAGAAATAGACCCTTTTGTAGACCGCAGTCCAGTTCTGCGATTGCAAAAAAGGTTCCACATTAGCTTTACATAAACCACGGTAAGTGGGCCACAATTTCGTTGTACGGACCGTAGACTGGTATTGCGACCCGACTTTTATCGCAAATCAACACTGGTATATAAAGGGCTGAAAAGCCGTAATTTTCTCATTCTCTCTTTCACACTCAAGTTTGAACTCAAACATTTCCTCTTCTCCCTCACATGTACTCTCCCTTCCATGCATGTCTTTTTCGCACAAAATCTACCTCACCCAATCATGTCATACTCCTCGTTTCTCAGTCGATCATACAGTATGGTTCACTTTTCCTTTTTCCTTTTTCCTTTTTCTTGCAAGAATAGGTAATGAAAGGGGTATTGCTCATAAAATCAACTTGTGGGGGTTGGATAATGATTGTATGATGCCCATGTAGCTCTTAAGTTACATAATTGTTCGTCTTTGTCCTATTTTCCCATATTGAGAAGAAATCACGAATAATATTAATTTGTAATTGTTAAAATCTTGCGAAATTGATTGCCTATATGGGTTGGGCTCGGGTTTAATTATGTTAATCTTGAATCGGTTTATGAGATATACTGAGTACACGTGTTTCCCGTAATTAGTCTACACTTGCTACACTTTTTGTGCGGATTCGACTCCGAACACCAGTGTAGTTTGCTGGATCAAGTGAGTTCATGCGGAGCATCTTTCAGAGGTCATGGTGAGGTGCCTAGCTGCTCCGCAGCACCCCTCCTCCCTGTATCTTATTAGTATTGTCATTTCATACTATTCAGGCTTGTATTCAGAGTTTCAGATATGTATTATCTGCTTCTTTAGAAGCTCTTGTACTTATGATACCATATTTTGGATGGATTGTATTCGTTCTCGGTTTATGTCTTCCAATTTCTATTTATAAAGACTTAGTATTATGGATAATGATTCTTCTCTTGATTTCTTTGTCATATTTACCTATTGTTGTATGTTCGAAATTTGGTTTACCTATTAGAGGAAAAGTATGTGTCAACTCGACCTAGATATTTTTGGATTGTGACAAGAAGGAACAACTGGAAATTACTTTGGGGTGTTTGGATTTGAATTTTTGTTCAGAACTGATAAACCTTTGGAGGAAAGTGCTGAATATGCTGCTTGGGAATGCTCCAACCGTGTAAGCCTTATAATTCTGAAAAATTGATAAGAACATTCACAAATCAATACCAGAATCAACAACAACAACAATAACATACCCAACATGGGGTCTGGGGAGGGTAGAGTGTACGCAGAACTTACCTCTACCTTGGTAGGTAGAGCGGCTATTCTCGAGAGACCCTCGGCTCAAGACAATAGCACAATAACAAGCAAGCAAGAGAAACGGTCAGACCCAGATAATAAATTTAAAGTAGTATGAAAATACTGGTATCAAAAGCGAATAAGCCATGATAGTGCATTCTAAAAAAAGAAATAAGGAGCAGAAAAAAGAAGCAAAAAAGTAGTAACTAACGCAGGTAAATAAAATAAATAAATTACACTAGAGAACACATAGCAGCAGAAGTAAAACGACAAGGGACTATAAATAAATCCTACGCCTACTAGTATAATAGGCTAAGCGGGTCTACAATAATAACACTACAACTAGCAGTTTGTAAGCGTAAGTAAAACTACACTGGACTACCTACTACCCTTCTACCCTAATATGTGTCCTACATAACACCCTATCTAATGTCATGTCCTCAGTAAGTTGCTCCTGTATCATATCCCGTCTAATCATCTCTCCCTAATACTTCTTCGGCCTACCTCTACCTCTCTTGAATCCGTCCATAGCCAACCTCCGCACTGGGCATTTGGGTCTCTCATCTGCACGTGCCCGGACCATCACAACCTTACTTCTCGCATCTTATCCTCCACAGATGCCACTACCACATTGTCCATGATATCATCATGTCTAATTATATCCCTCATTGTATGCCTACACATCCATCTCAGCATCCTCATCTCCGCAACTTTTATCTTTTGGGTATGCAATGTCTTGACTGACCAACACTCCGCCCCATACAACATAGTAGATCTAACCACCACCATGTAGAACTTGCCTTTAAGTTTCGGTGGCACCTTTTTATCGCACAAGACTCCAGATGTGAGCCTCCATTTCATCCACCCTGCCCCAATACGATGTGTGACATCGTCGTCAATATCTCAATTCCATTGGATAATAGACCCGAGGTACTTGAAGCTTGCTTTATTTGTAATGACCTAAGTACCAAGCCTCACTTCCACACCTATCTTGAGATCGCTCCCATTACTGAACCTGCAGTCTAAGTATTTTGTCTTGGTCCTACTCAGCCTGAACCCTTTAGACTCTAGAGTTTGTCTCTAAACCTCCAGCTTAGCGTTCACTCCACTGCAAGTCTCATCAACCAGGACTATGTCGTTTGTGAATAACATTCACCATGGAAACTCCCCTTGGATTTGTCACGTCAGTCCATCCATCACCAACAGAAATAAGAATGGGCTAAGAGCTGATCCCTAGTGCAGCCCCATCATCACTGGAAAGTGGTCCGAGTCTCTTCCTACTGTCTGTACCCTGGTCTTGGCTCCATTATACATATCCTTAATCTCCCTAGTGTACACCATAAGTACACCTCTAACCTCCAAATATCTCCATAGAACATCCCTTAGGACTTTGTCGTATGCCTTCTCGAGGTCGACAAAAACCATATGTAAGTCTCTCTTTCTCTCCCTATACCGCTCCACCAACCTCCTAATATGATGAATGGCTTCTATAGTCGAACGCCCCGGCATGAATCCAAACTCGTTCTCAGAAATAAATACGTCTCTTCTCACCCTCATCTCCACGACCCTCTCCTAAACTTTCATAGTGTGGCTTAACAACTTGATACTCCTATAGTTGTTGCAACTCTGGATATCACATTTGTTCCTGTACAAAGAAATCATTGTACTCCACTTCCATTCTTCGGGCATTCTGGTCGTCTTAAAAATAACGTTAAACAATCCATTCAGCCACTCCAAACATGCCCTGCATGTGCTCTTCCAAAATTCAACTAGGATCTCATCAGGCCCGGTCACTCGTCCCATGCGCATCCTGTGAATAGCACCCTTAACCTCCTCAACCTTAATTCTCGTACAATACCCAAAATCTTGATACCTACTAGATTTCTCTAGATATCCCAGAACAATGTCTCTATCTCCTTTTTCGTTCAAGAGTTTATGGAAGTAAGATTGACACCTCTGCCTAATATGTGCATCCTCCACCAGTACTTTGTCATCCTTATCCTTGATTCAGCTCACGTGATCCAAGTCATGAGCCCTCATTTCCCTCGCCTTGGCTAGTCTGTACAACTTCTTATCCCTGCCTTTTTCATCCAATTGCACATACAGGCGTTCAAAAGCTGCCATTTTCACCTCCGTAACCGTTTGCTTTGCCTCATTCCTCGCCATTATATAATTCCCTAGTCGTCCACTTCTCCACCTCATCCTTTCTTTCTACCAATTTCGCATACACCGCTTTCTTCGCATACACCTTCTCTTAAACTTTACTATTCCACCACTAGTCCTCTCGATGCCCACCACGGCTACCCCGCGAGACCCCTAGCACTTCTCTATCTACCTATCGAATGCAACTGGACGTCTTGTCCCACATACCGGTCGCATCCCATTACTTCCACAAGCCCTATTGGCCATCAACCTCTCCCCCATCTCCTTTGCACAAGCCACAGTCAAACTCCTCCATTTGATCTTAACCTATCATCCAGAACCCTTCTCTTCTTATCTATCTTGATCTCCGAATCCATCACCAAAAGCTTATGTCGAATTTTAAGATACTCTCTTGAAATAACCTTGCAGTCTTTACAAAGACCGTTACCAACCTTCCTAAGGAGCAAAAAGTCTATCTGATTCTTAGCCACCTAACTATGGAAGGTCACCAAGTTCTCCTCTTTCTTCAGGAACCTTGAGTTGGCTATCACCATCCCAAAAGCTCTAGCGAACTACAAAAGTGCGACACATCCCTCGTTCTTGTCTCCGAGGCCAAAGACTCCATGCACCTCGTCATAACCCCCAGCAGTGGCCCGATATGTCCATTGATATCCTCTCCTATAAATAACTTCTCAGTGGGTGGTATACTTCCCACCACTTTATCCAAATCCTCCCAAAAATGCCTCTTCTCCTCCCCGTCCAAGCCATTCTGCGACACGTACGCACTAATAATATTTAGAGTGAACCCTCAAACTACCAACTTAATCGTCATCATCTTGTCATTGACCCTCCTAACCTCTACCACTTGATCCCTAAGCTCGTTGTCTACCAAAATGCCTACCCCATTCCTATACTTCGACCTACCTGAGAACCATAACTTATACCCATCTACATCCTTAGCCTTAGGTCCTACCCATTTGGTCTCCTGGACACAAGCTATATTAATCCTTCTCTTCTTAAGAATCTTAACTAGCTCTATGGACTTCCCCGTTAAAGTCTCAATGTTCCAAGACCCTATTCTCAGCCTAGCATCTCCCTTGCCCCACTTACTCCCCCTAACCCTCACCCCCGTCCCCGACCGAGAACATGACCCTAGTCTACCATCATTCACCAAAGCCACTAGAGCAAAAAAATACTAGTCCAACATTAACGCTAACACACACATGAACTAATACTAAAGAACAAGTTAGCAAGAATCTAGAGGTAAGACATACTACTACAGACCAGAATGATAACAATACCAGAATCAACTCAAGCAAAAAAAAAGTTCTTGGCATCTGTTGAACAACATGCTTCTAATAAGGTATGGACAGGTATGCTTATGGTAGTTTAAACTACTAAGAAATATAATGGGTCTGGTGGTGTGCATGAGCACAATATAGAAATGGCTAATATGCCGAACAACTTAAATCACTGGATATGATAATTTCAGAAACGTTTTTGGTGCAATTTGTCCTCACTTCACTTTCTCTTCAATTCAGTCCATTCAAAATTAGCTATAACACAAATAAGGACAAATTGACTGTGAATGAACTTATCACAATGTGTATTCAGGAGGAGGAACGATTAAAGAGAGAAGGATTGCAATAAATTCACTTGGTATTACAAGGTCATAAGGGAAAAGAAATTACCAAATCATGAAAATAATGTTGTTGCACATGATGGTGTGGATAAAGAAAATCAAAAGTGCTTCTTTTGTAAATATTAAGGACACTTATCTAATGCGCAAGAATTGGTTTGAGAAGAAAGGTAATTCAATTACCTATATATGTTTTGAAATCAATTTTATTAATGTTCCTTCTAATACTTAATGGTTAGATTTTGGTGTCATGATACATGTTTCAATTTTTTTGCTGGAATTCCTTACAACCAAGAAATTAAATGAGAGGAAAAAGTCCATTGTCATGAAAGGTTTTGGGCCTGTAGCTTTCCTCGTTCCCCCTTCGTCGAGCTGTGCTTGTGTGGAGGGTGAGCTGAAATAAAGTCCAAACTGCAGTTAAAGCTACTGGGACCTATAAACTTACTAAGTAGTGGTTATTTACTATAGTTGAATTACACTTATTATGTTCTATCTATATCTAAAAATTTGATTTCTATTTTTGCCTTGATGTGCAAGAATATCATGTTAATTTGGAAACAAAGCTTTCGAGTTATTTAAAAATAATTTGTTGATTGGGAGTGATTCTATGTGTGATCATTTATATAAAATAAGTATTGATCCCTCCTTTTCTTTTCATCAATCATCTTCGACCTTACATGTCGCAACAAATATTGGCACCAAAAGAACTCGTCAAAATGAAACTTCATCTACATTGTGGCATAAAAGATTAGGACACATCTCTAAAGCAAGACTAATCAAAGATGGAGTCCTACAAAATTTTGATTTTTCAAATTTTGATACTTGTATTGATTGCATCAAAGAAAACCAAACTAAAAGTACCAAGAAAGGTGCCACATATAGATATATGTGGACCATTGTTTCCTTGTAGGTGGTGAAAAATATGTTATCACCTTTATGGATGGCTTCTCATGTTATGAATACCTTTATCTTATCACAATCAAGGCATACAAGTGATTGTTTAATTTAAACCATCTATAGAGATCTTAAGGTGATCATGAATAATTTGCACAGACATAACATCCCATCATTCATGGTCCAAAATAAACACACAGGGATTCTGAGCTGATAAGAGACACTAAACAAGTACAAAAACTAACATGATCCAAAGCTAACAAAGTTTTAAAGACCACACTAAGCCATATCTTAAGTCTCGGTTAGCAGAATGGGCACTGGATAGGCTAAATGAGTTCAACAAACATCAAGACATGTATTACTCCTATTTCAGGCTTAAATCAATCCTAACAGATACATGGTAATATGAACCAAAAATAGATTTATTAACATATAATAGGTATTCTGAGTTCATATCAATCCTATTATTTTAAAAGATGAGCTAGAATAGGCCTTCTATATTCATTTTAAACCTAAAATGACCTTAAGTCTAGTTGTATATGATTCAGATGTCTAAATTAGTTCATTATCCCAAGAAATCATCTCAAATAAGTATTCTAAACCATATTTTGGCCTATGCATATTTTAAACAGACCCTAAATGATATCTACATATTCAAAATAGCCCACATGAGACTTTATGAGTCATTGGCTATCTTAGTGCCTATTTGTTATCCTTAAGATCATTTTAAGGCAGTCTCATAACCATACCAACAACATCAACTCAGATCCATTTTAAGCTAATCACAACAAGGCAAATATAGAAACATGTTTCACACTCTGATCATACAAGTTCTTAAACAAACATTACAGACAAAAATTAGCCAATTTTAGACTTATATTAACACCAAACTATCCTAAATTAGCTAATGAACAACACAATCCCCTAATAGATTACTACAAAATGTTTCATAAATCAACCAGACAAGCTCATAGCTACATGTTACACTTAAATCCTTCAATTATTATCAAACAAAACACATAAAGTGGTCTAAACCTATGCATAATCATGTTAACATACTAACATTGAGTTCAAAATTGACTATAGACAGTTCTATAGGCCATACACTTAGCAGAACTAACTAAACATGTTAATAATTATCTAACAAATCTAAAAATGCAAAAAATTGTATAAAATCTTAAAGTGAAAGGGTTTACCTCGTTCGAAGGCAGCCATGGGTCGAAGGTTTGGGCTTGTTCCTCAGCTCCACACCTCGAACATTCGTAACACACACGAAAAATGAAGGGTTTTAGACCGGGAAGACTAATTAGGGCTAGGTAGGATTCTGCCAAAGGGCTTGGATCCTAATTAGGCTCAAACTAGTCAAGTTTTGTTTGAAAATAGCTCTTAGCAATAGAAGCCTGAAATTCAAACTTCTGGACCTGTAACAATGAGGGAATAAGGCTAAGTTTATAGAACCTAGAAACCTTAGCGATTGGGGTTTCACATCGGTGTGGGATGAAGGAAATAGGAGGGAAAATCCCTCCAAAATGAACCCATCCATATAAAGCCCACTATATGAAATGAACAACGGACAAAAATAATTAAGTGATCACAGAAAAGTAAAAGGAGAGGGGTAACCTCACCTGGTAGGGTGATGGTGGTACGGTGGCATAAGTTCAATAGCAATTAATGCTCTTGCTCATTTTGGATGAGCAAGGTATAGTAAAAGCTGCATACACTTGAACCTTTGCCGTTTCCGACAAGATGGTGACAAGGAGAGAAGAACCCCAACGACTAGGGTTTCTTCATTTGGGTGAAATGAAAAAGGAATCGAATTTCACATTTAACCGAGCTAAGACATACTTTTCTAAAGAATCGTCTGAAAAAACTAAATATCCAAACTTTAAAAATAAAGCCACAAAACACATCCGATTACCTTAGAAATCGAACCAATGACTCGACTAAGTCATAAATGACCCTCCATAACTACCGGAAGCGATGGAACTCGGAAACGAACCCATCTAGCGAAAATTCAACTTTGAGTCAAACTAACCAACTTTAAGTTTCTAGTTTTGGGTTTTCATCTGAAACTCATATAAATGGAACTCAGGATTCGTGCCACCCATCCCCGCACATCACAAATCCCACATAGAGTCTACGGAGATGATCAAATATGAAAATAAGGATCTGTAGCTAAAAACAACCAGACGGGTCGTTAGATTAGATACCAATTAAAATAATGTTCATCCTCAAATAGAGAGAAATGAACAAAGGGAACGTACCAGAAGTAGTGAATAAGACAGGATATCTGCTCCGCATATCGAATTTGGTATCTTAAGATGCCTCTTCGACAAGATGATGCCTACACTGAACCTTCACAGAAGCTATCTCTTTCGATCTCAACTTTCTCACCTGCTTGTCTAAAATAACCACAGGCTGCTCCTCAAACTCCAAATTCTGATCAAGCAATACAGAGTCCCACTGAATGATACAAGAACCATTAGCATGATACTGCTTCAGCATAGACATATGGAAAATTGGATAAATGCCTGACAGACTTGGTGGCAGAGCCAACTCATATGCCACTCCCCAACTCTCTGAAGAATCTCGAATGGTCCAATATACCTCATATTCAACTTCCCTATCTTGTCGAATCTCATCACACCTTTCATGGGTGAAAATTTCAGAACCTTGTCACCAACCATAAACTCTAAGTCTCGGACCTTCCAGTCCGCATACTCATTCTGCATAATCTACGCTTCCAGGAGGTTGTCTCGGATTACCTTCACCCTCTCTAATAAATCTCTCAACAAATCAGTACCCCAAGGACAGACCTCGAACCCATCAAACCAACCAATGGGAGATCAACATTTCCTTTCATACAAGGCCTTGAATGGTGCCATATCAATACTAGATTGATAGCTGTTATTGTACGCAAACTCTGCCAAGGATAGGAACTGGTCCCAATGACCACCAAAATCAATCACACAGGTTCGTAACATGTCCTCCAATACCTTAATAGTCCGATCAGACTATCCGTCAGTCTGAGGGTGAAACGTTGTACTGAGATCCAAGCGAGTACCTGACTCTCTCTACAAAGTCTGCCAGAAATGCGAAGTAAACTGAGTACCCCGATCCGAGATAATAGAAATAGGAACCCCATGAAGATAAACATTCTCCTAGATATAGATCTAAGCTATCTTCTCTACATTATAGTTCGTCTGAACTAGAGTGAAATGCGCGGACTTGGTCAATCTATCAACAATGACCCAAATAACATTAAACTTGCCCAAAGTCTTGGGCAACCCAACTAAGAAATTCATGGAAATCCTATCCCACTTCCACACGGGAATGGGCATCTTATGAGACACATCATCGAGACTATGGTGTTCATAATTAACCTGCTGACAATTCTAATACTGAGACACAAAATCAGCAATGTCTCTCTTTATCCTACCCCACCAATAGTGTTGCCTAATATCATGGTACATCTTAATAGCACCTGAATGAATCAAATACCTAGAGTTGTGGGCCTCCTCAATGATCAATCGAGTAAAATCCCCCACACGAGGCACATATACTCTACCATTAATCCTTAGAACACCCTCACCATCAATTGTGGTCTCATTGGACTCACCACTCATCACCTTATCTCGAATTTTGCATAGCCTCACATCATCATACTGGTGAGTCCGAATCTGATCCAAAAGAGTTGACCTCGTTTCTACACACGATAGAATCTTAACCGTATTTGAAATATCAAGCCTCATAAAATGGTTGGCTAGAGACTGGAACTCCACTGCCAAAGGATGCTTGGAAGCAGTCAAACAAGCCAGATTCCCCATGCTGACTGCCTTTGGCTCAAGGCATTCACCACCATATTAGCCTTGTCTGGATGGTATAAAATGGTAATGTCATAGTTTTTCAGCAACTCCATCTACCGTCGCTACCTAGACTTCAAATCAATCTGATTAAACACATGCTAAAGGCTGCGATAATCGGTATACACCTCACAATGAATGCCATACAAGCAATGTTTTCAAATTTTTAAGGCAAACACAACGGCAACCAACTCCAAATCATGAACAAGATAAGTCTTCTCGTGCACCTTCATCTGTCTCGAGGCATAAGCAATAACCTTACCTTCTTGTATCAATACACAACCCAACCCAATCCTAGAAGCATTACAATACACAATAAAGTCATTTCCCTTCACCGAAAGAGGTAAAATTGGGGTTGTGGTCAAAAGAGTCTTGAGTTTTTGAATGTTCTCCTCACACTGGTCGAACCACTAAAATGATACTTCCTTCTGAATCAAACGCATCAGATGTGAAGCGATAGAAGACAAACGCTTAATAAACCAACGATAGTAACTAGGAAGACCCACGAAACACTAAATGTCTGTCACAGAAGTTGATCTAGGCTAGTCCATGTCTGCTTCTATCTTTTTAGGGTCAACCATAATCCCATATTTGGAAAACACGTGATCCAAGAATGCCTCAGAACTCTATCAAAACTCATATTTCGAGAACTTAACATACAACTTCTTCTCCTTCAAAATTCCAAGAACCACTCTCAGATGATGCTCATGGTCCTCTTGACTCTTGAAATATATCAGGATGTTTCCAATAAACACAATCACAAAAGAATTCAAGTACGGCTTAAATATCTAATTCATTAAGTCCATGAATATTGCGGGGGCATTGGTAAGCCCAAATGACATCACCAAGAACCCATAATACCCATAACGAGACCGGAAAGCTGTCTTGGGAACATTCTCGGCCTGAATCTTTAGCTGATGATACCCGGACCTCAAATAAATCTTTGAAAACACAGAAGCACATTGGAGCTGATCGAACAGGTCATCAATATGCGGAATCATTTACTTGTTTCTGGTGGTGACCTTGTTCAACTGTCTATAATCAATGCACATATGCATAGTATCATCCTTCTTGTTCACGAACAAGACAGGAGCACCCCAAGGAGATATACTCGACCAAATAAATCCCTTACTCAAAAAATTATGAAGCTGCTCCTTCAACTCTCTCAACTCTGCTGGAGCCATATGGTACAGAGGAATGAAAATGGTCAAGTACCCAGCTCAAGATCACTATAGAAGGAAATGTGTCTATATGGCCGCATACCCATAAAATCAGAAGGAAAGACCTCCGCGAATTAACTAACTACCGGAACGAAATCAATGGAAGGAGTCTCCACACTCATGTCCTAAATATGAGCAAGATAATCTAAACAACCCCGGTTTACTAACTTCCTAGCCCGGATATAAGAAATAACCTTCCTAAGAGCAGGGCTGGGAGCGCCTCTCTACTCTAACCTCAGAAGATCAAGCATAACTAGCGTGACCGTCTTGGAATAGCAATCTAAAATCGCATGATATGGTGATAGCCAATCCATACCCAAGATAACATTAAAATCCACCATATCTAAGATAACCAAATCTACCCAAGTATTGTAATCCATGAAAGTAACTACACACATGCGATATACTCTATCTACAATCACAGAATTACCGACTGGTGTACACACATGAATAGGAACATCAAACATATCACACCACAACTCCAATTTAATAGAAAAGTATATAGACACATAAGAGAATGTAGACCTTGGATCAAATAACACAGTAGCAACCCGATGATCGACTGTGATGATACTTGTGATGACTGCATCTGATGCCTCAACCTTGAACTTATAAGGGAATACATAGAAAATGAGTGTGTCCTCCCTCAGACTGAGAACCTTGCAAGCCACCTCAACCCTAATGAGCTCCATCTCTCCCCGATTAGGATCCACTACGACCAGACTGATGGCCACCATGACTCGACTGAGATCCTCATCAGCTACCCTGACTACCATCCCTAGATTTTTGTGCTGGGTCTTGGGTACACAAGATGCACTCAAAAACTGCCTGGGGCATTCTCTCTTGAAATGCCTAACCGCTCCACAATTGAAATAGGTCCTGGCCGCTGAGGGCTGCTGAATAGATATAGAAGAAAATGAGCCACCATTGTAGGAATATCTAGACTAAGAACCCCTCGAAGATTAGCCCCCATAATAACCATCAATAATTTGTAGAGCTGCATGAACCAATTGACTGGGCTGTGCCTGCTGATATCTCCCTTGATACCCATACCCATGAAAAGTAGAACCACTGAACTGACCATGTCGCCTTTCCCTCTTATCAAGCTCATACCTGGACAAACTGCCTCTCTTAGACTCCACCATCCTGGTATGCTCTGCTACTATCTCAAAAGAAGCTCTTGAAGCCACCAACTGCAACTTGGCTAACTGGAGTGGAATACATAAACCTCGAACAAAACACCTCACTCGCTCAGCCTCAGTAGGGAGAAACAGTTATGCATAACGCGATAAGGCATGCAAGCTAGTCTCATACTACATAACTGTAGAACTACCCTGACCAATCTTCTGAAACTCATCACGCTTGCGCAATCGCAAGGTCAAAGGCACATATTTATCTAAAAAGACCTTATAGAACATAACCCAAGTCAATGGAGGCTTCCATGCCGGCAAGAAATCAACATATGCCCTCCACCACTGCTTCGGGTCTCCTCTAAACTGAAGGACCACAAAACTAACTCTGTGTGACTCAACAATACCCAAGGTATACAACCTCTCATGGCTGCTCACAATGAACTCATACACATCCTTCTCGGGCTGTCTAAATAACTCAGGACGATTCGTATCCGAAAAGTGCTCCCAAATATTTCGCTCATTACGGGTCATAATTATCCCTCAAATAGGTCAGAGACTATACTCTAGAGCATGAACCTCATCGATATGAGGCTATGACATTGTCGTTGGCTGAATACCAAGTTTAGGAAATTTGAGGGTCAGAGTCTTCCCCCTCCCACACGGGTATGAGAACCACCCGATGTAGTAAGATGTGCGCTTGTCTTAGCAAAATAATCGAGAACACTCAATAATCTGACCAATGTGTCCTGTAGAACTAGAGTAGCAATAAATCTAGGCCGATCATGGACTGGCCCCATCTCCTCCTCTAGCATACCATCTTGAGGCTTAATATAGGACTCTAGGACTCTAATCTAGCACGATCCTGACTGACTCTTTGTGCTCCTCCCTAAACTGGCATTGTCGCTCTGTCTTTATCACGACCTTGAGCACATCCTCTACCCTACGACCTCATACTACTATTATTGGTGCCTCCTCTCTCGTCGTGTCGGCACGAGTCCTCACCATCTATGAGAGAATAAAAATAAAGGTCAGACACCAATTTTATTCAACTTAGCATGAAATGAATGAAGAAAGTGAAGTTTCCTAAATATCCCATAGCCTCTCGAAGATAAGTATGGACGTCTTCGCCCCAGTCTGCGAGACTCTACTAGACATTGCTCTTGTACTTAAAACCATTTAACTTAGTGTTCTGATACCAACTTTGTCATGACCTCTTATCAAGAATCACGGTGGCACCTACATAATCCCACCATGTAGGCGAACTACTCCCAAATCATTAACATGATATGACATAAGAAAAAACGTAAGATAACGAATACTACATAAACTATCTCATAATATAAATGCGGAAGAAATAGTAAGTCTGATACGTCAAAAACAACCCTTAAGCGATCTAGTCTGTGGGTACAAGAGCACTAGCAAATCCGATACAAGTCTGAGAAAATGGGCACGCATACCAATACCAATACATAGTCTAAACATGTCTATCAAATACGAAATAAAGATTGTGATAGAGATGGAGCATCAAAAGGTATGCTGGAGATAGCATCCTCACCCTGAATACTAGGATCAACTACTCGAACTCAGCCACATGGTCTCAAGCTAGTAGCCGAGTCTGTATTTGCATAAAAAAAGATGCAGCAAGTGTAGCATGAGTACACAACGTAACCCCGTAGACATCGTAGGCCGACAACGATGAAAAAAAAGAGATATATACCAAGTTGACACTAAGTAATCCTATATTACACAGTCCAATAATCTAAGTAAAGTCACATATTCCACATAATGATACATAGAGTTCACATATTTCCTTATTTCAATAAGAGTCCATAATCACATATATTATTCAGTTTCAAAGTCTCAAAATTAACTCAAGTATCAGGTAGCAAGTGTAATCATTTCATGCCTCGAATTTAGTCAAGTCATCAACAATCGCTTCAAATATAAGTTCATCCACAAGTAGTCAATGAAATGAAAAATATATGAATGATATGAATAGAATGCATATGCCAAGTACCTTTATCAACCTGTATACAATACCTCAATGTTTTGTTATGATCCGTACACCTATGGGGGACCCGCGAAGTCCATATACCTCTCTACTCCAGAATAACTCATCGAATCACCGAATCCAGCTCTTTGGCTGAATAGTATCATATTGCAGGCGTGCAACTCCACTCCCTGTGTATCAATATCATCTCAGTGTTGCCATAATCTCATAAGTGTTCTTACCTTCTCATCCTCTTAGGCATATCCATACCACTCTCAAATCAATATCATAGAACCATAAGTGTATGAACACAAATGACAATATGAGGCAAGATATCATGATACAATGAGATGCAACCAAATAAGAGATGAAATATCACATGCTTCTAAGAATTCCATACACATTTACATTCTAAGTACAATTCAAGATATCATATCGAAAGCATATGTTATGAGTAAAGTTATCAAGCAACTATTCCGACAAGCCTACATATGGTGACAGGCCTAAATAATTAGTAGTCAGAACTAGCACGAGGCTTATTTCCCAAACCCCATAATCACAGTTCAACATCGGTACCCATTCAAACATTTATCACAACCGTCTGAGCGAGACCCCCCAAACACGCCAAATACCCCTTGATATTTATAACTAATTACACACTTCTATTGAAGTCTCAAAAAACTAAATCGTAGCCTACCTCAGGGCCGAACAGGAGCGCTACACGATCAAGCCTCGGTGACAATCTTGTCCTTTATTTTCGCCTTGTGATGGTCGAAGTCTATCCGCGCATATACTATTCGTGAATATAAGACTTACACAACAATAAGGACATAACCTTTAATAAAACAAGACTACAAATATTAACCCCGAGCCCACTTAACCAAGACTCAAACCACTAATACCCCAAACCACTAATACATACTAGGTAACCATATCCTTAAGTTAATTGAAAAAAAATACACATTTGAATCCTCAATTAAATAATATTCAAAAAGCCCAAATTGAAACCCTAGAAATTCCCCCCAATTAAAAATATTTTTCTATTCTTAAATCAAGGCTTACAATATGGTAATCCAACACTAATTTATGATATTAACACAATTTAATCCATAAATCCTACATTAAATCAATAATCTAACTCTCTTAATCTCATTAGAACTTGAAAATTATTTTTTTCCAACTTAATAACTCGATATATCACCATTAATGAACTGAGAAACATAAACTCAATTCGCAAAGGAAGAATTTCTTACCCCAAAGGTGAAATTGCTCTTAGACTCTCGAAGAATACTCTCTGGTGGCGCTGGTTTCGAGGTATTCTAAATTGGGAAAATAATTCTAACCTAACAGATTTTATAGGACACCTGATACCGTATTTCTACACCAGTGGAATTGACTCCGCTGGAGCCGACCCATTATGGCCAATAAATCCCTCGATGAGGCGGTGTCACTTGACACCTCGCCTCAACGCCATGGCGAACTCGGATCCGTAGGAGCAGACTCGCCCCTGTGGACAGACCCACTGCCATGGCGGAAATCCACACTTTCTCAACTCCCACTTTCGCGAGCCAAGCTCTCACTGAGGTGGACACGTCGGAGTGAAAACTGGTGCCTCCGAGGCAAACTCTAGACTCCAAATTTGGGAAAACAAGCCAAAACCTCTACAAAACACCTGAAACACTCCCGAGACCCCCTAGGACACAAACCAGACATGCTCATCAATGATAAATAGTGCTACAATCTCGCTCAGATCCTTAAATTTCACATTTAACCGAGCTAAGACATACTTTGCTAAAGAATCATCCGGAAAAATGAAATATCCAAACTTTACAAATTAAGACACATAACATATCTGATTGCCACGAGAAGCAAACCAATGACTCTACTAAGTCATAAATGACACTCCGGAACTATCAGAAGCGACGGAACCCAGAAACGAACCCTTTTAGCCAAAAGTCAACTTTGAGCCAAATTAACCAACTCTAAGTTTTTAGTTTTGGATTTCTTATCCGAAACTCATATAAATGGATGTTGAGATTTATGCCACCCATACCCGCATATCACAAACCCCTCATAGAGTATACGGGAAGTGTCAAATATGCAAATAAGGATCTTTAGATCAAAACGACCAGATGAGTCATTACAACTTTGGCCCGAATATATTTGTTCCTAATCCTATCTCTTATCGTGTGTCCACACATCCATCGCAATATTCTCATTTCTGCTAGCTTCATCTTCTGAATGTGAGAGCTCTTGACTGGATAATATTCCTCCCCATACAACATAGTTGGTCTAACAACCACTTTGTAGAACTTATCTTTAAGCTTTGGTGGCACCTTTTTGTCACACAAGACTCCGGATGCGAACCTCCATTTCATCCACCCCAGACCTAAGCAATATGTGATATAATTTTCAATCTCTCCGTTATCTTGGATAATCGAACCAAGATATTTGAAACTTTCTTTCATTGGAATTGCTTGAGTACCAAGCCTCACATCCACACTAACCTCATGGGATACGCTGCTAAACTTGCACTCCAAGTACTGTGTCTTGGGCCTACTCAACCTAAATCTTTTAGACTCTAGGGTCTGTCTCCAAACCTCCATCTTAGTATTCACTCCGCTGTGAGTCTCGTCAATATGCATCATGTCATCCGCGAATAACATACAACATGGCACCTCACCTTGGATTTGCCACGTTAAACCATCCATCACTAAGACAAATAAAAATGGGCAAATAGTTGATCCATGGTGCAATCTCATCATCATAGGGAAGTCTTCTGATCCTCTCCCACTGTCCTTAATTTGGTCTTGGCTCCATCATACATGCCCTTAATCACCCTAATGTATGTCATACATATGTCTCTAACCTCCAAGCATCTCCATAGAACCTCATTTGAAACTTTGTCATATGATTTTGTTAGATTGATAAATACCATGTGCAAGTCCATCTTCCTCTCTCTATACTGCTCCACCAGTCTCCTCATAATATATATGGCTTTAGTAGTTGAATGGCCCTATATGAAACCAAACTGGTTCTTTGAAATAGACATGCCTCTTCGAACCCTCATCTCCATCGCTTTTTCCCTCACTTTCATAGCGTGGCTTAGCAACTTAATATCTCTATAGTTGTTACAAATTTGTATGTCGCTCTTGTTCTTGTACAAAGGGATCATATTACTCCACATACATTCTTCGGCCATCTTAAAAATGACATTACACAACTCAGTCAGCCACTCCAGACCTTTTCTACCCGCGCTCTTCTAAAATTCCCCTAAAATCTCGTCTGGTCCGATCTATCTTCCCCTGCGCATCCTATAAACACCACCCTTAACCTCCTCAACCTTTATGCTCATACAATACCGAAAATCACATTGTCTCTTGGAGTGCTCCAAATCTCCCAACACAATATCTCTGTCTCTTTCTTCATTGAGGAGTTTATGAAAGTATAACTGTCAGCTCCGTCTAATGAGCACATCATCCACCATTACTTTGCCATTCTCATCCTTGATGCACTTTACTTGATCTAGGTCATGTGTCCTCCTCTCCCTTGCCTTGGCTAACTTGTACAACTTCTTATCCCCATATTTGTCCTCTAGTTCTACAAATAAACATTTAAAACTTGCCTTATTTGCCGCTATAACCGCTAACTTTGCCTCATTCCTCACCATTTATACCTTTTCCTATTCATTTTTCTCTCCCCATCATCCTTGTTGTCTACCAACTTCACATACATTACACTTTATTTGCTTCCACCTTTTCTTAGACTTATCCATTCCACCACCAGTCTCCTCAATGCCACCACGACTACCTCTTAAGACCCCCAACACCTCTCTAACTACTTCTTTAATACAACTGGTTGTCCTATCCCACATACTGCTCGCATCTCCCATACTCTCTTAGACCCCCATAGTCATTAACTTCTCCTCCATTTCCTGGGCACTAGTTATAGTCAATCTCCAATCTGATCCTTGACCGGTAATCCACGACCCTTTTCTTTCTCTTCCTCTTGATTACTGATGTGCCTAGAAATTATGGTACATTTGATATCAATTTCATGGATTATTGTTGTCCTTTATGCATTTGTCGTAGATGTTTCTCATGCTATTTTATTTTTTGTAGGAATTTTGCATTGAGTTACCAAACGTAGAGAAATGTGCTGAAACATGGACAAAAATGTTGAAAAAAGGAAGAAGTGTTGAGAAGGCCAATTGTACGGACCGCATAAATAGACTGCAGATCGTAGAATGGTAGTTAAGTCACAAAAAATGACAGTGAGAGAAAGAATTACGGATTCCCGAAGTGCGACCCAATTTGCATACCGCACTTTCTTTCTACAGACCACAATCTAGTATGTGAACTACTGCTCCAGTTTAAGTCCAACTTAGATTGCGAAGTCTCATGACACTTATGTGGACCACACTTTCTGTCGTAGTCCTAGACAGTCCAGATAAAAAACCACTCTGCGAACCCTAGGTCTATTTTACAGACTACAGACCTGTTCTGCAGTCCTATTCTATGGTTGCACAGTGGTTAGGTGGTGGCATTTTTGTAAATTTGTGTAGTCTAAAAATTGGGTCCCTATATATACCCACCTAGGATTTTGTGATTTGACACCTTATACCCTAGATTCCTAGCCACTTTTACTTTGTTCTTAGAGTTGTCTTGCTTTGAGGTGACACAAATATACTATTTATCTTGAGTATGTATTTGAAAGATTCTTGGTGTTTTTCGTGGACCATTGTGTAAAAGACAAACTATTAAATATCCAAAACTCATTGTGAGCTTTTTTTATGTTGATTATATCTTATTGTATTTATTATCTTGTTATGCATTTATTATTTGACATGAGTGGCTAGACTTAGGTTGGGGTTGTGATTAAATAATTAAATGTGGTAGTTGGGGTAATTCATAAAATATGAAAAGGGTGTATTATTATGGGATTCAACTACCCCTCATTTTTAATGTTTAGGGGTTGGTTGCATACACCTCTTTAATGCCTATTGTCTCTAGTCAAACTTGAAAAAGGAGAATAGAGTCTAGGAAAAGGGTATGTTGATTAGGACTTGGGGCTTTAAACCTCATTTAGAGATTCTCAATTTTATTAGAAGGGAATCAACGAAGGGTAATAATGGGTGTTCATATATGTCACACTCTAGAGCTTGAGAAAACCTAAAGTGAAATTAGGTGGGTGAATTGAGAAATTCCCACCTAGATATTAATCCCCATTGTCCATACCACACTAAATACACATACTTAAGCAAAAATCCAACACCACTTTCATGCATTAAGTCACAACCCTAACATTCCAAATTACTTGATACATTAATCATTACTTGACTTGATAATTTGAATAGTTAAAACAAACAAACGAAATTAGTGACCACAAGAGTAAAGTAATTAGGAAAGCCATAATACAACACAAATAGTATAATTTCTCATCATATTTCTTGTGGGATTCAACCCCAGCCTAGTTGGGTTACTATATTTGACAATGGTCACGTTATACCATATTTAGGTGTAATTTGGGTGAGATTAAATTTTGGCGCTTTTGTCGGGGAATACGGCCTTGAAGTTTTCTATTTACAGTAGTGTTACTTTGCTAAGAAATTTATTTCTAAATTTATGTTTACTTGTTATTTTTGTACTGTAAATGCTATGATGGAGTTATCCGATGATGAGAGAAACGTAGAGATGGCCACATTTGATAATGCTATCCGGCCACCTTAAATTTCGGGCAAGTTTCCACATAACTTCTATCATGCTCAACAACAAGGGCCTATTCGAAGGATCGGCATCCGATGACCCGAATAGGCACTTGAGGAACTTTAATGAGGTGTGTCTTGCATTCCGTCATCCTAACGTGTCTGAAGAAGTCATGAAGCTAAGTCTCTTCCCCTTCTCTCTAATGGCGGAGGATACTATTTGGTTAGATGACTTGACTTCTGAGTTCATCATTACATGAACCAAGTTGGTAGAGGCATTCCTTGAGAGGTTCTTCTGACCGACTCTCATGCTCCAACTCCTAGATGAAATCTTGACATTCTATTAATTGCCGAGTGAAGCTTGCATGAAGAATGACTAAGGTTAAAAAATAAGCTCAAACAATGCTACAATCATGGGTTGAGCGATGATGTCTTGCTCCAAACCTTCTATTGGGCACTCGATTCGGTAAAAAATTGATGGCCAATAACATAGCGGAGGGTGCCTTTATGGATAATTCATTTAATGTGGTGAGTGAGCTTCTTGATAATCTAACAAAGACAAACCATGCTTGGCATACAAGATCATCGGAGGTAGTGTTGGTGGTCCCTCTAAGGTTTTATGTAGAGAGACATTGAAGAATGAGAAAGAAAGGGATGAGACCATGGCACAACTGATGACCCAAATGACGATCCTTACCAAACATATGATGGAAAAGAGACCCAAGAAAGTGAATGAGGTTACTACCATGGGTCCTAAGCAAAGTGAAACCGATATGGTACCCTATGATCATGAAGGGTACAATGAAAATGAAGAAGATGTGAACTTCATGAACAACGTACAAGGGGGAAGGGGTTTCCGCCCTAATTACCATGGATCGGGCCAACTGTGGTGATGTAGTAATCAAGGCGGGAATCAAGGTTGGAGAAATGACCAATGCGACTCTAATTGGAAATAGAGAAATGAAGGGGGTGGAGAGAGAACAACAACAATGGGTACCAAAACTGTAGCTCCAACTCTTATGTTCCACCAAGGGGGAAAGCTTACCAACAACCTAACCAACCTCTTCCTTACCACAATCGTGAGTATACTAGTGATCTTGCTAGTTTAAAACTTGAAGAGATGATATCTAGGGTGTTGAAAAATCAAGATAAGTCCAAGGACAACATAAAAGAGCTCAATAATCTTGTATCTTCACATTCAATATCTATCAAGCAACTAGCGAGCCAATTGGGGTAAATCGTTTCCACACTAAACCCAAGGCAAAAGGGGACCCTCCCAAGTGATACGGTGGCCACTCCATGAAACAAAGGAGAGAGGGGTGTCTCATATCTAGCTATCTCTACTAGAAGTGGGAAAGTATTGGATGAGCCGAAGATGCCGATGAATGCGGTAGATGAAAGGTTGATTGTGGTTGAAGAGCCGAAGAAGAGTGATGACAAAATGGTGGATGATTTTATCTTGATTGAAGAAAAAATTCAGGGGAAAGAAAAGATTCTTGAAAGTGAAGAAGGGAACAACAATGAAGAGGAGGCTCCAAAAGCCTTAAAGCCTATTCCAAGGCCTCCTCCTCCCTTTCCATAAAGGTTTGCCAAGAAAATTGAAGATAACAAGTTCAACAAGTTCTCATAGATGCTAAAGAAATTATTGGTCAATATTCCACTTGTGTAAGACTTGGAACAAATGTCGGGGTATGCCAAGTTTATGAAAGATTTTATTACAAAGAAGCGAATGGTGAGCTTTAAGATGGTGGATGTGACACACTAATGTAGTGCCATCATTTCTAGTTCTATTGTGAAGAAATAAGAGGATCCCGGTGCTTTCACCATTTCGTGCCCCATTGGAGTGTACTAGCCCTTTATGACCTTGGAGCAAGTATCAATATAATGACATTCACTATTTCCAAGAATTGGGCAACCCTCGACCTATAAGTATGAGATTGCTTATGGCGGACAAGACGGTGAAGAGGCTAATGAGAATCATTTATGATGTGCTTGTGAAAGTTGATAAATTTATCTTTCTAGCCGACATCGTTATATTGGATTATGTGGTTGACTATGATGTTCCCATAATCTTGGAAAGACCATTCTTAGCGATGGGGAGAGTTGAAGTTCTGAATGAACGATGAAGAGGTTACCTTCCATATGTGCAAATCCATGAAACAATCTATGGACATGAGGGTGATTTCAGTGATTGATGATGAGGTAGAGTTGAATACCGAGGTTGATATCATTAAGGGGGCCTTGATGACGGTATTGTTAAACCATGATGATGAGGTAGTTGAGGGGATTGCGGAGGTCGTGCTTGCTCTTGGGGGCCAATGGACATATTCTTATGCTCATAGGCATTTGACCTTGGACTTGGAAAATCATGGAGTCCCCCCTTTCAGGCCTTCTATTGAGGAACCGCTAACCCTTGAGCTCAAGCCATTTCTAAGACATTTGGAGTACAAGTTCCTTGGGCTAAATGACTATTTGCCAGTTATTATCACATCAAAGTTCAATGAAAGCCAAGTGGAAGCTCTATCGTCGATCTTGATAACTTATAGAAGAGCAATCGAGTGGATCATTGCTGACATCTGAGGGATAAGTCTGGATGTGTATACCCATCAAATTCATCTTAAAGAGAATAGTACCCTGAGTATTGATCATCAAAGGAGGTTAAACCCCTCAATGCAAGAGGTTGTCAAGAAACAAATTATTAAGTGGTTAGATATCGGGGTAGTGTACCCCATTTTCGATAGTGCATGGGTGAGTCCAGTGCATGTGTACCGAAGGAAGGAGGGATCACGGTGGTCCCTAATAATAGAAATGAGTTGATATCAATGAAGACGGTAACTGGATAAAGAGTTTGCATGGACTACCGAAAGTTGAATAGTGCTACAAGGAAGGATCATTTTCCCCTATCTTTCATTGATCAAATGCTTGATAGGTTGGCGGAAAAATCTTATTATTGCTTCTTGGATGGGTACTCGAGCTATAATTAAATCCAAATATCCCCGGAAGACTAAGAAAATACCACATTTACTTGTCTATATGGTACATTTGCCTTTCGAAGGATGTCTTTCGGTCTTTGCAATGATCCCGCCACCTTCCAATATTGCATGATGGAAATTTTCGACGATCTAGTGGAAGACGTTATGGAGGTGTTCATGGATGACTTTCCATAGTTGGGGAGTACTTTGAAGCTTGCTTGGAAAATCTCCCTAGTATTGAAAAGATGTGAAAAGACCAATTTGGTCTTGAATTGGGAGAAATGTCACTTTATGGTCACGCAAGGTATAGTCCTTGGTCACAAAATCTCCAAGGAGGGTATTGAAGTAGACAAGGCCAAAATTGAAGTGATATCCAAGTTGCCTCCTCCAATAACCGTCAAGGGTATCTGAAGTTTATTGGGGCATGCCGGGTTCTATAGAAGAGTCATCAAGTATTTTTTGAAGAGCACTAGGCCAATGTGCAAGCTCCTAGAAAAAGATGCCAAATTCGAGTTTAATGAAGCATGCCTCAAAGCTTTTGAGGATTTGAAAGAGAAATTAGTTTCGGCTCTGATAACCGTGACTCAGAATTTGGATCTTCCGTTTGAATTGATGTGTGATGAAAATGGAGTTGCTATTGTGGCTATGTTTGGCCAAAGACGTGGCAAGATCATTCGCCCAATCTACTATGCAAGTAGATGACTCAATGAAGCTCAAAAGAATTAAACGGTAATAGAGAAAGAGTTGCTACCATTGTCTTTACTTTCAAGAAGTTCTGGTCTTACTTATGGAGGTTGTAAAGTGGTGGTGTATTCCTATAATGCAGCCCTCCGATACTTAATGGCAAAGAAGGATGCGAACCACGCTTGATTAGGTGGGTAGTCATTCTATAAGAGTTTGATTTTGAGATAAAATATCGGAAAGGTGGTGAGAACCAAGTACCATACCATTTGTCAAGGATTGAGGAGGCTGGAAGGCCAAATAATTAATTGGAGATCAATGATGCCTTTTTAGATAAGAAAGGCTTTGCATCATATCAAGATCTCATCACTTGATATGTCGATTTCGCTAATTATTTGGTGAGTGAAATCATGCCGGATCATCTAAACTCTCACAAAAAAAGAAATTCTTGAGAGACTCCTGACATTACTATTGGGATAAACCTTATCTATTTCATATATATGCCATCAACATGATTCGAATATGTGCGCCCGAAGTTGAGACCTTGCCTATCATGGAAGCATGTCATGCTTAACCGGTTGGGGGTCATCATGCTAGTCAATGCATGACCTCTAAAATTCTTCAAAGTGGCTTTTATTGGCCAATGATCTATAAAGATTCTCATGAGTTTATGAAGCATTGTAACCAATGTCAAAGGGAACGTAATGTTTCTAGAAAGCATGAGTTGCCTATGTCTCCTATCTTTCAAGTAGAATTGTTTGATGTATGAGGAATAGACTTCATGGGGACATTAGTGAGTTTGTTTGGCAACAAATATATACTTGTGGCGATTTATTACGTGCCCAAGTGGGTTGAAGTCGTAGCCCATCCTAAAAATGAAGGGAAGAGTGTCACCGCGTTCCTCAAGAAGAACATTTTCACTCGGTTTGGGACCTCTAGAGCTATCATAAGTGATGGAGGCTCTAACTTTTGCAATAGAGTGTTTGCCTTTCTTTTTTAGAAGTATGAGATAAAGCATAAGGTGGAATCACCTTACCACCCCCAAACAAGTGGTCAAGTGGAAGTGTCCTACCGGGAGATCAAGAGCATTTTGACGAAGACGGTGAATCTTATGAGGGCAAATTGGTCAAGAAAGCTAGATGAGGCTTTGTAGGCGTATAGAACGGCATACAAGTCTCCTATTGGTATGTCACTGTACAAGTTGGTATTTGGCAATGCATGTCATCTTTCGGTAAAGGTACAACACAAGGCACTTTGGGTATTGAAGAAACTCAACATTGATTGGAAGAATGCATCGAGGTCAAGGGTGGATCAACTCAATGAGATGGATGAGTTCTATCTCCAAGTTTTTGAAAGTTCCATTCTTTACAAAGATAGGATAAAGTTCCTCCATGACAAGAGAATTTTGAAACGGGAATTTTCACCCGGGGACTTGGTCTTGCTCTATAATTCTAGATTCAAGTTGTTTCTCGAGAAGTTGAAGTCAAGATGGTCCGGCTCTTTCAAAGTGATGAAGGTCTACCCGTATGGTGCTATTGAATGGGAGAGCAAAGTCGGTCACCTTTTCAAGGTGAATGGCCAAAGAGTCAAGCATTATTTGAGAAGTGTTGATGATCATAAGGTGAACACAATCATCGCCCTCTATGAACCTTGAACAAAGTGTGGTAACATTCGTCGTGCCGTGACGTTAAATCAAGCGCTAATGGGGGGCAACCCAATGTTTTAGTTTGTTGTCTTTATTTTCTTGTTCGGTTGTGTGTTTTAATAGTTTGTTAAGTGTGTAAGATCTGAAAACACAAGCAAAATAGGGGGGAAAATTGGAAAGATGTGCCAAACAAATCGAATGAAGAAGAGAGATCATTGTGCGACCTCTTCTGTGGACCGCAGTCGTGGTCTGTGAACCGCACAATGGGCCGCAAAACTCCATAGAAAGTTGGAAAAATGAGACTTAGAAAAAGGAGGAACTGCTACTCACATTCCTGAAATGCGGACCGCACTTTGGTCCGCAGAATTACACAGTGTACCTGAAGTTTTTGAGCGAAATTATGGAGAAATAGACCCTTTTGTAGACCGCAGTCCAGTTCTGCGATTGCAAAAAAGGTTCCATATTAGCTTTACATAAACCAAGGTAAGTGGGCCACAATTTCGTTGTACGGACCGTAAACTGGTATTGCGACCCGACTTTTATCGCAAATCAACACTAGTATATAAAGGGCTGAAAAGCCCTAATTTTCTCATTCTCTCTTTCCCACTCAAGTTTGAACTCAAACATTTCCTCTTCTCCCTCACATGTACACTCCCTTCCATGCATGTCTCTTTCGCACAAAATCTACCTCACCCAATCATGTCATACTCCTCGTTTCTCAGTCGATCATACAATATGGTTCACTTTTCCTTTTTCC
Organism: Anisodus tanguticus; assembly: GCA_034509755.1. Classification (NCBI taxonomy): domain Eukaryota; kingdom Viridiplantae; phylum Streptophyta; class Magnoliopsida; order Solanales; family Solanaceae; genus Anisodus; species Anisodus tanguticus. Next base: position 30,330,154 of record CM067544.1, on the reverse strand, counting down.
TTTTTCTTGCAAGAATAGGTAATGAAGGGGGTATTGCTCATAAAATCGACTTGTGGGGGTTGGATAATGATTGTATGATGTCCATGTAGCTCTTAAGTTACATAATTGTTCGTCTTTGTCCTATTTTCCCATATTGAGAAGAAATCACAAATAATATTAATTTGTAATTGTTAAAATGTTGCGAAATTGATTGCCTATATAGGTTGGGCTCAGGTTTAATTATGTTTATCTTGAATCGGTTTATGAGATATACTGAGTACACGTGTTTCCCGTAATTAGTCTACACTTGCTACAGTTTTTGTGCGGATTCGACTCCGAACACCAGTGGAGTTCGCTGGATCAAGTGAGTTCGTGCGGAGCATCTTTCAGAGGTCATGGTGAGGTGCCTAGCTTCTTCGCAACACCCCTCCTTCCTCTATCTTATTAGTATTGTCATTTCATACTATTCAGGCTTGTATTCACAGTTTCAGATATGTATTATCTGCTTCTTTAGAAGCTCTTGTACTTATGATACCATATTTTGGATGGATTGTATTCGTTCTCGGTTAATGTCTTCCAATTTCTATTTATAAAGACTTAGTATTACGGATAATGATTCTTCTCTTGATTTCTTTGTCATATTTACCTATTGTTGTATGTTTGGAATTTGGTTTACCTATTGGTGGAAAAGTATGTGTCAACACGACCTAGATATTTTTGGATTGTGACAAGAGGGAACAACTGGAAATTACTTTGGGGTGTTTGGATTTGAATTTTTGTTCAGAACTGATAAACCTTTGGAGGAAAGTGTGGAATATGCTGCTTGGGAATGCTCCAACCGTGTAAGCCTTATAATTCTGAAAAATTGATAAGAACATTCACAAATCAACACCAGAATCAACAACAACAACAACAACATACCCAACGTGGGGTCTGGGGAGGGTAGTGTACGCAGAACTTACCTCTACCTTGATAGGTAGAGCGGCTATTCTCGAGAGACCCTCGGCTCAAGACAATAGCACAATAACAAGCAAGCAAGAGAAACGGTCAGACCCAGATAATAAATTTAAAGTAGTATGAAAATGCTGGTATCAAAAGCGAATAAGCCATGATAGCGCATTCTAAAAAAAGAAGTAAGAAGCAGAAAAAAGAAGCAAAAAAGTAGTAACTAACGCAGGTAAATAAAATAAATAAAGTACACTAGAGAACACAGAGCAGCAGAAGTAAAACGACAAGGGACTATAAAGAAATCCTACGCCTACTAGTATGATAGGCTAAGCGGGTCTACAATAATAACACTACAACTAGCAGTTTGTAAGCGTAAGTAAAACTACGCTGGACTACCTACTACCCTAATATGTGTCCTCCATAACACCCTATCTAATGTCATGCCCTCAGTAAGTTGCTCCTATATCATATCCCGTCTAATCATCTCTCCCTAATACTTCTTCGGCCTACCTCTACCCCTCTTGAATCCGTCCATAGCCAACCTCCGCACTGGGCATTTGGGTCTCTCATCTGCACGTGCCAGGACCATCTCAACCTCGCTTCTCGCATCTTATCCTCCACAGATTCCACTACCACACTGTCCATGATATCATCATGTCTAATTATATCCCTCCTTGTATGCCTACACATCCATCTCAACATCCTCATCTCCGCACCTTTTATCTTTTGGGTGTGCAATGTCTTGACTGACCAACACTCTGCCCCATACAACATAGTAGATCTAACCACCACCATGTAGAAATTGCCTTTAAGTTTCGGTGGCACCTTTTTATCGCACAAGACTCCAGATGTGAGCCTCCATTTCATCCACCCTGTCCCAATACGATGTGTGACATCGTTGTCAATCTCTCCATTCTATTGGATAATAGACCCGAGGTACTTGAAGCTTGCTTTCTTTGTAATGACCTAAGTACCAAGCCTCACCTCCACACCTATCTTGAGGTCGCTCCCATTACTGAAACTGCAGTCCAAGTATTTTGTCTTAGTCCTACTCAGCCTGAACCCTTTAGACTTTAGAGTTTGTCTCTAAACCTCCAGCTTAGCGTTCACTCCACTGCGAGTCTCATCAACCAGGAATATGTCTTCTGTGAATAACATTCACCATGGCACCTCCCCTTGGATTTGTCACGTCAGTCCATCCATCACCAACGGAAATAAGAATGGGCTAAGAGCTGATCCCTAGTGCAGCCCCATCATCACTGGAAAGTGGTCCGAGTCTCCTCCTACTGTCTGTACCCTGGTCTTGGATCCATTATACATATCCTTAATTGCCCTAGTGTACACCATATGTACACCTCTAATCTCTAAATATCTCCATAGAACCTCCCTTAGGACTTTGTCGTATGCCTTCTCGAGGTCGACAAAAACCATATGTAAGTCTCTCTTTCTCTCCCTATACCGCTCCACCAACCTATTAATACGATGAATGGCTTCTGTAGTCGAACGCCCCGGCATGAATCCAAACTGGTTCTCAGAAATAAATACGTCTCTTCTCACCCTCATCTCCACGACCCTCTCCTAAACTTTCATAGTGTGGCTTAACAACTTGATACCCCTATAGTTGTTACAACTCTGGATATCACATTTGTTCCTGTACAAAGAAATCATTGTACTCCACCTCCATTATTCGAGCATTCTAGTCGTCTTAAAAATAACGTTAAACAATCCATTCAGCTACTCCAAACATGCCCTGCATGTGCTCTTCCAAAATTCAACTAGGATCTCATCAGGCCCGGTCACTCATCCCATACGCATCATGTGAATAGCACCCTTAACCTCCTCAACCTTAATTCTCGTACAATACCCAAAATCTTGATACCTACCAGATTTCTCTAGATCTCCCAGAACAATGTCTATATCTCCTTTTTCGGTCAAGAGTTTATGGAAGTAAGATTGACACCTTTGCCTAATATGTGCGTCCTCCACCAGTACTTTGTCATCCTCATCCTTGATTCACCTCACGTGATCCAAGTCAGGAGCCCTCATTTCCCTCGCCTTGGCTAGTCTGTACAACTTCTTATCCCTGCCTTTTTCATCCAATTCCACATACAGGCGTTCAAAAGCTGTCATTTTCACCACCGTAACCGTTAGCTTTGCCTCATTCCTCGCCATCTTATATAATTCCCTATTCGTCCACTTCTCCACCTCATCCTTTCTTTCTACCAATTTCGCATACACCGCTTTCTTCGCATACACCTTCTCTTAAACTTTACTATTCCACTACTATTCCTCTCGATGCCCACCACGGCTATCCCGCGAGACCTCTAGCACATCTCTATCTACCTACCGAATGCAACTGGACGTCCTGTCCCACATACAGGTCGTATCCCATTACTTCCACAAGCCCTATTGGCCATCAACCTCTCCCCCATCTCCTTTGCACAAGCCACAATCAAACTCCTCCATTTGATCTTAACCAATCATCTAGAACCCTTCTCTTCTTATCCATCTTGATCTCCGAATCCATCACCAAAAGCTTATGTCGAATTTTAAGATACTCTCTTGAAATAACCTTACAGTCTTTACAAAGACCGTTACCAACCTTCCTAAGGAGCAAAAATTCTATCTGATTCTTAGCCACCTAACTATGGAAAGTCACCAAGTTCTCCTCTTTTTTCAGGAACCTCGAGTTGGCTATCACCATCCCAAAAGATCTAGCGAACTACAAAAGTGCGACACATCCCTCGTTCTTGTCTTCGAGGCCAAAGACTCCATCCACCTCGTCATAACCCCCCAGCAGTGACCCGATATGTCCATTGATATCCTCTCCTATAAATAACTTCTCAGTGGGTGGTATACTTCCCACCACTTTATCCAAATCCTCCCAAAAATGCCTCTTCTCCTCCCCGTCCAAGCCCGTCTGCGACACGTACGCACTAATAATGTTTAGAGTGAACCCTCAAACTACCAACTTAATCATCATCATCTTGTCATTGACCCTCCTAACCTCTACCACTTGATCCCTAAGCTCGTTGTCTACCAAAATGCCTACCCCATTCCTATACTTCGACCTACCTGAGAACCATAACTTATACCCATCTACATCCTTAGCCTTAGGTCCTACCCATTTGGTCTCCTGGACACAAGCTATATTAATCCTTCTCTTCTTAAGAATCTTAACTAGCTCTATGGACTTCCCCGTTAAAGTCTCAATGTTCCAAGACCCTATTCTCAGCCTAGCATCTCCCTTGCCCCACTTACTCCCCCTAACCCTCAGCCCCATCCCCGACCGAGAACATGACCCTAGTCTACCATCATTCACCAAAGCCACTAGAGCAAAAAAATACTAGTCCAACATTAACGCTAACACACACATGAACTAATACTAAAGAACAAGTTAGCAAGAATCTAGAGGTAAGACATGCTACTACAGACCAGAATGATAACAATACCAGAATCAACTCAAGCAAAAAAAAGTTCTTGGCATCTGTTGAACAACATGCTTCTAATAAGGTATGGACAGGTATGCTTATGGTACTTTAAACTACTAAGAAATATAATGGGTCTGGTGGTGTGCATGAGCACAATATAGAAATGGCAAATATGCCGAACAACTTAAATCACTGGATATGATAATTTCAGAAATGTTTTTGGTGCAATTTGTCCTCACTTCACTTTGTCTTCAATTCAGTCCATTCAAAATTAGCTATAACACAAATAAGGACAAATTGACTGTGAATGAATTGTATTCAGGAGGAGGAACGATTAAAGAGAGAAGGATTGCAATAAATTCACTTGGTATTACAAGGTCATAAGGGAAAAGAAATTATCAAATCATGAAAATAATGTTGTTGCACATGATGGTGTGGATAAAGAAAATCAAAAGTGCTTCTTTTGTAAATATTAAGGACACTTATCTGAGGCACAAGAATTGGCTTGAAAAGAAAGGTAATTTAATTACCTATATATGTTTTGAAATCAATTTTATTAACGTTCCTTCTAATACTTAATGGTTAGATTTTGGTGTCATGATACATGTTTCAATTTTTTTGCAGGAATTCCTTACAACCAAGAAATTAAATGAGAGGAAAAAGTCCATTGTCATGAAAGGTTTTGGGCCTGTAGCTTTCCCCGTTCCCCCTTCGTCGGGCGGTGTTTGTGTGGAGGGTGCGCTGAAATAAAGTCCAAATTGCAGTTAAAGCTACTGGGACCTATAAACTTACTAAGTAGTGGTTATTTACTATAGTTGAATTACACTTATTATGTTCTATCTATATCTAAAAATTTGATTTCTATTTTTGCCTTGATGTTCAAGAATATCATGTTAATTTGGAAACAAAGCTTTCGAGTTATTTTAAAATAATTTGTTGATTGGGAGTGATTCTATGTGTGATCATTTATATAAAATAAGTATTGATCCCTCCTTTTCTTTTCATCAATCATCTTCGACCTTACATGTCGCAACAAATATTGGCACCAAAAGAACTCGTCAAAATGAAACTTCATCTACATTGTAGCATAAAAGATTAGGACACATCTCTAAAGCAAGACTAATCAAAGATGGAGTCCTACAAAATTTTGATTTTTCAAATTTTGATACTTGTATTGATTGCATCAAAGAAAACCAAACTAAAAGTACCAAGAAAGGTGCCACATATAGATATATGTGGACCATTGTTTCCTTGTAGGTGGTGAAAAATATGTTATCACCTTTATGGATGGCTTCTCATGTTATGAATATCATTATCTTATCACAATCAAGGCATACCAGTGATTGTTTAATTTAAACCATCTATAGAGATCTTAAGGTGATCATGAATAATTTGCACAGACACAACATCCCATCATTCATGGTCCAAAATAAACACACAGGATTCTGAGCTGATAAGAGACACTAAACAAGTACAAAAACTAACATGATCCAAAGCTAACTAAGTTTTAAAGACCACACTAAGCCATATCTTAAGTCTTGGTTAGCAGAATGGGCACTGGATAGGCTAAATGAGTTCAACAAACATCAAGACATGTATTACTCCTATTTCAGGCTTAAATCAATCCTAACAGATACATGGTAATATGAACCAAAAATAGATTTATTAACATATAATAGGTATTCTGAGTTCATATCAATCCTATTATGATCTTAATCAATATGATATTTAAAAGATGAGCTAGAATAGGCCTTCTATATTCATTTTAAACCTAAAATGACCTTAAGTCTAGTTGTATATGATTCAGATGTCTAAATTAGTTCATTATCCCAAGAAATCATCCCAAATAAGTATTCTAAACCATATTTTGGCCTATGCATATTTTAAACAGACCCTAAATGATATCTACATATTCAAAATAGCCCACATGAGACTTTATGAGTCATTGGCTATCTTAGTGCCTATTTGTTATCCTTAAGATCATTTTAAGGCAGTCTCATAACCACACCAATAACATCAACTCAGATCCATTTTAAGCTAATCACAACAAGGCAAATATAGAAACATGTTTCACACTCTGATCATACAAGTTCTTAAACAAATATTACAGATAAAAATTAGCCAATTTTAGACTTATATTAACACCAAACTATCCTAAATGAGCTAATGAACAACACAATCCCCTAATAGATTACTACACATGCTTCATAAATCAACCAGACAAGCTCATAGCTACATGTTACACTTAAATCCTTCAATTATTATCAAACAAAACACATAAAATGGTCTAAACCTATGCATAATCATGTTAACATACTAACATTGAGTTCAAAATTGACTATAGGCAGTTCTATAGGCCATACACTTATCAGAACTAACTAACCATGTTAATAATTATCTAACAAATCTAAAAATGCAAAAAATTATATAAAATCTTAAAGAGAAAGGGTTTACCTCGTTCGAAGGCAGCCATGGGTCAAAGGTTTGGGCTTGTTCCTAAGCTCCACACCTCGAACACTCGTAACACACACGAAAAATGAAGGGTTTTAGACCGGGAAGACTAATTAGGGCTAGGTAGGATTCCGCCAAAGGGCTTGGATCCTAATTAGGCTCAAACTAGTCAAGTTTTGTTTGAAAATAGCTTTTAGCAATAGAAGCCTGAAAGTCAAACTTCTGGACCTGTAACAATGAGGGAATAAGGCTCAGTTTATAGAACCTAGAAACCTTAGCGATTGGGGTTTCACATCGGTGTGGGATGAAGGAAATAGGAGGGAAAATCCCTCCAAAATGAACCCATCCATATAAAGCCCACTATATGAAATGAACATCGGACAAAAATAATTAAACGATCACAGAAAAGTAAAAGGAGAGGGGTAACCTCACCTGGTGGGGTGATGGTGGTACAGTGGCATAAGTGCAAGAGCAATTAATGCTCTTGCTCATTTTGGATGAGCAAGGTATAGTAAAAGCTGCATACACTTGAACCTTTGCCGTTTCCGACAAGATGGTGACAAGGAGAGAAGAACCCCAACGACTAGGGTTTCTTCATTTGGGTGAAATGAAAAAGGAATCGAATTTCACATTTAACCGAGCTAAGACATACTTTTCTAAAGAATCGTCTGGAAAAACTAAATATCCAAACTTTAAAAATAAAGCCACAAAACACATCCGATTACCTTAGAAATCGAACCAATAACTCGACTAAGTCATAAATGACCCTTCATAACTACCGGAAGCGATGGAACTCAGAAACGAACCCATCTAGCGAAAATTCAACTTTGAGTCAAACTAACCAACTTTAAGTTTCTAGTTTTGGGTTTTCATCTGAAACTCATATAAATGGAACTCAGGATTCGTGCCACCCATCCCCGCACATCACAAATCCCACATAGAGTCTACGGAGATGATCAAATATGCAAATAAGGATCTTTAGCTAAAAACAACCAGACGGGTCGTTACATTAGATACCAATTAAAATAATGTTCATCCTCAAATAGAGAGAAATGAACAAAGGGAACGTACCAGAAGTAGTGAATAAGCCAGGATATCTGCTCTGCATATCGAATTTGGTATCTTAAGATGCCTCATCGACAAGATGATGCCTACATTGAACCTTCACAGAAGCTATCTCTTTCGATCTCAACTTTCTCACTTGCTTGTCTAAAATAACCACAGGTTGCTCCTCAAACTCCAAATTCTGATCAAGCAATACAGAGTACCACTGAATGATACAAGAACCATTGGCATGATATTGCTTTAGCATAGACATATGGAAAATTGGATAAATGCCTAACAGACCTGATGGCAGAGCCAACTCATAAGCCACTCCCCAGCTCTCTGAAGAATCTCGAATGGTCCAATATACCTCATACTCAACTTCCCTATCTTGCCGAATCTCATCACACCCTTCATGGGTGAAAATTTCAGAACCTTGTCACCAACCATAAACTCTAAGTCTTAGACCTTCCAGTCCGCATACTCCTTCTGCATAATCTACGCTTCCAGGAGGTTTTCCTGGATCACCTTCACCCTCTCTAATAAATCTCTCAACAAATCAGTACCCCAAGGACAGACCTCGAACCCATCAAACCAACCAATGGGAGATCGACATCTCCTTTCATACAAGGCCTTGAACGGTGCCATATCAATACTAGAGTGATAGCTGTTATTGTACGCAAACTCTGCCAAGGATAAGAACTGGTCCCAATGAACACCAAAATAAATCACACAAGTTCGTAACATGTCCTCCAATACCTTAATAGTCCGATCAGACAATCCGTCAGTCTGAGGGTGAAACATTGTACTGAGATCCAAGCGAGTACCTAACTCTCTCTAAAAAGTCTGCTAGAAATACGAAGTAAACTGAGTACCCCGATCCGAGATAATAGAAATAGGAACCCCATGAAGATAAACATTCTCCTAGATGTAGATCTAAGCCATCTTCTCTACATTATAGGTCATCTGAACTAGAGTGAAATGCGCGGACTTGGCCAATCTATCAACAATGACCCAAATAACATTAAACTTCCCCAAAGTCTTGGGCAACCCAACTAAGAAATTCATGGAAATCCTCTCCCACTTCCACATGGGAATGGGCATCTTATGAGACACACCATCGAGACTATGGTGTTCATAATTAACCTGCTGACAATTCTAATACTGAGACACAAAATCAGCAATGTCTCTCTTTATCCTACCCCACCAATAGTGTTGCCTAATATCATGGTACATTTTAATAGCACCTGAATGAATCAAATACCTAGAGTTGTGGGCCTCCTCAATGATCAATCGAGTAAAATCCCCTACACGAGACACATATACTCTACCATTAATCCTCAGAACACCCTCACCATCAATTGTGGTCTCATTGGACTCACCACTCATCACCTTATCTCGAATTTTGCATAGCCTCACATCATCATACTGGTGAGTCCGAATCTGATCCAAAAGAGTTGACCTCGTTTCTACACAAGATAGAATCTTAACCGTATTTGAAATATCAAGCCTCATAAAATGGTTGGCTAGAGACTGGAACTCCAATGCCAAAGGATGCTTGGAAACAGTCAAACAAGCTAAACTCCCCATGCTGACTGCCTTTTGGCTCAAGGCATTCACCACCATATTGGCCTTGTCTGGATGGTATAAAATGGTAATGTCATAGTTTTTCAGCAACTCCATCTACCGTCGCTACCTAGACTTCAAATCAATCAGATTAAACACATGCTAAAGGCTGCGATAATCGGTATACACCTCACAATGAATGTCATACAAGCAATGTTTTCAAATTTTTAAGGCAAACACAACGGCAACCAACTCCAAATCATGAACAAGATAAGTATTCTCGTGCACCTTCATCTGTCTCGAGGCATAAGCAATAACCTTACCTTCTTGTATCAATACACAATCCAACCCAATCCTAGAAGCATCACAATACACAATAAAGTCATTTCCCTCCACCGAAAGGGGTAAAATTGGGGTTGTGGTCAAAAGAGTCTTGAGTTTTTGAATGTTCTCCTCACACTAGTCGAACCACTAAAATGATACTTCCTTCTGAGTCAAACGCATCAGATGTGAAGCGATAGAAGACAAACCCTTAATAAACCAACGATAGTAACTAGGAAGACCCACGAAACTCTAAATGTCTGTCACAGAACTTGATCTAGGCTAGTCCATGTCTGCCTCTATCTTCTTAGGGTCAACCATAATCCCATATTTGGAGAACACGTGATCCAAGAATGCCACAGAACTCTATCAAAACTCATATTTCGAGAACTTAACATACAACTTCTTCTCCTTCAAAATTCCAAGAACCACTCTCAGATGATGCTCATGGTCCTCTTGACTCTTCTAATATATCAGGATGTTTCCAGTAAACACAATCACAAAAGAATTCAAGTACGGCTTAAATATCTAATTCATTAAGTCCATGAATATTGTGGGGGCATTGGTAAGCCCAAATGACATCACCAAGAACCCATAATACCCATAACGAGACTGGAAAGCTGTCTTGGGAACATTCTCAGCCTGAATCTTTAGCTGATGATACCCGGACCTCAAATAAATCTTTGAAAACACAGAAGCACATTAGAGCTGATCGAACAGGTCATCAATATGCGGAATCATATACTTGTTTCTGGTGGTGACCTTGTTCAACTGTCTATAATCAATGCACATATGCATAGTATCATCCTTCTTGTTCACGAACAAGACAGGAGCACCCCAAGGAGATATACTCGACCGAATAAATCCCATACTCAAAAAATTATGAAGCTGCTCCTTCAACTCTCTCAACTCTGCTGGAGCCATACCGTACAGAGGAATGAAAATGGTCAAGTACCCAGCTCAAGATCACTATAGATGGAAATGTGTCTATATGGCCGCATACCCATAAAATCAGAAGGAAAGACCTCCGCGAATTCACTAACTACCGGAACGAAATCAATGGAAGGAGTCTCCACACTCGTGTCCTAAATATGAGCAAGATAATCTAAACAACCCCGGTTTACTAACTTCCTAGCCCGGATATAAGAAATAACCTTCCTAAGAGCAGGGCTGGGAGCGCCTCTCTACTCTAACCTCAGAAGATCAAGCATAACTAGCGTGACCGTCTTAGAATAGCAATCTAGAATCGCATGATATGGTGATATCCAATCCATACCCAAGATAACATTAAAGTCCACCATATCTAAGATAACCAAATCTACCCAAGTATTGTAATCTATGAAAGTAACTACACACATGCGATATACTCTATCTACAATCACAGAATTACCGACTGGTGTACACATATGAATAGGAACATCAAACATATCACACCACAACTCCAATTTAATAGAAAAGTATATAGACACATAAGAGAATGTAGACCTTGGATCAAATAACATAGTAGCAACCCGATGATCGATTGTGATGATACTTGTGATGACTGCATCTGATGCCTCAACCTTGTACTTATAAGGGAATGCATAGAAATGAGTGCGTCCTCCGTCAGACTGAGAACCTTGCTAGCCACCTTAACCCTAATGAGCTCCATCTCTCCCCAATTAGGATCCACTACGACCAGACTGATGGCCACCATGACCCGACTGAGATCCTCATCAGCTACCCTGACTACCATCCCTAGATTTTTGTGCTGGGTCCTGGGTGCACGAGATGCACTCAAAAACTGCCTGGGGCAATCTCTCTTGAAATTCCTAACCGCTCCACAATTGAAACAGGTCCTGGCCGCTGAGGGCTGCTGAATAGATATAGAAGAAAATGTGCCACCATTATAGGAATATCTAGACTAAGAACCCCTCGAAGATTAGCCCCCACAATAACCATCAGTAATCTGTAGAGCTGCATGAACCAGTTGACTGGGCTGTGCCTGCTGATATCTCCCTTGATACCCATAACCACGAAAAGTAGAACCACTGAACTGACCATGTCGCCTCGCCCTCTTATCAAGCTCATACATGGACAAACTGCCTCTCTTAGACTCCACCATCCTGGTATGCTCTGCTACTATCTCAAAAGAAGCTCTTAAAGCCACCAACTGCAACATGGCTAACTGGAGCGGAATACATAAACCTCAAACAAAACACCTCACTCGCTCAGCCTCAGTAGGGAGAAGCAGTTATGCATAACGCGATAAGGCATGCAAGCTAGTCTCATACTACATAACTGTAGAACTACCCTGACCAATCTTCTGAAACACATCACGCTTGCGCAATCGCAAGGTCAAAGGCATATATTTCTCTAAAAAGACCTTATAGAACCTAACCTAAGTCAATGGAGGCTTCCATGCCGTCAAGAAATCAACATATGCCCTCCACCACTGCTTCAGGTCTCCTCTAAACTGAAGGACCACAAAACTAACTCTGTGTGACTCAACAATACCCAAGGTATGCAACCTCTCATGGCTGCTCACAATGAACTCATACACATCCTTCTCAGGCTGTCTAAATAACTCAGGACGATTTGTATCCGAAAAGTGCTCCCAAATATTTCGCTCATCACGGGTCATAATTGTCCCTCAAATAGGTCAGAGACTATACTCTAGAGCATGAACCTCATCGATATGAGGCACTGACATTGTCGTTGGCTGAATACCAAGTTTAGGAAATTTGAGGGTCGGAGTCTTCCCCATCCCACACGGGTATGAGAACCACCCGATGTAGTAAGATGTGCGCTTGTCTTAGCAAAACAATCGAGAACACTCAATAATCTGACCAATGTGTCCTGTAGAACTAGAGTAGCAATAAATCTAGGCCGATCATGGACTGGCCCCATCTCCTCCTCTAGCATACCATCTTGAGGCTTAATATAGGACTCTAGGACTCTGATCTAGCACGATCCTGACTGACTCTTTGTGCTCCTCCCTAAACTGGCATTGTCGCTCTGTCTTTACCACGACCTTGAGCACATCCTCTACCCTACGACCTCATACTACTATTATTGGTGCCTCCTCTCTCGTCGTGTCGGCACGAGTCCTCACCATCTATGAGAGAATAAAAATAAAGGTCAGACACCAATTTTATTCAACTTAGCATGAAAGGAATGAAGAAAGTGAAGTTTCCTAAATATCCCATAGCCTCTCGAAGATAAGTATGGACGTCTTCGCCCCAGTCTGCGAGACTCTACTAGACATTGCTCTTATACTTAAAACCATTTAACTTAGTGTTCTGATACCAACTTTGTCATGACCTCTTTTCAAGAATCACGGTGGCACCTACATAATCCCACCATGTAGGCGAACTACTCCCAAATCATTAACATGATATGACATAAGAAAAAATGTAAGATAACGAATACTACATAAACTATCTCATAATATAAATGCGGAAGAAATAGTAAGTCTGATACGTCAAAAACAACCCTTAAGCGATCTAGTCTGTGGGTACAAGAGCACTAGCAAATCCGATACAAGTCTGAGAAAATGGGCACGCATGCCAATACCAATACATAGTCTAAACATGTCTATCAAATACGAAATAAAGATTGTGATAGAGATGGAGCATCAAAAGGTATGCTGGAGATAGCATCCTCACCATGAATACTAGGATCAACTACTTGAACTCAGCCACATGGTCTCAAGCTAGTAGCCGAGTCTGTATCTGCATCAAAAAAGATGCAGCAAGTGTAGTATGAGTACACAACGTAACCCCGTAGACATCGTAGGCCGACAACGATGAAAAAAAGAGAGATATATACCAAGTTGACACTAAGTAATCCTATATTACACAGTCCAATAATCTAAGTAAAGTCACATATTCCACATAATGATTCATAGAGTTCACATATTTCCTTATTTCAATAAGAGTCCATAATCACATATATTATTCAGTTTCAATGTCTCAAAATTAACTCAAGTATCAGGTAGCAAGTGTAATCATTTCATGCCTCGAATTTAGTCAAGTCATCAACAATCGCTTCAAATATAAGTTCATCCACAAGTAATCAATGAAATGACAAATATATGAATGATATGAATAGAATGCATATGCCAAGTACCTTTATCAACCTGTATACAATACCTCAATGTTTTTTTATGATCCGTACACCTATGGGGGACCCGCTAAGTCCATATACCTCTCTACTCCAGAATAACTCGTCGAATCACCGAGTCCAGCTCTTTGGCTGAATAATATCATATTGCAGGCGTGCAACTCCACTCCCTGTGTATCAATATCATCTCAGTGTTGCCATAATCTCATAAGTGTTCTTACCTTCTCATCCTCTTAGGCATATCCATACCACTCTCAAATCAATATCATAGAACCATAAGTGTATGAACACAAATGACAATATGAGGCAAGATATCATGATACAATGAGATGCAACCAAATAAGAGATGAAATATCACATGCTTCTAAGAATTCCATACACATTTACATTTTAACTACAATTCAAGATATCATATCGAAAGCATGTGTTATGAGTAAAGGTATCAAGTAACTATTGCGACAAGCCTACATATGGTGACAGCCCTAAATAATTAGTAGTCAGAACTAGCACGAGGCTTATTTCCCAAACCCCATAATCACAGTTCAACATCGGTACCCATTCAAACATTTATCACAACCGTCTGAGCGAGACCCCCCAAACACGCCAAATACCCCTTGATATTTATAACTAATTACACACTTCTATTGAAGTCTCGAAAAACTAAATCGTAGCCTACCTCAGGGCCGAACAGGAGCGCTACACGATCAAGCCTCAGTGACAATCTTGTCCTTTATTTGCGCCTTGTGATGGTCGAAGTCTATCCGCGCATATACTATTCGTGAATATAAGACTTACACAACAATAAGGACATAACCTTTAATAAAACAAGACTATAAATATTAACCCCGGGCCCACTTAACCAAGACTCAAACTTTAATACCCCAAACCACTAATACATACTAGGTAACCATATCCTTAAGTTAATTGAAAAAAAATACACATTTGAATCCTCAATTAAATAATATTCAGAAAGCCCAAATTAAAACCGTAGAAATTCCCCCCAATTAAAAATATTTTTCTATTCTTAAATCAAGGCTTACAATATGGTAATCCAACACTAATTTATGATATTAACACAATTTAATCCATAAATCCTCCATTAAATCAATAATCTAGCTCTCTTAATCTCATAAGAACTTGAAAATTATTTTTTCCAACTTAATAACTCGATATATCACCATTAATGAACTTAGAAACATAAACTCAATCCACAAAGGAAGAATTTCTTACCCCAATGGTGAAATTGCTCTTAGACTCTCGAAGAATACTCTCTGGTAGCGCTGGTTTTGAGGTATTCTAAATTGGGAAAATAATTCTAACCTAACAGATTATATAGGACACCTGATACCGTATTTCTACCCCAGTGGAATTGACTCCGCTGGAGCCGACCCATTATGGCCAATAAATCCCTCGATGAGGCGGTGTCACTTGACACCTCGCCTCAACGCCATGGCGAACTCGGCTCCGTAGGAGCAGACTCGCCCCTGTGGACAGACCCACTGCCATGGCGGAAATCCACACTTTCTCAACTCCCACTTTCGCGAGCCAAGCTCTCACTGAGGTGGACACGTCGGAGTGGAAACTGGTGCCGCCGAGGCGAACACTAGACTCCAAATTTGGGAAAACAAGCCAAAACCTCTACAAAACACCTGAAACACTCCCGAGACCCCCTAGGATACAAACCAGACATGCTCGTCAATGATAAATAGTGCTACAATCTCGCTCAGATCCTTAAATTTCACATTTAACCGAGCTAAGACATACTTTTCTAAAGAATCATCCGGAAAAACGAAATATCCAAACTTTACAAATTAAGACACATAACATATCTGATTTCCACGAGAAGCAAACCAATGACTCTACTAAGTCATAAATGACCCTCCGGAACTATCAGAAGCGACGGAACCCAGAAACGAACCCTTTTAGCCAAAAGTCAACTTTGAGCCAAATTAACCAACTCTAAGTTTCTAGTTTTGGATTTCTTATCCGAAACTCATGTAAATGGATGTTGAGATTTATGCCACCCATACCCGCATATCACAAACCCCTCATAGAGTATACGGGAAGTGTCAAATATGAAAATAAGGATCTTTAGCTCAAAACGACCAGATAGGTCATTACAACTTTGGCCCGAATATATTTGTTCCTAATCCTATCTCTTATCGTGTGTCCACACATCCATCGCAATATTCTCATTTCTGCTAGCTTCATCTTCTGAATGTGAGAGCTCTTGACTGGATAATTTTCCTCCCCATACAACATAGTTGGTCTAACAACCACTTTGTAGAACTTATCTTTAAGCTTTGGTGGCACCTTTTTGTCACACAAGACTCCGGATGCGAACCTCCATTTCAACCACCCCAGACCTAAGCAATATGTGATATAATCTTTAATCTCTCCGTTATCTTGGATAATCGAACCAAGATATTTGAAACTTTCTTTCATTGGAATTGCCTGAGTACCAAGCCTCACTTCCACACTAACCTCATGGGATACGCTGCTAAACTTGCACTCCAAGTACTGTGTCTTGGGCCTACTCAACCTAAATCCTTTAGACTCTAGGGTCTGTCTCCAAACCTCCAACTTAGTATTCACTCCGCTGTGAGTCTCGTCAATATGCATCATGTCATCCGCGAATAACATACACCATAGCACCTCACCTTGGATTTGCCACGTTAAACCATCCATCACTAAGACAAATAAAAATGGGCAAATAATTGATCCATGGTGCAATCTCATCATCATAGGGAAGTCTTCTGATCCTCTCCCACTGTCCTTAATCTGGTCTTGGCTCCATCATACATGCCCTTCATCACCCTAATGTATGTCATACATATGTCTCTAACCTCCAAGCATCTCCATAGAACCTCATTTGAAACTTTGTCATATGATTTTGTTAGATTGATAAATACCATGTGCAAGTCCATCTTCCTCTCTCTATACTGCTCCACCAGTCTCCTCATAATATATATGGCTTTAGTAGTTGAATGGCCCTATATAAAACCAAACTGGTTCTTTGAAATAGACATGCCTCTTCGAACCCTCATCTCCATCGCTTTTTCCCACACTTTCATAGCGTGTCTTAGCAACTTAATATCTCTATAGTTGTTACAAATTTGTATGTCGCCCTTGTTCTTGTACAAAGGGATCATATTACTCCACATACATTCTTCGGCCATCTTAAAAATGACATTACACAACTCAGTCAGCCACTCCAGACCTTTTCTACCCGCGCTCTTCTAAAATTCCCCTGAAATCTCGTCTGGTCCAATCTATCTTCCCCTGCGCATACTATAAACACCACCCTTAACCTCCTCAACCTTTATGCTCATACAATACCGAAAATCACATTGTCTCTTGGAGTGCTCCAAATCTCCCAACACAATATCTCTGTCTCTTTCTTCATTGAGGAGTTTATGAAAGTATAACTGTCAGCTCCGTCTAATGAGCACATCATCCACCAATACTTTGCCATTCTCATCCTTGATGTACTTTACTTGATCTAGGTCATGTGTCCTCCTCTCCCTTGCCTTGGCTAACTTGTACAACTTCTTATCCCCATATTTGTCCTCTAGTTCTACAAATAAACATTTAAAACTTGCCTTATTTGCCGCTATAACCGCTAACTTTGCCTCATTCCTCACCATTTATACCTTTTCCTATTCATTTTTCTCTCCCCATCATCCTTGTTGTCTACCAACTTCACATACATTACACTTTATTTGCTTCCACCTTTTCTTAGACTTATCCATTCCACCACCAGTCTCCTCAATGCCACCACGACTACCTCTTAAGACCCCCAACACCTCTCTAACTACTTCCTTAATACAACTTGTTGTCCTATCCCACATACTGCTCGCATCTCCCATACTCTCCTAGACCCCCATAGTCATTAACTTCTCCTCCATTTCCTGGGCACTAGTTATAGTCAATCTCCAATTTGATCCTTGACCGGTCATCCACGACCCTTTGCTTTCTCTTTCTCTTGATCACTGATGTGCCTAGAAATTATGGTACATTTGATATCAATTTCATGGATTATTGTTGTCCTTTATGCATTTGTCGTAGATGTTTCTCATGCTATTTTATTTTTTGTAGGAATTTTGCATTGAGTTACCAAACGTTGAGAAATGTGCTGAAACATGGACAAAAATGCTGAAAAAAGGAAGAAGTGTTGAGAAGGCCACTTGTACGGACCGCATAAATAGACTGCAGATCGTAGAATGGTAGTTAAGTCACAAAAAATGACAGTGAGAGAAAGAATTACGGATTCCCGAAGTGCGACCCAATTTGCATACCACACTTTCTTTCTGCAGACCACAATCTAGTATATGAACTACTGCTCCAGTTTAAGTCCAACTTAGATTGCGAAGTCTCATGACACTTATGTGGACCACAATTTCTGTCGTAGTCCTAGACAGTCCAGATAAAAAACCACTCTGCGAACCCTAGGTCTATTTTGCAGACTACAGACCTGTTCTGCAGTCCTGTTCTATGGTTGCACAGTGGTCAGGTGGTGGCATTTTTGTAAATTTGTGTAGTCTAAAAATTGGGTCCCTATATATACCCACCTAGGATTTTGTGATTTGAAACCTTATACCCTAGATTCCTAGCCACTTTTACTTTGTTCTTAGAGTTGTCTTGCTTTGAGGTGACACAAATATACTATTTATCTTGAGTATGTATTTAAAAGATTCTTGGTGTTTTTCGTGGACCATTGTGTAAAAGACAAACTATTAAATATCCAAAACTCATTGTGAGCCTTTTTTATGTTCATTATATCTTATTGTATTTATTATCTTGTTATGCATTTATTATTTGACATGAGTGGCTAGACTTAGGTTGGGGTTGTGATTAAATAATTAAATGTGGTAGTTGGGGTAATTCATAAAATATGAAAAGGGTGTATTATTATGGGATTCAACTACCCCTCATTTTTAATGTTTAGGGGTTGGTTCAAACACCTCTTTAATGCCTATTGTCTCTAGTCAAACTTGAAAAAGGAGAATATAGTCTAGGAAAAGGGTATGTTGATTAGGACTTGGGGCTTTAAACCTCATTTAGAGATTCTCAATTTTTATTAGAAGGGAATCAACGAAGGGTAATAATGGGTGTTCATATATGTCACACTCTAGAGCTTGAGAAAACCTAAAGTGAAATTAGGTGGGTGAATTGAGAAATTCCCACCTAGATATTAATCCCCATTGTCCATACCACACTAAATACACATACTTAAGCAAAAATCCAACACCACTTTCATGCATTAAGTCACAACCCTAACATTCCAAATTACTTGATACATTAATCATTACTTGACTTGATATTTTGAATAGTTAAAACAAACAAACGAAATTAGTTACCACAAGAGTAAAGTAATTAGGAAAGCCATAATACAACACAAATAGTATAATTTCTCATCATATTTCTTATGGGATTCAACCCCAGCCTAGTTGGGTTACTATATTTGACAATGGTCACGTTATACCATATTTAGGTCTAATTTGGGTGAGATTAAATTTTGGCGCTTTTGTCGGGGAATACGTCCTTGAAGTTTTCTATTTGCAGTATTGTTACTTTGCTAAGAACTTTATTTCTAAATTTATGTTTACTTGTTATTTGTATTGTAGGTGCTATGATGGAGTTATCCGATGATGAGAGAAACGTAGAGATTGCCACATTTGATAATGCTATCCGGCGACCTTAAATTTCGGGCAAGTTTCCACAAAACTTCTACCATGCTCAACAACAAGGGCCTATTCGAAGGATCGGCATCCGATGACCCGAATAGGCACTTGAGGAACTTTAATGAGGTGTGTCTTGCATTCCGTCATCCCAACGTGTCTGAAGAAGCCATGAAGCTAAGTCCCTTCCCCTTCTCTCTAATGGGAGAGGATACTATTTGGTTAGATGACTTGCCTTCTGAGTTCATCATTACATGAACCAAGTTGGTAGAGGCATTCCTTGAGAGGTTCTTCTGACCGGCTCGCATGCTCTAACTCCTAGATGAAATCTTGACATTCTGTTAATTGCCGAGTGAAGCTTACATGAAGCATGACTAAGGTTCAAAAATAAGCTCAAACAATGCTACAATCATGGGTTGAGCGATGATATCTTGCTCCAAACCTTCTATCGGGCGCTCGATTCGGTAAAAAATTGATGGCCAACAACATAGCGGAGGGTGCCTTTATGGATAATTCATTTGTTGTGGTGAGTGAGCTTCTTGATAATCTATCAAAGACAAACCATGCTTGGCATACAAGATCATCAGAGGTAGTGTTGGTGGTCCCTCTAAGGTTTTGTGTAGAGAGACATTGAAGAAGGAGAAAGAAAGGGACGAGACCATGGCACAACTGATGACCCAAATGACGATCCTTACCAAACATATGATGGAAAAGGGACCCAAGAAAGTGAATGAGGTTACTACCATGGGTCCTAAGCAAAGTGAAACCGATATGGTACCCTATGATCATGAAGGGTACAATGAAAATGAAAAAGATGTGAACTTCATGAACAAAGTACAAGGGGGAGGGGGTTTCCGCCCTAATTACCAAGGATCGCGCCAACTGTGGTGATGTAGTAATCAAGGCAGGAATCAAGGTTGGAGAAATGACCAATGCGACTCTAATTGGAAAGAGAGAAATGAAGGGGGTGGAGAGAGAACAACAACAATGGGTACCAAAACTGTAGTTCCAACCCTTATGTTCCACCAAGGGGGAAAGCTTACCAACAACCTAACCAACCTCTTCCTTACCACAATCGTGAGTCTACTAGTGATCTTGCTAGTTTAAAACTTGAAGAGATGATATCTAGGGTGTTGAAAAATCAAGATAAGTCCAAGGACAACATAAAAGAGCTCAATAATCTTGTATCTTCACATTCAACATCTATCAAGCAACTAGTGAGCCAATTGGGGTAAATCGTTTCCACACTAAACCCAAGGCAAAAGGGGACCCTCCCAAGTGATATGGTGGCCACTCCAAGAAACAAAAGAGGAGGGGTGTCTCATTATCTAGCTTTCTCTACTAGAAGTGGGAAAGTATTGGATGAGCCGAAGATGTCGATGAATGCGGTAGATGAAAGGTTGATTATGGTTGAAGAGCCGAAGAAGAGTGATGACAAGATGGTGGATGATTTTATCTTGATTGAAGAAAAAATTCATAGGAAAGAAAAGATTCTTGAAAGTGAAGAACGGAACAACAAAGAAGAGGAGGCTCCAAAAGCCTTAAAGCCTATTCCAAGGCCTCCTCCTCCCTTTCCATAAAGGTTTGCCAAGAAAATTGAAGATAACAAGTTCAACAAGTTCTCATAGATGCTAAAGAAATTATTGATCAATATTCCACTTGTGTAAGACTTGGAACAAATGTCGGGGCATGCCAAGTTTATGAAAGATTTTATTACAAAGAAGCGAATGGTGAGCTTTAAGATTGTGGATGTGACACACTAATGTAGCGCCATCATTTCTAGTTCTATTGTGAAGAAATAAGAGGATCTCGGTGCTTTCACCATTTCGTGCCCCATTGAAGTGTACCAGCCCTTTATGACCTTGGAGCAAGTATCAATATAATGGCATTCACTATTTCCAAGAAGTTAGGATTGGGCAACCCCCGACCTACAAGTATGAGATTGCTCATGGCGGACAAGACGGTGAAGAGGCTAATGGGAATCATATATGATGTGCTTGTGAAAGTTGATAAATTTATCTTTCTAGCCGATATTGTTATATTGGATTATGTGGTTGACTATGATGTTCCCATAATCTTGGAAAGACCATTCTTAGCGATGGGGAGAGTTGAATTTATGAATAAACGATGAAGATGTTCCCTTCCATATGTGCAAATCCATGAAACAATCTATGGACATGAGGGTGATTTCAGTGATTGATGATGAGGTAGAGTTGAATACCGAGGTTGATATCATTAAAGGGGCCTTGATGACGGTATTGTTAAACCATGATGATGAGGTAGTTGAGGGGATTGCGGAGGTCATGCTTGCTCTTGGGGGCCAATGGACATATTCTTATGCTCATAGGCGTTTGACCTTGGACTTGGAAAATCATGGAGTCCCCCCTTTCAGGCCTTCTATTGAGGAACCGCTAACCCTTGAGCTCAAGCCATTTCTAAGCCATTTGGAGTACAAGTTCCTTGGGCTAAATGACTATTTGCAAGTTATTATCTCATCAAAGTTCAATGAAAGCCAAGTGGAAGCTCTATTGTCGATCTTGATAACTTATAGAAGAGCAATCGGGTGGATCATTGCAAACATCTGAGGGATAAGTCTGGGTGTGTATACCCATCAAATTTATCTTGAAGAGAATAGTACCCTGAGTATTGATCATCAAAGGAGGTTAAACCCCTCAATGCAAGAGGTTGTCAAGAAACAAATTATTAAGTGGTTAGATATCGGGGTAGTGTACCCCATTTCTGATAGTGCATGGGTGAGTCCAGTGCAATGTGTACCGAAGGAATGAGGGATCACGGTGGTCCCTAATATTAGAAATGAGTTGATATCAATGAAGACGGTAACTGGATAAAGAGTTTGCATGGACTACCGAAAGTTGAATAGTGCTACAATGAAGGATCATTTTCCCCTATCTTTCATTGATCAAATGCTTGATAGGTTGGCGGGAAAATCTTATTATTGCTTCTTGGATGGGTACTCGAGCTATAATTAAATCCAAATATCCTTGGAAGACTATGAAAAGACCACATATACTTGTCTATATGGTACATTTGCCTTTCGAAGGATGTCTTTCGGTCTTTGCAATGCTCCCGCCACCTTCCAATATTGCATGATGGAAATTTTTGACGATCTAGTGGAAGACGTTATAGAGGTGTTCATGGATGACTTTCCGTAGTTGGGGAGTACTTTGAAGCTTGCTTGGAAAATCTCTCCCTAGTATTGAAAAGATGTGAAAAGACCAATTTGGTCTTGAATTGGAAGAAATGTCACTTTATGGTCACGAAAGGTATAGTCCTTGGTCAAAAAATCTCCAAGGAGGGTATTGAAGTAGACAAGGCCAAAGTTGAAGTGATATCCAAGTTGCTTCCTCCAATAACCGTCAAGGGTATCCGAAGTTTATTGGGGCATGCCGGGTTCTATAGAAGAGACATCAAGGATTTTTCGAAGACCACTAGGCCAATGTGCAAGCTCCTAGGAAAAGATGCCAAATTCAAGTTTAATGAAGCATGCCTCAAAGCTTTTGAGGATTTGAAAGAGAAATTAGTTTCGGCTTTGATAATTGTGACTCAGAATTTGGATCTTTCGTTTGAATTGATGTCTGATGAAAGTGGAGTTGCTATTGTGGCTATGTTTGGCCAAAGACGTGGCAAGATCATTCGCCCAATCTACTATGCAAGTAGATGACTCAATGAAGCTCAAAAGAATTAAACGGTAACAGAGAAAGAGTTGCTACCATTATCTTTACTTTCAAGAAGTTCTGGTCTTACCTATGGAGGTTGTAAAGTGGTGGTGTATTCCTATCATGCAGCCCTCCGATACTTAATGGCAAATAAGGACGCGAACCACGCTTGATTAGGTGGGTACTCCTTCTATAAGAGTTTGATTTTGAGATAAAATATCGGAAAGGTGGTGAGAACCAAGTACCATACCATTTGTTAAGGATTGAGGAGGCTGGAAGGCCAAATAATTAATTGGAGATCAATGATGCCTTTTTAGATGAGAAAGGCTTTGCATCATATCAAGATCTCATCACTTAATATTTTGATTTCGCTAATTATTTGGTGAGTGAAATCATGCCGGATCATCTAAACTCTCACAAAAAAATGAAATTCTTGAGAGACTCCTGACATTACTATTGGGATAAACCTTATCTATTTCATATATATGCCATCAACATGATTCGAAGACGTGTGCCCGAAGTTGAGACCTTGCCTATCAAGGAAGTATGTCATGCTTCACCGGTTGGGGGTCATCATGCTAGTCAATGCATGACCTCTAAAATTCTTCAAAGTGGCTTTTATTGGCCAATGATCTACATAGATTCTCATGAGTTTATGAAGCATTGTAACCAATGTCAAAGGGAATGCAATGTCTCTAGAAAGCATGAGTTGCCTATGTCTCCTATCTTTCAAGTAGAATTGTTTGATGTGTGAGGAATAGACTTCATGGGGACATTAGCGAGTTTGTTTGGCAACAAATATATACTTGTGGTGATTGATTACGTGCCCAAGTAGGTTGAAGTCGTAGCCCTTCCTAACAATGAAGGGAAGAGTGTCACCGCGTTCCTCAAGAAGAACATTTTCACTCGATTTAGGACCTCTAGAGCTATCATAAGTGATGGAGGCTCTAACTTTTGCAATAGAGTGTTTGGCTTTCTTTTTTAGAAGTATGAGATAAAGCATAAGGTGGAAACACCTTACCACCCCCAAGCAAGTGGTCAAGTGGAAGTGTCCTACCGGGAGATCAAGAGCATTTTGACGAAGACGGTGAATCTTATGAGGGCAGATTGATCAGGAAAGCTAGATGAGGCTTTGTAGCGTATAGAACGGCATACAAGTCTCCTAATGGTATGTCACTGTACAAGTTGGTATTTGGCAAGGCATGTCATCTTCCGGTAAAGGTACAACACAAGGCACTTTGGGTATTGAAGAAACACAACATTGATTGGAAGAATGCATCGAGGTTAAGGGTGGATCAACTCAAT
Source organism: Anisodus tanguticus (assembly GCA_034509755.1). Taxonomy (NCBI): domain Eukaryota; kingdom Viridiplantae; phylum Streptophyta; class Magnoliopsida; order Solanales; family Solanaceae; genus Anisodus; species Anisodus tanguticus. The sequence goes on along the minus strand of CM067544.1, from coordinate 30,305,647 downwards.
GAGATGGATGAGTTCTAACTCCAAGATTTTGAAAGTTCCATTCTTTACAAAGATAGGATGAAGTTCCTCCATGACAAGAGAATTTTGAAACGGGAATTTTCACCCGAGGACTTGGTCTTGCTCTACAATTCTAGATTCAAGTTGTTTCCCGAGAAGTTGAAGTCAAGATGGTCCGGCTCTTTCAAAGTGATGAAGGTCTACCCTTATGGTGCTATTGAATTGGAGAGAAAAGTCGGTCACCTTTTCAAGGTGAATGGCCAAAGAGTCAAGCATTATTTGAGAGTGTTGATGATCATAAGGTGAACACAATCATCGCCCTCTACGAACCTTGAACAAAGTGTGGTAACATTCGTCGAGCCGTGACTTTAAATCAAGCGCTAATGGGAGGCAACCCAATATTATAGTTTGTTTTCTTTATTTTCTGGTTCACTTGTGTGTTTTAATAGTTTGTTAGGTGTGTAAGATCTGAAAACACAAGCAAAATAGGGAGGAAAATTGGAAAGATGTGCAAAACAAATCGAATGAAGAAGAGAGATCATTGTGCGGCCTCTTCTGCGGACCGCAGTCGTGGTCTGCGAACCGTACAATGGGCCACAAAACTCCATAGAAAGTTGGAAAATGAGACTCAAAAAAAGGAGGAACTGCGACTCACATTCCTGAACTGCGGACCGCACTTTGGTCCGCAGAATTACACAGTGTACCTGAAGTTTTTTAGCGAAATTATGGAGAAATAGACCCTTTTGTAGACCGCAGTCCAGTTCTGCGATTGCAAAAAAGGTTCCACATTAGCTTTACATAAACCAAGGTAAGTGGGCCACAATTTCATTGTACGGACCGTAGACTGGTATTGCAACCCGACTTTTATCGCAAATCAACACTGGTATATAAAGGGCTGAAAAGCCCTAATTTTCTCATTCTCTCTTTCACACTCAAGTTTGAACTCAAACATTTCCTCTTCTCCCTCACATGTACTCTCCCTTCCATGCATGTCTCTTTCGCACAAAATCTACCTCACCCAATCATGTCATACTCCTCGTTTCTCAGTCGACCATACAGTATGTTCACTTTTCCTTTTTCCTTTTTCCTTTTTCCTTTTTCTTGCAAGAATAGGTAATAAATGGGGTATTGCTCATAAAATCGACTTGTGGGGGTTGGATAATGATTGTATGATGCCCATGTACCTCTATTTCATCCACCCTGCCCCAATACGATGTGTGACATCGTCGTCAATCTCTCCATTCTATTGGATAATAGACCCAAGGTACTTGAAGCTTGCTTTCTTTGTAATGACCTAAGTACCAAGCCTCACCTCCACACCTATCTTGAGGTCGCTCCCATTACTGAACCTACAGTCCAAGTATTTTGTCTTGGTCCTACTCAGCCTGAACCCTTTAGACTCTAGAGTCTGTCTCTAAACCTCCAGCTTAGCGTTCACTCCACTGCGAGTCTCATCAACCAGGACTATGTCGTATGTGAATAACATTCACCATGGCACCTCCCCTTGGATTTGTCACGTCAGTCCATCCATCACCAACGGAAATAAGAATGGGCTAAGAGTTGATCCCTTGTGCAGCCCCATCATCACTGGAAAGTGCTCCGAGTCTTCTCCTACTGTCTGTACCCTGGTCTTGGCTCCATTATACATATTCTTAATCGCCCTAGTGTACACCATATGTACACCTCTAACCTCCAAATATCTCCATAGAATCTCCCTTAGGACTTTGTCGTATGCCTTCTCGAGGTCGACAAAAACCATATGTAAGTCTCTCTTTCTCTCCCTATACCGCTCCACTAACCTCCTAATAAGATGAATGGCTTCTATAGTCGAACGCCCCGGCATGAATCCAAACTGGTTCTCAGAAATAGATACGTCTCTTCTCACCCTCATCTCCACGACCCTCTCCTAAACTTTCATAGTATGGCTTAACAACTTGATACCCCTATAGTTGTTGCAACTCTGGATATAACATTTGTTCCTGTACAAAGAAATCATTATACTCCACCTCCATTGTTCGGGCATTCTGGCCGTCTTAAAAATAACGTTAAACAATCCATTCAGCCACTCCAAACATGCCCTGCATGTGCTCTTTCAAAATCCACTAGGATCTCATCAGGCCCGGTCACTCATCCCATACGTATCCTGTGAATAGCACCCTTAACCTCCTCAACCTTAATTATCGTACAATACCAAAAATCTTGATACCTACCAGATTTCTCTAGATCTCCCAGAACAATGTCTCTATCTCCTTTTTCGTTCAAGAGTTTATGGAAGTAAGATTGACACCTCTGCCTAATATGTGCGTCCTCCACCAGGACTTTGTCATCCTCATCCTTGATTCACCTCACGTGATCCAAGTCACGAGCCCTCATTTCCCTCGCCTTGGCTAGTCTGTACAACTTCTTATCCCTGCCTTTTACATCCAATTCCACATACAGGCGTTCAAAAGCTGCCATTTTTACCACCGTAACCGTTAGCTTTACCTCATTCCTCGCCATCTTATACACTTTCTTATTCGTCCACTTCTCCATCTCATCCTTTCTTTCTACCAATTTCGCATACACCTCTTTCTTCGCATACACCTTCTCTTAAACTTTACTATTCCACCACCAGTCCCCTCGATGCCCACCACGGCTACCCCGCGAGACCTCTAGCACTTCTCTATCTACCTACCGAATGCAATTGGACGTCCTGTCCCACATACCGGTCGTATCCCCATTACTTCCGTAAGCCCCATTGGCCATCAACCTCTCCCCCATCTCCTTTGCACAAGCCACAGTCAAACTCCTCTATTTGATCTTAACCTATCATCCAGAACCCTTCTCTTCTTATCCATCTTGATCTCCGAATCCATCACCAAAGCTTATGTCGAATTTTAAGATACTCTCTTGAAATAACCTTGCAGTCTTTACAAAGACCGTTACCAACCTTCCTAAGGATCAAAAAGTCTATCTGATTCTTAACCACCTAACTATGGAAGGTCACCAAGTTCTCCTCTTTCTTTAGGAACCTCGAGTTGGCTATCACCATCCCAAAAGCTCTAGCGAACTACAAAAGTGTGACACATCCCTTGTTCTTGTCTCCGAGGCCAAAGACTCCATGCACCTCGTCATAACCCCCCAACAGTGACCCGATATGTCCATTGATATCCTCTCCTATAAATAACTTCTCAGTGGATGGTATACTTCCCACCACTTTATCCAAATCCTCCCAAAAATGCCTCTTCTCCTCCTCTTCCAAGCCCGTCTGCGACACGTACGCACTAATAATGTTTAGAGTGAACCCTCAAACTACCAACTTAATCATCATCATTTTGTCATTGACCCTCCTAACCTCTACCCCTTGATCCCTAACCTCGTTGTCTACCAAAATGCCTACCCCATTCCTATACATCGACCTACCTGAGAACCATAACTTATACCCATCTACATCCATAGCCTTAGGTCCTACCCATTTGGTCTCCTGGACACAAGCTATATTAATCCTTCTCTTCTTAAGAATCTTAACTAGCTCTATGGACTTCCCCGTTAAAGTCTCAATGTTCCAAGACCCTATTCTCAGCCTAGCATCTCCCTTACCCCACTTACTCCCCCTAACCATCACCCCCGTCCCCGACTGAGAACATGACTCTAGTCTACCATCATTCACCAAAGCCACTAGAGCAAAAAAATACTAGTCCAACATTAACGCTAACACATACATGAACTAATACTAAAGAACAAGTTAGCAAGAATCTAGAGGTAAGACATGCTACTACAGACCAGAATGATAACAATACCAGAATCAACTCAAGCAAAAAAAAAGTTCTTGGCATCTGTTGAACAACATGCTTCTAATAAGGTATGGACAGGTATGCTTATGGTACTTTAAACTACTAAGAAATATAATGGGACTGGTGGTGTGCATGAGCACAATATAGAAATGGCTAATATGCTGAATAACTTAAATCACTGGATATGATAATTTCAGAAACGTTTTTGGTGCAATTTGTCCTCACTTCACTTTCTTTTCAATTCAGTCCATTCAAAATTATCTATAACACAAATAAGGACAAATTGACTGTGAATGGACTTTTCACAATGTGTATTCAGGAGGAGGAACGATTAAAGAGAGAAGGATTGCAATAAATTCACTTGGTATTACAAGGTCATAAGGGAAAAGAAATTACCAAATCATGAAAATAATGTTGTTGCACATGATGGTGTGGGTAAAGAAAATCGAAAGTGCTTCTTTTGTAAATATAAAGGACACTTATCTGAGGCGCAAGAACATTTATGGTATAAAATGTGATGGTAAATGAGTTGGAGATTTAAATTTGTATGGTTAATGAAGTAACTAAGTAATAAGCGTTACGACTTTGAGGACTGCACTTGAGGAGGTTTGACATATCAAGGATGCTTTACTTGAGGTGTGATTAATGTGTGAATACTTTAATGTCATCAAGATTCATTATAGACAATATTATGACAAGGGTGTATTAATGTCAAGCCAATGATTTTATTAATGTTCCTTCTAATACCTAATGGTTAGATTTTGGTGTCATGATACATGTTTCAAATTTTTTGCAGGAATTCTTTACAACCAAGAAATTAAATGAGAGGGAAAAGTCCATTGTCATGAAAGGTTTTGGGCCTGTAGCTTTCCCCGTTCCTCCTTCGTCGGGCGGTGCTTGTGTGGAGGGTGCGCTGAAATAAAGTCCAAACTGCAGTTAAAGCTACTGGGACCTATAAACTTACTAAGTAGTGGTTATTTACTATAGTTGAATTACACTTATTATGTTCTATCTATATCTAAAAATTTGATTTCTATTTTGCCTTGATGTTAAAGAATATCATGTTAGTTTGGAAACAAAGCTTTCAAGTTATTTAAAAATAATTTGTTGATTGGGAGTGATTCTATGTGTGATCATTTATATAAAATAAGTATTGATCCCTCCTTTTATTTTCGTCAATCATCTTCGACCTTACATGTCGCAACAAATATTGGCACCAAAAGAACTCGTCAAAATGAAACTTCATCTACATTGTGGCATAAAAGATTAGGACACATCTCTAAAGCAAGACTAGTCAAAGATGGAGTCCTACAAAATTTTGATTTTTCAAATTTTGATACTTGTATTGATTGCGTCAAAGAAAACCAAACTAAAAGTACCAAGAAAGGTGCCACATATAGATATATGTGGACCATTGTTTCCTTGTAGGTGGTGAAAAATATGTTATCACCTTTATCGATGGCTTCTCATGTTATGGATACCTTTATCTTAATAAGGGGAAATCTGTTTCTTCAGAAGTCTTTAAGATTTTTAAAGCAGAGATTGAAAATCAATTAGATAAAAAGATAAAGGTTGTGAGATTCGATAGATGAGGTGAGTATTACGAAAAATATAATGAAACAGATCGTAATTTAGGATTATTTGCTATATTTCTTCAAGAAAATGGCATTGAAACACAATATATTATTCCTAAAACACCTCAACAAAATGGTGTTACTCAAAGACACAATCATACTTTATTAGATATGACAATGTGTATGATTGGCGACACTTCTTTACCCTTTTTTATGGTGAGAATCCATTAAGATGACAATGTATACAATAAGCCGAGTTCCTATGAAGACAATCTCAAAAACTCCTTTTAATTTTTGGGTGGGTAAGAAATCAAGTTTGAAACAACCTTAAGGATATTAGGAGAAAGAAAAAGAGCAGTTAGTGTGTAAATTAAAGAAAATCATATATAGACTTAAACAAGCTTCTCGTAAGTGGTATCTTAAGTTTCAGATACTGTGACGTTCTTCGGATTTAAGGAAAATGAATTTGATGAATGTATATATCTAAAGGTCAATGAGAGATAATATATATTTCTAATTTTATATGTGGATAACATACTACGTGCATGTAAGGGTCATACTCAATTAAATGCAACCAAGAATTTTCTTTAGAAAAATATTATGCGCTTGGCATTATAATTTATCGATATAGATCTAAGAGATTACTTGATTTATCTCAAAATGCTTATATAAATATAGTTCTTGAAAATTTTTCTATGCAAAATTATTCTCCAAGCTCACACCCATTGTGAAAGGAGAAAAACTAAATTTGAGACAAAGTCCCAAGAATAAAATTGAGCGTAAGCAAATAAAAAATATTTCATATGCATGTGCAGTAGGATGCTTAATGTATGCCCAAACTTGCACTCGTCCTGATCTTGCACTCGTCCTGATCTTAGCTTTGTGGTTGGATTGCTTGAATGATATCAAAGTAATTCAGGTATAGATCACTAGAAAATGACAAGAAGGTGATGCGACATTTTCAAGGTTAAAAGATTATATCCTCACCTTTCGTCATAGTGATTCTACTCATGAGGTATTGGGTGGTTGTGATTTATATTTTATGGGTTGTGTTGATACTTAAAAGTTTACGTCTGGATGTATTTTTTATTGGCTGGTGGGGCTATCTGATAGAGGAGTATCAAGAAAACACTTACAACTTTTTCAACTGTGGAGGCTAAATTGTGGCTTGTTATGTAGCTACATCACAAGCCCTTTGTCTAAAAAAATTTATTAAACAACAATATACCTAGTGAAATTCCACAACGTGGGGTCTGGGGAGGGTAGAGTGTATGCGGACCTTACCTCTACCTTGGTAGGTAGAGCGGCTATTTCCGAGAGATCATCGGCTCAAGACCAAATATAAGCACAAGCAAAGCACAAGAAAAAGCAAAGCAAGGGAAAATCAAGAGGAACGGTCAGACCCGGTAAAAAAAGTCATGATAGCGTATTCTAAAAAGGTAAGCAGTAACTAGTGCAGGTAAATAAGCTAACTAAAGTACACTAAAGGGAACATAGCAGCAGAAATCAAACTACATGGGACTATAAAGCAATATTGTGACTATTAGTATGATAGATAAGTGGGCCTATAATAACAACACTACAACTACCAGTTTGCACGCGTAAGTACGACTACGCTCGACTGCCTACTACCCTTCTACCCTAATTCGTGTCATCCACAACCCCATATCTAAGGTCATGTACTCAGTAAGTTCCACATATACCATATCCCATCTAATCACCTCTTCTCAATACTTCTTCGGCCTACCTATACCCCTATTGAACTCGTCCATAGCCAATCTCTCATACCTCCGCACTGGGGCATCTATGTCTCTCTTCTGCACATGCCCAAACCTGATGTAAGAAAGACCATGGACTTGAACTCTCAACTTGAGTTGATAAGTGAGTTGTCGAAGATGCCAACAATGAACCATCAATCCACGGCTAGTTGCCTAAAATGGCATGGTTTATGGAGTGGAGTTGAGAACATCACGTGAAGGTTTAAGAAGACAGTTTATTTCGGATTTGTATGTACGTCTTGGCCAAAGACTATGTTTGTTTTTCTTATAGCTTAGCTTTTAGTTCTTATTAAGACATAGTTAATGTATTGTGTAATAAGACAAGGTGACTAGGATAAGGATATAAGTAAATGGGATGACTAGGCCGTGTGTCTAGGCCATGTGAAGAGGGTTAAGCCGATGTGGCAAATGGACAAGAATGATCTAGAAGATGAGGCTTCCAAGAAGACAATTCATGAAGCAACTTATTCATGTATTTGGCTACATGGAGGACACCAAGAAGATGAAGGGTTGGTCAAAATATTCTCCCATTCCCATTCGGCCAAGGCACATATGCAGGGAATGGAACCTTCCAAATATATTCCAAAAAGATGAGATTTTTGAGGAGCCAAGTTCATGTATTCTTCTACATGGGAACTACAAAGGGGTGTGATAGAGATTGGGTTCATACTTATCCCCAAGTAAAACCGAAACCTTTCCCATTGATGGAGTTGAGACCGAGAACTTCCTTGTTCCCCAAGCAAGCCGAGACCTTTCCCACTTATCCATACTTGGCCGAGAGGTTCAAGTAGTTTTTGTCTCTTAATTTGTCTTCTAGAAAGGTCCATGTATTACTATAAATAGGACCCTTAGGATGTTGTAAAAAGGTTGTAGATGATATATATAAAACTTGAGTTTTACTCAAAAGCTAAGGTATTCAACTTGTGTGTTGTATACATTAGTTGGTCCTTGTGTGGGCAGCGGTTCTTATGTGAACCAACCCCTTAGTGTAAGTTGAAGCTTGGACTTGTGTGACCTAGTTAAACCCAAGCTAAGGTCCCTTTGGTGTAAGTTTTGTTAGGACTTGTGTAACCTAGCTAAGCCCAAGCTTAAGGAACCCCCTTGGTGCAAGTGGATGTTAGAACTTGTGTGATCTAACCAAACCAAAGCCTAGGGTCTATCATAAGGTTACCGGCCACCCTCACTTGGTTAGTACTCGATCTTGTACTTAGAAACCTCAGTCTAGTCCTTGTCCAATTGGCCAACTTCAACTTGGTGTCGACTCGAGCATTAAAACCCTCGTGTCATTATTCTTGCTTGTATCAACCGTCCTTAACTTGGATTGTACTCGAGATTGCACATCGCAACTCGTGTTCATTCCTTGTCCGAAACACCATCTTACTTCCACCACTATATCCCCAAAATACTTTCCAAACATCCACTATAAAGGCCACCAACCGAAACCCCACAAATACAACCGTCCAAACCCGACAACACCAAACTGTTCGAAAAAATACGTCATACCGAGAACCTCACTGTTTCAGATCTGTCTTGTCGCCTTGCCACCGCCCAACCACTAAACTCCGACCACCGACGTGACCCTCATCGTACCCGGAGTACCCTCATAAAATGCCTAAACCCAACTCTCCCTAAAACTACCCGAAATAGCCCTCACAACACCACATTGTCCGGTCGAAATACCCCACCGAGAACCCCACTTTGTGTCCTAATTTCGGGTCGACCCATTTACAATCAAGCCCCGACCCACTTACACCTCTCCTTATATACATTAAAATCATATTATCCTTCATCGAGGCTACTCTCACTCAGTCTCGGATATCATCATTTCTAATTTTATCCCTCTTTGTATGCCCACACATCTATGTCAGCATCCTTAACTCTGCAACTTTCATCTTCTGGATGTGCGAAGTCTTGACTGGACAACACTCCACCCCATACAACATAGTCAGTCTAACCACCACTTTATAGAACTTGCCTTTAAGTTTTGGTGGCATATTTTTGTCACATATACTCCAGATGCGAGCCTCCATTTCATCCACCCTGCCCCAATACGATGTGTGACATCGTCATCAATCTTTCCATCAACATGAATAATAGACTCGAGGTACTTGAAGCTTCCTTTTTTGGCATAACATGAGTACCAAGCCTCACCTCCACACATGTCTTAAGGTCTCTCCTATTACTGAACTTGCACTCCAAGTATTCAGTCTTAGTCCTACTCAGCCAGAACCCTTTAGACTCCACAGTCTATCTCCAGACCACCAGCTTAGCATTCACTCCACTGCGAGTCTCATAAATCAGGACTATGTCATCTATGAATAGCATACACCATGGAACCTCCCCCTTAGATTTGTCGCGTTAGTCTATCCATCACCAAGGCAAATAAGAATGGGCTAAGAGTTGATCCCTAGTGCAACCCCATCGTCACTGGAAATTGCTTAGAGTCTCTTCCTACTATCCGTACCCTGATCTTGGCTCTATCGTACATATCTTTGATCGCCCTAGTATATGCCATAGGTAAACCTCTTACCTCTAAATATCTCTATAGAACCTCCTTAGGGAGTTTATCGTATACATTATCGAGGTCGATGAAAACCATATGTAAGTCTCTCTTCCTCTCCCTATATTTCTCCAACAACCTCCTAATAAGATGAATCGCTTCTGTAGTCAAACGCCCCGGCATGAGTCTAAACTGGTTCTCGAAAATAGACACGTCTCTTCTCACCCTCATCTCCACGACCCTTTCCCAAATTTTCATAGTGTGGCTTAGCATCTTGATACCCCTATAGTTGTTGCAATTTTAGATATCACCTTGTTCTTGTACAAAAGAATTATTGTACTCTACCTCCATTTTTCAGGCATTCTCACCATCCTAAAAATGACGTTAAACAACCCAGTTAGCCACTCCAAACCTGCCCTACCTGCACTCTTCTAAAATTCAACCGGATCTTATCAGGCCTGATTGCTCGTCCCATGCGCATCCTGCGAACAACACCCTTAACCTCCTCCACCTTAATGCTTCTACAATACCCAAAATCTTGGTACCTACCAGACTACTCCAAATCTCCCAGCACAATGTCTCTATCTCTTTTTTCGTTTAAGAGTTTATGGAAGTAAGATTGCCACATCTACCTAATATGTGTGTCCTCTACCAGTACCGTGCCATCATCGCCCTTGATGCACCTCACGTGATCCAAGTCATGGGCCCTCCTCTCTCACCTTGGCTAGTCTATACAACTTCTTATCCCTGCCTTTTTCCTTTAATTCCACATAGAGGCGTTCAAAAGCTATTGTTTTCACCGCCATAATTGCAAGCTTTTCCTCCTTTCTCGCCATCTTATACAATTCTCTATTCATCCACTTCTCCACATCATCCTTTCTTTCTACCAATTTTGTATACGTCGCTTTCTTCACTTCCATCTTCTCTTGAATTTTACCATTCCACCACCATCCCTCTTGGTGCCCACTACGACTACCCTGCTAGACCCTAAGCACTTCTCTAGCTACCTCTCTAATGCCACTAGCCATCATGTCCCATATACAGGTCGCATCCCCACTACTCCCCCAAGCCCATTGGCCATCAACCTCTCCCACATCACCTTTGCACTAGCCATGGTCAAACTCTCCCATTTGATTCTTAACCTGTCATTCGCACCCCTTCTCTTCTTCTCCATCTTGATCTCTAAATCCATCATCAAAAGCTTTATCGGGTTGTAAGATACTCCCTCAAAATAACCTTGCAGTATTTACACAGACCTTTATCAACCTTCCTAAGAAGAAAAACGTCTATCTGAGTCTTAGCCACCGAACTACGGAATGTCATCAAGTGCTCCTCCTTCTTCATAAACCTCGAGTTGGCTTTCAGCATCCCAAAGGCTCTAGCGAACTCCAAAAGTGAGACGTCTCCTCCATTCTTGTCCCCGAGGCCAAAGCCCACATGCATGTCATCATAACCCCTCGAAAGTGACCCGATATGTCTATTGAAATCCTCTCCTACAAATAACTTCTCAGTGGGTAGTATACCTCCCACCACCTCATCCAAATCCTCCCAAAAGTGCATCTTCTCCTCCTCGTCCAAGCCCACCTGGGGTGCATAAGCACTAACAATGTTCATAGTGGACCCTTCAACTACCAACTTAATCGCCAGCATTCTGTTATTGACCCTCCAACCTCTACCACCTGATCTCTTAACTCGTTGTCTACCAAAATTCCTACCCAATTCCTATAACTCAACCTATCCGAGAACCATAACTTATACCCGCCCATATCCTTAACCTTTGGTCCTATCCATTTGGTCTCCTGGACACAGGCTATATTAATCTTCCTTTTCTAAAGAATCTTAACTAGCTCTATGGACTTTTCCGATAAAGTCTCAATATTTTATGACCTTATTCTCAGCCTAGCATCTCCCTTACCCCACTAAACCCCCCTAATCCTCACCCATATCCCCGACTGAGAATATGACCCTAGTCTACCATCATTTACCAATGCCACATAAATAAATAAAAACAATCAACAATTTACACTAGAAGAAGTAGAAATGAATACCATAGCACAATTCGGCAAGAATGTAGTTACCAAGTCTGACTACTACGACAAGAATGATAGAACTATATAATAGAATATAGAATTCAAGATTCAGCACACGAACCAGCTACAAGGATGCCAGATAAAGAATCAGTAAGGGCGATTGGAGGTACCAACTCCAGTTGGGTAGAACATGTCCACTGTTGCAGAACTTTGCCGCCGAAGACTATTGTTCATCGCCGGAAGTTGCCGGAAAATTCGAGTACATGCTCAAACCTAACTAGAAACCTATCGTAGAGTGATTTCCGGTTGCAGAATAAAGAAGAAAATAATACGAAAAGATGAGAAAATGAGGAGAAGAGAGAAGGTAATGGAAAAGATCTGACTAGAAAATCTACTAGCAGGAAAGTTCTGGTCAGAAAATCTACTAGCCAGAAAGATCTGGACAGAAATCTCTGGCGAGTTGATACCTAGTCGGAGCAGTACCGTCCTTCGGTGTTTAAAGAGCAGAAAAAAAATAAAAATAAATAAAAATAAATGATACATGGTCGTTGGTCGCTGGTCACCAGTGGAGGCTGGTCGCCGGTAGAGGCTGGTCGCCAATGGGTGCACCGTCTATTTTCTTCAGTAGCAATCAGTGTACCATCGTCGTTTGTAGCCTCCGATAGTTGGTGGTCACTGTGTTAAGACTTCGGGCCACAGATAGAGAGGAATGGGGGCGAAGGGAGAAAATAAGAAGGGGAAGGGAGAGAAGAATAAGGGGAAGTGAGGAGAGAAAGAATGGGAGAGAAGAAACCTGGTGGCGCTGGCGGTGCGTGATCATCGGCAATGATAGATAGTTGTTACCGGCAGTGGCAGATTGTAGTTGTTACCGACAGTGGCCTTGTAGGTATAGAGACAAAGAGGAGAGGAGAGAGAAAGTCCAATCAATATATTTTGTGACAATTCTGCAACATTTTCTTTTCTAAGAACAACAAGTGCTCAAGCAAGTCAAAGCAAATTGAATTGAAGTCTCTTGTTGTTCCTGAAAGAGTTAGAGATAAGACGGTGTCCATTGAACACATTAAGACTGAGCAGGTATTGAAAGATCCCATGACTAAAATATTAGCGCCTTTTGTATTTTCTTTAATATTTCAAAGTACACATTATATGGAATAAAAGATTAAGAGAATTTACTATTGTGTTTTGACATTAAAGTTGGACACTGATTATGAACATCAAAGAGTTGTTCAATTGATAATAAAAAAATTAAGGATTCAATTGAGCATGATTGACAAAGTGGAACATATCCTTTCTCATTATGATTTTTTAAATAAATAATCATATTGTGATGCATAGAAGAAATTATATCTATAGATATAAACCGCTATGACCAGTATTGGTGATGAATTTAGAAAAATATATATTGATCATTAAAGTGAAAGTTATGTCCATTATATATACTTCTATGGAATTCATGATAGTTGTCATGTGAACATTTGACCAAGAGGGAGAATGTAAAAATTTGTGACCTTTGTAACCACATTAAAGTGTCATACCCATAATCTCTATATTAGTTACTTCACTTTCTATCATGATATTCATATAAATTATCCATTAACTATCTTTATTGTATATCCATTTTGTGAGAAATTACACTATAACTTGTAACTCTTGTAACCTATGTAACTCCTAAGGCATAAAGGTACATTAACCAACGTGATAGTGGGTTATGGATTCTTAATGGAGGAAGACAAAGGGACAAATATCTTATTGATGAGATAAGATATTTGACACTATAAATAGGAGGGATCTTGATCCCTATCTCTACTCATGTAGGCATACACACTAAAAGTTCTAGCTTGTAAGTCTTCATCATCTTACAAGTATAAGTGTTAGAATAAGGAGAGAGAAGATTAAGGTGCTAGTGTTTATTACATACTCCATGGCCCAAAGTAATCCTTTTGTATCTTGAATTGTGTAGTAGCATCATTTGAGGTATTTCTTATAAAATCTAAGTTACAAGAATGTTCACTTTTTGTAAATTTCTTTCCACATGTGTATACTCAATATATTTTGTTCAAATTGAATTATAGCATAGCCAAGATCCTTTGTGTGATTTTTCTAACATCTGCTTCTACGGTTATTGTGACATTTACACATAAAAACTTATAAAAGTAGAAATAAAAATGTTAAATCATTTCATTTTTTTGTCCTTTTTCTCTTCACTTGTCAAATATTTCTTTTTTATCCATAAAAGTTGCTCTTTTTATTTGGTATATTTTAGTCAGCTTCAATTATAAAATCGGGGTAAATCTATTTCTTTTGCTACTATTAGAAATTTTCATTTTATGTTGATTACATACTATTTAGAGGCTTGTATTTATTAGATAACTTTGGACGTGCTCTTTCTTTTTGTAGTTTAGAGAACGATGTGCATGTACTTTTTCATTCTGAAGTCTCTCTTTCCGTCCTGGTATGCTAAGGGGCTTTTGTTTTTGGAATAGACAGCAATGTAGAAAAATGAACTCGTCTCAAATCAAAAGAAGAAGACTCTGCACCTTCAACTAATTCACATATATCAAAATAATATTGTAGATTGATCTATAAATCCATATCAAATGCAGTCTCTATCTTTATTGTCAATCCACTTTTCTGCCTCATAAAAGAATAAAAACTAGAGTAGTTTGTCTATTTGTGAATTAAGAATCACGAACATAACAATTTTAAGGAAACATGATCTGGAATTTCAGCCAAGAGTTCTGTTTGAGACGAAACACTCGCTCTTATCGAAATTCCTTTTGTTCACAACATGACATAATTTAACTTCTAATACCTGATTTAGTTCAATTTGCTCCGAAAGAATTTGTAGAAGTGGTGAAACGAGCTTTCCAACTAAAAGTTGCTATGTGAATCCCCAAGGTAGACTTGATTAGTGAATGCAATACTTAGTACAGCCCTTGCGAGAATTGAGCCCAAGTTAGAGAGATGTTCTATGTGTCTGATTTTTTCCTTCAGCTTTCCTCGTAACTTTTTGGCCCTTTGTTTTTGTAGGCTTGGAAACTCAGTGTCCTCGTAGATTTGGAAACCTCGCTATTCTTATAGGTTCATAAAACACTTGAGAGTTTATAAAAGAGATTGTAATTGGGATCTTTCTAGTACTCTTTGTTGGGATCGAAATAATCAACGCGTCATGCGAAAGCTAATAATTGCAAATCTTGGGGCAGTTCGGTGGACTAAGCTCCCGCTATGCGCGGGGTCCAGGGAAGGACTAGACTACAAGGGTCTAATGTACGCAATTTTACCTCAATTTTTGCAAGAGGTTGTTTCCACGGCTTGAACCCATGACTTCATGGTCACTTGGCACAAATTTTACTAGTTACTCCAAGGCTCCCCTTTAATAATTGCAAACTTTGAACGATGATAAATCAGACAACAAAGAAAATATACTAAAAAGGAACATAATATTCTAATATTATTTGATCAATTGATCTACATATGAAAAAATTATATAAAAGCATAAAACTATTGAGAGAAAAATCTCCCCCAAATGAGATTTCTTTGAAGACTACATTGTGGATATTTTTCTGTGTTTTAGTTGTGGGAAGGAAGTCTTCAATTTATAGGTATCCTTAACTTCTCCTCCAAGACAAGGAATAACCAAATATAAAAAAAAAATTATATTTTTCTTTCATGAAAGTTAAAGAAATTATGATAATTCTGACTTTCCTTCAAAAAAAAAAAAGTAAAACTCAAATATGATAAAAAAAAACCATGACAAAAACCCTAACCCTCTTCTCATTTATTGTGAAAAACTTTATCCGCTTCTGCCTCTAAAACATAGGCTTGAGCGAAACTTATTAAATTTTTGTGTTATTTCTTCTTCTCTATTTGCTTTGTATCTTATTGTGTGCCAGTTGATCAGTAATCTTGGGCAACGGTATTTGTGCTATGTTAGCTTTTTCTTTAATTCATTATATAAGATTTTTTATTACAAGTGTTATGAATAAGATTTAATTTGACGTTCTCAAAAGCTTAAAGTCCTTTTCTTTTTTTCTCCTCATTGAGCTGTGTGATTGTGACTGCAATTTGATATCTTACTGTCTATCTATAATTTACTTTGTCCTGTGGTCTATCGCCAAAAATAACAGTGTTTCTCTTAAGGGAAAATCTCAACTAGGCTTTTCCCCAACCAGCAGTCATTCAAATGTTATCTTTGGACAAAAAAAAAAAAAAAAGCACAAGGTGAAATACCACAAAGAGAGTGTTTCCAATAAAATGTGACTTTTGTAATTGGTACCTTCCTTGAATACACAATTTTCTATTTTAAAAAAGATTCTATAAAAGAATAAAGAGCATATCTTTTCTTGCTTCCAATTCCAAATGCAATGGGATGGGACGCCATCTCTTGAATACAAATATGAATGAACAAATAAATTGAGGATTTGAGTTAGCTTGTTCCTCCCATTAATTTCTTGTCAGTAATACTTGAACTGCTTAATTTGTTTCCAATGTTGCTTAGTTAGTCGCAGAAATAGGTGTCCGAGGACTAGGTAGTCCCATATGTGCAATCCTAGGAGATAACCTAATGTTTGGACTTGGCCTTGGTGAGGGGATTGGACCAGAGAAATTGAAGCCTCCATTGGCCACCCGAGGCGACAAATTAACTTGTTCAAGTGCTCGGAATTGTAATTCTGTAGGGTAATCCCTAACACAGCCAATACGAGGTCCAGTTCCACTTGTCCATTTGCTTGACAAATGTCTAGCGAAGCTAAACGCTGGTACTTTCTTATCGATGATGATGTCCTCTGGTCTCTTGTCTTGGTGACGACTAGTTTGGATGGATTTCTTAGTTGAATCAACCACATTAGCAATGGAAAGATCTGCAGATGGTTGGAGGTTTGATCCCTCGTTGCTAGCGTTAAATGAAAAATGGTCATCATCAATTGCACATCTCTGCAGAAGAAATTAAATTATAGTTAGGAATGTATGTTGGACAGAACACCATGGTACGTCTTTAGGGCGGAAACTATTGAACATTTACCTTAACATTTGTAAGGTCAACATTGTGTTTTTCAAGAAAGCTAATGAACTCTCTGAAGTTCTCTTCAGTTGGGTGATAATGACCACTGTATGGCCAAATTGCCTGTAGAAGACATATACATGGACAAGATAAGTATGTATATTTATTTGCAACAAATTTGATTCGAAGTTTGTATATATGGTATGGATATTGTTGGATAGTTACCTCCAGAATTCCAGCATGAGCAACTAGTCTTCCAGCTGCTGTGATGGCACCACCTGATAGAAAACTAGAATGTTGAAATGTGCCCTTTTGCTTTTGTCCTACATATAATGTTCTTGTTGTGCTAAGGACAAAAATCGACTTTGAACCCTCCACTGACTGAACGAAAACTCCACTTTGTTTATATACAAGCTTCCCGTTCTCAATAACTACTTCATATGATTCGCGCTCCTGCTGCAATTGTAAAACAGAAGCAATAAGTTCAAAAGAACTTTAAACACATCATAGATTCGTTAACTAAAGATCCACGGACAAAGTATATCTTACTGGTCCAAGATATTTGATACATTGATGGTGCAATTTTGTCCTTGGACATTTCTCAAGATTTATTTCTTTCCCATCTCCAACGTCCAACCTTCATAGTAGAAAAGGTTATTAACATTATTAGCTGTCAACTCTGAGAAACCTTCTTATGGAACACAAATGTAACTTCCCTAAACATTCATAGTAATACATTCATGAAGTACTCACCAGTAGAAGAAAGGTTGAGAGCTTTCACTTTCAAACCACAAATCATAGTAGAAATGCAAGTTGTGCCCATATCGATGTCGTGGATCAATCTACACAGAAATCAGAAAGGAAAAAAAAAAATGTCAATTGCTAGATCATACAAAACCTTCTATGAAATATTGCAAGAATTATTTTGCAAAACTCACAGCTTCTAGCCAATGCTGCAGAGCCAATTTTTGAGCCTTCTCATCTTTGGACAATCCTTTCCCAACCTTGGCAGCTCTTGTACGTGCTCTAGCCCATCGAGAAACAGCTGTTTCCGGCTTTTCAACGTTGAAAAATGAAACAGAACTTCTCTTCAGAGCAGAAAAATCTAATGCCTTCCACCTACAAACATCACACAAATGCTTCAATAAAACATATAACTTGCGATTGAAATTAAAAACACCAGAATTATTAACACGAACCATAATTCTTCGACGACAACAGCACAATCTGCGAGATTTCTTCTAGTCCTGTAACTCTTGTATACTTTTTGAAGCTTTACAGCTGCAGCATCGAGCTCGCTAACAGGTCGTGGTGAAAACATAATCGCAGGATCAGGAAGCGAGACAGCTGATAATTTTTCCTTAATTCCATTCAATTCTGAATCTTGAACCAGATTCTTGAATGACAATGTTGTCTCTAGCATAAGTTTCAGGGGCTCACAATTTCTTACATTTATTGAATTTTTCTTATCAGCCCCATTTGATTGGATTATAGTTTCTGACTTTATTCCTTTAAAACTGTTTTCTCTCATCACTGTCATCTTTCAATTTTTACCGAATAAGATAAACAGAAGAACAAAGGAAAATACTGGCTAACACGCGTAAAATTACAAACCTGAAAGTATATTACAAGAACCAAAACTTTACAAAGTTCTTTTCTAATTATCTTGAAAAATCTTGAAGTTTATCACAAAGATATGTCTTGACTAATGCAATTTTCGTATTATATATAGATAAGCTTCAAGCGTGGGGTTGGGGAAAAGACAAATTAAAATAGCGGAGACTAAAAGATTAGCAAGTGGACGAGGGAACTGTACCGTAAACTGGTCTTTGAATTACCGTACACTCTGAGAGAGTGACCAGATTTCAATTTTATGGGGTTCTGCATTTTAGAATAATTGGGTTTTATTGGGATTTATACTGTATATCCAAACCCACAAATATATAGTTTCTGTACATATTTTATACATAAAATAGAGTATGCTTTTTGTAAATGTATAATCTTTTTTAATATTTAACGAATTTATTAACACAAATACACTACTTGAGCAAAAACTTTTGAATTCGGCCGAACTCGTATTTGGAGGTTTAGCTCCGACCCTGCGTGCAACTTAAATGAACAGTAGATTGGAAAAGAAATAAGAAAATAATTTGTTTTTATTTAACCATTCGATATTTAAAATTCCACCAGTTTGGACTAATTTAAATTTTCATGAGTAGATGTATTAAGGGGTAAAAGTAAAATGCCCTCGCTAAGAATTTTTACATTCTTTTATTTCAAATTCAAAGACTTTTGATTAAGAATGAAAGATCTCAATCAACCCATTACATACTTGACGGTAAAGAAAACAAATCATTATGCTTCATTAGAATTTCTTTAACTTTCAAACCCACGAGTTCTTTGACCAATTCAAAGTTGTGGAATTTCGAAACAAACCCCCTTATAGAAAACAAAAGTATTCTGTCCCCTTTTTCTAACCCAAATAATAAGACCATAATAACTTAGGAAATTTTGTGCGGTCAAATAAAGTAAGCTTTACGAACTAGGGGTTTCTTCCATGTAACCAGAGGGACTCTTGTTTCCCTATAAAGTTTTCAAAATTTGGACACTTTGAAGTTAAAATTTCTGAAGTCAACTAGTTCTTGAGTCTTGGGTCATGTAACGCGCCAATAAATAACTAACTGACGTGTTGCGATTGTTGCTCATTTTTCTAGCTCTGACTTATTTTCTTTGTAGTACTCCATTGTTTTTATTCAATTTATTTTCTTGTAGTAGTTGATTGAATAATGATTGTTTTGTTTAGTAGTTTAAAATGTGAGTAAAAAACTCTTTTTAGATTAAATAAATGTGAACTGATTTTTCAGATTCATATTAGTAAACCTTTTCATATATCAAAGTTTATGATATTCATGCTACGTGTTCTCACATAAAGTGACACACTCTCTATCATCTTATATTTTAGCACAACCCCTTGAATTCCGTAATTACGTGTATCATATAGGGAAATACAAAGACTGAATTGCAAAATTCCTTAACAGTTTCCTTTTTATTTGTTTTAGTAGATCGATGCACATGCATACAAGGAAAACAATTGTTACTGAGATTAATTTCTAACCTAAGTTCTCACAATGAAGGGGGAAGTGAGAACAAATAAAGTTACTTTTAGTAAACAGAATGACTAGAATTCAAAGTTTTCTATTGGTATTTTAGCTGCCACGTTTTATTAACTGCTAAATTAATTTCTTGCCGACGAATGAATTTCACTGTTACATTTATTACTTAACGACTAGGGGGGAAATCTGATGATAATTTCGAGGTGGTTATGAGAGAAATCAATATAATTTCACACATGCAAGCATGGCAACCAGTAAATCTTAAACTCCCCCATTTCGACATACATTTAAAAAAAATCGCTGGTAGATAAAAATTAATACTCCATTCATGTACCCCAAATTTATGGGTCACTTTTCTTATTAGGGGTCCATTGATCAACTTACAAATTAATATAAACTGGACATAGATGAATCTAATTTTTAAAAATTTAATTTTATATTTTTCAAAAGTAACATCAAAATGGCAAAGATCAATATTTACCCGTAAAACGGTACAATTGAATTTGTATACGTGATCAAGGACACGTGGATCTCAAGTACCACGTTAGATACGAATTATGCGTAAAATAAATAACAATAAGACATAGTAAATAATAATTAGCCTGAGCTCTGAGATAGATTTTGAGCCAAAGTGACGATAACTTGTTTGACAGAACAGAAATCGAGAGAATGATCGTAAGTGTATTATAATAGCCAAAATATGATGGGTTACAATGTAATGAAGTGTCCTATTTATACATGAGTTAAATGGGTATACAGCCCATGAAATATGCCCTCATAAATACAAGAGAATGAATGTTGTAATAATTGAACAATCAATCTCTCAATAAATGCTATTAAAAGGCTGATGGAAGTCGTGTAACCGACTTCTGTAATGGTCATCCGTTACAATGCAAACGACTCTTAGCCTTCTTTAATATCGGTATCGACCATGCTCGAGTCACACCCGACACCATGCATACAAAATCGGTAGTGTTGTAAACTCACATGAGTCTGACTCAACATTACTCTCCATGTGTCACATCTTAACTCGTATAGGTATCTTATACAAAATTTTCCCTATACAGATAGTCCCCGCACTTTCCGATCGCAACTCTTTGCGCAACCGGGAGATGGATTTGAACCACCGACCCTCTTATTGTGGCAGGAACTTTGAAAAGAAGCAACTTGCAAGTCACTTTAAGCGTCACGTCCATTCAATGCTTCTAAAATGAAGGCGTTGTCCAATCGTTTGAACGCCGTGAACCAATAATGATGATACGCATCTTTTCACCTCCCAAACGTTGTATTATTTTATCATAAATATGAGGCTATAAAAGACAACCATACCATCCACAATTTTCTTTCCATATTTGCAACCAGCTTTTGCAATAATGTCATTCTAACTCTTCTCCCTCTCGCTCATCGGAGAATAATAACAATCCTCCAGGCCGCCTCCATGAAAAAGAACTTGCTTCTCCCACAACCCAAAGAATAGATTTACACTCGATTGCTACTGAAATCCTTCCATCTGACTTCAAATTTTCAGGAGACCTTCGTGTTCAAACCAACTACGAACACATTGAGAATTTTGAGTCGAAGATAACAGCCAAAATTCTTCCTGTTGTTATTAAAGATTACGATTTCTCTTCTGACACAATCGTGAGAACGGTTAGTGCTATCGACCGTATACACCACCATATGGAAGGATTTTCAATGGCATACACATATCCATTAACTATTGGTTTTAAACTCCCCATCCCAAATGTTACACCTTGTAATTTTAAGACGATAATTAGAGGACGTAATTAAAGAGGTAAGATTCGAATCTTGGATATAGAGTATATTTATATATGCTAATCCGGAAATTAGTATACAAGAGGATGTGATTCCGGAAAGATGTTGGTCACAATAAGGGTGACGTTGGATACTTATAGCAATAATTGTATATTCCCGTTATGGAATAGTATTGTATTATAAAATTATGACATTGAGGATACGAGGCTTATGAAATTCTCGGGAATTATAAGAAGTGGGTTTAAGATTTATTAATTGAAGAACTTGGGGGCCAAAGTGAAAAAAAGAAGGAAAATCAGATTTTTTATAACCTACACCCAATCTTTCATCTTCTTCATTCAAACTTAACACAAACTCTCCTCTCCTCCCCCATACCCCAGCCAAGAACCCCCCAACCCCATAGCCAAATTTGAGGTTGTTATCTTCTCTTCCTAGACTACATTTTTCACCAAAAATTAGAAGCAAAACACAGTGGCAAAAACAGTGGCAAAACAGCCACTGCTTGGTCGAAAATCTGCCCAAAATTTGAGATTTTTGGGATGAAATTTTGGAAGAAAAACGTGTAGGGATGATGGCTTAACATTGTAGAACACTTGCATGTCAATTGGAGTTGAAGAAGTGAACAAAAAAGAGGAGAAAAATTACAAAACAGTGGAGATTTTCGGACAAACAGTGGGCAGAAAATTGCGGACTGTTTTGGACGAGTTTGAGGTATAAAAATTCTTCTTTCTATGATATAATTGGAATGCATGTTGTTAGAATTAAGTTAATGAATTTGTGTTAAGGAAGAATTGGAATTTAAGCATTGCATGTGACAATTTTGGGCTAGTTGCCAATTTGGGACAAATTTTGGTGTTGTTGGATTCGTTGGTTATTGTTGTGATTATTATCACTAATTGCATGATGAAATCGAAAGGAAACATTGAGATTTAGTTGGAATTAGTTTAATGGAAGTATTGAAATCCGAAATTGGATTATAGGAATTAAGATAAGAGTTATGGAATTATGACATGTTGTGGCCAAAGAACTTGCATGAAATTGTTGGACATGTTGTGATGTTTTAGGGACTGTTCTGTAGTGTTATAATTCTGAAAATTTAGTCACCATTATGCATGTTTAAGTGTGGTAATTGCTAAGGTAAGTCCTAAAGGAGTAAGGGTGTAGAAAGGCGTAGAAAGGCTTCACATTCTACCCTCGTTGTTGTTGGAACATGGACTATTTTTGTGGGCTGTTTTAATGTGGATTAAGAGGCTAAATTTACATGAGAAGTGGGTGTGTAAATCCCCTTTATTGTTGTTTTGGTTGTGCCCTTAATTGGTGCTTGGTTATTGATGTTATTAGCCTCGTTTGGAAGTTGTGGAAACATGTATAAATAGGGGAAATGCTGCCCAAATTTTTATAGAATAGGAAGTCGTTATTCGATATAAAGTATGCTAGTGATCATAAAATTGACGAACGTATTACCATTGTTATAGGTTGAAGTGCTAGACGAGACGAACTTTAATTAGTAAGTTGGTTAGTTCGACAATAAGGTATGTGAACTATTCCTTCTTTCTTTGGCATGATTTTTATTTAATGAAGGTACGGCGGACGTACTTGATTCTTATACAGTTTAATTCCTAAAGAGGATTGTTATGAGAAGTGCCTATGATTTTTCAGCAAAGAGTTTATTATGACATTATTATAATGATTTCATTGAGAGTCAAATGATAAATTTTACTTGCATATGGTTACTCATGATATCTACTCGTGCTAAGTGTTACTACTTCACCTCACCGAGTCCCGGGCCGGGTTACGATTCGTGCACAACCTTGCATTGTTCACCGAGACCCTCACTAGAGGGCCGGGTTACGTAGGATGGATCAATAGATGAGATATGACTTTACCGAGTCCCAGCATGGGCCGGGTTATGATATGATTCCACCGAGTCCCGCATTAGTGGGCCGGGTTACGTTACAGGTATATATATGTATATGGACAGGCATACATGTTTTCCTGACTTGACTCTTATGTTTATAAGGCATAGCTGACTTTTATGGTTTATGGCACAGTTGGATTTGGATCCTGATTTTTATACTGATCTCCTGTTTCTGTTGGCTACTTATGATCTCTTTTACAGCTTCATGTTTTACATACTCAGTACATTATTTCGTACTGACCCCCTTTCTTCGGGGTGGGCTGCGTGTCATGCCCGCAGGTACATGTTTTCAGTTTGGTGAACCTCAGGCCTAGGTTCCTACTCAGCTGGTTGGAAAGCTCCTTTGATCCAGAGCTTTGTCATGTTGGTACCGAACCTCTTTTAGACTTCTGTTTGTATTTAGGGGCACGACGGGGCCCTGTCCCGTCATATGTCGTTGTTCTTCTTATAGAGGTCTGTAGACAGTGGTGGGTTGTATGTATGTAAGGGTTACGACTCTCTTTTGGTCAGTCATGTTATTGTATTCTGTGCTGGGGTGTTCCCATGTATATACGTTACTATCTGGTGGCAGCCTTGTCGGCTTGCTTGTTATATTATATTGGCTGGTTGTGACTCCTCAGGAGACAGGTACAATCCTGGGGTAAAGGCAGCCTTGTCGGCTTGCCTACCCCGGGCACATGTTGCTATTGCAGCGTTATGCTCTCGGATTTCAGACTCATTAAGGGTTAGTTAGATTATGTGTGACAGGTTAGTATAATGACGTCATTAGGGTGGTTAGTCGCGGCTTGTCGGGTCGGCTCGTGACAAAAGTGGTATCAGAGCGGTTAGTCCTCGGAATGTCTACAGACCGTGTCTGGTAGAGTCTTGCGTATGGGTATGTTGTGCACCATACTTATACGCAGGAGGCTGCAGGGCATTTAGGATTGGTTTCTATTCTTCTTACTCTAAGATCGTGCGATAGAGCTATGTTATTAGGTTATTCCCTCTCTGACGTATTAATGTGTTACAGCTATGCCTCCAAAGAAAGCGACAGCCGCCAGAAGGGCAATACGAATTCGAGGTTATGAGAAACTATCTTACTCGTATACGGGAAGAAATAATGTAAGCTTAGGACACGGAATATTTGAGACTCTTAGAATATTAGATAATCGTTAAGACCTTAGGTATACAAGGCCTTCTTGAGTAAAATATTTTATGTTTGATCTGGGTTATAGTACATGGTATATGTGAAGTCTATTAGTTGTGATGACTCCTTGGTATGCTTATGTTTATATGAAAAGGAATATGAGATATTCCAAAAACTGGAATTGCTACTGTTGTACATATGAGGTTTGTTGTCTCTGGAGCAAGTTGTCTGGATAAGTCCTTGAAATTAGTTCAGCAGGTAGTTGATAGTCGTTAACGGGTTGTCCTACTTGTGGATGGGGCTTAGGAGTAGATGGTCCTCTACATGTTGTAATGTTACCCTGTTTAAGTTGATGTGTTCCAGCTTTTCTTATGAGTTATGCTATCTATGTTATGTATAAATGTATTCTGTCTTGGGTCATACTTCTTAGGGTGGTTGTTAATGTCCCCGTACAGTATGTGGGTTGAGTATAAATCACTGGTGTTAGGACCTATCGTCGCCAATTTTGCTCGGTGGGACTACCTCTAAACGATTAATTAGACTTGCCTACATATCTTTTATGTGTGATTAAAATTTCCCCCGTAATTGTCTTTGCGTATCATAATGTAGAATGCAAAATGTTCTAATAACCCAAGCCTGCGTTTTATCTCTTAAATAGGGAATAGACTCGTATGCCAAACATGTTGTCAATAGTTGCTTAAGGGAGTGGAAAATTGAGTATTTACATAATTCCAGGAATGACTTGCTGCTGCAATAAATGGTTTAGGTAACTATTAAACCTTGAATATATTATGCCAAGCATTATGTAATATATGTGAATATTGTGGCTATTTGTGACTACTCTATTAATGTCTAGCATGTTCAGTTGATGAAAACACTGTTAGAGTATTGTGTGACGATTATCTGTGTGTTAAGTGGTTGTCTTGTTAAGTTTAAGGGTTATTTGACCTTGTATGATCCGTTTAAATGACTTTGAAGTAATTGGTATACTAGTTTTAGTCCATTGTAACCCCTCTTGGATTGTTTAAGTCCTGTGGTGTCCATAGTATGTTAGGTCAAACCATCATTAGCATATGTACTAATTTAGTATGCTTAATACATGAACATGAGGTTTGTTCCCCTGGTTAATCGAACAAATTATTTCGGTATGTTGCTATAGTGGCTTGAGAAGTATATTAAACCTCTTAGACACTATGTTCGATTAATCCATGACTCAACTACACGGAGTTATGTTAATTAAACACCAGTTGTTGAAGTTAAAAATTATGCTTACATAATGACTATGTTGGTTGTAAAGATCACATTTGGTATGGAAATGATTGAAGGGCTTAATGTTTTTATTTATTTATTTATCTATCTGCCTATAATAAGGGAACTAAGATTTAGCATAAGAATGTTGTTATAATTATGATAGGATCACCTAATGACTTTGAAATGGATGTGTGTCTTGTTTAAGTCTTTGTCGTGATCTGAAGGATAGTTTAGGAGCCTATTTGGTGTATGTTTTGCGTGTTAAAGGGTCATATCTATCCTTGGCATGTCCCAATAGTCTTAGGTGGTCTAATACTCATCTGAACATAACTATTTAAAATAATCTTGTTCTTTCCTCGTGTGCATAACTCTGCATCCAGTTTGGTTTGATTGTATATGTCCCTGTGTTTGTATCTATGTGTTGATTATATCAAACTGTTAAGTCCACCTATTCCCATGTCTGCTACTGCAGTATGTCTACCCCCTTCTCCTTTTATGTAAATTTGGTAGATAATATAAGATCATTTGAGTTTTGATAGGTATCTAATTAACATATTGAAAAAAAAAATGAATGAATATCTGAGTAGTTCCTCAACTATGTGCATTCCCTTGCTTCTGCCGATTTGGTTAAGTTATTAAGTGAGTAGTGATGAGGTTAGCATGGCATGGATAGACAATCCACATATGTTTGGTCTGTCTATATATACTTGTTTATGCCTACTCATGTCCGGATAATTGGTTTACCTGTTACCACTCGGGATTGAATATCTAATTTGGTATAGTTATAGATTCCTTTAAGTTTTGATTGACATTGTCCATTTTCCAAGATGTGAAAAAGGGTGGGGGGGGGGGGTACCTTGAATTTTATGTTTCCCAATCCACTTCTTGATGGGACCTACAAGATTGTAGCTTTAGGTAATACCAAACTTAGAAACAGTAAGCAGAGAGATTCTTGTTCTGTCCCTTTAAGAGTTTGGGATTGTACTAGTCACCATCAGCTTTATATAGGAAGAAGAAGGGGCATTGTTACCAAATTGAAAGTAGTAGTAGATGTCAACAAAAGAGTGTAAATGTTCCATGCTGATTTAGAATAATATGTACAATTGAAATAGAACAAAACAGGTTAATTTTAGATTTGTCTAGTCGTGTATGGGCTACTTAGTTAATTTAAAGATATTAATGATATATGAAATGCCTAGATTTGATTTAATGGATTAGCAGGTTGGATTGAAGTTGGGTTTAGCATGTATGGGTTATTTAAATTAACGTGATGACCAATATATTATTTTGGAAACTCATTTGGCTATCTGTAAGTCATTTGATCATATTATCTACCTAAAACAAGCGCCACTAATTAAGAACAAGATTAGTTGTCCTATTTAACAAAACTTGTCTTATATCGTCTGATATGATAATTTAAAACTAGAAGAGAATGAGTTAAGTGGGTTGATATGGTTGAGGTTATATGATGTTAGTTATGATGGGAATTGATAAAGGGTAGCCTATGTGATGATTGTGAATTATGAATATTACCTAAATTTCGAGCCTGCTTTATTGATTTGGGGGTATGTTAGAAGTTATGACTAAGCATGCCTAATTAATGTTAATATGATTTGGATATATCTGTAAGTTTTGGATTAGTAAGTTCAATACGGTGTCGACTTGTAATAGATAAAGTCTTGCTAATCATTGTTAAAAATGAGACATTGAGTAACCTGATTTGATTAACTTAAGCTTCCAATTTATGCTCATTGTTTAAAATTATTCTTAATATGGGTATTAAGTATATGTTAGGCTCAAATAACACGATATGGATAACACTTGCTATTTGAATTATTAGAGAGATAGTGATTAACATCTGTATAGAAAAACTTAGATCATTATATGCCTACTATGTGTCCACTTGTTCTGATTTAGGCCTGATGTAGGTCTAATATAATCTTTAAGACTTTTTTTAGCCTTAGTACCTGATCATAAGCTTAGTAATGATGGATTGAATATTCATTTAGCATCTCTGGTGTTCCTAAATATATATGTGTGGTTGGGACGGTCTAAGGTAGTTTGTATGCATTTGTCACTTATTTACACCTGCCTTGTGATCCATTGTTTATGGTTCAGACTAGGTAACTAGTGTATATGCCATGTTGGTGTCTTGGGCATGTTCATATGTATATCATCGTTAGGGTAGCTTGTGTGTTTTTCCTTAGTACCCTGCATGATCAAACAACGCCTCTATTATGTATATTTGGATTCTATTATATAGAACGCTTGCATCTTGATCCAGGTTGAGGATATTAGGCTTTTGGGAACTCGGAAAATATATATATATATATATATATATATATATATATATATATATATATATATATATATATATATATATATATATATATATATATTAGTCTCTCGCTATTACACCATTTTGAAGTTATGTCTTCCCCGATCCTTATGTGCTTAGTTGAAACCGATGATTTTGAGTTAAAACATTCATGTAAGTACTTAACTACTGGTTAAAATAGGACCAGGAATCTGAATATATAAAATGGGGATTAGTCATTGATTGTGAAGATGCTATCTGTTCTCAAGTTTAAGACTAAGGTATATATTATGCTTAAAGTTCTTGTATATATGTACATAATGTGGTACTACGGGAATAATGACTCTACTTAGCCTTAGTTTTAGTATACTTCACTTTTAGAAAATTACGAATAAGCTAGGACGTAGGTTGTTTCCTTGTTTATTTGAGTCCTTTTATTAGATAATGGCAAGAGTTGAGTTGATTGTAAGTTGGCTATTTGTTGGCAGAAACGTGTATCATAGAGTCTAAGATGACCTAATATGCAAATTTATGTGTGCTTGTGAACCCTTGAATAAATTTGTATAAGATGTGCCCAATAGTATGAACATTCGAGGACGAATGTTTCAAAGAGGGGAAGAATGTTACACCTTGTAATTTTAAGACGATAATTAGAGGACGTAATTAAGGAGGTAAGATTCGAATCTTGGATATAGAGTATATTTATATATGCTAATCCGGAAATTAGTATACAAGAGGATGTGATTCCGGAAAGATGTTGGTCACAATAAGGGTGACGTTGGATACTTATAGCAATAATTGTATATTCCCGTTATGGAATAGTATTGTATTATAAAATTATGACATTGAGGATACGAGGCTTATGAAATTCTCGGAAATTATAAGAAGTGGGTTTAAGATTTATTAATTGAAGAACTTGGGGGCCAAAGTGAAAAAAAGAAGGAAAATCAGATTTTTTATAACCTACACCCAATCTTTCATCTTCTTCATTCAAACTTAACACAAACTCTCCTCTCCTCCCCCATACCCCAGCCAAGAACCCCCCAACCCCATAGCCAAATTTGAGGTTGTTATCTTCTCTTCCTAGACTACATTTTTCACCAAAAATTAGAAGCAAAACACAGTGGCAAAAACAGTGGCAAAACAGCCACTGCTTGGCCGAAAATCTGCCCAAAATTTGAGATTTTTGGGATGAAATTTTGGAAGAAAAACGTGTAGGGATGATGGCTTAACATTGTAGAACACTTGCATGTCAATTGGAGTTGAAGAAGTGAACAAAAAAGAGGAGAAAAAGTACAAAACAGTGGGGATTTTCGGACAAACAGTGGGCAGAAAATTGCGGACTGTTTTGGACGAGTTTGAGGTATAAAAATTCTTCTTTCTATGATATAATTGGAATGCATGTTGTTAGAATTAAGGTAATGAATTTGTGTTAAGAAAGAATTGGAATTTAAGCATTGCATGTGACAATTTTGGGCTAGTTGCCAATTTGGGACAAATTTTGGTGTTGTTGGATTCGTTGGTTATTGTTGTGATTATTATCACTAATTGCATGATGAAATCGAAAGGAAACATTGAGATTTAGTTGGAATTAGTTATATGGAAGTATTGAAATCCGAAATTGGATTATAGGAATTAAGATAAGAGTTATGGAATTATGACATGTTGTGGCCAAAGAACTTGCATGAAATTGTTGGACATGTTGTGATGTTTTAGGGACTGTTCTGTAGTGTTATAATTCTGAAAATTTAGTCACCATTATGCATGTTTAAGTGTGGTAATTGCTAAGTTAAGTCCTAAAGGAGTAAGGGTGTAGAAAGGCGTAGAAAGGCTTCACATTCTACCCTCGTTGTTGTTGGAACATGGACTGTTTTTGTGGGCTGTTTTAATGTGGTTAAGAGGCTAAATTTACATGAGAAGTGGGTGTGTAAATCCCCTTTATTGTTGTTTTGGTTGTGCCCTTAATTGGTGCTTGGTTATTGATGTTTTTAGCCTCGTTTGGAAGTTGTGGAAACATGTATAAATAGGGGAAGTGCTGCCCAAATTTTTATAGAATAGGAAGTCGTTATTCGATATAAAGTATGCTAGTGATCATAAAATTGACGAACGTATTACCATTGTTATAGGTTGAAGTGCTAGACGAGACGAACTTTAATTAGTAAGTTGGTTAGTTCGACAATAAGGTATGTGAACTATTCCTTCTTTCTTTGGCATGATTTTTATTTAATGAAGGTACGGCGGACGTACTTGATTCTTATACAGTTTAATTCCTAAAGAGGATTGTTATGAGAAGTGCCTATGATTTTTCAGCAAAGAGTTTATTATGACATTATTATAATGATTTCATTGAGAGTCAAATGATAAATTTTACTTGCATATGGTTACTCATGATATCTACTCGTGCTAAGTGTTACTACTTCATCTCACCGAGTCCCGGGCCGGGTTACAATTCGTGCACACCCTTGCATTGTTCACCGAGACCCTCACTAGAGGGCCGGGTTACGTAGGATGGATCCATAGATGAGATATGACTTTACCGAGTCCCAGCATGGGTCGGGTTATGATATGATTCCACCGAGTCCCGCATTAGTGGGCCGGGTTACGTTACAGGTATATATATGTATATGGACAGGCATACATGTTTTCCTGACTTGACTCTCATGTTTATAAGGCATAGCCGACTTTTATGGTTTATGGCACAGTTGGATTTGGATCCTGATTTTTATACTGATCTCCTGTTTCTGTTGGCTACTTATGATCTCTTTTACAGCTTCATGTTTTACATACTCAGTACATTATTTCGTACTGACCCCCTTTCCTCGGGGTGGGCTGCGTGTCATGCCCGCAGGTACATGTTTTCAGTTTGGTGAACCTCAGGCCTAGGTTCCTACTCAGCTGGTTGGAAAGCTCCTTTGATCCAGAGCTTTGTCATGTTGGTACCGAACCTCTTTTAGACTTCTGTTTGTATTTAGGGGCACGACGGGGCCCTGTCCCGTCATATGTCGTTGTTCTTCTTATAGAGGTCTGTAGACAGTGGTGGGTTGTACGTATGTAAGGGTTATGACTCTGTTTTGGTCAGTCATGTTATTGTATTCTGTGTTGGGGTGTTCCCATGTATATACGTTACTATCTGGTGGCAGCCTTGTCGGCTTGCTTGTTATGTTATATTGGCTGGTTGTGACTCCTCGGGGAGACGGTACAATCCTGGGGTAAAGGCAGCTTTGTCGGCTTGCTTACCCCGGGCACATGTTGCTATTGCAGCGTTATGCCGCCGGATTTTAGACTCATTAAGGGTTAGTTGGATTATGTGTGACAGGTTAGTATAATGACGTCATTAGGGCGGTTAGTCGCGGCATGTCGGGTCGGGTCGTGACACCAAAGATCATTGAGGATCTTTGTTGCCGATATAGGGTGTGCGTAGCTCAATTTGCTCCATAGGTTTGGAGACTTGTCTTTTGCATCCAGATGCTAGCCAACGTTGTCGGTGTTCCATTTACCATCGACCATCTCTTTATCTTGTATTACCCTAGGGTTTTACGAGGCAAAATCATTGCATTATACCCTTAGGGAAGTCGCAGGCTCATAAATGCATAGAATGACCACGACCGTGGCTGGCAAACTCGCTACATTTTGATTAGCACAGACCAAATTCACCAGCCTTCTTCAGATCCTTTTCCAGAGAAGTGGAATCCTTCCCGTAAGTATTTAGTTTGCCTTCTTCTGCCCGGAATATTTGCATGGCTTTCCAAATAAAGCATAACTCTTTTCTTACTCAATATTTTATGACTTTTTCAACCATTCTCGTCGAACCGCAATTAATTGAAGGGATCTTTGAGTGAGTGGTAAGTCTTATTCATGCCTCCCCCGACATTACCAAAACTTGGAAAAATATTACCGTAGCCTAGTGGAAGGGGAAATACCATGGTAAACTATTAACCTCAAGATTCCCTTCTATTCGTGTTCTATACTAAAATATTCTTTTCAGCATATTTCCTTTATTACCATGACTCCCTACTCGAATCTCCTCAGCCTAAAAGATGTCATTTCTCCCCACCGTCTTATCAAACATCTAGTATGCTTCAGGAAGCCGAAAGAGCAAAGCCAAAGATGAGGTTGTCGAACCCCCGGTGAGAATTGGTTTTCAGGTGAGAAGCCGTCGCCAACTCGCAAAGTGCTGGAAGGAGCTAATGGCAAATGATAAGGCAAGAGTCATCCACCTTAATGAAGAGGAAAATGTGAACGAGGGGATCCCCGGTCCAGTCAGCCCACAACAGAAAGCTCCGAAGGCAGAGACTCCAGCCCCAGAAGATATTTCTAAGCACAGCTTAATCCCAACGTTCAGAACTGAGGCCGAGACATCTACTTCCTCATCTCAGAAATCTCCGCATGCTATCATTGAGCCTTCTATCGCTCATCTTGCTAATTTGTTTCTACAGGTAGATCATTTATTTCCTTTTTACCTTATCCCAAACTTGCTCTGATTTGCAAACCACAATCTTCTCATTTAGGGGCATGCCTCTGCTCTCTCCAATGCGGAGTTGGCCAGGGAGATTGGCCCTTTGGATGATGAAAAAAATCTAAAAGAAGAGATTCAACAACTCAGGGCTGAAGTTACCTTCTGCGTGCTGACCTCAGGGGTTCTAGCTCTCTCCAGGATTCACACCGGCTATATCTCCAAGATGCAATCGATTCTCTGACGGACCGAGAGAATTCTCTTCAAGTCCTGACCACCACATATATGACCCTTCAGTAGGAACAACCCAACGTGTAGCCGATTTAGCCCGTGTCCAGGGACAACTTCATGCTTCTGAGCAAACCATCACTGAGCTCAAAGACAAATGTCAGAGGTGAAAAATTCGATGAGACTTGGCCATTTTGAAGAGTCACGTGGATGCTCTTAAGGAAGCAAGTAAATCGAGTTTTGATATTTCTTCAGAAATCCTAGATGCAGAAATTGACCTGGCTGATGCCGAGTTGTCCTTAAAGGCTCCTCGTGGAGACAGAGAGAATTCAGATGTAGAGGCTGGTGGAAAGGCTGATGAGGAAGATGAACCCCCCCTAAAGTGATATTTTTATAACTCTTGTTTTTGTTGGTAACACCTGAAACACCCAAGGCGGACCAAGAAGCGGACAGGTCATAGCCTTTTGCGCGGATTTTATTTTAGTTTTTTTTGTTACCGGGTCACTTTTGGGCTCGGTTAGTCACTTTTGTACCCAGACTGACTTTAGTCCAGAAGACTATAAATGAATGATGTTTTCTTTTTGCAATTTCGTTCCAAGTTTTCATTCATTCTTCATAAGAAATTATTAGTTTCAACTTCACTACTTTACTTTATGAATCAGGACTTCAATTTTGAACTTTACCTTATTTGAATAGGTTAGGATTCGAAGATTAAAAACTTTTTGACCACTTTAATCAAATTCCAAAGATGTATTTTCCCTTTTTATCTTTAGTCGGGGCTTCTTATAGCTTCTAAAGTTAGTTCTGGAATTTACTTGTCTCTGAACAACTTACAACCCCGGTACTTCTTGTGTCCGGAGCCTTAACTTTTCTGTTAAGGTTTTAATAAGAGAGGGCCCTTATTTTTAATGGTACGTCTCCCGTTCATTATGGCATTGAATTTTTGATATGTTTGATAACATACGTTTTATGCTTGTGATGGCAAGAACTTGTTACTCATAAAAGGAAATTTTCATTGATTCCTTTAAATTACAAATGTGAAGTTAATTGTAACAATAATCTGGATGCTATCTAATATTGTCAGTCCAGTCACATATATGCTAAATATTCTGGCAGTCCCTAGTATCGATGCTTAAAAGCATTGAATTTTTTTAAATTTTCACTCCATTCCGAGTGTATATGCCCCTCAATATTTGAGACTTCATGCTATGAAGAATTGAATATTGGATAGACTTCCTCGGTAGTAAGCTCAATAACATGCTTATACAATGGTGTTGTCTCATTAAAATCCTTACCGAAAAACCCAATTGGGACAAAAACTGGTCGAAGAAAAAAAAGAGTGCAGTGCATGCTCAGACTTACTACACATAGTACTTCTTCAGGTGACTCCCATTCTAATTGCTAGGAAGTATATTCCCTTGTTGGTCCGCGAGTTGATAATCTCCATTTACCGGTAATGTCGGTTACAATAGTCCTTCCCAATTTGCTCATAATTTTCTTGTATTTCACTCTCGGGTACTCTGGTTGACTCTCCGGAGCACCAAGTCCCCGAGTTTGAAGTGTCAGAGATCTGTGCGCCAGTTGTAGTAAGGCTCCATTCTCTACTTTTATGCCACCATCCAGACGTATGTCAAATCTCGATGTTCCTCAAGTAAATCAAGGTGTAAGGACATTGATTATGTATTTGAACCCTCCTCAGCCCGGAGGTACCTCAGGCTGGGAGTCCCAACTTCCATCGGGATCAAGGCTTCTGCACCATAGACCATGAAAAATGGAGTCTCTCTAGTACTCATTTTGTTGTTGTTCAATACACTCATAAAATCTCTAGTAGCTTAGACGATCAGTTTTCTTTTGTAGCCTCTAATTTCTTCTTTAAATTCTTGATTGGGGTCTTGTTTGTTGACTCTACTTATACATCTGCACTGGGATGATAGGGAGAAGAGGTGATCCGCTTGATATTCAATTCATCAAGATAATTTGTGACCTTGTAACCGATGAAATTACGACCATTGTCACAAGATATCTCCTTAGGGATGCCGAAATGACAAATAATATGTTGCAAGATAAAATCCTTCACATATTTCTCCTATATTTTTACGTAAGCTGCAGCTTTAACCCATTTAGAAAAATAGTCAGTCATAAAAATAATTTGAGATACTTGTCCTGGAGCCATCGGCAAGGGTCCGGTGATGTCCATCCTCCACTTCATAAATGGCCGTGGTGATACTACTAGATGTAGCCCCTCCACCGGTTGGTGTAACAGTTGTGCATGGCATTGACATTTATCACATTTTCGTACGAAAGTCTTCATATCCTCCTAGATCCGAGGCTAATAATAATCGGTCCTCATGAGCTTTCTCATTAGGGATGTTGCTCCTGAATAATTTCCACAAATG
This sequence comes from Anisodus tanguticus, assembly GCA_034509755.1. Classification (NCBI taxonomy): domain Eukaryota; kingdom Viridiplantae; phylum Streptophyta; class Magnoliopsida; order Solanales; family Solanaceae; genus Anisodus; species Anisodus tanguticus. Next base: position 30,270,418 of record CM067544.1, on the reverse strand, counting down.
CCTTCATGGACTACTCTCATCATGTAATCTGCTTCATCGGGGCCCACACAATAGGCTAAGAGATCGTAAAATACCCACGGTAGAGCTTTCCATCAATGACATTGTACCGGGCCGCCTTAGTCCTCAAAGCTCTGGATGCCTCCGGGTCCTCAGAAGCTTTCCGTTGATGAGATAATCCAAAAAATCATTTCTCCAGTTCCAAGTCAGGCTAGTTGAATTTACTTCTTTATATCCAACAGGATCCAACGCCGAATACAACAACTGAACAACCGACTCAGTTTTAGAGTCCTCATACTCGTGCTAGAGCCCAGGTTTGCAAATGCACCCGCCTCTATGTTTTCCTGACGAGGTAAATGTACCACCATCCACTCTTGGAAAATAACAGATTCAAAGATTTTCCAAGTATCTTAACATTCGCTGTTTTTTTACCTCGAACACTCCGTAGATTTGGTTAACTACCAGCAACGAGTCATCTTTGACTTCGATGATTTGTGAACCCAGTCCTTGAGCTAGTTCCAAACCTGCAATCAAAGCCTCATACTCTGTTTCATTGTTAGTAAACTGAACACTATGTATAGCTTGTCTTAAAATTTCTCCAGTGGGAGTTAGTAATACGACACCCAAGTCGGTCCCCTTGACGTTTGAGGCGCTATCTGTATAAAGTGTACAGATCCCAGGGGCAGTCCCCGAGACCATAATAGCCTCTTTTTTTGCATGCGGGGTTACTCTCGGACTAAAGTTGGCCATAAAGTCTGCAAGTACTTGCGACTTTATTGTAGTTCAGAGTCTATATTCAATGTCAAATTCACTTAATTATACCGCCCATTTAGCCAAGCGCCCGGATAATTCAAGCTTATGCAACATATTTTTTAAAGGAAAATTTGTTACTATGGCAATAGGGTGGCATTGAAAATAAGGTCGAAGCTTCCGCGACGACATGACTAAGGAAAAAACTAATATTTCAAGCAATAGGTATCAGATTTTGTCCCCTGACATTACTCTACTCACATAATAAACAGGAAATTGTGTACCATTTTTCTCTCATACCAACACTGCACATACCGCTACTTCCGAGACTGTTAAGTAAATGAGTAGTTGTTCTCCATCATGTTGCTTTAGCGGAGGACTGAATAGATAAGTCCTCAGGCCCCTTAAGGCATGTTGGCACTCAGGTGTCCATATAAAGTCGTTATTCTTCTTTAGAAGTGATAAGAACCTATGGATTTTCTTCGAGGACCGGGATATGAATCTGCTTATGGCCGCCACACGACCGGTCAACTGGTGCACTACTTTGACATCTTCTAATACATCTGGTATGTCTTCAATAGACTTTAGTTTTTCAAGGTTTATCTCGATCCCTCTCTGGGAAACCAAGAAACTCAAAAATTTACCGAAACCAACCCCAAAGGCACACTTCTCAAGGTTCAGCTTCATGTTATACTTTCTCAGTATCTCAAAGGTTTCCTACAACTGACTTAAATGGTCTTCTGCACAAAGACTCTTAACAAGCATATCATCTATATACACTTACATTATTTTACCTATTTGGTTTTCAAACATTTTATTTACTAACCTTTGATACATGGCCCCGACATTTTTTAGTATAAAAGGCATAACGTTATAATAATAAGTACCAAAAGTAGTTAAAAAGAATGATTTTTCTTGGTCCTCCGGGTGCATCCTTATTTCGTTATTTTCTGAATACGCATCGAGAAAACTCATGATCTCATGCCCGGGCATAGCATAAATCATCTAATCAATGTTTGGTAACGAGAACGAATCTTTAGGACATGCCTTATTTAAATCTTTGTAATTGATGCACATTCTAAATTTATTGCCTTTTTTAGGTACTACAACAACGTATGCTAACCAATCCGGGTATTTTACCTCCCGAATTGATTTTATATTAAGTAATCTAGCTACCTATTCCTTAACAAACCTGTTACGAAGTTCAGTTATCGGTTGTTTTTTCTGTCGTATCGGAGGAAAGCTGAGATCTAGGCCCAACTTATGAGTTGTGACTTCTGGAGGAATGCTTGTCATATATTCATGAGACCATGCAAATCAATCACCGTTAGTTATAAGATATTTAAGAATTAAATTCCTGAGCTTCGAGTTTAATCTGGTACCTAGGTATACCTTCCTATCGAGATTTTCCAAATGTAGTGCGATCTGTTCCAACTCCTCTATAGTGGACTTGGTAGCATCTAATTCATCTGGTATATATAAGTATCTGGGTCCTTGATATCGGTCTGAAAACTTTTCCTCCGGATATGCGGCTATTGTTTCTTCTGGCGTGACCTGATGAACCTCTTTGGGTGCCGGCTCTGCCTTTTGTAATTGCTAATTGGGGTTTGTTGCTACCTCTGGTTCTTCTATAGCAAACATTTCTCTGACAACATGTTGTTTACCCCAAATTTGTTGAATTCCATCCGGTCGTCGTAAATTTTACCAATAAATGCAAGGTTGATGGTACCACCTTCATATCATATATCCACGGTCCTCTAAATATTGTGTTATACCTCATATCCCCATCGAGGATGTAAAATCTTATCATCGTGATAAACCCTATCGCGTTCACCGGTAGGTCTACTTCCCCCTTCGTGGTTTCACTTGACATATTAAAACCTGAAAAAGTTCTGGCAGCCGAAATTATTTTATCTGCCATATTCATTTCTTCCACCACCTTCAGCCTGATTATATTAGTTGAACTTCCGGGATCGATTAGAACCATTTTGACTTGGCAGTTGTTAATAGACATCATGATTACTAGTGCATCATTATGTTGAAAGATTACTCCAGCAGCAGCATCTTCGGTGAATGTAATAGTGTGTTCATCGGGTACCTCCCGAAACCTTTTTTCCCGAGTCATGAGAATTTTAGTCTTCTTAGCCGACGTGAATGATATAGCGGCAATCATTAATCCCTCATAAATCATGTTTATAACATGAGTTGGTATGGCCGGATTAGGTTTTCCTTCTGCGGGTGGTGCCCACTCATAATTTTTCTGAGCTATTTCATTCAAATACTTCCGGAGATGGCCCCTGCTTAGCATTCCTGCCACATTCTCTAGTAGATGTCTACAATCCACTGTCTTATTCCTGTGAGTGCCATAGAAATCGTATCATACAGACTGATCTCTTTTACTTGGATTAGACTGCAACGGTTTTGGAGGTCGGGACGTCGGGTGCGTCCTTAGTACAACCACCATCTGATCTTCATCAATATTGAAGTTGTACTCGGATAATTTTGGATATTCGGGACCTTTGGAAGAGTTATTTTTATCGAAAATCCCCGACCCCTGATTGTTGCATCTGGGACCTCCTTTGTTGTTTGATTTATCAAAAGAGCGAAAACCATTTCCTCATTATTGCATTCCGGTGGGAGGATAAGGTTGTTATTGCTTCTTAGATGAATTCCCTTCCCCCCCCCCTCACCAAGATACTACCGGCCTTAGCTCCAAACATGTCGTTCTCAATCCGGGTCTTGGACTCATACCGGTTATGTACATCTTCCCAAGTGGTCACTTGGAACTCCAATAGATTTTCTTTGAGTTTTTGGGAAGAATCCAATCCTGCCGGATTCAACCCTTTCATTAAAGCCTCTGCAGCCCATTAATTCGGGACCGCTGGTAACAATATTCACTCCTTCTGGAACCAAGTAACAAAGTCCCTAAGGAGTTCTACTTCTTCTTATGCAATACGAAAGATATCCGCCTTGCGTGCTTTCACCTTCAGGGACCCTGCATGAGCCTTTATGAACATATCTGTGAGCTAGGCGAATGAACTGATTGAATACTCGAGGAGCTGTGAATACCATGTCAAAGCTCCCTTAGTAAGTGTCTCAACAAACGTTTTAAACAATACCAATTCTATCTAATATTCTCGTAGATCATTCCCCTTTACAGTCGTAGTATAAGCCAAGATATGTTCTTGGGGATCGGTAGTTCCATCATAACTAGACACAAAAGGAATTTCGAACCTTTTGGGTATTAACTCGAGTGCAGCTTCTGGCTTATACACCAATTGGATATATTTTTCACATCCGAAGCGTCAACCACGGGTGGAGCCCCCATTATTTGACTGAATTGCCGTCGGAACTCCTAGGCATTTTCTCTAGCTTCTCTGCATTTGTATCAACTTTGCTCGTCATTTCCTTCATGAATTTCAGGACCTTCTCCTTGAACGAGTTTTCAGAAACCTCGCTTTCTGAGCCACCATTTATAGATCTATCTTGGTTATCACCGGTTCTGCCTCTACCATCACCGGCTTCACCGTGTGTATTTGTTGGAGGAACTGGTTCGCATGTCGGAGTACTACCAGCGTTTCTGGACATGAACTCCTTTTGGAACCGCTTTATGAGATCCAATTCTTGAGATCACTGGTTCTGCGTCGACCATCCCTACGGTGGGCGCCAAATTGTTAACCCGTAAAATGGTACAGTTGAATTTGTATAAGTGGTCAAGGACACGTGGATCTCAAGTGACACGTTAGATAAGAATTGTGCTTAAAATAAATAACAATAAGACAAAGTAAATAATAATTAATCTGAGACGATAAATTGTTTGAAAGCACAGAAATCAAAAAAAATAATCATAAGTGTATTGTAATAGCCAGAATATGATTGTTACAATGTAATGAAGTACCCTATTTATACATGAGCTACATGGGTACACAACCCACGAAATATGTCCTCATAAAAACAGGAGAATGAATGTTGTAATAATTGGACAATCAATCTCTCAATAAATGTTATTAAAAGGCTGATGGAAGTCGTGTAACCGGCTTCTGTAACGGTCGTCTGTTACAATGCAAACGACTCTTAGCCTTCTTTAATACCGGTACCGGCCTTGCTCGAGGCACACCCGGCACCATACATACAAAACCGGTGTTGTCGTAAACTCATGTGAGTCTAACTCATCATTACTCTCCACGTGTCACACTTTAACTCGTACAGTTGTCTTATACGAATTTCGCTCTATACAACCAATATCAGAAATATATTAATCAAAGATCACTTAGTTTGACTCTCGGTGAAGGAAAATATGAAAAGAAAAACATCTTGAAAATAGATGGATTATAAGATTGTTAATACCATACTTGGAAGGAAGTCGATCCTTTCATCTCTTCTGCAACACAAACTGAGAAAATAAAATAAATTAATGGCGAGCAAATAAAACTGAAGGTCCTTTATCTAGTTAAAAGTAATACATTACTCCGAATAGATCAAGTAGTATCAGTACATGACATAGAGGTTCAATGCATATTAATATACGTACTAGTGAATAAATCCACAACATGACAAAAAAGATAAATGTGTTTTCTTATATTAGAGAGCGTTACATCACGGGACTTTTGTCCTACATTTATACTAGATATATAGAATTCCTACTCTGTTTGCCTCCAAAACATCAAATTAGTTGTTTATTTTAGTACTAATAAACAACTAACAAAACTACACTTTTAATTTTCACTCAAATAATTTACATTTATGCTCACCTTCCAATGCTTTTCTAATATGATTGAGCCAATTTATGCGCTTATTAACAAGACTAGCAATTACTTCCTCCGTTCTCTTTTACTTTTCCATTATACTAAAAATAGATTTTCACTTTTATTTGTCATTTTTATTTGTCACTTTTACCATATCAAGAGATCGAATATAATTTTTCCTCCAGTTTTACCCATAGCATTAATTACTCATTTCAAATTATTTTTTAAGTTCATTAAAATTATACACCAATTAATATGAATATCATGGTAAATTATACACTTTATTTATTATAGGGGTGTGCAAAGTCCTTAATGGAAAAGTAAAAGTGAACGGAGAGAGTATAGATTTCCCTATTTATTTATTTTTTGATATCGAGCTTCCTGAATGACCAGAGTTTGAGAACAGAGCAACTGATATCACCTACAAGGTCCTATCCCAAAAAAGAGTAAAGTGTTCCCACCAGGATTTAAACCCACATTGCAGGCCTCTAGCTGGATTTTAAGTTCACCGCTTTTGTTATCCATCTATGTCCGAAGGACTAGATTTTCCTATTCTTAAGTCCTTCCAGAGAACACGGAGGTATATTGAGAAGTGGGGCACCTCGTATTGATAATGGTCCAAATCAAAAGAGGTCGGTCAAGAGTCAAGCCAAAATTACGACCATTTTGGATAATTGAGATACTTTTTTATGAGATTGACCATAGCCTGTTTGGTAGTAGGAGTTATATATGTTAAGGCTGCTAGCCGTATTTTCAGGTTTTGGGAGAGTAGATAAGACGTTAAACATCGTTGATTATTTTGGTCAACCTGCTAATCATCGATGATCAGCAGAATGAATAAAATTAAATATTTTAAGATTCATTATCTAAATTTGATGGGTTCAATATTGAGATTTTTACGTTATGTATCATTTGGCCCAAACTTATAATCAAAATGGACTAATATTTAGAGATTTTACCTTATTTAACTCATTTTGTATATTATAATTTAAAATACTTTTTCACTCATTAACAAGGCATTAAGAAACATAATTGTACATTTTCTTTCCTCCTCTTTTCTCTTATCTTCTCCGTGAATTCAACCTTGTTTTGGTAGCCAAGTAGTGAATTCATCCTCATTTTTTTTCTTCTCTACGTACGCACTATACTTCTCAGATCTCACTTGTGGAAATATATTGGTATGATATTGTTGTTGTTATTTAAAGTTGAATTTAAAAATTGTGAATCCTATTGATTGTTAGTTGACAAATTTGAATTTATTGTTGGATTTGGATCTTAAATTGTGGTTAGAAACTGACTTTTTTAAGGTTTTGACGTTAAAAATCATATTTGAAAGATAACTCATCATTGTTGAACAAACTTAAAGAAGCAAATTTGAATTTCGAATTTGATTTTTGTGAGAAATTTGAAGTGGGTATGCTATTTAGACTTGTTGGAAATAGTCATCTAAGGAGGTTGTCTATAAAATTTGAAGTCATTTGGTGGAAATTTGGACTGCTTTTGAACAAAAAATGCAACTGAAAATCGCATAAAAAGTTTGTAACTTTAGCAACGACGTTTATACATTTTATACAAGGTTGATACATTTGTATACTCTATTATACACTTTTATACAAAGTAGATATATTACTTATATAAGTGCATACGTATTCAATAATAATGTACTATATGTTTGCATAAACATTGTTGCAAAAGAAAAGTTGGTTCTGATGTTGCAATGTGTTTGTGTTGGATGTACATATTTTTGAAAATTCCCTTCAACATTATGTTTTTATTACTGAATTCATTACATATTTGCAAATATCCATTCATAGCTTAGTAATTATTGAATCCTTTAGTGATTATATATTTATATTTCAGTGTAAAAAATAAAAATTGATGTGTTGAATCTATTGTTGAGGGTCTTTTGAAAACAACCGCTCTACCTATCAAGGTAGAGGTAAGTTCTGTGTACACTCTACCCTCCCCATACCCCACATTGTGGATTTCACTAGGTATGTTATTGTTGTTGTTGTTGAACCTATTGGAACTGCATTACGTCCGGCTATGTAGATCAACATAACCCCACACAATTGATGTTTGATTCCTCACCGGTTAATTCCCTGACCACCAACACCTCAACTGCTTTCTACAAATAACACAGTTGTTCTTTCATAGCAGCCTCTGATGTTAGACTAGTTTTATTATTAGTTGTTTATTACTAAAATAATAATTAGATCACTTGATCATAGCTTATGCAAACTGAAACAGATGGATTACCAACTGCAGCTAGCTAGCCTGCGTACCATCATTTGACTTCTTATTACTACATTATAGGTTTAATTTTTTATGTCATCCTTGTCAATTAATTGAATTCAGTCATTTGATAACCTTTAAGACCGATTGACCATTAGCTTCTAATTTCTGAAGTATTGCCTTCCACGAACACAATTTAATCTTTAAAAACTCACCAATGAATTAAACTCTTTATAATAAAACAAAATGAAAAAGTTAATGATATTATGGCCAAAAGTAGTTCAGGAATTAATGGACACTTTATTGATGATACCGACGTACCAATTGGTCCAATTAAAAGTTCAACTTATAACTCACCAAGCGACTTCTCGACCGATGATAGAGTAACACGGCGGAGCTGATTAAGCTAGTTTAGTACTCCCTCGGTTTGTCTGGTTCATAATAAGTATTCAATTAGCCTTTTTATTTTGATTCAAAATAAGTGTCCACTTTCATAATAAAAAAGATGAATTAATTATTTTTTTTCCAAATTTACTCCTATTTAGATATGTGAGTTTTTATGTTATCAAGAAATTATATTAATTAGGTAGTATTTAATTAAGAGTAATTTGCTCAAAATACTTATTTTTTTAAGAGTTAATATTTTATTAAAGGGTGTGTTGAAGGCCAAGTAAACACTTATTTTGAACCGAAGGAAATAGTTGATTGAATTGGTCGCATCTTGCGCGTTGCAAGGTCAGAAAAGAAACCAGCGAGTTGAGAATTCCATCAAACTGGTCCAATTATGGTCGACATTTAAAGCTAGCCAACAACGTATATAAGAGGAGTAGTCATGGCAATGGAGTGAACAATATGCTTGTCATTAGTTGTCAAGTAATTGGTATGTAAAGATGTAGTCTTGACAGTACTGGACAAAGGGTACAATAACATATTCAGTGAAATCCTATAACGTGGGGTCTGGGAAGGGTAGAGTGTACGCAAACCTTACTTCTACCTTAGTAGGTAGCGCGGTTATTTCCGGGAGACCCTCGGCTCAAGACAAAGAATAATCACAACCAAAGCAAAGCAAGAGAAGCGGTCAGACTCAGACAAGAAATTAAAACAGTATGAACATGTTGATACCAAAATCGAATATGTCATGGTAGCGCATTCTAACAAAAGGAAGCAGTAGATAACACAGGTAAATAAGATAAACAAAGTACACTAAAGAACACATAGCAACAGAAATTAAACTACAGAGGACTATAAAGCAATACTGCGCCTATAAGTGTGATAGGCTAATCGGGCCTACAGTAATAACACTACAATTATCATTTTGTAAGCGTAAGTAGGACTACGCTCGACTACCTACTACCCTTATACCCTAATCTGTGTCCTTCAAAAAAACCCTCTCTAAGGTCATGTCCTTAGTAAGTTGCACTTGCGCCATATCCCGTCTAATCACCTCTCTCTAATACTTCTTCGGCCTACCTCTACCTCTACCCCTCCTGAATCCGTCCATAGACAACCTCTCACACCTCTGCACTGAGGCATCTGTGTCTCTCCTATGCACATGCCCGAACTATCTCAACCTCGCTTCCCGCATCTTAACCTCCACCCAGGCCACTCCCACTTTGTCCCAGATATCATCATTTCTAATATTATCTTTCTTTGTATGTCCACACATCCATCTCAGCATCCTCATCTCTGCAACTTTCATCTTTTGTATGTGTGAAGTCTTGACTGGCCAACACTCTGCCCCGTACAACATAGTCAGTCTAACCACCACCCTATAGAACTTGCCTTTAAGTTTTGGTGGCACTTTTTTATCTCACAAAACTCCATATGCGAGCCTCCATTTCATCCACTCTTCCCCAATACGATGTGTGACATCGTCATCAATCTCTTCATTCCCTTGGATGATAGACCCTAGGTACTTGAAGCTTCTTTTTTTTGGAATGACCTGAGTACCAAGCCTCACATCCATGCCTGTCTCAGGGTCGCTCCCATTGCTGAACTTGCACTCTAAATATTATGTCTTGGTCTTACTCAACATGAACCCTTTAGACTCCAGAGTCTTTCTCCAAACCTCCAACTTGGCGTTCACTCCGCTGCAAGTCTCATCAATCATGACTATGTCGTCTGCGAATAACATACACCATGGTACCTCCCTTTGAATTTTTCATGTCAGTCCATCCATCACCAAGGTAAATAGGAATGGACTAAGAGTTGATCTCTAGTACAGCCCCATCATCACTGGAAAGTGCTCTGAGTCTCCTCCTACTGTCTGTACCCTAGACTTGGCTCTATCATACATATCCTTGATCGCCCTAGTGTACTCCACATGTACACCTCTAACCTCCAAACATCTCCATAGAACCTCCTTAGGGACTTTGTCGTATGCCTTCTCGAGGTCGATGAAAACCATATGTAAGTCTCTCTTCCTCTCCTTATAATGTTCCACCAACCTCTTAATAAGATGAATGTCTTTAGTAGTCGAACTCCCCGGCATAAATCCAAAATAGTTCTCGGAAATATACATGCCTCTCTTCACCCTCATCTCTACAACCCTTTCCTAAACTTTCATAGTGTGGCTCAACAGCTTGATACCTCTATAGTTGTTGCAACTCTAGATATCACTTTTGTTTCTGTACAATGGAATCATTGTACTCCACCTCCATTCTTCGGGTATTCTTGCCGTCTTAAAATGACATTAAATAACTCAGTCAGCCACTCCAAACATGTCTTGCCTGCGCTCTTCCAAAATTCAACTAGGATCTCATCAGGCCCGGTCACTCGTCCCATGTGCATCATGCGAACAACACCCTTAACCTTCTCAACCTTAATGCTTCTACAATACCCAAAATCCCGGTACATACGAGAATGCCCCAGATCTTCCAGCACAATGTATCCATCTCCTTTTTCGTTCAAGGGTTTATTGAAGTAAGACTGCCACCTCTACCTAATATGCGCTTCCTCCACCAGTACTTTGACATCCTCTTCCTTGATGCACCTCACGTGATCCAAGTCGCGGGCCTATCATCTCCCTTGCCTTGGCTAGTCTGTACAACTTTTTATCCCTGTCTTTCTCCTTTAATTCCACATACAAACGTTCAAAAGTCACCGTTTTCGCCGTCATAACCGCTAGCTTTGCCTCCTTCATCGCCATCTTATACAGTTTTCTATTCGTCCACTTCTGCACATCATCATTTCTTTCTACCAATTTTGCATACGCCTTTTTCTGCGCTTCCACTTTCTCGTAAACTTTATCATTCCACCACCAGTCCCCTCGATGCCCACCACGGCTACCTTGCGAGGACCCTAGCACTTCCTTAGCTACCTCTCAAATGCAACTGGTCGTCCTATTCCATATATCGGTCGCATCCCCACTACTCCTCTAAGCCCCTTTGACCATCAACCTCTCCCCCTTCTCCTTTGCACTAGCCATGGTAACACATGCAATTCCTGCCATTGAAAGTTATGATATTAAAAATATCTTAGAACTCTGATTCTAAGATAAAGAATTTGACTTTTATCACTGTTTAGGATTCTCCTCAAGTCAATTTCCAAGTCTTGGAAGTTATGATATTAAAAATATCCCCTATCAAGTGCTTCATTAGCCAATCCATCTGCAAATGTGTTTCCTTATCTTAGAATGTGTGTGAAAATTAATTCTATATTGCTTTCAAACTCCCTTGCCTCATCCACCCAAATAGCAATGTTCCAGAGTGGTTTCTAACCCTCTGACATGATCTTTGCATTATCTGTGAGTCTATTTGGATTATGATATTGCTTAAACCCCTTTCCTTACAAAATCTCAAAGCTTAATTTATAACAATCATATTTGCTTCTGTGTTTGTTGCATACCCCATGTCCTTAGCTTTTCCATAAATCAAGTCCCCTTCAACATCCCTCACACATAATATATATGCACTTATCCCTGGATTTTCTCTTGATGCCCCGTCAATGTTGCATAGGTACCAACCTGTTGGGGGAGGATTTCAGACCACTTTAGTAACCTTTAGGTTTTCCCTTCCTCTTTCCATCATCTATATTAAATCACTCCATCTATTTGGTATATTAATGAGGAAGGATTCCTCAATTGTACAAGTCTGTGTATAGTTGAGAATACTTGATATATAACTCTATTCCATGATCTTTTCTCCCCATGTTTGAAGTAATTCCTTCTCTTCCATGGCTCTCATAATTTAATAGCTGGCACAATAAGATATATATGTTTCAATCTTCCAGTAACTGGTGCCTGCTACCATTTCACAATTAGTTGTTGCAATTGTAATCCCTCCATATTGATACCTACACATGAACAAAAGTAGGACCAAGTCCTATTAGCTATAAAAGATGTGATGAATGGATGTTGGAATGTCTCCTCCTTTGGATTTGAGCAACACCAGCATCTTGACACCATGTTGTAACTCATTCTCCTTAATACATCATCCAATGACAACTTGTATTTCCAGCACCTCCACAAGAAAATGAGATTTTTAAAGGTAACCCTTGCACCCACATGAATTTATACTCGTCCATCTCCTGACCTCTCAGTCTAAACAAAATCACATGTTGATTTAACTGAGAAATCTCCATTATTATTCAATAACCACCATGGCTTATCCAAATCTCTCTCCAAGCTAGGGGTGTAATTATAGTTGTTATATGCTGAATAATCTTCTCTGGTAATACTTCTGTCAGCTTATCCCTATTCCATCTACCATCCACCACCAATTCATGAACATTTTGTATGTTTGCATCCCATCTTTCTTCAGAACTTGCATAATATAGAGTCCGCAGTCCAATCCAGTTGTCAAACCAAAACTGGGAGTTTCCCATTTTGGTTTTCCACCAAATTTAATGTTCTATCAAATCCCTTGCCTGAAGCATTTTCTTCCAGGTTTGTGACCCATATCTCCATGGAATAATCACATATTTTCTTTCTTACACTATTTGTTACTTAATAAAGCACTCCATGGTGATGATTTTGTTCTAAAGTTCCACCATAATTTACAATACAAAGCTAAAGAAACATCATGAAGTGATTTGAAGCCAAGTCCTCTTTCACTTGTTGGTACACACAGTTTGTGCCATGCAACCCAGTGTCTGCTCCTTCCCCCAATAGTGTTGCTCCAAAAACATTGAGCAAACATTTTGTGCATCTGCTTAATGACCCCTTATGGTGGATTAATAGCAGAGAGCAAATATATGGACATGATTTGCAAAACATGCTTAATCAAGATTGCCTTTCCTCCAAAAGATAACATCTTTCCTTTCCAGCTCTAAAATATTTTCATAATCTTGAGTAAAATAACATTGAAAAATTCATTTTCCCTTCTGTTGTGATAGATAGGACAACCCAGATAACCAAAGGGGAAGACCTTTCTAATTATACCAGTAACTATTTTCACTGTGATATTGATATCTCCTGGCACATTCTTATGCATATACACAAAGCTCTTTTCCCTATTGATCTTCTGGCCAGAAGTTCTCATATTTTCCTAGAAGTTGCATTACCAGTAGTAGAGACTATACATCTGCTGATGAAAAAATGATCATATCATCAACATAAGCTAGATGATTCACTTTAGGACTCCATTTAGACATCCTAAAACCCTTAAACTGTGGCACCTCATGTAGATGATTAAGGTTTCTAATCAACACTTCTGCAGCAAGTATGAATAAAGTGGGTGATAGAGGGTCACCTCATTTCACACCTCTTGATGATTGAAAAAAGCTCTGTTGTTGACCATTCACCAAAACGGAATACCAATTGTTACTTATAATCCTAAATACCATATCAATCAGTCTTTCTAAAAATCCCAATTTCCTCAATACATTGGTTAAAAAATCAAAGATACCCTATCATATGCCTTTGCCATGTCTAACTTCATAACAACATTAGCATATTTAGTTCTTAACTTGATATCTGAAATGATTTCGTGAGTTAACTGGACATTTTCCACTAAGCTTCTCTCTTTCACAAATCCAGCTTGGTTCAATGAAATTATTTCTGCTAAAGCTTCCACCAATCTTTCATGTAATAATCTTGAAAAAAACTTATTAACAAAATTATTCAAACTGATAGGTCTTATATCAGAAAAGGTGTTAATGACATATTTTTTTGGTAATATGACCAAATTGGTATGAGTAATGAACCTAGGAAGTTCAACACCACTGAAGAAGGCTTTCACCATATTTGTGACATAATCTCCAATAATCTCCCAACAGGACTGATAAAACAGTCTTGTAAAGCCATCATGACCTGCAGCACTTTCACCATTTGATTTTAAAACCACTTCATTGACTTCTTATTTTGTAGGTAGTTTCCCAATTTCCAAGTTCTGTTCTGATGTGACCATTTTTGGAACATGATCAAGCATTTCAAAATCTGTTGGATCCTTTTCCTTTGTAAAATGCTCCCTGAAAAATTTGATAGCTTCTGACTCCTCTAACCAGTTTTCCTCTTCATCTTGAATTCTTTTTAACTGCAATATTCTCCTTCTTTCGTGCACATAAGCATGAAAGAACTTAGTGTTCCTATCACCATCCTGAAACCACTGCATTCCAGCTTTTTATTTCCAAAATTCTTCCTTCATGTGAAGATATCTTTTCAAATCTGCTTGAACTCTATGCAATTTTTCCATGTTTGTTGGAGTAGTCATGATCTCAAATTGTATTTCATGAACCTTTATTATTTCTTTCAAAGCTTCAATTTCCTGAAATATGTTCCCAAAGGTTTGTCTGCTCCATTATACCAAAGCAGCCTTCACCTTTTAAAATTTATGATGAAAAAAAATGAAGGAATTTGCCATAAAATCAGCTAACCAGTGGCTCCTGACTATATCAATGAAACCTTCATGTTTAGCCCAAAAAATTAGAAATTTAAAGGGCTTTTTAATTGGTATAGAATCTCCAACATAAGATATCAACAAAGGAGCATGATCAGATCCAGTTCAAATTAAGTGTGAAATCTCTATACCAGGGTACTTGACCTGCAAAGCATGATTTACAAACATATATCCAACCTTTTGAATATACAATCATCTCCACTTTGTCCATTCCACCATGTGAACTTGTTGCCCTTGAAACCCATATTAGTATCCCCACAGCTCTGTATACATCATCTGAAGTCATGTACTTCATTAATTGTAACTAGAAGGCCTCCATACTTCTCATTATCTGATGTTATCACATTAAAATCCCCTCCAATTAATCATGGTATCATCACGGTTGTTGCCATATCTTCTAAAGAAGCCCATAATTCCATTATTTCCTTCTTATTACATTTTGTATAAATAAATGAGCCTATCATCTCATCTTGAGCACCCTTCGACCTTAGTTTTAAAGCTAAGTGTTGTGGATGATCAACCAAAATCTAATAGTCAAAGTGATACAATAAAAGATAGAAAAATAAGGAACTTAACAAGAAGGAAAAGGATAACTAGATTGACACAAGATCAATACAATTTGACAACTAAAGCTCTAAATAGCTAAAACCTCCAACTTAGTATTAAAATCAAGCACTAACCTCTAATGATGACCTCATGGGAATATAGTTCCCAAGAAACCAACCTCTCAACAATTCACACAAACACAAGCTCTCTAACTCTCAAGAGTATTTCAAGTTTAATATTCAAAGTAGTCTAAAAAGCCAAAGCAAATAATAAACTACTACTTATACTAGGATATAAAGGAAGACTAATCTAGTTATTACAATTATATCCTTAATGAAGTAAGGGCCTTGTTTGGTCTTCCTTTTGGAGATGAAAACTTGCAATTCTAAGAATTAGCCAATTTTGTTTGCATAGCCGTCTTCTTCACTCAAATGGCCATCTTTCTTCTCTCTTCCTTCTTCTCATGCAATCATGAATATTTGAAATCTCCGGGTCGGCTCAAGAGTGCACTCAAGTACATCTCTTTTCATGAACAATCCTTATAGAACTTGGAGCTCACGAGCTTGACTCCTTGTGAAAGGTCTTGATGCAGTTTGGATTGTATCATTCTCCACTTCTTGAAAATATTTTTTTTCTCAAATTTAAGGGGTCACCATCAACCACCTCCATAGGAGAGAGATCAAACACGTTAAGGTGTTGTGAACTTGGTATTCCGGGGGAAGGTCAATCTTGTATGCATTATCATTGAGGCACTCAAGTACCTCAAATGGACCATCTCCCCTAGGCATCAATTTGGTCTTCCTCTTGTTGGGAAATCATTCCTTGCAAAACTGTACCCAAACCCAATTACTCGGTTCGAGTACAACTAGCTTCCGACCCTTGTTTGCTCTTTTGGTCGTCTCTTGATTCTTCTTCTCAAGGCGAAGTCTCACCTTCTCATGCAACTTCTTCATGGCTTCGTCCTTTTTGTGACCATCTAAACTTAACATATCTAAAGGAAATTCATCTTCCCAAGATTCTAGTTTTTCCTTAACCATAGCCCTAAGCATAGAACCTAAAGTCCTATTCACAACCTCGATTTGGCCATCGGCTTGTGGGTGACAAGAAGTAGAAAATAACAATCTAGTTCCAAGTCATCCCTACAATTATTTCCAAAAGTAGCTAAGGAACTTAGAGTCCCTATCACTCACTATGTTTTTGGGAATGCCATGCAACTTGACCACATTCTCAACAAACAAAGAGGCAACATGAGATGCTTCATCACACTTATGACATGCAATAAAATGAGCCATTTTTTAGAATCGGTCAACAACAACAAAGATACTATATTTCCCCTTTTTAGTCCTTGGCAAGCCCAATACAAAGTTCATAGAAATATCAAGCCAATGTCTTTAACGGGTGGGGAGAGGGGTATACAAGTCATGGGGAAGAATTCTAGACTTAGCACTTCTACATTCAACACATTGACCATAAATTTTTGCAACATCATTACGCATTTTAAGCCAATAAAATTATTCCTCAAGAATTCCCATGGTTTTATCAATACCAAAATAACCCATCAAACCCCCATCATGTGCCTCCCTCACAAAAAGTTCCCTCCAAGAGCTCATAGGCACACATAGTCGCTTGTTCTTGAACAAGTAACCATCAAAATTGGCAAAAGAGGTAGGAGGTTTATCCTTAAGCACATGTCCCATTTCCCATTCTTCACAATTTTGATAGATTTTGGCAAATACGGGGTCCTCGGGATACAATGGCTTCAAGCTTTCAAAACCTATCAATTTGGAAGAAGATGTATTAACCAAAACATGTTTTCGAGACAAGGCATCTACCGTAACATTATCATTTTCCTTTTTGTATTAGATTACATAAGAAAAAGATTCAAGAAATTCAACCCATTTGGCATGCCTTTTGTTCAACTTTTCTTGGGCCTTAAGATGCTTCAAGGACTCATGATCGGTCCGAATGAAAAACTCTTTAGGCCACAAGTATATGTTGCCAATTACCCAAATCTCTAATTAAAGCATAAAATTCAAGATCATAGGTGGAGTAATTCAACGTTCCACCTTTAAGCTTTTCACTAAAATATGCAATGAGTTTTTGGTCTTGCATTAAAATGGCACCAATACCTACTTTACTAGAACCACATTCAATCTTAAAGATTTTATCAAAATCAGGTAATTACAACAATGGTGCGGAGTTAAGCATTTGTTTCAAGGTCTCAAATGCCTTTGGTTGCTCCTCACCCCAAGAAAAAAGGTTTATCCTTTCGGATTACCTCAGTTAAAGGAGCGCCTATGGTGCTAAATCCTTTAACAAACCGCCTATAAAACTAGTCAATCCATGAAGACACATCACCAATGGATTTAGGAGTTGGTCAATCCTTAATAGAGTTTTTTTTTTATTCATCAACCTCAGCGCCCCTTGAACTCACAACAAAATCCAAAAAAACAATTTCATCAACACAAAAGGAACATTTAGCCATATTAGCATAAAGTTGTTCTTGCCTAAGCACTTCAAATGATCAACATGCTCATCCATGGTTTTACCATACACCAAGATATCGTCAAAATAAACAACTATGAATTTGCCAATAAAGGGTTTCATCACATGATTCATTAAGCGCATGAAAGTATTAGGAGAGTTGTTACCGTTCACTTTTATGCGGAGGTATAAAAGCTACTAAGAGGTTGTTGGCGCTCTAAGTCGGATAATATAGTTCTAGAGTCGCCACCTAATTTATAGGTAAATTAGAAAAATAAAGTAAAAAGGATTTGTAAAACCAGAGTCGAGGTAAGAGTTCTGGTGATCCCTCGAGGAATGTGTTAGTAAGGGTTCTGGTGATCCCTCGAGGATGGTGTTAGACACCCCGGTATTAAGGATCCGTAGAATGCGGTTGACCTTTGGATTCTTTTGCATGTTTATTTGTTACAAATTGCTTTAAAACGTTTACTTCCCGCAAAAATTCACTAACATGTCATTTATTTTATTTCAAACTCATGAAAAGGGTTTTGAAAATCAAAGAGTTAAATTCCGCCTAAAATGGTCCGTATATGGGTAATTTTATCAATCCACTTTAAGACTAAAGTACACTCAACACTTAATTTGAGTAGAACTCCACTATTTAGGTCAACGAATTATCCAAATATTTCTTATACATTTTCTCTTGAAAGTCCTTTTAAAATCAAAGAGTATAATTCATTTAGAATGACATGCCTAAGGTTTGAAAATAAATACAAGTTTTCCATTTTTTCATGCTATTTCCAAAGATCAATCCATATAATACATTTCTCAAACCCATACTTCAATTCGAGTCTCCAAAGTTTTGATTAAATATAGAAATTAACTTGGTTGGGCTTGGCCCAAAAATAGTCCAAATTAAGGTTGGCAATGGATCGGAGGTGGATCGGGTGGAGCTCAATCCGCCTCCACCCGCCAACGATCCATCCACTACCCGACTCATCCATCACTCTATTTTTTTTAATCCACATCCGATCCACCCATCATCCACGGGTGAATCGGGTGGATCGGGTGCTTCGCGGATGGAAGCGACGAAGACTTATGAAAATTGGTCGATACTCAAGTCTTGTAGGTAGGGGTGAGCACGGGTACAGGGTACCCAGATATCCGATCGGAACCGACACTAACGGGTAGGTTCTGGGTAGATATATTATAATAACGGGTAGGTTCTGGGTAGATATATTATAATAACGGGTAGGTTCCGGATAGTAAAATTAGGAACCGATCAATGTCGGGTCCGGTTCTGGTTCCGGTTCCGGTTCCGGCAAATAGAGACAGGGTACCCAGACCCGGAACCGATACCCGAAACCTATGAAATATTAAATATTTTTACTTTTTAAATTCCATTATTTTTTAGTTAATAAAAAAAAAGAAAAAAAAGTCATACTAAAGTACACCATTTAAGGGGGGGAAATCAAATGCAGAACAATCACTTTCACCATCAAGAAATAAATCAAATGATACAAAGTGACAATCATAAGCAGAGAAAAAGCCAAAAGCGGTAGAAAATTGAAAAACTGTGTTTTTTAAACTATGTACTCCTTTAAGTTATTGAAAAAAGAAAGTTGAAACGAAAACCAAAGCAAATCTTTGAAACATTCTTGGGATATTTGCTCCGAAAGAATTCTTTATAGGTTTTGTGGCACTGGCTTTCAGAGTATAAGCAGACGAGTTTATTCCTAAACCAAAGTTGTTATTCGAAGGCATTATTTTGCACAAAGAACATCAATTCCGGTTACTCAGGAACCTACCCGGAACCGCAGGGTCCGGGTAGGTTCCGAGTAATGATTGCTACGGGTAGGTTCCGGGTAGTAAATTTAGAAATCGATCTTTTACTGGGTAGGGTCCGGGTAGTTAAAAAAAGTTAGGGTACCCGGACCCGCTCACCCTACTTGTAGGTAATTTATGACAGTTAATAAATATGTCAGTTCAAATTTCACAAAAATGAACTTTACTTTGTTCATTTTATTGGAAGTAGAGAATCGTACGGATTAATTCGAGAATGACAGGGTCTGGTAAACCCACAAAGTTGCATTTGATATCTATTGTTAAGAAAAAATAAATATCATCAATCATCCTAGTTGTGAGTTCATATTTTTAGGTGAAAACGATCAACATTTATTTTTTCTCTCTTATGTTGTTCAATGTACGTTTTACTTGATCAAACTTAGAGTAGTATAATTAACAAATAAAAATATAATTTGTTCAATCTGTTTAAGTTTGGACGAGTTAGCGACCCACATATTTCTTAACTCAAGTTATTTTTATTAGCCTGATTCAGTCAAATTAAAAATAGCATTTATTAAGCGTTTGGACATGCAATTTCATCTTATGAGATGAAATCATCGTTTGGACATGCGATTTAATCTTATGAGATGAAATTCCAAATCATCCAAAAAGGCATGATTTGAGATTTCAAATTTTAAATGTAAAAGTTGACCACAAGTTTATATTTTGTAAAAATAGATCCATAAATTAATAGATATAATTAGCAATCATGTTTATCAATTGTTTATATAAAATATTAAAAGATCTACAAGAGGGGTGGATTGAAAATAATTAATTTATAACGGATGGATGGATGGGTCGGGTGGTGGGTCGGGTGGTGGGTCGAGTGGTGGGTTGGATGTATGTCCACCCGAATCTGACCCGATCCATCACCTGATCCATCCGTCACCCGATTAAAATCCATGTTTTGTGAATTTTCATCCATATAATCGGGTCGGGTGGATCATATCCATCGGGTTATGGTGAAATTACCCGCCCTAGTCCAAATGAGTTTTACATTTTTTTCCATCTTTATCAACTTCTTTGAGAAAATAAACAAGTTCTTGTTTTGAAATTCATTGACCCATTTGTAAAACAACAGTTCTGTTTTCTTCAATTTTAACGCAAACAATTCAATTGATTTAAGTCCAAAATCAGTTCGACTTTCTCTTCAAAATTAATCAATTTCTCGAAATGTAAAAATAAAGTTAATTTGTTTTGAACCGAGGTCTCTCGAAAACAGCCACTCTACCAAAGAGGTAAAGTCTGTGTACACTTTACCCTCCTCATACCCCACATTGTGAAATTTCACTAGGTATGTTGTTTTGAAATCTGTTTTCATGATGATTCTAAACTAAACGATGTACGTATCATTTTGCCTATCCTAAGTTATAAATATAAAGGTCCAAATATCATCAAAGTACGTATTTTTATACAAATAGCACATATACAATACATATACATATAGTTAAAAAATGAAAATGAGGGAGTTTAGGCTGGTGGGCCTACCGAAGCCCACCAGTTGGCTATTTTCACCTATAACTGGGCTTTCAATGCACTGCTACAGCGGATTCCATGGATGAGGAAAGCTGTTAAACCTCTGGCCAAACTGAATTGGCAAGGCATGCGCCCAAGGGGCCCGCGCCCAGTCGCGTGGGAAGTGAAAATGGGGAAAACAAATCATGGTTAGAAGCACCTAAACTCGTCTAAATATAATGCTAATAATTTAACATTAATGTGTAATTAAAATGACAGATAAAACAAGGAAAATTCCACTCATGTGCCAGAAATGAATCACGACAAAGCAGGCCCAATGTTCAAATTATAATTGCAGCTGTTGGACTGAGCCCAGTTCAAATATGTATAAACATGAAAGAACAACATGTATGGGTTGAGTCCAGTTCGAGCATTGCATAACATAGATAAAAAAACATATATGGGCTGAGCCTAGATTGCCAAACAAGCACATAAGAAGAAGAGGAAAGAAATCAAATGGGCCAATCCAAAGGTATTTTAAAATGAATGAACTCCTGCAGATATACACTGATGATATACATAACATGTATACCTCATATACTAAGTATATTTGGTATACAGATTGTATATCATGGCATATATCAAACATACACCTTAAAGGACAAACACAAATGCAAGTAGGGGCAAACAGATAGGGGACAGGGTACACATTATATATACAACACACATATCTTTAGGCCAGACAGGTACTGTGCAATATCAATTATTCTCAATTGAGCAAATGCATGTTGGGTGTCTGATACAAATATAAGCAAGTAGAACCTACCATCTTCAATTAGTAGACATGTGCTAGTCCTAAACAAGCTTCGATTCATACAAAAAGAATGGAAAACTAGGTGCATAATTTCATTTTTTATAGCCAAGTGTTCAAGCTAGATAGTTTGATCTTGACAAACCGTGATGAAAGAAAGAATGTTATTCATATAGCACACAAGCAGATATGTATAAGCGACTACTGAATCCCTAGGTTTCTTCAAATTTAAGGCATGACACAGACAAATTACTCAAGAGACTCTCAACTATCAAAATAAAGGCGAAATTTGACTATACGCTAGTGAGTCCCTAAACATGTGATTCAAAGCATACAGTATGCAAAAACAGAGATCTGGTAAACATACAGGGATGTTTATATTGACAAAAGCTATCAGCTGATCCTCAAAGGCAATTATGAATTCATGCAAGATTCAAAGGTGCTTTATGTATATTGACTTAGACTAGCATGTCATCCAAACACTTGATAGGGTTCTATATCACATAAATGAAAGACATGGCATGGCAATGGGTGATGTTGAACTACAGAAATGCAAACATGAATGACTTATGCATCATACAGGAAACCATATGAGTATGAGCTATGGCCTAGAGGCCTTAAGATGGGCAAGTATTAACAGACACTTTCCATGGTTCATGGTGGACATCAATATGGTCCCTACCTTAGCACAAGTGATTAACTAATCCACATAAAGGTAAGACTTAAATCCAAGCTATAACAGTTTCAATAAGGCCATGCTAAGACTTGCACATAGTTCATGTTAGCAAATAGACACACAGACATAGATTCTCGGATGACAAGGGATACTAAACAAATACACAGACTATTTGATTCATGTATCCAAGCAAGACAGGTCTAGAAGGGTCATTTTATCCATATTATTTTAGTCTAAGCTAAATAAGATGGACAAGTCAAAACTATAGCAATAACCAAACAGATATCAGGGCATATTGTACCTTATACTCGAGGTAGATAGGTTACTCCAGTCACATAATGGACACACTATGAAGTAAAATGAGCATATGGGCACAAGACAAACATCATGAGTTTATAATGACTCTTTTGTGTTTGAAAACAACATGGAATCACCAAGGTAGATTAAACAAACTTCCTAAAACCATATTTTGGCCTATACTGTTCTTTTAACTAAGCATGGACATCAATCAGAGCCTAGATGGATTACTATTCCTCAGGAAAATTACTAATCAGCAAATGTTCTAAGCATTCTCTAACCTATTCATATTTTAAAGGATCCTATATGACACTTAGAGGTTCTAACAGCTTGATATGAGATCCCACAAGTCACTTAACCATTTCAGTGTTCAGATTACCACTTTTAAGCCTATTTCAGCATAACTTTTATGGTCATATAAAACACATCAGATCCAAATTTATTCTAACCTAAACACACAAAAGAAACAAGCTCCATGCTTTTGACCATACAAGTTCTTGAATATCTATTGTAAGTAAAACAGATCACTTTGGATTTTACACTAACACTAAGCCATTTCTAAGCTAGTTAATGAACATACAAAACCTTAACAGAGTACTAAATATGATTCATAAATCAACATGATATGGTTATAATCATATGCTATGCCAAAGATGCTTCAATATTACTAAGTAAATGTAAGAAACAGGTTTAAATGACCATAGTTAACTTAATAGGCTAATTTGAATGCCTTAAACTGACTAAAACTGATTTATAAAGGTACACTTGATTAACAACTGACATAAGCATGCTTGGAAACTACAAATTATGCCTAAGTCTTCCTAAAAATGCAAGCAGTATCTCAAACTGATTAGGTCATAATACTAGTTGGGTCTAATTAAGCTATATATAGGCAAATTATGAACACACATGATTAATAACTCAATCAAATAGGCTAATATTTACATAGAATAGATCATTTTGACAGAAATTAAATAACAAAAATAAAAGGAGAGTGGTTTACCTTGTTTGGAGGCAGTCTAGGGTCGAAGGGGGGCTTGTTTCTTCAGCTCCGACCAACACTCGCAAACAACAACAAAACGGAGGGTTTTAGATTGTAATGATCAATTTTAAGCTAAGTAAGGTTCCACCAAAGGTCTTTGGATCCCAATTAAGCAAAAAACTAATCGATTTAAACTCAAAAATAGCTCTTAAGAATTTAAAAGCCAGAGATTCAAGTTTCAGACCCTTTACAATGAGAAAGGAGAGTCAATTTATAGGACTCAAGAAACCCAGGAGACCCGATCCCAATCTCACCTGTTGGGGTGGGGGTGGTCCCATTTTGGACGAGCATACTGAGCACCAAAGCAACGTACACTGCAGTTTCCATTATCATCGTCTGAAGAGGACGAAGAAAGAGAGAGAAGCCTAGGGCTTTTTGCCAATTTGGGCAAATGAGGGGCGGGTCTGGTCATTTTGTGTGTAAAAGGAGGGGTTGGGCTGGGTCACGATCTAATTAGGCCGGACTCGGTCAATTACCAATTTTGACGGAGTAAAATATTGATCATTTTTATATTGATAATTTAAGCAGTTAATTGCACTATTATCTTTACTTTAATTTTAATAAATTGCAATTAATGATCTCAAAAATGTAAAAAATAAGATATGATATACAATAAGTATATTGGATGTCATTTTGTCAAAAAAATGATAAAATACTTCCGGAATAATTTTTAAAATTATTTTTGTCTCATAAAAAGTATATTTCATCTCCGTATGTGATTGGGGAACTTTGAATAATTAAGGTTATTGGAGGATAAAAATTAGGTGTCAGCAATAGCCCTTTCGTTGTTCGAGGATGGCAGGACCATCCATTAGCAGCGAAATTTGACCAACCTAGTTTTTAGCCGATCAGATTGCCGATTGGCTTTTCGTACTTATTTATATAACCCTATTGGCTTAATAATGCCGCCCTTGTGGAACTTTATCCTTTTATAGCCCTCATGGCCCGATTGTGATGCCCTTATGGCGCTTTTCCCTTTTCGTGGCTCTCATGGCCGGATTGTGTCGCTCTTGTGGCGCTTTGCTCTTTTCGTGACTCTCTCGGTCGGCTCTTGTCATCTTCCGATGTCAGAATTTCCTTCATGGTTGTAACTATTTCATCATGAACAAATAAATTAGTGGAATAAACTGCATCGCTCCTGACGACATTTTGGAAACTGCAATCACAGAAAAATAATTAGATTTTTATGGGGTCGACCCGTGCTGTCGGTTCTTGCTAGGTCATTCCTCTATTTCCTGGTGCCAACCCTATTAGGCTCAGTATTATGTGAGATGAATTTAAACTATGATACAAAAAAGTATTTTGGAAAATATTGATTATAAATTTGAATAATAAAAACGTTTTTGTCTATTAAAAATTATTATCTCATTGTCATGACATATACATTTCTATTGAGGTTCTTCGACCGTCCTTGGCGCTCTAAATGTGCTTCTCGTTCGTCCTGGTGAAATTTTTGAGACCTCCTCAAAAATTTTGCACCAGTTGAAAATTTTCTTGTAGCAAACTCTCGTGCTGAATTGTTGTGAGGAAATTTTGAGGTCCTCTCAAAAATTCTTCTCCAGTTGAAAGTTTAAGACCGATTGACTCTTATGCCAGACTTGTCGGTGGAATTTTTGAGATCTTCTCAAATATTCTGTCCTAATTGCAAGTTTGGGGGCCCAGGGACTCTGTGAAGTGATCTTGAAACTTTGTGTCTTAGAGGCTTCCTAAGGGTTTATTTGATTTTTTATTTGGTGCAACCGAGCTCAAAGAACGCCTATGTATCCTGTCATAACATGAATCAGGTCGAACGTAGTTTAGAACAAAATGATTGATTTTTATAATAATGTGACTGAATCCTAAATGGACTACCTACATATCTCACCTCGGAAAATCAGGTCATCGAGCGAGTAGTTCATATTACAAGAAAATGTCATTTGGTTTTTCTATTACAGAAGAAAAAGACCAAATTCCATGAGGATTTTTCTATGTATCTTTATAGTAAGAGATAGGTCTTGTGTATTGATTATAAGTAAATAAATCAGATTAAGAATTGAAAGAGTGTGCCTTTACGTGTAGTATCTCTTGATAGCGTCTGAGTTGCTTGCTTTGGGCCACTCTTTGCCGTCCATTTCTGCTAGGATTACACCTCTTCCTGATAGTACTTTGCGAACCATGTAGAACCCTTGCCATTTGGGTGCAAATTTTTCTTTGTACTCGTCTTGGTGTGGAAACGTGCGCTCTAGTACCAATTTTCCTATCTGAAAGATTCGGGCTCTGACCCATTTGTTGAAGACGCGTGTCATTCTCTACTGGTATAGTTGACCGTGACATATGATGACCATTCTTTTCTCATCAATTAGAGTCAGTTGCTCATATATCTTCCGAACCCACTCTGCGTTATCCAACTCTACTTCTTGTATGATTCTGAGTGTTGGTATCTCTACCTCGGCTGGTATCACTGCTCATTACCGTAGACCAATAAGTATGGAGTTGCTCCTATTAAGATGCGAGTTGTTGTTCGATATCCTAACAATGCATAGGGCAACTACTCATGCCAACATTTGTAGTTGCATGTCATCTTCCTCGGTATCTTCTTGATGTTCTTGTTGGCTGTCTCTACGGCTCCATTCATTTGTGGCCTGCAGGCAGTAAAATTCTGATGGGTTATGCAGAATCGTTCACAAATGTCTTTCATCAGATGACTATTCAGATTTGCTCCATTGTCATTTATGATAGACTTCGGGATGCCAAATCGTCATATGATGTTGTTTCGAACAAAGCCTGATACCACTTTCTTTGTCACTGACTTATCAGAAGTAGCTTCGACCTACTTTAGTAGCATGCACTCAGGATTTTTATGGCTAGGACGAACCCATTCATGTGAGGACCACAAGTCCCGGTATATACTTCTTCTAACAATTTGGTGGCTTCTACACCGTCAATACATCTTAGTAGCCCTAGATCGGGTATCCACCTATAGAGTACTACTTTGTTAAAA
This sequence comes from Anisodus tanguticus, assembly GCA_034509755.1. Lineage (NCBI taxonomy): Eukaryota > Viridiplantae > Streptophyta > Magnoliopsida > Solanales > Solanaceae > Anisodus > Anisodus tanguticus. The sequence goes on along the minus strand of CM067544.1, from coordinate 30,243,740 downwards.
AAGAACTTGTTATCCATTTTCTTGATGGTTTTCTTTTGGTTGTTTGGATACTCTCCATTTTCCAAGTATGTGCTTATGTCGGTGTACCACGGTTTGCCGTCTAGTTTCGCTTCCACGTGGGAACATTAAACATGTTCTTCCCTGATATTGATCTCCATCGGATCAATGTGACTACTTTCTAGATATTGTATCATGTATACTATGGTTGTAAGAGCATCGACGAATTCATTTTGCGCTCTCGGCGAGTGTCGGAAGTCGATTTTTCTTAACTTTTTGCACAGCCTTTGTGCGAGGTTTAGATATGACAAGATCTTTTCATTCTTAGTAGCCCATTCTCCTTCAACTTAGTGAAATAATAGGTTAGAGTCTCCTATCACCAATAACTCTTATCCATGTCGAGGGCCATGCAAAGACCTAGGATGCAGGCTTCATACTCTGCCATTTTGTTAGTACATCGGAAGTTGAGAGATTTTCTGCCATCGGGTAATGTTGACCCATTTATGAAACTAGAACTGCTCTGATTCCCGAACGTTTGTAATTGACTACACCATCAAAGAACATTCTCTATCCTAAGCAGGTTCAAACTCTTCATCGACTAAACTTTCTGCTAGCAAATCGACCAATACTTGTCCCTTGACTGCTTTCTAGACCACGTATGTGATGTCGAATTCGCTCAGAAACATTTGCCACTTGGCCAATTTCTCTATATGCATGGGCTAGCAAAAGATGAACTTCAAAGGGTCTATCTTGGAGATAAGGTGGCTAGTATAAAACGACAAGTAGTGTCTCAACTTTTGGGCTACCCATGTAAGAGCAAAATATGTTTTCTCCACCAAGGCGTACCTCGACTCGCATGTAGTGAATTTCTTAATGAGATAGTAAATGGCTTGCTCTTTTTTCCCAGTTTCATTGTGTTGCACCAACATGCATCCAAAAGAATTAGCAGACACTAACAGATACGACAACAATGGGCTTTCGGTGTGGTAGGGGAAAAATAGCTGGATTAGAGAGATATCGCTTGATATATCGAAGGCCTTTTGACACTCGTTAGTCCATTTAGTGGGTGCATCCTTTTTCAACAGCTTGAGGATAGGCTCCACAATTATCATGGATTGTGCTATGAAGCGTCCGATGTAGTTCAACCTTTCTAGAAAACTCATGACGTCTTTCTTAGTTTCAGGCGGTGGCAATTCTTGGATGGCTTTGATCATAGAGGGATCTAGTTCTATGTCAATGCGACAGACTATGAATCCCAACAATTTTTCAGTAGGCACTTCAAACGTGCACTTGGCCGTATTTAGCTTCAGATTAAACTTTCGAAGTCTGTCGAAGAACTTTCGCAAGTGCATGTTGTGATATAAGCTTTCTCATGATTTGATTATGACATTATCTACGTAAACCTCTATCTCTTTGTGCATCATATCATGAAATATGGTGATCATTTCTATTATGTAAATGGTGCCGGCATTCTTAAGGCTGAACGACATTACACGGTAGTGGTATACTCCCCATAGAGTAATGAAGGCTATTTTATGTGCATCTTATTTGCTCATTATAATCTGATGGTAACCAACGAAGCAGTCCATGAAAGATTACAGCTCATGCTTTACACAGTTATCGATGAGTATGTGGATGTTCAGAAGTGGAAAGTTATCCTTTGGACTAGCTCTGTTGAGATTATGGTAGTCCAGACAAATCCAAATTTTCCCATCTTTCTTCGGCACAGGTACGATGTTGGCTAACCATGTCGGATATGGAGTTACTTCCACTACCCCCTACTTGATCTATTTTTTTACCTTGTCTTTGATTCTTATGCTTAGATTTGGTTGAACTGTAGGATTTTCTGCTTGACCCGGCCGAAACCCTCATTGATGGGAAACTTATGGGCCACTATGTATGTGCTTAACCCGGGCATATCCGCGTATGACCACACAAAGACATCGACGTATTGTCTTAGCAGATTTATCAGTTCCTCTTTTGAGGGTGCTTCCAAATGCGCACTTATTCTGGTCTCTTTAACCGTCTCCTCATCCCTAAGGTTGATTGCTTCGGTTTTGTCCAAGTTAGGATTTTCCCGTTCTCATATTGATTTTTCTGATCGATGAGATCCTCAGGTAACTCGGTCTCTTCATCGTATTCCTCATACTCTTTTTCTTCTATATCACTTGACTCACTCGTCTCACGACATGTCATGACATTATGAGTCATTTTATTGTTATTACTGAAAAATAAGGCAAAGAAAGGTTAGTGTACAAAAACATATAATAAAAAATGAAATGACTTTTTTTCCATGTAAATTAAGGCTTTCATTAATTTGATAAAAGTAGTACAAATTGTGTTCCTGACTCGGATCAATATCAAGTCATTTCCATTTTTCAAATATTATGAGGAAAATAAATATGCAAATGGTGAACGTTCGGGCCACAACCGACTTTTACCGGTTTTTGAATGAAAGTTAAATTCATCATGTCTATCGAGGAGCTAAGAGTGGGGTAGAGGTCCAGTTGGACAGTTGCTTCTCAGATCAGCATTGCGAATGGAGGGCTCTCATAGCATTCTTCCAGTATCACAACATCATTAACCCTTCCTATGCGTTTTCACCATTGTGCATGGGCATTCTTACTGGGAATGACTGGTACAAATCTAGAAATGAATTGTGTAACTGTAGAGAACCCCTCTTCTTCTGATCAGCTTCGGAGGCTTCTTCGGAGTCTGGGACATACCTTAGGCCAAAGCGGTAATCATCTCTCGAGATTGACATTGGTTCTTTTATACCCTGTAGCTCTATGCATAAACCTTTGCCGAGTTCAAACCCACTTTAAAACATAGTGGTGACAGGTGGCATAAGACTTTGCTCGTCTTCTCCCTTGTGGGCCACTCCCACTAGTTCCACCACATGGAAATCCGTGTCTTTAGGAATTTCCTCAATTACTGGTACATAATTATTAGGGTAGTTATAGATACTTCCCCTTTTATGAATTACCACCTCGTGGTTCTCCCATACAAACTTCAATTATTGATTGAGGGACGACGGTACTGCTCCAGCCATGTGAATCCAAGGCCTACCCAGTAGCAAATTGTAATTGGCAGTGATTTCCATAACTTAGAACTCGGTAGTGAATTCGGTAGGCCCTATTTAGATGTTGAGGTCTATCTCTCCAATAAGATCATTTTGATCTTCATTGAAGGCTCTCACATTTTTATGGCTCTGGCATATTTTCCTAATATCATAACCTAACTGCTTGAGCGTAGACTAAGGGCATATGTTGAGACCGGCCCAATTGTCAACCAATACTCTGGATACGACTTCGTCTCTACATTTGACAGTGATATAGAGAGTCTTGTTGTGGGTTGTTCCTTCTTTTGGTAACTCATATGGAGTGAAGGAGATCTGATGGGCCCTAATGACATGGCCTACCATATCAACCAGAGTTTCACTTCTTGTGCCTATGGGGACGTGGGATTCGTCCAATACTCTCATCAGAGCCTGTCGATGTTGCGATGAGCTTACTAGTAGTGCCATTACCGATATTTGACCTGGCATCTTCTTCAAGTTCTCGACAATAGAATATATTTTGGCTACATTCTATGCCAAATGTCTTCGGCCTCTCATTCGGTGATGGACCTTCTTTGATTTCGCTTTTTTCGGAGCGCTCCCTATGCCAGCTCTTCAGGAGTATAACATCTCCCTAATCTTGTCATTTTGTGAGCCATGACTGCTTGGACAACAAACTCTTTTCTTGGGGCTCGGACTACTTCTTGTGACACTTGAGTGATGACCGGTGCTTGGATTAGCACTTTGAAATTAGGTCATTCATGGAGGGTGGGAGAGGCTACTGTTTGTTCCAGGCTTTCAACAGATCCTTAGATCAATGGTTGGCAGACAACCCAGTCTTCCTCTAGCTCAATCATATGGATGTGATTAGCACCGTGATTGGGTAGAGGATTGGTGTTCACATTTTATGTTGTCGTTTGCAATATGATTTCTCTTTTATCAATCAAAGCATGTATCTTGTGTTTCAGATTGATACAGTCTTCAGTGATGTGCCATCTCCCTCCAGAGTGGTATGCACAAGTTTGGTCAGCTCGAAAAAAGTGACTCAAAGTATTGGCGGGTTTGGAAGGAGTGGCTTGAATGATTCCGGCAACACTCATTATTTTGAACAACTTAGTTTGAGTCTCGAGAGGCAGGGTGAACACTCATGGAGGCTTCCTTTCAAAGTTCAGACGTGGCAAATCATACGTAATCGAAGGTGGCTGGTTTTGATGATTTTTGTGGTTTTAAGGTGCTTGGTAAGCGGGTAAGGGCATTTGATAGTTTGGTTTTGGTGCTTAGTAAGTAGGTATTAATGTTTAGTAGTTTGGCTATGGAGCTTGGTAAACTGGAGTCGGTGTTTGATAGTTTGGCTGTGCATAGAATACCGGCACATGGTTGTATGGAGAGGAAATGTAATTGTTTGGTGGTGGAGATTGATATATGTCATAGGAAGATTATGATCCTTCCTTCTTTCGGCTTCTCGGGCTAGGTGTGTGTGAAATATTTTCCACGTCCTCTCTTTTCTTTCTTATAGCCTCGGTGGCACTCTATAGGCCAGCCATGTTGGCTATGCTAGCAATTCTTCTCGATTTGAGGTCATTTTCTATTGCCTCTCTTATTTTCACTCATTCAGATAATGGCCTCCCGACCATAGATAGCATGCAGTCGTATAAATTCGATTCTTATGATCAGATGGAAATAGAGACCAATTCTTTCTCGCTTATCGGCGACTGTACTCGAACGACTTCGACCCTCTATCTACTCGCATACTTGCGATAGTTCCCGATAGACTTTTGCTTGACCTTTTTGGGTAATAACGGTCAAGGACAGTCTCTACATTGAAATAAAATCTTTCCATGAAAGCCTCCGCCATGTCTTCCCAAGTGTCCTAACGGCATATGTCCTCGGCCTTAAACTATTCTAAGGCTTCACTCTCCTCTGTCTCACTCAAGTGAATTGGTTTCGAGAGCATTCTGCCTGTTTTTGGCGGCTTTCACTTTCAACCCGATTCACCGCCTACGTGCCCTTTAGCCAGGGCTTCTTCCTCGAGTCCTGTCATGATCGCGCACTCGACGAAAGAGCTTTACAAGCGGCATTGCCCTTCTTCACTCACACGATATTGCTGGATCGGGCTTTCGCCCATTGTCCAAGATTCCCCACCGCTGCGCCCCCGTGGGAGTCCGGGCCGTGTCTTAGTCCCGAGTGTGGCCGATCATCCGAAAAGACCGGCTAAGCATCATTGGCTTGGTCGGCCTTTACCGACCAACTACCTAATACTACGCAGGCTCATCAAACAGCGCTTTTTAGCTTTCTTCAGGATTTGGCCCGAACTGTTCGGTAGATTCCAACGCGTTACGCACCCGTTCGCCACTTTGTTCTCAACTCTTCTCACCTCCTGGGCGAGACAAGCTACCTTTAGCTAGGAGCCTCTATTCCTTCCGCCCTTGACTCCCCGAAAACAACATTCGACTTGCATGTGTTAAGCATATAGCTAGCGTTCCTTCCGAGCCAGGATCAAACTCTTCTTTTGACTATGATTGGGCCCTGCAGTGGTAGAACCTGGTGAACCGGGCGTACTACTTTCCAACCTTCTCTTCACATTTCTTCTCTTAAGAAATTTCAAGTTGGATGAACTCTTCCTAAGGGTGGATTTTCGTGAGCGGGGAAGGGGGGAATTTGTTAGGATAACGGGTTCCCGGGAGTACAGGGAGGTTGAACAAGAGATGGCACTTTTTGACTTGAAAGCCGAGAGGCTAAAGAAAAATTCCATCAACCTCGTGTTGAGTCGTTCCATCCTGGTGGGTGAAGAGGCCGATGTCGGGCGAGCAATCGATATTCTCTTGGACGAGGGCGACCCCTAATCCCTCGCCAAGGCGGAAAGAGCGATTTCTCATCCCAATAGCCAATGATTTGAAAGCCTTCATCCGGGAGTTCAAACAATTACACCCAAATGCTCCCTGGGACGACTTCGATGTGCCTTAGTTTCGTTTCTCTTTGTGCATCTTTTTTTTAGGAGATGTATTCCACATCTCTCTCTTTATCTATCTCTCGATTTCCACTTTGCCAAAATGCCCTTGCTTTTCAATTGTCGTAGGTAACGCTCGAAATCACCGATGTCGAATTCAATCATAGTAGCTTCTTAATTATAGTAGCTTTCGAAACCTCTCGTCGAAAAGATTGAATTACTTCAAAGGGAGGGAGGAAAGGCTAGACTTCAATCCCAGGTCACTATTATGCCGAGACTTTCTCTCCGGTGGCTTTCCCGCGCACTCCCTTTATTTATTGTTATTGTGAAAGCCGTTCCTCGTGATAGTACATGTGGGATTTGGTTATCGAGGGTCCGGAGGAGATGATTGTGGGAACGAGTCAAAGGTTCGCTACTAGGAAAAAAAGATTCAATCCACTTGTTGGCCTGCTTCTATGTCCCGTAGTTTATAAGGCATTTCCTTCAAAGGAAAGGGGCTTGTTGGCCCCCTTCAACGCTCTTGATGCCTCGCTTTAAGCTTCGTCGGAGATTTTATGGCCCGTATCTTACAACATCATCTTATGAGAAGGGCATGTAGCTCGATACAATCTAAGGCCGTTGCTTACTTGCGTACGAAGAAAAGGGCGAGACTAATCAACAATAATGCGCACACGTGAAAATGACCCCGGTCGACTCTTCCAATCCAACTCTATCGAAGGAGAAAAAAAATCGGGACTACGACTTGCTTAGTGCAAGGCTGCTTGTCGTGATTGGTTGGACACTCTCTTCATCTAAGGTCTTAGCTTGGTCACTCTATGTTGCTTTCCCAAGCAAGTCTATTGAATGGGGTACGAAAGATTGCTATTCAAAGCATCGTTAAGAGCTTAAGTAATACTGGGGGCTTCTAGGGAGTAGTAAAGATAAGATGACTCGATCTTTCCTTCTATGGAGCCGGATGTGAGCTTCTCGCCTACCGATCTTACTCAAAAAGAGTCAATGGGAGCGGACACATCAATAGCGAGCGAGACGCAGAGGAAGAAATCCTTGCTCTTCGGGCTAAGATGCGACTTTGCCGTGGAAAGAGTAATGAGAGGAAAGCCTTGACCTTCCCTTGTTCTACCCTTCGAACTCGGAGATTGAAGAAGATCACTCTATGCAGCGACAGAGGCAAGATCTCTATATGTTTTTAGATACCCGAGAGACTGAATCATTTCCTTAAGGCATGCCCCTACTCAACTTCCTAACAGGGGAGGGACTTCCCCAATAGTGACTTCATGCAAGCAAGAAGAGGGAGTTCTCTTTCGTGGGAATGGAGTAGTATCCTATCTGCTAGATCTGTTCTTGAAAAGGGAGTGTGAGTACAGGGTAGAGATGTGTGGAATGAGAAATGGGTCGACTTCCCAAGCAATGCCCTCTTCATCTTGCCTCACGTGCGCTGCTTTTCCTTTTTGGATGTCTAAAAAGTGGAAGTCACAAACGAATCCTCTGAATTAGCGGCTGATGAAGAGTTCCCTAGCTGGACAGTTTTGCACCGAGAATGAATGAATGAAATAGTGGAGTCTTAATAAGAGTAAGGATCGAACACCCGATTCCTATAACAAACGATTATATGAAAAGAGGTTGGTGACATAACTAATATGAATCGCATTTTGGGGAATCTTTCTTCCGGTGAAGCGCCTTGGAATCTCGTTGACAAGCATGACAATGGATTCGACCTCTTGTGAAATCGGTCGTTCAAGCTCTTTCCTACCCTCCATCTATTCCTGCTTGACTTTCTTCAAAGAAGCCTTAGATCTCTTTCTCGGTCGAGGTGGGAGTAGGCAGTTCTCTATGAACTGGATGTTGAATTATCAATAAAAAAAAGGATATGAAGGCACTTCTTCGATTAGGTGTCTCGTGACAGGGGCTGTTTCAACAGCAATAGCAGGAATAGTAATCGAATCACCGGCAATGCTAAAAGCAGCCGAAATCGTTGCATTAGTGGCATGAGTAATCTCAACTGGAGCAGGGAAACTAGAAGGAAGTGGTGATTAAACTTCCATAGTAGGAGCTGCCGGCGGAGGAGTCACAGGGGTGACACGCTCCTCAGTACGCACCACAGGGCTGAAAATCATATCATCATAAGAAGTGCCATTAGTAGAACCTGGAGACCGGATAGTAGCAAATGGAAATGAGAATTCATCAAAGATCACATGCTTGGAGATGAAAACACGGCCTAAAGAGGGATCAAAACAGCGAGACCCTTTCTTTTATATGGTTGGGGCTATAACCCAAAAATACACATTGACGAGAACGAGGTTCCAGCTTGTGAGCGGTATAGGGTGCGCTAGGTGGGGATAGCACGCACACCCGAATGGTCGTAGGGCCTTGTAATCTGGTATACGACCAAAAGAGCTTCACTTCAAAAAGAGAACGCCATCCGATAGTAGGCAACCGGTTTATCAAAAACACAGAAGTGCAAATAGCTTCTGCACAAAAATAAAGAGGTACAGAGGATGCAATCATTAACGTACGGCCCCTCTCAGAAAAGCATAGAGCCCTCAGCTAAGCGGTCAAACAACTCTTGAGTCAGCTTTGAAACTAGAGCGGATCGAGCGAGATCATAGCTAGCTAGATTCGATAGCCCGTCATAGCCTCTCTCATTAGAGTCTATAGGCATAAAGCAAAGGTTTTGCTATAGTCCTCTCCCAGAGCTTAGACCTTCGATAGTCGGATAGAGCACAGAGCGCCTTCATTGCCGTCCCTCAGAGTCGAGATTCTGACAGCTCTTCCCCCAGCAAATTATAGCCCTTCCTCACTCTATCAAGTGAGCGTTAAACAATCCTTACTCAAAAGAAGTAAGCCAGCAAATAAAATAGGTTGATTCCTTCGGTAGCTCCGGACTCTAGCTCTACCCTTAGGTCGCTCGATCCTTTTTTCATGTATATGCTGATCTGGAAACCCGACCCCTAACCAAAGACCGAGTAAGGGGTGATCGATTAACAGCCAAGGGGCTACGAGACTCAAAGAGAGAGAGGATAAATCGCGCCACCAGTCGTCTAACCGGTAAAACCAGTGGAAAGAGTGCAAAACCCAATCCTGACTTGACGAATCGACTTCTGATATTTCTAGTTTGATCGACCCCGGGGGACAAAAGAAAGATCCTGTGAAAAGGGGGACAGGGAGCATAGAAATCTCGTAGGAGAAGAAATGATGGTTGACTCATTCAAGTGAGAAATCGGATCGAAAAACGGATTCTTGTAATAATCAAGGAACTGACAACATAGATGTACCAGCACCTTCAGATGAAGCAGTGGGCAAACCCGATCCATATAATATAAAGGCTATGGCAAGCAAGGCAGACATGAAACTAAAGCGACCACATCGTCAACCGCAATTAGGCTATCCTGCTTCAGGACCTTAAGTTCAGTCTCCGCGAACTCAACTCTCAGAGGAAGACGACTGACGAAATAGGAACATCCGATACAGAGAGACGCGCACTACCAGACTATCGACTAGACAAAGGCATACTCAGATCAGTCATTCTAAGCGCAAGAAGGCGTATGCCAAGGACAAACTTCCCAACAAAGCAATGAAGGTTTCGCGCCCCATTTTGCATATTGAAAGAAAGCGTAGAGAAGCGTGACTAATGGGCCTTCTACTGCTCTGAAATGAAAGTGGTATGATGAACTAGACACCGCTTTGGATCCTGCTCTGGCCTTTTGGTAGTCGATGAAGCTACTGCTAAGGCTATGAATAGGTCAGCATATCATTCCCTTAGGACATGACTCAGGGACAGAGCAAAGACAACCTATCTTGCTGCTACGAGTGCCTACTCAATAGCCGATTCTTTTCTGGTAAGAAATCCTGATATTAAGTCGGGTGAGAGGGGAACTATATAGTGGAAGGGTAAGGCAATCAAAGGAAAATGATCTCATCCGAGGCAGCCACCTGTGCGGAAACCCGTCGACTAAACCCGTAGAAAATGAAAAACGCAGTCGCCGAAGCGAAAGGCAGTTAACGAGAAAGCAGAGGTGTGGCTAAGGGCGGAAAACCGCCTAACTCGCCTAACCTCCACCTCTGTATCGGGAAAGCTGTCCGAGGACACCAACCTGTCGACTAAAGCACAGAAAAGTAGATCGGCAAATACGCTCTTTCGACGTTGCCACTAGCGGCATTAGCTTTACTGCTTATTATCTGATAGCCCTTGAGTTGTTAGCTGCTTTCCCGTTTGTAGTGGTTCCAAGGGTCAACCCGAAATACGGGTGTAGAGGAAAAGAAAGAGAATGCTTTTCATACTTCCTTCTGTTGATTGAAAAGAAGCTCTTTGCCTTAAAGCTATAAAGACTAGACTTTATATCGCATTGCAAAAAAATTCGACGTACTTTCCAATCACAAAACCCCGCTTTTTTTGGCGTCCACTATTCTATTCCCGATCTTTTGAAGGTCAGCTTCTAAAGTAATAGCTTAAATAAGCATTTTTGAGAATCGACCTTTAAACTAAGACAAAAAGCCAGTTTTTAGCCGATTTGTAAACAAACGTAGTGTTATGCTTAACACATGCAAGTTGATGAAAGTTCCTTGAAATTTCTGTCAACAAGCCTGAACATAGACGGCGGCGCCAGGGGACAACCAGGTCATGTGGCGGAGTAGCTAAGCGCTCGTACGCTCGTCAAAGCTGTCTAACCTCCGAAGCAAGCCGTAGCTTCAGATCCAACAGGGCGATAGATCACTTTGCCGGATTGGCCGATTGGATATAGATCCATTATAGCTGGAATACGGGCTTTCACTCCCTTTTTCTTTATTTCGAGGGGCGAGCCCAGTACTACCTATTCCCGAGAGGCGGGGACCACTCTTGGTGAAGCTCTTACTAAAAGAAGTGCAGTAGACCTATTCATATAGAAGCTGAGGATGCTACCAGATCTTTTCCTCTGCTGCATGCGGGAGGCGTTGCTTTCTTGGCTGCTAGCTAAACGGGATGGGATCTAGAGTAAAAAAAGACGAGCTGGCTCAAGATCTGAGGAAAACTTCGGAGTTGCTTTCTTGTATTCAATAGATTGATCCATCTTTGTAAGTAGGTCTTCTATTCATCAATCGTAGAGGCCCTTAAAAGTTCGTAGGCTGAAAGAGCCTTTTTGTCTGTCCGGGGGAGGTTCTTTCCTACGTGAGAAGTGGACAAGCCATTTGACACACTTTGGACAACTGAATTGGCGCAGACTCGTGACTTCGAAATAGCGTATGTAATCGAGATGTCAATTCGATCCCGAAATCCCGCTCTTTCGGAAGGGATGGTGTTCCGCAGTCGCTTTCCGGCCCCGGTGCCCCTAGCCTGTGAGTTCTAAAAGCTCTCTCGCCGCAAGGTAGAGGCACTCCAGATGTGGATTCAAAATGGTCCCGTGACGAACGGTAAGCCGAGGAAGCAAAGCTCACCTACCGACCGATTGAACGGACGAAGGTAGAATTTTCATCTCTTCCAGTTCCGCTTCAAATAATAATCAAATTACGGGTAAGGTGAAGAGCATTTTTTATCCCGATCAAGCCGTCTTCAATCGGTTGAAAGCTATGAAAGAAGTATGCGGGAGTTTCAAACTAGAATTGGCGGCGCGTCTATCGATATTCAAAATAAAATATCCGAAAATCTTCTTATTCTTTCAATGTCTTTTTTAGGGAAGTCCGGACATGAATAAAGCAATGAAGGAAGCGTGACGAATTCATTTAGATACCGAATCTACGCCCTAGACTACACGGATCGAACGAGAAGAAAGTAGCCAATTCTCTCCCTAAAGGGAGTTTCGGTTCTCGAGGGTAAATATAAGACCTTTTTCGTGTCTTTTTTTTAGCCAAAGTTATCCCAACTATTCCGTGTAAACTCCTCGCCCTAGAAAGGGCTTTCTCCCTCAATCAAGGTGTTCGAAAGTCCTTAGGTTCGGTTAAAACTGGGATGGACGGCTTTGGCGGGCATGGATGAATTGCTTATAGTAAGGTAGAAGGGGGATAAAGATTCTTTCTTCTAAGCTTGAAACCCGAATATCTCTTTTCTCTCCCGCCTAAGGAAAGAGGAAAAGCCTTGAATAGGCACCGGCATCTCCATCGAAGCTTTGGGACGAAGTCGTAGTGGATGTGAACTCTTTTCTAGGGTTTGCCATTCCGGTGAGAGAGTTAAGATAGTAAGCGTATGAAGAAGAGTTCATAGGCGGATCGAACTCCATGCGAGGGTGGTAAGGCATTACGCCGTGATTGATTCAAGAACCGGTGCTAGAGAATCCGCTCTTCTCTCTTTCTTTTCCCACGGAGTGCTAAGAAGCAAGGGCATAGCGAGACCGGGGATCTTAGTCTCAATCCTAACCTCATAGCTTTTAGAAGCTAAGCAAGTCCGATGCTACAGGCTTTTTTCGACAAAAATAAGAGGAAAAGGACCCGGCTTTAGGACCATCGTCTAATTCAAAGTCTTCCGCATATTCGATTACGTTACAAAAGCCCTATTCGAGCGGACCTTCTTTCTATTATCGGCTTGGGGGCTTCGCTTGGTAAGGAATATTTGTTTGCTTGGCCGAGAGCGGAAGATCGCATCCGATGGTTCTTATTCGCCCTTTCCCTTCTCTTCTTATATCAACTAAACATCCTAAACACCAAAAGGAAGGGAGAAGCAAACTCGACCAGGTGGTTTTTGATCATTTTATTGACGAGATTTTCAATGAAAGCTGAGATGGGGTAAGTGTGAAGAGTCAACTATTGCCCTACTTTTCTTATTTCTTAGAAGAATGGCCTCGGTATACTCCTAAAATTTGGATTATCGCTCTACTGAATCGAAAGAATGACTCTCGCCTTTGGAACAGATAAGTTCGGTACAGATAACAAATAATAGAAATTGGAGAGCAGGTGCCCTTCTCTAGTGTTTACCCTCCCAGCCATAAAGGAAAAGCCCTGATCATTTGGAAAAAAAAAGATGCGTCAATCACGTATCCTAATTAGTGAGCTTATGCCCGCCCTAGTTCCTTCCCCGCTCTTAGTTCGAGAGGAAAAAGAAGGTTCCAATGAGTCCGAGGAAAAAAATAGCACATTATGGCCATGACCGGCTAAAGATCACTGCCATCTCACGAATTGGATTTGAACCAATATCGACGCGACTTTCCCTTTAGTAGATCGTGAGTGGGTCTGTCGTCTTCCTCATTATAGTCCTCCTAGAATCCAGAGCATTTCATCGAAATACATCCTGTCTTTTCACCTTAGTAGTCCTATGCATAGTCAGTACTATAGCCCCAATCATGGCTACTAATAAAATAAGACTAGAAACCAAAAACCAGACGAAATAGTAGGTATAAAGTAAATTGCCCAATGTTTCCAAATTAGTCCAACTTCGTACCTTTCTGGCATAAACCGTATATCTCAGAGAGGTCGTATTTCTTTGGGTTGGTAGTAATGGAATGCTTTCATTACTACCAACCCAAAGCACTACTACCGAGATCTGCGACGATGCTCGCCCCAGAGTTTTGATTCAAAGGTGTGAGAAGTTCATATACAGTGAGCCCCTTAGAGAAAATAGAAACCTCGTTTCCTACATTACGAATACAAACCCGACCTCGGGCGAATGGCGCTATGCGAGGAACGCGGCGGTCCAGTTATCGGCTGCAATAACTTCTTATGCTAGGATATACCCTTACCCCCATATCTCGAGAGATGATTGTTATTACATGGACACGGACTCCGTTGTGCTTGGTCAACCACTCCCATGCGGTTTTATTCTTCAGAAATAGGGAAATTGAAGCTCGAAGACCGAATCGAGAAAGGATACTTTTTAGCACCGAAGGCGTATGCATATATACCAGAGGGGGGTGGCGATTCAGTACTTAGGTTCAAGGGTCCTGCTAAAAGACATGCTACTCAAGAGTGGTTTGAGTCACAGTACGTCGACCCATCTCGAAAACAAAATGTAAATGTGGATAGCAACTTCTCAGTTAATTGGAGGACTTTCACCGTCCAGAAGAAAACTACAACATACAAGCTCGGGGTTAACCCTGAGGCTAAGAGAGATTTAATATATGTTGATGAGGGTTTATGGGTTGTTACAAGTCTTATTTATGTTGAGCTTGATGATGATACAGCCCTAGATTCAAAATCTAGACAACTAGTCCAAGCCTTAATGGATCAGATAAAGAAATGGAAAAGCGATCTATTAGATAATAAAGAAGAAGAAAGAGAGATTCCAACGCAGGAATTCGAATTCAACGGGAAAAGAAAGGGAAATGATGATGAGATATGTCAAATAGAAAAGGAAGATGACGATGAGAAAAACAAAAGGTTAAGGGAGGAGTCTACGGCGGAAGAGAAAGATTCTATATCAACAGCGGGGTGGAAGGCGGCGACCAAAAGGTTAATAGAGGAGCGGGCGACTTGCTTTGTAAAAAAGAAAAGTGAACCCCTCATTCCCGAGGAAAAAGAAAAACCTCCGATTCAATAAAGAAAGATATTGACTAATATATATATAAATGGAATATATGAGATTCTGCACTTTATGGGTCTTGACGCGGTATGCACTAGCCTACCCTTAGCTCATTCGATGCATCAACTACGGTACTGTTCCCTTCCTTCACACACGGGAATAGTGCAACTACTCTTCACATGTTGGTTTCCCGCTTACTCCGATTCACATGCCGGGAAGGGGTTTATCAGCTACTTAAAGAGTGAAGTGATTCCCGGGTGGGGGAACACGAGCGGAGTGAAGGATAGATGGAGAGAAGGGCCTTTTTCTGGTTTAGTTTCACTCTGAAGAATGTCCTTTTATCTTCCTATTCAATTCTTCTTCCTATCCGCATGGAAAGAAAGCTCTTAGAGCGCAAATGAAGCAGCGAAGGTATGGCTTCTTTTCTTTCAATACTATTTTATATTCGAAAGAGCAAACAAAGCAGCAAGAAGAAATCGTAAGGGAATGCCCATCCCGTGCTTTCGAGTGATTCTCCCCGCAAAAGGCAGATTTTTTTCTTTCTGTCCTAAATAGAACAATTGAATAGGGACTTAGATGTGACCAAGGTGCTTGCAAGCTTAGGGTTAGCAAAGGTTGTTGGTCGGGAGATTTGGTAAAAGAATGAAACCTTCAAGAGACCATGGTTAACAAGCCGGTGAGGAAGAACAATCTCCCCCAACAATACCGATCCTCCCCGGTTCAATCGGAATCGAGAAGCTGCGGAGAGGTTCTAACCGGCCTAGCCTAACCAACCGCTACAAGCGGGCGGGGAAATAGATGTGGTGGAGACTCAAGTCAAGGCGATGGATCACTATCACTATAGATAGATGCTTTCCCCGGACCGTGTTCAATGGCACCGATATGCCAACAATGGCTTACTAAGAGATCTTGTATCTTTTATAGGGTGCTTCTTATGTCTTTCCATAAGCGAGAAGTATGAGTAGATTTGCTCTTCCCCTATTCTTAATCCCACTTCTTATGTCGTCAACAAGAGCCCGGCCCCCGGTTCAATCGATAGATAGGCCGAAAACATATTTACGGACAAATGAACAGACCTTTCCTTACTTGACTTGCCAACAAACCGGTCAAACCAAGTAACCAAGTTCATGCGTCGGTACCACGTCCAGGATCTTAGGAAAGGGGAAGCTCAAATGATATCTAATGGGATGGGCATGCTCCCCATCGCTCTATAATTTAATATAGTCATACTCTGTTTCGTACACGGTAGCTAGCCTTTCGCTTCCTCCTTGTACTAGATTTTGACTTGAATTCCCCCGAAAGCGAGAACGCACTATATGCCTTTAAAATAAAAAAAGAAGGCTGGAAAAAGAGAGAGCTCCTTTCTTTTCTAGCTTTGCTTTGGCGGGAGGAATGAAAATCCTATCCTATACGAAGGCCTATATACAAAAAAAGCACTTTGCCTAGAATCCCAAGTTGCCTCCCCTCTCCTCTAAGGCCGATCGCATCCACTTTTGGAGCCCCTCGCCTTTGAGTACGGCAGCGACCCGGACATAGACCGAATTAGGGGCCTAAACTCTTGAGTAGATTGCCCATGGAAAGGAGCTTACTCTAAGATCTGACTCCCCCCGTGTAGGAGTTCGAGAAGGACAGAAGTAAACAAAGAGCGGTAGAAGAGAATAAAGTGTTGCGCCCATTCTTTTCTTTCATAGCTGGAGCAAATGGAAGGAGACGTTGTGCAAGCCGAAGACTTTGACAGGTGTCGGTAGGCGCGCCTCTGATAAGGGCTCGATCCTAAGAATCAATCCTAATCGAATCTATGGAAGGGAGACCCTCTATCCTCTTAATCTTTAGAGTAGATATTATATATAGGTAAGGATAATCAATTCACTGCGGTGCCCAAGACAAGGCAAGATGAATAGGAATGTTGAAGGGACATAAGGCTCAGCTAAGGTAAGGAAAGACCCTGACCATCTAGTTCATCAATCTTCTTTTTTAGGGAGTCAGAGACGATTGAAGAGGCAGCAAAATAGGAACTTTCGATCAGGAAGAGCTCAACAAGGTCGAGACCAAGATGATGGATATTCCAAGGAAGATCGAAGAAGATGAATGAAGGGTTATACCTACCCCTAACGGCACTATGAATCCAATCCCATCTACATAGATGTTCCTAGCCACGAGATGAGGGGGTTCTCTTTTCTTGTTAAGCCGTCTTCAACTCTTCTTTCTTTACTCCTTTTCGCATCGGGGCGATAATTGGATAGAATCTCCTTAAATAAATAAAGGGGCGTATAAATTGGGTTTTTGGCTCGCAATAAAGCTAGGGTCCCGATCGAGCAACTAGTAGTCCTATCTATCCACCTCTCCGGACACAATATCTTGAGTACCTATGATGGTGACCACATCTCGCTTTGGCATGTGATGTTTGGACATAGAATCGAGTCCTTGTGAATGGGAAAAGCCAGTGTGCTCTTATTTTACGACGGTAGGGATGATTGATTCCATTACCGACCGAAAGACACCAAATTCTCCTTTAGGTGCTTCAACTGCGGTATAGGTAGAAGGAGCTTGTACGGAAAAACCTTCGTATAAGGTTCGAAATGGTGAATTGAGGTAGAGTAGACCGATGATCCGTAGTCATTTGGCCGGTTATTGAAAGAAAAAGCTTGCATCTGCTTCCCCTATTATATAACCGGTCCCATCTCTCTCCAAACCTAACGTGGTAGTTTCCCATCATAGGGCTTTCTATCTATAGATTAAGCCATTACCAAGGAGCTAATTCGTTCGAACTCGGTTGGTCGCTTCTATAGAGAAGGCGGAGCGTCCTTGGCTCGGCATTATAGCACATAGGGCTTCGGCGCTACTACGGCGCTTCGCTAACTCGAAGCGCCTCGCTATGAGAATCTAGCTTCGCTAACGCTCGGCTAAGTCTTGAACCTTCGCGCCGACCGTTCGCTTTCTCGTAGCAAAAGCGCTTCTCTTTGCCCCTTAACCGGACAAGAAAGAGATTATTAGTTTTCTTACTCCCGCTTCCTCATCTGCGCTCATCAAGCCAACTTTGCTCTTTAGGAGGTGAAAGAGCGGTTGAAGCGGACATTTCGAAATGACAGCGTCGAAGATATATTTCTATATATACATGGTTACGGTTATCTCGGACTGCATTCCGGAAAAAGTAGCCTACTTGTGGGGCACTGTGTACTTATAGCCTCTACGATAAGCAAGTGAATGTGGCCGGTGCGTGGCGAACGGTTCATCAAGCCATTTTTCGCCTCAACTCCCTAAATAGGAATAGGGGTAGTTTACAAATTCGAGTAAGAAATTCGCACCGCCCGTGATAGCCCTCTCGATACCTTATTGGAGCTTTCTAACTAGTGGCCGGTTTCCGTCGCGTCGGCCTTTTCCCGGTGCGCGGAGCCCCAACGAGGAAGGTCTTAGTGCTTTATCATTGGGTCAATAATGCTAATCCCTCTTTTTGTGCTACTCCTAGGGCGGGAAGAAGATAAGAAAATGTGAAGCGTTCTCTTGCTTTCCCAACTTTGTTGTTTCTAAAGATTGTCCTCTCTCGGTGGATCTTGGTCCCGCCTACTACGAGGATCCCGTATCCAGCAACCCAACCTATACAAAGGGCATCAAAGCCCCTTGACTAGGTTGGAGCTATAAAGCTTACCTTATTTATTATTATTAAAAAGGGAAAGGGCCTTTTCACTGGTGCGCAGGAGCGCACTTCCATTTTCCCTTTACTAGTAGGGGGTCCCGTGGTTCCTATGCCGCCGCGTTTCCCGGTCCTTTTCTTTTAGTGCTTCGACCCGAAGCGATAGCTTCTAGCTAATTCGGTGGATAAGATGGCTGCGCTCCAGCTCACTCAAGAATGGGACGGCGGTGGTCCGCCGGCAAGCTCGTTCGATCCTGGATGCGGACATTGGAATCTCGAAGCACCACCACGAACGCTACCACGCGTCCGCCTTTGGTGCGATAAGGCACCACCCCTGTTTTGCCAGCAGCCAACTCCGGCGTGTCAACTTAGTTATCCTCATCAAACCACTTACTTGATGTCTAGCTTCCCAACTGGTAGACGGTTCCTTTTCCCCCAAATTAATGAAAAAGGGAGACGTAAGTTGATTCTTCCGAAAACCGGAAGCGAAGCGCTATGCCGGGGCGGGGGACGGAAAAAGAAACGGCTTCGAAGAAAAAATGGGGGTTCCCAATGCTTCTCCACGCTCAACGAGATGCGCCAACCTCGGGATGCTTTACTCCTAACCTCACAAGGTTCCGAGACGGAGCTTAACCTGAGTCTCGGTTAAGAACGGCGATGTTATAAGTTTCACACGGCGCACGATTCCATGGATAGTTTCATTCGAGATCGTGATGGAGGACATAGCTTACGATCATCGGCTTTGATCATGCCACTAGGCATTTGATTAAGACATTGCACAATGATCCGAACACTTTGTCACATCTCTTCGATACGAATACAGTAACGATCATTGCGATCTCCTCTGGTACCTACCAGTATGTCAGGATCCAATTGGTCATGAACATCGTAAGGTCTTTGCTTTTCGCAAATCCAGCATACCCCAAAACCTCTTAACATTACACCACTGAATCCCCAATCCTTTGCTTGTTGTGCAGTGACAGTACCAATATCCACTAATCGTTGTTTCCAGATACGGTTGCCGATTGACATCTCTTCTAAGTCGTCGATACAAGAAGCAAATTATTATGTGAATGAATCAATATCTATACATAAGCCAAGAGGCAGATCTTGTACCACTCTACCTGGTCGTATGAAACTGGCATGCATCCTGGCTCCTGAGACTCTTTCGTAGAATTCCAACAATTTCTCCCGCTCCTCAAAAGCCCACAGGAACGGAGTTGATGCTCCTACATCCATAGCATGAGTAGTTAAAGCAAGTGAATGATTTGAAATTCGAGTTATTTCACGGAATAACACTCGTATATATTGAGCTCGTAATGGTACGTCGCAATTCAAAAGTCTCTCTACGGCTGAAGAATGAGCGTGTTCTTGGGCCATCATAGAAACATAGATAGGGTCGACGACGGAACGAAGAACGAAACTTTACGACAGCTTTTTCGTAGACGTTCACTTGCATCACATACACAAGTGCTCTCTGAACCGTGCAATAAGGTCACCCATAACACGGCTCTCCCACTTGAGTTATCTTAGCCCCAGGCTATGCTATTCAATAATATTGGAAAAATGGCAGCGTAAGGTAACAACTAGTATGGAAAGCTGGTCGCCTTTGGAAGCCTTCGCCGGTAACCAAAGCGTATCGTTCCCGCAACCACTTTGGTACTTTGTTTATAGCTTTTTGAAGCTATGCAATAGAAGCGGGGGCTTGCGCTAGAATTAAAGTAGCGCCTTTGGAATATGAGTAGGGCTCCTAAGTGGCGCGTTCGGGGAGGCAAACCGAAGGAAGAGCAAAAGGAAAGTTGGGTGCTTGTGGGGCGCGGCCATCCGGCCTCGAATAGGAGGGGGCAACGCTCTGGATCCTCCCTGCTTGCAGAAATGAATGGATCAGAAAGGGGCTTGGTTCTCTATTTCCGGGCGGGGGGTGAAGGCCATAAGAGAAGATTGCCTTATCGGTAAGGAAGAGGGGAAAAAGGTGCTATCATCTATCTCGACCAGTTTCCCGAGGCGTTGGAAATCCATACCGGCTCAGAGAATCACTCTCGCAATTTAGCCCTTCATTCCGCCAACAAATAAGTCATCCTTGACGATTTCCCATTCCTTCCCTGCCGAGCCACCTCTCTTCGCCATTCGATGCTTCCGCCTTCCCTTTCTATAACATACCCAGGGGCCCTCCTTTCCAATCACTAAGAAAACAAAAGACCAATCAAAGCCCTATCTAAGTAAAGCTTCGTCTGTTATTTTTCCGGCCCCAGGGGAGTTTATTCGACCCATTCCCCGTCTCCCGCACCTTTGCTCAAGTAAGTGTGCGACTCCGTTTGAGGACCTCCTTCTCTTCGCCCACTCTCCGTTCACACGGTTCTCAAAGCGAGAGGAGGAAGGGTGGGCATCAGTACCACAAGCCCTCTGTCCCACACATCTATCCGAAGCAAGTGTAGTTCACCGGTTCCACCGAATGCTCCTATCTCTCGGCAAAGATCGTGTGAGTGTGCAGTTATGCTTCGGATGCTTCACCATAGAATAGATCAATCCAGTTCCCGTTCTTTTTCGGTGCACTCGCTTTATATCTCCGACACACAAGGAAGGACGCGGTGGGAAGAAAGCGAGCCCCTAGCCTCTGTCCGGCCGATCATTCCGCCGGCATCTCGCATTCACGCCCCCGTTTGACCGCCGCTCGGGGATGTAGTTGTAGATAGGTTAGTCTTAGTGGGTCGTTGGCTCCACCTGTTATCTCCTTTTACGACATGTTGTTGTCGTCGCCATATTGCATATGTCACTTAGTCATCTCTGACTCGCTGCGGGTCAGCACCTCCGAAAGAAACAGAGGACTTCATTCAGTGATCCCGCGATCGCCCTCGAACGATCGAATAAGGTAAAGCTTGAAGATAAGTTTTGTACTCAATTAATTTCTCAGTCCCTCTAGTCGGGTGGGCGCCGACCGGTTTTTCGACCAGATCCCCCTAAAAACCATACGTGTGGGTCTCCCTGTATGCGGCTCACGTCATTCGAGGTGGCCCAGCCCAACATTCATTCGCTAATCCTGTAGTGAAATTGAGACTGCTCAACCTCGGAAGCTAATTCACGTGTAGGCAGCGCTGTCTGTCATACCGTTGACTCTATCTATTCATGGAATTTGCTTTATTTCATTTTCAATTTTATATAGTCTCGCTCCCTCTTTTTCCAAGAATTCATCCACTTCCCTTTACTCCATAGGGCCTTCTCTAATAGGGAAAAGCCTTCCATTTCCGTCAAATGACCCGGCCTCCCCGGCTCTTCCACCGTCCGGGCTCCCTTTTCTCCCTATGGTATGCTCCCCCGGCGCAGCCTACCACGCTTCGCGCGCCGCGGCGTTTTCGCCGACGGTCTTTGCCGTAGTGCCATCCTCCCCGCCATTTGGTTGTATTGGCGGGTTGTCCCTCGTTCTTGTGTTCTTTTAAGCTATGGATTAAAGGAACAAATGTAGTTGAATGGAACAAGCGGGCGGGTTATACGTTCCACTGTGCCGAGATGTGAGGTGCAGGTGGTGATGATCACCCCGGGGTATGCGCTAGCGCCCTTGACAGGCACTCCAGAACCCGCCAACGCTCGTGAAAACCCGGGTCGGTATTCCCTAATGAGTAGCTTTATGAGATAAAGGTCCCCCTTATATTCTCCACCAATCTGCGGAGGGTTTCCGTATCCGTCTCCGCGGAGATCTCCAGATCGTAAGACATTATCGCCTTCGCGACACAGGACTATATTTCCGTTATTTCCAGAAAGTGCACGGACAGCCGCCATTGACCCCCATCCTCCAACACTATGTATGGCTAATGAACTCCTCGCTTTAGTCCGTTCTTTTCCTTCTTTGGGCTCGGGTCGATAGTAGTCATGGTAGTAATGCCCCGGAGCCCTGCTACCGACCTGAGCGCCGATCGGGAAAGTAATAAAGGGACGTTAAACGTAATTCTAGAAGGGCCTTCCCGCAAAAAAATTTAGTCTTGGCAGTTCTTGGGAAAGTTTTTTAGACTAGTCCCACTAAAGTGGCAAGGAAACTGACTTCCGAGAGAGCAGTTTTCGCCTCGGTAATTACCTAACGAGAGAGAGCCAATGCAAAAGTAGTCCTTTACGCGAGGAAAGGCCAGACAGACTGACCTCTGATAACTACTTTTTATATAGACTTACGCTAGAGAGAGACTAAGGTATAGTGTCGCTACCAGAGAAGGCTCTTTCATGCTAGGCGTCCGTACCTACTATACCCGAGCCGCATCCCCGGCACACTTGCTATATCTACTAACGCTTCATCCTAACCAACTATACCAGATATAAAGCCGTTCTAAAAAAATTGCAAGACAAGAAGAAAGCAAGAAAAGGATAGCGATCGCTTTGGGAACATCACGGGGGAGGAAGATAGAAAGGTAACCTATGACACCGGGGAATTACGCTTTTCTCCCGCCTCGCCTTCGCGGATGGAAGGAGGGCGAGAGCGTAGCACGCACGCTCTATGCTTTTCGCCCAGCTTTCCTCTAGTAAAAGATTAGCTCGTACCCTCTCTCTGTGTCTAGGGATTCCTGGGCATGAGTTAAGCATATAGTTGATTGCTCTTTCTTTCGATTGAGCATCGGTACTTTTGGAGTCTCTCTCTGTAGGAGTGCAAAACAACAGAGCCACTGCTCGCTTTATTAAAGGTGATGAGGTGGACAATTCCTTACTCCAGCTTCAAAGGAGCATCTTTGCATGAATCAATACTAACTCCTCGGTCGGTGACCTTCGATTTCGGAGATTAGAGCAGAAGAACTCTGTAACGGAGGAGAGGGGTTGAAAGCCACTTGACTAGTTGGAGAGGGGTTTCGCCTCGAATCCAAAGGATTTCTCTTTTTCTCTTAAGATATTTCAAGTTAGGACTTGATCGAGGGATCAATTGACTCCGAAACATAAAGTAACAAGACCATAACCCCGTGCCCCCGCCTTAAAGGATCCCAACTCATCACCCTAATCTCCAACTTATTCGTGGTTTTAAGGTGCTTTTGACTATTAGAAAAACTTATTTGGAGACCAAGGCGAGGGGTCATCTTCGGCAACCAACCAGGGTCATAGAGCCGGCCTCCCCGCCGTCCCCCCTGCCCGCACCCTCCATAACGGAAGTACGTAGAAACCTTGATCTGTTTACTTCCTCCTTTAATAAGATCGGGATAAGGAGTGACCTTTTACCGGACCTCGAGGATCGCTTAAACTTGAAAGCGCCTCGAAGCAAAGAGAGACAAAATAATCGAATTCATGGAGATCTTGGCCTTTGATGAAGATAAACCGATATACTTGGCATTCTCTTCCAACTCCGTATCCTAACTCGGGGCAAACTATCTCTAGATGGCAAAGTGAAAAGTAGAATTGATCTACACATCCCTCTATTCCAATAGAAAACGTTAGCCTTCATCCATGAGATCGGGGTATCACTACCGTAGGGGCCCGCTTCCATAATAGACTTTGAAACCTCGCCTTCCCTTTCGATGTTCGATCCCGGATACCATGACTTACCTTCAAACGGGCTTCACCTTCAAAGGAGAGTAATCGATCTGCGGACAGCAAGGCCAATGAAGATCAAATTTACCGGGTCCGAGTCGTGTCTTGTCCTTGAGTCCTCTCTATGCCTCTCATGTCCTTCTTTCCTTCGCTTGGGACTCACTAGCACACTCCTTCTTGCTTTCGTGCTTGATGGCTTCGATGAACCAATGATAGAGATCCTACCCTAACAGCAGTTGTTTAATCCGTCCCTGAGAGTGAGAGGAGTCGTAGGAATTCACATTTCCTTTTACGGCTTGGAATTCCTATTGTATAGAATAAATGTATTGGGCAATGCCTTTCTTTTCTTTCATTCCAAAATTCTCCGCCTTTTCTCGCCTTGACACCTACTTTAGAACCATACTTTTCTAAGTACGACAAAGCTTCCTTGTAAACTAAGGCTAAGGCACGCTCGATAGCAAGAAGCTAGTGACTTCTTTCGGGTCATTAACTAGAACTTGCACGAGGTATCACGGTGGGGCCTGTCTTCGTCCGGTTCTTGGGTCCGGTCGAGCCTCTTTGAAATTACATCCCCGCCTCTCGTCTAACTCGAGTTGCCCCGCTCCTTTGGCGTTAAAGTAGCTCGCTTCAAGAAGTAAGATTATATCCCTAGGGGTATGTTACGAGCAGAAGTTTTCTTGCTAGTGGAAGTAAGAGTAGCAAGGTTAGGACCGCATATAAATAGTTTAGGGGAAAGAAATTTGATTCCCTAGAAGTTTGTCCGGTTGGGAAAGCGAACTCTTGTAAACCAGCTTGATAAAGGGTAGTGGTAGGGACGAGTCTCGGTACCACCGAAAGTGCGATAGTCCTTCAAGCAAGGGACTTGGACAAACAAAGTCCTTACTCGTATTCCACCAACAACTCGCGTATCGTATAGAGCTTTTTCCTATCCTTTCAAGTGAAGTTTCTATTGAATTGAGTAAGATCCTTTTGAATAGAAGATGCCCATGAAAAAGCATTTTTTAGAGAAAGATCAAAAAAATGCGGATTTCCCTATTGATTAACCTCTCGAAGCGGATAAGAGCCAAAGAAGTCTATACCTGAGATGAAAGAGGAGCTTCTACGTGAACATTTCACACAAAGTGGTTTCTCCTCCAACAGTCAAGTAACTAGCACTAGTTATTCCAAAGCAAGAGCTCTCACTATAACGAGAACTAGTACCGTCAACTCCAATTGTAGCGGCGGGAATGTCTTCACCACCAGATATTGCATTAAGAGCTTCTATTGCATCAACGGTGGAAATGGAGAGCGAGCTCGGAATATAATATCTTGAACCGCTTAGGCTCTTTGCACCTAAATAAATAGTAGACACGCAAAAAAATAAGACGCGAAACTTATAGAGTCGTAGCCTTCTAAGACTTTCTTCTCCAACTCACTCAATCGATAGGTTGAGGCAATCAACCGGAAATCGACCAAAAGGACCCGTCAAGCCTTAGAAGTCAAAGCATGCATCACATATCATCATGCATAGCTTATTAGTTGTAGTAGTTGCATAGGAAACATAAAGCATATAGTACTTTTCTCCATTGTCATGCATCAAATGGTTGTCTCTCCTCTCTCAAAGCAGGCGAGCTTCAAGCTTGGAAGATCAAGAAAAGCGAGAACGGGAACTCCTAGAGCTGCTGGAGCACCTAACTCGGTTGTTACCTCCTTCTACCGTCGCCCGCCTCGATCGCATTCCAATACTCCGAAGCACACATCGGATACGCGAGTAGTAATTGGCATATCCATTCTCTCTCCACAATGGCAAGCTCCTGGTTCACACCTAGATCTGGCCGGAGAATAGCAAAAGAAAGAACTCAAGGCTCTGGGAATATACCACTCCCGATACTCTTCCTCCGTCACCTCTATCTCCAAATCAACGGTTTGATATGATGAATTGAACATCATTACCAATTATTACAATTTCATCAATATATACTAAAATAAAAAAAAACAGAATAGTTTCCACGTCGACGAGTAAAAAGGACCGCCTGGGATTGAAGAAAACCAACATCCAAGTAAAGCGAGAAGAAAATTTGGCAAACCCATTTCGGGACGCTTGTTTAAGTCCATAAAGGGACCGATTCGGGCGGCAAAACCGAGTTCTCCCCTGTGGAGAATATTCGTGAGGGAGAGACATGTATACTTCCTTTTTTGGAACATGTTAAGGCTTTACGCTCTAACTCACCTTCACAACTCTAGGTGTCGTCGCGCCTAAGTTATCATTCTTTTTCCAATGTCCGATTGCGGTAGGGGGTCACGTAGGATGGTTAAGCCGGGAGCAGGACCGATACTTTGCTTAGCCAACACATCTTCACATTGCCTTCCCTCCAAATATGTCTCAATTCACACCTCCAATCCCTTCTCATTAGCTCTCGATTCTCGGGATAATATTGAAATGTGGATCCTCGGGCCGACCATTGTGCGGCTTTTGTATAGAAAGCGGGGAGTCCGTCTCAACCTCGAATGAGTCTATACCCCTCCTCCCGAAGCTAGTAGTTTGGCTAAAAAGAGATAATCGAAGAAAATGATCGGGCGGGGATGCACAGCAGAACTTGCAAAGCCAACACAAGAGAAAAGAAATATGTTCACCCTCGGCAATACGCACTTGATAATACCCCGACCGCAAATCAAACTTCGTGAAGTATCGTGCTCCACTCAACCGATCGAAAAGGTCGCAATAAGAGGCATAAGGTACTTGTTCTTGATGGTCACTTTGTTCGGCGCTCTATAATCGATGCAAAACCTTAAACTACCATCATGCTTCTTCTGAAATAGAACCGGCGCTCCGAACGTTGAGAGTTCTTGGTAAACTCCACCATAGTAGGAGAAAGCACTTCGAGCGAGTTCATGCTATGTGGATGAGGCAAACGAGTTGAATATGAGGGCTTTCGACGACTTTAGAAGAGTGCTTGATAGAGACCTTAACGCTAGGGATAAAGCCTTTCTTTCATAACCAAATGAAAATGTCTAAGGTGAGGATCCAAGACTGATGGGTACAGAATCCGGTGGTACTTTTTATTGATCACAAATCGTTTGTTATCGCACTGTACTCATTTTGCAAGATCAGCTCTTCGATGCGAAAAATCAAATGATGAAGGGGGAAATGAAATGTCGGATTGAATCGCCGAAGCAGTGGCTAAGATGAATAGATATGAATGACGAAATGAGGTCTTCCCCCTTACCTTAGTCGACCGGCATGAAGCTTACCGAGGAATTAGGAAGATGAAAGAAAGAAAAGCGGAAATGGGGGATACCCCATAGACCAAAAGGGCATAGATCGATAAGATCCAAGAAAAGAAAATACCCGCAACAGAATCGGAAGACCTTTAGTAGATTGTTTTTAGGTCCAAGCGGTGAATCGAAATCTTCCTTACGCCTACAAACAAGAGTCTCCTAGGATTTCGCAAGGGAAAGGTAGCCAACCCGGGATACGTTGCGGCAAGGAATAGGAAGGTGCCTCTAGCAGATTGCCCTTTCTTTTCCTTTCTGGGCTAGGTAACCGTTAATGGAATATCCGAGGCATTTTCTCGC
This sequence comes from Anisodus tanguticus, assembly GCA_034509755.1. Lineage (NCBI taxonomy): Eukaryota > Viridiplantae > Streptophyta > Magnoliopsida > Solanales > Solanaceae > Anisodus > Anisodus tanguticus. The sequence continues at coordinate 30,216,640 of CM067544.1, read as the reverse complement.
TTTGTGGAGTCAACTCATCTTCCCGAAGTGAAACCCACGTCTAAATTAGTGTATACATATGCACTTACGATTCGATACGAAGGCGCAATCGAAGCACTAAGATCATGGGGTGAAGACACACCGTCATTACACGATGGGTAAGGTGCGGAGCTACACTCTAAAGACAGATTCACTAGATTCCGACCTTCCCGCCGCTCCGTATAGTCCTATTGGAGGGCAATACAATACTCTAACGATTCCCGCCTTGGTTGATGATGAATTACCTTACTCCCTTTCCATACCGGGTCTAGAGGTATAGTCTATTCTATAATATACTCTTCTTCTATCACGAAATAGCTAAATCGGAAGTTAAGCCCTATAAGCACTTCACCGAAACTAAAAAGAAGAACAAGAGCAATACTTCACAGCTAAAGCAGAACAAGGGGCGCAAGCGATCTTTAGAAGTCTAAACTAAGAAAGACTTACGAACCACTTAGGAAGGATAAGAGCCGTAGCTACAAAGCAAAAGAAGTTGTCGGAGGCGATGCGACGATACTCACCTCACCTCTCGGCGGCATTAGTTACCGATTCATTCAAAGGATGGCCTTAGGATAAGGAAGTCCTTTATTTTCATTGTTGAAATTGGCGGCCACTCTCTCTCTTACTTTCTTTCATTTAGTTAGGCGTGGTAAAGGATCTCGCTCGAAAGAGACTCTTCGCCTACCGAATTGGAATGACTCTTACCCTTACTTATCTCTTTACTCGAGAAGTCCCTCTCGAAGCTATTCCCCCGCGCCGTGTCTTCTTTCTCCTTACTCGGGAATGAAGCCATAAGCCGAATAGAATACGGACTTGCTTGCTCTATTTGATTCGGGACCTCTTGTCGCTTTGCGTCTCTTTCGGATTCGGTTCCTAATAAAAGAAAAAGATTGTTGGCCTGCCTATTCCGATTGAGAATATGGAAGAGGCTATGAAATAGAAGAAAGAAGGTGAGTTTGAACTCTAACTCAAGAGCCCTTACTCAAGAGGGCTTCTCTTCCTCTTATTGTCGAAGTCAAATGGTTAAGTCCGGTTGGGGCAACTGGGCCGACGACATTGATAGTGGAGTTTCCGTGGTAAGGTACAAAGCTTTTTGTCCGGGTCTTGGGCGACGTACTCAATCGGTACAAATAGAAAGGCTCGTTCGGTGAGTGATGACACTAGCGAGTAAACCGCAAAAGGGTCTTGCTTGGTATAATATAAGCGGATGAGTTAGTTATAATTACCTCGAGATGTGACTTCTTTTCTCGGTTTCGGTTGCTTGACTCAATAATGGCCCTTTAAAGTCATTGACTCCATATTTAGGGAACGGTTGAACTCCTTTTTGACCTCCCTCACCTCTCGAAACTCGGTAAACCCGCCTGCCTTTCTTTCAATGCTTTAAGATGGAAGTAGGTCGAGGATAGGGCTTTCTCGATCGGAGTCCGACAGACTTGATTGGTTATTTCATTCCATCTCTCGCTCCGGAAACAAATCAAGATCAAGGATGTTAAAAAGACAGAGTCAACCAATAGATCAAAGAGTCATCACAAACCTTGCTGCCACCTAATCGATGAATCTTGCCCCCCTTTTGTGGCTTTAGCCCGCTTCTTGTTACCTTGTTACTAAAAAAATGGCGTGCGTATAGAATGGGATCAATACCAGTAGGTCGGTTCTCTCCCGAGTATCATTAGTGGGTCCACAGACGTTTTTGAGAAAAAAGAAAGGATAGGCCCAGGGACCCCTAATATAATAGAATTTGATCACTCCTCTCATGCGGACCTTTATTCGATGTCAATCACTCATCTTCTTTGTTTAATGAAGGCGCATTCCCCTGAGTGAGACCATTCCTTTGTCTTAACTCGGGCTTCAAAGGTAGATTAGCCCCTGATTTCACCCTTTTTTATTTCAAGCTACTTGCGCCTATTGTTTATTGGTCCAATGGCCTCACCGCTAGTTGTCCCTCTATTAAAATGTTGGGCAAGTGGCGGGGAATTACCCGTATTCAGTACGAGCAGAGTGGAAACTGCTCATACCTTTTGGACGACGGCATTCGCCTGTCATCCGTAATCCGAAAAGACTGACCTCAATAATGTTCGCAATCATACCTTAGTTCAGGATCTCCCTACTCGTATGTAGGAGGAGCTATTGCCTTCCTTCTAATCGGGTCGAAGAGAAAAGGAAACGAAACAATAAAGGTTCACTTTCATTGGTGCTTCCCCCTACACGTATATTGGGGCGGGAGCGGGCGCTAGCTTCCTAAACAGGATTTTCTATGAGGTAGAGGCTGGATCAATAAAAGAAAGATAAGGAAAGTGTACAAGATTCCAATCGGGCTACCTGCGAAGGAAGGTGGCGGCGAGGAAGGGTATTTCGAATCTCGATCAAATAGCGTAGCACGGGACCGCACCAAGCATAGCGAGTTAGGTATGGGCTTTCTTTCACTACCAGAATCACCATTTGGTAGGGCTACTAGGACTTGGGTCTCTCTTTTGGGCGGGGCATCAAGTACATCTATTTTTACCGATGTTGCAATTTCTAAAGGCTGGAGTAGATCCTAAAGAGCTACCACTTCCTCATGAATTTCTCTTGAATCGAGATCTTTTGGCTCAACTTTATCCCACCGAGGGAGCAACCCCATTTTGAACCTTGAATTGGTCAAAATATGCGGAATTTCTTACTTTTCGTAGAGGATTAGATCCTGTAATCGGGGTCCGTGGTGATCGATATTGCCCATCGCCATTTAGCTATAGAATTTATTTTTCTCGTTGCTTTGGTCATATGTATAGAACCAATTTCGAGATTGGGCACAGTATGAAAGATCTTTGAAATCCTTGATAGTCTGGAAAGGGAACGCGAATCTAGCCACCACTTTCTCTATTTAAAGAAAAAGAAAGAGGGTGCGGGTCAAATCCGCAGCTTTGCGCCCTTTAATTACTTCAAGGGATGGTGCATCCGATACATGATTGGTTAATGACGATTCTCAACAGCATCTGTAATATCTCGAGGCTTACTAGACGGAATTCAATCAAAAATGAAAACTTTGGATATTTTTCTTAGAAGGAGATGAACTACCTATAGATTTGTATGTAAGTGCACGATAGGAATTAAGAGAAAGCTGGCATCCAATCAAGAAAGAATCACTTCGGACAATTAGACTAAGCTTCCCCCCTGTCTCTCTTCTTTAGCTAATGATGAAGCAAATCCCTAAAGTCAAAGTAGTCCATGAAAGCATCTATTTTTTCCGTTCAAGAAATTGCTTATGTAAAGATGGGGTGAGTCTCTTATAAGATCTTCCTTTCTTCTCTTTTATTCTATTAGTTAGCTTGGATTGAGAAAGCTCCGCCCAATAGTGCTTAGCCATGTGTGTGTAGACCGAAATGGTCTCGCGAAGCCGATCAACGGTAGCCTAAGAGCAAGTCAAAACTACGAGAAGGGCGCGAAAAGTTTTGTGAAGGTAGAGAGAGATTTTCAAATCAGACTTCAAGTTGGTGTGCCGCGTGTTAAGAAGGCGAGAGACCGCCCTGGGCTTCGCCCTAATTCCCATCGTTGGTTGAATAAGATTAGATTAGTCTCGCGAAATTCATTCTCGAATGATTCATCGATGGAATTAGGCCTAGGTGTATGAAAATTTCTTGTGATTCCACTTCGCTTGCTTGCAAGCGAAGGCATACACGCATCGATAGGGAACCCAAAGAAGAGATAGAAAAAGGAAAGTGGCACCAACACTTAATAGCTCCATTTCTTGTTCCCGAGCGAAAGGTACGCTCAGCCCCTGATACATTGCTATTTCTTAATCCTTTCGGCCAGGGATAATGAGTAAGTTGGCTCTTAGAGTATAGCCTCTCTCGGGGTTAGCGATAAGAGTACACCGGCCAGGCGAACTAAGGATTTCGTGCTTGCAAGGAAGCGTGCAAGTGGGTAAACGCATCACCAGCCAAGCTAGTCACTCGGAACATAGGGGTATTCAATCCCCGAGCTTCTGGGCCTTGAGAACCGACTTCGGATTTGCTCCTTAGATGGTGAGTAGCAAAGAAGGGTAGGGTTTCAAGTTTAGGGTTTTCACTTCCACGTCCCGGCTCGTCGAAGCTACCGCCTATCGATTGAAATTTCCCTCCTCACTTGGAGGCGGAACCGGCTCCCCCGAACCATCATCGGAAGAGTAAGGAAGGAGAAGGGAACGGGAGTTTCTCGCCTCCTAAGAGTATAAAGAAGCGGAGTGTCACCCCAACAAACTAGACGCACGCATCAAGGCGTTCGCCAATGAGCGAAGGCGATCGCTCAAGAAAGGGGATTCAGCCCCCCGGCAAATGCGATGCAGTGAAAGACGCTGCGGACTAAGTGGCCGGTGACGTAAAAGATATGCCAGCAGCTAGCCAACTCCGCTTTCTAACGAGGTTAAGGCGTGACCTAGAAAATGGAAATAGCGAGACCTGGGGTCTCATCGAACGAGAAGTTCGAAGATGGAGACCAGGTTCGGCACGAAATCATAAAGGTTTGAGGGCCCGTTGGTCAAAGGAAAGGGAAGGTCCGCTTCCGAGACGGAGCCGTATGACGCGAGAGTGTCACGTACGGTTCCATTGAGAAGGGTGTGATACCACCACCTATCAGGCCCGACGAGCGGTCCACGGAACTGCATCCCTACTCACCTGGTCTATGCGTATCGCTCTCTCCAGGAGGTTGGCCGCCTATCCTAGATCTTCCCAATTCCAAGAAGATCCCGGGCTCGATCTGGTTTAGTATCAAGGTGATTCTTTTTCTGTTCCTATATATATGGGTCCGTGCAACATTTCCACGATATCGTTATGATCAATTAATGGGACTTGGCCGGAAAGTGTTCTTGCCTCTATCATTAGCTCGGGTAGTCCCCGTTTCTGGTGTTTTAGTCACCTTTCAATGGCTCCCTTAATTATGTGCGAGGAATTGCCCTATTGAGTAATGGGAAGCGTGCTAGTCCCCGAAAATGCCCCGCCCGTAAGTTCCTTTGTCGTTGGGGAAAAAAATAAAGAGATTTTTTTTAGATTCGAAATTCTGCCTTTTTTTCTCCCAATTTCCCACTCTTTCTGTGAGGCAAAACCTCTCCACACTACACTACACTTCGACACAAGAGAAGAGGACCGAGTGCTTTGTATCTTCGGGATAGGAGTTGGCGGTCTTCTTTAAGAGAACTTCAATCTAATACTCATTATGGATCAACTCATGTTTCCACTCTATTTTCATTACGAGGATGTATCACGTCAGGATCCATTGCTCAAACCGAATCACGCCAACGTTATGGAAGTTCCTGGATCGTGTAAAATAATAGTAGTACCAAAGACAGCACCTTCTATCAAAAATGGAAAATTGGCTATGGAGATTCCGTGCGGTCGAAATTAATACGACACAAAGGGCTTCAACGGGAAAGTCGTTTCGATCCAATCCATTCTTGGGGTCAAATAAAGACAAAAAAGGATATGTCGGTGACCTAGCTTGACAAAGCACTCTCCGAGGGCATGGAATGTCACATTTTTTTGTCGAATATCCTGATAATGTCTCTCGTTAGATTCTCCGGTCGAAATAAGGGAAAGGTCAATTCAATTCTCGATGGAAATAGAATTTTGCGAATTCTCCCCCGAACTGGAAGATCATTTCAAGATCTTCGAACATATTCGAGGGTTCAATGTTACTATTGTAACTTCGGCCAACACACAAGATGAGACTTTACCACCGTGGAGTGGCTTTTTGCAAAAAGATGAGGGGCAAAGTCAGTAAGATATCGGAGAAGCGAAATATACGAGATCACAAACGTAGATTGCTCGCGGCTAGGCTAAATATGAATTGAGACGAAAGCTTTATAAAGCCCTTTGTAAAGATCCCGATCTTCCTAGTGATATGCGGGACAAACATCGTTAGTTGTTGTCCAAGTTGCCAAGAAATAGTTCCTTTGCACGAGTAAGAAACCGATGTATTTACATGGGTCGCCCTCATTCCGTATATGAGTTCTTCCAAATTTCTCGTATCCTTTTTTGTGGATTAGCATCTCGAGGTCCTTTGATGGGCATAAAGAAATCGTCTTGGTAGAAACCACCAAACCAATAGAACAAGGGTTAGCTCCGCAGCAGGTCTACAAGCAAGGTAAGTAGGTCCATTACCAGCCGGCTCCGGACCGAAAAGACCTAACGGACTAATCCCTTATCTAGGATCGTAGATGCTAACGGGGCGGGAATCAAATTGGGGGACCCCTCTAACACCTGTGTCTATCTCCTATCAAGTATGCTCCCCAGACATAGACTACGTATAGGGTAGTACTCTTGGAAAGATAGAATATCACCGCGTGAACATAACATTACATGTTGTTACGAATGTAACTCCCGAAGGATCGACCACTATTCTAAATATAGTAAGGCGGAGAACCGTTGTTCAAATGGAGCGCCGGAGTGCGGAGGTTGTTCCCATCATTGAAGTCAGGGTGTGGGACTGAGCCTTCCGAATGAGAAAGAAGAAAAGTGCTTAGTTTCATTGGAAAAATCAACGCAAATATCATATTGACTTTCTCTCGCCCTACTTCTAAAGATAGATAGAAAAGGTTGGAGAGAATGACTTTTCGAAATTCTCTCCTTTCTAAAAGTCGCGCAAGGCGGCCCCCCAGAACAAAGCCCCGCCCTTCTTTTCCCCCCTTTAATGAAGGACCCTCACCTCGCTTCCTATTCATTTGTGGGTCTGGAACCGAGGGCTTTTTTTTTTCAAGAGGTGATTTCGAGAATCAACCAACGGAAAAACCCGTAGCCCGGGTGACTCACGGCCTCCCTCTCGCCCAAATTAATGAAATGGGATGAATCAAATCAATAAGCTTTTTGATTGATTCGGGGCGCGCAAGCCAAATTCAATCAAGGAAAGGGGCTTACTTTTCCGAGGTCGCTTCATCCTATTCAAATTTAGCTATGCTAATGGAAGAGGAAAAGTTTTCAGATGAGATGGACCCCCATGAGCGAGAACCCCCAATTGCTTAGGGGTCGCACTATGTCCCGCTTGGTGGACGAAATCTTCTCTCCATTTAGAATTATTTCTCCCACACACCTTTTTTGCCCTCTTTCACCGAGGAGGAAAGAATAATATTCCAAGCGGACAAAGACCTAAATTTCAATTAGATTCATTCCTAAGCTTTCTTAGATTTCATTCCTAAGATTTCTTAGATTTCATTCCTGTTGACTAATCCGAGTCCTTCAGAGCTTAGACGTCAGCGGTAAAAACCTCTCTTATTCGGTCACCGAGAAGTCGGACGCTCTTCAGTAACCCAGGGTGATCCGACCCCTTCGACGCTTTTTTCGTTGTATACCCCCTCCATCCTTCAGAGGTGGAAGAAAGGGTACTCACATTTTAATACATAGTAGGGCCCCAGAAGGCTAAAAGGTGGGGGAACAAGAGTTGTCACGATAGAAAAGAGAAAGCAAAAAATAAATGACTATAAGGAACCAACGACTCTCTCTTCTTAAACAACCTATATCCTCCACACTTAATCAAAGCATTTGATAGATTATCCAACCCCGAGCAATCTTAGTTATTGGTGGGGGTTCGGTTCGTTAGCCGGTATTTGTTTAGTCATTCGGATAGTGACCGGCGTTTTTTTAGCTATGCATTACACACCTCATGTGGATCTAGCTTTCAACAGCGTAGAACACATTATGAGAGATGTTGAAGGGGGCTGGTTGCTCCGTTATATGCATGCTAATGGGGCAAGTATGTTTTTCATTGTGATTCACCTTCATATTTTTCGTGGTCTATATCATGCCGGTTATAGCGGTCCTAGGGAATTTGTTCGGTGTCTTGGAGTTGTAATCTTCCTATTAATGATTGTGACAGCTTTTATAGGATATGTACTACCTTGGGTCAGATGAGCTTTTGGGGAGCTACAGTAATTACAAGCTTAGCTAGCGCCATACCTGTAGTAGGAGATACCATAGTGACTTGGCTTTGGGGTGGGTTCTCCGTGGACAATGCCACCTTAAATCGTTTTTTTAGTCTTCATCATTTACTCCCCTTTATTTTAGTAGGCGCCAGTCTTCTTCATCTGGCCGCATTGCATCAATATAGATCCAATAATCCATTGGGTGTGCATTCAGAGATAGATAAAATAGCTTCTTACCCTTATTTTTATGTAAAGGATCTAGTAAGTTGGGTAGCTTTTGCTATCTTTTTTTCCATTTGGATTTTTTATGCTCCTAATGTTTTGGGGCATCCCGACAATTATATACCTGCTAATCCGATGTCCACCCCTCCTCATATTGTGCCGAATGGTATTTCCTACCGATCCATGCCATTCTTCGTAGTATACCTGACAAATCGGGAGGTGTAGCCGCAATAGCACCAGTTTTTATATGTCTGTTGGTTTTACCCTTTTTAAAAAGTATGTATGTACGTAGTTCAAGTTTTCGCCCGATTCACCAAGGAATATTTTGGTTGCTTTTGGCGGATTGCTTACTACTACTAGGTTGGATCGGATGTCAACTCGTGGAGGCACCCTTTGTTACTATTGGACAAATTTCTCCTTTAGTTTTCTTCTTGTTCTTTGCCATAACGCCCATTCGGGATGAGTTGGAAGAGGAATTCCTAATTCTTACACGGATGAGACCGATCACACCGATTAGTGAGAAATTCGACACCAATCATTTACGAGTGAGTATTACACCAAGAATTTACAAGCGGATTGAGGAATGAAGGGAGAGGAATTAGAATAGAAATAAAGAGACGGATTTTGAATTAGAGTAAGGGCACGCTAAGAATTCCTTTTCGTGCTTTCGATCCGCTTACTTTGAATAAAGAGAAAAAAAAAAAGAATAGATAGGCGGAAAGGCTTTACACAAGACCACGGAGCGAGAGAGAGAGCCTTCGCTTACCTCGCTTAACTCGTACCCTCCTATCGTACCTATATAGCCTTTCCTTCGATTATATCCAAGTTTCGATTCGCTTCCAACTACCGATGGGAGAAGGCTTGGACGTATAGCAAGATTAAATAAGAGGTATTGCATACGGGAATGATATACGAAATGAAAGGTTGGAAACAGTGGAGATGAGCGCTAGCCAATGGTTAAGACTTCGAAAGCACCTTAGCAATTACCGTAATGCCCCTATCGACCTCGTCTTGTTTTTTGCTAGCTTGAGTTCATAACTTTACTATTTATCATTAAACGTAGAATATCCCGACTTCGCTAGCCGAATGAAATGGACATATGAGTGATCGATTACGAGAGCTCGACCGATCGACGGGAAGAAAAGAAAGAAAGGTCAATCTCCGAAAGGCCTTCGCAGAGCCGAGCTTTAGAGGGTAATACTTTTTGTGGTCTTGCACATGGAAAAGTCAAGTATTCTACGCAGCTTGATTTACCGGAATTTTTGCATCAAAGAATGCTTTCAAGCTAGGAATTTAAGCACGGATAGCTTTATTTGACAATTAGCCGGAAGTCGGGTATGCCTATTCAAATAAACTAAGGCGCCGGGTAGATCATAGATTGCGGGTATGAATTCGATTCTAAGTCGGAATGCCCATGAATAGGGTCTTATTACGAATCCGCAGTTTTGAAAGTAGCCCTAGACAGATCATTGCTAAGAGGAGAGCGGGGAATTTCTTGCTAATCGGGTGCTATCATCGTATTATAATGATTATTCCGACGTCGAGCGAGACGGGACTACCAATCCCGAGTGAATTAACCTTGTCCGCACTACCACCTTAGTTTACTAGACCTTGGGGAATTGGATAGTTACCTTCACTCCGCGTGGCAGCCTACCTACGTTTTGTCTTTTTCTTACGAGACCTTATAGTTTCCCAGCCTTTCTCCGCCTACATGCCCCCCGAAATTAGATTGGCTTTTTTCTTGAGGAAGGTCCATCCGCTTTTGTTTTCGAATAAGACTAAGGCGTGAGCGAGGGTCTCTTTGTGGTGGTCTTTCACCATCTTCCTTTTGATTGGCCTATATCTTTGAATTCGGTCTTTCGCTATTCCCATGGTCCCTTAGTCCCGTACCGGCTGTCGGTCTATCTCATATTCGCAGAAGAAGGAACTTGCTTAATGCCATGCCGGAAGTGTAATGTTGTAGGCGGCTGGTCGTAGAATAGTCTTTTCAGTAAGTGTTGTTGCAGTTGTAGAACAATTGGCCATTGATTCTTCCTCGCAAACCTTTTATCCCCGCTGTCTAGCTCTCTCGTAGTCCAAAGCAAATTCAATCGTATCCGCCTTTGAGGAAAAGACCGAATCCGTCTTTGAGCCCGACTAATAAATCCTCGTAGGTAATGCTCTTGGTCCGCCTTCAATCGGTTTATCGGCCCTAAGGCTTCGCTCTATTACTGTGTTGTAAGCTTTCCGAGTCTTTGAAGTAAGGTTCAATGCTAGGAAAACAGTTTTTGCTTCGCGGGTCTATCACCCCAATTGCTTTTGTTAGGAATTTTTTTATATGAGTATGCCCCTATCCCGTAGGCCTTCCATCGTTACAAGCCCCTTCCATTCGGCCCAAGCTTTCTTTCGATTACGTCTCGCTTCCGATTCTCGTTATTCCGTTAGCCTTAGTTAGTCGTTTAGTCAAAGCCGTACGTATGCCCCTTTCGAATCGTTCTATCATTCGAAGTAGGAGTGGGGTTGCGGCGCGAGAACTATTGGTATAGCGAGTTCATGTGCTTGCGGTTGGGTTACTACCATCCCCCTAACCATTAGTATCACACTCGCGAAGTGTCTCTCCGGTATTGGGATAACTTCAAGCCCCTTAGCTCGCTTGTATCGGGGGGAGCTTACTTCACTTCTTTTCTTGTTGTCACTTGCCAGAAGGGAAAGCAGCAGATAAAGAGCACCATCACCTTACTTAACAAAGGGCTTATGCGAAAGAGCACCGCTTCCCCGAGAAGATAATCCGTTTTCCAAAAATTCCTACTTTATTGCTCTAGCTCTTGACTCATATGGCTTAATCTATAGATAGAAAGCCTTATGATGGGAAACTACCACGTTAGGTCTGGAGAGAGATGGGACCGGTTATATAATAGGGGAAGCAGATGCAAGCTTTTTCTTTCAATAGTCGGCCAAATGACTATAGGATCATCGGTCTACTCTACCTCAATTCACCATTTCGAACCTTATACGAAGGTTTTTCCGTACATTACCTCCTTCTACCTATACCGCGGTTGAAGCACCTAAAGGAGAATTTGGTGTCTTTACGGTCGGTAATGGAAGCAATCGTCCCTACCGTCGTAAAATAAGAGCACACGGCTTTGCCCATTCACAAGGACTCGATTCTATGTCCAAACATCACATGCCAGCAGATGTGGTCACCATCATAGGTAAAGATATTATGTCTAGAGAGGTGGATAGATAGGACTACTAGTTGCTCGATCAAGACCCTAGCTTTATTGCGAGCCAAAAACCTAATTTATACGCCCCCTTTCTTTATTTAAGGAGATTCTATCAAATTATCAGCCCCAATGCGAAAAGGAGTAAAGAAAGAAGAGTTGAAGAAGGCTTAACAGTAAGAGAGAACCCCCCTCATCTCGTGGCTAGGAACATCTATGTAGATGGGATTGGATTCATAGTGCCAGTTAGGGGTAGGTATAACCCTTCATTCATCTTTTTCGATCTTCCTTGGAATATCCATCATCTTGGTCTCGACCTTGTTGAGCTCTTCCTGATCGAAAGTTCCTATTTTGCTGCCTCTTCGATCGCCTCCGACTCCCTAAAAAAGAAGATTGGTGACCTAGATGGTCGGGTCTTTCCTTACCTTAGCCGAGCCTTATGTCCCTTCAACATTCCTATTCATCTTGCCTTGTCTTGGGCACCGCAGATGGACCGATTATCCTTACCTATATATAATATCTACTCTAAAGATTAAGAGGATAGAGGGTCTCCCTTCCATAGATTCAATTGGGATTGATTCTCAGGATCGAGCCGTTATTAGAGGCGTGCCTACCGACACCTGTCAAAGTCTTCGGCTTGCACGACGTCTCATTCCATTTGCTCCAGCTATGAAAGAAAAGAATGGGCGCAACACTTTATTCTCTTCTACCGCTCTTTGTTTACTTCGGCCTTCCCGAACTCCTACACGGGGGAGTCGATCTTGGAGTAAGCTCCTTTCCATGGGCAATCTACTCAAGAGTTTAGGCCCCTAATTCGGTCAATGTATGGGCTGCTACCGTACTCAAAGGCGAGGGGCTCCAAAAGTGGATGCGATCGGCCTCAGAGGAGAGGGGAGGCAACTTGGGATTCTAGGCAAAGTGCTTTTTTTGTATATAGGCCTTCGTATAGGATAGGATTTTCATTCCTCCCGCCAAAGCAAAGCTAGAAAAGAAAGGAGCTCTCTCTTTTTTCCAGCCTTCTTTTTATTTTAAAGGCATATAGTGCGTTCTCGCTTTCGTGGGGAATTCAAGTCAAAATCTAGTACAAGGAGGAAGCGAAAGGCTAGCTACCTGGTCCGAAACGAGTATGACTATAATAAATCATAGAGCGAGTGGGGAGCATGCCCATCCCATTAGATATCATTTGAGCTTCCCCTTTCCTAAGATCCTGGACGTGGTACCGACGCATGAACTTGGTTACTTGGTTTGACCGGTTTGTTGGCAAGTCAAGTAAGGAAAGGTCCGTTTATTTGTCCGAAATATGTTTTCGGCCTATCTATCGATTGAACCAGGGGTGGGCTCTTGTTGTGAGACATAAGAAGTGGGATTAAGAATAGGGGAAGAGCAGCTCTACTCATACTTCGCTTATGGAAAGACATAAGAAGCACCCTATAAAAGATGCAAGATCTCTTAGTAAGCCCTTGTTGGCATATCGGGTGCCATTAAACACGATCCAGTGGAAAGCATCTATCTATAGTGATAGTGATCCATCGCCTTGACTTGAGTCTCCACCACATCTATTTCCGTCCGCTTGTAGCGATTGGTTAGGCTAGGCCGGTTAGAACCTCTCCGCGCGAGTTCTCGATTCGATTGAACTAGGGAGGATCGGTATTCTTTGGGGAGATTGTTCTTCCTCACCGGCTTGTTAACCATGGTCTCTTGAAGGTTTCATTCTTTTACCGGCTCTCCCCACCAACAACCTCGCTAACCCTAAGCTTGCAAGCACCTTGGTCACATCTAAGTCCCTATTCAATTATTCTATTTAGGACAGAAAGAAAAAGATCGCGCTTTTGCGGGGAGAATCGCTCGAAAGCACGGGATGGGCATTCCCTTACGCTTTCTTCTTGCTTTGCTTTGTTTGCTCTTTCGAATAGAAGGTAGTATTGAAAGAAAAGAAGACGTACCTTCGTCTGCTTCCTTTGCGCTCTAAGAGCTTTCTTTCCATGCGGATAGGAAGAAGAATGGAATAGGAAGATAAAAGGACATTCTTCGAGTGAAACCGACCGGACAAAGGCCCTTCTCTCCATCTATCCTTCACTCCGCTCGTGTTCCCCCACCCGGGAATCACTTCACTCTTTAAGTAGCTGATAAAACCCTTCCCAGCATGTGAATCAGAGTAAGCGGGAAACCCACATGTGAAGAGTAGTTGCACTATTCCTGTGTGAAGGAAGGGAACATCCGTAGTTGATGCATCGAATGAGCTAAGGGTAGGCTAGTGCATACCTGCGTCAAGACCCATAAAGTGTGGAATCTCATATATTCCATTTATATATATATTAGTCAATATCTTCCTTTATTGAATCTGCAGGTTTTTCTTTTTCCTCAGGAATGAGGGGTTCACTTTTCTTTTTTACAAAGCAACCTGCACGCTCCTCTATTAACCTTTTGGTCGTCGCCTTCCACCCCGCTGTTGATATAGAATCTTTCTCTTGTGCCGTAGACTCCTCTTGTGACCCTTTCTCTTCCGCCGTAGACTCCTCCCTTAACCTTTTGTTTTTCTCATCGTCATCTTCCTTTTCTATTTGACATATCTCATCATCATTTCCCTTTCTTTTCCCGTCAAATTCGAATTCCTGCGTTGGAATCTCTCTTTCTTCTTCTTTATTATCTAATAGATCGATTTTCCATTTCTTTATCTGATCCATTAAGGCTTGGACTAGTTGTCTAGATTTTGAATCTAGGGCTGTATCATCATCAAGCTCAACATGAATAGGACTTGTACCAACCCATGAACCCTCATCATCATATATTAAATCTCTCTTAGCCTCAGGGTTAACCCCGAGCGTGTATGTTGTAGTTTTCTTCTGGATGGTGAAAGACCTCTAATTAACCGAGAAGTTTCTATCCACATTTACATTTTGTTTTCGAGATGGGTCGACGTACCGTGACTCAAACCACTCTTGAGTAGCATGTCTTTTAGCAGGACCCTTGAACCTGAGTACTGAATCGCCACCCCCCTCTGGTATGTATGCATACGCCTTCGGCGCTAAAAAGTATCCTTTCTCAATTCGGTCTTCGAGCTTCAATTTCCCTATTTCTGAAGAATAAAATAGCATGGGAGTGGTTGACTAAGCACAACAGAGTCCGTGTCCGTGTAATAACAATCATCTCTCGAGATATGGGGTAAGGGTATATCCTAGCGTAATCAGATATTGCAACCGATAACTGGACCGCCGCGTTCCTCGCGTAGCGCCATTCGCCCGATGTCGGGTTTGTATTCGTAATGTAGGAAACGAGGTTTCTATTTTCTCTAAGGGGCTCACTGTATATGAACTTCTCACACCTTTGAATCAAAACTCTGAGGCGAGCATCGTCGCAGATCTCGGTAGTAGTGCTTTGGGTTGGTAGTAATGAAAGCATTCCATTACTACCAACCCAAAGAAATACGACCTCTCTGAGATATACGGTTTATGCCGGAAAGGTACAAAGTTGGACTAATTTGGAAACATTGGGCAATTTACTTTATACCTACTATTTCGTCTGGTTTTTGGTTTCTAGTCTTATTTTATTAGTAGCCATGATTGGGGCTATAGTACTGACTATGCATATGACTACTAAGGTGAAAAGACAGGATGTATTTTGATGAAATGCTCTGTATTCTAGGAGGACTATAATGAGGAGGATGACAGACCCACTCACGATCTACTAAAGGGAAAGTCGCGTCGATATTGGTTCAAATCCAATTCGTGAGATGGCAGTGATCTTTAGCCGGTCATGGCCATAATGTGCTGTTTTTTTCCTCTGACTCATTGGAACCTTCTTTTTGCTCTCGAAAAATGGTTCATGTAAAGCAAACTAAGAGCGGGGAAGGAACTAGGGCGGGCATAAGCTCACCAATTAGGATGCGTGATTGACGCATCTTTTTTTTTCAAATGATCAGGGCTTTTCCTTTTTGGCTGGGAGGGTAAACACTAGAGAAGGGCACCTGCTCTCCAATTTCTATTCTTTGTTATCTGTACCAAAATTATCTGTTCCAAAGGCGAGAGTCATTCTTTCAATTCAGTAGAGCGATAATCCAAATTTTAGGAGTATACCGGGGCTATTCTTCTAAGAAATAAGAAAAGTAGGGAAATAGTTGACTCTTCACACTTACCCCATCTCAGCTTTCATTGAAAATCTCGTCAATAAAATGATCAAAAACCACCTGGTCGAGTTTGCTTCTCCCTTCCTTTTGGTGTTTAGGATGCTCGGTTGATATAAGAAGAGAAGGGAAAGGGCGAATAAGAACCATCGGATGCGTCTTCCGCTCCCGGCCAAGCAAACAAATCTTCCTTACCAAGCAAAGCCCCCAAGCCGGGAATAGAAAGAAGGTCTCGCTCAGAATAGGGCTTTTGTAACGTAATCGAATATGCGGAAGACTTTGAATTAGACGATGGTCCTAAAGCCAGGTCTTTTTCCTCTTATTTTTGTCAAAAAAAACCTGTAGCACTGGACTTGCTTAGCTTCTAAAAGCTATGAGGTTAGGATTGAGACTAAGATCCCCGGTCTCGCTACGCCCTTGCTTCTTAGCGCTCCGTGGGAAAAGAAAGAGAGAAGAGCGGATTCTCTAGCACCGGTTACTCGAATCAATCACATCGTAATGCCTTACCACCCTCGCATGGAGTTCGATCCGCCTATGAACTCTTCTTCATACGCTTACTATCTTAACTCTCTCACCGGAATGGCAAACCCTAGAAAAGAGTTCACATCCACTACAAAGCTTCGTCCCAAAGCTTCGATGGAGATGCCGGTGCCTATTCAAGGCTTTTCCTCTTTCCTTAGGCGGGAGAGAAAAGAGATATTCGGCTTTCAAGCTTAGAAGAAAGAATCTTTATCCCCCTTCTACCTTACTATAAGCAATTCATCCATGCTCGCCAAAGCCGTCCATCCCGTATTTAACCGAACCTAAGGACTTTCTCGAATGCCTTGATTGAGGGAGAAAGCCCTTTCTAGGGCAGGAGTTTACACGGAATAGTTGGGATAACTTTGGCTAAAAAAAAGACTCGAAAAAGGTCTTATATTTACCCTCGTAGAATCGAAACTCCCTTTAGGGAGAGAATTGGCTACTTTTTTCTCGTTCGATCCGTGTAGTCTAGGGCGGTAGATTCGGTATCTAAATGAATTCTTCACGCTTCCTTCATTGCTTTATTCATGTCCGGACTTCCCCAAAAAAGACATTGAAAGAATAAGAAGATTTTCGGATATTTTATTTTGAATATCGATAGACGCGCCGCCAATTCTAGTTTGAAACTCCCGCATACTTCTTTCATAGCTTTCAACCGATTGAAGACGGCTTGATCGGGATAAAAAATGCTCTTCACCTTACCTGTAATTTGATTATTATTTGAAGCGGAACCGGAAGAGATGAAAATTCTACCTTCGTCCGTTCAATCGGTCCGCAGGTGAGCTTTGCTTCCGCGGCTTACCGTCCGTCACGGGACTATTTCGAATCCACATCGGAGTGCCTCTACCTTGCGGCAGAGCTTTTAGAACTCACGAGCTAGGGGCCTAGGGCCGGAAAGCGACTGCGGAACACCATCCCTTCCGAAAGAGCGGGATTTCGGGATCGAATTGACATCTCGATTACATACGCTATTTTGAAGTCACGAGTCCGCGCCAATTCGGTTGTCCAAAGCGTGTCAAATGGCTTGTCCACTTCTCACGTAGGAAAGAACCTCCCCGGACAGACAAAAAGGCTCTTTCACCTACGAACTTTTAAGGGCCTCTACGATTGATGAATAGAAGACCTACTTACGAAGATGGATCAATCTATTGAATGCAAGAAAGCAGCTCCGAAGTTTTCCTCAGATCTTGAGCCATCTCATCTTTTTTTACTCTAGATCCCACCCCGTTTAGCTAGCGACCAAGAAAGCGCCTCCCGTATGCGGCAGAGGAAAAGATCTGGTAGCATCCTCAGCTTCTATATGAATAGGTCTACTGCACTTCATTTAGTAAGAGCTTTACCAAGAGTGGTCCCCGCCTCTCGGGAATAGGTAGTACTGGGCTCGCCCCTCGGAAGAAAGAAAAAGGGAGTGAAAGCCCGTATTCCAGCTATAATGGATCTATATCCAATCGGCCAATCCGGCAAAGTGATCTATCGCCCTGTTGGATCTGAAGCTACGGCTTGCTTCGGAGGTTAGACAGCTTTGACGAGCGTACGAGCGCTTAGCTACTCCGCCACATGACCTGGTTGTCCCCTGGCGCTACCGTCGATGTTCAGGCTTGTTGACAGAAATTTCAAGGAACTTTCATCAACTTGCATGTGTTAAGCATAACACTACGTTTGTTTACAAATCGGCTAAAAACTGGCTTTTTGGCTTAGTTTAAAGGTCGATTCTCGAAAATGCTTATTTAAGCTATTACTTTAGAAGATGACCTTCAAAAGATCGGGAATAGAATAGAGGACGCCAAAAAAAGTGGGGTTTTGTGATTGGAAAGTACGTCAAATTTTTTTGCAATGCGATATAAAGTCTAGTCTTTATATCTTTAAGGCAAAGAGCTTCTTTTCAATCAACAGAAGGAAGTATGAAAAGCATACTCTTTCTTTTCCTATACACCCGTATTTCGGGTTGACCCTTGGAACCACTACAAACGGGAAAGCAGCTAACAACTCAAGGGCTATCAGATAATAAGCAGTGAAGCTAATGCCGCTAGTGGCAACGTCGAAAGAGCGTATTTGCCGATCTACTTTTCTGTGCTTTAGTCGACAGGATGGTGTCCTCGGATAGCTTTCCCGATACAGAGTTGGAGGTTAGGTGAGTTAGACGGTTTTCCGCCCTTAGCCACACCTCTGCTTTCTCGTTAACTGCCTTTCGCTTCGGCGGCTGCGTTTTTCATTTTCTACGGGTTTAGTCGATGGGTTTCCGCACAGGTGGCTACCTCGGATGAGATCCTTTGCCTTTGATTGCCTTACCCTTCCACTATATAGTTCCCCTCTCACCCGGCTTAATATCAGGATTTCTTACCAGAAAAGAATCGGCTATTGAGTAGGCACTCGTAGCAGCAAGATAGGTTGTCTTTGCTCTGTCCCTGAGTCATGTCCTAAGAGAATGATATACTGACCTATTCATAGCCTTAGCAGTAGCTTCATCGACTACCAAAAGGCCGGAGCAGGATCCGAAGCGGTGTCTATTTCATCATACCAGATTCATTTCAGAGCAGTAGAAGGCCCATTGGTCACGCTTCTCTACGCTTCCTTTCAATATGCAAAATGGGGCGCGAAACCTTCATTGCTTTGTCGGGAAGTTTGTCCTTGGCATACGCCTTCTTGCGCTTAGAATGACTGATCTGAGTATGCCTTTGTCTAGTCGATAGTCTGGTAGTGCGCGTCTCTCTGTATCGGATGTTCCTATTTCGTCAGTCGTCTTCCTCTGAGAGTTGAGTTCGCGGAGACTGAAATTAAGGTCCTGAAGCAGGATAGCCTAATTGCGGTTGACGATGTGGTCGCTTTAGTTTCATGTCCGCCTTGCTTTCCATAGCCTTTATATGATATGGATCGGGTTTGCCCACTGCTTCATCTGTAGGTGCTGGTACATCTATGTTGTCAGTTCTTTGATTCTTACAAGAATCCATTTTTCGATCCGATTTCTCACTTGAATGAGTCAACCATCATTTCTTCTCCTACGAGATTTCTATGCTCCCTGTCCCTCTTTTCAAAGGATCTTTCTTTTGTCCCCAGGGGTCGATCAAATTAGAAATATCAGAAGTCGATTCGTCGAGTCGAGACAGGTCGGGACTGGGTTTTGCACTCTTTCCACTAGTTTTACCGGTTAGACGACCGGTGGCGGGATTTATCCTCTCTCATTTTGAGTCTCGTAGCCCCTTGGCTGTTAATCGATCACCCCTTACTCGGTCTTTGGTTAGGGGTCGGGTTTCCAGATCAGCATATACACGAAAAAATGATCGAGCGACCTAAGGGTAGAGCTAGAGTCCGGAGCTACCGAAGGAATCAACCTATTTTATTTGCTGGCTTACTTCTTTTGAGTAAGGATTGTTTAACGCTCACTTGATAGAGTGAGGAAGGGCTATGATTTGCTGGGGGAAGAGCTGTCAGAATCTCGACTCTGAGGGACGGCAATGAAGGCGCTCTGTCCTCTGTCCGACTATCGAAAGTCTAAGCTCTGGGAAAGGACTATAGCGAAACCTTTGCTTTATGCCTATAGACTCTGATGAGAGAGGCTATGACGGGCTATCGAATCTAGCTAGCTATGATCTCGCTCGATCAGCTCTAGTGTCAAAGCTGACTCAAGAGTTGTTTAACCGCTTAGCTGAGGGCTCTATGCTTTTCTGAGAGGGGCCGTACGTTAATGATTGCATCCTCTGTACCTCTTTATTTTTGGGCAGAAGCTATTTGCACTTCTGTGTTTTTGATAAATCGGTTGCCTACTATCGGATGGCGTTCTCCTTTTGAAGTGAAGCTCTTTTGGTCGTATACCATATTACAAGGCCCTATGACTATTCGGGTGTGCGTGCTATCCCCACCTAGCGCACCCTATACCGTTCACAAGATGGAACCTCATTCTCGTCAATGTGTATTTTTGGGTTATAGCTCCAACCATAAAAAGAAAATTTCTCGCTGTTTCGATCCCTCTTCAGGCCGTGTTTTCATCTCCATGCATGTGATCTTTGATGAATTCTCATTTCCATTTGCTACTATCCAGTCTCCAGGTTCTACTAATGGCACTTCTTATGATGATATGGTTTTCATCCCTGTGGTGCGTACCGAGGAGCGTGTCACCCCTGTGACTCCTCCACCGGTAACTCCTACTATGGAAGTTTTATCACCACTTCCTTCTAGTTTCCCTGCTCCAGTTGAGATTACTCATGCCACTAATGCAACGATTTCGGCTGCTTCTAGCATTGCCGATGATTCGATTACTATTCCTGCTATTGCTGTTGAAACAGCCCCTTCTACGAGACACCTAATCGAAGAAGCGCCTTCCTATCCTCTTTTTTATTGATAATTCAGCATCCAGTTCATAGAGAACTGCCTACTCCCACGTTGACCGAGAAAGAGATCTAAGGCTTCTTTGAAGAAAGTCAACCAGGAATAGATGGAGGGTAGGAAAGAGCTTGAACGGCCGATTTCACAAGAGGTCGAATCCATTTTCATGCTTGTCAACGAGATTCCAAGGCGCTTCACTGGAAGAAAGATTCCCCAAAATGCGATTCATATTAGTTATGTCACCAACCTCTTTTCATATAATCGTTTGTTATAGGAATCGGGTGTTCGATCCTTACTCCTATTAGGACTCCACTATTTCATTCATTCATTCTCGGTGCAAAACTGTCCAGCTAGGGAACTCTTCATCAGTCGCTAATTCAGAGGATTCGTTTGTGACTTCCACTTTTTAGACATCCAAAAAGGAAAAGCAGCGCACGTGAGGCAAGATGAAGAGGGCATTGATTGGGAAGTCGACCCATTTCTCATTCCACACATCTCTACCATGTACTCACACTCCCTTTTCAAGAACAGATCTAGCAGATAGGATACTACTCCATTCCCACGAAGGAGAACTCCCTCTTCATGCTTGCATGAAGTCACTATTGGGGAAGTCCCTCCCCTGTTAGGAAGTTGATTAGGGGCATGCCTTAAGGAAAGGACTCAGTCTCTCGGGTATCTAAAAACATATAGAGATCTTGCCTCTGTCGCTGCATAGAGTGATCTTCTTCAATCTCCGAGTTCGAAGGGTAGAACAATGGAAGGTCAAGGCTTTCCTCTCATTACTCTTTCCACGGCAAAGTCAACATCTTAGCCCGAAGGGCAAGGATTTCTTCCTCTACGTCTACTGCTATTGATGTGTCCGCTCCCATTGACTCTTTTTTAGTAAGATCAGTAGGCGAGAAGCTCACATCCGGCTCCATAGAAGGAAAGATCAGAGTCATCTTATCTTTACTACTCCCTAGAAGCCCCCAGGTATTACTTAAGCTCTTAACGATGTTTTGAATAGAAATCTTTCGTACCCCATTCAATAGACTTGCTGGGAAAGCAACATAGAGTGACCAAGCTATGACCTTAGACGAAGAGAGTGTCCAACCAATCACGACAAGCAGCCTTGCACTAAGCAAGTCGTAGTCCCACTTTTTTCTCCTTCGATAGAGTTGGATTGGAAGAGTCACTGCGGGGTCATTTTCACGTGTGCGCATTATTATTGATTAGTCTACGCCTTTTTCTTCGTACGCAAGTAAGAAACGGCCTTAGATTGTATCGAGCTACATGCCCTTCTCATAAGATGATGTTGTAAGCTACGGGCCATAAAATCTCCGACGAAGCTTAAAGCAGAGGCATCAAGAGCGTTGAAGGGGGCCAACAAGCCCC